>JAWNOY010000375.1:6050000-7300000 GCA_035045545.1 Drosophila gaucha
CTATACATCCGTCTGTCCTTCCGTATGACCCCACCGATCTCGTAAGCCAGAAAAGCTAGAGATTTGAAATTTTAAATATTTATTCTTGTAGACCATACGCAGTACAAGTTTTTTTTCGATAGCTCATAATTTTTCATTGTTATCGATAACAGTCGATATTTTGACTTCGTTTTTAAGCCATAACTTAAACACCATAAAAGCTAGAGACCCCAAATTTACTAAGTAGATTTTTGTGATGATTCAAATGCTGATTCAAAATCAGATTATAAATATTTCAAATTTTGGATACCGTTTCCATTAGCCCAGAAACGTATTTCAAACAGTAGAGACCTTCACTTCTGTATATATGTACATATGTATGTACATATCTCCTTGGGCTTAGTTCAGAGCATCTCGTAGTCGAGCCGTCCCGGCCTTTCAACATATAATTAACTAACTTGGTATTTAGGTAATTCACTATCAAAGCTCCTAATTATATGTATACTGTGCTATTAGTTGGACTAAAGTGCGATTTAAAAAAAAAGCACTACTTAGCCAAATTGTCTACTTATTTAATTTTATTTTGTATAAATACCTATTCTTCAACAATAATATGTAAACTAACTCCAAAAAGGTTCCAAGTATTTTTATCATATAACTTAAGACTAAGCTCAGTTACTCGCGTACCTGTCTTTGACTCTCCTCACTGTGCTATCTTAAATTTAGCTCGCTTGCTATTTTATCTGTCACATAGATACTCACGCTAGATTTTTACATAATTGGCACAAAGTCTGTCACAAATTCTTCAGCAATCGGAGCGACCTTTCTTATGCTAATATCGTTGCCATGTCCCGCAGCGAGGCAGCTTAGGCAACAACATGAACGGCAGCGCGGAATTGCGAGTTGCTGTTGTTGTTGCTGGCATAGCCTCAAGTCAGGTGCGAATCCGAGCAGCACATGTGAATGAACAACAAAAAGGTCGAGTGTCGCCCAGGCACAGAAAAATATGCTAAATACAAACGCCAGCAAGGTGCCAGTGTTCACATCTTTGAGTGTCAAGGTAAATTTACAGAGGGCCGCACTTAGCAATTGACAACGATTTGCGGCTTGAAAGTGCGCCAGCCTGAATTGTGGCTTGAGCCTGCAATTGTCAATCAGCCGACCGGCAAAGTTCCAGGTCTCAAATAAGGAAATTAATTTAGTTTATGCTAATTAGCCGGCTGGCGCACAGGGCATTAATTATGGCTTGGGCATATGGTGTGTATACGTAACGCAAATGAAATTCAAATCAATTGGGTAAGAAATTTGCATAATTTGCCAATGAGGTTAGCGCCAAGAGCAACAGCAACGGCAGCGGCAACAGTAGCCTGAAAACAGGCCAAACACATTATCAATCACTAATCGATGAAATCGATAAGGTAAACCAACTGCGATACATGCCAAAAGCGTTACCAGACCCGGCAACCCACAGCTAGAGATGGTAGCGTGAAGCCAAGTGGAACTGCTACAAGACCGTATTATCGAGCTAATCCCAGTACAATATGCAGCTAATGCAAATAACTTAAATTCCAGGCGCACATGTTGATACCACATATGAGGTAGGTTCTTCACTCCTGTTGTGTGCACATCTCTAGTTTAGTCCCTTTCATCATCCAATGGCCCGTCTCATGTATTGTTAACAGCTAATCGAATTTACAGCTGATTAAATCGGCTTAGTCCTCAGTGGACTGCGCTTTTGTTCAACATTTTGTGGGTACTGCAGTTTTGAGGGTGGCTGTTGGGCCGCACCCTTCAACCATTTTTGTTTCATGATTTATTCATTCAGACACAAACACTTTTTGTTCACTTTTTTTTGCCGCCGCTGATCTAATTGCGTTTTATCTACAATTGGCCCAAAAGGCCGACTCTGATGCGAATTGGCACGCATTGTCAAATTTCTATTGCCCTTTCAACAACTGTTGGATACTTGTGGATTTTTAAAATTCCTATCGGCTTTAATTTCAAATGCGTATTACTTTGCAGTATTCGCGGCTGTTTTTTTAACAGCTCCCAAGAGTTGGCCAAAAAGTTAAATGACTACGTGATATGAAGTCAAATTTTGAGGAATATTTTAAAGAAATTTCTAAAAAATATTAGTAAATTTTCTTATTAGTAAAAAAATTAATAAGTCTAAATAAAAATATCTACTTTAAAACTATTTTTCTTTGCTTGTTGCCCTTCTGGAATTTTCCTAGTTATATTAACCGTACTACCTTTTACTTATTCTTATTCTTACGGAACCACCAGGTTACCCAACAATTATAAGTAGTTAACTATAACAGAGACAGTTCGATTCATGCTAATAACATGAAACAGTGGACATTGAACATGGGAGACATGTACTCAAGTGGGGAAAATAAACTCAAATCTGAGCCAACCTTGAGCCCAAACAGGACATTTGTAACATAGCAACCTAAAAAGCTAAAAGCTTTAACCCCCGTTTTTAACAGAAAGCTTCTTCACCTGTTAGCGGTTCATATTAAGAACACGTTTACTAATACTGGGTATTTGAAAGCTTTTATATCTAGGAATGTAACCTTAAGCACAATACAATTATAATATATCTTTAAATAGTTCGTTGCTGAAATTGAAGTTTATATAACTTTGATTTTTGTGCTATGTATTACTTAAGATACTTAGGCGAACATATGTACATGTGTACATGCATACATGTATACATGGATTTATATATATTTAACTGTATAACTTAAAGCTTGCATTAAATATGATAATCTGATTCTAAATCAATTGTGCCTAGCTTATCATAACATGTCATGATCTGATCTCTCATTTGGTTTAATGGAAGTCTGTATCGTCCACTCGTACAGGCTTGCGGGACAAATACAATACAATAATGGTAGTGAGCGCGCTGACCAGAAATATGACATCGAACCATCGATGATAGAAGTTAAAGTGCAAATTGCCAAGGACTTCTGTAATAATCACACGATACTCAGCTGGCATATTCATGCGCATCAGAAGAACTGAGGAGCAGAAATACATGCCCATAATTTGACCCAAAATCAATACAATAATGTTGCTTGATTTGCTGGATGAAATGCGATAGAAGAACTGCAAGGAATACAGATTAAGCAAATGCTATTTCTTTGCAACAAATGTTTACCTTTGTGAGCGTAAGCAGCAGGCCGCGTATGGATGTAACCACAATGCAGCCCACCAGGAGGAACGAAACATGTTGATTCCAGAAAGCCAAATCTATATCAAAGCCACACCAGTGCACAGCAATTTCTAAGCCACGCGTCACCGGATCCTTACGACCAACGCGGTCGAATATTATATTAATACAGCACTGAAAAAAATAAATAAAGAAAATAAATATAAGAAAGTGCCAAAGTTGTTTTACATCAAATTACAAACCATAAATATCTTATAGACACAATAGACACTAAAGAAATGCCCTAGAACGTTAAAGTATTTTCCCTGCAGTGTTTGCGACCAACGTTGACGTTCTTCCATGTTTTTAAGTGAACTCAACTCGAGAAAGACGGAGCGTTGCAATTCTTCCAGCCCATAAACTTCCAGTTTTAGCTGATTGATATCTGCAAAAGAAAAGAAAAGTTAATTGAATCGAAAATGGAAAGCAGTAGTTAATTTAATACTGACCCTCCCCAGAGTTGTTTGTACGTTGCACTGCTGAGGTGAGCATGTCCCAAATTCTCGGCTTCGTGGGATGCTGTTTATTATAGTTATAGACGGCCATGGCAATGCGGCGCTTTTTAGCCGTCAACATATCGACAGTCAGAGCCAAACGGCGCTCGAAGCATATGATGTCATTGCGAGAAACGGGCCTGCAATTAATACAAATACATTAGCAGTGAACGTGATAAGAAAACAGCAGCAGTATGTGTGGGGCCGGCGATGCCTACTTGATAAAATAGGTCATGCTGGTGTATGGATAATTGACAGCACCAAAACCGGAGAGTATGGCCATGACAGTTACACCAATAACGCTTATACGTGACACTCCCTGTTCGATTGTGAAAATGCCATGCGAAGCGCTGAGCAGCGGGAAGGGTTCACCAATGCGCCAAAGCCCGTAAAGGAAGATAAACCAACAGAGAGTTGTCAAAATACGGACCCATCTATCGGAGACTGCGCCAAGAAATTAAATAAATTATAATAAAGTCTTCAAAGTGAGAAAAATTGCCTTACAAAAGGAAACGCTGTGTATCACAGAATAACAAATATAAACAGGTATCACGGCAGTCACCATGAACAGCAGAAGGGTCAGACCCAGACGCCAATGGAAATAACGGGAACTTGACTCCAACACGTCAATGATTTCAAATATGATCAGCTCAAACATTGTTATGGACAGTGCAAATGTTGACGAGAATATTAACTGCACGGATATGTGACGGATCTCATAGTGCTTGAAAAGTTTCTTATTGAAGAACAGCCAGCCGCCGGCAAAGAACAGCATCTGTAAAGCAAAAAAAAGACATTTGTAATAGTACTAACTAAATGGTAAAAGCATAAATTGAGCCGCTTGCCTGCGAGACGAATACGATTACACAGTCGCCCAGAAAAGCCATTTTAGGTTCAGACTGAGTCACTTGTTTTTATACTTTGGTTTTAAATGTTGCTACGCTTAAGTGCACGGGCAGTGACATTGCTTAGTCGAAGATCGCCTAACTCCTGTTCGCTAGCACTCGGTAAATGGAAATTGCCAACATCCAATATAAACAAATACGCCGATATGTTCAGTATTGCGTTGCCAGACTGCAGAATGTTGTACGCTTAATTACTTATCGATAAATTTGGGCGAATTCACCCTTGACACAGGAGTTGATGGAACCCAAGACACAATATATTTTATTGTACAAATATAAAAAAATGTTCTTGAACGTAAGAAGTGTAAAATTGAAATAATATGAAAAGATTCAAGCAGTGCACGTAAATCAATTCTTTTCATTTTTTTAAACATATTTTTGAAAAGCGATTGCTCCCGACCTGTGACATGTGCCCATCTCTAGTCAGAGCACAAATCAGCTGTGCAAAACAACCTTAGTAGATTAAGATTTAGTAAAAGTTGTCTGTTTCAGACATAAATTAAAGAAATGTCACAATAATGTTAACCTTTGACCGCTAAATGTTAAATACGTCTTCAAATCCAAGAACACATACAGCAATAACCATGTCGTGTTATTATCGTCAATATGAAGATACAACAGTAACAATTCCAAAATATTCCGTCGAAAGCTCAGCGGGGATCACGTATTATGACATCAAGGTATTAATTATAATTAAAACAATGAGTATCACTTACTAAACAGTCACAACTACATTTAAAAAAGGTTCGTGTCGCAAACGTGGATTGGTTTGTAGAGCGACGGTATCGTGATTTTGCTCAGCTGCACGAAAAGTTAGTCGAGGAGATATCGATCAGCAAAAAGTTGTTGCCGCCAAAGAAGGTACGCCCACTTAAATTAATGAACCACAGTTATATAGTCAAGTAAATATGTATACTTTACACTTTGCAGCTTGTGGGCAATAAGCAGCCCGCATTCTTAGAGCAACGACGAGAGCAACTGGAAACGTATTTGCAAGAGCTACTCATCTATTTTAAAAATGAGCTCCCGCGTCTCTTGGCCGAGTTCTTGGATTTCAACAAATATGACATTATCTATCTACTCCAAGATCTTGCCAAGCTGTTTCACGAAAGTGGCGACGCGCTTCTGAGTGCCAAAAAGGAGTACAGCTTGTCTGCCCTGGAGGTAGGTTCCAATGACAAAAACTCAGTTTTGTCAGCATTTTGTTTTTTTTTTGAGTTGTAAATTCATATAGAATTTTTTTTTATTTTATAATTTTACTTTTGCGTAATTAGTGGTAAAACAATGCATAAATTATTAGTGGCCGTACTGACTACGGTCAGCGGCCGTCCACTTTTACTCGAATTGCTCCAAAGTCGCGGTATTAAGTACTCCTTGGGTGTAATGCACATACCCTCAACTAATTTCTCTCATGAGCTGCAACACACTCTCCAATCGGAGAGTTGCTTTGCAAGCATCAAAAAGCATTCCAATCTTCTCAAACGTCATAGTCGGTGGCACAGTCATCACGATCGAAGCAAACGTATTTTTTTCAACTACTTGCTACTTGATCCACGCATAACCAATGGACTCAGGGATCGAGTCAAGTGCATGCACCAACTTGACGTGTGGCTCACTTTTCTGCGCTCCATTTTCTATGTGGGCAAGGGAAAGTCTACGCGTCCCTTCGTTCACTTGCGTCTGGCCCACAAGCTATTGCGATCTGCCAATCCTCTCGTACTGGCCAAGGATCCGAAACTGGCTCTCATTGTGCACCTGTGGCAAAAGAAACGGGGAGTCGTATTGATGCGTGGCTTTAATGGCATCTCATCTAACGATGCGCACACCCGTGAGGCAGCTATGATTGACGCCTTGAGCATTAATCATTTGACCAATAGACGCGTAGGTGTTTACTTCGGCGTGGCCCGCAGCAAATTTACAGCAGAGCAGCGTAGGCTGTTGGGAGTATTATTGTTATATAGACTGCTACTGGTCTACCTTAAAAACGAGGAGCTCGAGCTTAGACCTGAACATATTTCTGAATCCTTTCTTAACATTCCAGGTATATGCTATCAGTGAGCGCCTGGCCCTGCCCTGTCCGCCCAACAATGAGCAAGGTGGAAAATTTGACTTTTCCCATGTGCTGGACTTTAGCACGCAGTTAGAGGCTCTGATAGTGACGCCCGTCAAGGATAACGCTAGCTTTGCTCAGGATTACAATACGGTGGATGTGCCGATTGGACGCAGCAATATCATTCCGAATCGCTTGAGCTTCAACTTGAATGCATTCCGTAATCTCAAAACACTCAAATTTTCCGCTCTCTCCACGGAAAACATTGTGGACATAGAGCTTCTGAAACCTACTCTGCAAACAATTTGTGTGCACAATACCACAATTACCCACATCAATCAGGTGCTGCTTTGCGACAATTTGCACAGGAACTGTGATGTTCCCAGCCTTCTGCCGGAGACGATAGCATCCAATAGCGAGGATGCCCTGCTCAGTACAGATTCGTGGAATGAGCTAAACGAGCTGGACTTGACGGGCAACCTACTAACCCAAATCGATGGCAGCGTGCGAACTGCACCGAAACTGCGTAGCCTTATCCTCGAGCAGAATCGCATTCGCAACATACAGAATCTGGCTGAGCTACCACATCTGCAGCTGCTTTCGCTATCGGGCAACTTAATAGCTGAATGTGTTGACTGGCATCTCTCTATGGGTAATCTTGTGACCTTAAAGCTGGCACAGAACAAGATCAAGTCGGTGAGCGGATTGCGCAAGCTGCTCTCCTTGGTGAACCTGGATTTGAGTTGCAATCTTATTGAGCAACTAGATGAGGTTGATTTCATTGCTAATCTTCCGCTCCTAGAGACGCTGTGTCTCACCGGCAATCCTCTGGCAGGCAGTGTCGGTAAGTATGCCCACAGGTATTTGCGTTTGTGCAACTCTTTTAAATTGATTCGTTTTGCAGACTATCGCCCACGCGTTTTGGCGCGTTTCCATGAGCGTGCTGCTGAGATTTCGCTGGACAACGAGCCGGGCACACAGCAGGAGCTCGACACATCACTAGTACTATCCGCACTGCTGAAGTCAAAGCAACGACAGCAGCAAAAATGACGTAGGATCAGAATTACAACATTGTTGCAAACTTCTATAAATCAATCTCAGCAGCACAAGTATTCGACAGATGTCAGCTGACTCTTAGTCACAGAGCGAGTCTATTATTAGATTTGATTGAGGGTTTCGCGATATTTAAAACAAGTCTCACTCAAGAATGTCCAGAAATCAGTTATCCAAAATCATTTTGTTTAAATCTATTTAGAAAGTGTAACAATATGTTTGTAAATGTTTTATACCAACTGATATAACAATTGTTTGCAATAGCAGAATCAAATTGTGGTTATCATAATATATTTATTTTAATTTTTTGTGTATTGTATGTGGACAGTTAGAGTTGTATGTTTAATGTTTTACAAATATAAAATCAATATTTACTGTGCAATATTTCGATGCTCATCTACAAAATTTTAATGTATGTAATTTAATACATTTTTTACTCGACAATATACATGAATTCGTTTGTAAATCGGTGAAGTTATTTTCTAGTAATTCTGCCAAGGCAGCGTGTAATCGCGTGGTTTCAGCTTACCCATCGCTTTGTATCATTGGGGGTGATGATGATGATGATGAAGATGCTGCTGCTGCTGCTGTTGCTGCTGGGCGTGATAGTGTTGCTGTTCAGCGGCGGCCACTGCATCGAACATAGGAGTGTGCACCTCACCGAGAAACTGGGGCGTTGGTGGTGCATTGGGTTCAGCTAGCTCACCAATTAGCGGCATGTCAATATCCGTTGAGAGCCCGCTCTGACCGTAGCCAGTCATTCCATATTGCTGCTGTTGGTGTTGGTGGTGGTGTTGCTGTTGTTGTTGTTGCTGTTGGTGCTGCTGCTGTTGTTGCTGTTGCACCACAGACACCTGAGCGTAATCGGCAGCTGCTTGAGCCTGCTGATCAAGCATTACAGGCGCTGCCTCCATTTCACCGAATTGTATTGGAGTTGACTGCTGCTGTTGCTGCTGCTCCTGCTGCTGCTGCTGCTGCTGCTGCTGGTGTTCGGCTAGATGAGGAATTGGTTCAGGCGCAGGCTGCGACGCAATATATGCCTGTTGCTGCTGTTCATCCGTTTGCATATCCACTTGCGGGACCTGCTCTGCTTCCTGATGATGTTGCAACTGCTCCTGCTGATCTGGGTTTGGCTGCTGTTGTTCCATCTGCTCTTGCTGTTGCTGGTCATCTTCTGGCGGCGGTAGCAGATCACTATTGTCATCCATGACGTCATCCACAGCATCGCCCATTTCTGCGCCCTCGCCAGATGTTTCACCATCACGACGAACTAGACCCAACATATCCAGCATATTGCGCTTGACGGCATTCTCGTTGGCCGCCTCTAAGCTGGAGTAGCAAGTGCTCAGACCGCAGCTAGCCAAATGCTGTGCCATTTTGTTGCCATTGCTGGTGGCAAAGCCACAGATGCAGTGCATCTCCTGCGGCATATTCACTTCCATGGCATCTACAAAATTTCCATTACAGTCGACGCCATGGCGAAACTGGGCTCGTTCGCAGCATGTCTGATAATTGCACTTGACGCAGTGCAGCCAACCGCTATCGAGAATATCTTTTCTTAGTTCCACAAAACATGTTTTCGTATTATTGTTACTTACGTATAGTGCGTCTCCTCACTGGCGATATCTGTATTGCATTCAGCGCACGTCTTGCCCTCCAGAAAGGCAAAGAAAACGGGCCGCTTATAGGTCGAGAATGGCGGCTGCTCGCGATGATGAGTGCGAACCTTGGGCGGCGGAATCAGAAGGGAGTTGTTCAACAGCAGTCGAACTGGTTTATTCGTCTTCGTCATGCTGACATGATGCAGTACCACGTGTTGCTTTAGGTCGCCCTTCTCCAGGAAGCTCAAAGAACATTTCTGACAGCGCAATGTTGGATCCCGCTTGTTCACGTGCTCGTCCAGATGCATAAAATAATGCTCAACACGCAGCTGATTGACCTTGCCTTTGTGGGTGAAGTAAAAGATCTGCAGCAGGCAGCAAAAAGAGAATTAGTTAAAGAAACTAAAGTTGAAAAGTAAAGCATATGCTTACATCGAGACAGTAGGGACACTGCAAAAAGTTTTGATTCTTGTGATCGTCGTAAAAGTGCCGCACCAGATCGCGATGCGAGGAAGACCGATAGCCGCAGGACTGACACCAGTAGGGAAGTTCCAGGGTGCTGTGCACCTTCTGTAGATGAGCGGTAAGCAGATGCAGAGAATTGTGCCGCTGCTGGCAAATCAAGCAATGATAAGATGGAGAGCCATCTGTCTTGGTTTCGTTAGGATGCATGATTTGGTTGTGCTTGGCCAGAACCGATTCGGTTGCATGCTTCTCAAGGCAAAACAGACACTGGAATTGATGTTGTTTGCCCTCGGGCGAGATGTGCGACACCAAATGGGTTTGCAGCTTCTCATTGGAGTCATACGTTTCGCCGTTTAAGCAAATTGGACACTCCACTGTTCTGGTAAGCTCTGCTGGATTGGCTCGTGGCGAGCTGTAGGGGAAATGCTCATAAAACTCTTCGGTGCCATCGCTAATGCCATAATAAAGTTCCTCAAGGCCCTTGAGCTCATCTTCCTCCTTTTTGATAACCACAGCCACTTTTTCTTTCTCCTCCTTTGCCTCTTTGAGCTTTTTGATGGGTGTCTTGGCTGCAGTCACAACAGGCGTATTCGTCTTTGAAGGTCCTGATTTTGGTGCCAACTTAGAGCCCGCGGCCTTGCCAGCGCCTTTAGGGACTGCGACTGGCGGAGGCGTGCTGATGGTGCCACGACGTTTACTTCCCACTGGTAAAACATCCTTTTCCTTCTCACGCTCCTTTTCTTTCTTAATTTTGCTCGAATATTCCTTAGTTGCGTTAACATAGTCTGAATCGCTGATGGCTACATAAGGAAAAGAAAAGGTCGGGTTGTTAAAATTATCCAAAATGAATAATCATATTGCCGTTTTCGAAATTTGGTTTTGCAAGCGTCATCTATGTTAAGATTCGGGGAATATTATTGTTGCTAGGTAATGTTTCAAGATGAAAACATCATGACCCGACATCATAGTTGCATGTTAATATCAAGTTTATGCCTTTATATACGTTATATCACTCCAAAATCATAATGAATGCAAATAAAAAGTACCAGTTTTACATTGGTTTGTATACATTTTCAGTTTTAAATTTTGTTTTTTATTTCGTTTGCTGCTTTTTAGAACAAGTTAACACATTTTAAGAATGCCAAAAGTAAAATTATACGTAAATCAGTTTTTAAATGCTGACTCATTTAAAAATATCACGAATATAATTAAATTTGCATACATTGTAAAAAGAATAAAAAGTATACGTTCATGAACATTTGATGTCAATGGGTTGAAAAAATGAAACAGTTAAATATGTGTGAAGTGCATTTCGGTGTGGACATTGAAAATTACATTCGTTTTGGAGTGACAAAACGCATAGGCATTACAATATAATTCGGGTTTGGCATTTAACGCAGCTGCTGCTGCCCTATTACTAAATTAGACTATTAACACTAATCACGGCCTACATACTAACTATCGATGATTTACTAACGTTTCTTAAGCCGTTTGGGCGTGGCATTGGCCGGTGTCTCCTTGTAGTTGGGAGGCAGCACGCTCCAGTCTTTAAACGGATTCGTTGCGACCTGCAAAACCAAAGGACATTAAACAAATTGTCTAATTGAGCAATTATTGCCGATACCTACCTGATACAGGCGCTGTGTAATAGTCTCATTGGTGGTAACGCGTGTCTGCTCAGCAATGTGAATGATAATGTTATTAAACGCTTGCAGTGCATACGTGCCAAACGATTCACGCCAAACCAGCTCATCGAGGAACTGTTGAATCATCTGACGCGAAAGCAACGACAGTGTATTCTGGAACATGCGTGGTACAATGCGTCGCAAGTATTCCATGACCGCTGAATTGTTGTGCTTCGCAGCATTGTCAGTAGCAGCCGCCTGTACAATGTTCTTAAAGCCCATGCTAAAGAGCGTTATCTTGTCTACGGTCAGATCTATGCAAATTGTGCTGTCCTTGTGCACCCACCTAGAAAGCGGCTCTAAAATTGCCTAAAATTGAAAATGTAATATATTAATTGAAAAGGTATTCGGATTGGTAACCAATTGGACCAACCTGAAAGCGCTTTTTATAGTTGCGATCACCATCGGTAATTGGTTCTACGGCGCGCAGCCGTATAGATTTATCCGCATAGTCGTAGACGCCAAGGACCTCCACCTTCACTTGACGCTGTGCACCATCCTGCGATGTTGTGCCCAACGAGATAACACCCACCTGCAACCACACAAAAGAAATAGGAGTTAATAATTACTTTTTGATAACTTTTTAAACGCACCTCCACAAACTTGCCGGGACCCCCCAGCTTTTTGCACTTTTGATGCACCGCTAGGGTGCAGATAGCACGTAGCCACGTGTAAATGCCTTTGATGTAGACGCTGTCCACCTTAACCCACTGCACAACGTTCTGAATGCTGGTCTGGCAGGCCCAATGATATATGAGTTTAAGCAAAAATGTAGGCGGATGCTGGGCTCCTTCAAATATAGAATTGTTGAACACAGAAACGAAACGATATGGGCAGCACTCGCTAATCCACACATAGCCACCGGTATATGGAAACTTGCTGATATCCGAGTAAACACCTGGGATGGATACAAAGAGTGTAAGTTAGAAGTTCTCTTAGCCGCAGTTGTCGAATTAAGACTCGATGACCGCTAATACTATTCAATAATCTTACCTAACTTGAGCTCGTTGTTGCGATGATTGATGCAGTGCTGCTGCGCACGCAGCAATCCTTCTTGCAGCAACCACTCGCAGAACTTGTTGGGAGTCAGCATTAGTACCAGTTTGACCTTGGAGTCCAATTTGCTGCGCGTGGCTGCCATATCTTTAACCTTGAGGAAAGGCTTGGCCAGTACGACCAGCGATGGATATGTTTTTCCCTGCATCTTTGAATCCTTGCCATCCTTAGAGTCCTTGCCATCTTTACCCGTACTTTCATCGTTGCTACCCACCACCAGACCACCCACAGAATTGACCTCCGCAGGACGAAAGTTCTTAGGAGGAGCTTCGCCAGAAGCTGATAACTTGCCACTGGATCCCGAACTGGATCCCTTGCCTTTGGGCTGAGGCGAAGCCTTGCCTGTAGGAGATACAGCAGCCGCTGCAGCAGATTTTTTCCCCACTTTCGATGTTACCGGTGCCGGGCTGACGGCAGCAGCTACAGCCTTTTTTCCCGCAGACAGGGCTAAGCGCTTTGCCAACGGCACATCGTCGTCGCCCTCGTCCGATGACTCCAAGTATGCAATGTTCGAGGCTAGACGTGGTCGGCCACGCCCCCGCCCTGTACCACTGCCACCAGTAGCAGCAGCCGGGGTTGGAGCAGGTGGATCTGGCTTTGGCGGTTTCTTTGGCAACGTAGCCTCCTTCAGCTCCTGCAGTACTTTACCTTTGAAGGAGTATGCCTGAAACACTTGACCATTAAACAGTTCCTTGCCCTCATTGGCGCTGACGGCTGACTTCAGCGCGTTTTTTACGGCGTTGTGCTCATTCGTGATTTTCTCGTAGTAAGCTAACTGTGCTGGTGACAGCTCCTCTACCCAGCACTCCATATCGAGTGATAAATCACTTCTAGTTATGCGCGTCATCTTTCCCAACGCACTGGGCTACGTTTTGCAGTGATATTTATTCAAAATTATGCTTGAAATAAATTAGACAATACACTTTTTTCGCCGAGGCTGTACCGTGGATGTACCTGCGTGCTTAGTGTGACCAGATTTGTAAATCAATAAAAAATCCAGCAAAATATAATAAGAATTGCAGGGTTGCATTGAGCACAATAGACAGACCATACTACGTGACTTCTATATAACAGCAGTCAACAGATCAGATAAACACAGGCACTTCAAAATATCTGAATAAGTAAAATTAATCTTAACAATATAATCATATAATAATAATCTTAGCTTTTAATTAAAATTCATGGAATTAAAGGCAGGCTAATATATTTTTTGTTAAGACTCAATCAGAAAAGTAGCAAGCAGTATGTGTTTAAATATATATGTACATAGGTACTATAGTAAAAAAATATTTTTTTTATCAGGAATACGTTATAAAAGTCTACAAGTTCGTTTGGTCATGGGAATGTTTAGATTATAGATTACAAAAGTTTCCGAACCCCCATGTTTTGGCATAAAATCAGATAAGTTGACCCCCCAGTATGTCATTCATGGTCTGTGAGTGCTATCAGCTAAGAACTGCAATAAATTTATAGTCAATGGGACATTGAAAATAACTGAAAATATTTTTAAATGGAATATCAGCAAAGATTGATAAACGTATACTAATAAAACATATCATATACTAGTTTATGAACATCGCGTGTTGCCTTTATTATTGTAAATTACGCATTTTGAATGTCATCAAGAAGTGTGTCATAAAGTATTTCCTTGATATTCATGCCCCAAAGGAAGTCCAAATGATTCCATTTCTTCTCGGGCAAGCGATACGCGCGCTTCAGAGACTTTGGGTCCATTGTCATCCTTAGCTTATCCACATCAATAAGACTGGCGAAATAGTCATTATCGCTGTAGTATAGATAGATTGGTACGTCAATTCCCTCGACATCGTACTCTGGCGGAGTCTTGCTGCCATAATCCTTCTTATTTCGAGTCGTGCCATAATCGAACTGACGGAAATAGCCCGAATTGTATTCCTGGAGGTAGTGGAATATTTGGTTCACTGAGCAGCCAGCCGGGGTTGTGGCCATAATTTCTGGAATCATTGTCTCATTCAAATATGGGGAGTCCCAGCCTCCCATCAGCAGAAGCATGTTGGAGCATATCACTTGAGATATAGCAGCATCTTTGCATAACAGTGAGCCCATCAGCTCCATAGCCTTGGTGTTGGGCAAGAACTCGGCGCTGCCAAACAATTCGACAAAGGCATTGGGCTGTCCAAGCAAAGGACCTGCCACCTTAGCCAGCGGGCTTTCCATATGACCCATCCAGGCAACTGGGGCCAACAAATGGGCCGAGCGAATGCGACTCTTGAATCTCTTGATCATTGAATTGAGCACGAAGAACGACGTTGTGCCCTGCGAGTGGCCGACATACTGCAACTGATCCTCGCCCGTATGATATAAGACGTAATCCATCATAGCTGGCAAGTCATAGATGCCAATGTCGTGCCATTCAAAGTTCCAGAAAGGCTGGAACAGAGGTGACTTGTTGGCATGTTTCCTTGAGTACGTATTACCGCGAGCATTGCCCATCCAGACATCATAGCCGGCATCAGAAAGAATGAAGGCCAGGCCAGCAGTTGGACCGCTTAGAACCCAGTCTGACGAGGAGCACAGCAAGCCATGCATGAGGAACATAACTGGACGATGGCCATCGTCGCCTGTGTTCTTGGAGTAGGGTATGCGGTGCATGGTTAGAAGATATCCATCGGAAGTTTGCACTTCATGTTCCTCAATTGGATACCCATATTTCTTTATAATAGACACCTGATAGATATATACAGAATTCAATCTAAGTTAATCATTTAGAATGAATTTTTATAATTTACCGTTGTTGTTGAACTACTTCGACCGGCACTTGACGGTAAAGCTGAGACTATGAAAGCCAGAAAAAGTTGAGTTATCAAAAATCGTAACAGCCACATTTTTACCACTATTAACTGATATTATTGACCGCTGCAACTGTATTGCGAGCATGTGAAGTTCAACTACCACTTATATACCACCTGGTTGGTTTAATCAGCCAATATAAAATGCTAAGGCGCAATCATATATTATAATATGATATTATTTGATAACCAGCCGACAAGTTAGGCATTCTGATTTACTGCACTCAAAATTGATAGATTTGTTGGAAAACCTAATTCATCATGATTAGTATATGAATACAAATATGTCAGTACTGATAAAATTCTCTACGCACAGATCTTAATTTTGAGTTTTAATTTTGTTTTTTTATTTGAACTTCGCGCCACTCTGCTGCTAAAAATCCCTTTTCCTACAGATTATCGAAAATTCCCTCAAAAGTGAATGGTACCATTTGCTTAACAGAATTGCTCCTCGCTAAGTAATGTACAACTGCTTCAATATTCTGTTTTTAACTCAGTCAACTCTATTTTAATTTGCTATTTGCTTAATTAAACTAGAATCAATTTTAAACATATTTACTTTAACAAATTTATTTATTACATGCAAATATGAATATCGGCTGATTTGGCATTTGTATCATTTCAAACTGTTAACAACAATCATATGTGACTGTTATTTAACAGTTCAGCTTAGCATTTTTCTTCCAAGACATCAAAACTAATGTTTGGCAATTAGACCGCTTGAGTTTAGCCGCAAGCAAAAGAAAATAAATAATGCGTGAAAAACGAGAGCGAGAGCGGGAAAGAGATCGTGAGCGGGACCGAGATCGGGATCGGGAACGAGACAGGAACCGTGAAAGGGATAGGGAGCGGTACCGCTCTAAATCTAAATCTCCCTCACGCAGCAGCAGGAACAGATCAAAGTCAAAGAAGAAAAAGTCTAAGAAATCCAAAAAGTATTATCGACGTAGCCGCAGTAGCAGTCAGAGCTCATCTCGTAGCACATCTCCGCACAGCTCCCGCAGCAGCTCACGAAGCCGGCAGAGCAAAAGTAGGGACTACGATTCTCGAAAATCAAAATCCAGGTCCGTGTCACAACGCACAACCAGAGCAGCCAGCTCCGAGAGCTCTACGCGTCTACCCGCTTCTACCCCATCTGCTGCGCTGCCCATCAAAGCTATCGACTTGCTGGACGCAAAAGTACAAAAGGCATTGGACACCATTGAAGAGGATGCATTCAAGCCGACTGCATTCTTGAGCACTCGCGACCGCGAGGCACAGGAAAAGGATAAGGTAATCATTGATTTAAAGAAGGAAACTATAACCGTACCCAAGCCAGTCGAAGTTGTGCCAACAAAAGAAGATGACATATTTCATCCAAATGTGAGTTCTATTTTACTTTTATTTACGCGTCTTATGTTTGACAAATTTGTTTTACCACTTGCAGTTTTTGGGCGACACCGAACTAAAGGCAGAAAAATGGCTTCGCAAACTTTACAATTATCGTCAAAAGTATATTCAGCAATAAGAGCTCAGGCTAATTTAACAAAAATAATAAACCTTAGAAGCTTATGTACGTCTAAAAAATATCACTGCCAGTTTTACGCGCTCGCAGCAGAGCTAACTCTGGTGTTATCTGCTCGTTGGCTGATGGTTCCTTTGCACTTCCATCGGGCTCCAGCTTGCCAGCTTTATAATCGACCATAATCTTTTCCGTATAGATAGCGTTAAAGAGATCCAAGCTGGTGAATTCGGATTGAATTACTTCCGGTGCTTTGTACGATACATAGGGCTTCAGTTTGCAGCCGGTTAAGTCGGGCACAATTATATCGGGTATTTTTTCAGCTATTTCCACATATTGGCCATTTACTGTGATGCCTGTATCTCGGACTCCTCGCTTCTGTATGGGCACCGGTGGATTGGCCATCGTCCGTTGCGCTTCCTTTACCACACGTGTTCCGCGCTTTCCGTACACGTTAAATTTACGGAAGTTTCGTTTACCTGTCACTGGTGCAGTCGTGCTGATAGCTCGAGCATTGCACTTAAGTGCGAGCGGCAAAAGTTTAATACAATTTTGCATTGTTTTCTTGTTTTAATAAGACTGGTTAAATAACAAATCGACCAAGCAGCAGCAGAAACAGCTGTGTGATAATCTAACACAGTCTGGCACCGCTTAACAGCTGAGTATCGATACCTAAGAAAGGAGAGAACCGAATCCATTCACAATGAATACTGCTTACAAAATATACACATACTACAACAGATTCTGGCAGCGCATTTACTAACTATGTACATAAGTAGCTTCTGACCAAACTTGTGAAATAAACAGTAAAGGTAAAGCTTTCTACAAGTTTCATATAAATTGAAATGCCAGTTGAAGTGATTTAATCACATCTATTAAGTAGAATTTACGTCCCGGAAAATAAGTATATTTTGAACCTCTCATAGAAATAATGACGTCTCAAGGTAATTGAAAGAAAATAAAAACACTCATCTCAGACAAGACACTTATTATTTATCATTTGTTTCAGCAGTCAAAACTTTTGATGAGGTATTCGAGGAATATTGGCATAACATTTTCTACATCAAGCCAAGTGGAGATATACCCAAGTGTGATCCCTCAGTTCTTGAGTATTTTGGAGTGCTAAGACTAACCGATTTGCGTTCACCTGACCGCAAATTGTGGTATATTTACTATTGTAAGCAGCCAGAGGTAGATGATACCCTAAACCGTATTTTCCATAAATACGGCAAAAAGAATATCTGTGAGATATTTCGGAAACATACATTCAGTGGCGTTGGATTGCGTGCCAGGGTAAAATCCTATTTTTACGATAGGAAATGGCATGTGAAAGGCAACCTGCTGGAGGCACCACCAAAAAGTCCCTACAATGACGATCAGATGCTCAAAAACATAACCGACCTTCATAATGAGGACCGAAAAATGCTTTTTCACTTCTTGTGTATGAAACACAATGGATCCCGTAGATACTTCTATTAATAGGATACGTATTATGTAGTTTAATATTTACAAAATCTGTGATTCATATATGTACAATTAAAGCAACAAATTATATCTCCCATTATTGATCGATAACTTAATTTCGTCTTATTACTGTTCAATAAAAGTAAAAGCTTAACTGTGTGTATATTTAGACATGGTGTAGTAATACTTTTTGTTAAAAGCTCCAAATAAAATTTTCCCACAGTTAGAATAATCTAATAAAGTAGTTTAGATTGCCAAACTTTTAAAGAAGATATAAGTATTGATGAATTCAGCATTATGCGTATCTGCCTTCCTTAAATTCTCATATTTGATTATCAAATGTTAATATCAGATCTGCTTTGCATTAAGTACGAAGTAAACAAACTTTCAAGCGCAGTCTGGCAACTCTCAAGTTGAGTATCGATACTTATTTAAAGGCAGCTTTCAACCAAGCATAATTGTGAAATAAATATTAAAGTTGAAGCTTTCTTCGTATTTCATATAAAATGAAAGGACAGTATTGACTATTTAAGCACAAGCCAGCGACGCGTCAAATAAGAATAATTTACGGATCGGAAAGAAGCATAGTTAATTCCAACCACACAAATAATGGCATCAGAAGGTAATTTGAAGGAAAACAAACAAAATTATTAAATACAATTGATATATTTATATTTTTTCAGTCCGTAAAAGTTTTGATGATGAATTTGAGACATACTTGCATCGCATGTTCTACGTCAAGCCAAGTGAGGAGACATCCAAATGTGATCCCTCCCTTATTGAGTATTTTGGAGTGCTAAGTTTAACTGACTTACGTTCGCCTGAGCGCAAATTGTGGTACATTTATTATTGCAAACAGCCAGAGGTAGATGACACCCTGAACCGTATTTTCCAAAAATACGGCAAAAAGAATATGTGTGAAATATTCCGGAAACCTACATTCAGTGGCGTCGGCTTGCGGGCTAGAGTAAAATCACATTTTTACGATAAGAAATGGTATGTGAAAGGCAATCTTCTGGAGGCCCCAGCAAAAAGTCCCTACAATGATGAACGTGTTACGAGAACTATAACCGAACTCTATAATGATGAGCGGAAAATGCTATATAATTACATTTGCATAAAACACGATGCGTTCAGTAAATACTACTAATAATTAAGCATTTACTATTTTTATATTTACAAACTCTGTGATTCATAAACTATATTGAATAAAATTAACAAATCATATTTTCGGCTATTCATCAATCACAAAAAATAAGAGCTTTAAAGCTCAACAATAGTATCAATTTCTTTTTGGTGACAATAAACATGGTGTATTTGTTTTTGTTAGCCAGCAAACCTACTGATAAACTGGCCTACTAAACTTGAAAGTCGAACATATAGAACTGAGCTGTTGGTCAATTATTTATTAAGTAATATAATATATATTTAAGTTGCATCTTTTGCACATTTTTGGCGGCATGCAATTTTAAAGTATACTAAATCTGTTGCTACTACAAAAATACTGAAATATCGTAAAAGCCAATGTTTCTATATCGATATATCGATATCGATAACTTTGCAGCCCTGTATATAACTGCGTGTGCTGCTTTCTGACAGTAAATTTGAAGCAGAAGAGCTAATATTAAAATTAAGTCAACTGTCTGTTATTAGTTCATTTACGCCTCATAACATGGTAAGTACGGACGCGAAATCGCAGGTATCGGAAATTAACTGAACGCTTGGCTAACATATGCTCTATATGTTTGTACGTACATAGTCCACAGGGCTCGTTAAGGGGAGGGCAAAGGAATATTTCCATTTACATCGCATTGATAAGCACAAATGTAGCCACAGGTATACCTTATGTGATTTTAGTATGTGATTGTATACAATCAACTGTTACAAACATCTTTCAGTTCTGCGAATTCGTCTTCGTCGTCGGCGGCATCCTCGGAGAGTTTTCGTTCCCGTCAGCGTCGGTGAGTATCGAATGAGAAATTGAGTATCGAGTAAAGATTGACAGGCGGCATCTTAGCAGGCCAAATATTTTGCTTGCCTATTAAACTGTCATCAGGAATACTTCATTTGGTATAGCCTTTCAAGCGAGCAGGTTCTATTCTCTGGTTTAGCCAAAAAAAAATTAAACTAGAAAAATGTAAGAAAAAAGTAAAATAAAATGTTTACATTTCAGAGCAGCATGTGCACAGCACTAATTCAAGAGCAAGCAAGTTTGTTTCTGAAATGCAACGTGAATCGCACACAAATTTTATAGCAGTTCAATTCAAATACTCAAGTGTCAAATATCCGAACCACACATTTTTACAATCAAGAAGCACAGCCAGCAAAAGCAACTGAAAATCTAACCTATTCCCATTCAAGGTCGGACGGTGAAGTCTATGGCAGCCGTCATCACAATTACAACTCAAAATCCACCTCTCAACATCGTAGACGTTCCCGCTCCGGGTCAGATTCTCCGCCAGTGCGTTATTCAGGCCGGACATCTCGCGATCGCCAGCGCATGCGCCAGGCACGCGTAAGTAGCGCCAATTTAAACGCAATCTCTTATGCAAAGTAAAGTGCAAATATCCTGTCGCAGGACCATCCACAGGCTAGCCGTTGTATTGGAGTTTTTGGATTAAATACAAACACCACCGAGCAGAAGGTGCGCGAATTGTTCAACAAATTTGGACCCATTCAACGCATCCAAATGGTCATCGATGCTCAAGTAAGTTAAATCCTCAAATCAACTTAGTCAACAAAATGCCAACAATTGGTCAATAGCAAACTTGGAATTTAGTTTCTACCAAGTTGCGTGTTGTCGTGTGGCTACAGCATAATTTAATGCAGCAATAATGAGTGTTTGCTATGCAAGTTACTAGCAATTCACTAAAGGCTTGCTGTAACATCCATATAAAAAGGTCAACAACTTTTTTATTTTAAAATTTTTATGTGGTGCTCACAATTCTGACCGTTTGTTTGATCATTACTATTCGATTATTTATCGATTTATAGGAAAGATTTTTGACTTTCAAAACGTTTCATTTATAGTTTATTATATCAAATGAAAACCCTAGTAAGTAACCTCTGACCGTTGCAGACACATCGCTCTCGCGGCTTTTGCTTCATTTACTTTGAGAATCTTAGTGATGCCCGAGTAGCCAAGGATGCCTGCACTGGGATAGATGTGGATGGTCGCCGTATACGCGTCGACTACTCGATAACACAACGTGCGCACACACCCACACCTGGTGTATATATGGGACGCCCATCACGGTTCGTTCAATGATTTTGTATATTGACAGTAACTTGAACGAATATGTTGCAGCCCACCGGGAAGACGCTCTCGTGAGCGTGAAAATAGTAATCGAGATAGCTATCGTTCGCGCCGCCGTCACCGTGAGGACTCATCATCTGTGTCGCCATACGATTCGAATCGTCGTAAGTATCGCAGTCGTCATCGCTACGAACGTAGCCGCAGTCGCACTCGCAGTTACTCCCGTTCACGCTCCCCACGCAAGCGTAAGTAGCCACATCAGGAAATTGAATAACTAATATTTATTCCGATCTCCTGTGCAGATGCTCGCGTTCCATCGCGTTATTAATGTGCCGATGGTTGTGTGCTTGTGGATGGATGCCATGTGCACAAGCACAGTAAATGCAAAGGCACAGCACGAGGATATAGACTGAATTGTTTGTTTTTAAATCCCTGTCCTAATCTCATGTATCGTTTGGCACCACCACCTATATAATTATAATAATATAGTTTTCATCACGCCTAACCATAATTAGTTGATAGTCCGACAATACTATTTGTTGCATCCTCGTACATTTTGTAAACTGTTGTGTAGTCACATAGAAAGCATCCGTATATATTACGCGTCCCATCCTCTAATTCAACACGCGTAAAACACTTTGTGATATGTATTTTAAAAGCAACTGCGTAAATTGATAACAATAAACTAATTGAACTAACCCAGTTGTACGTTTTAGTATAAACTAAATAACATCTTAAATGTGCTTAACGTGCAATATGTATTTAAATGCATTTGTTGGCAAACACAATTCATGTGTACATACTTTCATTCACTGTTCATATTTTTATAGTAATTGTATAATAAATAAAACTGTATTTTACACAAATCAGTTCATGTATTCCTTAATATTTGTCATAGACAAGTCCCAGAATGAATTCGCTCATGGATTCGCTGGTGCTGTTGCTCCTGCTGCTGTTGATGTTGATGCTGCCGCTGATGCCGTTACAGCCCCTGTTGCCTGCGTTGCACGAGACGTCTTGTAGGCTACCTCCAGGGTCTGCTGTATTACTTGCATGTCACCTTCAATGCTGCGCGCCCAGTTCTCTACATCTCCAAGTTCCTTAAGAGCACTGCTGAAGTTGTCAATCAATTGCAGCCACTGATGAGTCTGTTTAGCAAAGTTGGTGGCACCCACATGTAACTGTTTGGCTTCTACATCCAAACGCTTTTGATTTAAATATGCTTGTGCCACTCTATTTTGGAATTTATTCTCAGTATTTGTTTATACGTACATACATATGTATACAAAAGTGTTGCAAATTTAGCTTACCCCACATTCAGATGGTCAACTAGTGACTGAGTTAGTTCGTTGGAAGCTTCGATGGCTTCTTTTCGACGCACTTCTTGCTCTTGCTTGCGTTTTGATTGTTTAGAATGATGCTCTTTTACCATTGAAGTCAACATCTTGCACTTGTTTTTTGTTTATTGCACAAACATGTAAAATTACAACTATATTTGTTTTCACCCAGTTCACAATTAGAGATGGCAATATTGAAGCATATCACATCAGCTGTTGACTATTCGATCGATCAAAGCTGCCTGTTAAAAGTATCGATACATGGGAGTCTATCGATTGAAACTGCTCAAGTTGAAACATGACTTTATATTGTAACTTGACTTTAAAATATAGCCGTTATTTATTAAAACAAATGGTTATTCATAATTAGCATATTCTCGTTAACAATTCAAAAGCACCGGTGCCATTTCGTACTGGTAGGCCCACCATTAGGCGACTTGATGGTGAATTCAGCTCATCAGGGCGACCAAAACCAGCTGCGTTGCGCAGAAATTGTAGACTCGATTCGAAGGACATTTGCTGCAGAGGCGATGAAGAGTGCTCCATGCCTTTGCGTGAGAGCGGCTGGAAAGTGCCATCAAAGGTCATGTAGTCGGCAATCAGTGACAAATGCCTGCGGTCTACGGTAATTCCATAAACCTTGAACACATTGCTCACTTCCTTGACAATGACCTGAGTCGCAGCTTCGATGCCATACGTTCTAGCTATAGCATGTATATCGTTTGAATATAAACGATTCAGATCCAAGATTTTGTTGTGTTGGAACATTTCACCAATGTTGATGCCATCTGTTTTCAGCAATTGCTCATCATCGTTGCCTTTGTAGATAATAGCGCGCTTAATATGCGGCACCTGATGTACAATGCTCTTGGCGGCCAGCTCCCGTATGATAGATGTCAGATCAGGCTTCTGATACCGTACGCTCAGATTGAGTTTTACTCTGCACCAAAGGTGGTGCTCCTTGTCGAAGGTGTAATCCTGAACCATCTGGTTGCTAAGTAGTTTTTCCACCGACTTGTCATCTACTTCGGCATTTTCATCGTTTGTCGGCTCATTTCCGTCCCCTTCCTCTTCATCGGGCTCGTCTTCATCGTCTATAAAAATATAAAATCAGTTTTTTTTTTCTTTTAAATGATTAATTCGCTTTTACCGTTGGCATCAAAAATTTCCTCAACATCATCCGGATCGTCATAGTCCTTTTCGTCGGTCTTACGCTGCTTAAGCTTAATACCAGTTGCATCGTCGTCACCCTAATGCAGATCAATGTCTTTAAATTAGATTCCAATTGTAATTGCTACGTTATATATCACTCACGCCATCATCGGAGGAGTCGTCATCATTGTCTGCTGCTCTTTGTTGGCCAACCTCATCGGCAGCATCCAACTCATGATCATTGTCTTCGTCCTGTTTATTGCCACCCTCCTTCTTTTCATCTACCACGATGCTGTAGAATTATTTTAGATTATTTTTCAGTTTTCAAAATATCAGATTCGTATTTACATTTTTGATGTCTTCTTGGCATTGGACACCTTCACAATGGCGCGAATAAGCTGCTTGAAGTATGTCTGATGCATATATTTTATAATACGCTTGGGCCTCACACTGAAATCTTCCTTGTACATCTCGCGTGGGAGGAATTTAAAGTACAAGTCGTAAACATACGAGCGTTCCGGTTCCAGCATCAAGCTTGTGCTGATGTGCACGGCTAAATGATGGTAGGACAGCATAAATCAAAAAATATAAAGTCAAATTGTGTTGATATTACTCACATTCCAGCAGACTGGCTAAGGTCACACAGTTGAGGGAAATACGCAGCTTTTCCGCACTATGCTGCTGTCCCGGTTTGATGGGTATGTCCATAGAGGGTGTCTTGATATTCGACGAGGCCAACATTAGAATTTCCCGCAATCGCGGTATACCCAGAGTGACGTTCATTTCACCACGACCAGCAAAATGGAAGGTATTCAATGTCATCTGGGTAGAAGGTTCACCAATCGACTGTGCTGCAATTAGACCCACCGGTTCGCCGGGCGAGGCCAGTGCCTTAATGCTCTTCATGTGCATAATGTCAGCAATGATATGTTTCTCTGTTGGATGCTTAATCGCATAGTCGTCGATTAATTGACGCGTGCGCTCAGAAACGGAGCCATAATAGTTATCTTGCTTGTAAATGGCCACAGTGGGATCGGGACAGCGGGCATACTTCTTGCGGTACAGTGCTTTGTCCTCGGCATCCGCTTTCTTCCACAGCTTGAGCAGCCCCTCGTCGAAACGACGGCGTCCCGTCTTGGCATTTATCTCATTGGGTCGCTTAACTTCCACTTCGTTGCGAAGCTCCTTCGAAAAGTGAGTGAAGGCGGCATGCAGTTTGGCTGGCTGTTTTTTCTGCCAACTACGTATGCGTTTCTCATGGCGCTGCACTTTGGCAAGGCACTCTTCATCCTTCATCAACTGCAGCTGGCTGGGCCGTAAAACGGACTTCGAATTTTGTGCAAGAAAATCAGCGCAGAATTTTCCGTTGAAGAACTTGGACTTAAGTATGTCTAGACCATCCTCGCCGTAGAGAAACTGGACAACACTGTTGTCACTGTCGCGCACAGTCAGGTCATAATGTACGCTTAGTCCCTCCAAGTGTTTGATTAGGCACCGCTGCAGATAGCCGGAACGGGATGTCTTAACAGCTGTATCGATGAGACCCTGTTATCAAATAGGATTAGTGTTAAGCAATTTGCCATATCAAAATTCAAAACTTACTTCACGACCAGCCATGCAATGAAAGAAAAAGTCCTGTGGCTGTATGCCCGTCATAAAGCGTCCATCAATAAAACCGCCAGATTTTGGCGATGTCTCAAATGATGTAAAACTGGGAAGAGATTTTCCAGATATCATCAACGGCGGTCGTTTACCTTCCAACTCAATTTGACCTAGCAGGCAAGAGATTTGCATGGTGTTTACCATGGAGCCTTTGGCTCCAGATAACACCATTAACTGAAGATTGTTTGACGGAAACTTGCTGATCAGCCCACCAGGCAGACAAGTTCTATAAAAAAGACAAACTTTAGCCTTAACCCATTTGAGATCAATATTAAACTTACTTGTTAATGTCGTTTGTGTAACCATCCAAAATCGATTTGTATTTACGATCGAGCAGGACTCGAAATTTGCTGTCCTTAACATAGGCGGCCTCCATTTGTTCAGCCAGCTCATCGTGGGGTGGAACATCGTCCAGTTCCAGAGCAGCGGCCACGGCGCTGTTGCCCACAACGCGACATTCGTGGATGATCTTATGTCGCTTGCGGTCAGCCTCTTCGGTAACTAAAATATCTTTGACGCCCAACGTAAAGCCCTCAAGCTGCAGGAAGAAGGTAAACACCTTGGTGAAGGCTGTAAGCAGGCGCGTGGATACATCGCCGCCATACAGCTCGTACATGCAGTGAATGAGACCATAAGTAGTTGCTCCATACTGCTGTTTGTCCAAAACGCCCACCAGAAGCTCGCCCTTACGTATTTGCACCTGACTCTCGCTCAGCTCTTGCTCCAGCGGATTTGAGCCACATAACGGAGGACGCGGCTTAGCCACATTCCAATTCTGCAAGATGTTAGTGGGTTAGCAAACACCATACAAACTATCAACGATTCTAATTACTTACCTTGCCGCCTATTTTGGCAAAGGAATCCAAGTTGATGCGCTCATATCCATCCGGTATCAGATTAATAATTATGGTCGAAAGCACTTGCTTGCCAGACCACAACGTTGCGGGCTTCAGTATAGCCGGTGGCAGCAACTTAATATCGCCTTTAAGATGCGACAAGCCCTGGAAGACCAACTGTTGATAATCCTCGCGATTGAAGAAGCGCCCGCGTATGGACAGCTTCACGCCCGAAATGACCTGATCCTGTATGAGGCCACCCAGTGGAGTACCGTCCTTGGGCACCAGATAGTTGCTGGCCACGTTGACCAGATTGTAGGCCTCGGAACGTGCAACCTCACTCTGTGGATAGTGAGCGTTCATCTCGTCACCATCGAAATCAGCATTGTATGCCTTGCAATTGGAGTAATGAAGTCGGAAAGTTTTTTCACCGCGCAATATACGCGCCTTGTGCGCCATAATAGAAGGCTTGTGCAACGAGGGCTGACGATTGAGTAGCAGTACATCACCATTCAGGACATGGCGATGCACAATCTTGACACCGTCCTTGGGATTGGACAGCAAGAGTTTCGCCATGCTGGCACGTTTGGCCGCATTGTCGGCGGGTATGAAGGTGGTCAAGCCTTTTATGTCCTGTATGTAGTTAGCGCCCGGATGTACATCTGGTCCATTCATGACCATTTTCCTCAATTCAATGACATTCCATTCGGTCACCGGCACCGGATAGGAGAGCTTGCGTGCAAATATGTCCGGTATGCCGATCTCATCTACATCGATATTGGGATCGGGCGTGATGACAGTACGTGCTGCATAATTAACACGTTTGCCCATCATATGCTTCCGTATGAGACCATCCTTCTTTTCAATCACCTGTTTAAGGCCCTCGGCGGATTTGATGTCTCGCGACATGTTGACATCCAACAACACATCCACAGAGCTCTGCAGTGATAGCCAGGCATTATAGAGTTTCTCGTGGCTGTTAGTGCCACGCATGTTTTGGTAGGCAGCTTTGGCTTGGTCACTGAGTTTCTCCTGCTGACCTTTCATAAACTTCAGCACCACATTGAGCACATGATTGTTCTCAATTATGTTTACATAAATGTCCGTCTGCGGATTCCCCTTCATCATGTCGTTAATAACATTCATTGGACGAGCGCGCGGCGGAGTAACTGGTATTGTATCCATAAAAAATATATCGACTGGGGAGTAGTCGCTGCCAACGCTGGACTCTGTGTTCATGTTCAGCACAGGTACGAGCAGTTTTAGTAACTGCGGATAATATTCATAGATCTTTCGCAGATAGCGACGGCATTCATCTGCAAATATGACCTTGTTC
Organism: Drosophila gaucha; assembly: GCA_035045545.1. Classification (NCBI taxonomy): domain Eukaryota; kingdom Metazoa; phylum Arthropoda; class Insecta; order Diptera; family Drosophilidae; genus Drosophila; species Drosophila gaucha. Next base: position 6,077,875 of record JAWNOY010000375.1, read on the forward strand.
TGGCCACTGCTTTCGGGCACATCCCCCAGCCTGTGAAAAGAAACGAAGATTTAATAAAATAAATGAAAGGAGACTAGTCACAGACTCACCGTTCCTTCAAATCGGCAATTGTCACATAGTAAACAAGGCGGCGATGTAAATAGCGCACAAAGCGCATGGACTTGTTGCAATGCCTGCACTTTTTGCTGGAGGCTCGCTGCAGTGCTGCATGCGTAATGGCTGTGCGCAAGGAGCAGCTTGTTTTGGTGACATTGCTGGCATTGCTCACGTTTTTTGCCAGCAGCTCGTTCACTGCTGCAATTCGCGGATGAACGGCATCACCGTTGTCCAGCTTGACCAGCTCGTCTGTGTTCTGGCAAGCAATCTCCGATTTAAATAGCTCCAGCTCTTGAGCCTCAATAATGTAACCGGCGTCAATCAGGCGCAGCTGCAGCATGACGATCTCACTTTCATGATCTGTTGTAATGGAATAGAATTTAATTTAATTGTCTTGGTACGGCTTTACCTTTTGGTGGGACTCACCTTTCATTTGCAGCTTGTGGCAGTGCAGACAGAATATACACAGTAAGCGCTGCACCAGTTTGATAAAGAACGGATTGTAGACGAGTGAGCCAAGCTCGATGTGGCCCATGTGACCTGGACAATCTTGCATCTTCATGCAAGTGCCGCAGGGATCCATGCATCGCCCATAGGAACCCAATCGTATGTCGTATAGACCACCAGGTATTGGGTGTCCCAGTGCATCAAATGTGAGGCCAGTTATTACTTTCACTACACTCAGTTTTCGTATCTCCTCGGGAGTGAATACGGCGAACTCCAGGTCCGAGGGAAACATATGCACTTCTGGCGGTCTTCTTGAACCCATTTTAAGGCGATGTTGTTTAAATTTTTTATAAAATAAAGCCCTCGAATGAACACCGTGCAGCACGTGTGTTTGAAGAAAACACCAAAATTATCGAGAGTAACGACCGTATCGATAAAATGCTGTTTTTGCGATATATCGATACTTATCAAAGTGGAAAATGAAGAAGCAGCAGCAAACAGGGCTGTTATGCATAATAAAAGGCGCGGTTATTCAAATTTGCAAATAGAGCAATTTTTGTATTGTAGAAAGAATAAGGTAATAAGTAAATACTTAAACATATACGAAATGTTTCACTTCAAATAGATTCTTTGGTAATGCTTAAAACTTATCACAAGTCAACTGGTATTGCCAGTTCTTAATAGCCACATTTTGCTCGTATTTGTTGCGGACAGTGTCCATGAGTTCCGCAACAGTTGCTTCATCTCCAGTTGCTGTTGCTCCGTCGCCGCAGCCATCTCTTGCTCCAGCTCCAGCTCCAGTTCCGGTAGCTCGGGCAACGTTTGTAGCCTTGTTGTCCGTTGGTGGCTCATCGTACGGCTGCAATTGTCTGGGACGTCGCATCCGGTTACTTGGTGCTGGCTCTCGTTCTCGTTCTCGTTTCGCTGTTCGACCACCTTTGCGCCAGGACTCGACATTGGCCACGCTCGTGTCAGCCCCATATTTTGAGTTGCGTCCAAAGATGGTCGTCCAACGAAACCACTTTTGTCATAAACCATATGACGGCTCTTCGGATGTGATGCGTCTGCTATGGGGCAGCTCGCGGCGTAACAGATAGACACACAAGCCCAGGCAGGCCAGCAGGAGGCACACTAGTCCGAGCATGGCATAAAAACCTTGACGATAGCGTGATGCATCCGCATTGGCTTCCAAGAGTTTTACACGCTGCCTCAAGACACCCCCACTGCCTTCGCGAAGCTCTGCATCCTGTGCAGTCGGCAATAGTACCTGCCAAAAGCCATAAACGCGTCGCAAGTGATTTCCGTAGCCGGAATCCAACTGGTTGTTAGCCACATACGAATTGCCATTGCCTTGGCGATAGCTGTCATGTCGATTGGTTCTGGACAAGCTCCGATCTGTGCCTATGCCCGTTTGCTGTTTACCATTGAGTAGCTGTTCAATGGCCACCTCATCCTCGCCAGTTGGAATTTCTAAGCTCTTGGTTAGCTCCCCCAGAGCGTAGATAAAGGGACGCTCCTGCGTGTACGGCTGCCAGGCATCGTAAATGCGTCCGGGTGTTGGATTACCGCCTTTCACAAAGTTGGCAAAGGAGCCGCGCAGCTTGCGGCACAGCTGCTCCTCCTCGGCGCTGAAGCGGCGACGCGCAATCTGTTGAAATAAGCTCGGTCCGAGAAGAAGCGGCAGGTCCGCACTATGTGAGGCGCCTCCAAACCAATTCTGCCTGCCACGCATATCCATCGCTTGGGCATGCGACTGGTCAAAGACATAGGCATAGCTTACGCTGTTATTAAGTAGCTGCAGCAGGCGTAAGAAGGGCGTCTCGTATAGCGACTCTGAGAGCAGCCGTTGCATGCCCCAAAGCAGCTGACTGACCGAGGCATCGTCGCTAAAGTAGCGCCAACGGATGGCTGCCAATTGGGCGTCGCTTGCACTCGCCTCCAGCTGCAGCTGCATGGACCGGAGCACATTTGGCAACAGCGTCCCATTGATATAGCTGTGCAGGGCCAGGGGACCGTCGCGTGCCACGTCTAGCCAGTAATCCTGCATAAAGGCGCCCTCATTCGAGCCAATGCCCAGCAGCATTGGTGGCAGCGACCCATTAGCCAGACGCTGTTCCAGTGCACCAGGTTGAGGCAGTTGTACGCCCAGCTGCATGCTGGCATTGCCATGATTGTACACGCTTTCGTAGGCGCGCAGTAAATCCTCAGAGCTCTTGCGCCGCAGGCAACTCAACAGCTGTCGATGCTGTGCCTCCTCAAACTGACAGCCCAGCTTATGAACGAGTATACGACCCGTGGCCACAATGCGCTCTTGATGGCCAGCACCCAGGGCGTATGGCACAGGGCCCGGTGACATCAGAATCAGCTGCTTGAACAGCGAGGTGCCATCAGTTGCTGGCTGAATAGCGATGGCCAGTGCCAAAATAGCACCACTTCCATGCCCGAGCAGCGTCAACTGATCGGCCTTGGCTCCGAAGCTGGGCGCATTGCGTTGCAGCCAACGCAGCGCCAGTTGAATATCTGTTAATCCATAGTTGCCCGGCAGCTGTCGATGATCCTGACCCAGTCCCAGCCAGCCATAAATGTTGTTGCGATACTGCACGCTGACCACAACAACGCCCTCGGCAGCGGCAAAGTCCAGACCATTTATGCGATTACGTGGCCAGTCGTAGGCAAAGTCCTCACCGCTAACAATGACGAGCATAGGCAGTTGGCCATAACGTAATCCCGTCTCAGGTGTCCAGATGTTCAGATACAGACAGTCCTCGCTGTTGGCTGCAGCACGTGATATGCTGCCGTCGGCGCTCTCATCATAAATTGTATTCGACAGCTGTGGGCAGATGGGCTGCATCGCTGTGGCCTGTAGCGTGCGGTTCCAGCCATTATGTGGCTTGGCAGGCTATAAAAAGAGCAAGGTTTGAAAATAAATCAATTATTCCTATTGATGATTGATATCGATTATTTGAGTGCGATCACTGATTGTGCGGCTTGGCCGCCTAACGCAGGAGCAATGCTTAAAAATTAATCGATAACTCTTGTTGATTGATATCGGTTATTCATATGCGGCCACTTCTAAATGCAATTTTACAGTCTCTAACAGGATATGTTTAAGTTTCATACAAAATGTTGAACTTACCGCAAATCGCAGTGAACCCACAGGTGGCTCTGCATAGGGTATTCCCAGAAAGGCATAGACCGCGCTGCGTGCTCCGTCCGGAAAGACCTTGAGCTGCAAATGAAGCAAACGCTTAGTTAAGTACAACATTTTTGCATGCAGACCTATTTACACCAATCAGATCGCCCTGTTCCAATTTAATATGCGTCTGTTGGGCCCAGCAGTCCCGCAGGCTGAGCCAAATAAACAACGGCAGCCAGTTAAAAAGTCGATATAATTGCATCTTTTGAAAGAATTTCCACACTTTCTAACACATATTAGGCAGCATTTATTTTTGGCTAATTTTTCCCAAATAAATTCCTTTTTTTTGGGCTGCAATTTTTCACATAGACTCCTTGACGCTGTAACGAAAACTAAATAAAAATAAGTATTGTACCCGTTGTTGGAACCGTTGGCCAAAAGTTTATGCTAGAATTATTTCAATTGTTTTCTGGTGTCATTATTGTTAATGCGGTTGTTCTGTTCCATTCAGGAATCATTCATGCATTCACGAGATCAACACAACACCAAAGAACAGGTCAACAGGTAGGTTTACAGGGTTGATTGTTGTCTATAAATGTGTGTATGTATGTGTGGTGATGTACTTGAATACATTGTGGGCTTTAGTCATAGCAACTCTATATGGGCTGGTGCTGAAGCCCATAATTTTAAACGCAAAACAACATCAATTGTTAAATGTGCTCCCATTGGAGTATTTGTAGTAAATATATTTCAGAGGGTTGCTTTAAACGTTTGGAAATTACTTGACTATTTTTACTTGACTATTTTTACGTTTGCTAACAACTTAATGAAGGTATTTTTGCATGCTTCTCAGTGAATTCATTGAAAAGTTAACTTGAACCGGGCAAAGCCGGGTAGCACAGACCGCACTTAACACCCACATACATACATATGTATATGATCTACTGATAGTAGATTTATAATATAAAAACACTTTATACTTACCCATATGCACTAATTTTCTTAGTTATCCAAACTTCAAATTACACAATGACCAACTTTTGTGGCAGCCCTCGTTCTTGTTATTTAGCTTATTTTTTTATATTTCAAATTTTATTGAGTTTTAATTTTGCTGCTGCTGCTGGCGTGCAGAATGTAAATATTCGTACGCTTCACAGCCTGCGACAGAGAGCACGGCGTGCACCTTACTCCACGTCTCTGCTGTTAAATGGAGCTATCGGAGCTTTGGGCTTGCAGCAGATAATGTACCATAATGTTGGTTTAATTCCGGAACAGCTGCTGGTGGTTGTTTTTTTTTTTTTGTTTTTTTGTTCTGGGTCTGTTAGACGAAGCGAAGTTCCGGTCAGTGTTGGAGTTGGAGATCGGCGTCGGTCATAATTAACATCTATGTTGTCATAGTTACTTCTGCTTCCATTGGCTCACGCACAGTTATGCGTTTAATTAGTTTTTGAGAGTAATTTTCAGACTGGGCAAACGCAGAGCCGGCCAGACTATGCCATATTTTTGCGTTAATTATGGTGCTATAAAATACACATTTAAATTACCATTTCGGTGAGCTTTCGTCGTCCCTTTCTCTCCCTCCATCTCAACTATAAATTTGACTTGTTTGTCTGCCTATCTATTTGTCTCCTTCTGGCCTTCGCTCTTTCTCTCGCTTAATCAATTTATGGCTGTTAAACGTGAATTTCGATTATTGTAAATTGCAATGGTGGCCTAGTTTGGTCAATGGGTCAATCTCCCTCACACACATGTGCGTGGGAGTGTGCGTGTGTGTGTGTGTGTGATGCAAACAAATTGGGGCTACTCTATGACTTGAAATACAATTTTGAAGGTAAAAGGGCCAACTGAAATATGTTTGCCAACTGGCTGCGGCTCGAGCCTTGAACTCTGTTGACTTATGAAATAACAAAAGTGTATAACAATCAGTTATATTTGTCTGGTAAACACACAAAGGCATCAATTAATCTTTAATCTAAATAGTTTTGTTTGGCAATTCATCGAATTGGCCAAAAATCAAATAAGGCTGTCAGATTGTTCGTTTGGTTGTCAAAAAAAGCTGTTTGTTCTTGTTGCATATTGCTTTGACATTCGAATTTTTCGGCTTCCAAAACATTTTCAATAAATTCGTCATCAAAATGTTTGAAACAAAGTTGGCCAAAAACACTTAAAGCACTCGAAAACTAAAAATGGGTAGGCCAGCAGCCAATGCAAATATAACTACAATTGAACAATTTTGGCAGCTACACTGCATCAACAACAACAACAACAACAACAACATATCTAAAATGACAACATAAATAAACTCGAAGAGTTGTTGTTTGCATTGGGCGCCCGGAAAAGTTTTGGCTAATGAAAATATCTATGATATTTGACAGAGTCTACTGTTTACATATTGAAAACATCTTTATAGAATTTCGCTGCAGTAAAAGCCAATTGTAGACTGTTATTATTGCTGCCGTAGACAATGTTGCTATTTCGATTATGTGCTAGTACTATGAAAATGTTTTAAGGGAAAATCCAGAGTATTTTGCTTGCCAGGAATAAGGGGACAAGGCAGAGGTCGCTTGCTTGGCTGACTGAGCTCTCGGAGCATACTCGTAATTCAATTTTGATTTATATTTTTCAACAATGCATGGTATTCATGTTATTGTGCTTGTATTTTTAGTTATATATTTTTGTTTTCCCTGTGTTATGCATACTTGAAATGCAGCAAAGTGAAAATATTTTGTGCAGCTTTAGATTTTACATCAGGCATATTCTTATTTTTGGCTTTGCCAACAATTTGTCAACACTTCAAAACAATTTAAGTTGTGGTTGCTGTTCATGAAAGTTTTGATATTCAATGCGACAGGCCAGGGACGTGACCTGACTATATACATACAAATATGCATATGTACATATATATGTATCCTTGAACAATTTAGAAATAATAGGAAAAACGCATGCCTTGTGCTTTACCTAAACTTATCTGAAATGCCTTCATATTTAGTGCTTATACTATGTTTAATTCTTAAGCTTCATCAAATTCTAATTGTCTGCTTGGCCTCCAGTAAAAAAGTTTTAATAAAATTTAATTGCATTTATTGCATGTTTACAATAGTTAAAGAGCCAAGGGCTAAACATTAGTTTCTATTAGTAAATGCCAAATGCATTTACTCAAAAACAAAATAGCACAGGAATTATTTAGTTTTACAATGTGTCATCAGCAAGGGCGCATAATATAATTATGTAATTAGCTAGAACAACAACAGTGCCAGCAAAATATTTAACAAAACAATGAACAAAGTTAAAGCTATGATTGCTGTGGTTGCTGCTCCTGCTGCTGTTTGTTGCTTTAAGCCAAATTTAATGGCGCTGCAGAGAAACAATGTGGCAGACATTCTGTTTATGCAGCTAACCCAACATGGCTTGCACTTAACTAACTTGTAGGCACCGAGGGGTGCACACATACATACATATGTAACGGAGTGGCTGGTGCATGTTTTACACGTGCTCTTTATAATTAATGCTAACAAATTTTAGTTGAAAAGGAACCGAAAACATAAGCGACTCACATAGCCCACTTTAGCAGCAGCAGCAGCAGCAGCATTCTCATTCGCTTAGTCTAGGAGTGGGGGCAGCGGATGCAGGCGAAAGGCAAATGTTTGTATGAATCAGTGCTTCAACCATATTTTGTTGGCCTCCTCTGCAGCCAACAACAATATTAAGCATATGCATAACACCAGCAGCTGCTGCCCGTCCTTGTCAATGTCAACAGCAACAGCATGCCGCTACCGACCGACAGGGGTCGCCACAGCTAGTGTGACACACAGAGTTGTCTAAGCTCGAAAAAATTATAGTCCTTTAGGAATTATACAACTAGGCATATATGAAGCTATGATGGATATTTAAGATCTTTATTGTAATAGGTATACTATCTCATAATAATAATTTCTTGCTAGAGAGTTGCAAAAATAGTTGATATTCAAAAAGATTTAGATACAAACTTTAGTAACTACAATTTTTATAAAAATTGTTTTAAATGCAGAATCTGAAAGTAATGCTAAATCTACTTTCATTTTTGATAAATGTTTAAGAAATGGAATAAGACATCACCACCCTCAAGATCTTCTGGACGAGGTGTTGACTTAAGGCTGTCCCAATATAAATACCAAGTACCTTACCCTACACCCTGCTATCGTCACAACTCCTAAATTAGGTAATTTATGTATGCCGATTAGATTATGTTGCCTAAAAACTGGTAACATGACACTACTCTTAGCCTGTAAATATATATATATATGTATATATTTGACATTTTAAGTCTCCAGCTTTTGCATATTGATGGCCAAGCAAGGCTAAATAGACTCAGTTCCTCCAGAATTTATATGCTTTGTTAAAACTTTATCAAAATCATATATGTGCATGTATATATTTAAGGCGTTTGTGGTGATAATATAAATAGCGAACATGTGGGTTAAGTTAAACTTATTTTAAGACATAATCGAAATTGATTCATAGTTTATTATATTAATATAGCGGTCTGGGTATATAAGTTGAAGAAATGTGAATAATCAGGCACAGTCTTACTTTGGCAATATGAAGGCAACGATCATTCTACTGGCGGTGCTTGGGTTAATGGGTTACGCCCAGGCTAGGATAACCTTAGCTGATGTGCAGGCAGCAGAGTGGGACTTATTTAAGATTGAGTTCAACAAGGACTACAATGACGAGACAGAGGATCGCCTACGTATGCAGGTGTTTCAGGACAATAAGAGAATTATTGACGCTCACAATGAACGCTGGGCCGCAGGAAAGGAAAGTTACGAAATGGGCATCAATCAGTTCACAGATTTGCTAGAAGGGGAGTTCAATAAGCTAATTACAGAGAATGATGGAAGTCTTGATGATGAAGACGAAGATCTCTTTGATGAAGTCAGCTCCGATGAGGATGATACTGATTTCGACAATGAGATGATTCACCCTGACGTCGACTGGCGTAAAATGGGAGCAGTCACTCCTGTGCAAGACCAGGGCCACTTTAACACCTCTTGGGCTTTCGCCGCAGCCGGCGTGGTTGAGAGCAGAAAATTTGTGGCATCTGGAAGATTGGTGGCATTATCGAAACAGGATTTGGTCGACTGCTGTCGCACCAAGCACAAGAGAACAATGAACGCGCTAAAGTGCATCAAGAGGAGACGTGGCATAGATACAGAGGCATCCTATCCTTATCGCGGACTGTCTGGACGCTGCCACTACAACAAAAGGCGAGTCGGCGCCACAATCACCAAGGTCTACCAGAGTACTCCCGGCAATGAGAAGGCGCTGGCTCACCATGTCGCTAAGGGTCCGGTTGCCGCTGTGATTTCTTTTGACGCGCTGCGATTCTACAAAAGTGGCATATACCACAACTCGAAATGCAGCCAGAGTCCCGACTATCCTGTGCTCGTTGTGGGCTATGGATTCTGCCACAACTGCGGAAAGTATTGGTTACTCAAGACCTCGCTGGGCTCCTCTTGGGGAGAAAAGGGCTATCTGCGGCTGGGGCGTGACCAAAAGAATCTCTGCGGCATTACAAACAGAGCTTACTTCCCCATTGTACCAAAATAAATAACTAACAGCAACATATTACAATTTGTATTGTACTTTTAAAATAATGTATTTTTATATTATTTTATGTTATTATATTATTTTCCCATAGGCAAACATACAAATAATAAAAGACTCCTAAGTAAAATTTTGATATAGTTATTTTTCGCTTACGGCTACATATATTAAATTTATAATTCTCTAGCTTCTGTAGAAGTATTAAGATCGGCGCATTCAGATAGAAGAATGCATTGATGCTAGATCGACTTAGGTCGTCTTCCTGAATCAGAATTTATATATGAATCTCCGCCACCTTTCGCTGTTACTGTTTACCCATTTTTAATATAATAATTTAACTAGAGGTTATACCCATGCAATTGAAGTGGATATGGATGTAGGTTTCTCTGATTTGCCAGAATACCTCAAGATTGACATACATGCTTATTTTTTAACTCTAGGTGCAAAATTGTAGACAATTGGGATATACGAGAAACTAGTCCACATTTCAAGTCTTTGATTTTAAGTACGTCTAAATTTTATCACTAAAAGATTTCTTTAAACCGATTTGTCCTATGGGTGCTATAGGATATAGTCGTCCGATCCGGATGATTTCGAGATATACAATGCCTGCAGCAGAAAGACGCCTATATGAAAAATTTCAGCTCTGTAGCTTCAATACTTAAGAAGGAGATTCCATTGATCCAGGCAGACGGACAGACGGATTGAGCTAAATCGACTCAACTTGTCGTCCTGATCAAGAATGCTCATACCTTATGGGTTTTTTTTTATGTGTTCAGGGTATAATTATAGCTGTACCCCGATTTGATTAATATTAGGTAAATTGAAAATTTAAAAGTATTTATCAGCGATAGCCCTAAAATTATTTTGATATTTTCTTATGCTTGAACCGCAGCCCGCATGAAGCAAAGTATGGGCGGTGAAGTGTTCGGACCATTTTAGATTTATGAAAATTCTGAGTCAGTTTTAATCATGTAGTCAATGCTGGGTATAAAAGAGGCTGAATTATGGTGGGCAGTCATCAATCCGTTGCAGTCGGTCTTAAGAACTGCATTAACAACTTGAAGAGCAGAATGAGAGTTACTTTGGTGATTGTCGTCCTTCTGGGGATTGCCGCCTGCACGTTGGGCAGAGCAACCTACAACGATCAGCTGGAAACGGACTGGGACTCCTATAAGTACGAGTTCGACAAGATCTATGGCGACGAGTCGGAGGAGCTGTTGCGCAAGCTAATCTTTGAGGATAATAAGAAAATCATTGAAGCACACAACGAACGCTGGGCCGCAGGCGAGGAGAGCTACGAGATGGGCCTGAACCAGTTTACCGACATGTTGCCAGAGGAGATCAGCAATGCATTTGGAGCGAATGAAGCTGAATTTGCTGACGATGTGGAAATTAAGTCCTATGACGAGGACACATACTTCGAGCTTGAAGTGCCCCCAAAGGTCAACTGGACTCAAATGGGCGCTGTGACACCTGTTATGAATCAGGGACATTTCAACAATTCCTGGGCCTTCGCAGCAGCTGGTGTGATAGAGAGTCGCCAGTTCATTAAGTCTGGAAAGTTGCCTGTGCTCTCCAAGCAAAACCTAATCGACTGCTGCCGTTTGCACTCGAACCGGGTGGAGGGAGCTCTGGTATGCACTAAGAAGTTGGGAGGCATTGACTTCGAGGGGAAATATCCTTATCGCGGAGTATCGGGAAAATGTCAATTCAAGAAGAAGTTTGTTGGAGCCAAAATCCAGAAGATTTTCAAAGTGCGGCCTGGAAATGAAAATGCCTTGGCCTTCAGCGTATCCAAGGGACCAGTTGCTGCTGTCATTTCCCACGCAGCGATTGCTAGCTATAAGAGCGGCGTCTTCCACAATCCACGCTGTGGGCAGAGCCCAGATTTCGCTGTGCTCATCGTGGGCTATGGCCATTGCCAGAATTTCGGCGATTATTGGATAATTAAAACGTCTCTGGGACCACAGTGGGGAGAGAAGGGCTACTTGAGACTGGCACGCAACAAGCATAATCTGTGCGGCATCACTAACAGGGCTTATTATCCGCAGCCTAAGTAGAAACTTAACAAAATATTATGCCTTGAGACTTAGAGTCATTTATTTATATTATTTATGAATCATTTGTATGTTTAATTTAAATTAATTAGTAAATAAATATGATGAATAAATAATTATAAATATTATTTGTAGTTGATTAAGGGGGTCAAAGCGAAACTTTAAATCGAAGAAATTTGCTAACTAAGGCTTAAGTAAATTGTACCCCTCTTTGCATCTTTCTAACCAAATTTGGAAATCTTTGGCTAGATATATAATAGAGGGGCGTATCTATATACAGATATCATAATTAAAAATTCAATAACTTTTTTAAAAATACTTTGAAATCGCCTTCGTGAAGCAATAATCATCATAAAGGCTGTGAAAGCCCTATCGAAATGTGACTAGTCAAAACTAAATCTTAGCTTGTTTGCATTTTGATGCCGTGTCTCGGAATCTTTAAGCGCTGCTTAATTTTATAGCTGAAAAGAAAGGTTATTATATTTTATTTTAGCAGGCAGAAACAGATAGCCTCTAATTGCTGGGATTGCCATATTCTTTTCATATCTTTCGCTCATCAAATGTTATCAAATTGCGTTGACTGCTGCTCAAAGGCTGTCACCAGTCTATCAATAATGCATGCTTAAATTGATATGCTGCTTTGTAAACTTCTCTCGGTAAAAGCAGCATTTAATGTTATTAATGAAGTACATATGCAAACCATTTACCAGAAACCACCAAATTTTATTGCATGCTTTTAGGCGTCGCCATTTTCCATACGTCGCGTTGCGTCGCAGCCGCAGCAATGCAATTTATTAATTTGCAGGTGCAGAAATTGCTGGGTAAAAAGTTTCAGATGTTTATTCATGTACATGCAGCATGCATGTATGCATGTGTACATGTGTACTTACATGGGGTATGTGTCTGGCAACTATTTTTCGTTGAGGACAGCGACATGTTTTCTTGCTAAAAACTTTGCTAATTCGTTTCGCAAACTTTTTCTAAGGTGTCGAGTGTGTTGCCTGATTGTCGTTCTCTTGTTAATAAAGAATAATATAAAATATGGAATACTGCGGAAACAAGTAGACATTAAAAATCTCATTTGATTTAATTTTTATTCAAAAATCACATTTTTGTTTATTTATTTTTGTTTTTAATTTGTTTTTTTGTTTGCTGTTTCTGCGCGAGCTGCTGTTCAATAATATAATATTAATTATTATGTTATATTTATATGTTATGCTTACTAGATTGGAGTTTTGATTTATGTAATTTACATTCTGTTTATGTGACTGTGTTTCGTGTTTTCTTTTTTGCTAGTATGGGTTCCCTCTGTAGCTCGTTACTCCTTGCCTTAAGCTTTAACAACATTTTACTATGCAACAAGCACATTCACATTAAATATTCCTTTTTTCTTTAGCAGCTGAACATATTACAAGTACTTCGAGTGTGTATATGAGTATGTACAAAAGTTGCATTAATTAAAAAAAAAATCGACACCTCAAAATGCCGATTCGTTTATGTCAATATAAAATTACAAAAAAAAAAGAAAATGAAAAAGAAATTGTAATTAAATCAATTTTTACAAGTGACACAAAACATGTTTGTGTGCACTAAACTTAATTGAAGCACAATAAATGGCCAAGTGAATAGGTTCAACTAAAGTTTTCAATTAAAAATATTAAGTAATATATTCTGAATAGCAGCGAAATTAAGTAAATAAATTGCAAAGAGCCACAAGCACTGCTCTTGATGCCTGCTCAAGTTATTGTCTGCTGTTAAGCCTCTCTCCCTCTCTCACTCTAAATTTTAATAAAAAATTTAAATAAAATTAAATACATTTTAGTAACCATCAATTAAATGTCTACCTTGAAGAAAATATTTGTTTAAAAATCTGACTTTCAACTTGTTTGATATATGTTTGGCAAGTGAACCTATTCACATGTTCATTAATGTATAAATATTTATTTTCCAAAAGTTTTTTTTTTTTAAATTCATTTTCGTTAAACTCAAGCGCTGATTCAATTTAAATCGAAAAAAATGAAGTTGAATAAAAAATGGAAATGCTTTTTGCTGTCGCGTGGCTCTCATCTGTTAAATGTGGCAAAATAATTGATTATGCTCAATTATCTTGAAAACGCAAGCGCAATAAATTGAATATAAACTGAAAATATGTACACTTTATGAATCTACGTCGACGTGATCTATAAACTATGGTCTGTTGTTCTTGTTTTTAGTATCACAACATTTAAATTTCGTATTTAATTTGGTTTTTTTCGTAATATTGTTGATTAATATTTTTTCTTTTAGCTGCGTATGTAATAATTTTTTATAATTATTATTTATTTGTTGAGGGACAAATGTGTTTTGTTTTTATATTATAATTTTTCTTTTTGGCTTTTCAATAATTTGGTGTGTTTTGTTCTTGTTGTTTTGTGTTGTGTATATGTTGGATTGTAGAATTGGTTTTCTGTTGGTCAATTGTTTTTGTTTTTTTTTTGTCTTTAGATTCTTTTTTTCACTTGGTTTGTTATTAAGTTAAATATGTATAAAAAGTGACATAGTCTGTTGCTTGTTTGTGTCAAATACAAATGCACAAAATACGAGTATAATACAAATAGTTTTACACACAGATACAAAAAGTAAACGCACTGTACAAAAGTGAATAGAAAGTTATGTTATTTTCTATGTATTCTTGTTTCAGTTATATATTCCAGTATGTGTACGTGTGTGTGTGTTTGTGAGTGTGTGTGTGTGGGTATGCATGTCCTCAGCTTGGAATTTTTGATTATTATTTAGTCGTAAACGCAGAAAATATTTGAAATATTTGATTTATGTGCATGCTGATGTCTGATAGGGCGCATTCATTGCAGTCGCTTCTGTCCGTTCCACTGTCGCCCTCAGTCAGACATCTACAATTTACATACAAGTTTAGCATATTGCATTCGTGTTCGTATTTCTATTTGTATATATATATATATATATATTGTATTGCAGATAAGCATTTCGAATGATAAATGCTAAACAATTGGCATGGCAGTCCAGAGTTGAGGCAACGTTCCAACCAGATGCATAGCTCCTTTCCACACTCAAGCTTCGAGTTGGAGTTCGTCTTTGGCAGCAAACGTTGCCAGCAAACCCATTTGATATGTTCAGGCTAAACATTATTGCTACATTTTATTTTGCTACATTTTACGTATGTAGTTTCGTGTTTTCTACTCTTATTGCCCTATGCACTTGGTTACCGAAAAAATAAAAAATATAAAAAAAACCCAAAGGAAACAAATGAAAATTTGAAAAAAATCAACAGAATTTGTTGAATTTTCTTTTTTTTTATGTTTTGTGTATATTTTTGTAAAAATATGTATATTTATGTATGTAATATAAATTGTTTTTTTCCACTTTGTTATATTTTTTGAACACATCTATTGTAAATTAAAATTAAATGTAAAAAAGTAAGAAAAATGTCATATGTATGCATTTGATATGCGAGCGTATAGCTTATAGAGTTGCATATTCATAATTCATATATATGTATATATATATAGATAATTGATAATCGATTGCTACACTATACATATATATATTAAATGGCCGCCATAAAAGCTAAAGCTAAAGCCGAATTACACTTTTTTCACTGTCGTAAAAACACATTCTCGAAATGTAAAATGGAAATTGCACATTTAATATAATAGTCTAGAAGTAGTTGTTAACAAATAATTAGGAATACACAAATACGAATGAAATGAAGACATTTACTATATAATTTATATATATACCTAAGTCGATATCCTTGCAGAATAGAAAAAACACTTGACTTGAGTTGAATTTGAGAAAGACTTACAGATCGACGAATGGGTGTATCAAAAATGTCAAAGAACTTGTCTGCAAGGGTATTTAATATTCGGCTAACCGAAAATAAATTACTCTTCCTCTTTCTCTCTGGTTTGTTTGTGCACATTGTACGATGGCTGTTGAGTTCGTAGTTCACTTGTAGCTGTTTGTATTGTTATTGCAAAATAATGGCCACCGTTTTCTTCTTTTAATTATTATAGATAAGGAATATTTTTGCAAGCTTAAGCCTAAATATCTGCCATCAATTAGTTAAACATAAAAATGGCTACAGACACACATCAATAATAATAATAATAAGAACACTAACTAACTATACAAATACATATACATACACATATATATACTTACATATCATATCATATCATATATATAGAGCTACAACAATTACAGTTACAATACGGCAGACATACATACATACAAAACATTTACACATACAAAAATCAAACGCGTACAAAATCGCCTACTTATGCACATATAAGGTATGTATATGCAAATATGTATATATATCGTATATATATATATCGAAAAATTGCAGCGCTAATTTGAAATTAGCAAAAAATGGCATTCCGCTCGCTCGCTGCTCCCACGGCAGCGAGGATAACTTAACTAGGCCTAATCAGAGTTCTCTTCTATATACATATACAAATCTGCTGAGTGTGTATGTCTGTGTGTGTGTACAATATGCATTATAAATATATAATTGCAACGTTGAATGCTATTTAGTTACATACACATATATATATATATATATATATATATACATATATACGCTTCATAAATCCTAACTAATTTTTGCTACTAATAATAATTAACATAGTTTGCGGCGCTTCGCAGCGTCAATAAACAGCAGTTTATGAAGTCTGTATGTGTGTGTGTTGGTAGTTGTGTGTGTGTCTGTGTGTGGGTGTCTGCGTGCGGGTAGGGAATCTCAGTACTCTTAACGCTTGTAGCTATTGCCAATTTGCATATATCGCTAGCTGCCAACCAACTCGATCTGGCGATACTTTTTGCGTAGATTGGAGACAGGATCACGATATAGCATTGGATCCATACGCAAGTTGGAACGTATTAGCGGCATGTAGCTGTGAATATAGAAAGAAAGATAGCACTTGAAGAAATTGGTAGATCCGATCTAAGTAAGTAGCAGAAAACTTGTTTAATAAAAATATACAAATTTTTATAGAAAAAAAAAAAATTAAATTTAATAACAGCTAAATTAAAATGTGTTTTAATTATTAGTTTTTTTTCTCTCTATTTTGTTAAGTATTTCATGTACTTACCCAAACACCGCTGCGAATGTGTTGAGGCAGCTCTGTCGCTGTATGAAATGATCGGGATCATTCCAGGGCGAGCGAGCCGTCTCGTGATCCTTGTAACCCTTGCGCTGCGTCACTTTGATCGGCGGTTTCCTGGTCACGTGCGAGACCAGCAGGTTCATTAGGATATCCTCGCAGTTGGAGGACTGCTGTACAGTCTTTAATAACAGCAACGACAGCCAATTGGTGTACAAGTAGTTGTAGTAGCGGTGATAAAATGCCGCACCCGTCAGTACAATCGAATAGTAGTTCGTCCACTTGGACGTATATCCCCAGGCATTCTGCAAATCAAACAAAATTATCGATCGATCAGTTGCAATTCAAAGACAATGGTTCACCGTGCTCACCTTGGAGTCATCCCAGAAATGCGCTCGAGCCGGATAGCCTACAATGCGTTCCGGAAAGTCACGCCAGACCGTGTAGGCAAAGTCCAGTTCATCTGTATTGAGTATTGCATCCTCGTCGAGCGAGAGCACAGCATCTGTCTGTATCTCCTCGTAGGGCAGGAATCGCTGCGATATGCTCGGCCGTGCCTCCGGGCCAGTTTGCCCAGTCGGCGACGCTGCCGCCCCCCGACTGCTGCCCCCCAGCGCAATGACATGCAGAGGTATGTGATAGGTGGGAGGCCAGCGTTTCTTAAGTGGAAGCGGCCGATCGGCTGCCCACAGCACAAGTATCTGCAAAAGGGAACGAAAGTGAAGGTACATAAGTGAGATAATGAAGGAAATACATTACATATGTAGGATATATATTATTATATATTGTGTAATACTTTATATTCAATTAAGTAGTAGTAAGAGTGTAAAATTATTATTATATCAATTAAAAATTTAGTAGTGTCTCTATATAGGGAACTAAATATTGCAATGCATGTTCACAGTATTGAGGTTGTTCACTATATGAAAATTTAAATTTTTTGTCAATATATAAGAATATTTTAAATATCTTAAATGTATATAAGAACTTTTAAATACACATAAAAAAGTTCACTTTCAAGCACAACATAATCACTAAGGTTAAGAAACAGCTGATTTTGTAATAATCAATCTTTTATTTCTGATTCCATCTTGTGTTTTATGTTGCTCTTTTTGTTGACTATTTATAGTACTCCATGCAAAAATTTGGGTGTTCACTATAACGAGGTGTTCACTTAATCCAGACACTATCACTATTATACTGTAACTATATTGAGTACAACTTTACATTTATTCAGAGGAAAAAAAGTTTTAAAAAACAATTGCTTCAAAAGTTAAGTTATGTTGTTTATATAAATTTGCAAATTTAAAATTTTATCTAACTGCACAAAATTGAAATGCAACCTCAAGAAACAAAGAGGTTTTCCCTACGAAAACAATTTTTTGACACGATCAATCTGATGAGAGCTATGATAATGCTGATAGCTTTAAAATTCGAAGTTGATCTAGACAAACGGATAGACCGACATGGCTACATGAACTCAGCTCGTCATCTGATCAAAAACATATCGCAAATATTTCCTTCTAAGCGTTGCACGCTGTTGGCCAAAATGAATATAGTTTTTTTTGCAAGAGTATAATTAATACGCAAAAAAATGGAAAGCTCGATTTATTTGTTAAATGCTGCTCAATCTTATGAACAAACTTGATTTTGAGTTATATTGTAAATCAGCAATTTTTTTTTAGTTTTTCAGCTATTCTACAGTTCAGTCCAACTAATTGTGAACAAAATACGACACAACTCGAGTTCCTTGTCAACTAAACCTATATCTATTCATATCGTCTATCGATAAAAAACAGTTAAGAGTTCGCGAATCGCTATGAATTTCACTTGAGTCTCGCTGCAAGTCGTCTTATAGGTTGCGTGCTACATTGTCGATACTTACTCTATCCACAAATTGGCTCTTCGTAATGGTCCTGACTAGTTTGTAGAGGGCCGCATTGGGGCCGAGGGCGGCGCCAATTTGCACATAGATAACGGCCGTGTAGTTGTGACGCGGCTCCACGCCCATCGCATTGAGCAGAAAGGGCATAAATCTGAAACGGGAAAGGCAATTAGGTTAATGGCAAAACACTTCAATGCGTACCACCTCCGCCCCCACAAAATGGTTGGGGAATGTAAATTTAATTAGGCACACTTGCCCCCCCCTGACAGTGGGGCAGTGGCATCTTCTTACCTAGAACTATCGGCAAATGTGGGTAGTGTGAGGAGGGCGCCTGGCGATGAGTTCCAGATGAGGCTGCTGCGCACCGGATAATCGGGAAGTCGTTCGCGAATGATCTGCAAAGAACAAATTCAAACGGTTGTTTAATGGTCAAAAAGAACTCAAGTGGCAAGGCGATTGCCAATTGATTGCTTAATGAACGGTTCTGCGCATCAATTGGCGGCCAAATTGCGTTTTCAATGGCACTCGACGCCAGCCGCTTAAGCTGTCAGTCAGTCTGCCAGTCTGTCAGTTTGTCAGTCGCAATGCCAGTCCGTCTGTCAGTCCTTCACTGGGATTCTGTGTGCATTAATTCAAAGGCCGACCAAGCTGTTG
Organism: Drosophila gaucha; assembly: GCA_035045545.1. Classification (NCBI taxonomy): domain Eukaryota; kingdom Metazoa; phylum Arthropoda; class Insecta; order Diptera; family Drosophilidae; genus Drosophila; species Drosophila gaucha. The sequence continues at coordinate 6,096,862 of JAWNOY010000375.1, forward strand.
CCTAATTTTCCGCTTGACGCAGCTGGCAGGCAGCCTCCCAGAGGAACCGCTGGCCGCAGCATCCGCAGCTAGCAGCACAGGAAGTTCAGCTAACCCAGCTAAGCCCCTTTTTACACCACACAAGTGTTAGATAAAGCAGCTGGGTATTGGGTCTGTGTGGTTGTGTGGGTGTGTTCTGTGTCCTGGCAGCATTAACGCCCATTAATTTGTCGCTCAAAGTGAAAATTATGTATATAGCGCCTAAAAGTATGCCATGCAAAATTAGTCCTAGAGCGAGAGAGAGAGAGAGAGAGCGATGTAGGGAGCGCGGGTAAGTTGCGAAATTCTGCCCCAGCTCAGTGTTTAGTCAGGTTGGCCATGTGCCATTATAATTGCTAGTCCCGACTTGGACGAACAGCGAGTTACGAGTGCGACGTGCGCTCCATGACGAGCTCCACCTGCTGAAGGTAGAAGGAAATGCAGTTGTGCAAAATCACGATATTCTGGCACGCGCTTTTGTCTGTGGCTGTGTGGCTCTGTGTGTGTGTGGCAGGAAAATGCGGATAAAATATATTTCAACGGAAGAAAAGTTGCACTTAAATGTCGAGGATTTGGAACGCAATCTAAATAACACCTGCGCATTATATATGTATATACATACATATATATTTCAATGGATTTTTAAAGAATAACCCAAAAATGTTTTATATTATTAATTAATTGTTATTAAGATAGCTAATTAAATAAAGGGATATAGCAGAAATGATTCATGTCAAGAATATTTAAATATATATACACCAAAAAGAGCAGTTCTTCTAAGAACAATCTTAGTTTTGTTTTATTAATGAAAGAAAGGTTATTAATACGTATATCAAAAAGGCTATACAAATAAAAAATTAAATAAATTAAAGTAATATTATCAATATTTATACAAATATTTGTAATTAAAGTATTATTATCACTATTTTGCTCAAGTATCAACTGCACAAATTCTATAGACGATGTCGAAAACACTTTGTTTAGCTGCGAAAGGTGGATAGCTGATAGGAGCTGTCAAATAGAGGTGCAAAACATTATGGAGCGACTGTGCAAAGACAATGATGTCTGCAACTATCACCTGGACGCAGAAAAACAGATTACAGCGCGAAGCTTGAGCATATATGTATAAGGGCCTCACCTCAAGGGACAATGCGGGATAATGCCCGGTTCCGGGTTGGGAAATAGCTCAAGAGAGAGAGAGAGAGAAGGTGTTTTAGTCGATGATATACAATTTTATGCTATGTCTTACTGTTTCTTTGTGGTTTCAAGGTATTTGATAATGGTACAAAATGACAAGTCAATTATTTTGAGTTTCCACCTTAGCAATTATCTAGGTATATTAAGTAGATCCAAACTTTGAACAGAGATTAAATGTTTCACTTTTTTTGTGAAAACAAATATCTAAGACTCCCAAAAATTTTAGTTGCAGGCTTCGTAGACTAGTGGGGTTGGCACACAAGTTATCAGATATAGAGTTCGAGCCCTACACAATTCAGTTTGTAATAATACGATCAGTTCTATAACCTTCAAATTCGGTTGATATCATAAACGACAGTTGGAAATAAGATAAAGAAATGGTTCAAACCGTTAACCAAACCATTCACAGTTTTTTTGCTTAGATAAACAACTTGTGATCTATCCTAGTTTATATAATCAAAATAATTGCATGTGAGTCTTAAATTCAACTGCATTCGTAACAACAACCTGAAACTCTTAAATAGTTTTCTAAATAATTTAATATTTAAACTTTTAATAGTCAGTTGACATTATGATTTCTTGTTATACTCTAAGCCAATTGTGGAAATGTATAATAGAAATGTTATTATAATTAGAGTTTTGCCTCTTCATATTACGATTTCTTCTCTGCACAGGATAAGCTTGCGACAAATATTCAACTTTACTCTTGTCGACTTTCTGTTTTAGCCTGCTCATTAAGCCACGTTTTCAGCCAACTTCGCTCATGTGCCAACAGCTCCTATTGAAGTTGCTCTACACGCGTCTCAAGTGCCTGTTTTATTTAGTAATTATAATTTCTGCACTATTCTTCCTCTTCTTCTTCTTTTTCTTTTTCTCATTCACATTTTCTCTTTATTTATGTTTAAGTTCTATCTCGTTGCTTGGCATAATCAAGGCAGAGCGCGAGTTAGTCGCCTAAAAGTCTGTGAGGCGCGTGTTTGTTTACTTTTTCAAGTCGAGAGTGTGTAAGTGTGTGTGTGTGTGTGTGTGTGTGTGTGTGTGTGTGTGTATGGCTGACATAATTAAGTCAATCTGGCTGTTGTTGACGTTGCAGCATAATTGAGAGCGACTGAGAGCGAGCAAACAGGTAACAAAGAGCAAGGGAGCCAGCAGCTGCATAACTCGACTCGACTCAACTCAACTCGCCTCGTTTTGTCTATGATTCAATTATGCAACGTGCATATATGCGCAGGCTTAGGGTCCGGGCCGGGTCGGGTCAGAGAGCTCATGGCAAATGTTGGCGTGCCATTTTAATTGGCTAACAAAGTGCTTTAATTGCCTTTAAGCTCAGCGAGCTTTTTTGGGAGGCTCAACGAAATTTCCATCATTGCAAATACAAAACCAGTTGGCAACCAGCTCATTTCTTTACACATGTCATGCGACCCGACTGCAGGAACTGCAGCAGCCAGTGCTTCCCCACCTCCTGCAGCTTGCCAACGTTTGCTCAAGTGGCAGCGCGTCGACTTCAATTTTTACAGAACTTTTTTTTTTGCTGCTGCTGCAACTACTTAAGCAACTGAGCGACAGTTTGGCCAACAGGCAGTACACCTATTAAGCCCCCTCCCATCGCCTACCCTTCCCGCTTACTGATTAAGCCCGTGTAGCTGGCAAGACGGGTCTTTACTCTTTGGAATTGGGTGGGTGGAGCAGTTGGCGCAAGAACTCAATAGAGCGCATAATGTGTGCAAATAAAACAGGTGAGTGCATTTTTGGCATGGGCGTGGGCGTGGGCGTGGCAGCTGCTTATGCAAATGCACATTCGCATACGCACACACATACACACAGGCTTAAAGTAACTGTTGCCACAAGCTGCGCTCATCCTTTTACTCAGATAAATTTCATTTGGGCCAGCCTAAAAGCAGGCTATAGAAATTTACAAAGTCTGTACGCAAAACTAAAAGGAAATTTACTCAAATTAATTTCACACACACACACACACACATAGTTGAAGATCCTTGGCCAACAAAGTTCTCATTTTTGCTGTTTATTCATTGCAAAAGCTGCTGATTAAAGTAAATTGAATAAAATTTTAATTTCAACTTTGCAAATCCTAAACACATACATAGAAATAATGTTGCTTAAATACTTAACAGAATTTCTCAACTATTTATATGCATAATGAAACTATTTTCCTGAATTCAGGAATTATAAAGAATTTTGTTGCAATTTTTTATGATTTTTCATTATTCAATGCACAATCCAAACGATTAGAGCTGAGAAATTTCTGCTGAGCGAATCTTTAGACAACACTTTGCAAAAATGTAATAAAAATCTGTTAGATATTTTAGTTTTTCCATCAAAATATTTAAAATATTTACTGCTTTCTCTCTCACTATGCTTTACATTTCTTTTCTCTTTCTTTCTTAAACCCTTATTCATAGAACAGCTTTTTTCAGCTGCTGCTGTTATCGCGCTTTAAGTGGCACGCATAAACGCAAATCGCATTCACGTTCGCATTTGAATTCGCATAAACAAGCACAAAAAGCGTATTTACTGATGTTTTGCAGCATAGTTTCTGGGGCGCAAAGTTCAAAGCGTCGACAGCTGCATGCATAAAATGTAAAATGGAAAATGTGCATGAAGCACACATAAAATTTGCAGTTGCAGTTGCTCTGGCAAAACTTGCAGTCAACGACACCAAACAGCCAACCAAATGCTGTCTTTTCAGATGCCACCCACACACACTCACACACACACACACATCAACATCAACAGCAACAAGAAGATCTCAGCTGAAGACAAACACTAAATTAACTTATGCTGAGTAGCTTGAGGAGCGAAGAAAAAATGTAAATGCTGTCAACTTTTGCCAGCTGCCGATGCAGTTGCAGCCAAAAATGAAACAACAACAACACAAAGAGGAAAGAAAGCTCTGCCAAAAAACTTGCTTGCTGCTTTGCTCCAAAAAAGAAAATTAACAAAATCCGAAGTTAATGCTGACACAACATGGCGTATGCGTAATAAGCTGCCCTTTGGCCAATTTGCATACAGAAGCCAAACAGCCTGATGTGAGTGCAAGCGAAAAATATTTAGTAAATAATTTTAATTATAAAATAAATACCGAACTGAATAAATATAAATAGTAAATATTTTAAATGCCCATGTGTAAGTGTGTGTGTGTGTGTAGGTTATACCGAAATCCTACATTTAATATTAACACGTATCAAATGATTTTCTATAGCGCATTGTATACCCTGTAATCTACACATCATTTATGTGAGATGTAACAAACCTTAGCAAATTTCTCAGGAAAATATGTTATTTGATGAAAATTATAAAATATATCATGCGGAAAGGAACATATATACGAGTGCGTAACATAATTTAAATCAAACTGTGTCAAATTAATTTGTTTACCTATATTTATAAATATTTTTTAAAAAGACTTAACATACAAGTTTTCATATATAAGTTTTCAATCTAAGACATTTTAACTAGTGTAAAATTTTTAAAAGCAGAAAGTTTACTCATTGGAAATTCATTAAAAAGCTAGCTAGACAACTTGGTAGAAGGAAACATGATCTCGAACCTTACAATAATATATATAATATAATATAATATATTCGTATATATATATATATATATATATATATATATATATATATAATTTTTCCCGATAATTTGAAATGACAAGGAGATCACATTGAACAGGAATTCGAACCAATTCTTTTTTCAAGGCGACAGTATTTTTTACGAATTATTGAAGTTTTCTAATTAGCGGGAGTCGAATCATCCGGATACGACTTTATATATTTCCCTTTCATATGTTTTTATATATTTGCGATTTAAGTTATTTAAGTAATAGATTTAGCCTGTAAGCACGTTCGTGCATAGCTTTAAAAAGAAATGTATATAAATAAATAAAAATTAAAAAATATATATTCTTGATATTCTTGATTCTTGATTTAGATAAGGAGATAAGTAGGAAGTCTGAGTCAAAGGCTTTAAAAGTAATATTTGTTTCTATCAAAATTCCTATTTAAATTGAAAGAATTGACAAGATATAGGGTATTTCCTAGTTGTTTAACTACAACTTGAACCATTTTATTTGTTGTTTATTTATTTGCAACGCGGTTTTTGGTATGTGCCAAAAACATTTAAACACGAAAAAAAAACAGAGATAAAATATTACAAGCCAAATGCCAAACGCAATTTGAACACAATTTTTTTTTATTGTTTATCGCTTTGCATTTTATACCCTTGCAGAGGGTCATTGAATTTCATTAAGAACTATGCTAAATATTGATGGGGATATATTGACATGAAAAATATAAACTAGGATATCTATAAAGAAAATCATTTAAAATTTGAATTAAAGATTAATTTTGTTAAAAATAATAAAATATATCTAAAATCAGGTTAATGTATATATATATATCTATAAATACATTAACCTGATTTTAGATATATTTTATTATTTTTAACAAAATTAATATATATATATATTTATATATACAATAACGCTTCCGATTTGTGCCAGGAATAAAACAAAACAAAAATGAACTTAAATATGTATCAGCATAAAACAACAATTTAGCCTGTTCAGAAACATTTATATAAAGTATAGAGTATATTTTGAATAGCATGCTAAAAATTTCATTATCATTTTCGTTTTAGAAGTTTTCCATAAATATTTATTGATTTGAACGCAATGTTAATTAAGTGAGCTTCGCACAGTTTTCAGTTTTGCATAACGATGTGCAAATGGGGTTTTCCCATAGCCCATCAATATTTCTCAATTTGCAGTTTTAACTCAGTTTATGTATTCTAGATCTAGTTTCCCAAATTTGTTTTTGGCTTTATCATCGTTTTTCTACTGCCATTCTCTCTGCTCTAGCTTATGAACTGAAGTAAACGTCATTTGCCATGACTTCAAAACTTTAAGCTTGCGATGATGTCATTATTGTTGGCCGAAAGTCGCGACCGGCAAACTTCACTGTTGTTTGGCTTTGGCAACAACAACAACAACAACAACGACAACTGGCGGCTGAAGTTATGGAAGCTGCTTTGACAAATTCGTTTAAAGACGACAAACAAGTTTTCAGATACAAACTGACAAACTGGCAAACTGGCAAGCTGACAAACTGACAGATTGAGCGAATGGAAGACAAACAAAACCAAAACAAGCATTCAAAATATTATTTAAATACGAGTTTCTGCTGTGGAGTCAAGACATTTTTTATTGACCGTTGATACAAATGTCAATAGACAACAAATCGTCGGCATGCAAATTTATGCATAAATATTTGGAAAACTGTACCGAATTTGATTTCATTATTCTGTCATTTTGTAAAAAAAGCAGTTATATACATAGTTTATTTATTAAATAATGAAAATAAAAAATATATATTTGAATTTAGTTAACCAAAGCTTAAAAAGTCAAGCTGATCTAAAGGAATTAATATATTTTTTAAAAAATATTAAAATTCAATCATTTTGTGATATATATGGATTCATACACATTTATCAAAAGTTTAAACCAATACTTGAATTAATGTATAGGAAAATCGAGTTTCCGTACATAAAAGCCTGGGCCAGGAAGTTGGTTTGACTCAGCATTTTAACTACATTTATTTTCAATGTCAATAAGTTAATAAAATTCAACTAATATTAAATTTTTTTAATTTGTTTAAGATTATAAGAAATGCATTATGATTCTCTACTTAAATAAATGCGTTCCAAATAAAATTACAATCTGTTAATAAATGAAAATTAATGAATAACCACTTTACTCAATGGGCTTCCACGAATTGATTAGGAGTCTAGTATATGCAACATATGCATACACATAATTTTTATGATTCTTTGCCAACTTCTTAATAATTTTTCCAAACCTGTCCGTCCGTTCATAAACCTGCTATATAAATTTTCCTGAAGTATTCACAGAAAACAAATATAACACTTTCGGGAAACACAGTTGTTCTGCCCGGGGTAAAGTGTATCCTAAGGATCCTAGTAGAACTCTCTCGACTAGAGCACTCGTACTTGTTTTATAATTTTAGTAGATAATAAAACTATTAAGACTTCAATCAAAACAAGTTTTCAGGTTTCTAAAGCCTTATAAGCAAACATAATGCTAATTAAACTTTCGATTTGTTGATATTTATATGTACGTTCGACATAATAAATATTCAACGTCGAGTTTAAAGTAAATATAGATACTGATTCGATATCAGATTCTGTTTCGATCAGACCAATTTATTTGAAGTCAGGTCAAATACTTGTTACATAAAGTCAATATTTGTGTAAAATAATACAAAAATTCTTATCAATTTATGGCCTTAATGATTACAATTAATCAAGCTAAGCGATAAATAGACGTCGCAGCTCGTCACAAAAAACAAAACAAAAACAAAAGCCAACTTAAGTAAAAGCTTAGACGAACAACAACATAAAGTGTGAGCAAAAACCTGGCAACAAATGATAAGCACAAAGCAAAATAAACAAGAGCACATTAAATAAAGCGGCAAGACGATACAAAAAAAGTTATTCCAACAACAATTTAACACCGGTTTTGCTTAACGTTAATTAAACCTAATTAGCCGAACTGTACCCGCATCGAGCACACTTGAACAGAATTATAATTTGGCAAGACAAAACATAAAATATGTTAATATTTCCGAACTTCTCAGTTCGAAGACAGCGACGACACCATAATTAAAAATAATTTGATGACGTCACATCAAGCGAGCATACGTGCGAGTGAGACAATATAGTCGCTCGTCGGTCCGCGTCATATTTAAATTGGAGGTCAGTTGCTGGCGCTTTTGCTTTTGCTTTGTCTTTTAACTGGTGACGTCACAGGCGTGCACATAACTGATAAGCCCTTCTGTTGCACTCGAACTAACAGCTGGCTCTAACATGTTTGTAACAAAAAGAATAACAACAATTGAAAGAGAGAGAGTGCCAGCCCCGCAATGGCAATGACAAATGGTGAATGCCAAGAGCTTGAGAGAGGCGGCATGCTCTATTCTAGATGCCCACATATGTATATGTTTATGTGTGTGACAAGTGTATTTGTGTGCATGTAGATTGCGTGCAAAAAGTTTGCCGGCTATAAAAATTTTTGAGGCCGCTAAAAACAACAACAAATACGACGAAAATAAAGAGAGAGAACGAGAGACGAAAAACTCTTCTTCAAAGCATACTTTTAACTGTTATTGTTGTTTTTGCAGTTATTTATTGTTATTGCTGCTGGCATTGCCTAGGAAAACTAATGGGTGGCCAAGCAAGAACAGGTCGCAGCCCTAACCAAAAACAACACCAGACAGCATGTCAATAAATATTTCATTTATGACAAGTTGACATTGCGCTAAACAGTTCCGTCCTAACGTATTCCCAATGGGTGGGAAATTGACAGACTTTGCCATGCAGCTGCCTCTGTCAAACTACGGCAACTCATTGAGCAGCCGATTTAGTCAATAATCGAGCGTATATGACAGGGACGGGAACTAGTTGATATTAATGGGTGCAAACAGAACAGCAACAATCGATTGGCTTGTAATTGTATCGTTATCGGTTTGCCCTACTTTATGAATTTGCATTTTCTTTCTCTAACACCTCTAGGAGTGCGTGCGTACATTAACCCAAACTCCAAAAAGAAAACTTTCAAATTCTATGTATAATCAAGCATATGTATAAGTGTTTGTTGAACGAGTTTAACGCTTTGGCATTGATTGCTTTGGATTTGCGTTGTGTTTTCTATTTGTGGCTCTCGCTCTTCAACAACAGCAACAAACAGCTGAACAGCAAATACAACGGCGTTCTGAGCAATACAAACACAGCAACGAAAAGAAAGCAGCAGCTAACCAGGCAGCAGTAAACTGTGAGCGCAGGCAGCGCTGCCGCCATTTGGACATATGAGCGACCAGCCGCTCGGTCCAAGTGTGAGTGTGAGAGAGCCCAACCAAGCGATAGTACTCAAATTCTCGTTGTTGGTTTTGTTTTTTTTTCAGGCTGCCAACTGAGACGCCAACTGCGACTACTAATTTTGTCGATGATGATGACGTACGGCGCTTTCATGCGAGCGTCTAACACGCCGCACTTACAGTAATTTTTCAACAGTCAGAGCAATCGGACGTGCTAAGGCAGCAAATAGATACAAAAAATATTAAATACAATACTAATCGTAGTAAACTGAAATTGGAAGCACAAGCTAATCTAGTAGCGTACTTAAAACGTTCCTCAATTCAGTTTCTTGAAATAAACTTAAAACCAAAAATAATAGGCAAAAATGGCCGCACGCCGCGCTACAGTTACACGCGTCTCACGCGCGTCCACGTCGACGCCAGTTGGTGGGCCTTCCACTTCGTCGGGTCGCTTCGGGGGCGCCACTAGCCCCACCAGTCCTACACGCACCTCACGCATACAGGAGAAAGAAGAGTTGCAGCATCTCAATGACCGTCTCGCCTGCTACATTGATCGCATGCGTCATCTGGAAAATGAGAACGGGCGACTCACACAGGAGCTGAATGTGGCACAGGATACCATTACTCGCGAGACCTCCAATTTGAAAGCCGTATATGATAAGGAGCTCGCCGCAGCACGCAAGCTGCTCGATGAGACGTCCAAGGAGAAGGCCAAGCTAGAGATCGATATAAAGCGTTTGTGGGAGGAAAATGATGATTTGAAGCAAAGGTAAAAACGAAAACACGAAAACAAACTCAAAGCACACTAATCAGCTCTCACAGTGATGTCATATCTATGCGAGAGAGAGAGAGAGAGAGAGAGAGGGATATAGATATAGATTGAGAGAGTAGTGCAAGTCTGGGTATTTGTGTGTGACTTGGCTGATGTCATGCCGCAGTCGGCAGCGCACATGGCAGACTCGCTCTCTCGCACACATACACGCACACACGTTCGCACAGTTTTGCCTCTCTTTCTTGGCGTGCTTTTGTTTATTTTTTGCATTTGCGTTTCGAGAAACCTCCAAAGCGAAACCGAAATAACAAGGCAACACCAAAGACAGCAAAGGCAAGAGCAACAACTGTCTAAAAGACTTGGAATCACATTTTTTAGATTTTATACAATTGTCAAGACTTGTATCCATCTTGCGCGCCTAGCGCTAATAGCCAAAGCAAATCTTACTGAACTCCAAAAGCTAAACGCATGGCGCTTTACGTATACGTAATTCCTAAGCCCTTCCAAGGTTGCAATGAAAACAAAGGCAAATATATTTTTGGGTATATATATACGGGTATATATATGATGTCATTCCGAACCAAAAATAACGCGCAACGCTTTGAGCTTTATGTATTTGATTGTAATACCGCCAATAGGCAGAGAGGAGGGGCTCAACATGTAATACCAGTTTTGGAGTTCGAAGGGGTCTGCTTCGGCCCACCTTTCCACTTCTCTATGATGTCAACAAATTCCGAATGTTGCGTATTTGAAATTTGTTTTTGCTGTTATCATCAAAGGCAATGTCAGGCCATTAACCAAAGTATGGCAGATATTTAGACTCCAAATGTTTGTATATGCGTGCTTTAGGCCCGAGCTCATTTAGTTTTTAGGCGTAATAGCCAGTTGATACGAATTTTTTTTTGGGAATGGTTGAAAATGCTCTTTGATGATAGCAATATTATGTTGCAATGCGAGTGGGCGATAGAAAATATCAGAGTTACAGTTGGGAAAAAGCTTTAAAACAGAGAAAGTTGCTCTTCTCAGAGATACATATCGATTCCAAACTAAGTATCACTATTTGCGCCATTTTCTTGCTAGTTTTTACTAGGCCAAACTCGCAAGTTCTTTTTGAGCAATTAGCCCACAAAATTTAAAGAAAAAAACAGAATTCACTTTAATAAATTGGGTCGCTTGGTAGCACTTTAATTTATGTTACCCTGTCATGGAATACCCGCGAGGCAGAACGCGAGGGAAAAGTCACGCACAGAAAGAACAACCTTGGGATTTCGTCTATTTCTGTGCGACGTCGTTGATTAGCTACAAAAAATTGTTTATTTACTCGTATATTCTGTAATGAAAATCCATAAAAAAAATAAGAAAACGGCAAAGGCCGAAAAGTTACATTAGCTTGGGGCAATTAAGTTTTTGGGGCATGTAAGGTATAGAGCTACTTGCCCAAGAAGCCAGCTACTTAACGGTTCGACAAACACAATAATTATTTATTTAATTTACTTTAAATTCTGATTGCGCATAGCTAATTATAATCAAATACCGTTTTATTATTTATCGGCGCTAAATTTAGCAAACACAAAAAAAAGTATACAAAAAAAACGTGCAGACCACGAGAGTCGTTGACGACATTTTTCGAATAGATTGCGGAATTTTTGTTAGGCAAATAAACAAGTTTGTTTTTAGCCACATGGAAAATAAAACGTTTGAAGTAGCTATGCACATAAATTATGCGTGTGCGTGAGAGAGAGAAAGAGAGAGGGAGAGAGAGATAGAGTATGCTGGGCAGAAAATAGCTTAGCTACTTTATGCTAATGGCATCCGAAGATTTCAAGGCAGCAACCAAAAGAAACCTCGAGCGATGAATAATAAATTTTATAAGAGAGAGAGAGAGAGAGAGAAAGAGAGAGAGAGCGCTACAGCTAAGCTTGAGATATTCTAAGAAAGAGAGAGAGAGAGAGCAAGCACTCGCTGTATGACGTCATCAGCTGGTGTGCACATGTCTAGTGATAAACATTTGGCATATTAGCAAGCCCTTACAAAATTCCACACATCTTTATTTCATTGACAGGCTCGACAAGAAAACTAAAGAGGCCAACGTAGCAGAGAACAATGCACGACTCTTTGAATCTCGTTACACGGAAGTGAACGGCAAATACAATCAGGCTCTGTCCGATCGCAAGAAAGCCGAGGATAATGCCAAGGAGCTGGGTGCCGAGAACGAGCGTCTGCGCCGCCAGCTGGAAGATCTGCGCAAGCAGCTCGAGGCCGAAACTTTGGCACGCGTCGATCTGGAGAACCAGAACCAGAGTCAGCGCGAGGAGCTGGCCTTCAAGGATCAAGTGCACTCGCAGGAGCTGACCGAGACGCGTTCCCGTCGCCAGGTCGAGATCAGCGAGATCGATGGCCGTCTTTCGCGTCACTATGAGACGAAGCTGCAGAAATCGTTGCAGGAGCTGCGCGAACAGTACGAGGGACAAATGCGCGCCAATCGGGAGGAGATCGAGCTGCTCTATGACAACGAGATTCAGAACCTTAAGGCCGCTGCCGGTCGTGCTGCTCAGGGATCACTGCACGCCGTCGAAGAGGTGCGCATCATGCGTACCAAGATTGATGGTCTCCAAAAGAAGCTGCAGGATCTGGAAAGCGTCAATGCCGGATTGAATGTAAGCAACAGAAACGGGCTCCATTTAAGAACTTGTAAATAATTCTCTATTTTACATTAATAGGGCCGCATTCGCGAGCTGGAAAATCTCTTGGACGTGGAGCGTCAACGTAATAACCAGTACATTGCCTCGCTGGAGGCGGATCTGGAACGCATGCGCGACGAGATGGCCCACCAGCTGCAGGAATACCAGGATCTGATGGACATCAAAGTATCGCTGGATCTGGAGCTGGCTGCCTATGACAAGTTGTTGTGCGGCGAGGAGCGTCGTCTCAATATTCCCTCGCCCGGTCGCCCCGGCACCGATTCCGGTATCTCCAGCAATGGCACCCAATTGACAGCCAGCGGTGGCTCCCGTTCCGGTCGTGTCACACCCAGCGGCCGCCGCTCTGCCACGCCCGGTATTTCTGGATCGAGCGCCGTGAAGCGTCGCCGCACGGTTATCGATGAGAGCGAGGATCGTACCCTGTCCGAGTATTCGGTGAATGCTGCTGCCAAGGGCGATCTAGAAATTATCGAGGCCGACACAGAGGGTCGCTTCATCAAGCTGCACAACAAGGGCACCGAGGAGATCAGCCTCACCGGCTGGCAATTGACCCGCATTGCGGGCGATGAGGAGCTTGCCTTCAAGTTCTCGCGCGGCTCGAAGGTGATGGGCGGTGCAAGTGTGACCATTTGGTCTTTGGATGCGGGCACTGCTCACGACCCACCAAACAACTTGGTCATGAAGAAGAAGTGGCCGGTGGCCAACTCGATGCGCTCGGTGCTAACCAATGCCGACAAAGAGGTGAGAGTCTTGTCGCTATACAACACGTGCGGCACTTGTGATATCTGCCGCCACTGCAAACATCTCGAGTTTGTGCTCGACCAGTACGCAAATACCATACCGATAACGCTGTCAATTTGATTAATCTATATTGTTTTCACCCTTCCCTTGCAGGATGTTGCCAGCTACGATCGTGTCCGTGCTAACACTTCCAGCCACGCCTCTCGGCATCGCAGCAGCGGCACGCCCGCGACAGGTTTTAACCTCGGTTCCGGAGCTGGCTCCGCTGGCGTAAGAAGTCTCTTCTCGATGCTCTTCTAAGGCTACATCTCTACACACACACACACACATATACACGCCAACACACACACACACATACACCCACCCACTCATAGAGACTTAAAGGAAAGGAGATGGACTAGTTAAGGAGAAGCAGCTGGAGAGATCTGCAACACGTGCAACATTCACACATCAAATCTGTTTTTGATGCATATCAAACTTTAAAGAATGCAATTTATTTAATGTAAAACAACAACAACCATGTTATTGGCTGTCTCTACTATATGTTCAAACTGTTTAAGAGATGTTCAAACACGTTTTTGTATAATTTAGAAACGGCAAAAATGCATTTGATTAAAATAAAATAACACAAAAGATAAAAATAAAGAAGACAAAAAAGAATAAATGCGAGAGTGATTTAATTTTATATCTAAAATAGTAAATACACTCGGACATGGCCAGAATTCAATTAATGGCTCAGCCTGCATTTCGGCAAGTTTGGCGAGCAAACTTAGCCAGCGCCCCAGAAAATCAGCTTAACGCGCTTTTGCCAAGATTTGCAGAAACTTCATCTTCTTTTTCTTTTTCGCGGCATTTACCCCATTCCAACAGCCATTCGAGCAAAATGGACAGTAAGCAGGTGAAATTAACTACAAGAAGCAGCCAGAAGCACGAAAAGTCCAGCCAAGGCGACAGTAGATGCCCTGCACAGTGCGAAAAGCATCCAAGGAATTGGGTCAAGAGGCTTAAGCCAATGGAATTTGCTGTTGATAAACTATTAATGGTTCTGTGTGCTACGAGGAGAGTTTGCAAAATAATGTAAAGCCAAAAGCGTAAGAGATATGGAATAAGTTTTTTTTTAAAATAGATTAAAATTTCTATATAATGGAAACCTCAACTTTTGTCTTAAATTAAATCTTTAGCTAATTTTATACTTATTTTTGTTATTTTGCAAATATTTCTTTTTCAACTTTTCAACATTTAATTTGTTTATAAATAAATATTAAAAATGTCTTTGAGCGCATATAATCTGTTTTTTTTTTGTTTAATTTCTATAAAGACTGCTAATTAAAAATATAATTAATGTATATCTATTTTCGTTTAATTTTTTTTGCTAGGCAAACAAAAAGTAATTATTAATAGAATAAATAAAAAATTTGATAGAAATAATCTAAATAATTTTTAATATATTGCCTCAACTATTATTCATATTATATATATATATTTATTTCAGCATTGTAAAAAAAATACATTTAAATGGGTCATTAATTTAATAAAATATAATTTTGTCAATGAAATTTTTATGATTATAATCTTGCTGGCGTTTGTTTGTCTAATACATATACATATATACATATATATATACATATATACAACAAGCGCATTAGCTATATTAATTTCCATCCAAACTCTAGCTTAGCCATGCGTCTCACACCTAGATACTCTTCCTTTTTTTGCAGTGTAGCAGCGGCAACTGCTAAGACAACTTAGCGACGCTTGAGTGAGCGCACGATTCAATAGAATGAATGGACAGACAGCTGGACAAACAGAGAGAGAAAGAGAGAGTGAGCTGAGAAAAGTAGGTGGATAGTGACAGTCACTGAGGCGTTCAACTTCAAAGTAGTTGCAGGAAAAGTTCTGGCTTGTCGCACGTTTGCATGCGCATAATAGGATTAGTCAAAGTAATAAGTTGTTGCCTCTGTGCAGGTGTACAAGCTCATACACACACACACACACACAACACACACCTACTAATACTTGCAGTTGGGTGTGACAGCACGCCCACGATGCTTTGAAATGCAAATCTCGGTGACACACAAAAGTTCAGCGTGTGTGTGTGTGTGTGAAAGTCGAAAAAGGCGAAAGGCGATATACAAAACCCACTGCATGAACTTTTCGACAGCTGCCTAAAAGTATGCAACATATTTTTGTGGAAACTAACTTAACCCGCAGCTGGACCCGAGAACTGGGCGTTGGCCATAAACAAATACCAACAACATCGGAAATAGCAATAGCAGCAACAACCACTATTTCAGCTCTAGTCAAGAGTGGCTATCTGGAGATGCTTGAAATGGGACGTAATCTTTGGCTTATTGTGGTTTTCTGGCCAGTTTCGAACTTTAACATTTGGCTGTGTCCCACTGGCCTGATGACTGTGCAACTTAAGTGCACACCACACGCTTATCGGTCACATCCACACACAACAACAACAGCACACACACACACGCACACTCCAACTCAATAGCGACTTTTAGGCTTAGGCAAAGATTTTCGGGGCATGAAGAGCTGGGGCGTTTGGCTAACTAAGTTGGTAAGTGGACTTTGAGTGACCTCTTTGTGGTGGCTACAACTCGGGCAACATTGTGGCCTCTATAACTGTTTGTGTGTGCGTGTATATATGTTTGTGTATGCAAGGCTATTGTGTATTCAGCTTTTGCTACGGCCAAAGTTCAACACACAATAAAATTATGCAAATCTACAGATCAGCCACACAAAACGGAACTAACGGGCACCGAGCCCATTTTCAAGCCATTTGCACAAGTTTGTTGCGGTCTTTTTTTCATTCTACCATCACGCAACTGTCGCACTTTTTGATAAGCCCATATGTTAATTATATAATCAAATTAAATTGACCATCAATTCGATTACAGTTGAACAATAATGCTGTTTAACTGGCCTATATTAATCTGGTTGTATTATAGTTTTACTAGTTAGTTTATTTAAATTATTTATAAAATCAATTTAGGTTAATTAAAAATCTAATAGAATCTGTTGATTATTGCAAAACACTCAATTTTCGATGGATAATTAGTGCAATTGAAATTTTAAAAATCAACAGCTTTTATAATTTTAGTTCTTTGTGTTAATGCTGGGAACTGGGTTTGAGCCGAATTGAAGCCGCAACTGAATTCATTTTTAAATTATTTTATATTTTATATTTTATATTTTATATTTTATATTTTATATTTTATATTTTATATTTTATATTTTATATTATATATTTTATATTTTATATTTTATATTTTATATTTTATATTTTATATTTTATATTTTATATTTTATATTTTATATTTTATATTTTATATTTTATATTTTATATTTTATATTTTATATTTTATATTTTATATTTTATATTTTATATTTTATATTTTATATTTTATATTTTATATTTTATATTTTATATTTTATATTTTATATTTTATATTTTATATTTTATATTTTATATTTTATATTTTATATTTTATATTTTATATTTTATATTTTATATTTTATATTTTATATTTTATATTTTATATTTTATATTTTATATTTTATATTTTATATTTTATATTTTATATTTTATATTTTATATTTTATATTTTATATTTTATATTTTATATTTTATATTTTATATTTTATATTTTATATTTTATATTTTATATTTTATATTTTATATTTTATATTTTATATTTTATATTTTATATTTTATATTTTATATTTTATATTTTATATTTTATATTTTATATTTTATATTTTATATTTTATATTTTATGTTTTATATTTTATATTTTATATTTTATATTTTATATTTTATATTTTATATTTTATATTTTATATTTTATATTTTATATTTTATATTTTATATTTTATATTTTATATTTTATATTTTATATTTTATATTTTATATTTTATATTTTATATTTTATATTTTATATTTTATATTTTATATTTTATATTTTATATTTTATATTTTATATTTTATATTTTATATTTTATATTTTATATTTTATATTTTATATTTTATATTTTATATTTTATATTTTATATTTTATATTTTATATTTTATATTTTATATTTTATATTTTATATTTTATATTTTATATTTTATATTTTATATTTTATATTTTATATTTTATATTTTATATTTTATATTTTATATTTTATATTTTATATTTTATATTTTATATTTTATATTTTATATTTTATATTTTATATTTTATATTTTATATTTTATATTTTATATTTTATATTTTATATTTTATATTTTATATTTTATATTTTATATTTTATATTTTATATTTTATATTTTATATTTTATATTTTATATTTTAGATTTTATATTTTATATTTTATATATTTATTTTCTCATCCTCATTCCAAACAATTTGGAAAATAACTTAATTATCGCTGCTTTAATGACTCGAAGACAAGCCATAAATAAAATACGATAACTCATGCGCTTTATTATCAGTGGATCTTTAATGAATGACGCCTTAATTCCAAAAACCAAATGACAAGGCTAACTGCCAAAAAGGGTGTGTGTGAACCCTTAAAGTTGTGTGTGTTTATGTGGGGCTAAGACCAAATACCGAGCAAAAACCCCAAATAACTGCTTAATTTGTTTTTCGTCCAGATGTTGGGAGCCCACTCAAAGCGACCCAAACGTTCGGCGACCCTTTCCGACCACCTTTTCCGTGCTGTTTATTATTGTTGTTGTTGTTGTTGCTGCTGCTTCTGCTGCTGTTTGCATAGCCAGCAGCATAACAGCATCAGCTGTTGTTGTTTTTGCACTTGTTGTTGTTAGTTTGTTGACTTAAATGTATGGGGGGAGAGAAAGAGAGAGCTGTGAAAAACTGGTCCCAAGCTCCAATCGTGCCGCCAGCTGCGGTTCAACGCCCACGAAAAGAGTTGGATTCGAATATACAATATTGGGATTCGGATGCGGATTCCGATGCTGAATTGAGGAAGTGAAGTGAGGCCTAAACGAAAAAAAAATATCAAATTCAGGCAGCAAAAATGATATGCCACTCTCATATTTTTTGGGCCCATGGCAGCTTGTTTATGCCTAAATCAATTTGCCGCATGAATGAGTCTTAACCGTAAAGGATTTTGCGTGAAATCCAAAGCAGGTCGCACTCACTTCTAATCCCCACAGACGGCGCGGCGCGTGTGTTTGGGTTAAGCTATTAGACTAAAAGGTTATTAGGCGGAGCCCGCTTGTCTGCGCTGCCTGTCGACGTGATTTGCCTGTCTAAAGCGGGAAAGCGCTGCTAACTGCACGTCGAGGGGCGCAAAAGTTGCCGAGTGGATTTTGCACTTTGATATGCGTTTTATTAATAAAACAAATTGCCAGGCATATGACTATAATTTCTGCCTCCTGCCCCCATGTATAAATTGAGTTTATGTTTATTTGGGTGACGCTGCTGCTGCGTGGCTGTACGAGGAGAGCTCGAAGCTGGGACGACGTGACTCTCGCCGGGCAGCCTGCCAAGCCACAGGCATCAGACAACAGGCAGCAGGCAGCAGCCAGCACACGTCAACTATTTTTCAACAAATATGCGCAAAACTTTTTTCATATTAAAGCCGCAAAAGCAGCCAAAGGACGAGAGGGAGAGAGGTTGTAAGCGAAGCTGACCATAAGCTGACATAGCCTGCATTTTTGGCATATGCAAAAGAGGGCTGAGCATTACGTGCCGCACGTGCTACACTGACACACACACACACAGGGACACCCAGCGTATATGCAACAACAAAATGATGGGCGGGGCGTGACCATTTTCCCTGTCGAAAGTGCCACAATTCATTTTTTAATCGCGACGCATAAATCAAAGGTGCAAGGGTGCTTGCTGGAGCGGGGAGTGTGGGAGGAGGCGAAAGGTGCCAGAACAGCGCAAACAAAAAGTGTTGCATGCTTCCAGGCGAGTTGCATTAGCTGTAGTGGCTGCTGCTACTGCAATTGCATACGACATAATGGCCGCAACGAACATTCCTCCACCAAAAATATATATGCGTTAAAAAACTTATCAAATTTATGAAATGCTTCCAGCTGACTTCTGCATGGAATTGCGCTTTCATACAATTTTTTTTTTAAAATATGCTATTTATTTGAAAGGAATTTCTATATGTATTTCTATGTATACATATGTATATATGTATATATGCATGTGGTATATCATCCGTCATAATTATTAATTAAGAAATATGATTTCGGTTACTTGAATTTCGCACACAGTTTATTCTTCTTCTTTCTCTTTCAAGTTCACATTCGTTTATCGATGATCCACCACTGCTCTTTTCATTGTATGCAACTCTGTGGTATGGCGTTGCCACCTCGTTGTTCTTTACGGCTTCTTTACTGAATGTTTGCGTTAAAGCTTTTCTAAATACTTCTACAAGTTATAAAATTCTATTTAGTAAATAACTTAGAACCAAAAAGAAAACATAATTAAAAATTATTTGTTTACTTGCGGCATTTGCAGTCAATACTGTAGTCGTTCTGTCAATAATCAAAGCACTTAAGCAAAAGCCAATTAACGCATAGTTGATAAAGACGGCCAAGTAATAAAAATAATGGACTAAAAATGTGTTGGCCATAAATCAGGACTCTGGCCACCTGTGAGTGCGGGACGCCAGCTGCCAATTAGAAAGCTGACCTGACGGCTAGCAGCTGGACTAGAACTTTTAGCAACTAGCTGTTGCTATTGCCCCAACTGACATGTTAACAATATGCTCGTGTGTCTGATGATGCGTGTTTGGGCTAGTATTTGGGGATTATCCCATTGTTGTTGCGGCTCCTCCGACTACTCGATGGTCACGTTGCATGGCAAATATTTGCTTTTCATTTGGTTAGCACATGTACATACACACACACACACTCACGGGTAGCTGTAAATTGATTATTGCCAGAGCAAGGGAGACAGAGAGGAAGATAGTGTAAAAAAAAAGTCGTTGAATGCTGAACTCGAACCACAGAAGCTACAAAACGCACACTTCCAGCATCCAATCTCTCACAGCGCTGCGGTTTGTGCACGAGCTGCAGAAGTTTTGGGTAACGTTGCCAGCCAACAACCACATCGAACATCCAGCATCCAGCATGCAGCAGCCAGGCATGTCGTCGTCTGTTAATGTGTCTGTCAACGCAAAAAGATTCGCCACATCGCGACCTATAGCTGCCCCCGCTGCCTCTGCTGCTTTGCCCTTATCTCTCGGCAGCTTCTGTTTCTGTGTTCCCTGCATGATGATTACACAAAATTGAATGCTCCATACACTCGCATTGGCTGTAAATGGGTGTGTGTTTGTGTCTGTGTCTGTGTCTGTGTGTGTCAATTTGAGTGTTGAAAAGTGGTCTCCAGTGTCGGCGGTTTGGTTGGGTTTGGTTTGCTTCTCGGCTTCATCATCAACGTCGTCGCATGTCGCGTTTGTTGCTTGCCATTTCATTGTGTATAAACAACTCATGTGTGTGTGTGTGTGTGTGTGTGTATGAAATGCGTATGTATTATTTATACGAGTTGTCGTCTCTATCCTCTGCCTGATCGTCACCGTCATCGCCTGTTTGGTTTTCCTGTCGCCTGCAGCCGCTGTTCTATCCACGCCAAAAACCCTCTAAATTCCTCTTTTGTCGTTCAGCCATCGCGCTGCCTAACGTGGCACATTCAAATTCAATAGCCGACAACTGCTGCTACTTAGAAAGTAGCTAACAGATACATTTGCCTTTGCCCCTGCGATAAACATGAGACCAAAGTTGCTTCCAGCACCATTCCGAATCAAAGTGAATTTGCAAAGGCAGCGCCATGTGTATACTGTTTTGACTATTTTTACAGTTTCATTTCGGCTTAGCTGAAGCAAAAATTTTAAATTCCCTCTATACATGGATCTAGGAAACTGCCAAAGCTAAAGACTTTAAATTTGAAATATAATTTCTAGTTTAACAGTAATATATTCTAGCATATATATTTTCATAAGGAATTTATATTTTATTTTTCTATATTTTATTGTTTTCTACTTGTAAAGATATATCTCGAAGACTATAAGAGTTAGTGATACCAAATTTTAGTCTACAATTATGTGCAAATTACTTTTTAAATATCTGTCTTAAGTGGCTAAAAAATTAAAAATAAACCATTTGGATGATAAAATTATAAATTTCGGAGTATATATTATAGATGCCATATGTATGCCATATAATGTATCCAAGGTATATCTTGAAATATTATTGGATTAATAAGACAAAAATAAATTACTTGAATGATAGAACCCTAAATCTTAAAGTAAAAATTATAGATGATATTTAAAAAAAAAAAATCATTTGAAGGATAATTTCCTATATTTAAGAGTAAAAATGATATATATGCCATATAATATATTTCAGATAGAATTCTAAATTTTGGAGTATTGTGAATAATGAATGCAATCCTATAAGGCTTAGGATATATTAAAGTATCCACTCTTACACTTAAGAAGTTCTAAAGAAACTCGATGATCAAATTCTCTTGTCTTTTTTTAAGAAATTTAAAAATAGGCTGTAGCAATTTTTAAATTATTTCTACTCAAGTAAATAATTGCAAAAAACTATTTACATGAACTTCATAAGAGCAAGAGCTAAACGCAATTTACCAGCTTGTCAGATGGATGCAAATGATAAAAAAGAGACACAGAGCACTTGTATCTTGTAAAAAAAAAGGCAGTTGACGAAAAACGTGTGCTCTTCGACATACTTGAGGAGGACAAAAGTGTTGTCACTTACGTAGGAAACTTCGCATATTTATAGAACTCTGCAGAACTGACATTCACTAAAAGTTGCGCAACAGTCGCGACAAACTTGGGGGCGCTGCCTACTTAAGTATTGCTCCTTCTACAGTTCCGTAAAATCCAACATGTGCACGTTCCTCTTTGTTAAAGAGTTTCTGGATAATTTTCTTGTTGTCTTTTTTGGTGAAGCAGCAGCAACTTGTTCATCTGCTGATGTCTTGTACCTTGTCGTAAAATCTAAGTTGTGTGTGTGTCAGCTTATGGAATAAGCAGCAGCAGCAGCAGCAGCAACTCGACAACATGCAAATGAAATAAAGTCTGGCAACTCACCTCGAATGTTGTGAAGACGATTTTCTCTATGGAGCCAAAGTAACGCTCCCACAGGACCTGCGTCTGCTGTCGCAGGGCAAAGATGCGTTCCGCTGAAATGGAGCGAACAATATCGGGTACCTGCAACGAGAGAGAGAGAGAGAGATAGAGATGGATTATGTTTGGCAACTGTGCGCATATATGAAATATCAGCTTAACGTCTGCTGCAGCAAATCCCAAGCACAATGCATTAATTACAAACAGGCCAACAACAATTTGGCTGCCGGCTGATGCAGCGCCAAGCAGAACTGGTAATTAGTTAGGGAATTGGTCCGCAGGCTATACATCATAATTATGCAGGGCCAGGCAGACACACACACACACACACGTAGAATTCAATAAATGCAGTTGCGAATTGAAACAATTTAAAGAGTGCAGCAGCACGAGCTGCGTATGCTGCTCAAGTTTCCTGCTCAAGTTAACTTAATTAATTGCATTTCCTGCCAATAAACTACAAAAGCAAACATACCGGCGATGAACTCGAAGGACGGACGTGGCTGAGAGCCAGACAATGCAATTGGCAAACAATGCGACAAGACTTTGTCGCGAATGAAGACGAGCAGAAGACAGCAGCAGCAGGAGGAGCAGGAGGAGCAATAGCTGGAACTGTAGCAATAGAAATTGCAGCAGGTGGACATTGCGTGCAAACAAATGACAAAGAGTGCGAGGACAAGGCACACAGAGGCTGACAGAGGCCAGGACGGACGAGCTGGGGCAAAAAGTGTTTTATGTTTTTGAAACCAGGTGAGCATCTGCACAGGACATGCTGCTCCAGACCCAATCGCAGCGCACAAACATTTCATTTTTCATGCATCACTGGCAAATGGCAGGCAATTTTTGTAACCAATGAATGCTCTGGATCGAACTGTCAAAAGGACTAATTATTATGCTTAACGATCCTACAAAAGGAATTTTTCAACAGGCTTAATTCATTATATGAAATATATCAAAAGAATCTTTTTCGATCCTGTGAAAGTCAAATCCTTTAAGAGCTGTCTTGACTGAAGTTTTGCTATGCCTTAAACTTATAAACAATATTCTATATTTTCAGCACAATTTAATATTTATTTTCATGAAAAGCCTTAAAATATCATTATTACTCAGTTAAAGCAAAAACTGAATTTGAGTTTTGTTCGAGTGAAAAAGGTTTGTTTCATTTGAAAACTTTTGCTGCCCGAGGGAATTTTCGCAGTTTTATGCAAAAAATTCTTATGCAACGGTTTTTTGTGTAGCTTTAATGGACATTAAATCGTCAATAAATGACGATGCTCCCACTGACAGCAGCTCACCGTCTGACATCGCTGGCAGCTACAGACAGGACATCGCACAGGATTCCCATTGCGAATGTTGGTTAGTTGGGAAAATAACACAAACTTTCACAGACAAACGAAACGGGTCACATTTGAAAAACTCGCAACGCGATTTCATATTTTATGACAGCATACAAAAACCTGATGTGCCAATCCACACAATAGTAAACTATATATACATATGATATATATATATTTAAAGCTTTTGGCCAACTCACCTGCAGCAGTAGCCGTTCATCGGCCCAAATGGCAGCCTGTTTCCAATCGATTTTCGATTCAAATGGCAATACCCAGGCATTGGACAATAGCACCGGGATGCAGCCCGCTTGCAATGCCTCGAGAAATCTACAAAAATGAATAAAAAAAAAATGGATGAAAAAGCACAATTTATATATATCTGTATGAGAAAAACAAAAATGAAATCGGAATGAAAATTGTTTTTCCTTTTTCTTTATTTTTCTTATTCCTGTTCTCCTCACCTGAAGGAGCCCAAGCGACGTCCGCGTGGCACCAAACAAAACGTTGAGTTCTGGAGCAGCGTCCCGTAGTCGTATCTGAAGTAAAAGAGGCGAGAAAAGGGTCAGTAAGAAATGGAAATAATATAAAAGGAGAGAGCAGAAAGGAGAGTGAGAATGTAAATTAGTGAAAGACCAAAAGGTTGCACACATAATAGCATTGTACAGCAATTAATTGAACAATGAGCTTTTCGCTTTTGGTTGCTTGGCATGGACATCGACAGTCCCGGGTTTTGGATGGGGAATGCGGAATGAAGGCTAAAGTTAGGGAGCACCAACCATTTAAATAGCCAAGTGACTACACAGAATGCTTTTAGAAGCACATCTTGAAACTTAAGAGAAGTGACTCTCCAGAATAATCTGGATGCCCGCTGAATGCCCTTAAATATTCGTAAATACTTTGATTTTCAACAAGATTTTGAATAAAATTTTTGTAATTTGTAATAGAATATTAGAATATAACATAATTTTTTTTGTCTCTTTTTGGTCAGAAGTTGGCAACGCACAGTAGGAAGCATCTCCAACCGGATCGGGTGACTATATCCTATAGCTCCCATAGGATAGATATGTTTTAAGTTGAAAAGTTTTTCGTTATTGAAGTCTTAGACTTGAAAACTGGAATATATACTTGTGTATCCCACCCCCATTCAAATTTATATAGTTTATAAGCTATGCTCATTGTGGGCGTAGAAAATTGCGTAAAACTTCTACAGCTTAAGAGCTAGAACATCCAAATTTGGCAAGTATACTTCTGTTGACCTCCTCTTAAGATCAATCAAAGAGTTATGCATTCACGCTCACTAAAAATATAACAAACATTAAAGGCTTAGAAGAAAACGAGAACTCTAAATGAATTATCAGCTAATGCCTATGGGAATACAAGCTACAACTTGTAAGCAATTAAGCAAAGTTATTTTCAAGCTTAATTGGAATGCATAAGTTTAATTGGCCAACTTTTATGCCCTATTTATTTGTGAGTAAATATAGCTGCAAGTAAAATACTATGTATAATAACTTTAAGAATGATAACTTTGAAATTTAAGTTAAATGGAATATGACTGCAAGCAAATAACGGAATAATTTAATACTCGACGGGCAAGGTTTGTTTTCTGTTTTTATTTTAGTTCAGTTATAAATATTGTGAACGCCATAAACATCTAAAAACTAAAGTATTGGACAGTTGTTAAATAAAATTTTATATATATCTTTATAACTGCCTATTTTTCTAACTACAATTTAACGAACATTTTATTTAAGCTCAGAATTATTTTTTTTATCATTTGACTACTTTTTCTCTTTTTTTTATAAATATAATCAAAATCGATTTTATAGAATTTAAGAAATGTAATTTTTTCAATTTTAAATGAAACAATTTAATTTAAGCCTTAAATTACTAATGCAATTTAACATTACATAATAATAAACAATTTTACTTAATTTAATTTTACTATAATAAAAATAAGTAATATTTTTATATTAATTAAATTTTTATTGAATATCAAAATACTATTTAACAGCCATTTAAACGTAACAACTTAAGCTTTCAAGGACTTACGTCATGCTTAAACTTGTGAGCTTCTAGAATTAATTTGAATAAATGCATTCGTATTTATTTTCGGCATTATATTTGCCAATTAACTCGCTTTCTGTAACATGTATATGCGAAATCCAATTAAGGCACATTAAAAATGCTTTTGCTATTGATATATGTTATGGCTCATTGTTCATAGTTGTAAGCTCTCTCTACCTGGCTTTCAACAGGCCAACGATAAAGATTCATTATATATGCAAAATGCTCATGATTTAGCTCAACAGTATAAGTACTTACTAAGCGCATTTTGAGACTCTTTCAATTCATTTGTATTTATTTATCATTTGAATAAGCTTTTGTGCTCTGTAACTTTATGCTAATGAAGTAATTCCATCTTAATAGCCAGCAGCAAACAGCGACCTCTCAACCCCATGAGCAACTCGGCGTATACTTAACAGTTTCTCATATAACTCATGCTCTCAAATCACACACACACACACATACATAGGGAATTCAACAATTTAACCATCAAATTCAACTGCACAATGGCGAAATCCCTGCTTGTTGCTCATTTAAGCTTTAATTCCAAATCAAAGCAGCAAAGCTGTATATTAAGCATACGCCATGTAGCTCAAACCTTTATACACTCTGCGGCAGGTACTATGTATGTATGTGTGTGTGTGTGTGTGGGCGGGCACCCCCCCCCCCCCTTTCCGTCGTCCGTTAACAAGTTAAGTTGCGCGTAAAATTACATGTAGTGAGGCATGTTGCCACGCCCACTGCAGCTCTCTGTCCAACGATTGAAAACAGTCCAAATGGTCAGCAATTTGAGCTTTGCCGTTGCCGTTGCTCCTGCTATTTTAAAGCAAATTCAGCAGAAAGTTTATTTAGAAAACTGCAGCCGCAGCGTATTCGTATTGCATTGACAACAGCAAACATGTCGGCCATTGCGGGGGCGGTTGGCGAGGTGTTTCTAGCAAGGGTGGCAGCAATCAGCAGAGCTCGTGCTTTCTGGGGGAATGAGGCAAAGCCTGTGACCTGGCCACGGCTTATGAATAATCTTAAGTAAACAACATAAATTGCAAGCTGGCTCTGTTTCCCGCTGAAAAATTACATAGTCAAATGCATAGGCAGTCCCCACCCAGCCGCCCAACTGCCCAGCCGCCCAGTGGCCAAAAGTCATTTGTAAGCAACAGACATTGGCTACAGCAACAGAAGTACAAGGAGACGACTAGGGAATACCGAAGATGGAATGCTCTGGTAAACAGATTTATTATTAAGGAAATTCTATGTAAAATTTTTTTATGAAAACTAAAAAAATTTAATAAAATTTTTAAGTAAAGAAACATTTTTAGAAAAATTTATATTTCTGGAAAAATATTTAGCAATAAATTTATTACTTTTTCAAAGAAAGGCTCTTATATATTTTGACATATATTTTCTTGTTTTTTTTTGACAGTCTTATATAATTGCTAAAAATTCTAATAAAATTTCAAAATGTAAACCAATATTGTGTTTTTAAAAGCTTTAAGAATTTAAAAATATATAAAAATTTTAAATTCAAAGAAAATACAAATACAATTATAAACCAACTCTATATACCTTTTTATAAGCTTATTTCAAAGTTAAGTTTTGAAAAGCATTTTAAAATATATATAAAACAAATTTTTTTTATTTAATCTTTTCATTATGAAAATATTTTAAAAATAAACTAAGACGAATATTGGAAAAATAAAAATGTTAAGTATTAGCAATATTTGTGTATATTATGTTTACTATGTTAGGGTATAGAGCGCATGCACCTATTTACTTATTCCCCCAATACTGCCTCCCCACTGAGTTTCTCGCATTTTCTTGCTGAAAATAATATTTCAGCTGGCTGCGTTAAATTTCGAATCATTTGAGAAAATTGCGTGCATTCGTTATGTTAAGTTTAAAAATATTTAAGATATATTTTTGGCAAAAAGCACGCGCTCCATTAGACTTCTTCGAAGTCTCTTTGAGCATTGCTCACGTGCGCGCGAGTGAATGTTTATTTGGATTAGCCACGCCCCCGAGCTGCCTCGCCGATTAGCGGCTGATACATGCTCGTATGCCGTCTCTGCCTATGCACTGCATTTAGCGAGAAGTACAGCTCACTTCATCTGACGGCCAGCCATCAGCTTCCATCCCATAACCCAACACCCCTCCCCCTTTTGCTTGATCCTTCTTGTTTAGCTGTGCACTTGTTAGCTACTTGTTTAAGCAATTAGCAGCCGCTAACAGTGCATCATGTTGTACATCGTTTTTGTTGGATTTGTTGTTGTTGTTGTTTTCGGTGCTGGTCGTGCTGAACTTTAATTAAATGATTTTTAGCTTCGCCAAGTTGAACGAATTGCTTAGTTCAGTTCTGTCCATGTCGGATACCATACGAGCAAAAACTTTTGCTATTTACACGCATTATTGTTGTTGTTGTTGTTGGGGCTAAAGTTCGCTGCCCGTTTCTGTTGGCCCCACAGTGGCGGCCTCTTCATTAGTCGGCGAGGCGCCAAGGCGTATTCTAAAGGATGCTACTTAAAATTAAATTTACTACAGCCCTTTAAAGTACAGCTGCTGATAATGAGATAAATAGACTTCCTCTATTTCTTATAACTTGCGCTTAAAAAATAGTTTAAAGACACAAACAGATTGAGTACTTTGCTGTTGAGAATTTCTAATACCAAATACGATGCATTTCTACATTTCCAATTAGTAAAAAAATTCATTGTAAGGAAAATTCAAAATGTTTTATATGTATATTTGCACAAATTTGGGTATTTTATTGATAATAAAAGAATAAATAAGGCGAAGAATAAGACATTTTAAATGTTTGCTTTCCCTTGGAGTGTCTAGCTACCTTGGACTGATAAAAGATAATTGAAAAGGAAGGAAGACTCTACATAAAATATATATATATATTATATACACATACATATATAGACAACATCGGATCCCACAGAAACTAGAATCTCAAAGTGAAAATATATGCTCATATATACATATATGTACTTATGTCAGTAAAGAGGAGTAGCAGCACAACGACGTGGCAACGCCATACCACAGAGTTGCATACAATGAAGAAGTGCAGTGGTGGCTGATCGATAGAAAAGAATGAAGTTGTGAAGAAGTAAGAAGAGGAACTAAGTTGTAACGAGCAGAAGTCGTAAGAGTCGTAAAATTATTCAAGAGTCGAAGCCGAAAAAGTTGAAAGCGGAAATTTAGTAAGTCGAAACCTAATTTAATGTTAATCTTAATTAATAATTATATCGGATATATAACAAATATCCCACATATGAACATATATATCATATATATCACACACCACACGAAACTGTTGTCTTTTCTTCGTTCCTAATCAACGTGCAATTTAAGGTATCTCCCAGTCGGCTACTTCCAACTAGAACACTCTTCGTTGTGTTGTAAGAAAATATGCACATATGAATGTGTATGCGCACATGTGCACACATGCACACATAAATAAATATTTATTTTTATTCATGTTGATATACATGTATGTTTTCTACATTTTTAATGGGCGCACATAAAATTCAAATAAAAACTGTTCGTTTACAGCATATTTCAAGTAACAAATTTGGTTAAATCAAATTTATTCAATTTGACTGTGAAATAAATAAAGTAATTGTGAATTTATATTGAAATTTAATCTCTAGATATTTGTGTAGGAATTTTTATCTGGATTCTTTTAAATAAAATGTTTGAATATTTTATATAATCTTATAGAATTATCATGAATTCCCCGAAATACATGAAATACATCTGCCTATATATTTACATAGTTTGTAAATTTTGTTCACATTTTATAAACTTTTATTTAAGTTATGAATTTCATGTAAGTTTTTGTTTCGTCTTTAAAAAGCAAACACGTTGCAAATAATATAAGCCAAGTATATATTACCAGAGTTGCACACACAAACTTGTAAATTTTTATTTCTTCCTATATTTTTTGCTCGAAATTAAATCAAATCAACTCACCTGTTGCCAAACACACACACACACACCCACACTCACAAATCCTAACTTCTAATTAATTTGCCAACACTTTGCAAAGCATTTCATAATTTAAAAGGCAGCCACAAACACATAAAGCTTACAGCATACTTGCACACTCTCTCTCACACACACATATACACTTACAAATGTACAGCTCAGTCTCTTCATGTCAATTGCTTTACTCTGCTCCTGTCAAGGCCAAAAAAATTAACATAACGAGTGCCAGGGAGCAGTAGTAGCGACAACAGCAGCTCTCCAAGCTGTTAGTCCAGTTTGTTCTGCCAACTGCACAGCGGGCACATAATTTGAGTGGTTTCCAGCTGTCAAAGGTGGCTCTAGCCAGCGCCAGGTATGATAATTTAATGCTACTTCTTACCTACATATATATGTATATACATTTTTGTAGTTGTTTTTCTTTTTGGGCTTATTGACTGACAGAAGGAGCCAGTGACTGGCTGCCCTACGGGTAATCTGACGTTATGATTTTAGCACTGCAAAAAGGTCGAGACCCTGGGTCTTTGACAGCTGAGCCGTTAGATTTTTGATACATAAAAAAAACAAAACGAGCCCAAAATCGAAGATGACAAAAAAACTGTACAGTGTAGAAATTGGCTGTGTATGACTAACAGATGCACTATACAAATTATAATAGATAAATATTTATGTAGATATTTATTTTCTAGTACTTTTAGAACTTTAAATCTTTTAAGTTACTTATTTAAAATTACAAAAAAATTCATTGCTAAACAAATTTTTTTTATTTTTTATACCCTTGCAAAAAGGGTATATTAATTTTGGTCAGGAGTTTGCAACGCAGAGAAGGAAGCATCTCCGACCATATAAAGTATATATATTCTTGATCAGCAAGACGAGCTGAGTTGATACAGCCATGTCCGTCTGTCCGTCTGTCTGTCTGTCCGTCTGTCTGGATCAACGGAATCTCCTCCGAGACTATAAGAGCTACAGAACTGAAATTTTCCACATAGGCTGGAATGTGCTGCAAGCATTGTATATCTCGGAATCATCCGGATCGGATGACTATATCCTATAGCTCCCATAGGACAGATCGGTTTTAAGAAATGTTTTAGTGGGATAACTTCGACGTTATTAAAGTCAGAGACTTGAAGTTTGGAATATATACTCCTGATATGCACCCAAATACAAAAAGATATAGATTATATATCTACGCCCTTTGGGGGCGTGGCAAATCGGATAAAACTATATCTTCTACATTTTTAAAGCTCGAGCATCCAAATTTGGAAAGTAATATACTGTTGGCCTTCCTTTCAGATTATTCAAATTATATATCCTACTTGGGGCGTGGCAAATCGGGAATGTCTATATAGTGCTTAACATAAATCTTCCAATATTTTGGATGCCGTTAAAGCCAGAGACTTGAAACTTTAAACAAATATTTGTATCAGCCACCCATGGAAAAAAGATAAAGAATATATATCTACGCCCATTAGGGGCGGGGCAAATCGGATATAACTATATCTTCTACAATTTTACACCTAGAGCTCCAAAAACACAGACACAGACGTTAGGTTTGACCGTTTCGACAAAATTATGAAAAATCATATATATCCGCCTCATGGGGGCGTGGCAAATCGGAGAAAACTATATCTTCCAAAGTCTTATAGGTAGAGCTTCAAAATTTGATATATAGGTTACTGTTGCCCTGCTTAATAGATTGCCCAAAAATTATATATATCCAATTGGCGTGGCAAATCAGAAAAAACTGTATCTATATCCTTTACAATTGCAAGGGTATTTTTATTTTATATATTTTTTATATTATACATTTTTGACTATTTTATTTATATATATTTTTTTTTTAAGATCTTATTATTGTTATATAAAATCATTGTTTAAGAAATTTTTAGTTTTTTTTTTATTTTTTTTTTTCATTTATATTTTTTGTTCTTTTTTTAAGATGCACTTATTTTTATGAGATTTCACTAAAATCATCATATTTTCTTACTTCAATATACGCAAAAGGAATTTCAAACTTTTAATTTGCTAAAAGAGAAAATATCTTACAGCATCTCAGTTCAATTCGTTTCTGCATATGTATGTGTGCTGCTCTTTGTGACAAGAGCATTTGTCAAACACAGGTATCACTTACATCGACTGCTATGATAGGTTTTCGCAATTTTTGCTTCATGTGAGTGCGTATCGGATTTAGCTTTGTCATCGGTGAGCTTTGTGCGGCGCGAAACGCAAATTGCTTGTCGAGCTGGGCATATTGCGTATTCGTCTACGTTTACCTCGCAATTTGTTAATTGCAATGCGAGATTGTGTAGTTTCTTCAGCTTTAGGCCGATTGCTTGTCAGTTGCAGCGAATGCAAAATTAATTAAAAACCAAATACAAAACACAAAATAAAGCACTAGAGAAACTCACAGCTAAACTCGAGTTCAGTGAAACTTGAAGCCCAGCGCTGCCAAAAGGAGCTCGCTTTAAATGATGTAAAATAAGTGAGTGGCTAGAATATGCGAGCAGGACAATCGAGCGCAAGGAAATTGCGATGAATTTCAATGAAAATTGCATTTTTAAAAGCAGCGTTTGAAATAAAGACAATTTTGTCGCACATTGGGTGCTTGGCTGCTTGGGAGGTGGGCGTTAAAACCTTAAAAACAAACGAAGAGACAAACAAACAGCCGAGACAAAAACCCTAACACAATGGCGCACAGCATTGGTTAGGGTGGAAAGGACTATATAGAGTCTCCTCCTAGAGGGAGCCGCAGCAAAGGCAGCTGTAAAAAGTTGCAAATGCCATTGTTTGTGCAAGCAGCAGCAGCAGCAGCAGGACAAGCGCTGCCATTAAATATGGCGCATTAGTTACAAGAGCCGAGCGCATGGAGGCAGCTCTTTCTCTGTTCAACTCTATTGCCATTGCTGTGCCGCCTGCTCTTGTCGCCAGCTTGTGATAATGGCTCATAATGAATACAGTAGACCGCACTAAGACGTTTTTTGGCGCAAGCCAAAACTAAACACCAAGTCAAGCCATTAAAATGCAGCCCACAGTGCGTATTAGCAATGCTGGCATAGCTCGAAATGGAAAAATAAATTGCAAAAATAGTTAAGACCTGATAATACCCTGCCTATGGTTGATATAGATTTGCACATAACCCAAAATAAATTTATAATTAATTAGTATATAAATTATTTTTAAATAATTATAATGATTTATATATGAAAAATATTAATTCTTATATGAGATTTTGCTAAATGCTATACAATATATATCTACAATCAGATAATACATATTTTTCAATATTTATCGATCATCAAATTATTTAAGAAATTCCCATTTACATCCTCTAGGTTAGGAAGTATAACAATATCTAAAACTCATAATATTTAACCATTTAAAATATATTTTACTAGAAAAAAACAAAGAAAAAAGAATCATTTGGATAAACTTTATATAAACTTTACATAACAAAATGTTTGTTATCTGCTATGAAACCCTTTTCCCATCTCCAGGGTATGGCAACGCACAATTTATTATTTTAGTTCATGAATTATTATTTAGTCAAAAACTTTGTTGGCTTTCATTTATTATTAAACATATTTCAAATTGTTGCTTCTAAAATTTATTATTAGGAATTTCCTTTGATCCCAACAATGAATTCCTCGAAAATTACTTTAATCCCAGCTTGCACTTTTCTAGTAACTGGACATTTGGACAACATGACCAGCGATTTGCAAGAATATTTTACGCTTGGCTACAAACACAACTCAGCGATACCCAAAGGTAGAACACAATATATAGTATATATATGCTATATTATAGTTTAGAGCGAAGGCAGCGGCAAAGCGTAGAGTGTAAAAAATGGAATTGCCACTCAAAGAAATTGCAATGGGCCACTAGACCGGCGTGCTACCTGTGCTACCTGCCTGCCAGCCAGCCTGCCCAGCAAGTGTGTCGCCTTTAAAGTGATTTATGTGGAAATCTGAGATTAACGTATAAAGTGCCGGGAAAGAAGGAAAGGCGCAGATGCAAAGGCAGCCGACGCCAAAAGTTTGCCAGGCCTGGCCCCAGGCCTGCTCCCTGTTGATAATGATGATAGCGCTGCGTACAAAAAATTTATTACTCTGGAAATTGCATTATGAAAAATGCATAAAATACCAGCCAAACCAGACCTGGTTGGCAGCTCTAATTATGTGAAATGTCCATATCAAAATGAAATTAAATTAAAATCAAGAGCGTTCGGCATTTAGCAATAACGTTTAAAATAAATCAAATAACAAAGGTCGAAAGGTTAATAGAAATTTATTGTACTTTTTGTCAACTATAAATATTTGTAAATAGAATGTTCTTTTATAAAAATAAAACAAGGAGAAGAATCGAGTATGTGAAAATACTGCAGAAAATGTTGTTGACTAGACTTTTGTTTAATATGCTAATATCAAGTTAAGTTTCATTGTTATTAATAACTAGAACTTAATTTTTTTTATAAGTATATGTATATTTGTTATAAACAAGTATTATGCTACTGTTAGTGGCAACTTAATATAGTTTCCAAATATATATATATATATAACAAATAAAAGTTATTAGAAAGTTCTACAATTACTTGTAGAATTTATACTTATATGGATAAGCTTTGACAAAATAAATATAATAAATTCGCAGAATAATTTCATGGCTAGGCATCTAGGTATTGCAGCCCAAAGAACTGCTAGTCCCTGCACTAGCACTGGAAGAAGCCTTAGACGTCACAAATCTCAAGACCTACTGGACTGAAATGTTCCCAAGTAACTTAACTTAAATTACACTTTACAATTCTCACTTCCCCTAAACTATATATTCTATAATATTTCCTATTAAAAAAAAGTATATTAATCACAATCATAATCCTATCCCGTTATAGTGTTAAATGAATTAATCAGTCTCTGATTAAGGATACTTATTTGTAAATACGTAAATGAAAATATAAAAAAATGTTTTAGGTTATTCATACTAATGTTAACTACTGTAAAGGCCAAGCCGATAACTATAAGTTTACCACCACTAATGCTAATGTTAAGTGCATAAGTTTACCATCACTGACATTTAGTACATGCGCTGATCATCACTAGATTTAAAGAAGAAGAAGGCAATGTATTCATTCGAAACATGGTCGCTGAAGCAAACAGGCGAATATTAAATACAGTCGAATCCCGATAATTCGAAATGGCAAGGGAATTTTTTTTAAGGGGACACCATTTTTTACGAATTATTGCTGTTTTCGATTTAACGGGGGACGAATTATTGGGATTCGACCGTATAATTATATCTCTACTACACTACATAATAAAAATTGTAACATATAAGTGTATATACAGAAAATATCTTCTTAGAACCATATTGCCCTTTTCTTCCATAGATAACAAAGAGTAAAGGCTGTTAAAGCAAAAAGTGCACAAAGAACTAAAAAAAAAACTGCAAAATTAAAAACTTGGCAAATTGTTCGCCCAAATTAAAGAAGCGCATAAAAAACCGTAAAACTTTCTGTGTATGACCTTGTCGCAAGCTGTGTTAGGGGTGCTAGCTGGGTGTAAGACACGCACACACACACACACACACACAAGCGTCTTACGTGCTGCAACACGTTGCTAGCGCTGTCGTCGCCTTCTGCTTGTCATGCGACGCTGGCACTGGCAACATGTCGTATACGTAATGGCGGCGGAAACGTTTCATTGCATCGCTGCACTGCGCTGCGGCGCGCCTCCTGTCAAATTGTGTGCGAAAATAAAATGAGGCAAAAGAGCAAAAGAACGAACTCAACTGTTGTCAAGGACATTTCATAGTAGTGTCTCATTATTTTTCATATTTCCTTTAACGGCCAACCAAAATAGCAAGCTGAGACACTCACATCAAAGACATCAAGCTAAAACTTAGTTGGTTGGCAACGCCACGCCCCGATTCAAATGATATACGCTTTTCGCATATTAGTTTGCCAAGAGGCGAAGCCACAACAAAATGTTGTTGCTGTCGCTGATGTTGTTATCGTCAACAGCATTCAGACTAGTTGGCGTAGCAACCCAATCCGAAGAACCCACTGCATCGATGTGCTCCTAAAAGCATGCTACAGTTTTGTGCCGCCTCTGCCACGGGCACTGGATGCATAGCTTTTTGTGGTTGCCTCACTATTGTTGGCTTTTTGTTGCCATATGTTGCACGGTAACAATATCAGTGCTTGCCATTGGCGCCTTAGGCTCATTATAGCAATAAAGGGCAAAGCTGCGACGCGACGTCACAAAAGAAAAAAAAAGAAATGGAAAATTTCATTAAAAGCAGCTCAAGGTCTGTGAATGCAGTTGTCAAAGTTTTTCGTTTTTATTTATTTTTTTCTGCTGTTTTTTCGTTGCCAGCGACAAAACTTTTTAATGGATTTCGCGATAATATAGAAAACCAAAACTTGAAAATTGTTGAAAGCCTTAACGAAGTTCAAATACACTTAAGAAGTGATATTTTTTTAAGGTTTTTAGAGTAATTTCAATTAAAATATTTGTTTACTCTGCAGCACTTTGGATTGTAATTGATATAAAATAAAAATGCTTAATTTAAAAAAAAAGAAGAAATTAAAATTAATTATATTATAGTAAATTATACAATATATTGAATAGCTAACTCTTTTAACAAGCTGTATAATAAATTCATGAAAAATTGGAAAGGGCATATCAGAATACCAAAATTGTGGTCAATCATTTGACAATTCGTTGCTTTTGTGTGCGCTGTTCATGAATAAACTTTGATATCATTGTTATACTAAAGGTCACTACCATAACAGCAAAGACTTTGAGCACCAAGAAGAGCTAACTAAGCACAATTTTTGCATATTAATGCACAGCCGGAATAATCACAAAACAGAAGCAGCTCAGCATCCTGGGATGCTGGAGCAGAGCAAAATATGCGAGAAATCTTTGCAGGCAGCTAAGGTATTATGCAATTTTCTCGACATTTATAAATATGCGCCATATTTGACAGGTGCATTAACGAAGTTTCAGACAGGCGCCCAGACATAGCCGTCAAGGATAAAAAATGATGTGAGTAGGAAAGCAATTTGCTTGATTATGTAGAGCAGTTGACGGATGGCATGGTAAAGGGAGGCACAGAGACAGACACGACCTCCCTTCGATTGGAATTGGGTGCGCGCTGGGAGCAGGCGGCATGGAACCGCATTAAAGGAGGTTGGGCTGCATAAATCGCTGACGCTTGACGCCAAAGCTGATCTGTCGCATAAGTCATGTCAAATTACGAGCATCAGACAACTCGGCGGGGGTGCCCAGGGGGTCATAGACTGTAATGGGTAGCACTTCAGTAAGCTGCAAGAGAAATGCTGAAAAATGAATGAAAAATTACATTCAATTAAAGGTGGGTAACAGGTAAATGTGTCGTTGACATTTGCTGAACTCTCGAGCACAAACAATAAATTGGCAAAGTTTATGTTGTGCTGGACCAAGAGAAAGACCCTAAAATTTATATCCTTGTTAGTACATCAGACTATCGTATCGATGTGGCTTGTTTTTAGCATGGAAGGTTTTAGAGAGCTTACATACATATACATATTTATAGTTAAAATTGAAAACAGATACGCTTCAAAGTTGAATTCCTTGATTTTTAATGTCTTTGAGAATATATATATGCATTCAAAATGTATTTCGCTTCAGTTAACATATATACATATGTCAAGCTCTGTCTAGTTCTTTGAAATGTTTTCTGCAGCAGGTATTTTATTTCATTAATCAGCTGAAAACTGAATAAAAGCAAGTTCAAGCGACGAAAATTGAAAAGTAAAGTGTAATGTTGTGGAAACGTTAAATAAATGTTAAATGCTATGGACGTTTCCAAATATACAACGAAAATGGTTTAACAATTTGATTTATAACAGCAAAATCGGCTGCGAATGCTAAAAAGGATTTCGTGCTGCTTTCCGTTGCAAATGTACCTCCATCTCTATTTTTACACGGTAGATACGTTCCTTAGAAGAGAAAATGCAAGCGACTTATGGTAAATTTAGGTATAAATACCGTCCAAAAAAAGTAATAATGAAATTCATTTTATATAAGTAATTACAAAACAGAAACAATAAATTTTGTGTAAAAAAAAATTTTTTATTGTTATTGGTGAACCGCGTTATTTCAAATTCGTGTAAAAAAGGACTGCGTAAAAAGAGAGTTGGGTGTATTAAATTCAGACTGTAAGCTATATAAAAATGGGTGTATTACTTGATTGAGCATATACTTAAGCATAATTTGTTTAATAATTAACATTTAAATATTTTCTAAGATTTTATTATTAATTTTTTTAAGATGCCCATTCCTCAATTTTCAGTGAGATTATCTTTAGAATGGCATAAATATTTATAAATTAAATTTTATGAATTAAACTTTTCTGTTTTCGCAGCCCTTAAAGTTCAAGAAATTGTACAGATGCTAAAAGGCGTTCTCTAAATGTCCTGGCCGAAGTGTTGTGCCATTTAAATGAGCTTGTCAAGTCGGATTTTTGAACATTAATCACATGACCCAACGGAAGAGGCAGTGAGAAAGCCGTGTGGACTTTGGCTAATGTCGGTCGAAGTGGGCTTGGTGGGGGTGTGGCGCTGACTATTAGCACGCAGCTGATAAACAAATTACATTTGGACTTAATGACAGCTAGAAACAATTTTTGGCTTTTACCAACGCCATCATCGCATTTATGCTAATGATGAGCACACACTTACACACACTTACCTATCGTACTCGCGGTTATCCTCATCGCAGCGATTATCCTGCAGTTCGCGCCAGCTCTTGCCGTGCTTGCATGTGGTCACCATAACCATATCGCGTCCATTATGCAAATGGAAGAGCGAGTTGCGCGTTTCCGAGCCAATGCCATGAACATAGCTGAAACGAAGTAAAGTGAAAGTTAAAGAATTAAATTTAACACAGAGAAATGAATGTGTATATAGATAAAAGCATATCTTAGACTTATCGATGTGGCACATGTACACGATGCTTAGGTCATATTAAGCTGGCAGATTGCGGCACACATAAAAAGCGGTGTCAAAATCAATTGCAATAAAGCAGCTTCAAATGGAGGGCACAACTGAGGGTCCGCTGGGAGCAGCTACAACAGGAAATGGCGACGCGGACGAGAGCTGAGCTCAAATCTGAGCTGGGCCGCAAGCAAAGCAATTGAAACAAAAGATACTTACAACAATGGACGCGCACACACTGACATAAACACACATATATATAGAACGTTCTCGAGTGTATGGGCCAAAACAAAATGGCAGCTGCTAGTAGAGCACAACAACAACAACAACGGCAATAACAATCGCAACGGCAGCAGTCAAGCAGAAAAAATGCTAAGGCAATGGCAGTCGCCTTAGAAATACCAACACACACACGTGCATGTGTCTCTCTACGTGTGTGTGTGTGTGTGAGCAATTTCCTTCTGCTTGGCTTGCAGTTGAGCAAATTTCATAGACAATGAAGTACCCGCCACAGCAGCAACGAACTGGCCACAGATTGGGCAACGCTGATTTCCTGCGCTGACTGCTGACCAGCAGCAGCAACAGCAGCAACAGCAACAGCAGCAGCAGCAATAGTAGCAGCAGCAACAGTAGTAGCAGCAACAGCAGGACAGTCACAGAGAGAGAGAGAGTTCACTTTAGTTTGCTGACTGTTTCCTTTTGGGGCTTTAAGTGAGCCAAAGCCATAAGTTATTTGATTTAATCAGCGTGTCATTGAGGTTAGCTATGGATTTAGAAATGATACAAATGTGCTTTGCTTATAGAAATGCCAGAAAGGTAGCTAATGCCATGTTCAAAGACATTATTAGAGCAAATTTCTGTGGTTAGGCTATGGCATTGCAATGAATATGTTTTGCTTTAAGTCATCCCAATGCTAGCCAGAAACCAAGAGATTTCGTAGAAATAAATAGCAATGAAAAGGCATAAAATATTAACGGAAACGAATTATCTTTGTAGCAAATGTAATACGTTTCGAATACCTAATGAATATGTAAGAATTATGTTTTATTTAAAACATAATCAAACTGTCAATTCATTTGCATAAACAAACTGATTGAATGGCCATAAAACAGCAGCTAAACAGCTCATCATAATCATTCTCAATGGACTGCTGGCTAGCTGGCTGGCTGTTTACGCGTCAATTTAATAGCATAACATTTTTATTAGTCATCTGGGATTTCGCACAGTGTAAATTAATTTGTGCCAGTTCCAAGCGAACAGCTAAACAGTTGCAGTTGGGCAGTGGGAGCAGGAAGTAGGGAGCAGGGAGCTCTGACTGACGATGACAACATTAATATAAATTAAACGCATAGGCTGACATTACAAGGACTTCGGCAGGACACAATGTGGATAAATAACAAATGCTTTTAGCAGCGACAAGAAACCAGAGTTGGCTGCTTAAATGTTATTTATGCTCCACCTCCCCAACTAAATGGGTCAATTAAACATTGATTGAGTCACCAACATTCGCCCCAACAATTGAAATGTAATACGCAAGCATATTTTAGACGGCATTGATTGACTAGGAGATACCTGGTTGGATTTCCTTTATATTATTATAGTAGTATGTATATATTATTTTTAAATATATACATATATTATGGTACCTGCATAACTTTTCTGTCGATTATTCAATACTTATTTTATGCATAACGCAGTCAAGACTGAACTTTTTAAAAATCTTTTTTTCTCATAAGTGTTCGATGATTCAAAAATGCCATGGAATGGAATCAGAAAGGTACATACAAGCTTCGAAAAACTTTTATATTATATTTACTTTCATTAGCTCCTATAGTCCTCGAGGTATGCTTTGAAATGTATCCTAAGGTACGGAAAACCTTAAGAAAATTAAAACTTTGTCTGATTCTAATATATGAAATATCAGCAAAAATATTTTAAATATATAAACATAATTTGTATAAACATAATTTCTTCAGATATTTTATTAATATTCATCTTATTATTCTATTTTTTCTGATATTTCATTTAAGTATTTCTTAACAAGAGTTAATTATAATTAATAATAATTAATTTTAATTTTGAAATAGATGGTTTGCTTTCTAGGCAGAAGATTTTACTAGAAACATCAATTAAAAACTCTTAATAATACAGCCAAACCCCGATAATTCGTCACCCGCTAAACCCAAATCTCAATAATTAGTAAAAAATGCTGTCCCCTTGAAAAAAATTCGATCTATTTCCTGTTCGATAAATCGAAAATATGATCTCTTGCCATTTCGAATTATCAGGATTAGACTTATATTGCTATTTACCATCATCATTTTCATCAGCATCATCTTTATCTTCATAAACAAGATGTCTTTTATTATAATACCAAACATCATCATCTACTTCATCGTACGACATATATTTCCACCAAATCCATATACCCATTTTACTCATTGTCAATGGGCTTAGGGTATCAAAACTAAAAGCCAGAACTGTCCGCGGCATTGTTCAGAGGGTGCATAAAGTGCAATAACCAGGCGTACATTGAACCAAGTTTCGGGTCGTATGCCCCGGCAGCTACACTCAGCTACACTCACTACACTGACCACTAATCCAAACATAATCTAAAATAATTGAGTATTGCCCAGCGTGGAGTCCTAGCGGGACGGCGGCTCTGGCAATGCGGCGCTTTTTCAACGACACTCTGAATAATTTATGCGCGCATTAAATGCGCTTAAAATGTTTGTGTATGTGTGTGTGTGTGCGTGTGCAGGCGTGTGTGTACACATTAAAATATAGTATGACATCCAGGGCTGCCGCACATAAAATCTAATTCTACTATTCGAGCTCAAAGGAAGTATTAAACTAGGTATTACATTCAGAACTCTTTATGTGATGATTAAAGAATTATAAAAAAATAATAATACTTCAAGAAATGTTATGCAACCCCGACACGTTAAATATCCCATGGATTTTGCAGCTAGCTTACAGCATCTTGATGTCTTGGAAATGTCTTATGATACAAGTTTATGGGCCGCTTCTTGCAATGCCTTTTAGCGGCGCGCATTGTCCAGTAGTCGGCCATTAGCCTCAAGTTATGCAGCAACTGCAGCGGCAACAGCGTGGCAACAAACTCTGCTCGGCTTATCTATGGAACTTCAAAGCTTTTGTGATGGCGCCAACATGACAGACATGGACATAAAGCTGCAAACGCGGCGTATGCGCAATATCTTTGCCTTTATATCGCTCATACAAGTGTGACTCTGTGTGTGTGTGTAAAGACAGAGTATAAAGCAAAAATTGTGTCGTCAACGGTCGCACAATGCAACAGTTATAGCAGAAGCAACAGCAGCGCCCCAGGCATTAAATCAGTAAGGACAACAACAACAGCTTTACTGTAAAACAGGTAGTACTTCTGCTATACAAAATATACATAAGTAAATATATTTTAAGTGCAGCACAACAATAGCAAGAAGCAAAAAAAATATGAAACAAAATGGTCTATGAAATGTGCAAATAAAACACAAGTAATCGTCCTTTGGGTCGACTGACTGAAACACATCCTTTATCAAGCTGGGGATTACTGTACGCATGAAAACAGCTCAGTTTCAGTTTGTTACTTTTTTTTCAGAATTTGTTGTCTTTAGCTTACATTTACATTTATATAAATTAATCGAATTAGAATCATTTATTAACTTATTAATTGTTCTCTTATATAAAAAAAAAAATTAAATTTTTAATCGTATAAATTGAAGATGAACTCTGAAAGATAAACAGACACAATTTGGCTATAAATATGTTATATGTATTCAGAAAAGCCTCTTCTTGCCTGTATACAACATTTGCTTAATATCAACATACCCCATTTATGCAATTTCAAATGAGTGCAGGGTATTAAAATATGCGTTCAAAGCAAAACAATGGCAAGAAAATACTTTCGGTTTGCCCATAATTAAAAATACTTTCAAATATGTGGTTCTTATGACATTTTACAAACTGCTCTCAACAAACAATAACTCAAATGTCTATAGATTTTCATTGTGGCAATAATGTAAAATATAAATATACATAAATAAATATTGGATAAACTTAATTTATTGAAATGTGCAAACGAGGCAGAAAATCTATTAAAACAATTAAAGGCTGCTTTCCTACAGCTATGAAATATGTGTTTTTATTGTAAAAGCTTTTCTAATCGAGCTCAATTATACGATTCTAAAATATAGTCATTAAGCGAGAGTTTTCATAGTGAGCTGAGCGCTAGCTGAAATATAGTTTCCATGGTTGTGGCCATATTCAAGTGGTCAACAGTTGAGAGTCAGCGCCCCACAAGCCCAATATCATATGCCCAAAGGCAATCACAAAGCACATCGATCCCCATCAGGCCTGGGTGCATGTTGCCTGTCAATGTTGTCAATGTTATTGTATCTAATGCTCAGCCTGTGTGCTCTTGTCTGTGTTGTGCGATTGGCAACTGAGTAACTGATGCAAAATCTAAGCCAGAAATGCGATGTTATCAACATTTTAGATACAATTTGCAGCGCTGCTGCGAGAGTTCTTGTCTCTCCTTCCGTCTGCTTGGCTCCTGGCTTACAGGCAAATTTAAGCTCATACAATTTGCAGTTAGCCGCCTGCTGCCTTACGCTTGACTAACTGCCTGACTTGCCTGTCTCTGCCTCTGCCTCTGACTGTGCCTGGGTCCTTGCCTAGCACTCTCACTCTGCCTATGCCTCTGCCTCTGCGTCTGCCTCCTCCTCTGACTCGGCCCCCTGCAGGTTCCAGCAGTGGGAAAGTGCCTTTCTGCAAGCAACTTGTAACTTGGCGCCCTCTGACTGTGTGTGCTGGCTGTAGCTCATTGTTGTTGCGGCTTGTTTGGTTTTATTGTGTTTATATTTGGCTTAAGGCATCAATTTGCTTTTACTTATATACATATATCGAGCGCGACGACTCTCAGTGCCGAGCTGAATGCCAATGTTGAAGCAGCAACAACTGCGTATCGTTATCAGCAAGCCATGC
Organism: Drosophila gaucha; assembly: GCA_035045545.1. NCBI lineage: Eukaryota > Metazoa > Arthropoda > Insecta > Diptera > Drosophilidae > Drosophila > Drosophila gaucha. Next base: position 6,140,694 of record JAWNOY010000375.1, read on the forward strand.
TTGCCAGCAATAATACAAATATGCATTTAGTATATACACACACACACACAGGCAAAGCCAATGGCAAATGCATCGATTACATAATCCATTTACACAAATAGCATTTTAAATACATTATATTGACAACAGAGCGGAATTGAGTGCAGCCACGCGGCGTATACGCAATATTTGTATCCTCGCACACATGCGATACTGCCTGTTCGTAGCTCTTGACAAATACGCTTACGCCTACAAACACATATGCCAGTTCTCTTCTGTTAAAGTGCATTTGCGTGCAAATTAGTTTTCATTGTGTTCTACTTAAGCCCGGTTTAATCAGTAATGCGTCAAGGAACTTTTCAGACCTACAAAGACGTCAGGGAATCGTAATTGCTTTCGGCGTTGATAGTCTTCTCCACGACCCTTGACCCATGGCTAACTGTACTTGTATATGCAAATGTTACCCGTTAACAAACTATTAATCAAATGTAGTAAAAGTAAAAGAGTAAATTTTCTGCTAATTGTAATTAAATTGTAAAAGTAGATTTAGAGATTGCAGTCCATTAAATATTAATATAAAATAAGTAAGTATAAAGACAATTTTGCCTGTTTTACAACCATAGTAATTATTTTATATATGTAGTTGTTTTATTGTTTTTTATCCGATCAACTTAGAATTTATTTATGTATCGAGCCATTACAAAAGGTATTCGGCCCACTGTAAATGGAGGATTCATTTAACAAATAAAGTGCTACTCAAATAATGCAATTCCAAACTCAATATGCAAGTGGCTCATGACAAATAGATCTCATTATATCAGATTGATGTCAACGACACACGCTTCTTAACGAGCCATTCTATGCATTTGCCAAGTGGCGCCACCTGTCGCTTTGCAGCGCTGCCAACAATCGTTAAGTGGCTGCACAAACAGAATACTTGAACACATCATCAGTGCAATCGTCATAACCAACATGATGATCATCACAATCATCATCATCATCATCATTATTATTATTGATTGCTATCTAGCCCCGCACGCCACAAAGTCATTTGCCCAAAGCCCATGGACCAGACCCATTTGCCAAGTGGCCAGTGCACGCTTCGCTCGCCAGATGGCGCTGCCCATCAATTTTATGATACAATTGCCGATGAGCCGTTAATTAATACAATGCAACCAAGTAAAATTGCACACAAAAATGTGTATAAAATGAAAAAAAAAAGACCCTCATTAATAAATATTAACTCATAATTGGGCACGAATAAGTATTGAAAAAGCTATGCAATTGCGCTTAGTGATTTAACGAAATTTAATAAAAATTTTAACAATATTTAAGAGCCGCACGCCAAGGCAGGTGCAGAAATCAGCCAGCAAGAAAATAAAATGCACACGGAAACAACAAACTAAAGGAAGGAAAAGGCAATAAAACAAAAAAAAGCCATGCAAAAAAAATATGTAAAAGCCACAAAACCAGCCAGAAACTAATGGAACTAATTGTTCGACGAAAGGCGGCCACATAAATATGCATAGCGGGGCGGTTGGCAGGAGGGAGAGAGAGAGAGAGTGTTACCATTGTTCAGCCGAAAGTGAAATGCCAATGCCAAGCGCAAATGCAATGCCGCAACTGCGCTCCGTAATTGGAACAACTGCAGCCAGCGGCTCCCAACCCCGAAACGTGTGAAGTGTATAAAATCATGTGCTTGGCGCGCAGGCGCCAGCAGTCAAAACTGGTGATCGATAAGCAACTGACGGCCAGTCTCCAGCTACAAAGCTAACGCGAGCAGCTCTTTCTGCTAATATTTATATAGATATTTCACACTAACCGACATGAGGAAGCATTGCGTAAGTAAGCCAGAAATTAATTCAATGCAAATATCATCTAATTGTGGATCTGGTATACAGATCACTGGATGCTGCCTTTCGCTGCTTGTGGTCAGCATTTTGTTGCTACTGCTGCAACTTGTGAGTGGCGAGCAACAGGCGGAGGATCACAGGTAAGTGAAAAGTGATGCAGGCAACAAAATGTGAATAGATGTGAGACACTTGCCATCAATTTTAATGCAAAGGAAGTGATTGTGACTTGTTTAGCATATTTGATATCTTTGAAAAATATTAGATTGGATACACTAGAAAAAAACAGAAAAATGCGATCATTGTTGCCCTGCCAAAAAGAATGCAGATTTATTTTCATATACTGGACTGTTTTTTTTTTGTATTTAAAAAATCTTCTTTCTTATTTTATGTTAATCTAATAAAATATAATTCTTTGCTACAAGATTTATACTATATTATATTAAAATAAAATAAATTATATAATTATATATGTTTATTATATTTTTATTAATATAATTTATTCAATTTTAAAATAATATAACTTATTTCTTTCCTGAGAAAAATATACCATATCATATTTAAATATTAATAATGAAGGACTAAACATACATATATAAATATGTAATTTATTTTATTTTCATTTATTTAATTTTGATATAATATAATATAATTCTTTCCAGCAAAAATTATATTATATTATATTAAAATTAAAAAAAAAATTATTTAATTATATTTAAATAATGAATAAACATTTTTAATTAAGTGGTTTATTTTATTTTAATATAATATAATATAGTCATCTTTTATTTTTTAAAACAAAAAAAAATGATATAAAAATTAATAAACTATATTAAAATTAAATAAAAAGAATTCTTAAATCAAAAACACGTTCCAGTACATCAAAGTAAATCTATAAGGCTGAATCACTGAAAAATGATAAGATATTTTAGCAACATAGACAACAGTAAGAGTGAAGAAAGAAAATCGCCCAGCTAAATATAAATTCTCTGATATATTTCTAGAATTCAACGGCGTTTCATGTGGCAGCAAATGGACAACTCTGTAATGGGCGGCCTTATGGGGCGGATGTTCAACGGTGCTCGGGCAATGAGATCCATGTTCGGTGATTATATGCCCAGCACTGTGAGCTATGCCAAGACCATGATGGACTATATGCCTACAGAAACGACCCGTGTCAAGTACATTATCAGAGATCCGCATACGAATAAGCCCGTGAAGATTATCAAGATGCGTGGCTCACAGAAGAAGGTAGTGAAGCTAATAAGGCCACTGCCTAAGCCCTTGGTAACCGAGCCCACCAAGTTGCAGTACGAGAATCGCATGCGACAGCTCGAGAAAGAGCAAGAACTGATTGTGGAAGGCAAAGCGCCGATTAGCAGCGATGAGGCGCTCATGGATAAATACTTCAAGCAAAAGCCACGTGCCAATAGCAATGAAATTGTCTCCGGCAAGATTATGGAATACCAGAGCTGGAAACCCGTCTACAAGTCTAATGAGCAACCCACATCCTATGTGACGCTGCGTCCCCAGGCACTAACGCAGCTGCACACGCAAATTACGGCCAGCCATGACAATCGCGACAGTCGCGAATATCACGGAGTACCTCAAGGCGATATGCTGCCTAAGCCTGAGAAACTGGTCGGCCATCGTCCAGAGCTGGATGAGGAAGATGATGACTTTGAGCAGGTCGACGATGAAAATGAGCTATCCAAGCCACCGGGACACCAATATGAAGTGACTGAGCACACGGGCGAGGCAAGTGGCGAAGTGCAATCGTTGGCGCCTTTAGAATCCGGCTTTGTGCCCTCCAAGCAGTATCATAGTCAGTCCAATAGCCAACACAGCAGTAAGCAGAACTATCATGCCAATAGCCATCCCAGCAGCCAGCAAAGTAGTTTTCCAAGCAGCCAGCACAGTAGTCATCCAAGCGGTCAGCATAGTAATCATCCAAGCAGCCATTCCAACAGCCAGCAAAGTAGTTATCCCAGCAGCCATCCAAGCAGCAACAGCGGCAGCCAGTCAAGCCGACCGCGTAGTCGTGGCAACAGCCTTGCACCACCAACCACCACAACAACCGAAGCTCCTAATTATCCACCCGGCTTTCTAAAAAAGTATCGCGAACGAGAGTCCGCATCCAACGCGAACACAAAACCCAGCAGCAGTAAATCCCGACCCAAGCATCACAAAGAGCTGATCCTCACAGAGAGCAGCCCACCTTCGAATGTTACCTTTGCAATGAGCAGCCTACGCGCCCGCCTTCAGGAGCAGCAGCGTCAAAGCAAGCAGGAGGAGCGCGACGCAGAGATGGAGGCGGCGCTAGTGGAGGCCATGCATGGCGACAAGTGGCCAACGGAGGTGGAGCAGGGCAGCAGCTATCTGACTAGTCCCATTGGACCCAGCGCTGTGGCCTTTGAGCAGGCCATGCAGCCCGTAAAGCTGCCCCGCACCGAGTACAAGAGACAGCGTACAAATATGCGACAGCGCGGATCCGTCAAGTTTAGCGATAATCCCGGTGAGGAGGTGTAACCGGAGACACCACAAATCGGAGCAGTAACCAAAGCATAGCCAAAGCGTCAGTTAAGCGTTTTAATTGCCTAGTTGTTAACATAGTCTTAAAAGCCTGAGTAAAAGCAAGAGTTGAACACTTTTCATACACATACTTTATATATTTTATTATTCGAAACAAACAATTCCATTTAGAGGCGGGCAGCGATGTCATTGTACTGGAAACACGCAACTTGCAACGTGCAACTTGCAACTTGCAGCATTGTGTTCGTTATGGCAAATGCACTTTAATTATTGTAAAATGCGTTTCGTAAGTCGTTGGCTTTTATCACACTCGCGCTCATTGCATTTGACAACCAATTTAAAGCTTTGAACTGCCTTCAAGCTGACCCCAAAGCCCAAACACACACACACACTCACACACAGAAAGCAGGAAAAGTGGGTTAAACCTGCTATAAATTCCAGTGACAAACCAGAACAAAAGACAGCCATAAGACATTCGAAGCTTTAACATTCCCAGAGACGGCCGCAAGGGCACTTCTTTCCTTCGCAGAAATGAAAAACAAGAATAAAAAAGAAATGCAACAAATGCGGTTTTTAATTAAGTACCTAAAGCAATGGCGACAACAGCTGAATTAAGACTCAAACTGCGCAAGCGAAAGGCAATAGAAAATGTAAGCAAAGTCAGTGAAAGAAAGGAGAAAAAGTAAAAACATAGCGGGAACTAATTTTACTTTTCGAATGTTGGCAATAATTCGATCCACTAAAAAATTCAAGGGAAACCCACAATTACTTTAAATATGAAAAGGAAATTGAAGTTTTGACATGCCATTGACTATCATTTACATTATAACGAAAGTTTGTCGATAATGAAAATGTTGCCCAAGGTATACTTTTTTAATTTTTAAAAATTTATTAATAGGCTCAATCACATTAAATTTCACTTTAACAGTTTAAAAGCTTTATTTCAATTGCAGTTTACTATTTTAGAATATTATAATTTATTTGCCGCATTACATTACATTACATTTTCGTGTAGGTTTATCGAAATACTATATTTTGTTCATGGCACGACGGAGAATATCTTATTTGTTGCTTGGATCACTCCGATCAGTCGAAATCTGTGTAATAAAACGGCGCTTTAAGATTGAACGAAGGCCTCATTCAGAAACAGAAAGACTAAAGCCATCCTCAACATCAACTGTTTCACAATTATTCAAAAAAGACCTCTAAATGATCATTATAACATTAAGCTAGAATTTGAGCTTATTTCGCAACAGCTGTTTCAACAAATGACTTAAAAACGTTCTTTTGTTAAATATAAAATGAAATTTTTATTTCAAGTAAAATTGCTTGCTTATTGCATACAAATCGTTTTATATTAAATGTATGTTCAGGTAATAAGTTCTAAAAAAATCCACGTTCGACTGAAACAATCTCAATGAAAAGAAAGACACTTCTTCAGCGAATAAAAAGCTTTTTCAATGTAAATATAAAATATTTGTATTATTTTTATTTTTAATAAAAACAAAAAGAAAATAATTTTTACGATGATTTTATGTATAAAAAAATCTATCTCTACAGAAGACAACATATTATTGTCCGTGACTAATAATAGGTTCAATATAGTTTCTCTAATTTCAAAATTATAGCAATGAATTTTGCATGTTTTCCCCATTTATCACTTAACACAATTTCCAGAGTTTCATTACAATATTTAATTTATAATCATTTTCCCCATTTATCACTTAGCACAATTTCCAGAGTTTCATTTCAATATCAACTACGCCGTCTGCATCTGTCCATACAATCAGATCTAGAGCAATAGCGATTGCTGTTGCCTCCACAGCCGAGGAAACGCATTCGATTGCAACCGCGTGTTCGTTGATCGTAATACCACATTTCGTTCATGGCTCTCGCATTACAGACATTTCTGCGATTATTGCCAGAATCCATGCGGCCTCTGCAAAGCTGTGTGAACGGACGTCCGGCGCAAAATCTCTGCGATTGACCGTGGGCCACGTACAACGATAAACAGGCAAGAATTAAGAGGAATTTCATTTTATTGATTATCGAATAACTTTCCCCTATACGAACTAATTTATAGCCATAAGAACATAAAGCTTATATACCAAATAAATTACATGAATATTTACGTTGACTTCGAAACAGTTGTTTCAACACCTGATTGAATAAAGGAGCCTATTCAATAAATATAAAATAAATTTCTTTTACATCAAATGGATTGTTCGTCACGTACTAATCCATTCAGTTTATGAATGATAATGAGGTATTACAAAATGTATGGGCTGATTTAAATGCTGCGAATGAATATGCCTCGAATGAATGAATTCATTACATTAAAAACGTTTATAAAGGTATTATTTGATAATGCATTATATACTTAACACTTCACTCTTGATCACTATCCTAAGTCGATATTGCCTCTCAGTCTTAAGTCTATCATCAAGAAACTTTACTTATGCTCAGATTAGAAGCAGCAAATTATGTCAAAGTCGGATGGATCAAACCATATATATAATAATTGCTAATGATATGCTTAGATGAAATTTTTTTCTTAATATATATTTCATAAACGCTATTTGAACCTATAGGAGCTAGAGAAATTTTGCACGAAGGTCCATATATACAGCGAGCATATTGAGTTTTTTTTAGATATTCGATAACTTTTCTTGTTTCACTGATATCGATTAAAAACGTTATCAAGATTCAGCTATTGGACCATATCTTTTATATCTTTTTGGCTACAGTCACCAAAGTTCGCACTTATTTTCTTGTAAATAAAATAGATTTTCTATTTTTTTATATTTTGAATACCGGTTCCATATTTTACAAAATCAATTTTAAAAAAAATATCAAAGCCACAATTTAATTCTTGTAAAACCGTAAGTAAAACCGTATTTTCAATAAAATAAAAGAATTCGATGCTGAAAATGTTATTAAAATCCGATGAGTAGCATAGAAGTTAATAAACAAAACATTTTGTCAATCGGCAAAAGCACGCGGCAGCGAGCGCCAATACGTGTGCAGTGCACACTGTACACACAGTCTATACCTGTGCACACATACATTCAAATGTGTTCATTCTTCTTTGAATTTTATTTGTTAAATCGCAATTATATCTTAATTGGAAGTCTCGCCGCTGCTACTTTAATGGCGTCTTAGTCACTAAGGACAATATGAAGAGTGTGGTGTAATGGTTAGAGATGGTGGCTTGCAAGCGAGGAGTCGCAGGTTCAATTCCCGCTGATGTCAACATTTTTTGTTCAAAAACAATTTTTTTTTACTGTTGCATTCATATCTATCTGTATGTATGTAAAAATGCAACCTCGAACAAAGATTCAGGGGATCTCGTAGTCGGGCAGTCCCGACTAGAGCGTTTTTACTTGTTTTAATATGGGACTACCATGTCATAAGGCTCTCTCAAACCGGATCTGTAATGAACTGTGCAGCCCATACACATTTATATTAATTGTTTAAAAACTCATTTATAATTTTTTCGAATTATGCATTTTAATAAGCCAGCCATATTTAACACATACAAAAACCCATTAAAATCTAATTGTGTAAAATGTCTTTATCAAGCCAATACAAATGATTTCTAATCGTTTCTTTAGTAGTGTGGTAAACGACACTCTGCTTGAGTCCTGTGGCCTTCGCGTCACTTTGCTCAATGGCCCCATTTTCACGTCGAGCAGTTCTCTTCCCAGTCTTCTTCAGCTGGAGTCATTAAAAGCTCCAATTGAGTGGGCTATGCAAAGCGTCACCAAAAAACGCGATTAGGATTGCAGCACCTAACTAAGGTAGCAATAACAAATCGCTGGGACACGCCCCAAAAGTTTCAAGGACATTATTGGGCACGTGGCTTGATCTGGGGCTAAAGCAACCCTTGTACACCTGTCCAAGTGCCCGCTGGCAGGAAGCTTGCTCACCATGTCCCCAGGTCCTCCTGTCCTCGACTCTCATTGTCGAGTGCGGCAAATACAAATTAGAATTTAAATGAACAATGCAACCAGAGCGGAAGTGTGTGTGTGTGTGGGAGGGGAGGTTATGTGAGAGTCAGTATATATCTTTGTGTGAGTGTATATGTGTGTGCATGTGTAGGTGGGTGACATTGCACGTACCGCGCGTTGGACAGCAACAACAACAACAACAGCAACTGACTGGCAATAATGTCATGCAGCACTTTTTTCTACTTGTTTCTACTTCTTTAGCGCTCTGTGGGGTTATTTTGCACTAAAAAAAAAAAGTTTGGAGATATTTACGCTGTATAACAAACTAGGTCGCTAACTCGACTGCAAAATGTCAAAGGGATAATGGAATTTCGCATAGAAAATTTGTTTAAGTGCGTTTAAGCACAAGAAAAATGAGTATAGGAAAACGGAGAGCTATCCATCTAAAGTGCAATTCATGTTGTCTAAAAAAATGTAAGAAAATATGTTTGCTTAAAATTAAATTAACTAGGAACTTGACTAAGAAATATCGGAAAAAACTAATGAGTTTTTTATACAAAATTAATATTTGTGAATAAATTTAAAAGAAGAAACTTTTAAAAACACAATTTGACAAGTTCTATCAAACTTATCTTTTAATAGTAGCTTATCTTTATAAATTATTGCATTAGCTGTTTCATTATGAATACTAATTGGAGAGGATCTGCAGAGCAAGCGTATGAAAAGCCATTCCAATCCATAATACGAACTTTTCAACGTTGCATTTGCATTTGCCATGAAATTTCCGTTGCTTGTGGATATTTACGCCGCAAATATTTGACTCTATGGCTACTCAATTAAATATTTAAGGCCAGGTAATTGTTGCGTGATAAATGCCGAACGCCTTTTGCTTGCCGCTGTCAAAGTGAAATTTATGAAAGTGAAATTCATTTAATTATAAGCGACAGTCTGCGAAAAGACAGTTACAAAAAAAAAATGGCGCCTGTTGTGAAAATGGTAGGCGGAAGCGGTTGTCGCGGGGGTCAAATGTCAACCCACGTTGTGCCCAAAATAATATTAATTATGGCGTGCGACGCGACGAGCAAAATGACAAACCAAATTGCAAAGATGACATCGGAAAGGCCAATTTGGAGTGTGGTTTTCTTTTTCTATAAAACTTTCAAAAGCTTGTGGAGCGCATTGAACTCGCAATCAGCAAGAGAAAAGCTGGAGGGGGCTGAAGTTGCCCATTTAGCACAGAAAACATTTTGTTTGCTTAATAAAACACACACAGAGTGAGAGAGAAAGAGCGCGAGGTCCTGAGGTACAGAATGGAGCACTGGTGGAGCAGGCGGAAATGCAGGCAACGACAACGTTTAGCATCAGTTTAGAAGTGTGAAATGTGCGCTGCATGCTAAAAAATTAAATATTCAAATATAGTAGCAAAGGACGGGGCGACGTTTTATATAGGTGGAGCCCAGCCGAAGCACTCGAACTCGCAGCGCAACTCACACACAAATTTATGGAATGCATATGCAAAGCGCCACAGGCGACAAAAAATAAATATTTATATACTAAAAAGAATATATTCAACTGTTTAGGTTTTGTGAAGCACAAGACAAATAATATTGAAAATATAAGAATTTTAATATAATTGCAAAAATAATATATATTTATATAAAAATAGTATATATATTCAACTGTTTAGGTTTTGTGAAGTACAAGACAAATAATATTGAAAATATAAGAATTTTAATATAATTGCATAAATAATATTTCATTTCATATCAAATGTTTGTAGACTTCGTACCCCTGTCCTTGGCATACAAGTCATCAGATAGTTCCAACTCTACTGAGTTCTGTTCGTAACAATATGATCAATATGATTCTATGTCCATAAAATTCGACTTGATGTCAAAAACGACAGTTGCAAATAAAGAGAAAAAAATCAATTACTTGCAGTTTTATATTTATATACAACAAATTTAGGATTTTAAAAAAACTATGAAATTTTGTTGAATGGGGTAACTAAACGCAACGTTTATTTTCAAATATACTAAATTATTCCAGTCACTTTAGTTCTGTAATTCTGAAGCAGTTCATGAAAACACTTACTATGTACTCTCTCATTAAACATTCGTAATGGTCTGGTTATTCTAGTTGTAATCGATAGTTGAACAGCTCAGATGAACGTAACGTTTCATTTATGAACAGCTTTACTCAACAAGTTAAGCATTTCATTTTAATAACGCATTCAAGCGACTCAAATTTGAATTACTCTAAGCAATTTCTTTAATATTTGTTTACGACAGCTACCTGGATGTTTGAATAAATATCTGACCTACTTTATTTTACTTTGGTGCAGAAAATAAAGTTTTCTTGAATTTGCATTAAATAAAAAAATGTAATTAATGCAATCAATTTGTATAATAATCAAATAAACACTATTGAAATTCTTGTTTATGGCAAGAATTTAAGAAATTAGTATTTGTTAAAATATTAAAGGTAATTTCTTAAGATATATATTATATATTTAAAACATATATACATGTATACTGTAAATTTTAAAAATATTTATATAAACTATTTAAAATATTCAAAGCATATAAACATATATAGTTAATATTTTTTTTTGTAAATACTTCCAACTTTTTTAAATATTTCAAACATATATACATATATACTATATATTTTTTTAAAATTTATTTTAAACATATAAACATACACATTTTATATTTTTAAAATATTTAAAACATATATGCATGTATACTCTATATTTTTAAAATATTTTAAACATATATACTCTATATACTTAAATTATTTATTCGATATCTAAGTTAAAATTGTTATGCATAGCGTGAACTTTGTCGGTTGGCTGGATATTACAAGCATTTTGTATGTATGCCGGCATTTGCGGGTGTTTTGCTGAATCTAGAACAGTTAAAAGCCCAGCGGTCCTATTGCCCGAGTGCCGACTGCGGCCGCATAAGCCAGTGCCGCAGCCACAGCCAGAACTGAAGCTGATGCTGATGCCAAAACAGAATCTAAGGCTGAAACTAAAGCTGGCTACGATGTAAATCTCTGTATGTGTGTGTCTGGGAGGGTGTGTGTGGGATGTGTGTCTGTGAGTGTGTTGCTTTGAAGGCGGCACAAGTTGTTGGTCGTTCATCTGCGTCTGTATGTGGCGGCTGTTGAAGTGTAATCAGCGGCACGGCGGCAATTACTGCAGCATATGCATGGAGTACTCACAGTTTGTAGTTTGCACTTGGGTTGCGCTGCGAGTCTACTGTGTGTGTATGTGTGTGTGTAAGCATAAAAGTTGGCAAAACGCAGCGCAATTTGCAGCACTGAGCGGATTTTGAAAATGCTAAATGCAGCAGCTGCACCAGGAATAGCAACAGCAACAGCAACAGCAAAAGCGACAGCCACAGCAACAGCAGCAGCTCAGCTCAGCTGCAGTGCATCATCAGTGGATTGCGTCGCTGTGCCGCTGTGGCAGCAATGGCGGTTGCAACTGCGGCTGTTGTTGACTTTGATGCACTTGTACGAACGGTTGTCGGGCAACATCATTTTAATGAATATTACGCTTAACGCGTTTAAATTCAATTTGTTTGCAGAGCAGCGCTTAGAAGTGCAAACGAGCAGGAGGAGGCGAAACAAGTTGGCAGCCCACATACCACAAGCGCTGCCTTGATTGAGATAATAAACGAGTTCTATCAGAAAATGATAATAACATAAATCCAAAAATAATATTCAAATTTATGGTTTTATATATTTTCAATTAATTATACAAATTTTTAAGCATTTAAAAATTATTTAAATAAGATTAAGAAAGCATTAGGAAAAAATAAAGCTATATAAAATATATATATATATATATATAGAGAGCATCAGTTTTATAATTTTAGTAAATGCATAACTAGCTCTATATTAGCATCATATAAATGTGCAAGGATTAATATTTTGGTTATTTTAAAAGTTTAGGTTATGATCAGTTAGTATTTAACAGAGTCTGCACTCTGAAAATATTAAAATGGCAAATGTGATACGAATACGGGATCCTATATATATAATACATTAGCTTTACATCAAACAAGTTAGCTGCGTTAACTTCATCTACATAACTGCTAACTTCTTACTTCTGATTAGCTTAAAATAAAATTTTATACTATTAACCTAAATATTAATTAAATAGCTTTCTCCTTCGTGTAATATATTAATACAGTGGTGCCTAAATGTAGTGAACTAATTATTGCAAAGCCTGTTTACAGTATTCAGGTTGTTTTCGTTTTATAAAATACACTTTGTTTATATAAATTCAAGAGATCATTAAAATAAGTTAGTACGAAATTATAAATATTTGCTAATTTTATTAAAATTCAGAAACTTTAAAAACACATTAAAAAAGCTCACTTACAACCACAATCGGCTAGCGCTCGACAAAAAACATATTCACTAAGGCCAAGAAACATCCGATTTTATAACAATCAACAGAAAATATACGAATTAGCGGAAAACCATCATTTTTGATTCATTCTTGTGTTTTTTGTTGCTTTTTGCTTAAAATAGCTCACAAAATTTTGTTCATTATGTAGAGGTTTTCGGAATGGTCACTATTTAGAGTGATCCATGTAAAAATAGGGGTGTTTACTACGTATATCAAGGAATTCACTGTTCACTATATCCAGACACTACTGTACAGCATAAGCGTACTATTTTTGCTATTCAACGCATCTACCTTTAACTTCACAACTGAGCTTCTATATTTTTCTATACCTAGAATTCATTTATTAAGCTTTTTATGTATAAACTTTACTTACGTTAACCTATCGAATGCCAGTTTCATTAATTACATTTGATTAGGTTTGGGCAATGTGTGAACATCATTGCGATTTCTTATATATATATACATACATATAAAAGTAAGTAGTTCATAAAAGCGTTTGCTTTCGCCGAGACTTTCCTTTGCCAAGCCATCATCACAAACTGCAATAGAAAGAATTTTTTGCCAGAAGCTATTCAATTTTTATTTTATTGAATAACTTGGTGCATGCCAAATGTTTAGTTCGCTTCAGCACCAGCAGCTGGAGCAAACGCACACAAGCACTTCAGCAGCTCGACAAGGACGACCTGTCGTTTCGTCCTGCAGCAATTGCTCTGTCAATAGCAGTAGCTAGCAGCAGCTAGCAGCAGCAGCAGCCGCAGCAACAGCAGCGAAGCGATTTTTATAGATATGCCGGGGCAGCAAATCGCATATTATCGCATCATGTTGCACTGGTCCGGGCCAACGGCTGGGCTGATCATTAATCTTTACAAGCTGCCAATGTGTGCGCCTTTTTCGGACTTCAATTGCCGCTGCACGAACATTGGCCGTGCAGGATGCTATGTACTTCAGTTTATGCCACATGTGTGTGCGTATGTGTGTGTGTATGCGTGTGTGTGGATGCATTAAATAGCGGATGGAGTCCATTAGAAAACCATTGAAGCACATTCTGTCGATTGCAGCCAGTCCATATCCTGCCCAGGCGGATGTGCAGCTGCCAAAATGTTGTTAAATTCCTTTTTGCTTTAAAATACACAAACTCAAAAACCAAAACCCCAATATACACTGGACAAAAATTTATTTTTATTTTTATTTTTTTTTTTTTTTGCATGGCCAACCGCACTTTGACTGCTTTGTGCTTTAAATAGAATTGAAATAACATAATGAAAAGAGATTGCCTTTCTTTATAACAGCATTTTACCCTTTTTGCGTTGGTATTTTGCTTAATTATCCACATGAAAAGTCCTTAACAAAAAATGAACAAAAATTTCTGCCAACGGAGTTGACCCCACACACACCACAGACAACAACAAATGGAATTAAATTAACAGTAAAATAAAACCAAAAATGCGTTAGAAATGTTTTTTCGAGTCCGACTGGGTCAGCCAAGTGCCAAATTTTTCGTAGATAGCAAACGCGCGCAAAAAAAGCAAAAGTAAATAAAATGAGACCAAAGATAGCGAACTCTGGTATTTCAAGTGTCAAACCAAAGTTGCAGTAAATTTTTCAGCTAAGCAGTTTTTGGATGAAGTTAGGATTTTTACAAATGCTTTTTGAGTTTAATAGTGATGAGTTTCTTATACTCATATATATTTTTTATACCCTGAACCCATTGAAAATGGAAAAAGAAAAGGCAGAAAGAGGCGTGGCAGACCCTACAAAGTATATATATTCCTGATCAAGGCGACGAACTGAGTCGATTTAGCCCTGTCCGTCTGTCTGTCCGTCCGTCTGTCCGTCTGTCCGATCTCAGAACCTATAAAAGCTAGAGACTTGAAATTTTGCACGACGGACCATGTATACAGCGCACATATCGAGTTTGTTTCAGATATTCGATTAATTCTTCTGTTTCACTGATATCGAAAAAAATTTTATTAAAATCAGTTTTTGGACCAATCTTTTACATCGGTTTAGCTACTCACCAAATTTTGCATTTAGCTTTCTGTAAACATAAATACATTTATATTTTTTTATATTTTGATACCGGCTCTACATTTTGCAAAAAAAAATTTTTTTTTTTTTAAATTATTAAAGCAACAATTTAATTATTGAAAATTTTTTAAGTAAAATCGTATTTTGAGGAAAATGAAAGAAATCAATGCTGAAATATTAATGAAATCCGTTTGGTAACATAGAAGTTATTAAAGAAAACATTTTGTCGATTGGTAAAAGCACGCGGCAGCGAGCGCCAATACGTGTGCAGTGCACTCTGTGTACACAGTCTATACGTGTGCACACATACATTCAAATATGTTCATTTCTCATTCTTTGAATTTTATTTGTTAAATTGCAATTTTATCTAAATTGTGAGTCTCGCCCCTGCTACTTTAATGGCGTCTTTGTCACTAAGAACATTTGAAGAGTGTAATGTAATGGTTAAAGATGGTGGCTTGCAAGCGAGGAGTCGCAGGTTCAATTCCCGCTGCTGTCAACATTTTTTGTTCATTTTTTACAGTTGCATTCAGATCTTTCTGTATGTACGTAAACATGCAAGCTCGAATAAAGGTTCAGGGTATCTCGTAGTCGGGAAGTCCCGACTAGAGCGTTATAATTGTTTTTAATTCAGAGACATTAAGAACTTTTTATCTAATCGGTTTTAGGAATATTGAAAATTTTTAATAAGCTATCGACTAAAATACTAGCAATCGTTGTTTAAGAAAAGATATTGTTGTTAAATTCAAAAAACAAAAAAATAAGAAAAAATTACTTTTTAAGTCACTTTTTAATACATCTAAAACAAATGGCAAATAGAATTAATTACGCATCCTTTTTCTTTACTGAAAAAGGTAAAAGGTTTAAAATTGCACTTTAAAAATTGAGATTTCAAAATGTATACATGGGATGATAAATGTGTATATATGTTTGTTCAAGCTCCTGATCATACATACGTTATCTTAAAAATAAAAAATTCTTCAAGTCTTCTTAAATTACTTTTTTTTTAAAAAGTATGCTTGAAACCTCGATTTGATAGTTTATTTAAAACAAAAGAGTATATGCTAATATATGTAGCTTAAAAAAAATATTATATAAATTATTATTAGAAAATTTCAGAAACAATAATAATTAAAATATGGACATTTATAATATAAAAAATTTCATATATTTTATATATTTTCTAAATTATTCAGAATTTTAATATTTCTTAATTTTAATTTCATCGCATGAACGGAAGGAACATTAAACTTTATTTGCGTATAAATACGTTGCAGCACTATTCCAGTAATGCCTTTTTTAAGACCTACTCTTCACTGTTTCTGCGCCCTTTCGCACACAAAGCCGCAAAGTTAAAATTTTCAACAACAACAAAACAAATAAAAGAGAAGAAAAAAACCACATCTTTTTAATGCTACTTTTTTTGGGTTTCATCTCTCTACGCTATTGACAGAGATATATAATTTTAAATTTTTTTTCTGGCTTTTGCTTTTGGTTTTTCACTTTGCGCTTTTTACTTCTTACAGTTCATTTGCTAAACGAGCAATCCAGCAAAAGCAAATAGAGGGGAAATTTAATTAAATCGACTTGCGTATGTCTGCCCTGTATTTACATAAAATATATAAGTACTTATTTATGTAATTATTTATGTACTTAAAAAAGTGCGCCTTGAGTTGGCTTTTTAATTTGATTACAGAATCCTTTGGCATATGGTTTTTGTTGCAGTTGTTGCTGTTGTTATCTCCAGCTCCCAAATAAAAGACGAGAAATGTTAATGAGATTGAAGAACGCAAAGAGAAAATTCAATTAAAAAGCGCTTCTCAAACATTCATTATGTGAGTTCTAATGTTGGCTTCATTCTTCAAGTGGATGCTGTTAATTAGCGCACAAAAATCGGCTGCGGCTTTTTTCGGTGCGGCTTTTATGAGCTTTGTATGCATAATAATAATAATCATATCAAGGCGACCAAACAGGAATAAAACTTGCCAAATGCCACAGCAGTTGTCGCAAGTGCCACAAGCGTTCACTTCAGTTAGATCTTGTAGTTAGCGTGAAAGAGAGGGCGACACAGTGGCTTAGAGTAAGACAGGGAGATTGGCAAAAGTTCTGCCATGTTTTATGAGCAAAGTTGTTGCTCAAAAACCACTTGAAACAGCTCACAAATTGTGGTTATTGTCGTTGTTGTTGCTGCTGCCTTTTGTGGTATGATGAATTGTCATGAAATTTAATCAATTTATTTGAAACGTGCCACGGCACGAGTCGCTTTAGCCCATAAATAACGCCGGCTAAACTAAAAATGTGACAATGCCAAAGTGCCAAAGTAAATAACAAACAATGAAAATACAATAACAACAATAACAACACCAGAACATATACCCTTAAATAAAAAAGATCACCGAATAAAGTTTCATTGTTTGGCAATGCCAAACACATACACACACACACACATGACGCGATTTCTTCGCACACATACTGCGAAACCATTTTGTTACTCACTTTGCAGTGTATTATTTTTGAAAATGAAGTCAAAGGAAAATTGTTGACATACAGACAACAGCATACTCTATCTTAGATTGTTTTAATGATGGATTTTATTTAACAATTTTTAACTTTAACTCAACTTAATTATATCAATATAAAAATATGGTAGTAAATGTATAAAATATAAAATATATTTTAAATTTTAATTTCATTTACTACTTAGTTGAATTAATATAAAAATTTTAGTCGTTTCTTTATTTAATTTAATTAATTAATTTAACTTAATTTAATACAATTTTTAGGAGCACTTTTGTTATTTTTGTTTTTAATTATAAAAAAAATATTTAAATAAATTTCTTTATGAAAATTTTGTTAAACTTAGTCATTAATATATAAATTTCTGAGAAGATTATATTTTAATATCCAAATATATCGAAATATAACTACTTTACTTTATGCTTCTACTTAGACAATACTTTTCAATAATGAAAATAAATGTTTAGTAATAAAAAACTATTATCAAGAAAATATAGCTGGCAGTTTTTGTATTTTCCTATGGTACCCTACCTAAAGAGTATACAAGGCATTTGAACTCATACGCAAAAGTCGAAACAGAACGAAATACTTTACAAACTGCGTTGCTGCGCACGTACACACCTCAAACTCTCCTACTCGCTCACTCACTGCCCCGCTCTGTCTCTATGTTTTGCTCGCTGCCCCTTGCTCTGCCACGCGCATTTGTCAGGCTCCTCCGCAGGACTCTGCCTGTGTGGCAACATTTTGCGCCATTATTGTTGGCAACTGAGAGGCAAAGCGTTTATAAATTTATTGTTTTCTACGCGTGTACTCAAGTGTTGCTGCGTGTTTCTGGCAACAAATTGGCCAACAAGAGGCGCAACAAAGCTAGGTGGGTAGGCGGCAGTTGGCAGGCAACGCAACGAGAGGAAATGTTAGCTTTCATTTTGGCTTTGGGCCACTCAACTCGTTGCGGTGACGCATTTTATCATAATTATATTAACACGCCAAGAGCATCTATAGTTTATGTTCATGGGCTTTCGGGAGCATAAATTTAAAAGCAAGCGCCCCAAAAAGTAGGCAACACATTTTGCATTAAGGCTTTAAGCTGAGTGTGCTTGAACGAGGGAAATATGAAAAATATGTTTATTAAACATTTCAAATGTACATTAATCTACATTAATATTTTAGCGCTTGCTCTCATTAATGCATAATCAGCCACAATTCATATATACATCAACCAGCATATAGGGTATTAAAAAACGAAAAAATTAATGCATAGCAGCAGCTGGAAGAACAACTGCGAGTTGAGTTGGCGAGTAGGTTCAAAAGTGCACACATGACATATTATTATTTCAGCTGTGTATGTGTGTGTGTGCTTGTGTGTAAATTGTTGTTCTTTTTCTGTGCAAAATTCATTTCGCGCCATATGCGCATTTAGCACGGACACAGACCGCAACAGCAGAGGGAAGCAGCTGAAAAATGAAAACGGGCTGCAAAGGGACGCCGGAGCAGCAGGTGGCAGTCAAGTGAAACACACACACACGACACCCACACATAGGCATAATTAAAAAAAATATAAATTTTTTCACTCTGGCATTACAACAACAAATACAAGCAGCAGTTGAAATCTCTGTGGGGTTGGGTTGGCTTTTTGGTTGGGCACTTGGGCAACCGGCCCATATTTAGGCCAAACATGTGGGCAAATCGTCAGCCCCCAAGTCCTCACACACACACACATAACATAAAATTAAATTACAATTAAATTAATTTTATTTTATTAGAACGCTTCCTTTTTCCACACTCGGAGCAGAGGGTGGGTGGGGAGTGGGCCAAGCATTATGTGGCAACATAATCACAAAATAAAATGAGAGTTATTTCTAGATGGTTGTGGCCTAGTGGTTTCGGTGGTTACTCTGGACTGGCCGCACCACTCAATTAAGCGCAATTGAATTATAATTTGTTAGCTGTTGAATTCTAAGAACTTGTTGGTGGTAAAACTAGTTGAGTGCCCAAAGCTGAGTGGGTAAACTTTTTATGCTATTCAAATTGTGTTATACGAAGGAATGTTAATTAGCTGGGAAAGGCTAAAAGTTTTATAAATTGGCCCATATGGAATTCGTGGCAAAAGGTTTGGAAAACCAAAAGCAGCTAAAATATTTTTGAACATAAAAATATGTAAATATATATCTATAAATACGTTTCAGATTATACTTTTTAATACAAATTTAAAATCTATCGATTAAAATCTTAAAAATGTATTGATTCCATTATGGAAAACTGTAAAGTCAAATAGGTATTATGAATATGCAAATTAGCTTATCAAAAATTGATCAAAGTTTTTAATAATTTGTTTAGTCATAAAAAGAAAACTTCTAAACGGAAAATATGTTTATGACACTAGTATAACAAACTAATTATAACTACAGACAATATATGACATAAAAGCTCCACCGAGTCTTTAAGAAAATAAAATCTGTCTTGCTAAACTTTTAGCAAAAGCTTAAAATTTTAAGCATGGAACTTTTTTGAGGCAATAAAAAAGTTCCAAATTATACTCCGGACATTTTCATAATACGAGCAGAATAAGAACCGACGCAGAAATCTGAAACACAACCCCTTAAAACATATTAAATAGATTATATGCCAGTCGAATAATCTCTGCTGGCAGAGATACTTTTATTGGCAAAGCCGAAGCGCTTTACGCTTCCAGATCTGCACAATGGCAATGCCTGAAATTGATTATGTGCTGCACATTGAGTGTTTGGATGCCAATAACCAGAGAAGTACCAGGCCGTAACCTTATCTGCCCCGAGCAACAACTCGGGGCAAACTGCCAAACGCGCGAGAGAGAGAGAGAGAGAGAGACAGCAACAACAGCCGAGTTGGCACTTTTACTTATGACGTGTAAGCGGCTCAAACAGTTTATGCGATTTATTTCCTTATTGGCGGCACGTGCCGCTGCTCGCAACCACCAGAAACCACTAGAAACTGAGCCACAATTTAAAGCGGCTCCATGCAGGGCTTCATGCCACGCTCCCTCTCTCTCTCTCCCTCTCTTGCTCGCAGCGTGTGAAATATTGCCAACTAAGAGACCCTACGTCAAAATCGCAGCAAACACAAAAAAAAAAAAAGAAAACTCATTACGCTCCCGACTTATCGGTGTCTAGAATGTGGGTTTATCTAACGATACGACGTCCCATTTGATGGACATTGAAGCAGCCAGCGAACTGGACAGCCGCCAGCAATTTAAAACTCTGGCTAAAGTGTCTCAAATTCTAGCTGCTGTCGTCGGGGCCATTCTCTGAATGACATTAACTCGCATTTTTCTTTAAGCTGATGTGTATTCTTATGCAGATTTGCCGCCTTAAGTGACATCTTTCTGTGCTGGGTGCAGTGGGGGTGCGTTTACCCAAACATAAAATCAACTTGAAGAGCATAAATAATTTTTTATGTTCTATCTGTTTCACAGTCAACGTGGCGGCAAATTAGCTTTAGAAGCATTTCAGCCAACAAATAGATAAGGAATATCTTCAAAGTTTATTAGACCGAAAATCGATTGATGACAGTTCGAGGCAGCTAATACAATAATGGCACATAATTGCCAGCAGCTGAGTGCTATATTTATAGCTTGCTTTGGCCTACTAGAGCAATAAAGGACATCGGGGAAGATATATATTTCATGAAGTGTTTTTAATTTAAACCAATTACAGCTACTTTATTGGGTCCAACGACTTAAAAGCCTTGTTTGCTAAAGGCAAGTGATTTATATATAAAAATATTTTAGAGTGCGCCGACTCGAATCATAATCAAACAAGTAAGAACGTACTAGTCGGAACTATCCGACTAGGAGATCCCTTGAACTTCGGCTCTGAAATATAAATGGTTCTTTTATTATTTCTTATGAAATTTTCAGAACATAATATTCACATGCAAATATGTGTATATGCAAAATCTCAAGGCTCTACTATATGAAACACGTTTTTTCAATGGAGTGATTTGTCCAACATCTGTAAAATCTATATTCTGTATTTTCACAGAAACCAACATGGCATTTCGGGTCTCTAGCTTATATGGTCTTTAAGCTATGGCTTGAAAACAAAGCCAAAATATCGATTGTTATCGATAATAAGAATAGCATGAGTTATCGAAAGAAGAAAATATAAACTTTTACTGTGAATGATATGCAAGAATATATAGTATATATAAAATTTCAGACGAACACAAAGACTAGATCGACTCAGCTTGTGGTTCTGATCAACAATATATATACTTTATGGGGTCTGCCACGCATCACAAAACCATTATAAGCAGGAACTCCCGTTTTCAAGGGATTTAAGGTATGAAAACATGAAAACAATAAAGTTTTTTTTAAATAATTCCTTGAAATTCTCTTTTCAACTTTAAAGCTACCTTTAAAATGCCAATTAATATTCGCATTTTTATTCATTAACAATCAATCATCATTATTTACATTGCAAAAGAAGATTTAAGACCGAGCTGCTTAAAACCTTTTGTGAAATGAAATTATATTTTTCCCTTTATATTTTTAATACATTTATTTTGCGCACCGAAGTAAAAGAAAACTGCAAAATATTTGACCGCTGCCCTTAAAACAGATTTGCTAAAATAAATTAAGTCAATGGTCGGAATGGGAAATGGGCAATGAGGGGAATGTGGGGATGGTGCCGACATCGAAAGCTGATTTTGAAAACTACAACGAAATGCAGCCTCACCGAATTGATTTGAGCAATTTGAAAGAGCGCAAAAATGTGCTCTACAAAATGCAATTGGCATTGAATGCCTCCCCTTGCCGTACAACAGAAGAGCCAACCACCCAACGGTCCATTTAACCACCAAGCGTACCATCACCACCCTGCTGTGGCTCCGCTGAGCCACCGACATGAGCTGCATGCGAAATGCCAGAAAGCCCAAAAGCAATATTCAACTCGCAGCCAGCAAATATTCGAGTATATTGTGAAAATTTTTGCGACCGCTGGAAAACATTTTTCGGCTGCCTCCAGTCAATCAAATCGCTCAACGAATTCGAAATTCCCACCCATACACCCACCCAACCATCTTGAATCGCTTTGTTGTGGAAAAAGGTAATGAATTTCTATTTCAGCGCAGCTGCTTTTAATGAGCAGCGAGAATTTTAACGAAAGCAGCCATCAAAATGACTAAGAAAATTTCATTGACTGTGATAAACCGAACTCAGTTTGATAAAGTTTTTTTTTTTAATTATATTATAATCTATAATTTTGTAAGCATAAGATATTGTTGCTGGCTGATAAAAATTAAAAATAATTATAAATTCAAATATATTATTATTGGTATATATATTTGTAGTACCCATTATCATCTCACAGACAAAAACTTTAAGAACAACTTTTTCCTCTTTTATTATTTTAAACTCTTATACCAATTTATTTATTTATTTATTTTAGGGCTAACTTAAATTTAAAATTAGCGTGTGTTTTTTGGCTATGGCCAATCTAATACCACTAATTTTATAAAAGTATTTAAGTTTACGGGTTTCTGATAATTTTTCTTATAATCTTTTTAAAATTATTTAACGCCTTTAATCAAAACTTAATACAGTCGAATCCCGATAATTTGTCCCCCACCAAATCGTAAACCTCAATAGTTCGTGAAAAAAGCTGTCCCCTAGAAAGAGATTCGTCCGAATTCCTGTTCGTTAAATCGAAAAATGTGACCCGCTTGCTTTTCTAATCATCGGGATTCGACTGTACTATCGAAACTAGCGATAGCCTTTTACATCTATATTAACATATATTTTTCCACATTTTTTACAAATTAAATTGCAATTCAAAATAGCAAAACTAATTCTGAAACCTAATTGCAAAAAGCAATAAACACATCTAAGCCCTAATTGCAAAAAAACTACTGCACAACAACTAAACCAATACAAGAACTAAATTTCAAGTTGTTTTCGCTGCTTTCTTTTTTATTGTATTCTGTATTCTGTGAATGCGACAAAAAGGTTGGCAAATTGTGGAAATAGCTGCTGTAATATGTTTGTATATATACATAGAGCATATGAAATTCACACATCATGAACTCAGATACAAAAAGTTAATAAGAAGCCGGGAACGTGACAGGAAGCAGCATTGGGGCAGTTGTGGCAAGCTGCGGCAAGCTGTGGCAACCATTCCCTTTCAAGTCGCGCCCTACAGCTCGGGTTAAGGTGTGAAAGTTTAGTTGGCGCTGCCATGGATAGAAATGAATTCAAATCTCTGGAGGGGGAAGTTAAGTAAAAATGTTGTTAAATTGCTTTTCATTTAATGTAAGTCACTTGCCGTGTCATAAAGTTAACAGCGAACAAATGTTTATGTTATCCAAGCTAATCATTAAGTGTACAAATTTATTGTAAGAATATTTTATAAAGTAAATAAACAGGTTTGTTTAAATATCTAGAAGAACTATAAATAGATTATAGATTGTACATTCAATTTCATTGAATAGCAATTGTTGTTTGCTAAGCTGATAAGAATGACATTTGGCCAAAGTATTCTATAATCATAGGTAAGCCTCTTACTTTAACAGACAATTACATAGATATTGTTTATTTATTAGATAAACATTTGGAATTTGAAAAACTATATCAAAAGTTATTAAATACCAATTTCCTGTACCCTGAGAATGAGCTAGCTTTTCTAAGTCATTATCTAAATATATTAAAATTAAATGAAAACTTCAGTTAGAGCCAGTGCTTCACGCTGCGTTTAGAGCATAAAAATCATAAATTATTTAAGCTTAAAACTTTTAAGCTTTTATTACATTATTACATTAGCAGCATGTGTTATCAATAAACTGCGTTGTCTCTGATTTAGCTTAATAAGCTGTTAGTTGTGCTAATGAAATGTCGACACGCGCTGATAGCTGATAGCTGGTCGTTTCCAGCTTGATTATCAGCACAGTAAGAAGCTCTGGGGATCATCAAAATTGTGGGGCC
The DNA here is from genome assembly GCA_035045545.1 of Drosophila gaucha. Lineage (NCBI taxonomy): Eukaryota > Metazoa > Arthropoda > Insecta > Diptera > Drosophilidae > Drosophila > Drosophila gaucha. The sequence goes on from JAWNOY010000375.1 coordinate 6,164,931, forward strand.
GCCAATGCAAGGCTGTCGAGTGCCAAATGCAGCTTCCCAACCTCAGATTAACTCTCAGCAAGCTGCCACACAAAAAATTTACTTGGATACAGAGGAGAATGAGCGACAGAGAGAGAATAACAGAGGGAGAGAGAGCGAGAGACAGGGAAACTGAATGACAGCAAGAGCAAGCAATTAAACGGAAAAAGAAAAACTTTTCATCGTTACATAGAAAAGTCAAGACGCAGAGGGCACACACACACGTAAAGACTGTGAAAGTCTGTGTGTGAGAGTAGCAGATTGTGATGCTGTAATTGTGTAGACGCTGTAACATATGTGTTTATCAATATAAATAGTTTGCTAAGATGATGTTTTGTTAAAGTCTACATTAAAGTTTGATGGGTTAAAAAATATTATATATTTTCACGGGAACTAACAGGAAAAAAATAATATTTGAGTTTGGGTTTGTGAAATAAACAGTTAATATGTCGTTTAATATATGAGTAAGCAAACTTTGGATGTCGTCCTGAAAGGTCAAAAGTTATACCATTGGTGGTGTATTAGTGGTGCGTAAACTTTTTTGGTCTACTGTAATTATTCGTACACCTAACAGACTTAATTAAACGACTCAGGCCTGATCATTTAAATTGATTCTCAGCAAGCTTTACAAATTTATTACTTGCTCTGAATTTTATGTCAAATTTCTTTATCTGAAAAGTGAAACATTTCTCTGTGTGAAAATCTAAGTTAAATAATTAGTGTAAACTACATGGCAAGTTCTCAACTCAATGTTTTGCAAACTAAACTTCATGCAGGATAACTTTTAGTCGTGCTGCTTTTCTGTTTCTCCACTTTTATGCGTTGCTTCACATGATTGTAGAGTGGCTCGGCGCGTGTTGTTGCTGCTGCTTTCGCTTTTAATTGTCCATGTGTCCAGCTCCAACGGCAACGCAGGAATCATCCGCGACTACATATGTGTGCGTGTGTGTGTACGAGCTACATGCATACATATGCGTGTGTGTGTTATTAACAACTTTAACATCACTTTGGTGTGCCCTCAAACGGTTTCCAGCTGCTGTTTGCCTCTGTCGTTGCGCTTGTTGTTGTTCTTGTTCCTCATGTAGACGTTGCTGTTGTTTTTGTTGTTGGCTGCTTGTGTTAATCTTATAGCAAATGTCGCCTGGACGTCCCAGCGGCTGCCACCCACCACAGCCGCAGTTAACTCAAGTGCCAGCCATACACACACATTTGCATGCTGATGGCTTCATTTTAAATGGTCTGAATTATCGGAAAAGCTTGCAGGACGGCGATGACAGCGTATTTCCATTGTCCTTTTAACATAAATTTATTAATTGCTCCGACTCGCTATGTTAATTGTGTGCTTTATGCCACTTCAATTAATAGGTTTCTCTTAAGAATGGGCAGTCACAAACAGAAAATATTTTTAAGCTTTCCCAGGAAGTTGTATGTGTATGTGGAAGGCAAAAATCAATTTTAAATTAGAGCACAATGAGCTCATGTATGAGCTGCTAGGACACGGGGTCCAATGCTGACCGGGCTTGTTGTCGTCAAGCGCAGGTGGTGACTCCCACATGACGGCAACAACAGAAGCGACAAACATCAAGGCAGAGGTCGTACACTGCAAAAAACTTCTAGTCACTTAATTGTCGCCGAGACAGTTTCTAATACTGAATTTCAATTTTAAGCAATTTATAATTGAGTAAGAATTCATCAAATTTTCTTACTACTATAATATATATATGTTTATAAAGTAAATAAGTTAATATATATTGAAGATAACAGAGGTCGTACACTGCAAAACAATGCTAGCTATTTATTTATCTTCGAGACAGTTTCTAAGACTTGCTGAACAAGCTGCATTAATATTTTCGTAAGCAAATTTATAATTGGGTGAAAGTTTAACAAATTTTCCCATAATTATAATATTAATGTTTATAAAGTATATCAATTAAATTACATTAAATATCTATCTTTCCAGCTTGATTAAATCAACATATTAAGTAAAATTATGCTAAAGTAACAGAGAAGAAGATGCAAATGCTAAATATTCTTGTTATTCATCATTGAAATTTAGACTTCCCAATTTCTTTCACTGTACGAAACTCACCTTGTCCTGCTGCCCGTTGCCGTGTCTGCCGGCCTGGCTGGTCTTTTGGCCTGGGGCACTGTTATTGAATCGAGTTACATGTCAAAAGAAGCGCCCGTGGCAAAAGTGGGCGCTACAAGCGAGTAAACAACAATAAAGCGAAGACAAACAAAAGCGCAACAAAAGCTGGACACAAGGTAAAAGACGAACACGAGCATGAGCAGGAGCATGGACATGCGGCACAGGACATGATGAATGGGACGCGTTGCTAGACAATTTTTCAATTTGAATGGCATCAAAAATTGGCAATGGCCAGCTCTCTGGTATTGCAATCGATCTTTGCAACCTGCAATTTGCTGCCTGGCTGCGTCCAGCAAGGACAAAAAATCAACAAACAAATTGCAATGAAATGAACATTTTAGGGTCGCAAAAAAATTCCTATACCTATCGATGAATTTTCCAGTTGCAAATGCATTGCATTCTAACACATTTCATTGCACGAGTAATTAGATGATAGATAGACGGCAAGCTGAATGAGCTCAAATATGAGCTGCTTAGTAACACGTATTCAGTTTCAAAGAAAAGATACATTTTCAATTTAAATATTTTCAAAATTGCAAAAGGATGTATATACAGTAACAATATATAATATATTTATTCTTTATCAATATGAACTACCGAGTCGAATGAACAGCGTTCGTCTGTCTGTGCGTCTGTCCGCTACTGAAATTTTCTTTGAAATTCCTCTTAAATTAAGAGTTAAGTTTGCTTAAAATCGATAATATTTTCCATTTACATGACATCATGTTAAAATCGATAACTTGTTCCATTTACATAAAATCGATATCAATAAAGTTTGCTTAAAATCGATAACTTTTTAAATTTACATGAAATCGATATCAATACAGTTTGTTTCAAATCGATAGCTTTTGTAATTTGCATAAAATCGATATTAATAAAGTTTGCCCCAAATCAATAACTTTTCTATGAAAATAATGAAATCGATATCAGTCGAAATCAAACTTCAGATTTTTGAGCAGATCGTGTAAGTTTTTAAGGCTAGAGTTATCAAATCTCCTTAATTATATGTAAATAAGGAGCACTCTTTCTTTGGGAGACCTCCCTCATCCTCATTCAGGATGTCTTGTATATAATACTTTGCTCAACTATAATACTTTTAATTTTTTTAATAATAATAATATTTTATTCTTTTTTTTTATTTATTTATAGATATTATGTCGGATTGTATTATATACCTATGTATATAAACATAACATAAAAATAATAATAAATAAAAATTAAAATAAAAAAATTATAAAAAACAAATATTTAAAGTCCTGTACTCTTCTTTCCTTCTAAGTAAATCCAGTTTTTGACATTCTTAAAGAAAAGTTCCCTAGAATAGCATTCTGATGATCAGTGTTAAAGGATCTTGAAACACTAAAACGTAGAAATGGTATTTTCTTGATTGGCTTACCGTTTGCCTTTGAATGCCAGCAGATACTTTTTGTTGGCGGGAAAATTGTTGGACTGCACGGAGCCAGTGGCGCCGGCTCGCAGTGGAAACTGTTTGTGGAAGAGCGGAATGCTAACGTCGAAGCCGTGACGCATTTGGAGGACACTCATGCTGGCCTTGGCCAGAATGGCCTCGCCGGCATCGAAGCCCAGCGAGTGCTCTGCGTAGTCCGGCCAGGTGCCGGAGTATAGATTGAATATGATATGATTGCGACCATTGTTCCAATGGGGCAGCCGGGCCAGACGCGATGGAACATTGCGCACATAATCCTCGGAGAGCGAGTCGCGGTCCAGCGTATCGATGCCCAACACAAAGAGGCAGGCGGCGGCGGGATCGCTGGTATGATAGCGCGACTCCTGTATGGCAGTTAGAATCTTTTGATAGTTGGGCGAGCTGGGCGGCGCGGCGCCCAGCGAATTCAGCGGCTCCGGCGGGTAAACATAGACCAGAAACTGATCGTAGCATTTGGTGAAATCGAAGCATGTCTCCATGCGACAAGCAGCCACCGGCGGCTTCCTTTTGGCGGAGGCAATTGACGCGGCAGCTGCAGCGACTGCAGCTGCAGCAGCCGCCGTTGACTCATTGGACAGTGGCTGGCGTTGCTCGTAGCCCAAGAAGCTGGGCAATTGTGCGTACGGTTGAACTCCCCCATCTTTGGCCGATTCGTGCTGGGCGCGACGGGGCCGATGTGGCGCCACTTTCAGCCTATAGACTCCAAAATAGCAATAGGCCAGAAATGCACACGAGACAAACACCAGAATGTAACGCTTTTTGGCCTGCATGATGACAGAAGTCCAGCTGGGGTGCTGCTGGGTGTTGTGTTTTAGGGCTGGATACGCTAGAAGTTGATTTGGTAAGTCGGTTGCTTGCAGGTGGGAGGGGTGCAGGAGGAGTGGGAGCGAGTGCTGCTTCTTTCTTGTTTCTAACTTAGTCTAAGCGCATTTTGTTCAGCTTCTTCTTATTTGTTATTGTTGGTTTTGCTGCTGTCGCCTCAGCAGCAGCAGCAGCAGTCCCTCTCTCTCGCTCTCTCCCGCTCACTTGTATTGTTGTTGTTGTTGGCTGCGATGTCTTTGCGCGCAACTTTTCCATACACATTTCACTTGCATAAACTGAACACACATATATTTTGAACGTTTGACGCAACTTTTTTGGTTATTTGGATCTAACTTTTATAATATATTTATGCATTTCTCTTTATGTATATTTTTTATTGGCTGGCGCGACGAGTTCGGCGTCGACAGCAGCAGCGACGACCACGACAACGACTTGGAGGCAAGCATTTCTCATGCTCTTACGCATTTGTACAGCGCGTGCGGCTGCATTGCACAATTTATACCACTTTTCCACTTAAACTAATAATAAATATAATTAATTTGTTTTATAAACAATGCGAACGCGACACAACGCAACACGAATCATTTTCAACAGCGGAGAGCCACTGATTGAGAGAGCGCGTGAGAGCGTTAACCAACTGTCAAAACATTGCCAGAGTTGCCAAGCGTTGCCGCAGCTAGGCAGCCGTTAGCATTTAAACAAAATGTATAAAATTATTATTATAAATATTATTGATATTATCATTTGTTTATTAATGGCGTTTCATTTTAAAATTAATGCTTTTATTTCTAGTGCAATTATAGTCGCATTGTAGCTAAGTTTTTAACACGCTGCATTGCACTTTCAATGAATTCTTAAACTTTTGCCGCACTTTTGATGCGCGCTCCTCTTTGATGCGTTTTGAAGGCTCGGCGTGTACTGCCAGTGACATGCTAGTGTCTTTGGCCAACGAGCCTTGCTGGAAATGCATTATTTTAGCTCCTGGAAAGCGACGACATGCGCACAACGCACGCAACATTGTGCTCGCCACTAGGTGGCAACGCCATGCACACTGGCGATCAGCTGTTTGATAGATTCAACAACTCACGATTTTTTATTGTTTGTAGCGTGCGTGTGTGTGTGAGTGTAAGTGTAAGAGTAAGCGAGTGTGTGCGTGTCTGCCAGTGGATGGGTGGCTGTGGGTGGCAGTATGCGTAAATATTTTCCCTCAAGCGAAGGGTGTTTGTCAAATGTAATTATACAACTACAACAATTGCAACTGCATAATATTTATTGTATGGTCGAATTGATTGCATTAACAAATACATACATGATTTTAACAACTGAATGAACACACATACAGATGTACTTTGAAATATTTAATTACACCCCGGGGTAAATTATTTTTATTTGTTTAAAATAATTGTATTTATTAGGCCAAACATAATTAGCGCTACGCGTTGAACCCACTAAAGTACAAACAAATGGAAACACGCTCGTTGCCCGTTGCAGAAACCGCCAAAAACAAGCATTTTTTGGACATTGCCTGGCGCATCCGCATCCGGCTCCGTCTCCGGTGCTGGCTCGAGCTCCGGTCGTCCTTTTTGGCCGCGCAATTTCCCGTTACAAACGCGTTTAGGCTGGCATTTCAATTATGCACAGGAATGCCATCCACGACCCTCACATCCGCCCCCGCATCCTACCACACCCGCAATTATGATGTGCCCCACATAGGCAACAACCCCAACAAAATATGCCGGGCAGCTGTTCAGCTACTCCTGCTACTCATGCTACTGCTCCTGCCACAGCCTTTGCCTGGCAGCCACTGCTGCTGCTGTTACCTCTGCCTTTGCCTTTATGGCCTTACAAGTTGCCTGTTCGGGTTGACTTGCATGCAAATCAAATCAGCGCAGGACTAATAAAAAATAGATCCAGCAGCACGAGCACTTCCAGCATCCTGTCATCATATAAGGAACTCAGTGCTAGACGCCCGCCAACTCAAAACAAATTGCAGCCGCACTCAACTTTTGTGTGTAGAATTTAATTTTGTCGTCACAGCCTGCATGCTGCACTTACTTTTGTTCATACAAGAGTGCAACTGAGAGACACAGAGAGAGAGAGAGAAAGAAAGTGTGTGTGTGATTCTGGTTTATGCAACAGCAACAGATGCTACTAGAGATGTGCAATTGCTTTTACATAAACTTAATCTTGACTGAAAATGCAATTTTTAAAATTTAAATTATATTTAAATTTAGATATTTTTATATTTAATTTAGATATTTTATATATATATATATATATTTGTAGAATTATTTGATAATTTTTTTGTCCTTTTTCAGCTTTTAAATAACATATAATTATTATAAGAATTTGTTTTCAAAATAGTAAAATTCTTTTAAAGCTTTAGTTTTTTATAGAATACAGTTTTTATAATTTATTAATATACATATTATATTGTATTTATTTTATATTTATTCAATAATTATATTATATTTATTTTCTATATATATTATATTTGTTTTATATTTTTATAATATTTATTTTATATTTATTTTTTATTTATATAACATATATATCATATTAATTAGAGCTTAAAATGTTGCCATAATTTTTTATTCTAATTTCAGAAGAATTATAATGAATGGAATTTCTAATTTAATCTCGTTCAGTCTAAACTCTAGATTTCGAGCCTTTTATTTTCATTTAATTTAAATATAATTTATTCGCTCTATATTTTACTTCTTAAACTTAAACTTTAACCTAAAATTAAATTAATTATAAAATTTAAATAAAAATAAAGTCTAAAAGAATTTCTCAAATTTATTATTTATTTTTATTTTCATTTCATTTCACTAGAATTTAGAGCTAAAGCATTTTTTTCCATCGCCAGCAGGACTTTACCAGGAGTTGCATATGACAAGCTGCCCCTTTGCCATGGTCATGCACTTCGTTTCCGTTTCCGGCAGCTCTAATTAAGTGTCAGACTTCCTGGTCGTCAGCGTCCACGTCGCCTGCTGCTTTTCGCCAATTTCCCTTTTGCATTTTTTAATACCCTGCACAAAAAACAGAAAAAACCCAAACATAAGGTGTATATAGCAAAAGGTATGCAAATGTTTGTTGGATAAAGAATATAAATTAATGAATATACAATATATTTATGATCGCTTTAGCTTAACCTCACATAACTTGTTGCAAGGCTTGGCGTGTGTATTTGCTAATTCTCATTGATACTCGCATGTAGTGGTTTGAACCTTGGCTTAAAGTCTGAATCACAATTTTTTGTTTGGGATTTTAACGAAGGCATTGAATTAATAATATTCATATTTTAAAAGTTATTGAACAATTTGCATAACAACTCACCAAAAACACTTTTTTTGAATGTCTTCCTAAAAACTCGATTGTACCTTAAATGAAAATCTATCTAAATATATCTTAAATTGTAGTAAAATATAGAAAATCTACTTGAAGAACTGTTTTTATACATGTTATGCTGTATTTAGTTACGCATAAAAAATATAAATTTTGAATTGTTTAATAAAGCTAAAGTAAGCCAAATATATGTATAGTATCTATATTTATTATCAGATATTCACACAGAGTATAATCTAGTCGCCCGCCCCCAATTAAAGACTTGTTCGTAGCTAGTTTGTGGGTTCAGCTCTTGTGCATTTGTTCGTTTCTTTGCTAAATTACTGGATAACGCCCACTAAACTTAATCAATCATGCACACGCTAAACTTTTTATATAATCAGAGCATACTTTTAGGTGTTTTGCAGATGGTGCCGCTGCTGCTACTGTTGCTGCTGATGCGAATGCGCGTAGTATGGCCAAACTTTGATGAATTGTGCGCTGTAGTGCTGCATGCTAATGAAAGAATTCGATTTATTTAGGCCACGCCCACGTAAATCTGTTTTCGGCAACTTTGTGGCTGCTCTTTGAACATAAGGACGAGGCATAATACTGCGTAGAGCAACGTGCTCCTAGCTGTCTCGCCCCCGCCATTACTCGAGCCACTCGAACAGACCACATAACAATCATGGCTGTTCCTTAAAGTTTGCAGCAGAAGCAGCAGCAGGAGCAGCAGCGCCAACAACAACATAAATTCATTAGTTGCTAGACAACGGATTGCAGTGAAGGAGCCGCAGAGCAGAAGTCTCTGAGTCAGCTCCTTGTGCACTTACCCCCATTCCGCTGGCGTCCAGTTTAAGTAGCTACAAAATTTATGACGTCACTTTTAGTTGGCCGACGACTTTATTTTCAGTAGCAGAAGAATGCCGGAATTCTGTGGAAATGGAGTATTCAACTTATTTCTTGTTTTACACTTTCGAAATCGGCTACGAAACTTTTGTGGAGATGGTATATGAATAAACCAAGAAGGCTCTAAAGGTCCCCAACAAAACACTTGCTTTCTTTAATAAGACTTTGGCGATAAAAAGAGACAAATCTAAAGATTATCTTTGGTCTCCTGTAATATAAACTGGGCGGAACATGGGTCTAGTTGACTAGGAAATGAAGTAAAACCAACCTTAGAGAAACCAAGCTGAGAGAAATAGAAGTTTGCTTAAATGCATATTAAGAAAGAGTTTAATATATTTTCCAAATATTGTTGAAAACACACACATATATATATTTATTTAAAAATACTGAAATGCCTTTTTCTGTTACCTTTACTATATATATTATATATGTTATTTATATAAATTCCTGAAGTTTATTTTCAGCTATTTTTAGACGACATTATGATAATTTGCATGCATTAAAAATTACTAAACCAATATAACTAATTTATTTTTAGTATATTCTAGCTCTATTTAGCTACTTCTACGAATAAATAAGCATTGTGACCTTATCTATGCTGTAGCCAAAAATAAAGCTATTCTGAAACTTTCAATATAAGACAAATGTATATACTTTTTTTATTTATTTGGTTTATCAGCAAAGAAGCAATTCACAAATGATTTAAATAGTAATTTTTATTTAACCTAAGGGTGCACACCAAACTATTCACATTTCATACTTCTGACTTAAAGTGCACTCAGCAAAAGAGATATATCCGATTTCCTGCTCCATAACTTGGCTACTTGATATATATCTACATATCTTTTGGCTTTTTACTGTTGTCACACACAGCCACATGAAAAGCAACTGCTATGGCCACTCCTGTGGCTGGACGAATGGACAGACACGCCATACACAACACACTCTTTGGGGAATATAAAATGGTTGTGTTATGTTCTGATTTTGTCTTTTATGACCCCGATGTGAACGATTATGGTTGCAAATGGAGCTGTAGCTGGAGACAACAGGGGACGAGCAAGGTGTTAAAAGAACGTCATGCACAATCTCTATCCTTATATGCATTTACCCATAACCGTGCACACATCCACTGTCAGCTGCCACAGCATGTCAGATTTGCTTTCGCCTGACAGGCGCCGCGCAGACGTGCCAAGGATAACGCCAAGCATAGAGTGTCACACACAAAACTTTGTGTGACTTTGGTGGGGGGTGGGGCAGGTGCGACAATCGGGGCGTGACAGCAGCTGCTGCCAGTGCTGGTCGTGCTGCTTTAAATACAAATGATTATTATATGCAGTCGGTCAGTGGACAGTGCGAAATCCAATCAACGCTGCGTATACTTGATGGCTTGAAAACTTTGCATGCTAGGGCCCTGATTCGTACACTGTGCCAAATTCGATTTGAAAAGATCAAAGCAACAAGAAAAGAGACACTTGAAGCACGCAACAGCTACAAGTGAATGAAGAGAGTATGCTGTAATAGGGAATACACTGTACTCGTTTAAAAGAGAAGATTGAAAATAGAAAAATAAAATATTCAGCATATAAACTATTATAAAAATGTATAAAGATTAAATTTTTTTTTTATTTTGTTACTATTAATAATAACTTATACTATAGTGGTAATTTAAATTCAACAATATATATACATATGTACATACTTAAACCTAGATAATCTAAAGATTTTCTTCTCTCTTCACCTGACATCTTAAAGGGTATTCAAATAAATCTAACTTCTAAAACTACGACTCAGGCACGTGGCCAACAAACACTCAGATTCCAAGTATGTGCCTGATGTGTGTGTGCGTGCGTACTTGCGTCTGTGTGTGTGTGCGTAATTCAATTTGTGCGCCAAACCAAACGCGTAATAAGAAACATAAAACAGTCGAATGTTTCGTTTTCTGATTTGCTTGCAAGAAAAACAAGCCAAGAAGCAAAATTTAGCTTCCTCTTAAATTTTATGAACAATCCTTGAAGCCGCACATCCTGTTGACTGACTGTTGCTGCTGCTGTTTGCTCAGCCGGAAAATATGTTATTTTATGTGCAATGTGGCTTGAAGAAAATGTTGTCAAGGTTTCTTTTCCCCTTTCCTCTTTATTTAAGTCGTTTTTTTTGCAGCAACCATTCCGAAAATTGCAAATCGTCTGGCGATATTTGAGCAGTTGTTATCCTTAAGCTGAACTGAAATTAGCATAATTTTCTACTATACACTAAGTAATCTGTGTGGTTTCTGAGCATGCAACTGCAACAATATTGTGCAAAGCAAAAGTCCTGCCACAAAATCAACAGGATATTCAATTTGCAATTTGGCATTGGTTTTAGGATTTCAGATTTTTAGCTCTTTAAATTTGCTTTTCGCTTATGCAACAGCTACAAAGACGCAGCTCTCAAATGCTATGCAAATAAAATTTAATATTCTCTCCGCACACTCACACACACACAGAGAGAGGCAGCACCCGCGACAGGAAGAAGTTTTTCGCCTCTAGGCGAATTTTCCCTTGCTCTGGCTACAGAAAATGTTTGTTATGGGTGAATGGAAGAGGGTTTTCCATAGCATAGAGCCGACTGCGGCATATTGCCAGATACGTTTGCCTTTTAAATGCTTTAAATAAACGATTTATGTTAAGCATTAAAACGATCAAAAGAGGCGATGGCTGGCAATCCGAAAGCCTTCAAGCGGGATTAACAAGATTTTAAACAGTAAGATCTTAAGTCGAAAATGTTGGCCACTGAGTCATGCGGCCATTGCAGGTGTGGCCCAATATCACTTAAACTTGTGATAAGACACAAACATAAAATGAAGGCGATTAAAATGTTCATCATTTCAGTTAAGCCCAAACAAGTTGTTGACACACAAAACAAAATAAACAAACAAAATGTGTCATAAGAGCATAAAAAAGTCATTAAATTTTAAACTTATGTTGGAAGTCCAAAAATATCTTGATTTTTAAGTAAATTAAATGCATTTGAATATAAAACAGTCTAATAAGGAATCGAATTTAGTGGAAATGTAATTAGGTTAAAAAAATAAAGAACGGGTAGTAAAAAGAAAATAAAATAAATGTTTTAAGCATTTTTTGGGTACAATCCTTAAACTTATAAATTCTGATTTGAACTTGTAAAACACAAGACACAAAGAAATAGTAAATAGTAAAGCTTTTTACACAAAATAATATTCATTAAAAGACTTATACTAATAATGTATTTATCTGCAGTATAAATATATTGATAAGCCTTAGGTAATGTTGAATGGAGCAAAAATATATATATATATATATAAAAATATATATATATTTTAATTTTTCGTTCTATAGTCTTGTATATTTGACCGACTCAGATATTTGTACTTAATATAACAGAAAAAATTATCTTAGTAAAGTTTCATATCGAAGTAAACACAGAAATCAACATCGACAAGTCTGTGGAAATTGATTAAGAATACCTTTACTTAATTTAAGGAGCTCTAGTTTATTTATTAGTCTACAATTTACAATCAACAATAACAATTTAATCACTTACAAAAAATGAGCAGGCTGTCAGTATAGCTATATCTTCACTTAAAACTTACGTGTTGTAATATAAATATTCCCTATTATTCTATATTAATCTATATTATTTCCCATAGCCTTTAAAAATGTATATATAATTCAATCTCTGATTAGATAAAAGATAACAGAACACTAATCTGTAAATATGTAAATAATACACCATGAAATTTAAGAAAAACTAAGGGGATGACAATGCCCTTGCAATTTTAAAGGTTATAAAATATATTTTTTTCAGAATTGTCAAGCCCCATTAAAAGAAGAACAGTTTAAAAGTAAAACCTAAAGATTCTAAATCGAAAAAAAATGTTTTCGAAAAAAGCAACTCCCAAAATAATCGAGACCAAATTTAGTGAAATTTAGCAGCAGAAATAATCTAGTCTGTAAAACATAAAGAAAATATTTCGGATCAGCCAAATCGGACAAAATTTAGGACAAAATTTAGGACATGACAGGAAATTTGGTCAAAATTTTGACCCTCTCAGAAACACTTTTGAAGTTACTTTTTATTCTAATATTGATTAAAAATAATGCAAAAAATCATAAGATATAAACTTTAATAAAACTTTGGAAAATGCTTTAAAATATTTACATACAATTTTCATGAACTTGAATACCCCTGACAATAAAGGTACAAAAACTCTTTGCTCAAAACATAAATTAGAAGTATTGTTGATAAATAGAATGTGAAAATGAAAGAATGTGTTCGTTCTTAATTTGAATTAGCACAGCTTAAGCCACATATTTGTCAATTTAATTAAATTTCAAACTGAAATGAAATGAAATATGCAGCATTTCTCGCCTCTCATGATAAGTCTGTAATAAATTTCGAGAACAGATCATCAGCAAAGTCAACAGTTCGCATTGAAACCCAATGTCATAAGCCGGGCGCTCAGCAGGCAGGCAGCCAGGCAGGCAGCTCGAAGCACTTGGAGTTCATGGACCGGGCCGGGCTTTTAAATTGTCAATGTTTATACTGTGGCCATATAAACATTTGCCTTATGCGCATTGCGTCCAGCAAGCCTGAGTAAGGGCGAAAAGGAGCTGGGTAAAAAGGACCTGCAGTCAGAGTTGCTGCAACATATTGCATTTTAATGGGAATTTCATTTTCATTGTCAACACTGTTTGAATTATGAGCTTCAGTTTGCCGGCGCCAGGGCCAGCACCAGGCTCTTCACTCAGTCGTAAATTTCTGGCTTAGATTAACACCAGACGAGCTGCTCACTCGCTCTGCAGTCTCCATTCAATTGAATTTAAGCTGCTGGGCACTTGTGTGAGTGTGTGTGTGTGTGTATGTGTGTGTGTGTGGTTGTGGCTGGGCATTTGACACTTTTCAGGTTTAATGATGCAACCAGGCTGAGTAAGCAGACCAAGCTCTGGTATCTCGAGTTGGCTTCCATTGTCTTTGGGCTCCCCGTAGCCGCACATTTGTGGACGACGTGTGTCAACGCATTGTGCGGTGTAAATTGCTTCTTGTCCTACTCATTGCACCACCCGCACACACAGCCACCCGTCTCACCTGCTTGTCTTGGCTCGTCTTGCCACCGAGTCGTGTGACAAGTTGTGTGCATAAATTGCGAGCTGCCTCGACTGCATCTGTATACAAAACACGTGAAGGATGCGACGTCGTCTGCCGTTGATGCTGTTTCTGTTGTTGCTGTTGTTGCTGCAACTGCTGACTATGTATGAAGCATCATATCCTTGACGTTTTGGATTTTGTTTGATGCTTAATAAAGGCATAAACCCGAGCGACTGCAACAACCAGCCACAAAACGAGCTCACGAAGTTTCAATGCTGCTCTAACCCACCCGCCCTTCTCTCTCTCTCCCTCTCTCATATTATATCCCTTCTCGCTGTCTGTCCCTCTGCAATCCAATTCCAAGCATGCCACTTGTGCACACTTGCTTCCGGTTGGCGATGATGTTGCATGCAGCAGCAGCTTAAATTGCTGCCACAATTACACATGTCGCTGTCTGCAGCAGCTGCAGGGTCAATGCTGTCAGCCAGCACAGCTTCAATTTGATTTAAAGACGTCGAAATTTATAAGCATTCGGGCTTTTTATGATGTTTCGGATAATTTATTTTGAGAATGAAAAACAGACGAATGTAAATATATGCAATTAAATGAGTAGAAAAAATTTTATTATATTTGTTATTTAGCTCTTAATCAAAAAACAATTTACGTGATTCAGTTTAGCAATGAGCAAGAGCACATTTACTTAGACTGTCAAACTAGATGATACCCTGTAATAACAAGCTGTGACTTTCTAGAGATACTTTACTCTTTCCATTCTTTACTCATTATGTATCTATATTTTTGCACAATTTATGACATTAATTTTAAATAGTTATGAAACTTTGATCTGTAAAAGATAACATTAAAATTTTACATTAAGTAAAGCTCTCTAATAAAAATTTACAAATGGAAATTGGAATCAAAATAACTTAAAATCCATTGCATAATACTCGTTCATATAGTAGTCAGAGTCTTGATGAGCTAAAAAAAAAAGAATAATATATAGATAACTGTGCGCACGAGCATATATTTATATCTCAAATCTGAAGTTTTTTGCTTTAAGAAGTGCAATATGCTTTTAGGTACATACATAGATAGAACAAACAATAAAACAAAAAATCAATTTTCACTTTATATTTCTGAAATTAGACCTACAAATTCAACAATTTGCAACTAAAAATATTTCATTTCTATATTGAAATTTCTTATGTAGCTGCTCGCAACATAGTCGTATACAAAGAAATTTACAAAAAAATTTAAATTATGTTAATTGTAAAATAGATCTTAGCACTTGATTAGACATTCAAAAAAGAAGTATATGAACTAGCTTGCGGCTCGTTTTTTTTTATCAAACGGAATAGATGAACACAGACGGAACCAAAAGCCACACATTCTTTAGAAATAAAGAATTACAAGATTTCTTCTTATAGTCACCTGTTATCCGAAATTGTTTGTAAAATGACTTTTCTTATGTTAGATGTAATATTTTTTGCATTGCGTATTTTGATTGAATTATTTCATGATTCTATTCAACTGGGAAAGCTAAGCATAAAACATATGAACATAAAATTGACTTGACTACATTTAATGAAAAATGCTGTGAACAAGCTATGCATAAGCCAAACCGAAATTTTGTATCTGAGTTAATTGATGTTGTCTCGCAAATTTGTTAACGCATAGTCATTCATTTTATTTCATTTTGGTTTTTTATTGTTATTCTTTTCTCTTTCATAGCTGGCAGTGACCAGCTTTTGTGCCGACCTACCTCAAGGCTTATAGCAGCACTTAGCCTGGAATGTTGACAAAAAAGTGTAGTTGAGCTCAGCTGTGGATGCGGCTCTGACTGTGGCTTATGTGCTTGCCTGCTGATAAGCCCTATAATGGCTCCATATGCAAGCGACAAACAACAACAACAATGAACTAACTAACGCAGAACTAAAACCGCGCCAACCAACATAAGTTATCAAAAGTAATTATCAAACCAACAGCGAGAAAAGCAAAAACAACGAGAACAACAACAATGGACACAAAGACAACGTTTGTTCCGAAACAAAGCCAGTGCATGGCTTTTGTGCGAATCTCTGTGTGTGTAAATGTGCGTGTGTGTGCTTGAACGTCGTTGACTGGCAGAGCTTTCGGGAAGTGGCTCTGCAACGTAAGTAAGTTAGCGTTAATTAAGTCGGGCAACAAATGGCCAAATGGCGTCCAAAAAAGCTGGAAGCTGAAAACTGAAATGTAAAATTTACATAGGCATTTATTTGAAAGGGTTAGAAATGGAGCAGAAAATTAGAAAAAGAAAGTGAGTAGCAGTAATACATTTCTTATTATTATAAATAAATTTTAAAAATATTAAAGAATAAATTTGATGTCCAAAAAAATATGCTGATTTGTATAGGAAAATACTTGGTAAATTTTTACTTGGCTGAAAATTCATGATATATGAGTATGAAAGTTTATTGGTTTTTGATGTGGTATCGCTGTTCAATAGAGACTTAAGCTATAAAGATAATTGACATAAAAAAGTCCGAAGTTGAGGAACCCACAAGGATGTCAAAAGAGCTTTTTATGACTTAGCTAAGTTATTGCATACAAGATATAACATACTTCAAATTTAAAGAAAAGATAATATATTCAATTAAAAGTACTACAGATGTGATCACCAGCATCTCCTTAAGTGGCCGACATTGTTTTAAAGGAATTACTAAAGATTATGAATGAAGTAAATCAAAGAATAGGGAATAAAGTAAAGCATCAACAAATTGTTTAGTAATTGTGAAACAGACGAAAACTTTTATAAAATACCATTTATATATATCAGTTATAATTTTTCCAATTTTTTCGAAAGTAGACAACAAATATCCAATATTTTGATATATATAAGTACATAGAACAATCTAGCATGCCTGGATAGGCGCATCAACCACCTTGCAAACAAACTTCTAGACAATAGCAACGACACAGGCCGCAAAAATTGAACACATGACCGAACAACAACAAAGTCAATTATTTGCATATTATATTAAGTACATAAAGTGCTTACTACGAAATAAATAAATAAAAACTTTTTATAACTCTTATACAAATTCTTTTTTTGCTGTATAAGTATGAAATTCAATAAAATTAAAAAATATTAATTTGAGCGCTTACAGAACTCCGGATATTAAAGAGCATTCAATTTTTCTTTTTTTCTGTTTCTTTTCATAGTTTGCACATAATTGTTGTCATTAATCCTCTCACATTTCATATGTTCGTTGACATTGTGCGCACACCTCGTGGGCTCTCGTAAAGATTTATTATTTTATTTTATTTTATTGACTTGCTCGCAGCCCAACTTAACTAGGTCACAAAAGTATGCATTTACTGGCCGCTATTATAGATTTATATGCAAACGCATAAATTTCCAGCTCAGTTGGCACTTAAATAGCTGTCCACACACTTGCCAACAGAGAAACGGCTGACGATGCCGATGACAGCACGAACCCATTTCAAGGACAACGCGGCGTATGCGTAACCCAAGCAACAGCAGAACTTGGGAACGCGTGCGTGCCAAAGGAATGCAATAAAATAGGCAGAACATTATGCACAGACACACACATTTGCATATAAAAAGGCAAAGACGAATTTCCTTTTATTCAATTTTCACTCCACGCGAAGAACTTGAAAATGCGCTCGAATATTTGCTAGGTTAGTGCGTTCGTTATCTGCCAAATGGAGTGCCCAAATATTTGCACAAAATATTTGAGCAAATTATATAAGAAGTGCCAAATAGAGGATATATAATATCAGCGAACTATTGAAACAGAGCATTCATATATTCCAGCTATTTAAATATGAGATATCAAAGATGGAATGCCCTTACTTAATATCAAATACTTATAGAACAATATATATTTATGCTGTGCAATTTATTTATATATATAAATTTAAATAAAAACTGAAGAACTAAATTAGAAAAACAGTTATTCAAATATCAGATAAGACTGTCCAAGAATGCCCTTACTTAGCTTGAAATATTAAGAGATTAATATATGTATTTATTTTTTTCGATTTATTGTAATAAGTAAGGAGAAATAAGTAATATTTAGAGTTATATATTAATATATATTTATTTTCTTAGATTTTTTACAATAAGTAAAGAGAAATAAGAATTAAGATAATAAAATTGTATTGTAAGATATTATATTTAAACACAATTTTCAAAAACATGGAATGCCTTACTTAATATAAGATATATAGAGGAAAATATATATGTACATATTAATATTCTCCAACAATTATGCATGCTCTTTTAAAAAAAAATTCTAAAAATATATATACAATATATATAAATAAAAAAAACGGTCAAGAGCCTGTACTCTTTATTTTTCACGTTAATCACACACATTTGGGAAAGATATATTTATATATACATATATAAATATATAAATATTATTATAATTATAAACCTCTAATTACTTACATTTTCCGCACCGCTTTTACATATATTTATTCCATCCACTACTTTGATCAAATTTTTTACTGGTTTAAAATTCACTTTTCAAAAGAATTTGTAGTGTATGAGGCACCAGGCACATCGAGCCCGATCTTAAGTTGCCTAAAATTGGAGACAGAACACAGAATATTGCCACAGAATATACCTAAAAATTCTCACTTCCGCCAAACTATTGTATGTATTCTGAATTATTTCATATAGCCTTAAAAATATATATATAAGTCATGCTCTGATTAGATTTAGTTTGCCTAAAAGGTAATATGATATGTAAATATCGATATTTGGTAAAACTGGATGAAAACATAAAGTGTCGTTATACATTTTTAAAATATAATATCTTAATCCCAGTCTATGTTAGTAACAGCTCTACTTCTCTTAACACAACAAAGTCGGTTTGAGGAACATATAGTTCGAGTCTGTACACAGTTCGAGTGGTTAAAACACTTGTTCAGCTTAAGAGATCGAGTTTCTATAAGTGCATAATTAATGCACAACCCGCTTAGCTATTGGCAATCACTTTGACCGCATCAATCAAACAAAATCAAAGAAATATATTCAAAGAGGCCAATGTAAGGCGGGCTGCTCATCAAAAAAGGGCTAATACACCGAGCTGAATGAGAAATGAATGGCTTTAAATTTGCCTAACTATAAGTTATTAATTTATATATACGTATTTTTATTTTCGTTGAAAATGTCAAATCGCTTTAACCCTGAGCTAAATAAGCCACTGCACATTAAAAAAAAAATAAATATTAACGAAGAACCGACGAAGAAATACAACAAAAATTTGCATAAATGCGGCGATAAAAGAGTGAGCCGAGCTGAGCCGGGCCGGGCCAATTTGTCAATGTAACACCCAAGAAAGCGAATTTCAGTTTCAGAGTAGCCCATATTCCGTCTCTCTCTCCCTCTCTCTCTCTGGACCCAAAGAGAAGCAGATGCGCCCAATGTATGCAAATTAGCGTGCTAATTTGTGAAGGCAGCCTCTAAATAGAGCCATAAATTTATCAGAGGTTGCGTTGGCGTGTGCTCGTCTGTATGTGTGTGGCTTATAAATGGAGGCTAGCTGCGGTATGTGTAATCAATCAAAATTTTGATTTAGCTGCCTGCCCGGCATATTGGCCATTATTGACGAAAAAAATAAGAGAAAAAAAAGATTATAATTATAAAATTATCAGTAAAATGCGAACAGAAATTTTAATGATGATCATGAGGATGACGAAGACGAACACGAAGACGATGATGTTGTGGGGCGTTGCGTGTATGTCAACTCGCTGCGGTCTCTCACCTTGAGAGTTTTATATTGATTTCAACAACGAAAAACTTGTCTTTATGGGTTTTTCGTTTTTTTTTTTATTTAGTTTCCTCCCGATCTCAAACGAATTCATGCCAGTGCAGCGACTTCAAAATCAAAAAGGAAAACAAAGCAAAGTAAGCAGAAAATTACTAAGCTCATATTAGTTACATACAAAGACTCATGCTCCATTGCAAGTACGGTAAACATTTGAAAAACAAAAATAATATTCGAGCCACGTGAAAAAGGGGGACAAAGAGAGAGAGAGGGAGAGAGCTCGAAACGAAAGTGGAACGAACGGATGTGCCACAAACAGTGGTACGAGCTATACCCAAACCTGGCAACAAATGCAATCAGCATGCTAAACGCAGCTAGACAATTAAAATTTATGAAAATTAATAAGAATATTCTATTGGAAATCAAAGTCACGTTTCAAAACCCCCAGACATTTTTTGAGTTTCGAGTTTGAGTTCCATAAACTGTTACTTTCTTTTATATATAAACAAAATAATTACTATAAGTAAAAAAAATATTTTAATAATTTTGTAAACTATTAAAATTTGTGCACAACAAGCTTATTCAAGCGCTTTACTTAGTTTAACCAATTTATGCATCAAAATTTTGTTCAATATCTAGCTTCCAAATATGACTAAAAATAATTTTTTTTAATAATTAAAAAGTATAAGAAAAACAATTTAAGGAATTTTTGGTAAAAAAAAATGCCAAAATTTCAGTCAATTGCAAATTATTTAAAAAAAAAAGAAGAAGATAAGAATAAACACCCAACCTTCTAGAATATATGCCAGTATTTTATGAACATACCAAAGTTTATACCTTTCATTAACTATTTACCCAAATATATGAAAAAATAAACTTATTTTGTCAGCAATTCTTAAAAAGTCTGAATTTTATGATGTTGCCTAACCAGAACTCGACCCTGTTAAATCCACTTAAAATGTAAATGTGTTTCGGAATCATCATCTTTAGCCGTTTCTTTGCCAAAAACTCGTTCGGCTCACTGTGCGTGGCAGGCACTTAAAAAATTGCATTGCCCGAGTCTTCCAGCACCAGTCGCCGTCGCCGTCGTCGCCGTCGTCGCCGTCGCCGCCTTCTTGCCCCCGTTTCGGAGCACGCCCTCCCTCCCCTTGCAGACTTGGCGATTGTTGAGTTGTTATGGCGTCGCATTTTCAAAAGGGTGCCCCACAGTCAACGTAATGCTACGCTTACTTCCTCGTAAGCGCAATGAAAAAACCAAAAAAAAACATTAAATTCGAGTAAAGGCAGCAACAGAAAAAAAACACATAATACACATACAATCGAATCGCTTTCAATTTGCACAAAAACTTCACATAAATTACATAAGATGACCAAAAAATAAACAACAAAAGTGAAGTCCAACTTGCAGAAGAGAGAAGGCAAAGTTCCAGCTCTAAAGGGAGCATCTGAAACTGGTTCAGTTTTTCGTTTTTGTATTTTCTTCGTCTGTTTTTAGTAGTTTTTTTTTTTGTTGACCAACTGACCTTGAGTTGGGCTTATGCAATGGAATCTTCAATCTTCTGACAGCTGCTAGGGCTCATCTGTACTTCGACAAATTGCAGCGACGGCAAGCGATTGCAAAATGAACAAATTTGAAATACAGAAAGCCCAAGATCGCAACTCAAATGCATAAGCGACAGCAGCAACAGCAACAAAAAGTTAAACAACTTGTCCCATAACCAAAAAGCCAGATCCGAGTGCCCAAAATGAAGCGCTCGCTGCGCCGGCGTCGCTGCCACATATGTGCATGTGAGAGTGCGAGTGTGTGAGTGTGTATGTGTGTGTATTCAAGTGTGTTATAAAAGCAACTCAACCTGGCTGCCAACAAGCCATAGTACAAAGTCTACTTGCATCGTGAAGAGCTCGCGAATAAACGTACATTAACCCAACCACAACAAAAACCGATAGAAAAATGTTCAAATTCGTGTTGATTGCCAGCCTGCTGGTCAGCGTTGCCCTAGCCGCTCCCGTGAGTGAAATAAATTTACAAAAATAACTAATAAGTAAAAGCTAAAGGAAATTATATTTTTCGGGTTTCTCAAAGATCCATTCAAACTAATTTCATTGTGGAGTTAGGCGCGCACGCACTTGGGCCGCTTGGTGCTGCGATCTGTATCGCATTTCTCGAAGCTGCCGCACTTGACATTGCCGCAATAGCCCGTGGCGCCAGCTGCAAGTAGCGAAAGTAGTTGTAATTCTCTCAGTGTAAACAGTCTTCGACTCGACTCTACTCACAGTTCTTGCTGCCAAAGGGCGATTTATCGGCGCCCGAATTGCCCAGCAAATTGGACGCTGCGCAGCTGCGTCCGTTGCACAAATTTGGACAACATTTGCCGCCGATGGCGCTGCACTCGCTGTCATGCAGACACTTGGGCGTGCAATTGGTCACCTTGGTTGACGAGGGGCAGTCTGCAAATATAGACAAGCTCAGTTCAGTTCAGTCGAGTTGGCCTGGCCATGACTTACCACCGGCGGCCAGTGTCACAGCCACACAGGCGCCAATCACCGCCAACAGCAACAGCATAAAACCTGGTTTGGCTGCAATATAAAGAGTGAAAGAGTAAGAGAGTTATAGCCTGAAAGTCTCGAACTCTCGATCTACGTGCCCATTTTCCTTGTGATTCAGTTGAACGTCCGCTACGTTGCCTAAGTTAACAGCGACTGTCGCCACTTGGGCTTTATACTTTTGCTCAGGCCTGGCCGTACCGCCTACTACTCGAACCAGTTTGAAATTGTAGTCGATTTTGTCGCTTTGCAGCGTGATTAATAACATGCACAAAAAACAAAAAAACAAGCAAAAACAATGACAAGCCAGTTAGATTAGTTAGGACTTACTCAAGTCGCAGATAAAATACGCTCTTGCAAGAAAAGCTTCTTCTCTGCATATATATGATAATATATATGTATATAGTTTAAATCAGCTGATTTTCATATTACTTTTTCCTTTAACAAATATACAAAGTTTCATAATATCTTTTTGCTATTGCTATAGTTCAACTTAGGCTTTTAAACGAAAACTCAGGTTGAAGTCTTCACCTGCGTTAAATGCTTAATACTCGCTGTAAGAGTATGAAAGCAACGGCATTTATCAATTAATAGAATAGCCTACTACTAAATGCAACTAGAGACATCTTCAAAAAGCGCTACAAATTTAACAATTTATGCAATTAATATAAAAATTGAAAGTATACATAATTTTTAGTTAAAAAACTAAACGAGAAAACTTAGCTTTATATTTATAAAAAAAAAAGTAGAATATTTATTTCTTACCTAATAATCATATTATTGAACAACAGTCCTTGTTTTAAGGCTCTCTCAAAAATAATTATTAAAATTTTATTTCAATAGAATTTTACTATTCATTTTCACTTTCAGTTTAGTGTAGCTCATTTAGTTGACTTCATTAGCCGATCTGAACTGAACAGCTTCGACATATCTTTCAATTAACATTTCCGTTCATGCATTTAAGCGATCTGCCCTCAACGACATAAGACATATAGAAAAAAAGTGTGTTTGATTGACAGAAGCAACTAGGTAATACCCTATAAACAGCTAGCAAAAAAAAGAGAGTTATGCAAAATAAGAAATATATATTGATTTTTAATCTTTGAGAATTTTTCTAAATAATCTATATTGATTTCTAATCTTTGAAATTTATTCATAACAAGATTACTAATCTCTGAGAGTTGTTTAAAATAAGAAAACTTTATTGATTTTTAATCTTTGAGAGTTATTTAAAACAAGATATATATATTTACTGTCAATCCTTGAGGTATTCATTGATACATATACATAAAGAAATCACTACACTAATAGCTAATGCGATTAGTAATGGCTTCTTCTACCTGTTATATTCATATAACATATAACCTTACCACTCCACATTAATGGGTATTGGCTATAAAAAACTTCGAGCGAACCGCAAAAAAATGCAAAATAACAAAATCGCAACGAACTTGTTTATGCAACCTCCACAGTGAGGGACCCTCACTGGGAGGTCTTTTCAGAGACAGAGAATGACTCATAGAGCGGCTGTCACAGGCATAATCAAAATTTAAATGTTATCAACTAGAAATATTGACGATGTAACTAAATAGACAATTGTCTATGCGAACGTAGATAAAAAGCAATTCGTATGGCTCGGAATGACTTCACTTCAATATAAAACTTTGTGTTCTTTTACAGATCGATGATCAAGCTGAAAGCGAGAGACAAAGAGAAATAGAGAAGGAACAGAACGAGTCAGCGCAATATGTCTTCGATTCTACAATCGATGACGGAATCAACGATGCGATGAATACACGTACGGAGGAACGTGATGGCTCAAAGGTTAAGGGCTCCTACAGCTACAGCGATGGCTTCGTTATGCGTACCGTCCACTACGAGGCCGATGAGAATGGCTATCGTGTAGTCAAGGAGGAAATGAAGGAAATCGGAGATGGTCCTCAGTTCAATCCGGAAGGCCAGGCCGATGTGGAAGGTTCACTGATTGGACGTTACTCGATCAAGCTGGACAACAGCGAACCAAATAAGCATTACAAAGGCACCAACGACAAATACTAGACAGTCGACTTAGTAATTTTAAAAGGATGGTTTCTAACATTTAGAAATGAACTGAATACAATGTAAAATTAAACAGCAAAACAGGTCTTAATGTTGTTCTTGTATCAAAAGTCAAGTAAATCGAAAATTATCAAAGAATAACGTGTTTCTATCTATAAATGGGACTTTCTTCCAGATTTTTTTACTGTCCTGCCTAACGGGGTAGTAGCATTGAAGTAAAGATTTCCGACTTGCTCATCTTTTTCTAATGCTTCCAAGTATTGAAAGTACCAAAATATGAAATCTTTGGCATTTTCTTCTAGATTTTAAATTATCCTAACTAACGGGTTAGAGCTTCCGAAAAAAAATATTTTTGTCCAAAATATTGAATTTTATTTATTCGAAATGATTGTTGTAAGAAATTGCCAATTTATGTTCCTTAAGCATCTATCTGCAACCCTTTCGAATAATATTTGCTTTTTTTTTGACAGCTGGGAATTGCTTGCATTTTTATTTGCGTTCCGGGTCGCAAGAAATGAAATTGTGATTAACACCCATTAAGATGGCTTCGAATGACTCGTTGCCATCGTCCAGTGTCATCCAGTGAGAGTTAAGCACACGTAAATCAGCTAGACGACGTCCAATGCGCTGCTCAATAACGGCCTGCAGTCGTGGATAGGGATTTAGCAGACTAAGATTAGGAGTTTTTGACTTTCTACCCTTTGCCACCGGCTGCTTGCGACCTTCACATCGAATTTGAATTCTATACACGACAGATCCCAAGCGGCAAGTCTTCTCTGGATGCTTGAGTCCAGACGAACGACGGAGTTTAACCGAATGGCGGCAATGCCATATACGGATCCGGATGACGTAACGCATATCTCTAGCTTCTTTCTATGGAGTTAAATTAAACCAGAATTGAATATAATGTTAGTTACTACAAATATATATATTTTTTCAATAATTTCTATTTTTGATGTAACTAACGTTTGACAGAGGTTCGTAGTACACTGAACTGTGAGCACAAACTACTTATGAATTTATGCTCAGTTCAGAGCCTACTTTGATATTTTAATATCAAATAAAAATGGTTCGTTTTCGACAAATAAAAATATAGACTATTCAACTAACTTGCCCCACATAAGTGATATATGATAAATTTGTAGAAGAGGTAAAAAATATATAAATAATAAATGTTCATTTTTGGATATCTAAGGGGTCTTTAAGGGGAGGTCCATAGTAGCCTACTTTGGAGGTTCTAGCTCTAAAACTGTAGCTGTATACAGCTTGACGCGGTTTAGCACACCCCCAATAGTAGTAGTAGTAGTTATTAGGACTATATATTTTTGTATGGAAAAAAGAAAAGACATGAGAATAGACTTGAATAGCTCTGAAGTTTTCCCTACTAATACGTTTTTTGAAACCGATATATCCTATAGGTGCTATATATATAGGATATAGTCACCCGAACCGAATGGTCACAAAATATTCAATGCCTACAGTAGAATGCAACCTATATGCAAAATTTCAGCACTGTAGCTTTAATACTCTCGGAGGAGATGGTGCTAATCCAGACAGACAGACGGACGTCCGTCGTCGGACATGGCTTGATCGACTCAGATCGTCGTCCTGAGAAAGAATACATATACTTTACACAGTCGGAAATGCTTCAAACTTAATGTATATAACTTTTGCAGGAGTATAAAAACATCTCAAATAGATTGCAAGTTTCCATTAAAGCTAAATTCTTTTAATATAAAGCATATTGTTAGATAATTTGGTTTCATAAAGCATACTAACAAACACAAATATCGCAGATTTAATACATTTATAGCACGTTGAATTGATTTCATAACTAAACATCTTCCTGCACGCACTCCATCGAGTTGTTCGCCGACTGCGTGATGATCAAAGCCTTCTCCGAGTCGGTTAGGTTTATAAATTTGTGCTTAGACTTGAGCTCCTGCTGAATGGATGAGAGTAGATCTGGTGAACCACGACCAGGCTTCAGTATTAAACTATCCCGATTCATGTTGCCAATTTCAGCACAACCAGCCACATCCAGAGTGGGTTCCACAATCGTCTCCATCGGCAGCGACTGTCGCTTGCGACGCACCCGCTTGGAGCCGCGTGTAATCAGGACGACAGCAGGTGATTCGTATGGCAACGCCTGGATAACAGTTTGTAGAAGCTTAGGTGGCGTCTCTGGAGTCTTCGGGTTGCCAATGACCACGTCAGCCTGTAGAGCGCTACGAACGCGTTCTCTTTCCTCTTCCTCGCGTTCGCGGGCTGCATTTTTGCGCATTAGCTGACGGGCGCGTTTCTTTAGAATTGCCTGGGCATTCGGATAGTACGCTATAACCTCATTTAGATCCGACTTTGACAGTACAAATAGATTGGAGTAACCCTTGGAGCGCACATCAGCTGTGCGTCGATCAGCTCCGTTTATGCCCAGCAAACTGATTTCTCCGAATACGGAACCCTCCGTGAGCGTAGCCAGGACAACGTCGCTGCCGGGTCCGCCCATCACTTGAACTTGACCCAGCTTGACGATATACATCTCTCGACCCACTTCACCCTTGCGGCACACAAAATCGCCAGGTAAAAAGGTAACAGCGCGTAGCTTCAGCACCAGATCCCTAAGCAGAGCCTCTTCGCAGTCGGCGAAAAGTTGCACCTTGGACAAAGTTTGTATATGCACCGAAATGGCTATATCCGTCTTCAGATTGATGGGTAGTGCATCCAAAATATTCGACTCATCTAAAATTAAGACCGGAAAGTTAAGGCTACTATAAATATTTTACATAAAATGGTTTGATCTTACCCAACGTGCGCTGCTGCTCCCAGGTGAATTGAAACCACATTTTGACTCGTGACTGCACCTCCTTCGACAGATTTAAGCGTCTCATATACTCAAGCGTCTCGTCCTCCAGCTGACGATACTCGTGCCTGTTGCGTGTAGCCGTCGAAATGATGTCCCTGATTTGGCCAATGAGCAAGGCAAACACAAAGACGCCCATCAACCAGGCGACGGTCATGAATACATATTCGCCTTGCCGCTCCGGCTTTGGATTCTTGCCAATCGATGTCGCCGTCTTGGTGGCAAATGCAAAGCATCTCACATACGGATGGCCCTTGCCGCTGAAAACCCATCGATTCTGGCCGAGTCCCTGATAGTCGCTGTATGCATAATACAGGGCGGCCGTTATATGAATCATGTAGAGCATATACGTTAGCGTCTTAGCCACACGAACCTTTGAGAAAATGAATTAGTCTTTATCTCATTGGAAGATGTTTATTGAACTTACGAAATGTGGCGAAGAAATGACACGATCCAAAAGTCGAAAAACCTCCCAAAAGCTTTGAATCTTGAAGAAACGTGGAAAACGCAACCAAACTGCGCCAGTGCCATACTTTAGATAGAAGAGCTCTAATGGTAGCAAGGCGAGCAGATCCAACTGTAATAAAAAATGTAGCAAATTAGAAAATATTTATAGAAGTAATTTAAAGATGTTCAAAACAATTTAGGAATAAATAGTTGAAATAGTTGCTATAACAAATGAGTATAGGAATTAGAGATGGTCGTCGGGATCGGGATTTTCGGGACCCGAAATTATCCCGAGACGATATTCGGTACCTAGAGTGTTGGGGAAGATTTTAAAAAAGTCCGGGACGATCGGATACGTTCTTGGTCATGAGATCATGGTAAGAAATTCTAGAGATATGCTCTGAGATTGCGGCATTTCAGAGATACCCGCTCGGGACCCGCGGGACCCGAAATCCCGACGCCGATATCTCTAGAATCTCTTACTATGCTACCTTGATGTAGGGATAAAGCACTTATCCGAAAGTCTTGAAATTTTTAGAATCTTTCCCAACAAACCCGAAAATTGTTTCGGGACAATTTCGGGTCCCGAAAGTCCCGATCCCGATGCCCATATCTAATAGGAATAGTTAAGCAGTTAGTCAATAATGAGAAAATTAATTCGAGTTTTCAAGTTAGTTATTGAAGTATCTGGTGTAAAGAGAGATTAATTCCAACAGGTATTCACCAGTTATGCTAGAGAAGTAATTTTAGTATAACTTAATTAAAGACCAATCAAAATTAAAAGAGTTAGTGAAAATAAATAGGTTCATAATTGTTCCGTATTATATAAAATCTCCTACAAAAATCAAATATTTCATAACGAACATAACTCTAAGAAAAACTAATTAGTAAAGATAACAGTAGGTTGATAATTGTTTAAGAGCTTTAAGAGACTTTTGCCGGAAATAAGTAAATTTTTTTACAATTGTTCAGATTCAAACTAAAACAATTTAAAGATCGAAGGATGTTATAATAGCTTGATAGAAAATCTAGGTCCCAATAAAATATCTTAAAGCTGTCCTGTTGGAAGATGTATTCCGAAAGCAGTTCACCAGTGACATGGCCTAGCTTACCTTTTTAATGCTAACAAGTAGGTTATTTGCAAGAAAAATCGGTCAATAATGTGAAAAATAACAGATATTCAAAATTTAATAAAAGTAACTCTAAAGATAATGAGTAGGATAACTGAAAAATTTCAAAGAAGCTGCATATTATTTTTAGGAGCAATTAAGACACATACCAAAAAGAGTTTCATATAGTAAGGTCTAAGATTAATAAAAGGAATCAATTAAACTAAGCTTCTCGAAATATATCAGTATATAGGTTCCTAGACCTTAGTATCTTAAAACCTTAAGATCTCTTTTGACTTCCTCCACTTACCTTAAATTGCAGCTTTCTCATGTAGTTTTTGCGCGTAAGATTCTTGTTCTTGACCCAGAAACCTTCGAAGAGATACATTACTCGATGTTTAAAGAACACCACATCCAGTAGATAAATGATATCTGCACAGAAATCGCAGGCGAGCCAAATATTTGTATTCGCCTTTGTCTGGAAGGGAAACGAAGCACGTAGCGGAATAACCCAGGCATTGTAGAGGAAGGACAATGAGACCACACAGAGCCACGAGATGTAGATCTTGCCCTGAGGATCCAGAGTGCGTTCGTTGTTGTTGGCGCCGCAGAGGCTCGAGCACAGCCAGACATTGGAACGCGGAGTGTCCGCCTCGAAGAGACGTCCGCGATGCGGCGATTGTCCGGCGGGCACCAGACGCACCTTGTGCTCGGGTGATGGATGCAGGCTCTTGGTGCTCGCGTGGAGCGTTGCATGCGCTGCCGGCGGTGGTGTGGGTGAGCTGGCGTTGCTGGACGAGGGCGTCGGCGGCAGCTCAATGCGAGACTTCACCTTGTTGGCGCGAGCCGTGAAGCGACGCACCAAATGACGCACTTGATCTCGCAAGAATCGCTGACCTTGGGAGTCCAGGCTGCCGGTACTGCTGGGACGATGTTGGTCCAGGTGGGCGCTGGTGTCCGCCTCGACGACGGCCACAATTTCGCTTTCATTGAGCGAGGAGGAGCGTGTGGTGCGCAGATTGCGATCATTGTTCTGCTGCTCCGGTGACTCGTTGTAGCAGATCTGCACATCCTGTTCATCGTCATCCTCCATGGCCTGCGAGCTGTGCTCATCGCATTGATCTGGCTGCGGTGTCGGATCCAGCAGCACCTGTCCCGTGGCACTACGCAACTCTGCCGCACGCTGCGCCGCCACCGGATCGGGTTCCTCCACTGCACCTGGTAGTGGTGTCAGCTCCACATATTGTGGTTGCAGCACTCGACGTACGCTGTCCGGACTGACCAGTGGCTTCTCGTGCTTCAGTATGTGCTTCACCAGTGCGTGAGTGCTCTCAATGTTGCTTATCTGACCCGAACGCTCGGCATCCACGCAGCCGATGCGTCCATTGCGGAAGTACAGACGCGAGTGATAGAAACGAGGACTCTGTGGTCGCTGGCGACGCTGCGGTGCTTTGTAGGCATTGATTTTGAAGCAGATTCTCTTTGCTGGACTTGGGGTCTTGTTCTCCTTGTCGCGTTTGCGCTGACTAATGGGCATTTGGTCGGCCTGACGCTCTTGCTGCATTAGCTGCTCCGTGGCGCTGACAAATTGCTCAATTTCCTTGATATCTTTCGAGATCTCCTCGAGGCTGCGTCGCACATTGGCCTCCTTCTCGCCCGGCGTGGAGTAGCGGCGCTGTGGCTCCGGCCGTGTATTAATCACATTCCGCATAAAAGCATGCCGCTCCAGCGTCTCGCAGAAACGCGGCGAGGGTGGCCTCTGCACCTGGCCCGGCAACGTCGCCATCCGCTTCAGTTGGCTGTGTGCTGCCTGCGCCTGGAACTCGTCGTAGGCGAAATTTTCCAAGATGTTGGGCGATGACTTCAGCAGCGCTGCACTTGCCTCCGTGTCGAGCTCCTCACGGCGCTGATTCAACTGCGAATAAAATAAACTTGAGTCTCGCGCTCGCCGCTCAAGTGGCCCCACCGGCAAGGCGAACCACCTTGGCGTCGGCCAACACGCAAATGCAATAAAAGCTAAAAGCAAAAACAAAATACAACTGTGCCTTGCATGCTAATTGCCCCGGGACGCCCGCACAATCCCATTGAATCGATTTAATTGAGCAGCGCCCCTGCGCCTCATCTATCAGAAAGCAGACAGCAGCTATCTAACCATTAGCTGAAGCGTGTGGAGCGTGTTTTTTATCTTTTTTTTCGGTCAGCGAAGGACGTTCAATCAACTCCATTTGCAGCTAAGATATAAATTTCATTAAGTCCATGAACTAGGGAATTTTTTACTTCTTTTAAAGATTACTTATCTAACAGATCAGCTGGAATAGTTAAGCTAAAATTATTTTAGAGTTCAAGGAGTTGCTTCAAAATTAAGCCTGATATATTCTATATATATTGTGACTATATTATATTTGCAAACATGATATCAGATTCATCATTTTTTAGTAAATTTTGTCAAATTGTCCTTTTTGATGTCCTTATACAAGTGAAAGAAGGAAAAAGTCGCTTCTATGACAAATATGTATTCAAAAATACTTAAAAATTGAAATTAGAAATTATATATAAAAATATATATTATATGTGAAAATATGTGATATTATCTGTCTAAGATCACATACAATATATTTCACATATTTTATCTGCATGTTAAAAATGAAATATTTAAATAATAGGTGGAGCCCTGCTGAAGCAAAGAAACTCACACAAATTTATGAAATGTATATGCAAAGCGCAACAGGTAATAAAAAACAAGTAACAACGTTCTAGTCGGGTCTGCCCGACTCGTAGATCCCCTGAAGCAAGTCTGAGGCGATGTTTTAAACAATCTAGCTTACATCTTTTATGTGTACATATTAGCCTCTGCGCGCACATACACACGCACACATATACATACACATACTGCGTAGATGATTTAGCGGCTCCGCTTGGGCTGCATTCTGGGCAGCATTATGAGAAATTGATTGTTAAATAACTTCGGTTCGGCCAAATCGACTCAGCTCGTCGTTCTGATCAAAAATATATATACTTATGGGGTCTGCCACGCCTCCTTCTGACTGTTACATACTTTTTGCAAAACCATTATACCCTGATTTCCCATTTTCAATGGGTTCAGGGTATAAAACGAAAATAACTATATTCAAAGCCTATTTGATTCATATTTTAAACCGAAATATCAAAGCAGGTCATGAAATTAGCCTTGATTCATATCAGTTTGCTTTTCATTTCAGTCGACTACAAATCTTTGAAAAGTTAACTACAATCTTCAGAAATATAAAAAATTCCTTAAATAATTGTCGAAAATGTGTGCCCTTCGTTTTATGCACGAACTCTATTGGAAGAAGAAGGGTGATGTCGTGCGCTTTTTGCATCGCATTCGTTTCTGGCATCATCGCCATTTGTTGCATCGTGCGCCCACTCGACCGGACAAGGCGCGCCGCTTGGGGTATCGTGTCAAGTGGGGATTTGTCATCTATAAGATTCAAGTGCGTAGTGGAGGTCGCAAGCGGCCAGTGCCCAAGGGATGTACACATGGAAAGCCCAAAGGTCATGGTGTCAACGAGCTGAAGCCCTATCGTCGACAACAGGCCATTGCCGAGGAGCGTGTTGGCCGTCGTCAATCTGGCTTGCGCGTGCTCAACTCTTACGGGGTGGTCCAGGACGCTAGCCCCAAATATTGGATATGCAAGCATGGGCATAAGCATCGGGAGCTGCGTGATCTGACCTCTGCCAGCAAGAAATCTAGTGGCATTGCAAAGGGCAACAGATACTCGCAGACAATTAGCGGATCTAAAATGGCTTCCACAAAGCGCAAGAATGGCGAGCATTTGCGGAAGAAGCGTTAAAATGCAAATGTGGAAAAACTACATATGAAAACTTTGGTAGACCTATGAAATGTGGAAAAACTACATATAAAAACTTTGGTAGACCTAAAATTTAGTTCGTTTCTTTGTTTTCTTTACCTTAAAAACGCGACCTTTGCTGGCCATTTTGTTGTTGCTCCGCTGTTTACTTCCGTGCGAGTTCACTGGCAGTTCAAAGTTCAGGGTCGTGTCGCTTAGTTCGCCATTCAGTCTGTAATTATAGTGAAGTTTATTGCGTGGCACACGCGGCGTATGATTAATGCAAAATGCCATTGCGTCGCGTCCAATCAGTCTTATCAGCTGCCCTTTTCACTGGCATATGCTACATACATTATTGATTTTTACCAGAGCTGCAGTTTGGGCGCCACCAAAATGCTCAACAGGTGTGTGTTTTTGGTTATTTTAATGTAATATTAAATATTTTGACTTTATTTTTAGACTATTTAATTTCTTAAATATTTCTTTTTGTATATTTTCTGCACTTTTTGCTTAGTTTAAAATGCATTTTTCCGTTGCCCACAGAAACTACGCAGACAATTTAGATGAAAACTTTAACTCACCTTCTTTGCAGCTAGCAGGCAATTGACAAACTAAGCGTTGATAGTAAACTGGACAGCGGCAATGGCAGCAGCTGACTTGGTCTTGCTTTTTGGACCAAAGATCTGCACATGCGTAGAGACCGTGGTATGAAATTGATTGCAAATCGAACTACAAAAACTTATTTAACTATAAATAAATGCTTAAATTAATAAATGCTTATTATTTAAATTTATTTGCAGGCATATATAGATGTATTAAATACCGTTATCAGAACATCAACTGTTGTTAGTTAACATAATTTGATAAGGCTTTAAATGCTAACCTACTGTTAGCAGCAGCAATAACAGAACCTTTAAGTGTTAAGAAAAGCTTGGGCTAAGCGAGCTTTGAGTCAACAAACTTTGCACAGCTTTTCAACGCCAATTCTGATGACTTTATGCTTTTAGGTATAATAAGAAATATTGTTCTATTATGAAAAAAAATTAAATAAATTAAATTATGCAATATTTTATATAATTTGTCAAAAAATATAGATAAATAAATTAAATATTGTTATAAAATATTAAAAGAAAAATTAAAATAATATTAAAAAATATTTAAAAAATATAACAATATTTAAAAATATTAAAACAATATTGAAAACTATATAAAAAATTTAAAAACAAATTTAAAATTTGTTTAAAAAATATTAAACTATTAAGGTTTAAGTAAAAACTCTAAAATCCCATATTTCCACAGTAAAAAAAATATTTACAAAATATAAAATATTTCAAAAAAGAAAATATGTAATAAAAAATTAGTTTTTATATCATAATGAAGTTATAGATAGTTATAGAAAGAGTAGTCATTTTATCACTAGCTTGCTAATTATTTAAACACAAATAAAGTTTTTAAATTTTTTTTATTTATATATTTTTAAATAATATTCCGTTCAGCTCTACATTTACAATTACATATTTGTAATATTTGTTGGTTTTGTTTTTTTTTGTTTGTTTTTTTTGTATCTTTTAAATTACATATATATACTTATGTATATATTAAAATGTATATATAACTTGTTGGATTGTTGGTTTTTAAACTTTATAAATTGTATGTAATTAAAGTGAGAACGTCTGCTAAAAGGACGAATAGAGGAAATCGTTGGACGCAAACAGCTAAGAAAACCAAACTCTTTGGAGTCTGCGCATCATAAAAATGATTTTACCCAACATCTTTCCCATACAAACTGTGGAACGCTATGCATAAACATTTACATTAGATGCCGTGAAATAAAAAAAAAATATAATATGTGAAAACCTCATGGTGCAACGGATGGATGCTACGATGTGTGGCCAAGTAGAGCAATGCTATGGGTACCACTTGGCGTATGAGGAATTTGAGAAACGCATTAGAATGACATATTTGATACATACATACATACATACATACGTACACACCTATAAAGAAACAGTTGCTAGTTTTTGTTTTGTGTTTTTTTATGTTTTTTATGTTTTTTTTTATGGTTTTGTTTTTGTTTGACTGAAAATTATGTTGTAACTTATATTATGGTTCTTGGTGTGGTTGTTTTTGTTTTAAGTGCATATTTAAAGGTTTAAGGTTTTCTTTTTTTGTTTGATTTTTGTTTTGTTTGTTTGTTTTTTTTTCTTAATTGTTTTTCATTTGTTTTATGTCACTTAAAAAATTACATTAGTAAAATGTATTTTAAAACTGATGCGAACGCGTGGGCAATTCATTTGCCTTGGCATCTACTCGCTCTCGTCCTCTTCGTCCTCCTCGGAGGACTCTTTCTTCTTGGCCTTCTTGGCGGGCTTCGCGGCGACCTTCTTTCGCTTCTTGGGCGCACCGGAGTCGGTGCCGCCATTTGCCTCATACTCCTTTACCGCCTTATTGTACTCCTCCTTCATTTTGATGGCTTTCTGTTCCCATTCCTAAGGTGATATATATATATATATATTAATATGAAGTTCATATATTTTTTTGATAGAAACACTTACGGTTTTGTCTTTCAAGCCGCGCCACAGTTCACCGCCACGCTTGGCAATATCTGTGACCTTGCTGCCGGGATTTTCCTTTTTGATCTGTTCGCGGGTCTCGTTCAGCCACAGCATGTACGCTGACAAAGGACGCTTTGGGCGCTCGCCGCTCATATTTAAACTTTGTGGAGTTACGGTGGATTGGATTTGATACAAATTTAATGTTTGCTCCCTCAGAGTTTTCTATTCTGTAAGCAAATTAAAGGAAGGAAATGCTTAGCCAGATAGTCAAGACTAACAAATATATATATATATAGCAGTGAGACTGTGTTCCCCTTAAATTTCCTTTTGACAGTAAAATCAAAATCTATTTCCATATAAAAATTGTATATACCACAAAAAAAATTACTTTTCATAAAGTATATTATGTTCTTCTTTTGTCATATTTCTGACAATGAATATGCATTTGACTAAAATGCTCGTAAATATTCAATAATTGCATATTGGCATACACAAACAACGTCCATCAAATATTCCTGCATATTGTGAAGCCAACTGTACACAGTTTGCCCACCCACACGCGCACAGATACATGCACATGCACAGATACATACATATATAGGCAGCAAGCATATGCATACTGCAGTCTTTTTTATATGCACATAGACTCGAATTATTATGTGCACACATGTATATACAAATATATATATATTTTGTACATAATTTACTCAATTATGCATTTGTGTGGGGTTCCGATTGGAATTCACTTTTCGCTGGCAATGGCCAGTACATATATACTACACCTGTAAATGTATGTAAAATCAGGGCAATGCACTTTTAAATAGCTGCCCAGTAAATACATGATATGATGCAGTTGCACACATATGTCTTTTAGCTCTATATATTGTCAGTGACTTCCGCTCAAACGCAACTGTTTGTCAAGTTGTTAAGCTATATAAGAAAATCTGAAAATGGCATATATTTAAACTGGATTTTCCAATGTACCTTGCTTGATGAACTTCCCCCTAAACTGCGCATATATTATGCAAATTTTGTTTGTATCATCATCATCATCATCATTATCTTCATCATCATCGTTGTTGTCATCATCAGACAATCGCCTCCATGCACTTGACCCAAATACTGAGAAATACTGACAAATAACGCAACGCGCACGAGACAGCGACGACAACGTTGCTGTTGCTGATGCTGACGAGATGCTCCGGCAATTGGGTTAACAAACCACAGAACTGAGCACTTGCAGAGAGGGAGCACAGCACACAATAAATCAACGACAGCCGTGTGGCAGCAGGCAGCAGGCAGGAGGCAGGTGGCAAAGCTGCAGTCATATCAATCACAAAGACAAATCCAACCACTGGTCAGCTAGTGGCAACTGCGTACATATTAGCTTCAATGCAATAACAACAATGCTGCCCACATCCGCTGTATGTGTGTGTGCGTGTGTGTGTTTGGGCTCTAACTCCTGCAGCAATAGGGAAATGGCGGCAAAGTTGTTGTTAGTTTCACGCGCGCTGAGTTGTGCCCCTAGACACATGCCACCGCCCACCGCCCACACACACGCAATGACGTTGTCAATGTCGCCACACGAGGCGGCAACACGTGATGCACAAAGCAACAGCGGCAGCTGCTTCATGGGTTACGCGTTGCCAACACCAGAAGGATTCCTCCGATGAGCACGACACATGTCGGATATACACGCAGCCCAGACGAGTGTATTTATATATACACATATATGTGTACACATATACCACCTACAAAATCGAAAGCGAAATACATTTTGTCTGGCGTGCGTATGCACGTGTGTGTGTGTGTGTGCGGTAGAAGATGTCAGCAATTGTTAGGTGTAGAAGTAGGTAACTAGGCACTTGCGAGTGTTATTTATGTGTATGCATAA
This sequence comes from Drosophila gaucha, assembly GCA_035045545.1. NCBI lineage: Eukaryota > Metazoa > Arthropoda > Insecta > Diptera > Drosophilidae > Drosophila > Drosophila gaucha. Next base: position 6,201,783 of record JAWNOY010000375.1, read on the forward strand.
AGAGCCAGAACTTTAATATAAACATGTTACCAGTTGCCAGAAATATATGCAGGAGATGATCAAAATATGAGGCTTAGAGCAAACCCTTTTGGCTATGCAAGATATTAAATTTCTAGCAAATTCTAGCTAATGAAACTAATTTAATTGCATTAGAATGCTATATATTGAGCGAAATTATTATTAAATTATTAATTAATTGATTAAAACAATAATGTATCTATTTCTAAGATGTAAAATATCGAATGAATGTAAAATAGGCAAAAAATACAAATTTATACGCACAAATGTGTTCTTCAGATTTATAGCATACTTTTTAGGGCAACAATAACGAAATGAGCTTTGTGCAACAGCTATCATATCTATTATGTATAAAAGCATACATATATATGCATATCTATCGATTTCTTGCTTAATTATTAATTATTTATTATTATTAATTTTAATAATCTTACAGCTTAACTCAACTGTCTTTAGCCAAATAGACAAAATCTTTGCATAAACATAAAACTCTGCTCATTTCGATTTTGCGTACCTTGGTCAAGTGTCCAATTTCTAATAAATATTTAAATTCAAGAATTCAGAAATATGTTGTCAATGCTGTCATTGGTCATATCAGCAGTTGAATCGTATGTGCTGCCTATTTTGGTGTTCGTAACATATCAAAAACTGTGTACGTTACGCATACGCAGCGTGGTACGACTTCCCACACAAGCACATGCATTATAGATAACTAGCTGGGGACAACGTACGAGATTGAAATGAAAGGAAAGGACAACAAATGATATTAAATGGCATACAAAATGAGGCAGGGCCGACATTTTAGCGTTGATCTAAAATTGAAAAGCACGAACGCCAAAGCTGACGCCAACGCAGTCGCTGCCAGCGTCACAGCTCGCGTCGCTGCTGCCGTCACAGTCACAGTCAACGGCAAATGGATGAAATGTGAAATTGCTGAAAAGGAATACAGTACACAAATACAAATACAAATATACACAGGCATAAAATTACGGCTGCCTCTGCGGCGGAGGCTTCTGCTTATCTCTACTATATGAGAGTGTGTGTGTATGTGTGTGTGTGTTTATAGCATTTTTAATGCCGACAACGCAGCTGCTGACGTCGACAGCGCTGCTGCTGGTTGAACGCTGGAACGCTCAGTGGTTGTTGTCTGCACAGCGGTGTAACCACCCGAACCACCCGAACCACCCAAACCACCCAAAAACAACGAACCCAAACTGTAAAATTGTTGCCTGAATGCGACTTTCAGCTCGAGCTTGTGCGCAGTGACAGCATTTTAGGGTAGATACTTTTACAGGGATTTGCGCAGTGGATGTCGACAGGGCAAACAACCGTTATATGTGGCAATATACGTATGTATGTCTGCATGTATACATATATGTATGTGTGCGTGCGTTCCTATGTGACTGGCGTTTACCGTTAGAGAGCGTACAGTGGTGACTTTTTATGGCCCTGCCGCAAAGTATTGCCGACTGAAATAATATGTTTGCGTTTTCGACTAAACTTTTTCGAGAAGTGTAGCTGTACAGTCGTGGCATGAATTATAAGCAGACCACACATATATGTCATTATGTGATTGAAAATGATGCAAGTAGAAGTTGGGTTTAATTTGTATAATCTTATATTATATTTAAATTTAACAAAATAGTTGTTGTGAAAACAATCAAATAATTGCAAAAGCAACATGAAATACTGCCAACGTAAATTGAAAAAGATCGAGGCAATGCTCGAAATCTTGTTTGTTTTTAATGTTTTTTATCAAAACAAAATAAGTTACACACTCATTTGAGCACGGCCTCAACGATTAGCTAACAAAAGGCGAGGGCCCATATGTCAAGAGAGACAGAGAGAGAGAGAGAGAGAGCGAAAGCTTTGTCAAAACAACAAACAACAACAAGTGCATTAACACATACATACACACATTAATCAGTTGACAGGCGATGATCAGCGAATAACAAGCGACGACAACAACAACAATAGCAAGGCCAACGCAGTCGACGTCGACGAGAGCTTTTTGGCTTTCTAGCAAAAAACACAAAAGAACAGATCTTTGATGAGCTGTAGGCAACTCGCCTGCGATTCTTGACAATTCATTATCGTATCGACCGCCCACGCGGCGGCAAAGTTCGTTTTGGAGCTGTGAAAATGGCGCGAAAGAGCTTTGCAACTGTAAATGCGGCACACGCTGTCACTTGAACTGCGTTCTTGCCCTCGCTCTCTCTCTATTATGCACCGCCGCTCTCTTTGTGCAGGTAGTGTGTCAAACTTTTGGCGCCATTTTTAGTTGGCGTTCGAGTGTTCGCGATACGAGTGCAAAAGCAAAACGCGCGCGAAATGCAAAAATAAAAAAATAATAATAAACAATGTGAAAGCACAAATAACATGCGAAAACTGAGCCAAGAGAATCTTACAAGGAATTGGGATATACGCATCATCATCATAATTTAAAAGACAATATAGTAAAATATATGCAAATATGCCTACTACTAAATAAAATAATGTAAATTTTAAAAACAATCTAAATTTGATAACAGTCTAATTTAAAGTTTAAAACCTCATTGAATATATATATAAAAATATATATTATATTTTTTCATTTATAATTTAATTTCAGTTTCAAATACCTCAAAAACTATATAGCTTATTATATAATAAATATAAATATTTATTTTCAACCATAATTTTATTTAATACAAAAACAATATAATTAATTAATTTAAATAATATATATATATATATATATATATATAATTTAATTTCAATTTCAAATATCTCAAAAACTATAAAATTGTTTATAAGTAATCACATTATAATTAAAATTATAATCAATTATATATTTTTTAATAGTATTTTTTCTGCTATTTCCATTATCAAAATAAGTGCTGATATCAAACACTTGGGGATCATATTTGTTTGGTTTTTAGCTGCGTGAAGATCACACTTAAACATAGCTTTGAGCTTAAGAAAGCTTTTTTATTACGATAAGAAATGTTTATTATGTTATTTTTAAATTTTTAAAGGAAAAGTTCACTACTACTACAAAGAGAGAGAGAGAGACGGAGAGAGAGCGAGAGAGAGAGGGGGAGTTCACGGTTAGCGAGTTAATATTCTCAATTACTAACCGCATTTCACGGTCAGAGACTTAAAACTTCATCAGCAGTAGGAAAATTCATTCCGCCGGGCAATTTTGCGCACGCAGCTGCAAAATGCGAGTCAAGCAAAATAAACATGGGAAAGTAGCATTGGCAAAGGGAATGGGAAACGTGACCACCGACAGCCGGGAAGACTTGGCGACAATTGCATTGCCATGTGATAACGAAGACGCATCGCAATGAAATGTTAAAACAATTGAGGCCAACACACACAATGCACTGGAGCATTAGGTATACACTCGAATGCCTCAGGGATCGTCACTTAGACTCAAGACTCACTGCAATAGCCGACAGGTGGGTGGCGGCACAGGCGCTAACCAAGTCCGGATCGGGCTGGGAGTAATAACTGAAATCGAAATCGAAAACGAAATGCAAAGCAAACGCACTGAATTGCTCCATACGGCTGTGAACGTGAGGCCATGGGATGCGATTACAGTCGCGGCAAATAATATTGCGCAAACAATAAACATTATTTTTAAGTTTTATTGAAAACTAATTATTATTAATTGTTGGTAATTATTGTAAAATATCAGATTTAATGGTCTATTTAGTTTGTTTTTATTATGAAAGCGACAACTTTGTTTATAATATACACTGTTTTTTTATTTATTTATTAAACTTTAAACAAAAACCGGTTTCCATTAAAAAATTTTAAATAAAAACAAATGTAAATAATACCTAGTTTTGACTATCTTAAATAATCGTAAAACTGGCATTTATGTATTTTTAGAGAGAAAATAAATCAAATCAATAATCGCATTTCATTTCTTCATTCGCTGCTGAGCATTTCAACTGTTAATCAATAAAATTAATGATAACATCGACCAACCTTTCCACGAAACTAAACTACAACTTGGACCATCACAGTATTAATGGCTGTCCAACTAATTTGACGCGCACTGTAAATGGACGCCCCATGGGCCGAACACTAAACGCCAGTGTAAAAATTATTACCCACAGACGACTAATGAAAAATACTCTTATTTCTGATATGTACGTACTTTGCTCTGGCTGCCGCTGTTGTTGCTGTGTGTTTACACTTCACTCTTGGCCCGGCTCGGTCTAGAAATTTGCTTCGCACTGGCGCTGGCACTGGCACTGAACAACACTCTGAACGCTGAACAAAATGTACTGCGAGTGTCTATAGAAAACTGAACTGAACTGAAATTCAACTGAAGCAGCTGTACCAGCAAAGGCAAAGCAAAGGCAAAGCAAAGCGAGCCAGGGCGAAGCACGGCGAGGCGAGCAGGGGCGAAGGCAAGCAGGCAGCAGCAGCAGAACAGAAGCAGAGGCGAAACATACACACGCAGAGGCAAACCGAACGAACGAGTGAACAGCGAGACCATCAAATAATACACAGAGCCGGAGCCGCAGTGAGCGCAGTACAGGCAGGCGGCAGCAAAAGTATCTGTATCTGAGAGTCGAACAGCCAGCCAGCCAGGCCAGGCCAGCCAACCAACATAGAGCGTTGTCGACGCCGACGACGACGTCGTTGACGGCAGCGGGCGACGCAGAGCAAAGCGAACGCAGGCAGACGGGCCACTGTATGTAGTGGCCGACAGTGGTGGCATATAACGTGCGCACAGCTGCCGACTGCTGAGTGCGTGTGTGTGAGAAAAATAATTTGCGTTTTTGCGGTAGCCGCCACAGTAGTGTACAATATAAATGGACTGGCTGCGCCATGGAATTTGTACAGCGCATGCACAGTGCTGTCGCTGAATGTTGGAAGGGTATTGGAAATGAATAAAATCGCTAGCTTACAAATTATCGTAGGAAGTATATAAATTAATGAATTTATTTTTAACTCAATAAGAAAAATTTTTTTAAAAAATATTTTTATGTAAATTTTGATTTAAGAGAATTAACATTAAATTTTATTTTTAATATTCCCCAACTTTTTTTAGTTTTGCTTGTTTATTTTTATTTGTTGGAGAAAATTATGCTTGAAGAATTTGAATTTATTTATTTTTTTAAGTGACAGATAAAATATATTATTATTAATGTATGCTGCAATTTATGCTCATACCCTACACCAGTGTTACCCCACACTCCGACGCCGTTGTTTTACTCATAGGCACGCGCATGTTCGACTATTTTTGACGTGACTGTACGCTTTGGCTGCTTATTGCTTCAGCCATATAAAAAGCGTGGAGCGAACAAGCTTTGTGCGAACGAAATGCCAGTAGCATTTTGCCGCGGCAGCAGCGGCGCCGCTGCCACTCGCCTACCTCACCCACCCCCTTCCCCACCCTGCCCCCCGCCTTCATTACCCCTTGGCTTTTCATGCTATCCGCCGTCATGTCATGAACGTAGTCGTCGTCACATATAACCAAATATGCCGCCCACCTGCCCCCCTACTTACCCCCGCTACCGTCACTCACGCGCTCAAATCTACAACAAATGCCTGCCATCAGATACCCCTCACCCACCCCTCCTCCCCCGTCAGCTCTTAAGCTTACAACAACAAATAAGTATTTACAACATTTTACAACACTGCAAAAATGTTGTTAATTTAATGTTAATGCAACCAGAAATTAATAGAAATTAACGAATTAAGATCAGTATTTGCATAAATTGCAATTTGTCATTTGTTGTTCGAAGCTATTTCTGTATTATTTACTATTGAATAGTTGGGCAAGCGATGCATCAGCGCATTTTTCAAAAAATAACCGTCAATATTATGAGCGCGCGCATTCAAAATTTAAATTCAATAGCAACAACAATGCAGAAGCAGAAGAACAGCTACGACGGCGACGACAACGTCGACAAGAACGGAACGAAATCGAGAGAATTCTGGGGCCAGCTACAATATGAATGTAGAATGGGTCTTTGATTTTGGCACTAACAGGCCAGGCTATGCTAGGCCATGCCAGGCCAGGCCAGGCCGGGGCCACCTTTTGCGCTTTTGATAGGGCACACGGTAGAAATTGGGTCGTTTAGTTTTATTTTGCAAAATTTATATAATAAATGGCCGCATTGACGACGCATTTTGGTCAATTTGTGTAGCAAATACAATGAGAAATCAATCATAGTGAGACACTTTTCACTCACCCGTAGGAAAATGTCGCTAAATTTGCGTTTTTAATTGCAGGCCTCGTCGATATATCGACTCGTGGTTATATTTTGTGCACTGGCGTTTTGCTGTTGTTTGTTCACTTTATAAATTTTCTTCTACTAAAAACTCAAGTCAGTTGTGCTTCGCTGTGCTCTCAGTTGCTGTATCGGTCTCGGTTTGTTCAGCACCGTAGTACGTACGTACAGCTTTTGCCTTCAGTGGAATATCAAATACACAGAATGAATGCCAGGCAGCCAGCCAGTCAGCCAGCCAGCAAGCCAGAGACCAAGCACCAAGCACCAGTACGAGTACGACGCAAACGCAGGCAGTGAAAATGTATCTGTATCTGTATATTTTGTATGCGTGTACGACTATATGTGTGTGTATGTGTGCGTGCGTTTGTGTGTGTGTGTGTGTGTGTGTGTGTATTTCGTTCATTCGCTCGCTCGGTACGTTTCGTTGGTTTGTTCGCTCTAGTACTATGTGCGCAAAGCAGAGGCAACGGCTACACACAGTACAGCTCGCACACACACACATACACAGTCACAATTACATAGACACATGTAGGTGTGTATCTGGCCTGGCCCCGCGTTCAATGTATGCGTTGCTGAACAAAAATTTCGTTCGTTATATGAACACACGGCAGCAGCAGCAATAGCAGCAGCAGCGACAGCGGCAGCAGCCACAGCACTTCGTTGGCCGAGGGGCATATGGAGAGTTGAGCGGGCAGGAGGCGGGGGCCCAACGACAACCGGCAATGGCAACAGCACTGAATATGGCCGCCTGCCTGCTGATTGTGGCTGTGGCTGGTTTGCTCTGGCTTGCCCTGCGCCAAACGGTTTACCTCGCAATCCCAAGTAGTTGACTAGAAATTTTGGATGGTAATAGCCCATAGAAGGGGATTTTTTGAAAAGCCAGAATTGTGTTCGAATATTGATTTTTTATAAAAGTATAAAAAATTAATATATTATGTGGGAAAATTTAATAAATAAAAGCGTTTTTCAACTTGGAAGCATTTAAGCACTAGAAATGCATTGAGCAAATGATATATAAATTATAAAAACAGTATAAAAATATCAGGATATATATAATATAATAAAACAATTCATATTAAAATAATAAAATAAATATTAAAAAAATATTTTTAAAAATATTGAAAAAAATAATAATATCAATAACGTTCTTTGAATTTTATATTGATATATATTTTATATTTTATTTTAATATTTTTAAATAATACATACATATATATTTATTAACTATTTATATATAGTATATATATTATAACATGACATATAACATATACTGAAAACAAGACCAATTTAAAAAAAAAATTAACAATAATTAAAAAAAACAGTTTTTTTTTAAAAATATTCATAAAATATGTATAATACGTATGTATATATGAAAGAAGTATTAATTTATATGTATGTAAAGATATCTACACTATTTTTTCAGCAAAGACTAAACTTTTTTAACTGATCTCCTCTTAAGTATAAATAGTTTTTTTTTATAAAATCAGTTCCATAAAATATTAACTTTAGCTGCTTTCATTGTTATATTTATTCATGATTTTCATATACGTACATATATACATACATATGTATATATATCTGTATGTACATTTATTTTAGATATAGTTACAAAGGCTTGTCTTTCTGGGTCAAAAGATGTATCTCTGTCTGTATATCTAAGTCTCAACCTCTATCTTATATATATAGTGATATATATATATATATATATATATATATATATATATATATGTATATATATTTTTTATGTATCTATATCTGTATCTATATACAATATTTATTAATTTAAAAATTTTATCTTTATATCCGGAGCAACAAAGGCTTTTAGGTTGAGATACTAACATATAGATCAATTGATCTTGAGAATGTTAAGAAATCTATAATTTTATTATTAAACAAAATTCAAGATTTTCTTATAAAGTTTATTTAATATTTTTTGGAAAAAATATTATCATGTATTGGAATATCATAAATTACATATAAAAACCATTAAAGCTCATTCTGTGTAGCGCACCGTGAATTTCGACCAGTTTGAAGCATTTCGCTTGTATGGCTCTGACTACAGTACGAGTATCTCGCTCTGCTGAGCCCACAGACAGCCGCAGTCAGAGTACAGCCAGTAGCAGAGGCCCGCAACGGGGCGAGCGAGCCAACGAGCAAACGAGTGAAATAGGCAGCGGCAAATGCAGAGGCAGTCCGAGCGACAGAGGGGAGCGGCAACAGCAGCGGCGACTGCGTTGTATCTGTATCTGTATGTGTACGTGTCGTTGCTGTTGCCGTTGTTGTTGTTGTCGTTGTCGTGTGTGTATCTGTATCTAAGCGAGCAAACAGCTCACAGCCCCAAGTGCGGGCCCCCAGCAACATAGTAGATACGCTGCGAAAATCAATGTGCCTCATTTAGTGTAGGGTACACTACGTCCAGGCAGTGGGCCAGGCGCTATACAAAATGTTATATGAAAGCTCAAATAGTACGCCTCTGACATAGATCAGAAATTTGTTTTGATTGAAAAGCCAAACGAGATCTATCAATTAAAAGATTCATCTCACTATTAGAAACGGGTCTAATCGGCTTACTAATTCTCGTTCGTTTAATTATAGCTTAGAACAGGCTCTTTAGCTAATTTATTGGGAGATCAGTTGATTCTTGATTTGCGATTTGAGTGGAATAAGACAAAAAAATCATATGTATCAATCTTTATCATCCGCAGTCATATAATCTTTAACATTTTATCTGAGCCAGTTAAAATCTGTCATAGATTCTGAGTTCATGACTTACTGAAAAATTAAAAGCAAATGGAAAGATTAACGGTGGATATGAGCTTTACCTGAAGCCTCTTCTTTTTATAAGACTCTTATAAAAACTAAAATATTTTACAATGAAAAAAGTTTATTAAGTGCAATCTATAAGGCTAAAAATATTTATTGAGAAACGTATTTTAACAAAGAAAATACTATTATTATAAAATTAAAATCTAGGATTAAAAAAAAAAAAAAATTTTTTAAGTTTAGGACTCTGCTTAGTTAATGAATTATTCTTTCAATATACATATATTGATAAATACTTGTACATATGTTTATTTGAGAAATTTTTCATTTTTTCCCATATATTTAAAGCTTAATATTATTAAAGGAATAAATAAAAAGAACTAAATCCCATTCGTTTTTTTTAAACTTTACAAATATTTTTCCTTAAAATTATGTATTTCTCCCATACTAATTATTTTTGCCACAAGTGTATGTATATTCTACCTGTTATATTATTATTATTATGGTACAATTTTTGGCTAGTCTATGAAGAAATATTTCATAATAAAATTAAAAAAAATTAAATATAAATATATATAGTTTACAAGTATTTAATTTTTTACATTTTTAAAACTCATATTGGAACTAGAGTTATAAAGAATTTTTTGGAATTCTTAAAGCTTTTATGTGTAGAGCTATAAAATCTCCATAAATATAAAAACGAGCAACAAATAAATTTGTAAAATAAAAGTTAGATTGCCTAAAATAAAATAGGATTCAGGACACTGTGGCCTGGTAGCAGGCAACATAATAATCTGTTGAATATATGTACTGAAAATTCAAAGAGCTGACGATTGGACGCATGGAGCTCGGCCCACAGTGCAGTGGGTCGATGTCGATTATTCCGGTTGTTTGCCGTCTCAATGCACGAGTGTTCGTTCGTTCGTGTCCCGCACCCAAGCTAACGGTCCGTTGACATCGGGTGGGCTGGGGGTGTAAACTCGGCCCGCTCTGGCTCTGCCTGCGCTGTCGCCGCTGCCGCCACTGCTGCTGCTGCTGCTGCTGGTACTCTGAGGTGAGAGACGCGCCGCCTGTTGGCTGCAGTCGCTTCGGTGGTGGCAATTGTCGGCTGTATGAACGGGAATACATGCTCGGGATGTATGCAAACCAGGCAAAAGCAGCAGCAGCAACAGCAGCAGCAGCAGCAATGGAAGCCCACGAAGGAGCGAACGAACCGAACGCATACTCGACAGGATGTGAATATATGTAAGCCTGTGTGTGTCTGTATGTGTTTATAAATATATATATATATACATACATAAATATGTATGTGTGTGTGTGTCCTTTCCTATGCTGCGTGTGTGTAAGAGCATAGAAACGAAGTGCAAACTGGTAGGCAGAATAAGGTCCAAGCAGAAACATCGCATAGCACGAACTGCATATACCCTCTTCACACAAAAAATTTAATAAGTAGGTATTGAAACTATAATTGAATGATGAAAATACTAATTACTGCATCAACCGAAATTGACAAAAGGCATATGTTATAATAGAATATATGTGACATATGATAATTATCACTTTTTTAATAATTGGAGTTTGTTAATAATGGTTAATAACAGATCGATATATTTAAATATACATAGTTTATTTTTTATTTATTGATTGACCAATCAAGAGAAATAATGCAGTTCTCTCGATAAATTTCGACTCATAGAATTAGTTCTGGCCTTAGGTCACAATTAATAGAAAAACAGCTAAAAAAAAGAATAGGTACTTTAGGTATTTTAGGTATTATTAAATTTTTTTTTTCCTACGTTTAAAAACTTTGATTTAAATTGATTTGATTTTTTCAAATTGCTTCTAACATTTCGAACTGTTAATTAAAAATTTAATATAAAACTAATTTTTTTAATTTATGCTAAAACGATTCTTAAACATTTTGTTTTTAGTGTACTTTAGTTTAGTTTAGTTTAGCTTCAATTACATTTATAAATTTATTTCAGATCGTTTCATAATACTTTCCTAATTACTACGAAATTTTGTTTAAAAATTGATTTTAGTTAATTTTAACAAATCCATTCACATAGTATCTCTCCATTCAAGTGTCTTCTCTGTCTAAATAGCGCATAGTGTATGTCGTTATGGCAGAGAATTAAAATTCGGGGTGGTCGATCGCTTTACTATGTTGTTTAGCTTGAGCAGCCGTCGCGACGATGAGGACGGCATAGTTTGCCAGCTTAGTTGCATTTGTGCGTGATTCTTGGGTTTCGCATATGTCGCAGTATGTGTCTATGTGTGTGTGTATCTGATTGTTGCCGTTGGTCCCTTTATAGAACTGGCTGACTTGAGCTGAGTGAAGTGAATCTTGCAGCTTCTCTACACACACACACACACACACACACACACACGCAAATATACTTTGCACAGCAGGATGGCTTGGCCAGGCACAGAGATGGTCAGAGTAGAGTGCCAGGCACTTGTTGTCGTTGTTGTTTGTTGTTTGTTGCTTTTGTTGTTTTTTGCTTTTTGGTCCACTGGCGTCTTCCTGTCGTCGCCTGCTTGAGCCAATATGCTTGCCATATGGATGCAATGTATCTTTTACATTTACCGTTACGTTATGCTGGCGCAATGCATATTTAATACGCATATGCAGAATCCAGGACAATACAATTGTGATATTATGCTAAGTTTTCCAAAAGTTGTCCATGCCAAATGCATATTAGAAAACTTTTTTCGGCTCTTATAGGTAATTGTTTCATATAGCAACCACAAAATGGTTAGGAACTTGTTAAAACAGGATAGTTTTATTGATTTTTAAAGACAATATCTATATTAAATAATATTATTTTACATTTTTTGATAAAAAAAAGTATTTGAATTTAATTTGACTACTAAATTACACAGAATTATGTTTTCATCATATTTGGTTTGAAGAATTTTTAACTAGTTTAATATTTGAATGATATCCAAAGTTCTTGGCAAAGACTATTGTTAAAAGAGCTATATAAAGTATATAAGTATATAAAGTATATCTTTAAAAAAAAACTTCTAGAGAGAACACAATTGTAAATTTACAGAGAAGGTTCTAGGTAAGACATTCTTTAAGCTTTTGTCCTCTGACCACTTTTTTCTAGATATGACGAAGACAACTATATTGTTATTGTTATAATATCTAAAGACTAAAGATAACCATTATATGTTTTTCAACTTTCCCACACGATCTACTAGATCTCACAGTTGCAGCTTTCCATTATATGACCAGGAATTTGATTACTCTAAACCCTAATTGCGCTATATGCATGCATAAGCACAGGTAGTAGCCGACCACCTGAAGCTCCAGCAACTGAAGTATTTTTACCTCATAATGTGTTGGCCTCTGGTACTGATTCTGAATCAGATTCTGAATCTGGTGTCTGCGGTTGTCTCTGGCCTCTCTAGGCGGGCACTCGGTTCGCACGAACAGCTGATGATGCATATAAATACCGAGTGGGAGAAGTGACTGCTCGCAAATATGCGGATGGGTCTGTTGTTTGGAGGGCGATGACGATGGCGCTGTGAGGCTGCTCGGCTACGGCTCGGGGCCGGTTGGCCCCAAACAGCCAGACAGCTGGACAGACGGTCAGGCCGACTGGTCCCACACGAGGGGCCCCACAGAGTCTTTCAAAGGCCAAGTTCAGTATCTTGAACACAATTCATGTGCTGCCTATTGTTGTGTTGGCCGAGTGTGTGGCTGGCGATGCAGTTGCGCGATTTGAAACAACAACAGGACTAGCACTCCACCCCCAACCCCCAACTCAACCTCCCAACACCACCTCCAACTCCAAGTTCGACTCGAACTGCGAAAGTCTGCTCTGATTCTGGGCCATGCAGCCGCCTCCATCGCTGGCATGTGACCCAATTTCGTTGGCGAAGTGCGAAAGTGAAGCTCTGAATTCCATTTCCATGTCATCCTGTGGGCGGGATGGTCGACTAATGGGAACTCAAAAGCTAAACGATCTCTACTTTAATATGCCTAATCACTATGGCCAAGGATAATGCATTTTAATAGTATTTTAAAGGTAAACTTACACACATATATTCATGCATACATATGTACATATGTATCTCAGTCATGCCACACTATCTTATCACTGATAAAAGTTTAGTTTTTTAATCGACAACGACCGAAGAATTAGAGAGAATGGATCATTAATGGCATAAACTATTTGTAAGACTTTGGAAGTAATTTTCAAGCGAGTTGTGGTACTTAAGTGACACAGTGTAGGGCATTTTGTTGTTGTCTCTAAATTCACAGAGACGATAAGCATGTGCTGCTCATCAAAAATAATAACAACAACAACAACAACAAACAATCGCAGTCAGCAGTTCGTTGTCGTTGTTTTCGTCCGGTTTTCGCAGTTTTCTCTGACTGAGTCTGAGAATTGAACGACGATTTCTACACATACAAATGCACTTATGTACATATCTATGAGCATGTGTTTGTAACATGTAATAGCTATGTATGTGTGCGCGTAGGGTGTTCGAGATTCACGCTAGCCGTATTTTGCCGCATATGCCAAAAAGACAGCTAGTTTGCGCCATAATTTAAGACAAAATTTTATGTTATAGCGCGAAAATACGACGATACGGCCCAGCCTACACTCACCCACACAATAACACACTTCCACACCACTCTCATTCACCACTCAGTCACATACTCACTCGCTCTCGCGCTCTCATGCTCTCTTCAGTTCAGCTCAGTTGCACGCTCGCTTTGCTTGTTTGTTCGCCGCTGTGGTACAGTACGGTTTGCTTTCTTTGCTGTTTCTGTTACTGTTTTGCTTTGCTTTTGCTTTTGCTTTTGCTTTTGCTTTTTAATGTACTTGCCTTGTGCTTTAGCGTTTGCTTGCTCTGTTTATGTGGCGATGCGTTGCTTTTTATGCTCCGCCTAGAGAATATTCGCATATTCTTTGTTTAGAATAAAGCAACATACAACATTCTTTCTACTCGTCGAGTAAATTATACCACTTAGAGATGGTCGCGTGTCGCACAATCTATCGTGACACGAACTAACACCACTTCGCTTTTTAGACTAAAGTTTTCTACAAAATTGGAAAACTAGTGAGATCGTGAGTGACTTACATAGTTTTATTCGATTCGATACATTTAATTAAGTATATAAACTTTTAATATTATTAGGAAAAATATTAATATTCTTCAAAAAATCACATAATAATACTTATATACATATATATATCATTGCTTCCTCTAAGACTTTAAGTACTTTTGTAGCATTTTTATCAATCATATGATTATTAAAACTCTTAAGTCTAGATCATTTCCTGGCACATTTATCGCAATTAAAATTAAGTAAATAAACTTGCCTCCGTGGTGTCGCCGCTAATCTTGCGACGCTCCATTGAGAGCATATATTGAATCTTGGATTGCATTATCATCGCATTCGAGAGGGGCATGCTCCGCAGTTGGGCCGCAACGCTGAGTCCGAAAAACATGAACTCATCATCGCCCATCGCTTGTAGGGCGCGAGTTCGATCCACTAACAAGGGGTTTCCTACGGGCAGGGAGCTTACTTCAACTATTTGTGGTGGGACTGGAGAAGGGGGTTGCGCTGGCGGCGTGATTAGGCGCAGAGGGGGTGGTGGGCTCAGGGCAGGCATTAGAGGTAGAGCCGTTGTGGGTATGAACACCTGTTGATTGGGCTCAAGTTCCATTTTGATTTCGGGCTTCTCTTCGGACTCGAACGGCAACAGCTTGATGGGCTTCAGGCGCGGCAATTTGATCTGCAAACGCTTTAAAGGCGGCGTGTTTACCATTACTACCTCGTCGTCCGATTTCTGTTTATTCGAGATATACAATATGCATAAGTGCTGAATGCAACAGAAATTTCGGTACACAGGAAAGTACCTTGTCCAGAAACTGTGCTAGGAACTTGTGGAGCGGGGCGAACCAGAGAATTTTGGGGGTATATTTCGGATTAGCCCTGATCTTCTTCAGCTCCTGATGATAGCCTGTGCGCATATTCTTGATTTTCATCTTGACACCCTGCAATGTGATCGGATTCTCGCTGGACTCCGCCTCGGCATTGATGCCGAGCTGTATGCGCTTATAGGCCGCATTCCGGGCACCCCACAGATAGGGCCGACGATTCCATAAGCAGGGTTCGCGGCTGTAAAGCTCCACGAACTTAATGTGACGTTCGTCTGTGAAGCGGAATGGTAGGCCCCCATTGCTGGACATATGGTTGACTAACGTAGGGAGAGGAAGAATGTGAGAACAAAAAAACCGTTAGGCGACCGCGCGCTCGTAATGCTTGCTGAGAACTGCGGCCAGTCGATTGTTGCTTTTGCTCTGAGCAGCTTTTTGTTGTTGTTGCTGTTGGCGCTCGGCTCTTGCTCGTGCTCGTTGCTGAAGCTTTCGCTTTGCTTTTGGTTTTGTTGCCATTTCATTACTCAGCGGATATCTGCTTTTATCTTCAGTTCGTGCCAATTGAGAGAAGAACGGCGAGCGAGCAAGTTTTGTAGAGAAGCACTTATCGATAGCTACAAATAGTCGATTAACGATGAAGCTGATTGAAAGTGATTAACTTAAAGCTTTTCCAAATATGTAGACCTTTTAGTTGTTTAGCGAGGGTTCTCTTTAGTTCATTTCAATTAAGAGAGGAGCTTAGATTTGCTCTTCTGTTTGCTTGAAGGGAGAGAAGCACAAGGCAAGTGAACTTCATTTGTGGGGAAGCATTAATCGATAGCTGCCAGCAGTCGATAAACGATAATGCTTCTTTTCATTAGACATTTGACTTGCTAGTATAAAGCAGTTATGCCAACCATATCAAACTAAAACTCACTCACACTAGACGAAAACGGTTTTTCCCCCGGGTGTAAAATTTTTCGAAAATTAAGCAAGGCCAACAAATTGGTAGATTGTGTGAATAGAAAGATCGTAGGCAATTGCATTGTCCTAGTCCTTGCTAATGCCATACCTACTTTGTGCGCCTACCCTATGCAATTTCATGAGAACTCAAAGAACTGTCTTAAAAAAGATTCTGTGCACTTCCCTTGCAGCGAGTGCAGCTTAGCAAGAAATCGTTTTCAGCATTTCGATCCGAGTCCTTCGACTGCCTGCCAACCCAGGCTGGCTGCCTTAATCGTGGTGTCCTTGTTGCTTTGTAAACTGCAAACGGCGCGTGACATCGTTATCCTTTGTACAACCGCCTGCCGCTGCCGTTGCCGTCGCCTCTCCCCTATAGAATTTTACCCGCAAACAGCATCAACTGTAACTGCCATTTTCCCTCTAGACCTTTGGCTTGATTCATTTTTTTCTTTTTAATTTTATGGCGGGAAAACGATCCGCAGAATCTGCTCTCTCTATATATATGTATGTATGAGGGGTAACTTAACCCTAAACGGGACAGCAGCCGTTATAATATATGTAGATATATAAAAAAACTGCCCTCTATTAGATTTTTTACTACTTGAAAGTACAGAAGGTTCTCCTTATTAATGGCTTGGTGATTTGTGTCATCCTTTTTAGAGGCAGATCTCTGAAAAAGATAGTGACAATCATCTAAAACAAACTAGTTTAGCATGTTTCAAGTACACATTTCAAATAGGTTTCAAATTTGAATGCCATTAAATAAACTATAAACTTTTATACTAATTATTCTCTACAGCTTATGTATCTATAAGAATTTCAAAATTTTACAGTTTCCATCACTTTTTGAGCATGTTTAGTACATATTGTAATATTCTGATTAATTTCATATAGTTTTATAAAACTTCAATCATAGCATCACGAGCGTCAATTTGTGACGTCATATAATTTTCAACCTTGCTTTTTGTGGTCTCTAATACACACAACAGAAAGCTGCTTGCTATACAACGGTTCAAAAGCAATGCTCGCCAAATTAAATTTTCTCCTCCCAAAAGCAAAGTATAAAAGTTAGTAAAACAAGCTGCTAATTTTATTGATTGATATGTACATGCATGCAGACGCAAGTATTGTAAAAAAAACTTATTGATGTATAGAGTTTTTTATCACTTGCAGCTAGCTCCATGCTCCAAGTGGTTATTAAAATTTTCGAGTTACACAAGCATAAAATATGTACAATATAAATGTAAACAATATATGTACATATGTACATACATACGCATATGTTTGCAAACGTTCATTGCATGAATTTGCATGTAAAATATGTTTTTACATTTGTTTCGGATTAAATTTTCTTTTTTGGCGCCATTTTTAAGTGAGGTCTCAGAGCTCTTTCTGTATGTACCAGTGAGAGAGCCATTGGCTCGTGTGTATGCAAAGACAGTCCACTCACTCAAAGGCAAAATGTGGGGCACATGATTAATTTTTTTCATGTTTAAATAGTTTATCGTTCTTGGTGAGCTACATACTATGTATATAATTCAAATTTGGTTTCATTCTCAGTACTCTTTGGACCTGCCATTTATTGCATTTCAATTTCAAACAAAATTGTATTGACTTTATTTTTGTTTTTACATGGCTTTTAGCGGAGCTTCTGCTTTAGTTTTATATTTCTGATTTATCTCAACGAGTGCCTCAGATAATAAGCCGGCTGGTCGTTTTACTCGCTCTCTCACGCTCACTCTTTTAGATATGGTTACGTGCCGTGAGGCAAAATCAAATATTTTGTAATAAGCAAATATGTACAAATTTATTCTTGAAAATATTTAATAAAAATACGTTATTAGATATGTACAAATAAACAAAACTTGATCAGTTATTTTATTTGAAATACTTAATAAAAATATACATATACAATTGTGTTCAAAATAATAGGAACGCGGTTGAGTTTCATGCAATTGGTCAAATATCTAATGATTAATAGACAATATCGACATGAAATAAGGAAAACAAGAATCTTTACATATATTTGAAACTATTTAAAACAACTTTAGCTAAAAAAATTTTTTTATTTGCCCACCAGGACTTAAAGAAAAAATTGCTCGAAAATTCGGCTGTTCATTAAAATAGGAATGCCTACTAAAAAGTTTAAATAATTCAAAAAAATTAAGTCAAAATGAACTTAAACTACTACTTTTTATATGTTATGTCCTAACATTTCGTTTTGAGACCCTAATTGGTTTAAACTGCTAAGCCCCCGTGTACCATGGATTCGGAAAGATCCTGACCACGCTTCAAAAGGATTTGGGTGATCCATTTCGAACAGGCTGCCAAAGTTGGTTATTTTTTGCCGGATTGCCAGTTCCTAGATGTCTTTTAACAAATCCTCATAAGTTTTTATATAGATTCTTGTTCGGGTACTGAGCTAGCAATAGCACAAAATCATATTCACGGATGCAAACTAAGCCTTTGCCGGCTTGCAGGTAACCTTTGGATCATTATACTTCTGGAATATCCATTTTAGTGGAATTTTTCAAGCTTCATATGATAGCAGGATGTTTTCTTTAATCTATTTAGAAACACAGCTTTGTCTACGTAGCCATCCAGGTCATATATAGGCCATACCCACTTGGAGAAAAACCAGGCCCATATCATGATACTCAGTCCACCGTGGAAAACTGTCTAATGGGTGGACTCTGGGTTGTCCCCGATATTTATTGGGGCCGAATCTACTTTGTGGAGCCTGATCCACCAAAAAAAGTATGATTTTGGACTTATCCGTCAAAAATTTGTTGCTTCACTGCTTACCCAGTAAGTCCACATGGGGCTTTGCAAATTTAAGTCATGCGTCTAGGCCCATATGATCCATTCCCTGGTACTTTTGGCATTGAAATTTTGTTCGATCAGTTGAAGACGAACTATGACTGTATAAACAGACTGATTTAAATATTTTTTTATACATTTTTATGATTCTAACGGGTTTTTTCACAATGGCGCAAAATGGGTATATCGTCTATTGGCGTCGTTTTTCGTGTAGCACCTCAATTTTCAGATTTCCTTTTATAATAAATAACGTTTTATACCATTGTAGTGGATCAACAAACTATACTTTTGATTTTCTATATGCCTAGCACTTATTTTATAGGCAATCCATTGCAGTTCCCATCTCCACCGACCAATAATAGCGTCAACCCCTTAAAAATTAAGATTTTTTACTTTTTCAAACATATTTTGGTTTTTTTAATTCTTGTATAAATAACACTAACTAATGACAATAATTTAAATTTTTTAATTAATTTTTTTAAATTTTTTTTTACACAAAAAAGTCGAAATTCCTATTTTAATGAACAACCAATTTTCGGTGCATATGTCTAAAATCATCTATAAAAAAAAAATGGAATGCAAAACTAACGGGATTTTTTCGCTATTTAGTTGTTGACATTCCACTCTTCAAAAACTGTAAACACCTCTTCAATTTCAAAGTCAGACTTTTGTCGAAAAAGTTCTTTTACTGGTACATGAATGCGCGTTCCTATTTTTCTGAACACAACTGTATATGTATGTATATAATTTAAAAGATTTAAAAGACGTACTAGGTCGTGCATTGTTAAGGGCAAATGTTGCGTCACGCTCTCATCATAAGTAGCAGTTCTGCCTGCGTCGACCGCAGAGTGCTCACCATTTTTGCCAGCTGCTTGCTTTCGTTAGGACAGAAGTCTCTAGTTCCGTACAGTTAAAATTGAGCAGTTCAAGAGAAAGGTTGGTTGCGTTCCAAGAACTCAATACAATATTCATACATACAGGAGTACTAAAATATTAAGTGAATTGAAAAGTGAACATACAAGATAAATATGTTATTTTTTTAAATACTGTGTAGTGAATCAATAGTTTTCAAGACTATAAGAGAAAACAACAGTTTCAGTTATCATTCATACTTTCCCCATCCAGTGAGCGCACTTCAATTCGTCTCACAGAAAAGTACGACGCTGCTGTACCAAGAGACCAAAGCGATGCCATTTCGGACATTTTGCTCGCCGTGAGCGACGCTGAGTCAAAATGGCTGCTTGGCCCGTTAATTTAATTTGTTTTGCATAATTATGTTTAAAACATGCGTTACTTTATTGAACAATTTATTGTTTCATTTCAACGCGCGCTATGTTAATCGAAATGCGCGCGTTTTTGTCCTATTCACACATTTTACTTTGTTTCCGTATTTGTATTTGTTTTTACTCTGCATTTAGCCGCGTTTCTGCTTTGCTTCGCACTTTGTGCTTTCTCCTCTCTTACTCGTTCGCTCTCTCTGCCAGACAAACTGCCCAGCCGGCAATTTATCTGCTGCCGACGTCGCTGCCGCGCTGCGTGACCAACGTTTGCTGCTGCGTTTAGTTTCCTTGCCTTTTTGCTTGCTTCACTCAGTACAGTTGAAATCAGTAAGGAAACGTGAAAGGTTGGTAAACGCACGCAATCCAAAAAAAAATTTTAATTAATTTTGTGCAAGACTTAAAATCTAAATTTAAAGTGTGACAAAGTAATTTAGTTTTCTCTTATTGAACAAATTCAAATAGACTATAGCATTGTGTCTAAGATAAACAAGCAGCCTAAATTTTGAAAACAAAAAATATTCAATTATTTAAATAGCAGATAATTGTGGTATTTTATAAGTAAAGATGCTGTTTCAACGGTGTTTTAATTGGCATATTTAACACACTTTTCTGTCAATTTTCGCCTGCTGCTTGCCTTTTCGACATCAAAATTTGCTCTTTGTAGTACATTTCTCATACAAAACGTCGTTTGGCCTGTGCAAAAGAGCGCGTCGCATACACGACGCTGCTGTACCACAAGCCCAAGCAGAAAAGCAAAGCAAAGCAAGCAGCCAGTCCGAGGCGGCAGTACATACAGAAAAAGTGTTGCCATTTCGGTCTTTTACACTCAGCGCTGTGGGAGCAACAGAAAGAAAATGGCTGCTAATATTGATAATATTGTAATTTTGCATTTAAACGCTTATTATTTGTTCATTATTAATGCAATTAATTTGGATATGTGAATATTGTTAGCTGCGCGCACTTTGATGCCGCTTCTACTAGAAAGACGCGCGCGCGCGCTTTTCTCAATTGTCAGCTTCGACGCCAGCAATGTGCATGTGTATATGTGTGTGAGGAGTATAGCCATCTCTTTTGACGCGCAGCCATTGCTGCACGTGTGAGTGTGTGTGCGTGCTGTGCTGGTTGGTTGTTCACTCTGTGGTGGTGGCTTCTCTTGCCTTAGAGCGGCATTTTTTTACGGTTGTTCGCTGCGTACATTTTTTCTTTTGCTGCACTGGATACTAATGTAAAATTGTCTTTGTATCATTTTTATTGCAGCTCAAAGCTATTAGCAAATTAATTTAGTAACTTACTACTTACACACAAAGACACAAAAGAAAATGGCCGACAAACCAAAACGTCCGCTCTCCGCATACATGCTGTGGCTGAACAGCGCTCGCGAGTCGATCAAACGTGAAAATCCTGGCATCAAAGTCACCGAGGTGGCCAAGCGTGGTGGTGAATTATGGAGGGGAATGAAGGACAAGTCGGTAAGTAAAGCAACGTTAAAATGCAATAATTTGTTACATTGATCTGAAATTGCTAACTATAATATTGATTGTTTGCAGGAGTGGGAGGCAAAGGCAGCTAAGGCCAAGGATGATTATGATCGCGCCGTCAAGGACTTCGAGGCCAACGGTGGTGGTGGTGGTGTTCCTGCCAATGGTAATGCCAAAAAGCGTTCAAAGCCCGTTAAAAAGCCAGCGAAAAAAAGCAAAAAAGATGAGTCTGATGATGACGATGATGAGGAAAGCGAGTAGAGGATAGTTATTTTGTTGACTTCATAAAGGATTTCACAATAACATCATCAGTGGACCTCCTCTCAGTCAGTCAATCGCATTTCGTCTAAACTCCACCTACCACACCACCACCAACCCACTCTCCACACTCCACACACACACCAACCACATACCCAAAAGCAAAAAAGAAAAGATAAACATAAACCATAGCATAGAGATACAAAGATCCCCAATATCAAAAGAAACAGAAAAGTTGCCGGCAAAATACGCAGCTAAAGAAAAATCCACACAACATGAACATATGCAAAATTGTATTTATACATAAGAATTTAAGTTTACAGTAGGCGTGTCTTTTAGTATACACATTTCAAGTGAGGACAAAACAGTTTTTAATTGATCCTGCCGCACAATACAAAGAGAAAGCATTATAAGAAGACGGCAAACAAAAACATTGATCAATTTGTATATCTTGCATAAAAGTTTGTAAATTAAACGATAACGTAATTCCATTATAAATAAAAACTACAAAAAATCGAAAATTAACTATTGTTCTGAGGAAAAAAGATATATCCTGTTAAGTGAGTAAATATCAACAACAACCACACGATGACATTGCTAGGGTCTGCCAGTAAAAGCGGCTTATTTACCGTCTATTATATAGATCGATATAATATACCAATAGCTCTAATGCATAATGTTAATGAAGTTATCGAAAAAGAGGAAAAAGAGTGTACAAAAACATAAACAAACAAAATAATGAAAAGGCTTTGAGAGAGCTTTTTCACGACGTTCAAAAACGAACGAAATTTCGCTCAGGTTTTTCGTAATTATTGAACTCTAGATAAACATCTTTGTTAATCCCTGAAGATGTTGAAAAATAAATCACAAAAAATATATATTGCATTTAATCTGTAGTCTTAATTAATACCTATATAATTTAATTCCAATATGAGAAACAAATAAAGAAAAAAATAAAATACATTTTTTAAATGCGTTAAAGAAAAGTTCTGGTTTTTTCTCGATAGTGGATGGGGCTGTGAAATATGACAGATGAGTCAATTATATATTTGATCTATCAATTCCCAGAGTGAAAAAACATGTTGAAACGTTTTTATTCTTATTTATTGATTTAAATATCATCATTCAATAATCGATCACTAAGGCTAAATGATTTCATCTGCTGCTGCTGCTGCTGTTGGATTCGATAGGCGTTTCCGTTAAAAATTCATTAAATGTAATGTATGTTGTTTATCTATTGCATACAAGTACCGTTAATTATTCACTTTGTTGGGATCAAATATTACTCCATGGGATTATGATTAACAATGTTTACGTTTTAAAACTAACATTTAACAAAAGCACACGAGAATTCAGATCAACTTTGAATTGCGATATATAAAATTATTCGCTATTAGATTAAGTCATAGATAGATAGATATACATATATATAATAGATGTGTACATACATATATATAAAACAATTTTCAGTTCCGTGCTTTGGATTGGTTCGGATGGGATACACACACACACACGTACAAAAACAGGTTGAAGTTCGGGTTCGTTCAGGTTGGTTTTCTTCTATTCAGACAATCCACAAAATAAATACTTGAGCTGCTTATAGAAGAAGAGTTAATACGATTCTATAAATTGACAAATATTAAAAGTGGTGCTAGCTTTTTGGTATCCACGACGGACAGACATATCTTAGTTGTGCTTATTTAATTAGACAGAACTTAAAACGAATATGGCAAAAGAAAAATAAGAAAACAACAAATTCTCTCCCAGATCCGCTTACAAAAATTGAAAAAAAAAAAAATGCAGATAAGAAAACATGAAAAGAAAAACTGCTACGTTTCCCGGCCAGGCGTTGCGTGTGTGTGTGCGTATGTTTGCAGCAAGGAAACTAAACGAAGAAAAGCACCCTCAGGCTATAGCATCCTGACAAGTCCACAGCTCTAGTTGCGATTCAGCCAGAAGATGGTCTTCAGCACAAAGTAGGCCAGGCCCAGGCAATAGACAATTTTCTCTCGCTGCATCCGCTGCTCGTTGTTGATCTCAATGTTGAGCACGCGCCGATTCAGTTTTGCCAGCTGCCGGCGCAGATACAGAATCTCCTCATGCGGCGTCAATTCTCCCATGGGCGTGCCCTCACGCTGGGCCAGCATCGAGGCGTCCAAATTGTTTTGCTGCAGCTGCTGTTGCTGCATCAGCTGGGAGCGTTTGCTGCCGCTGCCCGTTGTGAGCTGTGAAAAAAGCACAGAAAGAGGGAGTTAAAATATCGGTCTAATTAACATTTCTTAACTTACGGCAAAGTTTTGATAGACCATTGCTTAAAATATAAAATATATATTGATTTATGTTTGACAAATCTACAAAAGATCCTATCTCATCCAAAACCAAGAGCTAATTCGCTTCACTTGAAGTTTAACGCTTGCAATTTGAACTGATCTCAATAAATTACATGAATTTCAATATTTTGGCTCTGAAATCATAGCACACCTAAAATTTAAGTCAGTATCTGTAAATAGTCAAGTCAGTCAGATTAAAATTTTGTAAATACAACACGAAAAATTTGTCAGAGTCATGTCACAAGCGCATTATTCGGACGAGGATGAGCCTCCCAAGCTGGAGTCCATTAGCAATGCGGTCAAGTGCGAGCAGTCGGGTCACATTATGGAGGCGATACTGCTCTACGAGGAGAGCATCTTCAAGCTGAATCAGCTGGCCAATTCGGATCCCAACAAGCATCAGCTCTACCACAAATTCCTCAAGAGGTACGAGGCGCGAGCCGCGCAGCTGCGCGACCAGGTCAAGGTGCATCTGCATTCCAGCAAAATGCTGGAACATATCACCATTGAGCGGGACGCCAGGGGACGGGGCTATCAGCGTCTGCTCGGAGCCTATCTGAATGACAGCGTGAAGGAGGCGCATATCAATGAACCACAGCTGAGCGAGCAGCATCAATTCAAGAATCTGCTCAACTTCTTTGAGGTTTTGGTCAAGAGCTGTCGCTACCTGAAGTACATACGACTGACGACGCGGCCAGATCTGGCGTTGCCGAAGAATCAGTTGAATATCTTGCAACAGATTCGCGCCGATCTGGCCACGGGCAACATTCACATGAACTTCCAGTTGGACGAAACGCTTCACGACCGCAAGATCGTGCTCAGCTCGGGCGTGGTCATCAAGATTGGACGTGGCCTCCACTACTTCGAGCCCACCGAGCACTCGTATACGCTCGGCCTGTGCGATTTCGATTTCCGCAAGTGCCTGGCCACCGAGGTGGATGTGTGGAAGTGCCGTGCCTTTGCCAAGCCCATCAAGCCACAATCCGATCATCATGTCTACAAACAGAGCTCCAAGGAGCGGGCTCAAGGCATGGCCAACATCTACTCGAGCGAATAGTGTGTCCAATCGCAAATTGGTTTATTACAAGTACAGCATTCTGGTCCTAATATTAACTGAAAAATTATGGTATTAGCAGTCAATTATACGAATCGAAACTATATAGTAAAAGTTATGAAAATCATTGAAAAATTACTTTTATATGTGTTTATGAAATAGTTTTTGCTTAGTTACAATGAATATATCATATTTTAAATAACATTAAGAAACATCTATCGTAGTATCTGATTTTGAAATCTAAAAAGAATATTTAGAAGATATTCGACTACATTTGAAGTATTCACATATCTTAAGAGATATGAAGTTATTGTAAATGAACGTCAAATATGATATAGGTATAGTAATCATATATGATATATGTTGAAGCTCGTCCCAAACATATTTTTCCGAATGTATAAACACTATATATATATAGACTAAGAACAGCATTCTAGTCAGATATTAGTTTGAAAATATAGTATTAGCAGTCAATAATACGAATCGAAACTATATAGTTAAGTTGGGCAGTTCATTGAGAAAAATATCCTCTACATGTGTTTATGAAATAGTTCTTGTATAGTTAAAAGGAATACAATATGAATAATAGATCATATTTAAAATAATGTAAAGAAACATCTATCGAAGTACCTAATTAAAATCTAATAAAAACATAGAGATATTTGACTACATTTGTAGTTTTCAGATATCTTAACACAAGTTATTGTAAATTAACGTTAAATATGATATAGGTATAGTCAGGAAGATATATATTGAAGCATGTCTGAAAAAAGATATCCAATATATAGACTATTCAAAATACAGACTATCCATACTATCCTATATGAAGACTATCCATACTATTCAATATATAAACTATCCATACTATTCAATATATAGACTATCCATAATATCCAATATAAAGACTTATACAATATAGGGGATCCATAAGCTAATACTGGCTGAAAATACTTTCGACAGGGTATTAATCTGTCTGAGCCAACTTGACTTAATAATGAATAAAGAATATATATAACTAACCATATACCATATACTTCGTCTAATACGCAAAAATAAAATGTATTATTATTAGGGGGAGATTTCTATGCAAACCACATTGAGAAATCAATATTAACTGAGAGACAGACAGAGAGAGAGAGGGACGTACAATCCGTAAATACCAGATGATTTACTTGCAGTCAGCAGTTCGTTAATCTCAAAACAAATAATTAAAATTGTGGTTGCGACTGGATCATAGGGGGCGTGGGGGGCGTTGGGAAACGGGCTGCCAATAGGCACTCAAGTTTCGTCATGGGCTGCATTAGCACATGGCCTGATAATGGGAGCGGACTTTAAAAGATTACGCGGATCGAAATTGAAATGTGAAATGTGCCCAGTACGTCACGAAATTGAAGAAATGTGACGCAACATGGGATTAGAAACCTCCATAAAACATAGATCAATCTCATATGAAAGATATACAAATACATAAATCTTTGATATATTTATAATTTAGTAGAGTTTGCTCACCTGCGAGTCGGATTCCACGGAGTTGGCGTCGTTGCTGTTGGGGAAACCCATGCGGAAGTTGCCATTGGAGCGCACATACTGTGTGGCACGCTGCCCATCCTCGTCTTCATCCACATCGCCGTCCAGATCGTGTCCATAGAGATTACCGTTTTGTTTGTGGATCGGTGAGCTTTCCTCCGAGGCCGATGGAAAATGATGATCCGTGAGCGTAATGACACGCGGTGGCGTCTGGACGCGCAGAAACCCCATTGACGGATTCTTGGGCAATATCGAGTTCTCCAATTGAATTTCACGCGGTGCCGAACGCGTCTCCAGATGCTGATTGTGTCCCAGCACCACAATGCGATCCGGCACATTCATATCGATCTTGTCCTGATAGTTCCACGAACTGAGCATGCCATTCTGATTCGATAGCAATCGATCCTCGTCGGAGAACTCGCCCGTCGCCTTGATGCGCTTCGGCACACGCATCTTGTCGTTGATCTCGTGCGCAAACTTCGCATCGTTGTACAAATCGTCGTCCAGCCCGTTGAACATGGGCGATTGTGGTGTGACCATTGCGTTTTGGTTTTTAGCTCCTCTACACGTACTTTCCGTCGTCCTCTACGACACGACGGCTGACGGACTGGTGGTGGTGGGGTCGGGATGCGACTGCGGGGCTGCTATTTGGGCACGGCCAGGGATTTTTTGGTAGGCGTTAGGGGAGAGACGTTTTCATAACAGTTAAGAATCACTGGTAATTTAAGTTGAGATTGCACAACATTTTTGCTGTTTGTTGCGTCGAGGAATTTTTGTTAATTTTGTGTTACTTACATTTTTTGAACTGACAGAAAAGTTTCCGTATATTCCGTGTAAATTTTAAGTTTTTCTTTTCTCTCTTTATGCTCGCTTTGTGTCTTTTGTTGTAGAATTTTATGTGTGCAAAAAGGCAGCAAAAGAATGTACTAAAAATAACCAGAAATGCGTTTGAATTGCATACAAAGCAGAGCTGTGCAGCAGTGCAACAGAAAACTGGAGCAAGCTAAGTCATTTCTAACTGAGCTTCGAAAGACAAATAAAATATAATATGCATAGCTATTTATAATTCAAACAAATATTATTAGCTTTCATTTTCATTTTTTATTTATTTTTGAAAATCTACAGCTGTCAGCTTTCTGTGCTGTGCATTGGCAACTCTGCAGTGAGAGGTCAGTCACCACGAAGCGGTAACAAACACACACACACATATGCCACCGCGTTGCCGCGCTCATTTACAATAAAATTTCTGCAGCATTCGGTCGAGTCGGCTAGCGTCCTTTTTTAAAACAAAAAGATTAACCATATTAATGTGGCAAATTAAAGTGAAAAACGCATCAAAATATATAATAAGTGCTCAATAACTTTGAAAACATTGAACACACATTGGCTGTTTAATTGTAAGTGCATTGCGGATAGATAATAATATTAGCTGCAGTCGCTGCCGACGTCGACGTCGCCGGGTACAGTACGCGCCGTTTTTTTCGTGCCAGCTGAAATGTGTTGCCGCCACTGTTGTTGTTGTTCTTGTATTAGTTGTAGATAAATTGTGGTTGGGCAGGGCGGGAAAGTGTAAACACAAATAGCTTATAGCGTGAGCACACTATAAACTATAAATAAAAAACAGCGCGCTTTTCTATATATTATATAAATACATTTTGTGTGTGTACTTACAGCCGCATTCAGATCGTGGACATTTAAATTAAGCGACTGCAATGGATCGACGCACATTACGTTCGCGTCGCACGGAGGATTTTACACCAGCACCAGCAGCAGCCGCCGCCGCCGCCCCTGGCTTACAGAGCGCTAAACGTGCCAGCGCCACCGTCACACGCACACGTGCCTCGCCCGCCCGCAACAAGGTGGTGCCGGAGCCACCCATCGCAGATGTTGGCCTACGCGCTCGCCGCTCCAGCAGGCCACGTTCCGCCGCTGGACAGACAATCGCGCCAAGAACAACCTCGACCAGGTCCACGATTATAGCGCCGACGCCTATCATAGAAGTAAATGAGGTTGGTGCAGGTTCTTTTCTATCTATATATGTAGCTCATAACTGTTTATGCATATATACATATACATATATATGTATGTGTCTTAACCGGTTTGCTTGTGAAGTAGTATCAACATTGTTATCTTCTCTGTATATAATCCAATCCGAGCTGAGCTCTTATCAAGTTGACCTGTTTCAGTCCAGTGCAGGGTGATACAGATTTGTAACCGGCTTTAATTCCGTTAAGCATATAAGACATATATCTTCCTGTTCAGTATCATCAACTGAGCAGATAATGCTATGTTCCATTATTTGTTACTAGGCAAACTGGTTTACGAAATGAGCTAAAGCTTTGTATATGTGTGTGTGTGTATGTATATATGTATGTTTATAAGTATATGTACATATATGTATATGTAAGTTGTATATAATTGTTTTTTTGTAGTCAGTACATACAAGTGTATGTATGTAAAAACCGGTCAGATCGTAATACTATATTATATATGAATATATATATTTTATAACAAGCTTTTCTTGCTTCTAAAGTTATCTTGATTCATGGTTTTTGTCATACAGTGAAAACATAATCTTAATATCAAACTACTATATACATGTATATATGTATGTCAACTCAGCTTGATCCGATTACTTATCATTTAAGATTTAAACAGAATCGGATTACTATATTTATTGTATACGGAAAATTGGTCATAATTTTAGTTTTTGTTTGAGAAGTTTCCTAAATTTTTTTTTTCTCTATACGATTTTTAAAAAGCTCCTAAATAAAATCTGTTAACTATGTAAATTAAAATTTATATACGAAAATCATATACGGAAAATTAGCAATAAATTAGGTTTTTCTAAGAGTGATTTCTTAAATATTTCCATTTACGATCCTTACCAAACTCCTCAATCAATCTGTTTACTTAGTAAATTAAAGTTTTTGTATGCAAAACTTTTTTTTCCTGTTTCTAAATATCTTTATTTAAGATTCTTACAAATCTACTCAAGCTAGTTACCATGTTGAAATGCGATAAATCGGATTGCTATATCATATACGAATAATAGGTCAAAAATTTAGTTTTCCTATGAAAAACCTAATTTTTACGATTTTAACAAAACTCCTCAAACATATCTTAACATGTGTTTAATATATCGAAGCCCGCCAAATGGAATTACTATATCATATACGAAAAATAGGTCATAAATTGTGTTTTTCTATGAGAAATTACTTAAATATTTATATTTTCGATTTTTACCAAATTCCTCAATCAATTTGTTAACAATGTAAATTAAAGTTTTCGTAGGAAACTAGAAATAGAAATTCTAGAAATACTTAAGTAGCTCTAGCATTGGCCTTTTATTGCCCAAAATAAGAGATCTCGTAAAATATAGAAGCTGGGAATGTGCTCTAGCCGAAGATCGTCTGCAGATCATTTTTTATTTCCATTTTTGATACTATTCTTTTTAAAGATTTCCCGCAAGCTCAGTTTAAATTCTGTTATAGTTTAAGTTTGAGTTATACTAAGATTCTTATATATGTATTCGCTTCAATTTAGATATCATCTCCTGTGCGCAGTTTGAGCAGCAGCTTTCCCATCACAATGACTACGAATACATCTTCGCGTGCTCCGAGTGCGGCCATGATAACCTCCTCGGTGAACAGCGCAAATAGCAGCCGGACCTACAGCAGCACCACGACAACGACAGAGCGCGTCGAGATACGCAGCGAGGGTGCCAGCTCGGATGATGTGGACACGGACTCGATACGCAAACGTCTCACAGATCGCCTGCGGCGCTCGCTGTCGCAGACCATCTCGAGTGTGAGGGTCGGCTTGAATGCGTCCAATTCAGAGGTTTCGGGCAGTCGTTATAGCCGATCCGTTTCGCGTTCCGTTTATGACGATGAGAAGAGCTCGAAGCACAGCTACTCCACCGGCGAGGAGGACATCAATGAGGAGGATGAGCAGGAGGAGGATGATGACGAGGAATTCCGCAGCTTCAATGTCACACGGAAGTCGGCGACGCCGCTGCTGGGCGATGCCTGCCGCAAGCTGCAGGTGCCGCGCGAATTTGGCGGCTGGCCAGGTGCGCTGTTGCTGCTGCTCGTAGTACCGCCTCTGGTCTACTATCTCACCTGGAGCTGCACGGCCCGCAATGCCTGCCAGTTGAAGCGGCCCAATCTGGCGGTTCTGCTCGACTGGAACTATTTGTCGCGTCAGGTGTTTCAGGCACATGTCATTGGCGTCTTTTCGGCCTATCAATTTGTGGTCTTTCTGCTGGTGGCTCTGCTGCCAGGACGTCGTGTCCACCTGACACGTGAAACGTACAAATTCAACGGACTGGGCGTATGCTTCACCCTGCTGCTCGCCGGCGGCATTGCCGAGTATCTGAAGTATCCGGTCGTGAGCTTCGTGTTGCGTCACTATCTGCGCTTCTGCATCTATGGATTGGTCAGCGCCTTTGTGGCCGCTATCTGGAGCTACTGGCGTGTGGACACCACCAAATACAATGTGCTCCGCCAGACGCTCGTCAATGCGTACGGACGCAGCGGCAACTTTTTGGTGGACTTTGCATTGGGACGTCAGCTGAATCCCAAATGGCTGGGACGCGTCGACTGGAAGCAGTACTACTATCGCCTCTCCCTGGTCAGCACCTTGCTCTATGCCGCCTGCTACATCTACCAGACGCTGCAGTGGCCCCACTATCCACAGGCCCAGGAGGGTTACGCCTACTTATTGCGCTACTATTGGAACAATGTCAACTATGATGCAGGTGCTCTGCTGGCGGCCAGTTCGCTCTTGATTTACGTGTTGGATGCACTGCTCTTCGAGCACCACTTGAGCTGCTCCTTTGAGCTGCAGCACGAGGGCTACGGCTGTCTGCTGCTGGTGCGCTATGCAGCCACGCCCTATTTACTTAGCTCGGTCAGCAAATACTTCTACGAGCAGCGTGTGCCCATCGGCTGCTGGTACGCTCCCTATGCTGTGGTTGTACTCCTGCTGCTGGGACTCGGCATCAAGCGCTACAGCTGCGCCTACAAGTACAAGTATCGTCTGAACTCGCAGAACCCCATGTTCGCCAACATCGACACCATTCACACCTACCAGGGCAATCGGCTGTTGTTGAGCGGCCTGTGGGGTCAGCTGCGCCAGCCCAACTATCTGGGCGACATCCTCGCCCTCTGTGCCCTGGGCGCACCCATGTTCCTGCGTCCCGCTTGGCCGCCTTTGCTGTCGCTGACGTTGTTGGTGCTGATACTCTTGCATCGTGCCACACGCTCCAATGCCCGCAATCAGGGACGCTATCATTCGTCCTGGCATCGCTACTGCGCCCAGGTGCGCTACTATATACTCCCCAAGATTTACTAATCCTTCATCATCATCGTCATCGTCATCGATCATCGATCATCGTTGGCTCAACACATTTTTGATTTGCTCCGATTATTTTTTGTTTTTATATCTTCGAATTCGAATTCGCATTCGCATATTTTTTCTGTATATATTCACACATTCATACCGTTTTCTGCATTTTCGCTTTTTCGCTTGTCGCATTGTCCCATTTTTTTTTTTGTTCAAATGATTTTAGTACAAACTTTTATTTTACTTCAAGACAAAACAAAGCAACAACAAAACAAAAGAGTGGCTAAGGCCTAGTAAAATATTTCTATAGCCATACACAAATTATATAAATACTAAGTATAAAATGAAACATATTCTAAGACATAGAATTTATTATTTAATTGCTCTGATACTTTTAGTTATAACAATTTTAAATACATGTACCATGTAAATATTGCAATTACTTAAATATAATAAAAACAAAATGCTTTCGTTTCTCAAATCAAGAAAACGAAAATAAAAACTTGCTGTTATTTTAATATATTAAGTTAATTACTTTGATTGTTACAAAAATTTTAAATAGTAACGGCTGCACTGCTTTTCGGGCGGAAATATGTATTGCTTGTGAACTGCTTACTGCAGCTGCAAGCAGTTGTGAAAGTTGAATGTTCTACTTGCCGACAGATGGCGCTAATACGATTTTCCGTTAAATTTAAATTAATTGTCCTGAACTTAACTATAAGTCCTCGAGGTGTAGGTGTTGCAGATCAAATTATCTGTGGATTATGGAGTAGGTTGGCATTACTCTATACGATGAGGATTTACTATAAATTAGTTATAGAGGTACATATGTACATATATAGTTTCTATGCAAACACATATCGAATCGCTAACATACCCTCTAATCAAATTCTTTTGAGGTTAAGAGAAGTAGAATTTATTTCTACAATTTTGTGATTGTCTCTGATATTTGGTACCAGTTTTGTATAAAATGGAGAAGTGCTATAAAACCAGTGTGGTAGGCAAGTTTGATAAGCTATAAGATATAACAACACTAGATGTAACTGGAATGTCTAAGAACATATATAAGCTTTACCAACACTACCATTAACAAAGACCAAAATTGCAATGTTAACGAAAACAGACAAATGTTAATGAATTATAAATTAAATATTACTACACCAGGTCAAAGCATTTTTCGCGCTCATTCAATTGTCATTCAGTTCTTTAAAATTGTTTTAATTCTGGATACTCTACTATCAACAGGAATTATATAATTTGAATACCTTAAACCCATTAAAAATGAGAATTCTTTTGTTTTTGTGTATGTTTAAAAAGATTCTTTTTTTCAGGGGAGCTCGTACGTAGATGTTCAAATATGAATTCAACTAAAAAATAAACTTTTGGCTTTTACATGAATAAGTATTGATTGAAATCGGTGCGGAGATGAATTTTAATAAAAGATCTATGTGGGATTATTATTAGTAAATTTCATCATTTGCTTCTTTCAGATATCTTTAAAATTAGGAGAAACTCTGGAACTAGAGACTAAAATTCATATTATATTATATGCGTTTAGTTTGTCGATCAATCAATATTGAGTTATATATAATATATATAGTTATATATATATAGTGTTTACTTTTTCGATAATTTAACCAATCAATTGATAAATATCGCGTTTAGTTTTTCGATAGCTAATTCAAATTTTCGATAAATATTGCGATTATATTCAGAGTACTTCCTGGATTAGCAGAGTTTATCATAAAAATCTACATAAATTTACTCTTAGAAAAATCAAGTATGCTTCACTTTTTTTAAAAGTAGCTCAAGTAAGATATTTTAATTTTTATAAAATAGATTCCAGCCATATGATAATATTTTTTTTTATTTATAGAGTTATATTGAATATAGTATGAAAATATTTATCCATAAATTTCTTTGGCATATATTTGCCTGGAATTCAAATTGCGATCCTCGTTTATTCACTTACCTGTGACTAGTTTATCTACTCAGCTTGTCGAGATTTTCTAGAAATATATAGAACTTATTCATAGTCATCAAATCGTTTTAAAAACGTAGAATCACAAATCATATGTTTAGCAATCTGAGCAAAGGTCCACAATTTGAATGCCCATTAAAGTTTGAGCGGAACTGCCTGAAAAAGTCGGCTGGGAAATTGCTTGAGCGGACAAGCGACAAGCGAACAATTTGCTAATGTTGACGCCGTTATTATATAATTTGACGGGGCGGGGAGGAGGTGTGGCCAGCTCGAGGGGGGGGGGAGGGGGAGCACAGTTTCATTATCAACGCCGACGGTCATTTGTAAAGTAAACCGCAAACGCTGTCGCTGGCTGCGGTTTTCCATTTTCCTTCTATTTTTTTATTTTTGACAGTTTCCGCGTCATTTTTCTATTGCATGTAGCGAGGGGGCAGAGGGTGGGGGAGGTGGGGGGTTTTACGGGCAACGGCAGTCAGGCAGCCAGCCACCGTCATTATTTTGGCATTATGTGCGGCGACTCTCGCAAACATTCGTAAATGTCATTAACAGTTGTAACGGCTTTGGGGCACGCCTACTCCACGGTTGGGGGCTGGCTGGGGGTAGTTTGGGGGATGGCTGGTTACTTTTTACACAAAATTACTTCTTTTGTGAGGGCGCTGACATTCATCATCATCAACATTTTCTCTCTCTGTGTGTGTGTGTGTTTTCGTTGCGCTCGGCTTGCCGTGTAAACGCCTTGAAATATGCTATATAATATTTTATTTTTTGATTCAATTTCAGTCACACAACTCGAACTCGCACTCGCACTCGCTCTCAAAGTGGAGCTGGGCGCCTCTTAAAGCTGCCAGCACAAACATTGTTTTAATTACGCACAACAAGCGACCCAAAGAAATAAACAAGTTTTTACACTTGTCAAAAAGAAGGGGTGCCAAGTGCAGAAATGTAGAAAAATATATATGGGTATATAGGACTTAAACTTATAAATGTATCATATAAACATATTTACATAAAATATATGAAAATATTGTCAAAATGTCATTTTTAAAAATTTATTTTTTAATATTAATTTTTAAATTTAAAAAAAATATAAAATTACATAAAAAAAAATACATCATATAAAAATATATATCAAATATTATTGTCAAAATATAATTTTTCTTTTAATTAAATTTTTAATTTTAATTTTTAAATAAAAAAAAAAATATAATATGATATAAACTATTTAGACCAAAACTGGCTTAAGTGCTACATACCTATATATATTTCCACATGTCTGCAGTTATATACATATATGTACTATATATATATTTCATGTCTTTAATTTCTGTAGAAGAATTTCTTAGCCTTTTTTTTGTTAAAAATTTCATATCTAGTTAAAGTTACATTTTCTTTAAACTATTGGAATTGTGTCCTAGTGAACATACATAGGTCTTTCAAGGTATGTCTCTTTTCAAAAGTTTTTTTCAACGGGATTAAAGCCTAGAAAGAGTAGCACAGTGAAGACAATCGATTGGCAAAGTTTGCTGAAGATAGAACCGAGAGGTTCTTAAAAAAGCTCTACAGACAACCTTCACACTTTATCCTTCTTTGTTTCATATCATATTCAAATATTTTATATATGATTTGGTATGATATCTTAAGGAGCAAAAGTCACCTACTGCTAAAACCAAATATTCCTATAACTGCTATAGGATATATTCTTCTGATACGAAGTATTTTGAAATAAGTGTTGCCTGCAAATAAATCGTACAAAAAAAGCTTTAAGAATTAGAGTTAGGTTGCATGGAAACAGACAGACCGACGCAGGCATCGATAAATGGACATGTGCTGATGCTGATCAAGAAATCTAGACAAAAAATATTATAAAGCGCTTGCAAAGATCGATAAATAATCAAGATATAAGCTGTTGGTATCGAATTCTATGTTATCGATACGCAAATATCGATAACACATTACCAACATATATAAGAGAAGCTAACCCAAAAGTAATTGTAGCTAAAGCAATTTCTCGCAGTGTATGTGAACGAATGCCATTGAGAGTACACAAAATGTTGCTTGCCCCTTTGTGTGTGTTTGTTTCTTGACCACAAAATTACAGTTAACAAATTTGCAGGAACATTTAGAAAAGTTGCACTCGAAACAGTGCCATTCCTTGCACCACCCAACCACCCAACCACTCAGCTGGTCTGGAGTTGAAGAGCTGTGGATAACTCTCTTAATTGCAATTGCAGTTTAAATTTCTAAATTTGCCAAAGAAGCTTTAACGTTGATTTGATTAGGAGTTCTTTTTCTTTATAAAAGGAAAACTATTTATATAGAGTATTAAAGGCGTATATACTTTAGAATAGCTACTGTAAATGGTCTGCCCACTCGACTATTTAAAGTGAGCTACTTGGCAACTGGAAGACGAACTGCCCACTGTAAAGCTGAGACAGGTTTTTTTACTCTTTCATTTAATGAGAATTTAGAGAAATCTACGCACGCATTAAATGCATTGTAAATCACGCCTTTTGTCAGAATCAGATAACGTTTGGCATAAATTTAGTTTTAATTGACTTAATGCTTGTACTTTTATCAAATAATTAATTACAGCTCAAAGTGTGGGCAACTCCTGAAGTAGACAAACGAAACTAAATGACAGCCAGGCGAGTTCTAACTGCAACAAGTTTTTCCTTTTTCTCTTTCGACTTTAATGTGAATACACATATATAGTATATATATCTATATATATCTTTGTGCTATTCTAGCTTGGGTGTCACTCAAGCGTCGCAAGTGGCAACAAATCAAGTGGACGACATTACGAGTTGCTCAACATGTTGACAGAGTGCTTAGAGCTAGAATATGTTGCAAAGGACTAAAATCTTTGAGTACGAGATGCGAGTTCGAAGTCTTATTTTGATAGATTTATAAGTAGCCTTTAGGAAATCGAGTAACAGTTAATTTCAAAGAAATTCAGTGCAAAAGCTTCAATATATATTTCAAATTGAGAATGAATTTAAGTTTAAAATTGATACTTGACTAATATCTTAATTTTTAATGTATAATTAGATATAATTTGAAATATGTATTATTTTTTGGGATTATAAAAAATTTAGCTTAGACAATAGTTTACTTATAAAATCTAGAATTTAAGAGTTTTAAAATAGATATATATTTTTTAGAATCATTTTCAAGCGACTTTGTTGATAGAATTGATCGTATCAATTACGAATTCAGTAGGGCTAGAACCTTATATCTGGTGACTTGTGTGCCTACGCATACCCTAATCATTTATTAAAAAATTAACATATATTTATATTTTTAAGGTATATTTAGATATTATTTACTTAAGTTTCTGTGGAATGTAAAAAAAAGTTAAAAATATGATCACACTGAAGTCTGTGATAGAGATATAATAATTTTACTATTAAAATTCTTTTTTTTTTAAAGAAAATTCAAGTCTAAAATTGTTTATTGCAAGTAAACCTAGAATGCATTCCCCTTTTATTTTAAAGCTTTTATGAAGTAGTTATTTAAGTTTTTTAAAATTTGGCAAAGTTGAAGTTCTTGAGAGTCCAGTGCTGCCCATTGTGCATTAAAAGATAAATTTAATTCTAAATAAATAGAATATCTTCTCAATGCTTAATATCAAATGTAACAGATTTATCCGATTATTTATACTCGTTCACAAAGGGAAAAGAGCATATTGGGTTTGTGCAATTTCCGTCTTGCTATATGTCCGTCTATTCGTTGGTCTGTATAAGCGCAAAACAGAGACTTGAAATTTGGATTATATACTCGTGTGTATCCTTGTTTGATAGAATGCTACGATTTTTTGTAAAAGCCCACTGAGGTTGCGGCAAATGGGGAATTCCTATACTTTTTCTAATATATATATATACGCTATTATTTATAGCGAATTGGAAGTATATACTCGTGTATTTTTCATTGGTATATTTATACGCCTAATAGGGCTTGGCATATCGGGAAAAACTAAATAATTCACAGTATTAGAGCTGGAATCACTCTGTTTTGCAGGTGGTTGACTATTGAGCTCGTCTACATATAGACTTAAGAATTCCGTCCGATGGGGCGTGGTAAATCCGAAAATAATGATTTTTAATTACATTTAGCTGTTTTTTACCATAAACGAATACTAGAGAAAAATGTAGTAAAACAGTTAGTAGACCTTAAATAAAGAATAGATCTGCTTTAAAATTTTCTTGTAAACTAGAGCTAACATGAACTTTAAGATTTTTTATTAAATAGAATAGTTTATGTATTTTCCTTCACCCTTGTTTCTATTTTCTTTGCTGCCCATTCCCATATTTTCCAACACTCAACTCCGCCACACAGTCGCCTGCAACACTAAACATGCGTCGTTCGCTGTGGGCAGTTGGCAGCTGGAGCTGGTGACAGGTCTCTGGCCGGTTCTTAGACGCTAAGCTGCTCCACGCGCCACGAGCTGGCGAGTTGTAATGAAAATGTTATCATTTTCTTGATAACAGTTTATTAAATATTTGAATATTTTAAGAACTAATAGTAACTAGTACATATTATGAGTGTTTTTGTAGGGAGTGCTAGACTAGGAGATGCCCTGAAATTTTGGTAATCTGTGTAGTATTTAGATGTGAATTCAGTATGAATACAAAAATATATTTCAACCAACGGACAGACGGATGAGAGGACAGATGAAATGACGTATGGAAGGAAGGATGGAAGGACGGGTGGACTGAAGGGCGGATGGATATACTGACTTCGCTATATCGACATATCTCGTTTGCATGATCAAAACTATATATACTTTATGGGGTCTGTCACGCCTCCTTCTGCCGCTAACCTAAACTTTATACCCCTCTTTATCCACTCAAATGGCTTAGGCTATATAAGATAGAAAGTATTCTCCATCAACTTTATACATTGCACAAATATCTTACTTCATTCATAAGCTTAAATTTTTGCAATGAAAAATATGAAAGGACCCCACTGTGCGTCGTCTGCGTGGGTGCCGCAAAGTCTATCGGGCCGTTGGCGAGTCTTTGCTTTGGTTTCATTGCCTCGGCGCTAATTGTGAACTTTTCTATAAATTTTGTTGCCGCCGGTGGCAAATGTCGCTGCATTTTGTTGTTGCTATTGTAAATGTTGCTTGTCAACAGCAACAGGAACAACAAGAACAACACATGGAGATCAATATCAATATCGGGCAGCAGTTCAGTTGTCTTTTTGTGGGGTCAATAAAATTGTATTGACTGTAATTAGCTTTATAAGTGAGTTATTTATGTACCCGAATGGCCCCATTCATTGTTTATGCAGTGCAGTGTAGTGCATTTTATTTACCCCCCACCTTCACAGAGTGTATTTTGATTGATTGATTGACAGCGTGTGGCCTCTGAAAATTGAAAGTTGTTTTAGACCGTAATTGATATTAACTGTTTTGAGGTTCGTTTTGGACAGTATTAATTTATGGTCAATTAAGTGGTATTAGGGGTTTCAGAGTTTAGAATATTTTAAGACTTAAAGTGGAATCTAAAATATATTTAATGAATATGTTGATATTATGGATGGATCAACATCTTTCTCTCGTCTTAATTCAAATGAAAATTTTTGTTTTTTCAAAAGAAATTGCCAAAAATGTTCCTTTTTAGTTTAAATTTCGAAAAGCTCTTCAAAATCAAATATAATTACTTCATTTTATATATTCTATTTCCGATTCTATCCGTGAAATTGACATCAGTTAAATTGCTTGTCGTTTTTGTGATGGCTTCATTAACATCTTTCATTTGTGCTGGCCATGCGACGCCCCAAAACTTTCATTGGGACCTGCTCAACAGAGGTTTGATTGCAGCTGCTGCAGTGCTTGCTGTCTCGCTCACACTCACTCTCCATTTCGAATTCATCAGTCTCGCTCTTTGTCCGTCGTTCATTCATATTCATTTGCCATGGAGCCACTTTTGATTTACATTCAATTGGCAGCGCGCACTCACTGTTGGTGCAAAGAGCTCAACCCAGCGAATTTTGGCGCTTTGTCTTTTGTTCATTATTCGCTCTTTCGATTTAATGAAATGATAACGGTGCAAAGCAGCAGCAGCCAAAGCAGCGCAGCAGCAGCGGAACCAATAACAAAAGGAATAGTATAAATTTTATTGTCATTACGCTGGCTGACATTTTTCTGACATTTGCCGTCTACGTGGTTGCTCGCCTTGCCTCGCTCTCTCCTCTCTTCATTCTCCTCTCTCTGTTGCCAGGCAATCAATTTGGCGCTCAGCAACGGTACTTTCTCTGTCTCCGATGCATGGTGTCTGGACGCGCTCAACTAAGCTCTGCTCTCCGCTTTATCTATTGCTTTTACTCGCATCCTTCATGCCCAGCACGTTTGTTATCTTTTGTGTAGTTGATTGTTTCCGTTTTGCGTAATAAGTTGTTTCCGCCGCTCTCTATACCAACTCTCTCCAATCGGTCTTTGTGTTTGTGCACATTTCTGTTTTCTGTTTTTTTTTTTTGTGTTTCGTGACTTTCGTTTTCATTTGCGTTAATTACCAATTTAAATGCAAACTTGGCCCCAGTTTCGTGACGAAGATGAATGAGCTGCATTCGGCGACAGGCGGCAAGTCCTTTTGTTCTCGCACTTGACAAAGTTGTCAAGTCCTTTGAGTTCTTGAATAGTTTACTGATCTGTCCGTGTCCGTGTTGTCCTTTCTGTCTCAAGCTATCAAATTGGCTTGGCCCTGCTGTGTGTAGTAGTTGCCGGAAAAGACTTTGATGACAAATCTGCTTCTTACGTGCATTTAACACATCATTGCTTCAGTCACAACGAGTCAAAAGTTGATGTAGCTACGGAAGGAATATAAAGAGGAATCTTCTGCTAATCACAATCGATTATTATTACAATAAAATGCATTCATTTGAAAACTTAAATTGATATATGTAAGTATGAGAAATTTATATTTTTAATATGAGTCAAAAGAACTTCTCACTATTCACTAAATATTTAATGTGAGAGCTTCAAATATATACATATGTATGTATGTATGTATGTATTGAAAGCCAGCAATTACTTTAACTGAACACTAACTCAGTGAAAGGCTAGAAATAGAATCCGTGCCACAAATTAAAATGTCAAAGCCAGGGCTAAGCCTTCAAGGACTAAGTCCTTACTCATTGCCCAGTTTGCATTCACTTAGGCGCTAAGGACTCGGTGTGGGCAGGTCAGAGGCCAGAGGACAAAAGGCAGAGAGTTAATAGCATTATTGCGATTATGAATGCACTTAATTTATGCCACCTACGAAATGGAATTTTAAATGAGCTGCATTTGCTTTCAATTTCGATGCAATATACTCAGAGAAAATGGGAAGTAAGTTTCAAATTTTAAATAAATTTAAATGAAGTTTAATAATAATGTATATTTATTTAGTAAATTTTAACAATTAATTAATGTAACATAAATACTTAAAGTACATACATATATATGTAAGATATTTATTATGTATCCGTTATGATTATCAATTAAGATTAATGCTAAATTAACTATAATAATTAATTCCCTTTAATGCTTCTTCTTACTTCTGGACAACTGAATTCTTTTCAATCGATCAGCCGCCACTGCTCTTCTTCATTGTATGCAACTCTGTGGTATGGCGTTGCCACCTTGTTGTGGTGCTACTCTTCGTTGTATATATATTGGTCTTTTATATATTTCTCTCAGTGTACTCATTTCAAGGTCCCGACTATATATCACAAGTCAATTTCCCATGTCCATAAATCAATGGAGCCAGTTGGTAGTTCAATTTGTGTAAGCCAAGCAGGAAGCAGATGCATTCCTGAAGCATCCATACTATATGTAAGGCTATCTATCCATTTGTCTGGCAAGTTTCCGTTTGACAATTATAAATTGTAAGCTGGCTGCTGCTGTGACATAATCGCGATGATTCCAGAATCGACTTGACGCAAGTGCGATTCATATTTTGTCCGTTGTCTGGCTACCGGACTCGACCCGGACATGATGAATGATGTTCTACGATGCAGCTGCAATGCGCCACTGATTGAGTTATTGGCAAACGTAGGACAGAGAGAGTGAGAGAGAGAGAGACATGCAAATATGATAACAACACCTACAACATGCCACAGAGTTGTTCGCGCTGCCTGGCCAAGCATGCCAGAGTGCATCCGAGCACCTTTCGGTTCGTTCACTTTATTGTGTTGGCTGACTAAAACAAGAACGGGTCCAAGTTATCCCTGTTCAGGCAAC
The DNA here is from genome assembly GCA_035045545.1 of Drosophila gaucha. Lineage (NCBI taxonomy): Eukaryota > Metazoa > Arthropoda > Insecta > Diptera > Drosophilidae > Drosophila > Drosophila gaucha. Next base: position 6,243,953 of record JAWNOY010000375.1, read on the forward strand.
GATCCGTGCCTGTTGTCCGGCCGAGGCCTATTGTTTGCACAGACTTGGCCATGTTCGTTAAGTGGAACTGGAGTGCAGCAGGCAGTGACTGTCGTAATTACCAGCAGATGCAGCTGCAGCTGCCAGTTGTGGCAAGGACATGCCAAGGATGTGAGCCTCTGTCGACGAAGTAAATAAAACTGTTCAGACAATTAAGTTTGTTTTTGCTTGGCATATTTTCTTTACCATCCAACACGAGTAATTTGACGTTACGTCTATATGGTCAGAGTGGGTGTTGCAATCAGGCTCGATTCTGCTCTGGACGGGTTGAGCTCGGCTCGTTCAGCTTTTGGCCAAGAAATTGCACTAATTGACGTTAAAAGGTTTTTGTTGGTCAACTTTACGTTTTATTTGCATCGTAATTTGATTTAATGTTTTAAAAGCCAACAAATTGAAAATGCCAAATAAGCAAAGCAGAATTTATTTAACATAAAATTCTATACTACATAATAACTAATAATAAATTTATTTGAGGGCTAAAATTCTGCATAATATTGATTGATTGACTGACTGAGTGACTGATAAATAAATTGATTTTTTGGAATATTTAAAACTTATGTTTAGAGTTTGTCTACATAATTATTTGAAAGGAATTCAGTTTTGAGTATCATCTAGCTAATATAGGATTGGTCGGTTTTAAAAATTAAAGAAAACCTTTTTGTATCTTTAGTTTGAATATAGGATCAATGCATTTCGATAAAATTGTGAGTTTTTTCATAGTTTTTTTGCTCTACTATACATACTGATGTCCGAAAGTAAATATAACTATCGTATATCAGTTGCCAGCAAAGGTTTTGAGTCTAGATAAGCATATCCAGACAAGATCTATTAATATATTAATCACAATTAAACTAACAGTTCTTAAGTCTTCTGCCATTGAAACTCCCAACAACAAAAAAGCTTTGTTTCAAATTACAATATAAGATAATATTCACATCATACCTAAGGCAATTGCTTGTAATTGTAACTTATATATTTTATCCAAAAAAAAGAAGGAATAATTAACTACAGAAGCGTCTCATTTATGTAATAATTAATTATTTTTGTAAAGTTTGCTACATGCAGTTGGACTTTAATTAAAAAAGGCGATGTAACTTTGCAGACATTAACATATTTTTATGCTTAATATGAATTTAAGCGCAGCTCCAACCAGAGCTAACAATTAACCATTGTGCACTCTGCCTTAACTGTAAAAACTTTGGCCAGAAGCAAACCACTTAAACTCATTTTAATTCAAGCGGGATGCGATCTCAACTTCTTTCCCAGTTATACATATACATAAATATATGCATATGTACATAAGTACTTGCTTAAATTTACCTACATATATAAATCGGGCAGACAGCAGACCCTTTCTATATGCTCGACACTATCCAACACTTCCTCTACTTTTGCCGTAAATTTATTTCAAACATTTTTGTTTGCCGCTTCTTTATCTTTTCTCGCTCGGCTTTTCTTTTATGCACTGTGCTGAAATGAAAGACGGGTATATTGGTTTACAATAAAGTCCATGTGTTTTATAAGTATATATTTAGATAGAGAATTGAAACTTGAAATAAAGGCAGCAGAAAACTTGTTTAAATCAAATATACAAATTTTTAAGGAAAAAACAAATAAATCCCAAGACTTTGCAGCCTAGACATAATCTCATTTGGTAATTAGGGTAATAAAATTCACTCTATAAGTCTTAAAAAAATCAATTATCATTAAACGCTTTAAAATCAATTTAAACTTGAAAATGCTATGAATAGAGTATAAAACAGTCGTATATACATTATGGCAACATTTTAACTTGTTTTTTTTTGCGTATGTCTAGCGCGTCTCAAAGGGTTTCGCACTTTCTGTGAGTGTGAGTGTGTGTCTATGTATGTGTCTGTGTTTGTGTGAAGGGTGTTGCTTGTGTGCCCCCAGCAAAGGCTACATATGAAAATATTTGTTAAACCTTTTGCAATAAAGCAACAATTTATGCGAGTGCTGAGAATATATGCTAAACGTGTGTGGGTGTAGCTATGTATGTGTGTGTGTAGTGTGAGGGCACTTTGAGGTCGCGTTGTAAATATTTAAAACTCATTTTGGTATATTTTAATTTGAGTGCATTTTATAACTTGGGTGGCAAGTTGGAGCTGTTCGGAGAGCTAGTGCGAGATTTTAATCTGACCACAGGACTTAGCTCAGGAAAGAAGATTAAGCTTTTAATAACTAAGAAGATATTAAATATATACTAAATATTTTAAATCAAACGATCTAATAGCTACATTTTATTGAAAGATGCTAAGATATTAAATGTATAAAAAAAAATATTTAATAACTTTTAGGAAATATGTCGAAAGCTGAGACTGGCTGCTTGACCAACTCTATCTCAGAAATTCTGCGAAATATGTCCAAGGCAGATTAAGAATAAAACTTTACAAGTATAATTTTTTAGTAAAAACAGAGTATCGTGCAGTCGAAAATATCTACAGCATCTAGTATCTAAAGCAGCAGATGCTGGCTGGTTGACTTAAGAAAACCTTACTCAGAAATTCTAGGAAATATGTGCAGGGCAGCATCTGACAAGTTGTCTAAGTCTAACTCAGAAAATCAATAAAAAATTTAGAATAAAACTCTTTAAGTAATTTTTTTTAGTAAGAACAAGAGTATCGTGCGGTCTACAGCGCTTCTCTGAAGCTGATTTACTATACAGAAACCATGCTTAACCATTATAAGCAAATTTTACTCCTTCCGATTGTATTCTTCATCCTTCACTATTGACTTTGCAACACTGTTGCCATTGCTCAACGGCACTTCACAACACTAATTGTGAGTCAATGCTTTATATATATGAGCATGCCCGCCACTTAACCTGCACTTGGGCTGCTGTTCATAAAGAATGCGCAATCATAATCAGACGAGGCTAAAGGCGGCAGAGACTGACCGCGAGAAGTAAGGGCCACAACATCAAGACCCCTCTTAAAAAATGGTACAAAAATTGAAAACTTTTAATATTCACTCTTGTAGCTGAATAAATTAAGGCACTCGAAATGGCACAATGTAGTGGGTGTAGAAGGTAGATGATGTAAGGGTATGTGGGTGGGTCTGCAAAATGCAAAAGCGAAAAAGCAGCAGGGCAGCAACCACAGCAGCAGCAGTAGCAGCAGCAGCAGATAAAAGGGACTGCGTAACAGCGAAACCAATGAAAGGCACTCAACTGAAGAGGCCAAAAAGTGACTCACAGTCGAACCAAAATGCAAAAGGATGCACGGAAATGGAGTGAGATTGACTGCAACTTGTGGCGCCTTTGTAGCAGACCGTGTTGTTAAGATTGTTGTTGTTGCTGTTGTTGTTGTTGTTGCTGTTGTGGCTGTTTGTTATTGCACTTTTGCCCAGGCTTTGCCTTTGCGCCCAGGCAGCAGCACTCAGCTCACTTCAATGAATACTTTATGGGTTAATAATCGTAAAACCATTCAACAGCAACAGCAGCCGCACCACCTCCACCACCACCAGCCAAGGCGGCAACATCGTTTGGGCCAACTTTTGTGCGCGAAAATTCATAAACAATGTGCATAAAGCGCAAAATGTAGCGCTTCTGCGAGCTGACCCCAAGGGGCAACTTTATAGGTGTGCACTATATGTGGTGGTGCGGCGGCAAGTGCGGCAAGTGGGGCAAGTGGAGCTGTTTGTGCGTTGCTCGTCGATTGCTTGTCGCACAGCGCTGGCAAATTGTGCGCCAGCTGCTGCTCCTCTTGTTGTTGTATGCCAACAATAGCAAAAGGCAACTGTTGTTGTTGTTACTTTGCATGCTGGACAATTGGTTGCGGGGGTGGAGCTTGGGGGAGTTGTAGTTTTGGTGGACAGCCCAGTGGGTCTTGCAGTTGTGCAACGCTTAGCGAATAGTTTGACGTTGATTTTGTGTTGGAGGTGTTGTCATTGTTGATGTTATTGGTTGTTGCCATTTGCTGTTCCAGCGCGGATTATAAACTAGAAGTGGACTTTAATGACGAAAGAGGATTAAGTGTTGTGTATGAAAAATGTGCGAATGACAGTGCATCACAAACATATTTGACCTGTCAAATAGGAATATAATGTTTTTTATATGGATTCTTATAGGTGTATTAGGAAATTTATATGTATGTTTGAATGTAATAATTGATGTAGCGAAAGCAGTAGCAGTTGCCTGATAGTATATGGAGAGAAATATATAAGAAAGTAATGGGGTAAATGGGGTTCTTTAGAACCTTTCATTTTGACTTTAAGCTGACTTGGAACTGGCTGAACAATCTGACTTGACTAGAAAAAAGTAGTAAGTAGTAATTAATGCTATTAATTGGCTGAGCACGTTGATGGGCTTGAAATTTAAAGATTAGCTCATGGGAATATTGAAAGAATATAAAACACGAGAAATATATACATATAACTATCATAATATAATATACAAATATAATAAAATTTATTAACATGTGATAGCATGTCTACATATGTATAACTATCATAATATGTAGGAAGAATAGCCACAAAAGATTCATAAATTATGAAGAATATTATGAAGGGTACACTTTAAAATGACAAATGTCATTTGAAAGATGTGATTGTTGGAAAAGTCAACTTTATCTTACTTTTTTATAAGCGATGCACATAAGTAGTTCATATCGCCCCCTACGAGATTCTCAAACAATCAAATAAAACTTGCAGGCTATTCTGCTTTTTATATGTGTTCGATTATTAGTCTTCGTTGACAAATAATTTTTCATATCTGTGTGTTTTTATACATATTTATATCATATGAAAAGAATCATGAGCTTCTCTGTAATATTTCAATAGCACGCACTAAATAATATCTTTAAGAACATTAAAAATTATACGGAATTTTCAGCATATAATTAAGTATAATACTACAATTAAACAAAAACAACTTTAAGCATAGCATAATCATATTCTTAAGCAACGTCTTATCTATAAGTATTTACCTATAGCAGCTACAATTCGTATATCCCACGAACTCAAACATAGGTCTAGTACCCATTTCTAAACTGTTTTAAACTCCAGTTTTTGTAACCACAGTCTATTGCACAACGAAGCGTAAAAAAGTCATTCGATACACTCAAAATTTGACCTAGGAACAACCTCAGCAAAAATGCTTCAGCTGAAAAAAGAGGAAAAAAAATTGCACACAAATCTTCCATCGTTTTACGTAAATAGAATTTATCAAATTTAATTTCACGCTTCATGCGCTCATTTCTATTTAACTTTGAGTAGCATAAAAAAAATGAAGGAAAAAAGGCCAATGAATGTCAAAAAATGTGACCATAAATGACATGTCTCTCCCCCCGAGGCAAGTGTCGGCGCCAATGAGCACAATAAATCTAAGAGCAGGAGTTGGAGATAGAGAATGAGGACTATCTTTACTCCATAAAAGAAAAACGAATAATAGTGAATGTTGAATTATGAGTAAAAATCAAATGATGAAGGTTGGGTTTTGAAATTGGCTCAGCTAAAGTTATGAAATGCTTCAGATGAGCTCTGAAATGGGCTGTGCAAATATTTGGGCACATTTCCCAAACAACTTGAGGCCCAACTCATATTTTGCATATGCCTATCCCTATGCTGCTGTAAAAACATGTCAAGAGGCAGATACAAACGGCAACAACAAAAAAACGAAAGGAAAACAAAACATTTCCGTGTCAAGTGTTGTCGAGAAGCTGTTTTTCAGCTTGACTTGCTTTTTGACTAGGGTTACCCAGCTCCATGAGGGCCTGCCCCATATCTCCCTCTGCCTTTGCAGCTATAATCATAATCAGAAATGTATTTAATTTGCTTTTATTTTCTTCTGTTTAAACTTTTGGCGGTTCGCACATAAATTTTTGATATATGTGTCATGCATAGTGATATGGTGTGGAAAATTACTTTGTATTTTAATGAGTTGTCTGCGATTTTTGAGCAGGGCCCCGTAAAGTTGGTCCTGGTATCAACTTTACAAAGATAAATTCTTGTGGGTGGGTGTGTGTGCATGATAAGAAGTCAAGTGAAACTATCAAAATGACAATAGATTAACAGCTGTAACCATAAATAACATGAAGCGGCTTTGTGGTTAGATTTGATACACATGCTGAAAGGGCAAAAATAAATGAGTAGAGTTAAAGTTATTTTGGCATAATTTTCTTTTATGTTCAACAGCTCAGAGCATTGTGCTATAAATTAAAATTAAAACATTTACACATTCTATCTCTAAACTGAAGATCTCAATTCGCCCGCGGACCTTTAACAATAGATTAACCATTTATCTATGGCAATGATCGCAGTGGCAGTAGCCCAGGCAATGCTACTCTACTCGTTCTGCAATCGTAAGCCCCTCAGGGAAAGCATTTAATAGTGTCAGTGTTTATTAGAATTACGACAACTTGTAGGCCGGGATTGCTTCCCTCGGCTGACCGAATTGGCAACACGTTGCAGGCGACATTCGCATTCGGAATTCGCATTGGCAAGCCAAAAAGTTGCGCCGCGTCCGGTGCCAAGTGCAGCGAGGCGTAGCTTTTTTAATAGAGTCATAACTTTACCCCAACTAATGGGCTCGCAGAGCAACTGAACAGCCCGGCCGGCAGACTTTGCTTAGCAATAACATAAAGCCCTCGTTTTGCCCCTGCCCCCCGCCCTCTCCGCCACCTCTTTGTTACCCATGCGCCGTCTTTTTTGTGGGCACGACTTTGGTTACAATTCAATTTGCAGCGGGCGCTTTTCTTTGGACGTTTTTTAGTGGTCTGCGGCCTTAAAATTTGTGCCCTGCCACCTGGCTGGTGTGTGTGTGTGTGAGTGTCGTAAATGTGTAGAAATTGTGGGGTGTTATGCCTTCCAGATACGTGTTCAGCGGGGGGTCTTTGCTGCAGTGTGTGGCATGCTCTTGGCCAGCTCTCGGCTGGGGTCTGGGATAGCCGTTTTACTATCTGGACCCTGGCAGGGGACTCGCATAATTGTCTTGGGCAAATGTTCGTGTAAAATTTTAATTGCTTTTTAGTGCAAACACTTGGAAAATTTGTAGTTTTCCTTGTCTAACAAGATCTGAGCAACAGGCCAAATGTCAAACATGTTAGCTGACACTGATTGGAAATCGCAGAACATGACAAACATGTCGTATGACAGAGCATTTATAGGCTAAGTATCATAGGAGTATGGGAGAATAGGTGTATGGGAGAATAGGAAAATGGGTGAATAGGAGTATAGGAGTATAGGAGTATAGGAGTATAGTCGAATCGGAGTATAGGAGTATAGGAGTATAGGAGTATAGTCGAATCGGAGTATAGGAGTATAGGAGTATAGGAGTATAGGAGTATAGGAGTATAGGAGTATAGGAGTATAGGAGTAAAGGAGCATAGGAGTATAGGAGTATAGGAGTATAGGAGTAAAGGAGTATAGGAGTATAGGAGTGTAGGAGTATAGGAGGATAGGAGTATAGGAGTATAGGAAACTAGGAAAAGTAATTTTGTAGTTTTTCCATAATCAGTTATAATACAAAAACTATGTGATCCGAGTAGTATAGACATATGTCATTCCTGTGTTAAAAATTGACCTTTCATCTGTGTTTAAAAATTATAAAAAATAAAATGTTAATGATAACAGTTTCAAGCTGTGTCAGCTCTATTCAAAAGCAACATAATTTTAATTCAAAACTTTCAGTTTCTATCTTGCACTTTAATTAAAGCCTCATAACTCAGAGGTAGGTACAAAATAGTTGCTCCACCAACCATTTACGAAACAAAATCTAACTGAAAACCCCGATGGCAGCTGACCGCAACCACAACGACTACCACGCCCCGTTCTAATTTGCGACAAGTTCACCTTTTTAATGAGGCAAGAAGTTGATGCCACATAACGAGGCCATTATATGCCATTGTGTGGGCCGGGCTTAATGTTTGTGGCACGCAACTAAAGGGGCAACAGGACGTGCGACAAAGTCGCGGTTTAGTAAGTGCTAAGCTACCGGTAAAGACAATGCCAAAGCCTTGGCCAAGCTTTATTGTTATTTTAATTAGAAAACTTAGTGCCAGTCGGGACTTCAATAAAGACTTTAATTGATTAAAGGCCTTGGCCGGTCCGGTCCAACAGCTGCAAACTATGCAACACTTTTTACAGCATTGAATATCAGAAACGTTATGATAAATTGCAAAAGCTATTTCACTTCAAAAAAAAGAACGTATAAAACTGTGTTGCTAAAAACAAGAGAAATTCAGACGAACCACAGAAATTTGTTCGTTGCGAGCAAAGCATGTATATAACATGGAAAAAAACAAGAAATTCCCAAAAGTATGCAACACGCCCGTAACATGTGCAACACCACAACAACAACCAGCCACTCAAACTCACACACACACGCACACACATTAGCCAGGTGTTGGTGCAAGCGAAGACAGCGGACGGACACAGAGCGAAGCAGGATAGAAAGACAAACCGCAAGCTGGCCAACAGCTCGCTGCAAAAGTAGCATTTTATTTTTGTCCATAGTTCGAGTTGGCTGTGCTGGCCGCACCGCCCCCCTATGCGAAATTGTTTTATAGCTGCCCAGGAACGGTCAGTCAGTGCCAAAGCAACAACAATAGCTATGGAAAGAAAAGAGTGAGGAATCTAGCGAATTGTGCATACTCTTTTTTATGTGCATCTATCGGGTATTAGAATATAGAGTATTCATGGAATTAATTGCTATTTTTTTACCTATTCGAAACTTTTTTAAAACTGAAAAGTAAGATTTTCAAATTTTCTCTATGATAATCATAGTTAACTTTACGGTTAGTGTTTATCCTAATCAGCTTTATGGAATCTCTTGTGCTTTAACTATTTATACTTACATTTATTGCTAATCATGTCGAGCGATCAACAAAGTGAAAGTTCCACATATTTCATCTTTAAATTAGAGATTTGCTAAGTTTTTGAAAAATATTTTGTTAAAGTGAAAAATTGTGAAAAATACTTTTTACTATATATACTTATAGTTCGAAGTGATAGGGAATCACAGTTTTTACGAATTATACAGGAATTCGATTTATCGAAAAGGAATTGGAACTAAATATTTTCAAGGGGACAGCATTTTTTACAAATTATTGAGATTTTAGATTTAGCGGGTGACGAATTATCGGGATTCGACTATATTATATGTGTATTTATAATGTATTTATAAAAGAGCTTGTATTTATCAAAGCTGGGAAACTAAAATTTCTGCAAAAACTACGTTTTGAATCTAAAGTAAGCATTTAGTTTGAATTTCGAGAAAATTCGTACAGCAATTTTCTTAAAATTTATGTTTCTGTTTTGTATAAAAAACATTTATTCAAGAAAAATATTGCAGTTAAAAAACTAAAAAAAACCTTTAAGTTCCTTATTTGAAACCACTTAAGATAATTTTCCACTTATATTAAAAAGTGTTTGAAATTAATGACCAACTTTATGATATAGTTAAAATACCTTTAAAAGGGCTGTTGAATCAGCGTTGAGTTTGTTTATGACCAGCTCGTTGGACTGTAACGGATGTGCCTTTAAGTTGTATATCCGTTGGCCCTAACTGTAAATGTGTGTGTGCGAGTGTGTGTGTTTGTGTGTTTTCTGTGCGAAGTTTTTGAGCTTGCAGTTTTATGCTGTAGCGTTTAACAAAGCATCGTATAAATTGCATCAGGCCAGCAGTTAGAGAACCAAAAAAAAAGAAAAAAGAGAAACCTTAACCCACAGTCTTTACGTCTAGGTTGCAACACATGAGCCTAAACTCAGCCAGGGATTGCATTTTATTGAGATTTTTCCTTAGTCTTTTTCTATTTTCTTTCTATATTTTAGACTTTTATTGGACATCCATGGATATAGACTATGGCTTTAACCTGCTGTGAAATTAGATTACTCTGGGTTTTGCCATTTCGATAGCTGCAAATGTGTAAATATGACAGCAGAATAGAAAATGTCTGTGGTCGATAATGCTGTTTAAATGTGTTAAGTGGGTTTTGCAGTTGTGGCTATAAGTTGAGCCTACAAATGCGGTTCAAAGAGTGATAGAGTGATGATTGAGAAAATTCAGAGACAAAATGAAAATAAACTCAATTTTAAATTGTTTTGTGAGGAAGTGAGAAACTTCAGTGTTAAAATTTAGAGTGTATGAGTTTCTTTTAAATTTGGGATATTTTGTTCCAAGGACACCCAAAAGCAATTTGAAATTATATATATAATATATATATATATGTATATTGAAAACTTCTACGTTTCCTTAATAAATAATCTGAATAAAAAAATTCTTTAATAAAGTTTAAGTTTTAGAAAAGAGTTTTTTCATCGTCTTATAAAAGAGGTATACACATTTATCTACATATATGAAAAATTAAATATAAATAAGTTAGATATAATGCCATTGAAATAACCATCAGAATATATCATTCTATTTTATTTGAATTGAAAAAAGAGTTTTCCATTTGACTTATGAAAGAGCTATGCCCATTTATTTCTATGATAAATTGAATATAATTGAGATATATATATAATGTAATAGAAATAAATTTCATGATATATATATCATACTTAAGAAAAACCCATATCTAACCAAAAATCTTACTTAACTCAATACACAATCTAAATTAAATCACAGTAAGTGAGTTATTATAAACGCAATGCAAACATTAAAATTCGATGAGAGACGGTACCAGCTTGATAGAGTCATCAGCACTTTTGCCGGTTTTGAGTTGGCTTTTCATAGCTAGGCGAAACGCATGCGCCGCAAACTTTAATTAAAGTCAGGAGGGGAAACTTTTTAATTACAATTCAGTGCTGGGGAAACTGCATTTGATTGTGTGATAGGCGTTGCTGTGTAAATAGCCGTTCGGATGCTGCATACTAGCCGTTGCATGGTTTATCAGCTGCCACGCCCACACCACAAAATGGGCGTGCGGTCATTTTTCTTATTTTTTTTTGTTGCGCGGCGTGCAAATTGCAATTGGCTCGCAAGAGCTCTTTGTGCAAATAAGCAATTATTTGGCTTAATAAGTCAATGGGTTGGCAACCGGTTGGCATATCTCATCGCCTTGACGCCTGGCTGTTGATTGGGTGCCTGCCTAATAGAATTTCCTCTCATCTCTCCACTGGCTTGGCCAGGCAGGCAGCTGGGTAACTTTTTGCTAAATAGTCCGCATAAAAGTTGCGCGCAACAAAATTGAAGGCACAAAGTAAATGAAGCCGCCGTCGCAGCCTCAATTTAAAATTAAGCTCATGAAAAGTAGTTAACCTCACGCGGGCTGCGGCCAGAGCCACCCCACAAAAAGCCAGAGACCCAAAGCCAAAGCCAACGCCAAAGCCAAAGCCAAAGCCGTTAACTACAGCACAAAGTCAACGACGGCGTGGGCTGGCCAGGATTGGCCCTTGTTCGCATTAAAGTAAGCATGAAATTAAAGCTAACCCCAAAGGCGACTTGCAAATAAACTGCAGCCCTCTCAGATGAGGGGCGCGGCATGCTGGCGGCCAGAGTAGAGCGGTCGAAGCAGTTCGTGGGGGTGCTGGTGGAGCAGGGGCTTTTCTGCAATGTTGTTGCATCAAATTAGCAGCCATGTTGAATAAGAAGAAGCGCGAATTTTTGTTTTGTTTTGGCAAACAGGAAACAAAAGAATAAGAAACAACACTGAAGCACTTGTGCCACGTACACTGCGAGAAATGTTCTTAACGAAAACAAAGCTTGTCTTAGTTTGATTAAATTACATAATGGTTAAATAAAATGATTATTTATAAAAGTAGTTAGGCCTCATAAACGCATATAAAATTTATGTTTATTTTATATAGTATCATTTTTATTTAGATAAATATAGATTTTAAAAATTTGTACATTATTCTTTTCTTTTTTGTGGCCTTTATATAAATAATATATATATATATAATAAAATATGTATAAAAACATAACATTTTTTTTTTTTATTTATAGTATAATTTTTATGTAGATATATGTATATTTCAATATTTTTATATTTTCGTATATATTCGAATTTTTGATTTTATTTTAGTAGTTAACTTTTCACTTTTTTTTATAAGCTCCATAAATACATATAAAATGTATGTTTATTATTTATTGTATAATTTTTATGTAGATAAATATAAATTTTTAATATTTTTATATTATTGAATATAGTCGAATTTATAATTTTATTTCAGTAATCCAATATTAAATTATTATATTATTATTAATTTTCTAAAACTGCATAAGAATATTTGAAACATTAAAAGATTGAGATTTTGGCAATAATTTAATTAGTTAGTTTATTAGTGTACTTAAAAAAAAAGGTGTAAGAAGACAAGCCTGAATCTGTTGACTGCAAAATTTGTTGATTACTTAGTGTAGTAAAATTCTGAATATGAAAACAAAGCCAGCAATGACTTTAAAAACAAATGTATAATAAATCCATCCAAGATGAGGGAACATATGTAAAATTAAAGTAAAAATTTATATATATTTTTATGAAACGAAAAGTATTTATATTGTCTATATAATTTATGTAATATATACTCTTTTTATGTCCTACAGCCATTAAAATTTTGTTAAAAGATAGAAGGGTTCTGTTCACTTACATGTAACAGATTAAGGTATCTGGGACAAGGAACCACATTTTTTTCTTAGTAAAGTAAACCATAGTGATTATACAAGTGTCAGAGAGTTCAAATTTAGAACTTAGGATTGCTTATGAAATGCGGTTGTCAAAAAGTCTTTAGGTGCCATTTGATACTAGAGATACCAAGCAGACATTATATTTTCTCTTACTAAGCATATTTCCTTCCCCAAATTAATGATAAGTCACTTAATATTTTTCTCAGTGCAATGACCTAACTTATATACTGTGTAGGTTATTTATTAAAGTTAATGCGTTCCGTAAAATTCTTTAGACATTTGTTTGCTGCACTTATTTGCTTCGTCTTTAATTTGTTTTGCAACATTTCACAGCCCTCACGAAATAAATAGGGACGTTGCTTGGTTTCCTCTTCGAACCATTCATTTTGTTAAACATCTTTGGCGCTTGCGTTTTTCATCTTCCTTCTTTTGCCTTCTTTTTGTTACGATAGCTCCAATATTACAACACCCAAAGGTGTAATTGAATCAAATGAGCAAAAATTTGAGATTACTTGAAAATGTTGAGCGCCAGACACGAACTCATTTGGCAGGGCAATCAGGACGAAGGGTCGAGGCGAATTGGAGCCGTTTAAATGCAGTCGGAAACATTTGTTGTGCCAAGGGGGATGGTTTGTTGTCTATATATTTATGTACATACATATATACTTTATATATACTTTTGCCAAGGGGCATGAATATACGTAAGGGTATATTATAGTCGAGCAATTTAGTCGAGCTTCTTTTTAGATTAAATGTTATATTGCAACTTTAAGCGTTGGCTGTCGAGTGTCTAGGCGGAGGCGGGAAATGTTAATAATTGAAATTACAAATGAGCTACAAGTGTGAATATCTGAATATGGCAGCTGCAATCAGTGAGAGTGCTCACCGCAGGCGCCTGCCACATCCGGTGCGAAGCGGAAACGGAAGTAACTCGACTGAGATAGAGACAAAAGAACAATATTTTCACGCATGTATGCCCAAAACAAATATTTCGAGGGACAGAATTATGAATGGCAAACGCGACTTTCAAGAAAGGACACAAATTTGCTACAAAAAGGCATTTAAGCTGCTTTTGCCGAGGGCTCAAGGGCTGCGATTGGCAGCGTAGGGTGGATAGGTAGCGTCAGTCTGGTGATTTATGTGCACTGTTGAAGGTTCAAATAAGCGTTAAGTTTTCATTTCCGTTGGCGCCGCTGCGCGAGGACCAAGACAACAGTTACAAGCCAGGACCAAAGTGAAATATCTGCAGAAAACTGAAACTGAAAAGAATTATTTGTTTTTTCTTATTTTCTTTTGACTATTCGGGCTCTGCGCCACATTATTACAAAACAAATTAAGAAAAATGTAAAAACAAAGCACATCGAGCCAAGTTCAAGCGCATTTCGTGGCAAGAGCTTCCGCATTTGGCAGCTGGAAAATATATTACAAGAATATTTCTCTTAAGCAGGTGAAACAAAAAGGAAATTCGCAAAAGAAATGCTTAGAAAAGCTTTGCAGCTGTTGAGTTCAACGTCTGTGTAAATGATAAAGAAAGATACTTGGGGATTTTTAAAAATATTCAACAAACTTATTTTGGCTTATGCCAAAATCTTTTAGTGTAATAAATTAAAAGCAAATATTTCTCATTAAAACATTTCTTGCTAACAAATGCTCGATCCAGCTACAACCCCTTAGGAAACCAGCTCAATGCGTTAATCAATGCTGAGAGAGAGAGAGAGAGAAACCCCACGCACAAGTGTACTTCACTTACATTTTATTTATTGCGTTTGCATACATTTTGTAGATGATTTTGTGTTTCTCGTGGAATAACTCAAGGAAGCGCTGAGCACAATGCGGCGTATACGCAATTTATCAAACATAACAATGGCAATTAATTTGTGAGCTGCCTTCAAGCTTGTTAAAAAATAAACTTTTATAAATCAAACGTAACGAGCGTGTAACCTAACGGACAGGTATGGGCAAAACAATAGCATTTACCCGCCCTTACCTTCGCTTAGGGGTTGCTTTTCATTATAGCTTCGAAAGGCCCCCCTCTGCTCAACAACTTTTCAAATAAAACTCAATGGAAAAATATTTACAATTGGGCGTCGCATTTTTGTTTGGCAGTCGTGACTTTGGCTTTGTTTCCCTGTTTCCACGTGGCGTATGAGTTATTTATTTTTGAGTTATTGGCATTTGCTGCGAAGCAGGGCATGCGCTCAAATGTCTGTTTAAAGCTTGTCTGAGACTGTGCATACGCAGTCTGGTCGTGGTAATATATAAATAATCCCCAAAAGTTGCAGACTTGAGAGCTTAATTCTATACATCATGAAGTATGATATTACTTATAGACTGGATAATAAGTAAGAGTGCGTGAGACGGGAGTGACATGCTCAGAAATACCCTGCAATTCGTGCTAGCCTATTATAAGCCAAAACATCACTTTTTATCTTCAACAAGTAAGAACGCTCTAGTCGGGAATGCCCGACTAGGAGATCCACTGAACCAACTGCGATGTGAGGTTTAAAACTACATGTCTTAATAGTAAAACTTTTACTGCCTATTGTATACAAGAATCTCTATTTGAGATTTGAATTTCTAGCTTTAGTAGTTTACGAGATCGTTGCGCTTATACGGACGGACAGACGGACAAAACCATTATACGCTGAAACATAATTTTCAAGCCATTTAGTGTATAAAATTAAGTTGGGAATGAGGGAATTTTGCCTAAAAAAGGGGAAGTCGGAATTTGTGAATACTTTCAGAGAATCTATATAGCAAAAAGCTCTAGATGTGTTTGAATAACTGAGGTTTAATATTTGTTTTGATCGTTTTCAAGGAAATGAAAAAAGTTATCGATGATTTGACAAATAAACTTGATCTGGCGCGTGCTGTAGGAGAACATGACTATACCTCATAGAGGACAGACAGGCTATAACGACTTGGCTGTTGCCTGACCAAGAGTATTTATACTTTGAGGACTCAGACAACTGAAGTTTGACATTGATTTTGATCGATTTTATTTTTAAAATGCAAAAAGTTATCGATGATTTGACAAATAAACTTAATCTGCGCGTTCTTCTAAAACTATTCGGCTGCTGATGCAGATCAAGACAATTTATACTTTATGGAGTCAGCTACGCCTTCTTCTGCCTGTTATATACATTTTAATAAAACAATTATAACTCTGAAATCTTTTTAATGAGTTCATCTTTTTAATGAGTTCAGTATTGCAGAGCTATAGTTGTTATGAAAATATTTGATATGAATCATAGAACATTCTTAAATGTTTTTAGATGATTATATTAATATAAATATATTAATTTTCCCAGCTTATATGTGAAAATCCTCCAATTGCGCTGGTTTTGCAGCATTGTAATTTTTTATATCATACTGTATGAGGATCAGTGAATATGTCATTAGCGAGCTAAACATTCCAAGCACAACTTTTCGTTCCAAATTATAGAGTCCCATGACAGAAAGTTTTTGCGGATTGCGTAACAATTGAATATGAAAGTTCTCAAACTGGAAGTAGATTAAAGTCAATTATTTTCCAAGGATCATAAGATATAATGTCACTCACAGCGGTTACCAAGCGCCTATCCAGATCCAAAGCAAAAGTTGGATAATCTGCTATGATCTTCCCCATCTTATTATAAAGCAGCTCCACATAGTTTGTAATGGAGAAAGTTATCTGAGTGTCTGCAGCGTAGGTAAAGGAGCCGCAGATGATCAGTATAGTTTGCAAGCTAGACCACTGGATTTCGATGCTGTATTTGAAGGCGGAGAAGGCGTAGTAAACTGCGCCAATAAGGGTAATTTGAAAGGTTAGATATATGCACAGAGTCTGCAGGCCGAAGATGTCTGCCATGCGCTGCACCAAGTTTTGTAGCTGCGACTGAAAACGCGCCAAGTTGTCCAGGCGATCGGCTAGAGCGCAGCTTTTCAGCTGGCAAACGGCCTTGCGACGATTCAGCTCCAAGAGGTGCGTTTCAGCCACAATGCTTCGCAGCTCCTGGTTCACTAGCAAATAGTGACCGTGTACATTTAGCAGAGCAAAATAGAATTGACTCAGGACAATATTAAGCCAACCGATCAGCAGATATATTACAAACACGCTCATGACCACTTTCGGCGAAAGATTGTCCCGAATGCCATGCAAACCCACTGCCATGTGGATGCATTCTGATGACGTGCCCGTTATCCACTTAGCGATGACACCGCGTCGCCACAGCCGCACCACCTGCGGCTGCTTCAGTACCAGACGACGATAGCTGCGCAGCAGCTGTATAAGCCGCTGCCGCTGCCACCAGCGGCTCAACACAGTCACAAACACACAGCAGACCCGCAATAAGATCATCACCAGAAACACATACTGATGCAGGCTGTTTGCGTGCAGCAAGAAGATTTCCCAAATCCGACTGTGTATCAACAGCGGAACCAGGCTAATTGTCAGCGCGTTGATCACTATTGCATAGAGCGTCGCTCTCTTCGTCTGCCTGGGTTCACCCGTTTCCAGATCCATCTCGAAGTTGATCACGCCAATGAGGCGTCCATAGAAGTAGTTTACGCGCAGCACATGCCTCACCAAGTCAAACATGATGAGGAACTGAACTGCAGTTACTCTGATGTCCAGTTCAGGCAGCTAATGAAAAAGCTTGTGGCTCGATGAGATTTGCGGATAAGGCGATAGAAGCTAATGTGCGTAGTGCGTAGGTGCGGCAGCTTGCTTATCGTTTCAGGTGATGAACTAATGTCAAGGGTATATTCAAATATTACTTTTATTGCTAATCAATATCTATTTGTAATAATTCAATTGCCGAGAAATATTAATATTATTTATTTATTTATTAAAGCCTAACAATATTATAATTGGGGATACTTCTTTAGTTGAATAGTGTGAGCATTAAATAACTTTGTTAACCTTAGTTTATATACAAACTAGCGGGATGGACTGAAAGGGATGGACTGAAAGAATATAGAAGAGTTTTTTCTGATTTGCCTCACAATTATTACATTATTTGCATTATTTCCGAAATTTTCGAAAAACGTTATTTGATTAACTGACTTACATTTAAGAGTAGGCAAAATGTAAATGATTAAATATAAAGAATGACAATTTATTTCACTTTCTGTATATATTTTATATAGTCTCAGATGCTTCCTTCTGTGCGTTGCAAGCTTCTGACCAAAATTAATATACCCTTTTTGGATATTATCGATGGCATAATACTTTTAATTATTATTATTATTATTATTATTTATAAAACATTCTACAATATTTAATATTTATGAAATTATACGATAATAGAATTTAAAAACAATCTTTTAATGTATATAATTTTGTATTTGTTTATATTTTACAGAAAATTTGTACGAAAACTGTTTGGATATGAATGGATATCTCTACTTCCTAGCCGGTGAGTCACACAGTATTTTTATTATATTTGTAGTCAGTTATGAAATGCATTTCAATTTAACCTGTTTCGATTCTCCTTGTATAAAGGTATCTATTTTCCGTTAGCAACATAATTTTAATTTAACATTTTTCTATAAAGTATTTCGATATTACATGCTTTAATTTCGCCTTGCACAAAGGCATTTGAACAAGAGCAATATTAGAGATTTCCTCAGTTCTGTAAAGTAATTCCGATTCCACCCATACCAAGTCATCTAATGTGTCTTTCGACATTGAAATTTTCAATTTTTTATTTGTATAGCCTGAACATGAATGAGAATGGTGAAAATGTATGTAACAGCGAGAAGAAGGCGTGGCTAATCATCTAAGGTATACATATATATTCTTACTCGACGAGAGATGTGCTTATTTATTCAGTAAAGCGAGAAGAACCGAATGAATAATTCCAGTTTTCGATTTATCCGCCCATTACCCCAAATACAACATATAACAGATAAATATCATATATAAGCGCTGAGTTATACAATTTCACTATTTTTTTTTGTTTTAAGTTCTTTTCGTTAAATCCTTTTCCTCTAATCCCGTTCAACTGAGAGCTGAAACATCAAGGCGAGAGATAACCAATTTGATATATCAGTTTTTGACATAATGCATACATAAGCCAATTAGTGGAACAAAAGGCAAATATTTTGCCGATGAGGCCGCATTTTGGACAGAGATATTTTTTCGCTTATAACTGGAAAATGGAATCCGTGCAGCTTTCTGTTTTAGAGCACTCGATTTGCATTTAAGTGGATCGAATCGACAAAAACACGCTATCGGAGCTGGCCAAACAAAAGGCATTCAATTAAAATTTGCGCTGTTTGCTGCCCATGGCGAAACATTTAATACAATTTACGCAATTAATTTCGTTGCCGAATGCAAACAGCAGCAGCCAAACCGTTCAAAGAGAAGCGATATTTTAAAATGTTTGTACGAAATGTGCAAAAATGCTGACTTATGCAAGAAAAAGAGTAGGGGAGGCGGTAGGATTGGCATCGATTTATATGCAATAATTTATAGTGCATACGTCGTTGAAGTGCAACAAAAAATTCAACATTAATGACCGATATAAATGCCAGGCATATGTATATATTTAAATATAAACGCATTCAACTATCTGAAGTTCGCTCTGTCAGTGCAAATATTTTGTGTAAAAACAATTTGCGCAAATTGCAAAACCGAATATGGGCCAAAAACCCAAAAACCAATTTGTCGTATTGTTTGTCAATGGCCATAGTATTGAACGAAATGGATGCTGAGCCCTGGCAATGAATGATGCTCCCTCATTCATCTTTCTGAATGGGCCGCTGCTGCCTATTTGGGTCATCGAAAATAATGGAAGCCGACAAATATAACAGTTTTTGTAAAAATATATGACATTTTATAAGGTGTTCTCTATGAAATACGATAAAAGGAGTACAAAAACAAATGCCAATGCAGGCATTTAGTAAATTCTGTTTATATTTCTATGCTAAAACGCATAACAGTATACTCATAAATCAATTCATTTTTTTAGGGTTTTTTTTTTGCTATATACATATATGCCGTAGAGGTTTTTTAACGCTTAATTCACTTATTTCACTCTATTGTTGTTTAAGTGAAGACCTTGTAGCTCAATTTGGTTAAAATATATTGAAAATGTTTTTGATTCAACTCTAACTCTAAAATGGAATTATGACAATTTTCATAAAAATTCGTTTTTTCGAAGTGGGAAACTAGTTGGCATAAAAAAGATAAGCATAAGTTTGAATCGGATAGGTTTTTAAACCGTAAATATCATAGGCGCTCAGTAACATAGGCTGTCAATAACGTAGGCCCTCAATAATAATATATAATATATATATAATTAGGCATAGCTCATTTCCAAGGCTTAATGCCCAAAAAAATGTCGGTTGTGTGAATAATGATTTCAATTAACTGCATGCCTTTGGATACGGATTGTGAATTTGAAATTCCATATTTCCACATCCATATTTTTCCGAAATTTTCGAACTTATATGCTTATGGTGTATATATTTTGATGTAACATATGGCATTGCTTGTTTTCTTAAATTATTGAGCTATACACATTTTTATAAAAAATTGAGCTGTATTTAATCTCTGCTCGGCAGCTATGGCCAAGTTATTGCTGCTTTGTAAAAGCTTAATACTAAACTAGAAAAAATATGATTTACGTTGAATGTTTTTGTAGGAAATGCGATTGATTTTACGATTGGCGATTATGTTTATAGTTAAAAACCAATAGGATTTACTCACTCCCTCTGTGTAGTTGCGGAAAGCATTGAATTTGTAAGGCACTTTCAGTCATATATTAAATTTCTTTAAAATTTAGTTTGAATGATGAACTAAAAAAAGCAAAACAAAATACGTAAAAAAGATTAAGAAGATAGTTCCAAATTTTTGATTGATTTCATAAAACATGACTTGAAACCAAATTATAGGATTGAGTCTGCAAGCCACTAGTTCTTAAAGTTTACTAGATCAATGCATCTACGTACATTCAGCTATGCATAGCTTTAAAATTGTTATAGAAAAACATATCTTTTAAGTTTATAATATTCTACAGAGATGTGTTCATATACAAAAAATTTAACAAATAGATTCTTCAAATATTTAGCTACTTTAGAAGTACTATGAAAAGTAACTCCCTATTCTTATTATACTTGCCAACATATACCATCAGCTACAAAAGCTACGAAAATAATATTAATCATCGAAATAATCGGGTTGCATTGTAAACACAGCAATAAAATATTGCAAAGCGTCTTATCCTATAGGAAATCTTATAATCTGTGGTAAAACTTGCCTCACGAAGACTTAATGTAGCTCAGGCTTCTCTTGCAATATCCCTTTATTTTGCTTGCGATGGCTATCTTTATGGAGCGCTAACAACCTGTTGCCAGCTTAGCTTTTGTCTGGGCAACAGCTGATTACCTGGGCCGCAGAGCCTGGGGCTTGGCACGCCAACAAGCCATCAATCAATCGATGTGCAGCCGAGTGCATAAATTTGCAGAAGATGCTTTAATTAAAGCCCCCCCTCGCTCTTTGGCAGAGCCAATGCCGCATAATGCATTGCGATTTGCGAATAAATCTTTTAGCGGCTCGACACGAGACGCATTCAAAATGCTAAATTAGTAAAATGTCACTTTCGCTTTTAAGTTGTTGCAACAGAATTTGCGCTGGGCGGGGTAGGGTATTTTTTTGTAGTCGGCTGCGATCAAAGCGACGCGCCGCGGCAAACCACATAAATTATCGCTGGCTAAGCAGGCACAGACAGTAGGAACGGGGCCACTGCCACTGGCTGCTGCCTCTTTCGAAATGTGGCACATGTGGCAAGCAAAGCATTGACATACTTCAAAGTGTTTGCGGACTGCATTGTTGCAGAGTGAACGAGGGAAAGTTCACAGTGCGATACCCTTGGAAAAAAAAGAAGAGTGTGAGCTGTCTGCTATTTAATTTTGGTTTGCTTTTCTTCTTTTTCTTAATCAGCTCTCTGATATGGCATGTTATAAATATTTGCAACGCTTTGACATTGTTGATATGTATACGCAACTGCAACTGCAACTACATCTGCATCTGTATTTGCATTGCCATTTTGTTCAGTTAGCCAAAGGCGGCAGTGCGCATAAAATTAAATTCCTTATCGTTGGCGCCCTGCAAAGCGTTTGTTCTCTCTCTCTCTCTCTCTCTCTCTCTCTCTCTCTCTCTTAGTTTTTGTATCTTTTGCTGTCTGGCAATTTGCTTTTTACGACAAGGCCAACAACAACAACTGTTGCACCAACTGGACCCTGACCAGCCTCAACTCGGCTGGTGCCTCGGCTTAGGCGGACACCGCATGGGTTTAAGTTTTCAAATTGAATTTTTTACGCTTTGCCAGGAATTTAATTTACATTTTACTTGATATTGCATAAAATACAAAGAGAGAGAGAGAGAGAGAGAGAGGGAGAGTTAATTCTGGAATCATTGTATTACTTGCAAAATGTGCATAATGAGTGACTGGGCTTAATCAAAGACAATATAAATATCAAGTTTACGTATATATTTGTTTAACTATACTTTTAACTTAAATTTACTGAAAATTCTATTCATGGTAAAAGACCCTTTAAGCTTGTTTAGTAGCATACTATATTACAGCTGCAGAAACTTTTACAGGAATACATTTATATAGTTGCTGCTATATATCAAAAATAATTTAAGTACATAATAATTTATGGATGATGATATATTTGCAGCAATTTTATAAGGAACACTCAGATATACATACATATATATAGTCCTATTTCATTCTGTCCAAGAAGTGTTATCACAAGAGTATATATATAAAATTTCAAATTTCTAACTTCAATAACTAATTTTTTATATTTTTCTTAGATTTTTATTTCAATTTATATATATTTTTTTTATATATCTTTTAATTTCCTGTATTTTAATTTCAATACTTGATTTTTTATATATATTTTTTTAATTTTATTTTTTTATTTGTTAAATTTGTATATTTTCACTTTAATACTTTATTTATAACAATTTATTCTATATTTTATAAATTTGTATATTTTTTTTAAGTTTTTATTTTTTTTGTATTTTTCATTTAATAATTTTTTTTTTTTAAAACAAGTTTAAACAAGTTTTCAGCAGCATTTTGTGACAACTTAATTTAGTTTTACAAACACTTCATATAGATAGCTAGCCAGATATTGTACCAAACTAATAGACTCCTTGCAAAGCGTGAACGAATATAATAAAAAATTCTTAAAAAATATTTGAAATAATGATAGATTATTAATAAGAAATTATTAGCTGAAAATAAATTTTTAATAAATCTTTTCCAATTTACTTTTAAGCAGCTAGAAATAAAAGTCTATGAATATACATATAGTCAAGATATATAACCTAAAATAAATATATATTCAAAGTAAGCTAGATATACGAGACTATGTAGACTATACACATTTCTAGCACAGTCAAGTTAATATATTACTCTATATAAACAGAGTAAACTTCTATGTAGCCGAAAGCTTGCGTGCTTTGCCGCATTCTCACATATTCGAATTGTGCCAAACTAATTTATATTTAATTAATTAACTTCACACACACTGCGAATATATGTATATGTATCTACAACTTAAACTTAAACACAATTCACACTCGAATTCGCATCCGCAACCATTGGCGGTTAGCCAAAATACAAGAGCATTTACAGTAAGCCCCAGAGGCGATCTGCCTGGTCAAGATTTAAGCGATAAACGAGTGGACCAAAAACCACCAATTGGTGCAGCGATTCCATATGTGGCGAGAGAGCGAGCGAATCGTTCGCGCACTTGGCACACATTTGCCAAACTGTCTGTGGCCACTTGGCAGACATTTCTGCCAATTGTATCGATAAATGTTGCAGCTGGCTTCTGCGGTCTTCGACTCCCCCCGGCTGGGCTAATAAAACGTTTGCATGCATAAATCTCGTACTGTTTATTGCCCAAAATTGGAATGTACTTGTACACATCTTTGAATAGCTTATATCTGCGTCTGTATCTGTATCTGTAGAGCTTCCTATTGAATTGTGTGCTAATGTTTTTGGCAACTGACTTATCAAATTCGATTAGAAAGTAGCATATTTGAGTCAAATGAATCATTGTTTAATGATTATTAAGAGTTTTTGTATGCACGCTTGGAGATGAATTATGTACATCATTAAAAATTTGATTAGTTTTTTTTTTGTTTTTCTTTTTCTTTTATATCTGTATACTGTGTAGAAGTAGATTCTGCATGATATTTTGCTGAACTGATAGATGATGACAATTGATATAGAAAGTTTCACTCAAAAGTAAGCACTAAAGTTTGAAGATACACAGAAAGACATAGAGTTTTTGAAATTTAAGTTAAATAAGAGATGATAGTTTATATATATAAAAAATTCTACTTGATATGCATCAAAATATTATTGTTATAAATCTGCTGTCAGAGTCGACTTAAAAACAGAAGATCATCTTTTTAGGCACGAAATGCAATCTAAATCTTGCTTAGGTTGACACTAACGGTAGCAGAAAACTTGTTTAAATCAAACATATGAATCTGTATCAAAAAAGAAATAATATTATATGTTATATTAACTAAGAAAAACTCTGAAGTAACAAAATAAATGACAATTGCGTGTGTTATATTTTTTTGGTTATCAAATTTTTCTCTTGCTTTTTTTTTTTGCTTTTTTACAAACAATTCAAATTAAGCCTATTATTAATAAATAGCAACAAACTTACAATATAAATACGAATATACTTTTTTGGTTTCAAATTTTTGTGCAGGTTTTTTTTTCTTAACTAGTATCAATATTTGTAGCCAATTGTATGATTTTCTCAACTGAAAATAAATTAGTAATTTAATTTATATTATTTAATTGAATTAATAA
Organism: Drosophila gaucha; assembly: GCA_035045545.1. NCBI lineage: Eukaryota > Metazoa > Arthropoda > Insecta > Diptera > Drosophilidae > Drosophila > Drosophila gaucha. Next base: position 6,268,412 of record JAWNOY010000375.1, read on the forward strand.
TTATAAAAAAGGGATCAAAATACTTACAAAAAAGGAGGCAAGCAAGAAAAAATTAATCGCTAAATAATATTTGTAGTCCACTTGAATTCGTGACTGGTCAATTATTATGAATATTTTTTCTGAGCAGAAAGTGTCAACAGCAGCACGTAATTTGCTTTTTCCTCCAATGATTTAATGGCATTTTTTTCATTTAAATTAATTAGTTAACAGTTAAATAAAAATCAATAAAATTCGATTAAAGTGTAAGCTAAATCCTCAGTTTAAAAATTGCGGCACTTCGATTTACAACAGCATTAATTAGTCTTCCATAATCCCATGGTGAAATCAATATAAAAATGTAAGCTTGCTTGATTTTTTGCACAGTTTTTAAGTGGCTCTTAAGAAAAAAGAAAAAACTTTGAGATAATAATTACAAGCAACCCGCACAAAATAGGCAAAAATCATTCAGCGAACGCCGGCGGCGGCGGCAGCATATCAAAAACTTTTGCGTAAAACCCATTTAAACTTTTCAACAACTCATGGCGAGCAGTGCATGGATGCAGTGCAGCAGCAGTAGCAGCGGCAGCAGAGGCAGCGGCAGCGGCAGCAGCTGGCAAAGCCAAAAGCAATCTGCGCCTGACAACCAAACGTTTATTAAAAGGCGACCCCCAAATGGATGGGGAGTAGCTCGTTGGGCTAGCGACATGATGTACATGACGATGACGTTGGACGTTGGACGTTGACCAGTTGAGTGACCAGTAGACGTAAGGCAAAACTTTAGCACGACACACTTGATGCTTGATTAAAGCTTCGCAATGTCTTCCTCTTGGCAGCTACCCACTTGAGTGGATATTTCTCTCATGAACAGAAAAACTTGGCCTGCGTCTCCATTTAAATGTTCATTTGTTATGCTGTCGTCGGCCAACAAGAAGATGATGATCAGCTGCAACTGCTGCTGTTGGCCGCTGGCAAACAGCCAACAAGTGTCTTCAAACACTTCCACTCTGCAGCCGGGCCCGGAGGCGCCTCTGGCGTTGTCTTCAAGTGTGAGCGGGCAGTCCAAGTGGCTGCCGGTTCTGCGCATGCAAATTACTTTGGCCACAATGTTTTGATTTTATTCGCATTTGATTATTTTCGCAATTTCATCGGCCGTTCTACTTAAAAATTGCTTCGCAAGGCGGGGAGGCCACTCTCCCAAGCAGTTGTGCGTGGGATTTTAGGCCTAGAAGTCGTTGTCTTTCGCGTGGGCTTTCGCGTAGTCCGAGCTGAGTGCGTGACATGTGTTCGAAAGTGCGGAATTACAACTTTTTCTTTTCAGCGGCCATTTAAATAAGTTGAAGTGTCTTCAACATGAAAACTGTGCCACACGTTCTATGCTTATAAATTTGTAGTTTAAAAATTGTAATCAAAATAAGAAGGGTTTATTTCATTTTGTAAGTTTTTGCCATAACTTCAACTAATTTTCTTCTCTATATATGTAACTGCCAAGTAAAGCCATCCATCGGCTTTTCCATGCCTTGAACATCCGCCCAATTAATCCGATGCGTAGCGACTGAAAAAGGAGAAAATATGTAGACAATCTGCGCCTACCGTTTTGTAATTTTCTGCGCGAATTCCCGCGGAGTAGCTCTGATGGGCGCCTATTTGAACGTTGCACGTTGCACGTTGCAAGTTGCCAGCGAGGCAAACGCATGATCAAATGTCACAATCAATTTCAATTTGGCGCTCGAATTGAGCTTCGTTAGCGGCAGCTGGCAAAGAAAACGAGTACCGGCTGCCAGCTTGATTCGATGCCTGCACAGAGTGCTCTCATCATGCTGATGCCAAGCGAGTCCAAAGCCAATGCCAAAGTCGAGGCTAACTTGGCTCCCACTTTTTCTAATCAACCAAAACCGGCGCGAGTAGCGCCTGTAATTTAACTAATTTGTATCTGTGTGTGCTTTTAAGTGGACTAAGTGTGTGTGTGTTCCGTATGACTGTGTGTGTGCAGTTGCCATTTAACTAACTGCAATTGGCCTGCAATGCAACGTGAGGCTACTGTTCAGCTTTATTGTCAACTTTGTAAGCTTGTCAATCTGAATATGAAGTTCTATAATTTAAGCTCTAGCTGACCGAGTTATAATTAGCTGTTTACACAATTATCATTATATATTTTATATATAACAAAAAATAAGTATATATTTTATATATTAAAGTTGATTCAATATTATCTTATATACAGTCGAGTTCCGATAATTTAAAATAGCAAAGGGATCACATTTTTTACAAATTACACTGGAATTAGATTTATTGAACAGGAACTCGACGAATTTTGTTCAAGGGGAGATTATTGAGGTTTTCGACTGCACAATTTCAAAAATCCTTCTCATATCCTACTACTTACTTACTTAAGCATATTGTCCTTCTTTCTATATGTTTTTTCAGCTCAATATACTTATATAATTACTTATTACATTTATATAGATAATAGTAAATTCTAATTAAATACTTTTTATACAAACCTTGTCAGATTTGTGCTTACATGTGTATGTATATATAGTGACTTTTCCATAACTCCGTGCTCATTTTCATTTTATATATAAATTTTAAAATATAACTGATTATAAGTTGTGCTCTGCATTTAAAAGTAATCATTTACTCTGTATAGATAAACTTTTTATATAAATGTCCATATATTCTTATAATAAAACTGTATCTAAAATCATTTAAAATATAATCATTAATCCTGGAACTAAAAGCTCAATAACTAAGCCACTTTAACAACTAGTTTTATGAATATAAAAACAAGTTTGTTATTTATCATTTTTGTTGTTTTAATGCAACTTAAGACTTTATATTTACGATTAGTATTTGACATTGGTATGAGAATATTTTATAATATTACACTTGCAAATATATTCATATACATATATATTACAACTTGCCAAATTTGATTTTAAAAAATTTTGTAAAATGAAACACTTATATCGGTATTATTAGTTTTTAATTTTGTTAAATGTTCTAAAATCAAAATTTTTAAGATATACCTATTAAATTTTAAATTTAATATTAAATTTTCATTTACTTTTATATATCTTAAGAACTATCCCAAAATAGTCTCATATCATCATTTTTAAAAAATATTCCTATTCGATATTAAATAAAATATTAAATATTCATTTACTTTTATATTTGTGTACTTTATAAACAGTCAAAAATCCACAACTGTACACAATGCACTTTTAAAATGTATTAATTATTTATGAATCTTATGAAGAAAATGAACTGCGTCACAATTATATATTGATTAATGTGCTTAGTCCTCCTGAGCTTCAGTTTATTCAAATTTTGTGTTCAATTCAATAAAGTCGAAGTTTCTGACCAATTCGAATTTGCTTTGGTAAAATGCTAATATCGATAGTGGAATAGTTATGAGAGCGCGTTGTCTTTTGCCACGCCTTTTAAGGCGCACAATCAAATGTCAATTATGCAGATTTTATGCAGCTCGCAATGCAAAGTACTAAAAAACTTTTGGCCAGCACTTTTGCTTTTTGTCCTGGCAGCGTTCTATAGAGTCTTTTGTTAGTTGTTTACCAACGTCTAGACGTTTATTGTGATTCGGCATGGGCTTCCTTAACGCATTGTGTTTGCGTTGAGTTGGTTCAGAAAGCAGTTTGATAAAAGTGGTAAACGGGTTTTTGGATACTGTTTCGAATATCGGGAACAGGGTACAGAACAATGCTACTGTTTATAATTGTGAAATGCTTTTTGTGCGAAGTTCTGCGTTGGCAACATTAACAGACTTTTTTGGTTTAAGATATGAAGTGAGATGTTGCAAAAGTTTATAATGATAGAAAGAGTTTTGTAGTTGTTTCTTGTTTTAAATAAAAATTTTAAAACTAAGAAATGAAAGCTCTTGTAAGTTGCTTATATAAAGCATAAAGATAATATATATTAATATATAGATATATGCAAATATAGATATAGATATAGGTATAGATATAGATATAGATATATGTAGATATAGATATAGATATAAGAATATATATAGATATAAATATACATATAGAAAGAGATATAGATATAGATATAGATATAGATATAGATATAGATATAGATATAGATATAGATATAGATATAGATATAGATATAGATATAGATATAGATATAGATATAGATATAGATATAGATATAGATATAGATATAGATATAGATATAGATATAGATATAGATATAGATATAGATATAGATATAGATATAGATATAGATATAGATATAGATATAGATATAGATATAGATATATATATAGATATAGATTTATGTATAGGTAGGGTGTCTATAAAAATATGCTATTAAATAAGCTATAAATAATGACATTCATAAAAATTCTCATAATATATTTAATAGACATATCTATATATACATATATGTACTTATATAAAGATATTTATATGGGCATAATATTTTTAGTACCCTTCACAGTTTTAGTACCCCAGAAATGGAGAATTGCTTCTCATTTGGCATCTGACTTAATGAAACTGACATATATTATTTATTTAAGGCAGTTTCTGCTGCTTGACTGTACTTTTTCCGTTTTACTCACATTACCCCGGCGACTTAAGCAAACTGTTTCGAATGAGGCACCTGCGTCAAAAACTACCTACATACTGCCTTGCCAACACTGAGTTATTACGCAAGGAAAGCACTTCGCAGAACTATGCAAATAACTTGAAGGTTACCTTCTGGCAGAGACGACAAAGCGATGCCTTCACATTTATCTGGCTAGCTTAGCTGCTGCCGCTGAGAGAATCCCCACATGAATAATTACAGCGCAGCCAGTTCATTTAATTTCACTTTCTGTCTAAGGGAATCTTCAAGCTAAACCCTTTCGAGGGTGAATGTGAGGGCGGCACATGAATGAAAATATTTAATGAAGAAATTTATAACAAACTTTCACAAATGGAGGCAGCGGCAGTAGCAGCAGCAGAAGCAGCAGACTGTGCGCGCATTTTAAAAATTATGAACATTAAATGCAAATTAAGCTAATCAATTAAGGCGTAACGAAATGTGCCTCTTTCAAATTCACAGCGGCTGCAACTGAGCAATTCTAGAGTTCAAAGTACCCGGCACATTTCCTGCCCATTTGACGTCGCGCAATTAGCCAAGAAACGAGTGGCTGAAAGTCGATAGTCAACGCCGTCGACAGTCTCCAGAGTTGCCACCCTCCTCCATTCGCAACCCTTCCGAATGGCCGATATTAATGATTAGCCAAGGGATGGGGGTGCCCAGCCACGTTTACTGGCATGCAATGCCAACCCTTTTGCTGTAGTGCGTGTTCCTCTGGAATTTGTGAAGAGCTCACATATTATAGGTCAGTATTGCGTTAGTTGTCGCCCCCTCCCTACCCTACGAAGCTTGCGTAGTTGACTTAATGATTGGATATTAATTTGGCAGACTTCTGTAAGCCTCAATTGTACGTACTTTAGACAAATTGTTGCCGATTAGCCGTTGGGCAAAACAATGCTAAGCAAATAAATAGTATGATCCAAAGGTAGTTTAACTGAAGCTTGGCTCGTTAAAAGCGAACTTAACTACTTGTCATTAGTTCAATAGACAATTGACTGTATGGGGAATGCTCAGCTGACAAGTTGTATATAGATACAATTTATTGAATGGGCTTACAAGAACGCGTTCGGTTGCTTAGCCATCTGCTTAAATAGTTGAATAAATCTAATCCGTGAGCTAGAGAACTTAATAGGGAAGCTGCCAATGGGAGTAAGGCTAATAGAGTGCTTAGAGCATGTGCTTGTATATGTAAAGTCACTTAAAGATTTTGCGAATTTGAATGTATTTTAACAAAATAGTTTGATTGTATAAAAGTCTGATGTAAAAGGAGATTAGGTCGCCACTAAAGGTAGCAGATATCTTGCTTAAATCAAACATACAAGTTTTTTTAAGCGAGGCATTTCAGTTATATCGAATTAGATATTAATAGTTGATATACCCTGTAAAGCTAACAAGAGAGCCTACACAGAAATAAAATTTATGACTTCTTGAGGAACTGGACTTTGTCTTATAACTTGCCTTAGTCCCTAATACCCTTGCTTAGAACTATTCAGAATAAGTACTCTCTTGTACAACAAGCCTTACTACAACTTTAATGGCAAATTTTGGATCAAGTTAGAAAATATTCAATAGCCCAACCCATATATATACATATCTGTCCCAAATACATCCAGCCCATAACTTATTTCATATATTTTCTCATCCAACCAACCATACCATCCTTTTTGCAATCTATAACATAAATGGTATTATAGCTGCATTCTAAGAGCCAAATTTTACCCCAACGTAATTTTAAGTTTAATTAGCCAAATAATAGTTATTGTCCTGAATTGAAGCCCAAAATGGCACAATGAAATTTTAATGGCAGCCTCAAATGAACTGAAAAATCAACAATGCGACAATAAAAATACGCCGCGCCTCGTTTGCTCGCCCTTTCATTGAATGGGCCTAATCAAATTAAGTACTAATCCTTGGGAAAAACCGCGAACAATTTAAAATGATTGTAAGTAAATTTCCCAAAACAATTAAAGGCAACAACTTAGAATTTCCGACAATCAAACAGCTGTTTCACAGAGAAGAAATATTTAAAGAGAAAGACAAGAGAGAGAGAGAGAGAGAATTCTTATTGTGCGCAATCGCAAGACAAGTGAGAGAATAATAGAAAGGCATTTTTATAGCATGCGATAAATGCGGCATGTAACATGCGTTTAGTTTGGTTTTAATTACCTGACCAGGAGACGTTTGCATATATCAGCATGTGAAAGTTAATTTGCTTCAAAGATGGCCATAAAACCAGACAAGAAGCCATAACGACTTGAGCCACCTGGTCAGGGCTAGTTCCAACTCCGAGGATAATCCATTTAGAGTGCAAAATTGTTGCACACCAAGGAACTGCGATTGCGGCAAGGAGTGAATAGAGGGGGCAAGCAACTTATGTAGACAACAAGGTTGCATACACGCTGAGAAATTGTTTTATTACCGAGCGTTGAGAGCGTGTTGACTGGAAACAAAGGTGCGCACAATAAATTACATTGTTACACGGAACTTTGCCAGCGTCTGCAGCGTTTGGAGCGGGAAGTCAGCAACAAGCGTCAGGTTAATGAAAAGGATTCCCTTCCATATGTCTGCATAGTTGGGTTTCACCTGGCAGCTCCTCCACCTCCACTCATTGCAATATTTTCCGTGTGCACTTCAAATGACTTTGCCCCGTCGTTATTTAATATTTAAAGGCCTGGCCATTGAAGACTTCGCTTGGCTCCAACATTTCTAAATGCGCTTTGATGTTTTAGCCATTAGTTGAGGTTCAGACTTTGCATAAATAAGTAAACGCCTGCTTCATTAGAAAGTGTCGCTTTGTAACTCACCAACATCTCCGGTTTAGCTGGGTTGCTTGAGTGCTGTTAGTTTTGTGGTTTACCATATCCTTTACCCATCGAGAGTGAGTTGAAGGGGTATATCAGGAATGTGTAGGATTTTATAAAGGGTAGAGTTTATCTGCTTTTCCCAGTTAAAATTTTGTATAGTCATCGCGCTTATAAGGTATTATAACTGATTAGCTTCAGCAATTGATTTGATAACTGTTTATTAGTTTAATTTTTCGCATACTTGAAAAAGTCTCATGATATGTGTTCTAAAGTATGATCATATATTACAAGACATACAGTTACTATGTGCAGGGTATTTCTTATTTCTCACTCCTCACATTTATGTTTGGTTAAGGGCGATGTTGTTGATATGTTTATGTTATGTTTATTTTTGAAAATGAGTGAAAGTGTGGAAAGTCTTTCGGGAAATGGCAGGCTTCTACCTGAAGTGGAAGGAAAGCGGAAGATTTTTACTATGAAATAGGAAGTCTGTTCAGCTCCAGTGGGTAAAATGGGCTTCAAACGAGACTGTCAGAAGAGTCAATATTTCATATTGACGACGATAAATTTATATTGAAATGGAAAAGTATTACTAAATCCAAGAATAGGGAATATATGATTTATATACAAATAGAAAGAATTTGCTTTTTCTTTTTAAAAACTAGATTTAAAATAAATTTAAAATCTGTAGAATCAACTATTGATAATACTATAGATCTCTGCAAAAGAGTTGGAGAAGAGTATGCTAAATCAGGGCTTTTGTGAATTTCAACTGAGAAAAAATTATGGGAACAGAAATATAAATATTAATATTTTTGCTCAAACTCTTGATGCGAATTTCTGTGAAAATGAGATGGAGATGAGAGGAATGCTTAAGTTTTAAAAGTGGAAAGCGGGAGTCATAACTGAGTTTGGTTTGATCTTATTTTCTAAGTCAAATATAACAAAATTTATTTGATATTTCAAATTATTCAAATAATATTTATGAATTAAATATTTCATATTTAACATTTAAGCGAGAGTTTAAAAATATAATATTTTGAGAACTCTAAACGGCTCGAAATCATGTCTAAAAATTTAAGCATTTAATTGTACCTCAAACAAAATCGTGTAATACCCAAAAATTATATGTGTCTGGGATAGGATATAAAGTATAAAGTCTTCAATCATAGCAAACAGTGCTGGGAGGCATTTCAATTCTATCAATACTATGTTTGGAACAGCCTAGAAATAACGAATCAAAATTCAATATTTCTCAACTTCAAACATATAAATCCATAACTTGAAGCCATTGCCTGGTAGTTAGTCACATAAGATAAATGGGAACTGTGGTAAGTTCTATGCAAAAGCCGATGATGTATGTCAACATGGAAAGTCCACAAGCGCAATTCGTACGCGAAACGATCGCCAACAACAAAGTTGTGATCTTCAGCAAGACATACTGTCCCTACTGCAGCATGGCCAAAGAGCAGTTCCGCAAGCTGAGTGTAGATATGACTATCATCGAACTGGATTTGCGCAACGATGCCGAGGAGATCCAAGCGGTGCTCGGCGAGCTAACCGGCGCTCGGACAGTGCCACGTTGTTTCATCAATGGCAAATTCATTGGCGGTGGCACCGATGTGAAGCGGCTCTACGAGAACGGCACACTGCAGAGATACTTCCAGTGACATTTATTTCGAGGGATAGCACTTTGAACTTGGAGCAGCAGCAGTTGAAGTTATGTTTGATTTGAGTTTTGATTGAGAAATAATAAAAACCTTGGTTAGAAAGAATGACTCTTAGGACTGAAATTTAGATATTACAATTTTAGTCAATCTTGATAATTCGAAATGGTAATAGGAACACATTTTATACGAATTACACAGGAATTCGATTTATCAAACAGGAATTCGAAAGAATTTTTTTCAATGGCAGCATTTTTTTTGAATTATTGAGATTTTCGCTTTAGCGGGGGATGAATTATCGGTAATCGACTGTATTACTAAAGAGTATGGGAGTGGGCGATATGAACTTTGAAAAAAAAATTGTTTTAATATTGAAGGATCTTAAATGAATACGGATAAACGTTTTTTGCATCTTTGACTTTTGAGTATTTGAAATTCTTACATGATATTACTACTGAATTTCTTAGTTGCACAATTTATTTAAATTTTGTTGGACTTCATATAAAATACAAATAGTTATAAGAATTTAAACTCTTAAAAATAATATGTCTGATAAAAATAGCTTAATGAAAATTGCTTTTAGCTATTTATATAAGAAGCTGGTTTTATCCTAAATTTATATTTAAACCAATTTCCTTTATTCAAAATTGAAACCAACACAAATATCATACATAAGTGTAAGTAAGTTTTTTCTCCGAAAAACAATTTCCTGATTCAAATCAAATTCAATTTTTTATTAACTGACCCGTCCGAGAGCCCTATTATTTATAAAATATTTACACTAAATATAGTGCATAGCAAATACAATTAAACAAACAAATATAAAATCTGCTAACAAAGTACATTTTTTCTGATTTATATATTGAATTTTTATTCAAACGTATCAAACAATCGCAGGTACTACTTAAACACATTGACAAGGAGAATCGATAAGCCAAATTACGTATACGACACGTGTGCATACTGTAATATATGAAACACTTTTATTTTGATTTTTATTTTAATGCTACAGCTGCAGCTACGCAAACACGAAATTGAACAATTTAATGTGACAGTAAACCAAATTCGACAGCGTGTTAGCAATTTGAAAACAATTTACGAAATGTCAACAAATTACAGCAATTTGCGATCGCAAATTCAATCAATTATTTGGTTGGCACAGCGATTTAAAGTTGACTCAAACAAATGGCATTTGACTTCGACGTCGTTCCAGACAGAAGGCTAAAAACTTGGGTGCAGTCGCGACAAAGCGCGCTGCACGCGTGATATGATGTGCTGCCTTGTTTTTTTTTCTCAATGGCCTCATGTAAGTTTAATGGCAGTCTGAACTGTCAGCCAGGCCCTGACCGCCTGACGTTGACCCTGACGCTGACGTGTCATGTGCAAAAATATGGTCGGAGTATTGGAGTATTGCAAGTCTGACACAAAGATGTTCAGCTGCATTGTTTGTCAGTTGACAGACTCGCACGTTGGTCCTTTGCAGGATAATAACAACAGGCTGGCTACATTTAACATTCACACAAAGGCAGCAGGTGAACAGCAGCATATTTACCTCCCCTTGCATTAATTGTTTTGCAGGTCCTTTTACAATCAGAATTCCCAGGAAGCAACAACTTAAGCACTTTATTGAGCAGTTAAAAGGCAGCGTTGCGCCTTTGTTGTTGCCTCTGATGCATTATTGTTGCACGGCTTTTGTGTTGCATATATAATGCCGCTCTGCATTTACATTACATGTCTTAATTTCAGCTTTTATTATAATGATGCAAATTCCGAGCCTTGGCTTTCATGAAATTAAACAAATTTTTCCACATTAATGGCAATTTTTAATGTATAAGAAAAATGTTAAAGCAGCTCTATGTAAATTCAACTTTTCTCTCAGCTTCAAAATACCCTGTGTGTTAAGGCAAAAATGCTCAGTACCCATTAAATACTACAAAAAACATAGTAAAAGCTTTAAAATGGTTTAATCTAAAAAATGTACTTTCCAATTAACATTTTAGATATCTACAGCTTCTTCTGCACATAGCACATATTTATATACATTTTTCATACCCATTGTCCATGGTTACACTGGGTATAAAGGCGTTTAACTGCAGCATTGGAATTTGTAATCAAAAATGCTCTAAAAGCCACCAAAGGCAAAAACTAATAATAAACGCTTAATAAATCGTCTATCAAAAGGCGGTTGCCAAAGCTGCCGCTGCACTGCGCACAATGAGGGCTACGTACATATATGATATATGGTCTAGCCAATGTCTGGCTGGCTTCAATTTCGACCTCAACTCCAAATGCCACTGCCAAACTGAAAAACTTGCGTCCATCAAAAAAAAAAAAAAACCAAAAAATTTACCAGCGAACAAAAGCGAAGCGTTTGGTCGTTTTATTAAAACCGCAACTCAGCCAAGCGAAAGAAAATCGACTAATAAATGCTTGTGGGTTGTTTAAAATGGTTTTAACGCAATGTTAATTGTGGGCGTGGTGGGGCGTTGAGTGAGTCTGGCTTGAACGCCAGCATAAATCATAGTTTGTAATCACATTGTTTGACAAACAAAATTAGTAAGATCGCTGAATGACTATTAAATATAGGCAGCTAGATACCCTGTAAATAGAGAATTAAATAGATAATGTTATAAATTAGTAAGATCGCTCAATGATTATTAGTTACTGACAGCTAGATACCCTGTAAATAGATAATGGTATAATATGGTTGAAAATGTTAAAAAATGTTCGACAAATAGCTTTATGCTTAAGCTATTTTACATGTTAAGATAATACCTAATCACATTCTGCCTACATTTACAGGGTATAAGCACACATTCCTAATGATATCGGCAATAAAAATGACCATGAAATGTTTTGGTAGCCAACTTGAAAGGATTGGCCATTAGCATGGCCATAAAGCCAGGCGACAAAGTTGCAACAAAATTGCATTATGCCTCTAATTGAAGAGAGTGAGATGGTCGAGACAGATAAGTAGATAGATCTTATGTCCCAATCAAAATGAAAAAGGCATTTCTTATGACTACTTACTGTTGAGAAGAATTACAGAAAGAATTTACGCCTTTGGGCCAGCAAAACAAATAGGGGGAAACAAGAAGAAATATCAAAAATAAAATTATTATAGCCAAGCGGTGAATCGTAAAAAAAAATTGCATTGCAGTTGTAAATGCTGCCTGCTGGTAGCAAGTACGAAAATATGTAAAGCTATAACGAGTTTTTACGCTTGATAACTCAGGCAAAACACAGAGAACAGGGAAACTATGTATACTACTCACTTCAGTAGCAACATTGTGTTCTTTAATGCCCTGCCTCCCATTGCAGTTCTCTGTTAAAGCTTAGTTAAGTACTTAGATGCATAAAATGTGATTGCAGATACTAAGGGAAGGGAGAGATAAAGAGAAGGTGCATTAAATTAAAGTCTCTTTCTGATTATTCGACCAATGTTATTCATAATAGGAAATATGATTTAATCGTGGATAAAGAAGATGAAGATTTTTTAACAAGTATTTAAATAAAAAAAAAACAAATTATTTTTAACTGCGAAAAAAATTATATTAAATATAAAAAAATAATTACACATATTTCTATAGCTGAAAACTTTTTAGAACAAAACTCATAGTTCTTATTTATTTATATTATTAATTTGTTCATTTTATTATTTAGTCATATTATTCATATTAGCAATATGCTTCCAGGTTACTTCATATAGTCCTTATATTTCTTACTACTAAAATCAATACAAAAAGAACAGAAATTAATTATTATTGTTAAACAGAAAATATTCCGCAATTGAAATAGGTAAACTTAATAGCAAAACTTTTTTTCCCCAAGTTAAATTGCTATTCTTAAGGAAAGCAATTGTTAAGCTAATTTTAATAATAATCAAATCAAACCTTTATTCACTGTCCACAAACAGCAAAAAATTATTAAATAATTTGACACGCCCCCAAGTAGCTGCAGCTCTAATAGAAGTCGTCAATTATCCATCTGCTGATTTCGGTATATCTTCAAAACTGTGACAAGGGATGGGCTATATAACTTATAGATCAATCTCTAGAGGAGCTCAACTAGAGATGGGCGTCAGGATTGGGATTTTCGGGACCCGAAATTGTATCTGTACAACTAGCCTGAAAATTGTTTCGGGACAATTGCGGGTTCCAAAAATCCCGATCCCCACGTCAATCTCTAAGCTGAACACTGATCTAATTACTGAATCCTAGCAATCCTGAGCAAAGTATTGTAATTCCCTACTTGCCTTGCTCCCCTTTATTATTATTAAGCTAAGGTATTATTATAAGATGCTTATAAATTTAAATATTTAGCTTATTTTCATTATATTTTCATAATTTCAGTATCAAAAATTTAAAAAGCTAAACTCTACACCATCTATGTTATTTTATAAATTCACATATTTAAAAGAAGTGACCATTGCATGTCATGTTGAATGCTAGACACATATCATGCTGAAAGCCCGCCCATCTTGAAACATACTCGAGCTGTGCATGTCCAGACGAAGCTTGGCCAATGCTTTCTATCTGAACCATGGCATTCATACATACCTATGTTGAGAAATATAAATACAGGTGTAGTGTATCCTGTTGCTATCGTGTTGGCAACGACACAAAAAAAGAGGGAGCAGCACCTGAAGCGGGGCGTGCAGCAAGGACCAACAACCCGGGCAAGTTACAATGTCACGCACACATATTTCCTGTCATTCTAGCGTTTATTTCCTCACAACGCTTTATTTTATTTTTTTTTCTTCCATTTTTTTGTATTATCGCATCCTTGTTAACACGTGCGTTTCCCTATTGTTGCTGTTATTTGTTGTTGTTGTTGTTGTTGTGTGCTGCAGTGCGTCCATGTGGCCATGCCCTCGGGGGTATTCAAGTTTATCAAGGCAACGATCTTTGTTATATGTACTAAGGCAAAGGGGGGCGGTGGGCGAGGCCTCGCTCGCTGCCCGGGTCGAGTTACCAATTGACGTCCATTGGCTGGCGATGTAGAGTCTGGTGTAAAACAAAGAAAATAACAATAATATAATTATATGTTGGCATGACATGTTACGTGCAAATGTCATTTAGAACAATTTTAACACATTTCCAACGGGCTGACGGGCTGAAGGGCCGACGAGCATACTATATATAATTTTTAGAATGTTTCAAGCTCGCAGATTACTCTGGTAACATATGGAAGATCTAAAAAACACGATAGCAAAATTACTCTTTTTAAAATTAATTATTTCATTACCATCAAATTTTACACACTCTTGCCCTGAACAGCTAAAAAAATGTAGGACAATCAAATGTTATTTGGAGCTTTGCCAACAAAAAAGTTTGTATTTTTTTTTCAATTTTATAAAAAATATTATCTTAAAAGCTTAATTTTTTGGATAATTGATTAGAGATCCATCGATTGTATAACTAGTTTTACATCTTATGTGGCATGACAAAATTAAAAAAGCGGACGCTAACAATTGATACTTGATCTTTCTCACAAAATATGGCTAAGGCAAACATTTCAAATAAATTTCTAAAAAATCTTAAAATTTAAAAAAAAATTTCATATAATCTACTTTCTACAGCGGTGATTGAAAACTTCATTAAGTTTCATTGAGAGCTTCGAATGAAAGCTTAAAGTCAATCTCAATCTAGTCTATTTTTATAAAAAATTAGAAAATGAATAGAACTAAAAAAGGAATTTTACATCCTTCTGTTTGTACTTTGCTTAAGTTTTAAAAAGTTGATATATCTCAAGTTTCACTCTTTAATTTAATTCAATTTTTAACCTGCAGAAATATTAAGATCTCTTAACGCCTGATTAGTTAAATTAGGAATTAATTTATCGAATTGAATATCCATAATTTCAGTCTAGCACAACTTTGGCTATAACTTTTGCGGAATTGCTGTGCTAAGCAAATTTTCGTTGGCCATTCCCAGGCGTACAGCAGGATAAATATTATGATTCATGGACAGCACCCGCAATGGTGGTGAAGGTGGGGTGGGGGTAAACCTTTAGGAGTAATTTGATACCTTGCGATAGCTTTTTGGCAAAACTTTTGACTTTGAGGCCATTAATCAATTAATTAAGCATTTTATGAATATTTCAGCCACAAAGCGAGAAATTGGCATTATAATCGCCGGGGAGCGGGCCATATTCCGTTCAAGGTCCACGAGGAGTTACCTTTCGCGGGCCACTTACCAATGCACATGAATATTTAACGCAAATGGCGAATATCTAAAAGTTATGTGGCTTGGGCTGGTGTCGTCTATCGCTTGTGACCCAAGTAGTCCGGGGACCTTCTTCGGTTAGAGTAGAGGGAGCCAGAGCTGGGTCTTGGCATAATCGAGCGCATGACGAGCTGTCGTTGACGCAGGATAATAAGCAGAAGCTGAGCACAGAAAGGGATAATGACTTGCGTCTCCCCAAGAAGTTGATGAAAGCATTGAGCGAAGGCGAGCTACCAACTTTCTTGGGAAGAACAAAACTTTATGACTAATTAATTAAATGCGCTATAAAAATGTTCCGTTCTCAGTTGCCACCCCATGGCAAAGTTTATGCATTTCTGAACCGTGAAAAATGAGCACCAAGAAATTTTCTACCATCCACAAAAAAATAATTATTTCAACAAAGAGCCGGCAAAAAAAGTAAAAAATTAACGGAGCAGCGAGCGACAAAACGTTTGAGTTATGCGCTAAACAAGTTTCGCGGCATCGCCAACAAAGTGTTTGCCAAATATGCAGGTGCGTGAACCGGGAAGTGTGTGTGTGACATGTCGCTGTTTGCCGTTTAATACCCTATACAAATTGAAAAGAGATAATGTTGGGGTATATTGAAAAACCCATATATTTTGCAATGATTTTTCTTTGTTTCGAAATCAATATATCGCAAATTTCCAGACGTCATTTCCTTCAGCATTTCTTTGAGACATTCCATTTCTTTTGTAGTTTTATATGGTATAAAGACTTTAGGAAAATTATACTGTTAAATATCGCTACTTTTTCTCATTTGGTGCTTTTACACAGATTTGATTCTCATTCTCAAAAAATATGACTATTTATATACCTTCTTCAGAGTGATTTTTATTGATTTCAAGGGGTATCCCCTAGTCGTCTAATCTCAGTTATTCGTTTTTTTATTCAGCGTTGATGCTGAAAAGTTTTTAATGAGTTTGCCAAATGCTGCAAAATGCGCAGCTAACTCAACGTCAATTGGTTTATAATCTTTATTTTTGAATTATGTCAAAACAATTTTTTCACAAAAAAAATTTAACAAACAATGCCATTGAGAAAAAAAGAATAAGAATAAACCTTGGCTGTAGGAGATTGATTGTTATGCCTAAAGGTTGTTGCCTATAAAATGTTTTATTTAAAAATTGTATGTTTTAAGCTTTTTTGAGAAAGAGCTAATATATATAAGAGAAAAGGTTTATTTCCCACTTCACATCAAATTTGAAATTTGAATATGAATTCAAGATTTTCATATAAACTTACTCTGCGATTCTCAAGAGTTTAAGACTGAGACTATATGCTATACATGTAGTTAGTCGCCTAAATTTTGTCAGATTTTTTTAAAATATTTTAATTTGTTTATACTTAGTAATTTAATATGAAGTCCTCCTTGTTTCTAAATAACAATAATGAAATGATCTTTAATTTAAAATTAAATTTAAGTCCTTAACATTTTTGGTTTTTAAACAGTTGGCGATTAAAAGCAAGCTTAGGAGAAGTCCTACTGAAGTAACGTGTATATCAATAAAATATTTTTTTTTGTAAAATTGTTATATTTGTTTTCTATATGTGTGTTTACTTAAATTTTTTCTTTAATTTTAAGTTCATATGAAGTTATGAAGTAAATATGAAGATTCAATTATTAAAGACACTTAGGGCTAAAGCGCTTCCTGTTGCGGTGTCACTTGGAGCCATGCACCTGCTACGCGACAATTCCTCACATGTCAACATCATGCACAATAGCTGTCAATGGCAAAATAGCTGCCAAATCATCGCAGTCGCCATGTTATTCAATACGTTGACAGTCGTAAATACCCAAGCGGACAGACACACAAACACCCATACACACATATATGTATATATACCGTAGCATACCCATTAATGGTCAATTTCATTTCGATTTGGCTGTGAGAACGATCCTGGTATGGGGCATTCAACTGGTCTGGACTGGACTCGCAATTACGACAGCCTCCTGTGGTGCAGGTTAAGTGCGCGTCTGCTCAAGGGGCGGTCAGTCGAGGATTCGTGAATAGTGTATTTGTAAAGCCAAAGGACCTCATGTGGGTTTGTCAAATTAGCGCATCGTTTGTTCTGCCAGACCGAAAAGCTCTCTCGACCTGTTCGACTGTATGAAAATTGTTAATTTTTGAGTCAAGTTTCCGCTGGCCATTTCTCGCCACCGACTTAAAGTGACTCACATCAGCGCACAGCGGGATGTCTTCCCGCTCCTAGGCCGCAAATTGAAATGAGTTCTGCCAGCCGAGGCATATTTCGACTCACACAACAACATTTGTTGCTGCTAATCACAAATTCATTATTTTCTCAGACCATAGTCCATGGCACGCAGGGCATGCAAATTAAACAATTAACATTTATGTGCGGCACATGCAAATACAAATAGTCCAAGGGCCGAAGGGTACAAGCTACCTGTGCTCAGGTGTGGCAGCCAGGCAAGTTTACTATGGAAACTGTACATCAGCTGAAAACTTAATTGATTTTCTGTTGAATTCTGTAAAATAATGTTCTTTCTTGACTGTCCTGTACATAGTTTTCACACCCGGAACCGGAAACAGGTCGTCGCCAACAGTGGTAAGCGCTTGCACTTGTCGTTTGTCTATCGCAAATCGAGTGGAGTGGAGTGGACTGGACTCTATTTACAGATGATGGCCGAAACCAATGAGCCCTGACCCAGTCCGGTACCAATTCGAAGCCCGGCAGCATTTCTGTTTCTGATTCAGGGGGGGTAAACAAGTCAAAGTAGTAACCGCCGACTGCTGGCTGCAACCACCCAGCCAGAGCCAACCACAGACGCGTCTTTTGTTTGCTCTAACTCATTGTTGTTGTTGTTGTATATATGTGTGTGTGTGTATGTGTAGTCTGGTTAGCTGTTTGCCATTGTGGCTGCAGATTTGCTCGCTGAGGCACTAAACTTTTATTTCTTAAATCCGAAATCGTTTGTGCCCCTCGCACAAAGTCAATATGCGGGCACATTTTGGGAGTAGGGGAGTTTGGGATAGGGAGAGCCGGGCTGCATGTCTGTCAACGGCAATGTAGCTGCTGTTGCTTCCTGTTTCTGAAAATCGGTTTTTGTTGATTTGCGCGCCAGTTGTTTAGTCGCCGAAAACATGGAACGCCGCCAGTCAGACCAAACGACATCCATATCCAACATCCAACAGCCAACAGGCAGCAGCCAACAGCCAGCAACCAATGTCCACCAACTGGCAACTGAAGTGGAGTTTTGTTTGTTGTCCGTTTGTCAATTACAAACTTTTATTGCAATTTACTTTTGTTTCAGGCTCGCAGCAGTCATTCGCTTCCATGTGGACACACTTTGAGGTCGTTTCAGTGTAGGGAATGGGCAATGGCACTGCCTCTGTGCCTCTGTGCCTATCTGTGTTTGTGTCTGTGTCAGTGTCAATGTCTGGGCTTGATCCTGCGCCTGACGCTGCCGGCCATTGTGGGTACGTCCATGTTTTACGTTCAAGTATTTAATATTGTTTTCGATGAAGTAATATCCATTTGTTGTTTGATGAATTGTAACGGTTGGTTTTGCCATCAAATAACGATTGCCCTATTGGAATTTCATTGATGTTTGAGCAACGGATATTTGGCAATGGCCATCGCCATAGCCATTCGTTCTCTGTTTGATTGCTCTTCAGCTAAATTGTTTTGCTGTGTGATGTAAACATGCACAGCCTGCAGGACGAGCTCTCAATGTTAAATGGAAGTGTTAAATAGGCGCGTTGCGTCCATTTCGAAGTTAGCTCAACCTGGAATTTCAAGGAAATTAATGCATTGTGTGGTTTTTAAATTAATCATAAACTGGACTCTGATGATGCATTTTTAATTTAAACAATTGTTTCTAATTTAACGAATAAATCGAAAAATCGTATTTATACCCTGAACCCATTAAAAATTGGAACTCAATTTGTTAAAAGTGTATAATAGGCCGAAGGAGGCTTGACAGACCCCATATATATATTCTAGATCATTACGACGAACTTAGTCGATTTAGTTTTGTTCGTCTGTTTGTTCTTCCGTCTGTCTGTCCGTTCTTTTGTCCCTTCTTTTGTCAGTCCGTCTGTCCGTCCGTATTTCTGCCCGTCTGTTCGAATGTATGAACGCCTCGATCTCAGAACCTATTAGAGATAGAAACTTAAAATTGTATACGAAGGTCCTATTATATAGCTCGATGATCAAGCTTGATTCAAATAATCGATGATTTTTTTCGTATTAATGAAATCGACTGAAAACGTTATCGAGACTTAGTTTTTTTAGCATATCTTTGACATCTCTTAAGCTAAGGTCCCCATATTTTGCATTTAGCTTCTTGTATAACCAACACAAATTCAATTTTTTTTATATTTTGGATACTTTCTCCCAATTTTACAAACACAATAAAATTGAAGTTCAGTTGCAAATGTAGCCACTTTTTGAAGAATTACATGCATCTCGAAAAATTGTTTAGGGGATCTCGTGGTCGGAAATGTTTTCTCTCGTTGAATTATCGGACTCCCATGATTTCAGTCTTATATACAGTTATCAAATACTTCATTTTCGTACATTTTTACGATTGTATTATTTACTTAACTTCAGTTTCTTAAATAAATAATTTGCCCTTGCATAAGATGTTATGAAAATGTAATTTAAACCAATTTGTCAACGAACTACAACTGGACAACACACAGAAACACATATTCAGAGCAGTGGCAAAAAGAAAATGTGAAAACGAATATAATGAAAAAGAGAAAGAAAATGAATTATGAAGTATGCGCCGAGAACTTGGCACTGGGAAGTTCCGCCGCCCTCGATCTGCGTACGTGAGGGGCAAGCAAATGGTTTAACAATGGGCGTTTCTGTATGTGGGTGCCATGTTTGGCACGCGCCACGCCTACAATAAACCGCAAATGTGTCGCCCGGATGGACAGAAATGTATGCAACATATTTCACAGTTCGAGCCTTGACACAGTACAAAACAGACCCAAGGGACAGAACATGGCTGAGCAACTGCGCAGCTTTAATGCCCACACTTAATGCGTGGCAGTTACAGGCAGTAAGCCGCAGAATCCCCAAACACCGCGCCCGCACTCTACCGTTGTCACACTGAAATTTTGACTTATGTGCGCTCTGGGTGTAAGTTATACTTTACTACAGAGAACGGAAAGGTTTGCGTTGTGCGCCATGTATATTGCGATTTCATGTACCATTAAACCAAGTCGCAAACTGCAGAGAGGAGACGAGCCAAATATAAGGAACTGGTGGATTGTGTGTTAAGGAATCATGGCTGGAACAGTTCGCTAATCTGTTGATAAATAAACAAAATTCACAACTTGATAGCTTCATTCAACAGAACCGAAAAAAAATACTGTAAGCGGCGTTGATAAATGCCGAACATTTTCACCTGCGGCAATGGCGACACTTTTTCAACATTCTTCACACAGCTCCCCGGCTTCAAATATTTCTCTCACTTATTCTGCTCAGCAGGCGACTCACGTCGCGGCACGCAAATGTGACCAGGAGCGACTGTTGTTACAGTTGTTGTTGTTGTTATTTGTTGTTGTCATTCATCACTGCGATGAATTCCTAGGAGCAGGATGTCAGCTGTATGTAAATAAAGAATTGTCACTTTGACACGTTTGATGCGTGCCAAATGGTTGAGAATTTTAACTTCATTCGCGTTCGCTCGCAGACAGCTGCAAATTCATGATATATGGAATAATTTTACAACAATTTGTACTTTCGGAATACGTTAGCATATAGAGCAATATATTGAATTTTAAACAATTAAGAGTGTTGTGGATGTTGACAGACTTGTAGATGCCCTGTAGCGTGGTCGAAAGTTGTCAGAAGTCGTGGTAAATAAATATATAAATTTTATAAGAGGAAATATTTTATAATTATTATTATATTCAAAAAAGTTACATTAAGCTATATTAAATATGGAAATATTTGATATTAATTATTATATTATTAAAATAAATTCTATTAAAAATATTAAAATAAAAACGTATACTTTATATTAATTATTATATTATATTATTCAGATGTATTAAAAATTAAAAAATAAGAAATATTTTATATTAATTTTGTTAGATTTACTTATTCATTTTTCTTAATTTAAATACTTAATTCCGATTAAAATTGGATAAACTGAAATTGGGATTATTGTTAGTTTCTCTTTTAGGAAAAAGGATTCAATTTACATCCCAAATGGAGCTATATCCCTCTTTCTTTCTGTATAATCGTGTCGCTCTCAATTTAGTTAATAAGTCTAACTCTTACCATCCAAAGATCACCTCATTTCTGATTTGACATAATATAATCAATAAGTATACATTTTAGAATAACTTTTCCTACCCTATTTTCATATCTT
The DNA here is from genome assembly GCA_035045545.1 of Drosophila gaucha. Lineage (NCBI taxonomy): Eukaryota > Metazoa > Arthropoda > Insecta > Diptera > Drosophilidae > Drosophila > Drosophila gaucha. Next base: position 6,290,067 of record JAWNOY010000375.1, read on the forward strand.
CGTCTTATGTTGAAGCTATCAATACAAAAATTAGACATAAAATATTTCGCGGATTTGGGTATATAACACATGATATGTTTCTGTCTGAATACCTGACGTATCCATATACATATGTCCTTTTGTGAATAAGGCAGAGGATATCTTTCTATTTCTGTTAGGACAAAGGTATATATGTATACATTGAATGAGTGATTGGTTTGTTCTATATACTGTACAGGCTGTCTTCTACTCGAGCACTCCCCATTATGACACATTTCTTTAGGTTATTTCAGTTAGCTACAGGTATATTATAACTTACATCTGTGATTGTTTTGTTGTATATACGATACAGGGTATCTACCAGTCAATCTCTCCCCATTATGGCACATTTCTTCAGATTACTTCTGTTAACATACAGGTATTTGTACGTTACATGTGAGTTGCTGATGGAGTAAATATAATAGTGGGTAACTCAAGGTCGAGCACTCCCAACTATCCCACATTTGTTTAGCTTCAATATGCATGTATTGTAGCTCTTCCCTACGTCCATAATTTGTTTGTGCATGTGGTCAATGGCAATCACCGCGTGCCTCTTCATGCAAATTCATTCATAATTTTATGCAAATTATTTTGTGATTATGCTGTCAGCCGCAGTGGACAGTGGGAGTGTAACAACATTTTATTATAATGTCATTCAGTTTATGTTGTTATTATGTTTAATCTTTTCAATTTTAAGAGCATGCAAATGAATTGTTTGCACTGCATGCAATTGCATGTTAGTAATTAGAAATGGCCCATTTTCAGCAAACTAATTTATGAGCAATAATAATAAAACAATTTTTAAATCCAAATGAATGTAGCTGCCAAAAGTTCTAGAACTGCAGTTAAATGAGGTAAAGGAAGCAAAAAAAGTATTTTTTTTAAATATAATAGAATATGAATATGTTCAATATTTGATATTGATTTGGCATTCAAGCTAAATTGAATTGAAATTTAAATGCAATAATTAAATTGCATTTGGGAACTTCAATTAAAATCTCGCAACGGCCGTCATTATCAGACGATGGCAACTGGCAGGCATGCCGCATCCGGCAAATACACAAATGCGGGTAACAACAGCAACAGCTATAGAGCTGGTTGTGGGCGCAGGCCCCAAAAATATCTAACACATGGCAAGTGGGAAGACAATGCGAAAGCAGCCGCCAAATCAACGCAGCCAGCAACGGATGCCAAAATGTTTATGCGCATAATGAACAAGCGCCATGTGCGAGGCATTATGGAGGGGCAAACGAATCGCAGGAATCGTAGAATGGCTGCCTCGCTGTTGTCCCACTGCCCCCCTTAAACGTTTTGTGGAGCATCCAATGAAATCTGTAGGCTGCCAGGCACAGACACAGGCAGAGACGAGCCTCGTGCTTAGGCGCATGCAAAATGCAATTGCAGTCAGAAATTCAACGGAATTATGGACGAGAATTATGTGTGTGAAAACGAAAATTTCGGCAATTGCAAATTGCGAATGACATAAATGCACATAAACACACACACACCCGCACACACATAAGACAAACAAGCAGATTAACAGTGGGCCAGGAAGCTGCTGCAAGAATATTAAGCATACGCCGTGTGTCGTCGGCCTGACATATTTCAATGGCAGTTGACAGCGTGGACTTATTTAGCTCCCTATTTCTATATCTGAAATGAAAATCTACTCTTCGCGAGTTGCGTTGACAACTTTTGATTGATTTTTGACTTAATTATATGAACTCTGATAGATTTTTGAATACAAATTTCAGTTTGATTCATTTCTCTTAAATTATCGCCTCAGTTGTCTGCTAACCCAATTTGGGAGACGCATTAAAATATCATTCGGGATATTATTTGTATGCATTTCCCTTGTGCGCGCTGTTCGTTTCTCATTCATTTATCAAGTGAGTTTTCATAAAATGTCACGCACTGCAAAAATGCTCCCCGTTGGCAGCTTATAAAAATGATGCTCCCGTTTCTGCTGCTGTTCAGCTCATAAGTCAGCACGACAACGAAAAAATATTGCAACTCTGTAAGTTCTCTTCCTGAACGAACGTCTTCCTCAGTGTGGGGGTGTGTGTGTGTGCGTCACGACAAGAACCCACTGTAGAGTGAAGAAAAAAATTGTTAGCAATGACTAAGAGCATCAAACAAAAGGATTTTGAAGGCGATGTCGGCAACTTAAAGCTGATTTCGTATACCAACTCATATTTGACAATATTACTTTGTAGCATAAGACAGCAGATGGAGCACACACAGACACACACACACACACACACATACAGTCACACTTATACATGTTCCTCACAGCCAATAAGTTGACAGCAGCCGTTGCCATTGCAGGAAAACCCTGTCGCAGCTAGTTTATATCTGCGTGTGTGTATGTGTGATTGTGTCTGTGTGAACGTGTAAGTGTGGGTAAGTATGTGCATTGCAGTTACGACTTAAAGCTTTTAATAAAAATGTCAACTGCATTGAAGGGAAATAAGTTCAAATATGGGAATGTGTGTAAGGAAAAATGCAAAAAAACTACTTTAAGTGCTGTTGCGAGAAGTGCACGACTAGGCGATACCCTGCCTAGCTTTTCTAGAAAATATAATCTAAATCCTATGAAGATGACAAAATGTTGAAAGATATTATAAGATTGAAAAAAATGGTATAATATACCAAAAAAAAAAATATAATTTTTAAAATTTCAACTCTTTTATCGAAACGGCGATCTGCTGGTTAAGGGTAAATGTAAATTTCAGCAGATTCTTCTGTAAAAGGATTAAAAATTTATGTAAAATAATATATTTTATAGTCGCATATCATTTTTATCAATATTATAATACAATCTATTAATTTCTTTCTACATTTTATCTTCTTTTAAATTCTTCATAAAATCTAGATTATATTTCTTAATATCATGATAACATCTAATAGCATGGCCTTTTTCACACTCAATTGACTAAAGGGTATTTCGAAAAGTAAATAAAATGTGCAAATGTTAACTAAGAGCAAAGTTAAAGCATTTCATAGCATACATTTGTACTTAGCCATGGCACTTTCACTTTTCCACTTTTATTAAACATTTGTAAAGAGCATTTATTTAAAATTAAAACAGTTTTATTTATAAAAATTTTAATAATTTATAAAATTTATAATTTAGTTAAATACTTGATATTTCTCTTTGATTGCTGTAGAAGTCATGGAAATACTCGAAAGAACTTTACTTTAAGTATGCTACTTTTACTTCAGGCAGAGGCGATAAAAGACCTCATGAGTTTCAGCTGTAGTCGCATTACCTCGCATTTGTTGCACACGACTTGCGCTCGGGGACAAGGCCCCAAAACGTTGCCTGATTTGTGGGTCAGAGACAAACGTCGGAGTCAGTCAGCTAGAAAAAGGTATGCAAACGTGTTTGTAGATCCCATACGATGCTATTCACCGGTAGCAGCTACCTTGCAACTGCAACTTGGTTGACAATTTTATTGACAGCTTGACAGTTAGATTGATTGCAGTTGGCAAAACAGTTTTCAATTTTTTTTTCTCTTCGATAACAATGCATCGTATGTTTTAGTTTTTTTTCTCTTTCGTCTTTGTCTTTTATTGAACGGACCCTTAATTAAAAGTTTTACTAAAAATTGTTGACTTTGGCAAAAGAACACAGCACAGCAGAAAAAACGAATGCACATGTACGTGTGTGTAGTTGTATGTAAAATATATATATAAGCCTTGCGACTTACAATTTACTTTTTTCACTTTGCATTACATTGCATTTTAGCAGGCAATCGTGTGAAACTATTTCAATTTTGGCAACACTGACTCTTGGTTCTTATTATGCAAAGGCAGCTTCAAACTTTTCTTTGTCAAGTTTGGCTTCCGAGCTGAAGTTGAAATTAATTCTTAAGATTTCAGCTAAAGCTGTATTATGTCTTAATATTTTATAAAAAATTAGAAAAAATGTAAGTATATATTCTTATCTTAACAAAATTGTAAAAAAATTTATACAAAAATAAATAACTCATCATTTGCGATATATATATTACAGTTGTATTATAGTATCTGCTAAATCGCATTTCTCTGTTTCCTATGGCAGCTTTAGTATTCCATTGAGCTATATATTACACAGTAGTATTATACTTTCTGATAAATGCCATTTGTGCGATGTGTTCTAAGACAGCTTTATTATGTAATGTTCTAATCTGATTGATTCCTATTTATATATATACAATATATACATATATATATGTATATACTGCTTATATGACGACAGTTTAAGTCGTCTGACTATATATGGGCTGGAAAATAAGTTATTTATATTTGGGAGCTGGATTATTTGATTTGTCTGTTAAGCCTAAGCCCGGAACCTAGTTTACATCACTTGAACTTTATCAGCTCAATAAATTTTGTGTTAAACTTAATGAAATCGGCTTGGATGCGGTCCACATATTTGCTGACCATTCCAGGGTTCGAAAATCAACTCAGGGATAGTTAAACAATCTCAAGAGAGTCTCTGCATAACAGCATAAACAATTTCAACTGTCAATCACAACAGAGCTAAAAAATAAACATTGAGCTTAGACACAGGATATAAACACGCACACACATATACATATGTGTGCATGGAAAGTCTCTTGACAATTGGAAATGGAGTCTCTATCTGGCAGTATCCAATCCTGTGGAATCGCAGCATGTCCGTAAATTATGCATACAAATTAGAGACCGGCATTGTGTGTAGGAGATGACGTGAACATAGAAATGTGGAATAATAACATTAATGAAAACACGTTGATGATGATATGGAAGAGACGAGCGGGCAGGCAAACAGCTGCAGGATACGACGGCAAGCACAAAATTAAACAGAACAAAGCAAAAGCGAACCAGATGGCGACAGGATAAACACACACACTCACATATGTATGCACATGCGGAAGCACAGCAGCGTTGACAACAATCACAGTGAGCGCTAAAACAAGACAAGCAGTCAACAACAACAACAACAACAGCTCACATACATATGCTGACGGCATTATAAATTTGCAGCCGCTTAGCAACTTTACATCAAAAAGGACAAAATCCCAACAGAAGCTTTTGATATACTTGTGCCGGTGCAGGAATTGCTAAGTAATAAGTATTTGCCTGACGGAGTCAAAAAATAAATAACTGACAGCACACAAAAACCTTCATTTTGTCTGTCTGAAATGTGTGACAATGACAACAACAACTACCCTACACAATTTTCAAAGAAAGTATCTCATTTTTATTTATATTTATATTTGTATTATTAAGGAATGATAAATATCAGTTAGGATTCACAAAGAATACGTTTAAGCGTATTTTATGTATGTCGCAGGAGAGCATAAGAGAGAGAGATAGATATTTGATATGTTAATGAACACATCACTTCTCTAATATTCTGAAGCCAATTTGAATTTCTGTAAATAATTCTCCGAAAATTTAAAAATAAATAACATAAGATTTAAATGTTCATATTGTGTCATAATGAAACCGAATTCAATTATTGCCAAAAAAGTAAGTCTCCCAGTAATTTTTTCTTATTATTAATATAGGGTAGATGGCTAAGATTACTTTAAAGATGGCATCCCCTGGACCTGCCTTTCAGACCTGAATGCCTGAAAAAGCAGCACGTCCCCGTTAATGATGCAGCTGCCGCAAACTTTAGGTTTAACACATTCTCTTTCCTTTTGAGATTTGAACTTCGCAATTTATTTGTATTTTTTTTTACCTATTATATTGAGCACTTCCTGTTGCCAACAAGCTTAAACTTGTAACAGATCATATTATCTACACTGTTCATGTAATTTACTTATTGGATAATGGATAAACCGCAAATAAATACCCAAAACAAATATTTATTACAAGCACAATTTATATAAAGTTGGGGAAAAAAATAAAAGCACCACTATGGCACTTTACCTTATTGATAAAAAACAAACACTTAGTTTTTTATAAATTTTCTATTTTTATTGCTTAAAGTTTCTCAAAGATGTATAAATGAATTTTTATTTTTATAAGTTAAGCTAAACACATTAGCCAAACTTTATTTTTGGTTCATAGTAGTATGAACAAAGATAAAAAATGATAGCTGGAATCCTCATAATTTATCTTCAGTGTATTTAATGAATGAATAATGAATCCTCAATAGGAGGTTTAACTGTATTTAATTACTTTTCATAAAAAACAGCTGTATTCTTATATTCTAAAGCCTATATTAACTCTTTTTTGCCTACTTCAATACATCTGTGGGCACTTTAACCTATTTCTGGAGACACATTCAAGAATGTGGAAAACTTTCTTCCCTACTCGCATGTACAGTTACTTCTTCAAAATATACAATTATAAATATTCGAAAGTTTTTACTGCCAACAAACATAACGAACCATAACTGTGACCAAAAATTGCAAAGTGGAATCCATGATAATTCCATTTAAGTTTCACCAAAATGGGATACGCTTTTAGTCCCAATCAAACATGTCGTAAAATGGCTCGTTTTAAATATATAAAATTGCTCTTTCATTGCCACCGCATTTCTTACTTTATTTCCATTTGACTTTGGCATGACTTTACCTGGCTGTGCAGTGTACACCTATCGTTGTTAAATCATGAAATGGCCAAATTTGTGGCAGTTTAAATTTGAAGCTATGGCCAGGTGATGCAGGTGAAGGTGAGCTGGCATTTTCGGGTCAGCTTTGAAAACTTTTTTAATTAATTAAGAAGGACTGACTAAAAAGTTGAGACAATTAAACAAAAGTTAAAGATACAAAAGCGTGAAGGAAACGCACAAGATTTGGATAGCAATGATTATGGCTAAATGCCAACCACATCTGAGAACAAATTTCAAGAATTATGTTGCCCAGAAATTTTAATAAATGGCACAAAAAAATGGTACGCACTTCTGTGTCGCAGTCACGTGCCGCTGCCGACTGCTGCGTGCTGCGGCACATCCGCACAAAGATAACCACATTCTTATTCATATATGTATGTGTACATGTGTACATGTATACAATATTCTTACACTTGCTGTACAAATATGCGCCTAATAATGCGCAGCTTTGTAGTCGCCCTCCCTAACGCTGCTCGTGTTGCCATAAAGGCTTAAAATATTTGCACGTAAAATGTTCAGCGGCAAATCTCAACGGAAATACACATATACACACATACACACATGGTCACACATACGCTTGGCATGGCACAGCTGTTGCGCCTTTATATACGCGGCGTATGCGTAATATGCCTTCAAAACGCCATCAGCATGTGCCTTTAATGACATCATTTGCCTTCGTCTTGCCATCTCGCCAAATGGCTGCAAAGTGTCAAAAGTTGATGTTTTTATTGTTTTATTATTGCATTTAATAGAAATTAAAATGCAAATTTTATTTTCAAGAAAATAGCTTCTTAACTTTGTAGAAACGCTTAAAGATATTAAAGCTTTTGAGTTGTTCCTTAAATATAGGTTAAGTAGTAATGATAAGTGATATTTATAGTTGAACTAGATTAGAGTGTTTTTGTAGATAGGGGTATTGTTGATTTTCTATTCTTCAATTTATTCAAAATAGTTTAAGAAAGAAGAGATGCGGCCTTATGCAATTATTTATAGATCTCTTTAAATCAAGAAAATTTTAAGATATTGATTTTAGGATTATGGTTTTATCTATAACTTCATAAGTAGCTTATAAGACTATACATTACTTATATGGTTTCTTATATGATATATATAGATCCTATATAGATATAGATATTATGTGTTTTATTACAAAATAAGAATGTGAGATAGCAGGGTATCTCTTGAGCGGAACTCTTTCATACTAATCTCTCATAGTAAAACTTCTTATTTGAAACTAGAGTTTATTATATAAATAAGAATAATAATATATATAAATATAATAGTTAACATAATAAAATATTCATCACATATAGCGTTAAAATTAAAAATAATAATATATAATGAATTTATTTGAATGATGCAGCATAACTTTGATGGAGTTCAGCTTCAAAAAGTTTTATAGATAATAAAAAGCAATTTGCTTTGACATTAAATAAGATTTAATTAACTTAAAGTTCGTTGATTCGCTCTGCCTAAACAAACAAGCCGCAATTCAATGTAAAAGACTAGCAAATGGAGCCCACTTCACTCCGACTTCATTCCGCACATCTTTATTTTCCTGTTCACTGTCGTCGGGCGCTGCTAAATCTTGTGGCAGTTGCCAGTTGCCAGCCAGCTCTCATTAGTATGCAACATTGCGGTGGCTTACATTAATTGGGCGTTGCAACTGATTTGAATACGAGGCGAGCAGAAAACCAGAAGTATCCTAAACGAAAGTGGCATTTAGCATTGGCTGCAGTCCGTCCCAGGTGGATGATGTTGCTGTCCGAGCATTGGCTTTAATTGCTAAGCCAGTTGGTTGGCTGGATGACAACGGGTTTGTTGACTTATGGAAATGGCCGTCTATATCGGTTAATGTCGAAAACACACGCGTGCCGCATAATAATGAAAGCTGTGCAGCATCGTCAAGCATAATTTGTGGTCCTTTGAAGGACATGTGACCAGTCAATCTACCTCCCTGGCTGGCTGGCATCGCATGTGTCTATTTATTTTAATTAAGCACAGGTAAACGTAGCTGCCTGTTTGTGCTTGGGGCGTGTTTTGTTTGCCGGCATAATTAAAATGCGACACTTTGTTTTCCTCCATTTTTTCTCTCTCTTTTTTGAAGAGAACAGCGAAAGTTATGCTTGAAAACAACTAGCGCAAAGCAACAACAGCAAGAATAAACAAACTGCCAGCACTAACGAATCACTAATTAATAAATAAGGTAAGGTAAAGTACGTAAAGTTAAGCTAAGGCAAGCCAAGGTAGCTAGGCGACTAAAAGTGTGTATGCAATCTGATTGCCATGCCAGCATAATTATGCTGATTAATTTAGTAAAGCTCTTAGAAGCACACACGCAAACAAATTTGCCCACTGTTCACAAATGGGCATAAGCCGCATTTGTATTGTTAGGGTCAAGTATTGTTATTATTGTACACAAAATGCGAGTCTATGAAAGACGTTAGTAGTTAGACAGAGAAGGTCAATTGGGCTGAGTTTTGATGTTATTGCTTAACTATTTCAGCTACTGTTTACTTTTAAAGCATATTTGCTTAGTTTGTTCCAAAATGAATCTGAAATTCTTGAAATAGTTTGCTCCTTTCAAATGTAACTTTTACAATAGTCTTAGTTTACATAGTTCATAACTATTTCAGTTTAGGTATTACGACAATCATAGAATTAGTTAGGGAAAAATAATATTGCCACATAAACAATATAAAATGTTATTTTTATTATTATTTTATTATTATTATTTCATTTATAATTAAATTTAAATTTTTTTTTATTTTATTTTTATTTTTTTTAATATAAATTTATTTCACTTTTTTTTTAAATTTATTTTTATTTATTTTTTATTTGTTACTATCTACATTTTGTTTATTGTTTTTATTTATTACTATCTACATTTTTTTTTTAAATTTTTTTTTGTATTATTGTAATTCAAGTAAAACCAAATATATAGTATTATCATATAAATTAAGAGTTCATACTACTGAAAAGAAATTTTACTATTTTAATTTTTTATATTAAAACTACAGCGCTTACCGAACCGTCAATGCAAATATATTTTTTTTTCATAAAAAGTTTTGGTTCATTAATCTACTATAAATGCGAGATATTTAAAAAAATAGTAGATATAATAGATTTAACTGAAATAAATACAATTAAATTTGTAGTTTATGAACTGTTTAAACCAGTTTGTATGTTATGAAATGGGAAATAATAATAATAAATAAATATAATATAAATAATAATAATATTTCCGAATTGCAGCCCATGGGCTAAGCCATTGGCAGGAATCTTTGCTATTGAGCTTGCAGCTTAGCATAAGAAAATGTTACTTAAGAAAAGCAATTTCTCACACTTTATATATAAAACTACTCCATTTACGATTTAAGCCACTAATTTAAGTTCCAATTTAAGTTGCATATGTAATAAAATCTCATTGTAAAGTTTTTGTAATGTCAACTAAGTTATTCTCGTTAAACTTATGCCATTACTAATTGAGCTGCTCATTTGTAATTAAAGCCCCAGCATTTAGGTAATGTCAAGTTGTGCTACAAAAATTATATATCTCGATTACAGATACAAGCATAAATACATAAATTGTTGTCACAAATGATAAAGTAATGTCATTAAATATTCCGCATACGCCCGAGTGGCTGCTGCTGCACTCGCTGTCTGTGGCTCAATTACAAAAACTTTTCAATCGCTGGCAAAAAAAAAGAAGAAATAAAACACATCTCTGGGCTTACGCACAACTGTATGTGTTACACATTCACACACACTAATGAAACTTAAAGATGGCGCCGCCGGAAGCAAGTGAGCAAAGTTATCCCATCCTCTCTGATAGTTATAGCTTACGTAAATGCATAAGTATGTGTGTGGTAGAAAGTAAGTTTTTCTGTTTCCAAAGGGAAGCTGGCAAAGAGATTATGCCATGTTAAGAAACAGGATAACATGTGAAGTAATTTTTGGGTAGCGGCAGAGGGTGGGCGCCACCCACAACATGACAAACAAAAGATTAGTGAGGGTAGCAATCGCTTTCGAGTGTCTTACATTTGTCGAAATTAAACAATGTAAACTTTTGGTTTGCTCAACAAGCCAGCCAACCCAAAAAGAAGCAAACTTTGTCCCCATGTTTGGGAACAACTTCTCTAAGTGCGCTTGTGTGTGTGTGTGCCTTGACAGACGAATTGCGAGTACAAATACGAGTACAAGTATGTAACTCAATTAGTTTTTACCCCCAAAAACTTTATGTGTAATACATAGTTGTAGCTTTTGGTTTGGCGCCAGTCCGATTCACGTTCTTGCCCATTTCTCTGGAGCATTTCAATTATGGCTACGTTTGTGGTGAGTGATTTGGCTTGAAGCTGCACCACTTCAGCAGCCGAGTCAAATATAAATTTCAAGTAATTGCTTAGCAAGTCAAAGTCCTGCTCCCCTTGAACAAAAGTCATCACAAAGTCAACCAAAGTCGCTCCAAGTTGTTATTAGTAATTGCCGTCTAATTGCTTATTGAAATTATTCCCCTTCTGGTTATCGAATCCCTTCGACAAATTAGGGAGCCCAATCGCATGGAAAAATTAAAAGTGCTCTGGGCGTATAGTAATTAATGTGTGACACTTTGACCTAAATATATGGAAACTAAATTGTGTAATTTTCCAAGAATGCTGACATATTTATTAGAAGCCGCAGATAAAACTATTGAAATAAATGGAAACTAAATTGAATAATTTTCCAAGAGCTGGCGTCATATTTTTTTTCTTTTATATTTATTTTAAATTACGCTTCAAATTCGTTTTTATTTCGCTGTTCACGTTCTTCGATGCTAAAATATATTTAAATAAATTAATTGACTTCAATATAAAGAAACTAAATAAGGTAATTTTCCAAGAGTGCTGACATATTTTTTTTACTATCAAATTTATTTTAATCTACGCTTCATTCGGTCTTTTTTAGGGCTCACTTTCTTCGCTGCTATAGAAAATTTAATAAATGAATTCAAATAAATATATTGAAACTAAATTAAGTAATTTTCCAAGACTCCTTTAACTGCTCACTTTTTTCGCTGCTTAAAATAAAATTTAAATAAATTTATCACTCTTTTACGGACAGTACGTATCTTTTAAGCATGCTTAGCTTGACAAATGTTGGCCTTTTAATTTTATTAAAAAAGGGTAAACGGACAGCACAAGCGACATTCAAAGCTGGCCCATTGGGCTGCGTTCACTTGAAGTTATTGATGAGCTGCCCAACATCCAATAGATTGATTTTATTGATTCGCCAGGCTTTAAGGAAGCATTGAATTTAAAGTATGGCTCCATAAAGCTCTCCGAGACGTAGCAAAGGCGATGGATGGTCTCGCTGGCGACACTTAATGTTTGGCAAAGGGAGCGAGCCCCATTGAAGCAAAAATCACACAAAGATTTGTCTAGCAGACTTCTCTTTATTATTTGTTGCTGTTGCAGCTGACCAACCACATTAACCGGAAGCGCCTGGTCGCAAACTTATGCAAACCAAGCGGCTGACAGCGGCGCAAAAACTTGGCCATAGAATGGCAACTGAGAGGCCAGATCCCGGGACGATGTCCAAGTTTTTATGCCAGCGCAAGAGGAGGCGTTGAAAATGTGCAAAGCTTCCATCCTCTGGCGCCTTATTGTGCAAAGTGTTGACTTTATATCCTTCATTTAGTGGACGTAAAAAGGATATTATTAAAAGCTTAGAAAAGTAGCCATTTCCTTGCAAGTCAACGATGTCCTCAACGCCTCGTCCTCGTCTCGCTTGCTTTCTATCATTGCTGGCGCAAGAAATACATAAAATATTAGATGCCTTCAAAAGGAATACAATACAAACTGATTTCACTCTAGAGCTCCCCCTGTTCCTTCCCTACTGCCACGCCCCCAGCGCAATCGCCCAGTTGACCAAAGTCATGTAGACAATGGGCCGAAGTCGTTTACAATTTTCCCATCTTTTATCGTAATTTTTTCTCTTTTCGTTCTGTTGTCCGCTTTTGGTTGCGGCTCATTTGTCTTTTATGATGTTGGCTCTTTTTTGTTATTAGAAAAAAGCCGAAAAACGAAAAAAGGATGTTGGCAAAAAAAAGGCGCTGTGTGCCGACTTTGTCATATGAAAATATTCGTAAAAAGTCCATTATAATTATAAATGAGTTGAGCGCCCATAATATATTTTATTCTTTTTAGCTTTGTGCTCTGTTTTTTGTGTTATTGTCCATGGATGCCTCCATCGGGGAGTTTATTACAAGGCTTTGTCAAATTGACTGCCACATTTTAATGAGCAGTAAAAATGTGGGTCACAAATAAAAAAGTCGTTTTGCAAAAGACAGCGAGTAGAGCTCAAATTTTGACAGAGAAATCAAATTTTATGTACTTTTGTTTTGTCAAACATTTGTTTTGTCTTTGACTCTTGTTGTTTGATAAATGTATATAATTTACTGTATACTAAAGTAAATTAGTCGCCGTTGTCCGGTACTGTAAACAATTTTAAGCATGTAACTGCCATGGAAATTTGTTCAGTTATTTGTCATGTTTTAACTTTCCAACAAACTGCAAAAATCTATATTTTAGAATTATTGCATCATTTCAAGTCTTTTATATCTTTATTCATATTTTCAAATACTCTTATATCATGTAGTTCAACCCCTTAAACTTCATTTTATTTTATACAAAAATACATATACATATATATAAATCGATGTCGATGTTCCTTTCTTGACTTTTCTAATTTGACTTGAATTAATTTGATTTGAAGTCTTTTATAACTTTTTTCATATATTCTTGCATTATTTTATGAAAAATTACATGTATATATTTCGCTGTTCCATGCTTGATTTTTTTTTGGTTTTCTTTATGTCGAATTACTTCTCTTACCTTTATTTCAATTTTCTCTTATTCTTTTCTCTGCACTTCTTTAAATATTTCTTTACTTCTCTTTGCTTTTGATTCATAATCTCAATTTATATATTTCTTTTTATTTAGGGTAGTTTTACCATGTACTTAAAAATATTTTCATTTCCGTTTCAGTTCGGTTATCAAAGCATTTGCTTTTACATTTTTTTAGAGTATTTCTTTAATTATTTATTTTAAAATGTTGACTATACGACTGTCAACAAAACAATCAAAATTTTTTAAAAAAAGTAAAAGTAAAATCTAATTAAATTACATCTAAGAATATTCTGATAACATCACCTACACGTTTAAGGAAATCGTATTAGCTAAATGTAGTCAGTGATATTATTGCGACATTTGTATAAATCAAAAGTTTTTGTTAGTAGAAAATGTATACAATTTACATACAGAATTTTGAGACTTTCGCTATAGCAGATAGCTGGTATAGCTGGAAATAGCTGGTAGGCCTTAAAATGTAGACCCTTTATAGTAAAAGATTCCAATTAACGTTGTTTTAAGAAAATAATATATTGTGAATGGACAGATTACCAATCGATCAGTCAGTCGAGGCTTGCACACAACGGGGCAGTTGTGATATGAAAACATTTTAATTGGCAACTGGGTCGAAATACCGTATTGCAATAACCTCTTTTGTGATGTCTGTCTGCAGTTACTCTTTTTTTTTCAGTGTCTAGCTGTCGTTGTTTCTTTAACTGGCATATAACTGTCTCTCTTTTTGTGGTTCTGACGTTGGTGTTAAGGGCAGCAATGCGTGTATAATTGCCCAGACAATGAGCGATTGTTTTTCAGCTCTTATTTTATATCGCATTTTTGGCTTCGTTCCGATAGCTGCTTTGTTTGAGCGGTTATTGAAGCTGTTTTTGTGTATGAGTTTACTGCGAACATTTTTAACATTGTTTGCATACATTTTGCAGTGTTTATTTGTTATGCAAAGAGGCCTCAAAGCGTTGTTTTCGATACGTGTGCCCTTTTCAAGCAAATTAGTTTACAAAGGACTGTTTCGCTGTTTCCTGAACGAGTCCTTACTCACACCTGTGCCATGGCCCATGGCTGATGTTTTCGACACACAAATTGAAAATGCATTTTAAATCAGCTGTCGGCGAATAAAAGGCCGTGGGCTAGAAATTATTTCATATATATATCGCATTGTTGTTGGCCCAGACTTTCGGTTGGGCGGCAAGCCAGCGGAAGTGGACAGGATATCACACACACACACACACAATCCGGCGACTGTTTGGCCAGGCTCAAAAGTTTGTTTGCCTTTTCATAATTAAGCGCAAAAATTGGGTTCCACAACGATGGATGGGGCCAACGTGACGGTATCTAAAATTCGCAATCTCTCCTGTCTCTGTGGCCACCCACGGATGCCTGCAATTAGTTGGCCATGCATAAACTCATATGGCCATTAAAACAGCTAAAAGATAAACTACAGTTGCCGTCTGTATCCCTCAAATTAGTTGCAGTTTCCATAGACGCCCACGTAACGCTCCAATCAAGCGGCGTTTTATGACTCAATACAAATGTGTCTTTATGAACTTCAGACTTTTGTGGCCAGCAGGGACTACAGCAGGAAGCAGAGAGCAATCGCTGAGTGGTCTAATACAGTTCTGCGCTAATTTCGTAGCTATAAAAATTCAGTTGCATGCAGTAAATGTCAACGGCAGGCTGCGTGTTTCATGACTTGCGAAATATGAGTAGCTCGTCAAAGTCCCATAGCCCATATAGCTAGTCCCCATAGTCTGTGAGCATTGTGACAAATTTGGTTTTATTTCTGTGCGGCGGCAGACAGACACAATAAAACATACAAATGAGGCGGACTCATATAGTCATAGTCTCACACACTCTCGCAGCAAGTGAGAACGTGCCACAGTTTGCCTGCGAAATGGGTGTGGCAAGTTTAATTATGTTTGCGTTTTGTATTCCACTGCACATTAGTTCTTTTTCCTGTTCTGACAGCACTGGGCCAGCCGAGCCGGGGACAGACTAAAATATTTGGTGCCTCACGAGAGAGAGGCGCTTAGCTGATATATACACATGGCAAGCATAGTTGGCTTATTTGTATATAACAGTGATATAATATGGGAAGAAGTTTTGGTAGATGTTAGTACTTAACTATCTAACTAACTATGACTATAAGCAGTTCTCAGATGATGATTTTTAAACCCTGAACCCATTAAAAATGAGAAGTTAGGCTGTAATGGTCTTGTTTAAATGTGTGAAAGAGGCGTGACAGACTCCATAAAGTACATATAGTTTTTGGTCAGGATCAACAGCCGAGTCGATATAGAATGAGCGTCTGTCTGTCCGTTTATATTAACGCGTCAATCTCAGAACCTATAATAGGTAGAGATCTGAACGAATGTTCCTCTATAGTTCCCCTAAATTTGTTCCAAATGATCGATAACTTTTCTCGTTTCCATGAAATCGAAATCGAAACGTTATCGAGATTCAGTTTTTTCAACATAACATTTTACATCTTTTAAGCTTAAGTCACCAAGTTTTGCATTTAGCTGTTTGTATATTAAACACAATTTTGATTTTTTTTATATTTTAGATACTGCCTACAAATTTTACAAAATCAGTTTAAAATAGCTAGTTTAAGTCCTGATGCGATCATTTTTTTTTTAATTATTTTAGTTTTACAATTTTATATTTTATGTGAATTAATACATACTATGTGCATTGATCTCTAACAAACATACAGGGGATATCGTAGTCGGGCAGTCCCGACTAGAGCGTTCTTACTTGCTCTTAGTGGGCTTCGCAGTAAGACAAACTGAGCAACTGGGAGGTAGATTTGAGTTCTTGATTATGACCATATGAGTATAGTTAGCTAAGGCCATATATTAAGTAGTGTTGGTCGCTTATTACTATATTATATACTTCTATAATAACTAAACCAAACTACATACATTTTTTAAGATTTTAAATATTTCGTGAGAGATAAAATATTATATTCTTCCCAAAACCTGAGAAAATTGTTACTAATTTACTATAAGATTAATCTATAACTATTAAACACAATAATTTCTGCAATACAATTAAATAAATATACATTTATTCCCATTGCATTTCTTTCAGTGCATTCAAGGCATCTGCTCTTCTCCTGCCACGTGTTACAAAGTAGACGTCATGCCCCATGCTTTGCCAAATCCCCGAGTCTTAGATGCTGCTGCTGCTGCATCATCAACATGAAATTGTTTCTCATGTTCAGTTCATGTCGTCGTCGTCATCGTCTTCACGGGCATATCAAATGTGACAGTCCCGAGAGAAGTCATAGCTATAGACTTTGAGACCTAGACGAGAGACCGTAAGTATATATTTTTTGAAGACTTGAGCATACAGACAATCAAATAGAATAACGTGAGTGTACGAACATGGACTCGAGTCCAAATATTTCTAGTGTTCATGTTGCATTTACTTGGGATTCTGTCTGCGCCCCGACATAACGACCCACCTCTCCCGCTCGCCCTCCTCCCGTCTGTCTTTGAGCTGTTCAAATTGACGACAACTATATCCACAGAGACTTTGCTTTTGTCTGCGCAGATCCCTTGGCCTCGCGCCCTGCAGCTAGCTGATGCATATGCGGGCTGCAAGCGCAACAATTTGACTTGATGTTGATGTTTCTTTGTTAATTTCCATGCCATGTCATTTTCCTTTTCTTACTTTTTCTCTTTCGTGTCTTGCGTAAATGCTTAGTACGTGTGACAAATGTTGAACTTGTACGATTGTCTCCGCTGCCAGCATTTAGCAAAACTTTTTTGTGTTTTTATTTTTTTTTTCATGGGGCAAAGATTTGTGTTAACTTTGAAGGTATTGCATAAGGAAGCGAAACAGAGAGAGAGAGATAGAGAGGAATTTCGAGGGGAGTGGGCACAGACAGGGAGGCAAAGTACAAGCGACTTTTGGAGAAACGTTTATCTTTGAAATACACGACATTTGCTGTCTACAATTAATTTGAAAAGGCTTTTGGCGTGTTGTTGTTGTCTTCAAGCTGTCTCAAGTCTTAGGTAGTATCAGCCTAGACGAATTAGAAGGCCTAAAAGGTCAACTTTGGCAGATATGCCTGGCATTTGTAATAATATATCCAGATCTTTTATTTGGTTGGATTATGAGGCATGATATTATATATAAACTTAACTGAAAGGAAAATGAGTGTTTAATAGAAACAGTTTTTATCATTACCGATAACTAACATACATGTATATATTGTATTTAAGCTTTAAATAACTTAATATTTGTTAAAGAGTCTAATTTCTACTCTGCAGATCTCTGTAAATTTTTGATTAGATTATTTTAAGGCTTTCTTCAAGTATGAGAATAACTTAATAAATTCAAACAAAGCTGCAGAGTATGCACAAAATTTTAAATACTTCGCTTTTGTGATAAGACTAACTTAACCCATACCAATAATTTCTTTCGTATTACAATGGCAAACTGCCAAAGAAAAGCGAAAGCACAGCTTTCTTTCAAGCACGTTCTAACCTTTAGACTGTTTGGATATCAAGATGCCCCAACTTCTTTCAATAACTTTTGGCCACTGTCATTGCTGATTCATTGTTATAATTAGAAGTTCTATACCCCAAGGTGCGTTGCTCATTTTATATATTTTTGCCAGCAGAGAATATTTCAAAAACTGGTAAAGCAAATTCGATGCTCACCTCCCGCTGGCAGTTGCGATGCTCCTTAAGGCACAGCACGCTCCACACTTAATTACGGAGAGCTACATGGGTGGCCAATAGGAATAAGACTTGGCTGTTTGCGGCGGGCGGGGTCACATCATTTTTCGATTAAAAAGTTTACGCGTGTCGCCCAACTCAAATGCAAAAGTAAGGAATGAAAGCTCCAAAGGCGAAGGCGGCGGTGATTGCTAGACATCCACTTAAGTTAACGCCAGGATTTCCAACGAAAATTTTACGACAGATTAACGAACGATTAACGGTATAACGTGCTGCTGTTTTCGGTGCGTGCTCACGTGCCGCATCCTCCTACCCCCATCCCTTATCGTCTATCCAAAATCCAGATTTCCGGTCGAGTCGGAGGCGAACAGATGTCGCTCGTAGCTAGGAATTTATATTTTGCAGGTGATTTGTCGCATAAAATTCAAATAATTCATAAGTCGAGTGCCGGCAGCGGAAAATAACAAGCAGCCCACAATACCCGCAGCGCTACGGTGAGGGCGCTGCCAAGCGCCAAAAAGTATGCAACAAAATGCGGTGACGGCAACGCGGCGTATGCGTGCTAAAAACTTTTTTGTCAGCTCAAAGTTGCCGAGTTGGTTTACAATGGGAAACCGTTTCGGAAACAAGCACCCCCGTCCCCCCTCCCCCTTCGACCCTAACCCGCTGCCCAGAAAGTTTGTCATTTTCAAATGTTTGTTGGTTTTTGTGTCCCTCCCACGCCCACAATCCGTCGGTATTGCTGCAGCGACTAACAATGCGTAAATTGTATCTTAAGGGCGTGTAGCTGGTATCTGCTGTACGATTTGTATCTGTTTCGTGGTTTCCCATTTTAGACCCATTTCCAGTTACATTTCAAGGCTTTGACCCAGCCAGTGAAATCTGTCATGTGTGAAGGACAGAAAAATTGCGATTTTTACTGGAGAGTGTAAGTGGTCTTTCTTGATTGTGCCTTTTGAATATGTGTTTGGAAGATGGGCTGATAAAGATTTAAAGATAAAGTATTTAAGGTCAGGCGGGCATAGTGAACATTTTCTTTATTTCTTGATTATCTATTTAAATGCAAAACTTACTTAAAAAAAAAAGCTTTGTAAACATATAATATAACATATAACATTTATTAGCACAACAAAATTTAGTTTATTAGATCGGTAGTAGTTAAGTTTAATACAATTTAGATAGCTGTTGATTAGATACTCGATAGATATTTCTCATAGATATTTTTTAAATATTTTTCAATATTTATAGAAATTTTTTAACATTCACGAGTTATGAATATGAAACATTGGATATAATTTAAGGTATAAAATAAAAAGTTAATTTTAACTTTCAAAACATCGAAAAAGTGAAGTAATTTTTAAAAAATATATTCTTTTACCTGAATCTTTACAAATAACTTGATGCAGCTAAGTAAGCTAATCCAAGCTGCTTGAAATATGCAGGGCATTTACAAAAATACCCATTCAGAAATCTTTAGAGATAGTACTTTTTTTTCTGTCTGCATTTTTATCTAAATTTGCATGTGTTGCCTTCATTTTGTCACCGTCGTTTTTTGAGCATTTTTCTGGCTTTTTGGCATGGCTTTTGACCCGCAATTAAGATTGTTCCCTCATACTCAACGTCCGGAGGTCCCTGCGCAAGATATGCGAGTGGAATATGTTGCGGTTGACGCTGGCAGCGCTGCTTGCGGCCATTTCATTTACATGCTTATCAGGCGCCTCTGCCATGCTCGCTGCCAGCATGAAACTTTTGCTTGCGTTTATTTTTTTCGATTTTAGAATTTTCCTTCTTGTGTTTATCTTTTGTCACATGTGGCGGGGGGCGGTAGGCGGACCATTTTTTCATTTCTCGCTTTGCAGCTGTGGATTTTTGATATATGGGTCCCACTAGTGTTGTTTGTGAATCTGTCTGTGACTGCTGCTCATTGCTGGTTGTCGCGTTTCAATGCGTTTGACTTTTTGCGCGGTTTGATAAGTGCGCTTAAGTGTGTCAAGTGGTTGAATAAAGTGCTGGCAAGGGGGCTGCCAAAGAGGCGGGGGTGGGCGGCTCGGAGCGTATAGAGCAGAGTTTGTTGTGCAATCAGAAGTGGGCAGGAAATGTGCGTAGCTTTGCGAGTTTTTGTTGCCACAGGCGCAAGTCAAAGTACAAAACAAATTCTCTGAAGTGCTGACATTTGAAAAGTGTCGCAGAAATGCTTGTAAATGATATGATAGAGTAATGATTGTAGCTTTATTTTGAGTTTTGCTCGAAGGCATGTGATGAATGTCTAAGCGCATACTAAAATTTATGTTGCTTATCATTTCAGAGTATTTTAAAGTAAGTTTTCTTTTCAAAGACATTTTGAGAACTCAAATCGGCTAAAACTTAAAGTACATATTTTCATACCCTACAATGGTTTTGTTAAAAGTATTTAACATTCCGATAAAATTATTATCTTGATGCTGAAAAATCGCTTATTAAACTTTCAATGACTGACAGATTTTCGAATGATATTCATATATATTCATAGCCGAGTCATTGGGTTACGTCTTACCTTAAACATCCTTAAAAATCCTAGTTATATAGATATTAATGCAGCCCAACATTTTTTTAGGTTTTCGTTCTGTTCTGATATGATCAACTTGGGAGGATGCTGGAAGGACATACATTTTTTTTAGTTCAGGGCGTACCACATTATCGATTGGCATTCAAGGACTCCAGGACTTCATCAAAAATTCGATCACAAGGCATATACATATAGTCGAAAAATGGTCAGAAGTGCCGAAAATCGGCAACGACTAAGCCGTCCTGTGAAAGGATATGTTCGAGTTTATATAAGATAATGTCCTCTACAGATATACAAAAATGTACGTAAATTAAGCAACAATTTTGTAAATTTTGAATGCAATAAACGAACTACTTTAAGAAATTAACTATGGTTTTTTTTACTGAAAGCGATCGGCAGTTGATATTCAAAAACCAACGGTCAAAAAATTACTTTATAAAATGTCGTTGCATAGCCTTGCGGGGCAGCCGCTGCGCCGTTGGGCACCGAATTTCGGCTGTTAATTTTCTGAAGTACCAGGCGACCAGGAATGACTAGTAGGTCGGAATCTAAAAAAAAAATGTTGCAAAGCCTTGCGGGGCAGCCGCTCTGCCCCGAATTTCGGCTGTTAATTTGCTGAAGTACCAGGCGACCAGAAATGATAAGCTGGTCGAAAAATGTTAGTTAACAGTGCTTTAACATAACTCTGTCAAGCGGGGCAGCCGCTCTGCCCCGAATTTCGGCTGTTAATTTGCTGAAGTACCAGGCGACCAGAAATGATTAGCTGGTCGAAAAATGTTAGTTATAATTATGTTAAGCCACTGTTAATTAACAGCGGGTTAACATATCCATGTTAAGTCTCTGTTAGTTAACAGTATGTTAACATATCTATGTTAAGTCTCTGTTAGTTAACAGTATGTTAACATATCTATGTTAAGTCTCTGTTAGTTAACAGTATGTTAACATATCTATGTTAAGTCTCTGTTAGTTAACAGTATGTTAACACATCTATGTTAAGTCTCTGTTAGTTAACAGTATGTTAACATATCTATGTTAAGTCTCTGTTAGTTAATAGTATGTTAACACATCTATGTTAAGTCTCTGTTAGTTAACAGTATGTTAACATGTCTATGTTAATTAACAGTGTATTTACATAATTCTGTTAAGCCACTGTAAGCTAACATTTTTCGACCAGCTAATCATTTCTGGTCGCCTGGTACTTCAGCAAATTAACAGCCGCAATTCGGTACTCAGCGGCTGCCCCGCAAGGCTATGCAACAATTTTCGATATGTAAAGCTGCAGCTAAATGTAAAAACTACGCATGTAAAAGGACTGCTAAAAAGGAAATCAATCAATCACAATCATATTTTCGGCTCATTTCTGTGCAAATTTCGCTGAAATTTGAATCTTTAGATTCCCAGGACTATATCCTTGGAATTGATATAACCTGGGATATATGACTCAACTGGGAGCCATCAAGGGGGAGGGGCAGCTGGTGAGGATGTCTAAAAGAAGGAGCATAATTGTATTTGACCGTACTCTGGTATTTGCAAGAATTTGGTCATTTAGGTTCAAAAGGACAAAATCGTTGATATTGTATGATCAAGGATATATAAGCCGACTGGAAACCATCGGAATTGAGCAGTTGCTTCTCCGAGGGCACGGCACATCTACCATTGCTTTATACCAGAAAATTATTTAATTTGGTTAGAAGTATCATAATAATTTAATATTCCCAATAAGACGACTAATCGATTCACAGGACGCAAGGAGAGACTTTTTATGATATGATAACAGTTTTTAAATAAATACATGTATCTACAGTAATTTTGTTTCATATGTTGTATATAGTTAACTTATGTAATGTGAGGTTAATATAAAATAAATTATAGTATTATAGTATTACATATAACATGATCATGTATGTGAGGAAGTATATCTCCACATTTCCATATTCTAGTTGCACTTCAATTGGGTTGACATCCTTGTCAAAAATATAAGTAGTTTGTTTACAGTAAGATGCGAATGCGTTAATACATGGCCAAATTTTGTAATCTGCATGATAATGAGAAAGATAAGATTGTTACTAACATTAGGATCAGAATTTATACAAAATAAAATTATTATATATATAAATTAAAGTTATAGTTATCGATTGTCTTCTTATGCAGTCTCGACCTGTCCAGTCATTGATACGAAATGTGGTAGCTCCCAGCTCAAAGTAATGCATTTGCTTGTCTCTGTTCAAAGCTGCAATGAAATAAGTTTCTATTAACTTTTTTCTCATATGGTATGAGGGATAATTGGATGCTTTCAGCATTTCCCATTATCATATTACAGTTAATATAAAACTACAATTAACTCACTTTAGTTGCGAAAAAAAATGATGGCAAAACTGTTGCCATTTACATTCCGATTTAGTGAGCTTATAAAATTAATTGTGATTAAAAATTAAAATGAATTTCACATTTTTAATTATGCAATTTGCTTTCATAATAATTAAAACAAATGTTTGCCAAGCAGCCTGACAAACAGAGCCAGGCACACAAACGAGTCAACAATATTCCTCTTTTTTTGGCCAAACTCTTTCGGCATTTCCATGTGTCGCCTCAACCATGAAAATGATAACAAGCCAAATGTGCGCCAAGAGCATGTGAGAGGGTTTCGCGTGGGTGCTGGGTGGGGTTTGATTGTCAGCCGCATTCAATTTGGCAAAAGATGCCACCAAATGTCGCCCAATTTGTGCGGGCTTTTGTTACGGGTGCTGGCTTTCCGGAGCCATTGTCGCAGCCCTCTAATGAGTTTATTCGCAATTAGCTGCGTTTAACATGCAAATGCTTTCAATATGTGTGACAACAGCAGCAAAAACAACAATGAAAACATTAATGAAATGGCCATTTAAAGCTTATCAAATGCATATTTGCTTACGACACGCTACCAAAACCCACGAAGTCTGCCATATCATGAAAATTAATCGTATTATAATTCCTGGGGATAATTGATATAAGCCTTCTCTCTCTCTCCCTCTCTCTTTTTCTTGGCAAATACTAAAACAATTCAACTCTTGTTTGATTATACATTTCAAAGTGGCTGGAAAAAAAGTTGAAGTTGTATTTGCATGAGCATCAACACCTTTTCAGAATGCTTAACAATAATACTATGTTGACCACATAAATAATATGTGAACATATTTGGACTCCATTCATGTAGTCTGTTCTGCTCGAGGCTGCAACAATGCGGAAACTACTCTGAAATATTGCCAGCATTGAGCACAACATGCAACATGAGACTTGCATAACAATTGCAATTTGCATTTGTTGCCATAACAAAAGCTGCTGGCAATCTTCTAAGAGCCAACAAATAAAATTTAAACCATATTTACACACATAAAAATGCCTTAAAAACTGTCATAAAAGCAGTAACAACTTCCTTCATAGGAGGCGAACGCCTGTGCGATACCCTGTAAAATGAAAAATTAGACTGTACAAAACTCAAGCTTAAAATACAAAACTAGAATATTATTGAAATAATATTGATAAAGATATACATAATGATGTTGGCAAAGATAATGACAATGATGATGGCAATGACAATTACAGTGATTTTGACAATGATAAAATAATGACAATGATAATAACAATGATAATGACAATATTAATGACAATGACAAGGACAGAGATTTCCACAATGATATTGGCAATGATAATTATAAAACTAATAATAATGATAATAACAATGATAAAGGCAACGCTAATGACAAAGATAATAACAATGATAATGACTATGATATTGGAAATCATAAATATAAAGATAATAACAATGATAATGACAATAACAATGCTAATGGTAGCCTGACGGCTGATTGCCTATCTTTTATATTTTTCTTCGTAAATTATTAATCGTCTCATATACCATATATATAACAATAATACGGGGTATTTGAGCAACAATAATAGGATTCTGGACAATGGCAGTTCCATTGAAGTGCAAGGAAAATGCATTGGCCATATGGAAAACTTTTAGATACATACACTTACATATCGTAGGGGAATTACATTGTGTGCATGTGTGTGCGTGTGAGTCTATTCGATTTTCTTAAACGCTGCACTTTGGTCAACAATTTCATTTGTCGTCGCTGTCTCGTGCTGCAACAAGGATATTTCGATTGCAGTTAGGAGCAGGGACCCGTCCCCAACTCACAGCTTTTCCCATATGTGTGTCATGTGTCGTTTTAGTGAAATTGCACAAAATTGTTTTCCGTTTCGTTTCATTTCGTCGTCGTCGTCGTCGTTGTCGATGTTGTTGCTTCTTCATTTGAAATGTGCATTTAAAATTTATTGCAGGCAAAGCACAAAATTAACTGCATACAGAATGTTGTTGGGAGGACAAAGCCACGCCCTTTTTAGCCTCCGCATTGCTGTTGACAATTGAAATAACAATTTGCTGCCTTTCGCCTGCCAGCGAGCAATTTTGACCATTGCATTGCCTTTGCCCAGTTGCCAACATTTCGTAAGCACTACGCAAATGGAGGCCAAGCCAGGACCCAGGAAATGGCCAATGAACAGCTGGTCCTAGCACAAATCAATTGCACGTATCTCCAAGTGTAGGTTAATGAAATGTTTAACAATTGCTTAGCCTTTTGCTTGATCAAATCGTAAATGGGCTGTGATTTTGCCAGTTGTTGAGAAATATCATATCATCACGAGTAATATAATTTTTTTAAATTTATATTTATTTCTCAGATGCTTAACTTGAAAGCAATGAACGGATTAAAATGTTATTATTTTATTAATTTCTGCTTTGTTTTAAATATTTTCCAGCTGCAGCTTAAATATTTGAATTTGATACGAGTGGAAAAGGTATCTGATAGGCAGGACAAGGATAGATAACAGTGAGAGCTATAATCAATCCAGGTGACCTATAATTGTATCTAACTGAAGTCTGTAAGGAAACTCTCACAAGTTGAATTCCTCTTTAAATTGTAGCAGAAATAAATTTATGATATCCTTAAAAACTTGTCTAACCATCTGTCTTAATAACTGCTCGCCTTTCGCCTTAATCATTCTCGGCGCTGATTTATCTTGCTCAGCTCTTTGTCACTGATTACACAACTCGTTTAAAAGTGCTGTCAGACAGCTGACCTAGCTCATCAATAAACAGTAAACCATTTCGCTGGTCGAACCTTAACCCTTTTAACCTAGCCCCAAAAATATGGCCACAAAGCAACACAAAGACAAAAATGTAAATGGGTTTCTACTTAACACTTTTGAAGCAGCCAACACAAAACATAAACAAACTGAACTGAGGACTCCAGCAATTGATTGATTGTGCCAAGGAGACTCTGAGCTATGCAAAAACAGCAACTTTCCCAAATTTTAATTAACATAAGCGGCTTACGAAAGTGTCTAAGAATTGTATGTTGCGAGAGAAGACTTTAACTTTGTATTTGCTGGAGATTAATAAATTAAACAATGTATAGAGCTTCGTGTGGAGGTGTTGGAATGTAAACAATTGCTGGGCCAACCCCAGCCCCATGTCCTAAACGCACTCAACTATCAACAAATCAGTCAAAGTCTGACTCTGAGCTTCTTTCAGCTTCGCAATTTGCAGCTTAGTGCGTGTCTGGGAGCTAAAAAATGATAACTGTGCGCAGTCAAGTGTTATCGTACACCCCCACCCGACCGCTCGTATCGCACGTGCTGCACACATGACCCGACCATGCACAAGAGGCGAGCCGAGGAGACAAACAAGCATATAAATAATTGAAATGTTCAGCAACGCAAAGTCCACCCAGGCCAATCCCATTGGACTGGCACTTTGGCAAAATTGCAGCACTTTTGAAGTGGTGCTGTGCGCCAGTTGCTTGTGGGTGGTGCCTGGACGCTGCTGACCCCCACTGACCTACGCTGGCGAAGCATTAAGCAATCAAACATTTGATTTTCATTTATCGCGTAATCAAGCGTAAAAATAGCTTCGTGACCAAAGTAACTCATCATCGTTGCCCTATTTCCTGTCACAGTCTCAATACCCCATTTCCACCCGCTATCTGTGTGTGTGTGTGTGTGTGGTGCTGCTGCTGTCCACTTATGGCTGGTGTTGATGACATTACGACTATTTGATTGCTTCATTTTTTGTTGCCACGTGTATCCATCAAGTTGTCTCTTGCGCCGTAAAGAGAAGAAGGTTACTGATTTGCTCCGATTCTTCACTTTGTCATTAATTGCTCAGTTCTGATCCAGGGCTGTCAGCGAAATTGATGCCTGCTGTTCTTAGCTGATTAAGTGAGTAGTAAATGCCGCGTTCGTGCCATTTTGGCTATTGGCGGATGATGCTGTCTTAGTGCTGATAACATAATGCAATGCATCTAGTCTTTATTTGCGCAAAACTATTTTGTTTTATGGGTGCTGAGTAATTTTTTTCAATAAGAAGCATTTTATTTGAAAATTTGTACACTTTAGTACTACTCTAGAGCTTCTTATAACTTTGCTAAGCCAAAACTAAATTTTTTAGAGTTAAAAAATAGTATTCTAAATAATTTATTACAATTTTAGCAGCAAAAAAACTTATTTCTTGTTAAAGAAAATAATTAAATAAAATCTTTCCCATTAGTAAATGTGTATTTGTTTAGCTTAATTAATGAGCTAAGAAATAACATGGACAAAGTGCTAAAAGTTATTGCTTTTGAGTCAGTACATAAAATAATCGCTTTTATCATGAATAAAATTTTTCTAATTAATGAATGCTTTTTTAAATTTGCTAAGAAAAACACATAGAAGTTCCTAAAGAATATTTTCCTTTGCCTCTAGCAGAAACGCATTTACCATGAATAAAATCTTTCTAATTATTAATTATTTTATATAGATAAAATGCTAAACAATTTTTTGTTTTTCCTTCCGTACAAAATAAATTAAGCTTGCATGCTAAAAATATTTCAATTACTGATAAATATTTTCTATAAATTTCTAATATTTATGGAAATAGCTATTTATATTTCTAGTGCACTTAATCAACGCTGCAGTTTTCAACATTTTATCGTAAGCTTCAAACCTGTAGATTTATTTTAACCAAATACAACACTTCAGTTCCAGTTCAACGCCCACCTTCGATGACAATGATATCTGTGGAAGCTCAGGTATGGGCATTTGATAAATGCTTCACTGGCGTTGACAATGCCGTTGATGTCTCTGACATGTTCACAGTCGACTGATTCTCAAGTTCATTATTTATTATTTGGTATACATGCGGCATGTACTTACAAGACGACCTTAATGTGTGCAGTTTTATTTCGGTAAAAAAAATGAATATGTATACAAAAATACAAACATCTTTACGCTTGACGCTTGGGTTAAACATAATATTTGGCACAGGTACAAGATATTAAAGCCGGCAGCTCTAAGGTCTTGCCAGACGACAATTGTCAACACGCGCATAATTGTCGGCGTATGAAAGGTCACAAATGGCAGCGTTATTATCGTAGCTCATCTCGGCCACCTTGAACTCCGGGTTGATGGCAATCTTAAGTATATATGAGCCGCGTGGCAGTTCGGTTATGTCGACCCACTGGCAGTCCAGATTGTACAGATACACATCAGAGCAGTTGACAGAGATTCCTAATGAAACAGTTCTTAAGCCTGTTTAAAGCTGATAAAGATTTCCGCTTACCCTGATCCCCAAAGTTGGCGCAGTTGTATTTCCTTGCGACACCGGGCAGACAGCTGCTGTCCTCCAAGCAGAAGGATGCTTTGTGACCCTGAGCCACCTTGCGACCCTCTAAGTCGAATATGTCAAAGGTCGCGAAGACTTCCATGCTGTGGAAGTGCCTGAAAGTTAAGGAAGTTGTGGCAGATATTTATCTGGTATCCAATCTACATGCTTACATATGACACATGTGCCACTCCCACTGACTTTTCTCCTTAAATGGCCTAAAGTCGATGTTGCCAGCATTTATTGCGGCTGCTGTGAACTTTAGTAGCCTTCGCGTCTGATATCGCCAGCTGGGACTATCGCGCTGTATTTGATAGGCCTCGTTGGAGACACAGTTCTCCTCCATGGCGCACTGCATCAGCACCATGGGACGGTCCTCCAGGTGAGCCGTTTGCTCGATTTCATAGTAGTCCAGTACCAAATCGGGCGACAGATAGTCACAGATCACAGCAGCCACATGCTGCCTGTTGCCATGACAGCTCACAATACCTCGTATATGATTGTGGTGCAGGCAATCCGCCAGCTCCGTCTCGTTGCCGTAACACTCGGTGCCACTGAGCATGGGTCGGGATACATTGGCGCCGCCAAAGTAGTCCGTCTGAAAGGCCTCGCGCGCATAGCCCAAGCTCAGCTGACGACAGACCACATTCGCCTCCAGCATGGACCAGCCATCCGCACAGATGCTGCCCCAGCGTTGGCCATCAATGCGCACCTCCACGCGTCCCTCGTTCCGGGAGCGACCGCCGCGCAGCCTCACATACAGTCGAGAGCTGGGATGTATGGGATACTTGGGTAGCTGACGATCATCCTCTAAAGCTGCTGAAGTTGATCTAATCGTATCCGTTGGCGGGTAGCATATAACGCCAGCTGCTTCGCTGGGCTCGCAGTCGTTGACGCCCCAGCCCTCAAAATGGCACTGGGTCAGCTCATGCTCGTGGCCCTCACAGTACAGATTGTCCATCCAGTAGCGACGTCTCGCGGGTCCGAAGTAGCCGCTGTGGGTGTAGCGACGCAGCCCAAGAAAACCCAATTGGCGGCAGACAATTTCTCCCTCAGCTGCATCCCATTCGTCATCGCAAACTGCGCCCCATTTGTTGTTGTGCAGCACCTCAATGTTACCTGAGAGATTAGGCCAGGTATTCGAAAAATGGAATTCTCGTATTCAAGGAAATTCCTAACTCCTACCTTCATATTCCGCATCCCCACCAACTAGACGTATGGCGCCCTCTTCCTTATTTAAGGTCTTGATATACCGCTGCACGAGCTGCTGCTGCTCCCGGCGCGCATCCTGGATTGATTGATGCACAGCTGCTGTGGCTAGATGAAGGCATAGCAGACTTAAGCACAGCATGTATAGGACCAACATCGCATCAATTGGATAATGCTCGATTCGCGCTAATTTGAGCTGTTCGCATTTGCCTGGCTTGGCGGGCGCTCGAGAACTGAAACTGAACCGAATACGCAACAAAGTTCAAACGAAAATTAAATAGCGAACGAAATCATTTAACTATGAACTTCAGGTATATGCTCAGAGGCCCGCTCTGGTGGCATCTACTTAGATGTATCTGATGCGCTTCAGAAGCTCGCTCAGAGCGCCCAGCGCTCAGCTGACGTCAGCGGACGGACAAGGGCGGAGATTGCGAGCGACTATTGCCATATAAATACATCGCATTCATTCCGTGCTGTCAATAGATTGAGAGAGCTTTTCTTGCTCAATGCACTGTTTTAGTCTAGTCAGAAATCCAAATCTGACAAATAGTGAAATATTAATATGCCAGAAGCGTATGTATTACATGCAACTTGCATGTATTTCTTGCCATGCAAACATTAACAATCCAGATTATTGCAGTTGGGTGTTACCAACTGCACAATGTCCTGTTTACAGTGTGACATAGTGAGAATTCAAAATTATCAACGATTTTGTTAGCCTTTGATAAAAAATTGTAGCAGCAAATGTTTTTTTATTTAAATTTGTTTTCTTGACTTAAGCAAGTTTTCTGCTACCTTAATTGGCAACTTAATCTAGTTTTAATGCAGGTAATCTCGTCTAAATATTGTTTTTTTTTATCATCGAATAACTAATTATATATTAAATATTTTTATGTATATTTATTAATTTAATTTAAATAAAATTGAAATCTTTTTGTGATACGCAGAATAACGAACTGAACAAAATATTAAATGTACTGTAGAAATATAAACAGGATATACTATTTCCATACCATGTCGTCTGAGCTCTCAACTTTTAACAAATTTGTCACAGTATATACCACAGCTGGTTAAACAAATGCTGTTCTATAAACGAAACTTTAAAGGAAACAAACTGAAACTGGTTTCATTTACTCATATCGTGCTTGCAATTATAATAATATTCGTATAGCAGCAATAATAAACTATTTCTCACATTTGACGAACATTAAATGAGGCTTCCTGCATGTCCCCAATGCATTTTCTCGCACATCAGCGATTTTCATACGACATTGCGAAATTTTGAAAACCCAACAAAACTCAAATATGGAAAACTATGCCATAATTCAGTCACTGAGCACAAAGCTTAACGTATTATAACATACACACGAACGAATGTATACAGACTGTAGCTATAGTTGTTGTTGTTGTTGTTGCTACGTTTATCTCTATCTGCATGCATAGTTGGCAAACTCATCAAGGGAAACCCATTATATTTGGCATGCAGCCATTTGAAACGCCGCAAACGGCAAACGAGCAACATGCAACATTGAGAACTGAACTTGACACTGAAACAAATATCAGTAACAACAACAACAACAACAACAACAGCAGCAACATCAACAGCAGAACCAGACGGTAATGACATTTGTATTTGGCTTGGATGTCAGTTGCATGTACGTGGGTTGTGTATATGTGTCTGTGTGCGTGTGTGTGTGTGTGCTGGGTGTGCTTATTAGCCAAGTGCCAGCATAATCGTAATTGGAAATCTAACCCGATTAGGTCAGCAGAAAAGAGAACAACAGAAAATAATAGAGAGAGCTAGAGAGAGAGAGAGAGACAATAAGATCGCGAGCGACATGCAAATGAAAATATTCCAGTCCAATGAAGCGTGCTCCAAAACAGCCGTTGGATACATTTTCAAGACCAATACGAGCACACATGCTCAAAAATCTCATTAAAAATCAATGTACTTCTGAAAAACGTAAAAGCTGATTACAAAAAAAAAAACGAATAGCAGGCAGCATACTCTTGCTAGAGTTGTTCTTTGATATAGCTTTACAGGCATTCTGGGAAAACAGTATTTCTCTTTTATATAACATGAAAAGCTGTTACATTCTTAACTTGAAAAATTATCTACTATTATTTCTAATTAAAGTGTAATGTTAATGTATACTCAGAATAACTAATATATTTTGTATAATACATATAAGATATTTTTTTAAATTTTTATCATTTTTTGGATGTTTATTTAAACCTGCAAGAATTCCTTGCAAACAAACATATATAGACAAGCGGAAATAGTAAAAATGCATCGACGTAGCTTTTGATACTTCATCGGAATATAGGGTATAGAAGAAAATAAACTTATTTCTGCTTTAACAACATTCACCTTTCCTGACAATATAATGGTATTCGCCTTGGAGCCAACTACCTTAAAAAAGTCAAATCTAAAGCCTGACAACTGACTTAAGTCTGAATCTCATAAAGAACTTTATCTCATTGTTTCCGCATTATGTTTCATAACTTTGTCGAAAATATAGAGCACATGGGCAGTAAAGCAAATTTAAAGATCTACTTCTATTCGCATCACTACACGAACTGGCTATAAATATTGCCAGTCAAAATTAATTGGATAAACGTTTTATGATATTGAATTATGATGGCCAGAGTCGTCGGGGGGTCATTGCAAGAAACTTTGCTACGGAATTCCCACACAATTGAAGCGGCCAATTTTATGAGTGCGTAAATTCCAATGGCAGTTGCCAAAGGCGTAAGGACAACGACAGCACAATCCTTGCGCTGTCCTCCTGCTTGGTCATCGACATCGGCAAGCAGCGTCATGCACAAAGGTAATAAAATTCGATATAAAATCGTGTAATAAAATCATTACTGGCCCTTGCTTTGTACCGGCCACTAAAATCAAACTGGTCTGGCAACGCCAGCGGCGTCGTGCAAAAACGTGCAGGCGGCCCAGGATATGACCCAGTCTTAATCCCGACCCCAATCCCAATGCCAATCCCAATCCCCAATACCAGTCCCAATCCCGATCCCGATCCCTGTGCCAAGCTCAAAACCATAAAAATGGCAACGTGTGCCGTTGGCGAAGCGAAGCGACAAGTTAAAAGAGCAAAAGCAACAGCCGCAGCCGCAGCCACAGCCTCCGCATCCGCATCCACATCCACGAAAGGCGAAGGAGCTGTAAAAATAAGATGAAACCAGCGCGAAAATAATTTGTGTGGGTTCTTTATTCATTCACTGCGCTCGAGGGCCGGGCCCAGGAAGTGTAATAATAGGAAGTAAAAGGGCAAAAACTGCTTAAAGGATATTGAAAAGCGATAAATTGCTTTATTACTTAAGTGAGCCAGCTGATTAGGTTAGTGTTGCAGTCGCCGAGTGGCTCATTAAAGAGCCAAACTCGACGCGTTGCAAGCAAACTGGAAGGAACGTAAATCCAATAAAAATGCTATAACGATTGCAATTAAAAGTTGTGAACTTTGAGAGTTTCGACTTGAAGATACGCCTTAATATATGTTTAATATATATTTTCATCAACATTTGGAAGTCTATATCTCCCCCTGTTTTAAAGCTTGAGTCCTCGTAGTTTCAACATAGGCTAACGGTAATCTAATCTATTGATCGAGCCAAGAATATTGCGAAACTAGTGCCTTAAAGACTCTATTAAGAAATATCAACCAAATTATCAATGATAAATATTTGATAAAATAAAAACTTTTTAATTTATTTTTTAATTTTAAATTAAAAATATTTTAATCATTCAAATTATTTATTATATTTTAATAAATGTATTGCTTACATACTGCAATTTTCTATTTTTTTAAAGAAATTTTTAATCAACATAAATTTTTGTTCTGCTTAAACAGTAAAAGCTTATCGCACTTTACTTTATTTGTAGCTTGATTTTAAAATCTTTCATTTAATAAATAAGTAATAATGCTTTTGAAATGAAACACATTAAAACAAAGCTAATTTAATTAAAATTCGCATTTAAAGAGCTGTCAATTATCACTAGAAAATGTTCAAAAAGTCAGCTTGAAAATGTCTTTAAGTACATACTCTGGTTTGCCACAGACAGGGGCGGTCATAAGTTCATTTTGCACAAAGCCCCAAAAAACTGACATTAAAAGCTGTGATATCTCTTTATAATGATAGCATGTATGGTAGCTCATTCGAACATTAATAAAATTGTATGCCGCTGACAGCATAAATGTCACCAAAGTGCTATTAAAACTAAATTATTGCCGGCATAACCATGATTCATTAGGACAAACCGAGAAGATGCTGAACAGAAATCATAAAAAAAATATAAAATGTGGCAATAACTCGCAAATTTGTAGCTAGCTTAAATACGAAAGAAGAAATTGTTTATTAATTTGTAATATGAAGGCGAAGCACAGCGAGAAAGAAAAAAATACCCACACAAAAAATGTGGCAAGGCGTGTTCTGCTTTGAAAATATGCCAAAAAGTTTACAATCGGCGAGTGCCTCTGCTTTAATACCCTTTTTATGCGCATTTCAATGGAAAACGGGCCCTGAGACAAAAGAGAGCTGGGCATTGAAGGTGGGGCTGGGGTGGGCCCCAAATGAAATAATGGAATTAAAATGCGCCTTTTGCTTTGGCAAACTCAGTCAGTTGGACACACAAAAATACGAAGCAATAAAAACAATAATGAAATCAAAAGAACCAAAACAAGGCAGAGAAGCGACGAAATGGAACCAAGGAGAATGGCCATTGAAATGGATCGGTTTTCGTTTGGAATTATAATGAGCTTTACTTTCATATTTTGTTTTCCTCTTCTTTTTTTTTGCGCAGTGCATGTCTGGCAAAGTATCTTTAGAATATAATTAAATTTAGTACAGCTCGGAAAGTTGTGTAAAATAAAAGTTTTTCAAAATTTACACAAATTTTCTTTAAATTCATAAAAATATTTTCATTATTTTTCAAACGATTGTCCACATCGCTGGCTTAACCTATGATTCTTTTGGAATTCAGCTGACTTGTGGAATGCAAAACATGATTCTCACCTCAATTTCTGGCACACTTGTAAATACTCCAAAATGTAAAAAAAAAAACTTTTTAAAGATTTCAATATTAAAGTGTTCTATTTATAAAAAAAAATATAAAAAATGATTTATTGAAGCGTAAAAATTCGCATGAACTTCCAGACAAACAATCCATCTGTTGCAAGTTATGTATATGCACATGTATTTATGTATGTATGTATATTGATGACAATATGCAGATATTGTGTACAAATAACAGGTGGCATTTCCGGGTTTGTGCACCATTGGACACACAATTTCAATGCTGTAGTGCGAATTGTATTTATTTTTTTATAACAGTAAATGCAAAATACAATACAAATTTCGAGATTGTAAATCCACTCGTAAATGGCTTAAATAATATGAATATAAACTTAAGACGAATTTTTGACATGCTTGTACTTGTTGCAAATACCCTTTGAAAAGCTGATATGAAATGAGTTAATTGACTATCAAATTTGATTTCATTGCATTAATTTCGTTGAGAATTTGTTTTTTCTCATATATCTATACTATATTCAATGATCATAATTTTCAAAAATTATTAAGAAATATATTTCAAGTCTTTGCTTAAGATCAATCTTTCAAAATGATTAAATAGCAACTATTGTTTTGCAGTATATTTTATCTGTCGACATGTTAAAGGTAATTTAACTCTCTTTTATTACCTAACTGATTTAAAACATGAAAAGGGTATATAGCCCGAAAAGTATATACAATAAAAACAGTTCAGTCTTGATCAAAATTCAGTGTTGACCTTTGGTAAGAGTCAGTGTATCTCTTAGTCGGTTACTTTTAATTTAATTCTCGATATATTTTAATTTCGCCTTGCTCTTTTCCGTCTATCGATTGCCTGCGGCTGAACTGTGCCGGGGATTTGCGACAAAACTTTCCGCTTATTCTGCCGTCTGTCTCCAGACGAAAACAACGTCGACGATTGGAAGGAGTATAACGCCACCTGAACTTATGTGTGCAAATATTTATTTAAGGATTTTTATGAAGTTGGCTAGAAAGAAATCAAAAGCAGAAACCGGAAAATCTCCGTGTTGCGTCTTGGCTAATAAAACTCAACTTAGGCTGCGTCTGTCAGCCGAACGCTTGAGTCAACAGCCGCTGGAGTACGCTGTAAAATGCTTTAATAAATTATTGGAAAAATTCCCGCACAAAAATCAATTAATTTCTGCTAATTGAATTTTATATAAAATAAATCGTTGATACATGAATTAGAGCTTTAAAAAAAAAAAACAGTACACTATTGTTGAATTGGTTTTATTATATATGCTGGCATAGACCAACTGGCTATCCATGGTAAATGTGCCTGGTTCAGACTAAATGAATTATGTAACATGTCTAGCCACTTAGTGCCATAATTCAGAACAATCTATGCCAACGCAGACACATCAAAGCCGGACCAAATGGGCCTAGTTTAGGGCGAACGCGAACCGCTTTGCGCTGGAAAGGGATCCAAAATGCTCGGCAGCGAGACAAATTGCATTTGCATAGGATAATTGGAATTGCATATTGAAAAATATTTATGCCTTCAAATGGCATGCCATGGATGAGAGAGAGAAAAAAAAAAAGCGATTGAAAACTATAATTTGCTGGTGGTTTTGTGGCTTTTCCGTTGGTAAACAGTGTGGGCTTATTTATCCACATTTAGCCACTCGCACGTGCAGGCGCAAAGCGAAATGAGTTTGAAAAATTTAAATCTGTTTTTATTGAACAAATTGGGCTTAACAAGAAAGCTCAGCTATTATTATGTGATTGCAAATAGACTCCAGCTAAATATATTAAAACAAAAAAAATATATTTGTATAAAACCTTTACAGTTCCTCTTTGTATTTGCTGTCACTTCACCTGCATTTCGAGCCCCTTTAAAATATAATTTTTAAATTCTAATCTTTTTTACAAGTTTGCATATGTGTCTAGGATGCCTGTCGCTGTTCGTTTGGTGGAAGCACTGGCCATAGTAACACTAATGGGTCTGATTACTTGCGTATCGCTTTGTGTCGTCATTGCACAGCAGTCATTAAGCCTTGCCATTACATTCATAGAGGTGCGTACGTTGCTTTAAGATCTGTAAGTAAGGTCTGACACCCTCTCCCCTTTCTTCTTTAGCCAGCTGCAAATATTCTCGATGTGATGTTGATTATGGTCGAGAAATTGTTGGTGGGCGCATTGATTTTCAGTGTAACCCTAATCAATACCGTTTGTGGTGCTTTGCATATGATTGGAATATGATTTGCATATGATAGGCAAATCTATTGACAATATTGTTCGAGCTCAATGCTGATCAAATTGATACTCAAGTGATGTAGATAACATGTGTATTTTAAAAGAATTTGCTCAATAAAAGTGGTTGAAACTAAGTGTTCAAAAACTCAGATGTTTCTTATATATACATGTATGTATGTTAAATTTACAGTATAGAATACATTTACCGTCTGCTGTTGCAATTTAAAAGTCGGCTTTGGCCCTTTAACAAGCCAACGTTAGTCAAAGCCAAACAAGAAAATATATAAAGGCACAAGCACTAATATTCAATCAAACAATTTCACGCCCCAATAAATTTTTTTAACCAGCCGGCGGCTAAACACAAAATGCGCTCAATTGCAGCAAATATGCGCCATGCTTGAAAAAACCAAAAAAAGAAAAACGTTCGTGTTGAGGCTGCTCGACTAAGAGATACCCTAAAGTTACATATATTGTATATCTTTCTGTTTTACGAGAAATTCTAAAAAAAAATTGGTAAATAGATTTAATATGAATAAATAAAAAAATAGATTAATATATGAATTTATAAGTAAATAAATAAAAACATAAATAAATAAATAATTAATTGCTTTAATGTATAAATAAATAAATAAATAAATAAATAATTAAATAATTGCTTTAATGTATAAATAATTAAATAAATAAATAAATAAATAAATAAATAAATAAATAAATAAATAAATAAATAAATAAATAAATAAATAAATAAATAAATAAATAAATAAATAAATAAATAAATAAATAAATAAATAAATAAAAAAATAAAAAAATAAATAAATAAATAAATAAATAAATAAATAAATAAATTATAAAATAAATAAATAGATAAATAAATAAATAGATAAATAAATAAACAATAAATTTATTAATTAATACATAATAAATAAATAAATAAACAAATAAATAAGTAATTCAATAAATATATATAATATTTATTTAATTTTGGGAAAAGACTAATGAAAAACTTTAAATTTGTTACTCTCCTCAAAGTTCTAAAATGTTCCCATATAGCAAGTCTTTAAAATTGGACGAGATTAACTTAGATAAATCAAGTATATTATATATTTCTTAGCCATCTACCTGAAACAGACATTTTCAGACGAGCAATATCAGGTTTTATTTAGCCTTCATATAAGCAGGGTATATTCTAGAAAATAAAATTGAAAGCACGCTTAAAAATAACTATTTATGCTTCAATATACTCCCTTTGCTTGGAGTATGCATATTCATAAAGCCAAAAGCTTTTCTGTTTGGTTGAGCTATTTTTCTCACTTTTATTGGGGGCGGTCACGTCATGTGCCGCCTTTAATATTTTGTAGCACCTTTTGCGCTGTTTATTCTATTATTTAGTTATTTATCAAAACTTAAGGATCGTTGCTGAACCAAACACCAATGGGACATGCCGACACTTCGTGTGGGAGTTGCTTGTTGTTGGTGTAATTCCTGTTTTTGATTTAGTGCCAATTTCAAGCAGAAAAATTGTTCAATGCCTCAGGGGCAAAGTTAAAAAAAACAACACGCAGATTACAGACGGAAATTGAAGCGGCTCGAGATGCCAGTTAACAAGCGGGAGAACAATAACAACTGAGTCACCCGAGGGTCAAGTTTTATGTGGCCTGTGCGTGTCGGTCCACTGCAGCCAACACCTTACAAAGTGGACCTGAAAAAGTTAAGTGGATGGGATTCAGTTCGAGCAGCGTCCTGCTCAATTTAAAATATGTTTATTTGATCGTTTTTATAATTGTATATTAGACATATATTATTGTGGATTTTCCAGCATGTGGCGATACCAATCGGATATGAAAGTCTTCTCATTTCGGCTCTCAGTCAGACTGTATGAAAGTACGCCTGAGCTTGCAATAAAATCAAATTGATAAACCGAATTGGGATTGTCCAGTTGCATGGTACTGCTCATCTTTTGCAGGGTGTGTTGCATAAAATTAATGCACATATCGGTTGACCAATTGTTGGTCTGCAAAGTGGAAACAAGTCATAATCAGAGCAAAAATTATTTAACTTAAGCGCTTACATTATCTTGATATAGTGAGTTCACTGATATCGGGTTGACGCTCTGCACATGGCCAGAAGTTTCGGGACAGGCTATGAAAATTTCGTTGACACCCTTCAAATAACACTCGGACCACCAGACTAAAGCGTCTTCAGGCTCAGGCTTCGATTGGGTATATTTCTTGTCAGATTGTGGCAGAATCACTTTACATTCCGCAAAATAACTGGATTCCTTGTTATTGGCATCGCGTTTATCGTAATTGCAACCCATAATGGATCCGTAGATCACGGACAGTTCTCCAATTACACAACGAAACACACCGTGAAACTCACCTCCCTCACATCTTGATGCCTTATCAGGTGTGTCTGTAACATAACATTAAACTAACAGTTATATCTAAGCAATATCCAAGCTTTACCTGAATATAGAAATCTCTTAAGTTTTATCTCCATAATTTGGCGAGTGCGCTGCTCATGTAGCTCCGCCGGAGTCATTCCTGAATGGTTCGGCTGGACCAAAGTCAAGTATATGGAATGACGGTATCTGGTGCCCAATATTCTCCAATTGCGTTTCATGTAGAGCGTACGCATTAGAGTTTCCAACACTTCGCGCTGAGTCACAATGTCTGCCCGCACCACAGTACCACCAGTCGATGATGTTCTTACCATTCTATCTTGATTGTCTCTGATGAAGACCAGCATTTTGTCCAAATATTCCGTACGGCGGCAATGCTCAACGGACGAAAATTGTTGTTTATTAAGATTCAAGGGAAACTTCTCTGGTTCTGGTATTACCAGAAACTTTAGTTCATTAGTGTCGGGCGTATAGAAGCTCTCTTTCGTCACACTAAAGCCCCCAATTACTCTAGGGTCTAACGACTGAGCTTTACCATTCTTTTTATAGTCTTTCTGATATTCTGCGTAAAACTCATCAATATTGAAAATTCTATGAGTAGAAGACTCCATCATTAAATCAGCAAAGTTTTTTAATTTAGACTTAGCCATTTAACAAGCAGAGAAGTTTACCACTTTTTTTCCAACTTAAACGTCAAATGACAGTGCTGGAAAGTTTCAATAGTGTTGCTGTCAAAGTTTCACTAGTGTTGGAAAATGAATTCATAACTAGACAGATAGGCTTACTTCGACCATACCGAATTTTGGTAATACCCTAGCAATTTTAAATATAAATATAATTTTCTCTGATTTGTTACGCCCCACATAAGTGGATATATATTATATTTGATAAATTTGTAGAAGAGGTCAATATTAAATATATTTTTTAGTTGTTGGGTCACTAGGCATAGGATTGTCGCAGATATAGTTTACACATTCACGATTTATATAACTTTTTGATGGATCTTAAGAATCTTGCCGAATTTGCATTTTCTCAGTCGAAACTAAAGATATATAGATACAGTTTACCCTATTCTCCAAACCCCAATGGGCGTATATATAGTATATATCTTTCAGTATGGTGCTTTCAAGTCTTTGAATTCATAGCTCCAAAGTTTTGGATTATATAGTCGTCCGATCCGGATAGTTCCTAGATATGAAATGCCTACAGCAAAAATACGCGTATATAAGCTTTGTAGGTTAAAAACTCTAGGAAGAGATTATATTGATCCAGACTGACGGACAGACAGACGGTCATGGCTATATCAATTCAGCTCGTAGTAAGAATACATATACTTTATATAGTCGGAGATGCTTCCTTTTGTGAGTTGCAAACTTTTGTCCAAAATAAATATATCCTTCTTGCAAGGGTACAAAAATGTGACCATTTTGAAAGAATATATTATTAAAGAAAAATACTGAAATTTATTATGGGCATTGCCTTTATTTGATAGACTTTACATATACATCAAGTCTTAAGCAAGCAAGTCAGCTTCTGGAACTTCCGGCTCCTGACTGGTCTCAGCTGTGGCCATCTCTGGCTGCTCAGTTGTTGTGTTGATAGCTTCAGGTGGTGCTGGCTCCTCAGACTGGCTGCAGGCGCACGAGTCGCGGGTGTTGGCCTCTATCCACTCGTTAAAGTTGCTCACGCGAGTATATACGCCGGGTGCTCCCGGCTTTGCGCAGCCCTCGCCCCAGGACACGATGCCTGCCAGTTGATAAGCCTGTTTTTCATCAATGATGTGCATGGGTCCACCGCTGTCGCCCTGGCAGGAGTCCTTGCCGCCCTGCTCCACATAACCGGCACAGATCATGTTATCGGTAATCTTGTCAGTGCCGTAGTTGGTGTCGCGGCACTCCTGCTGTGAGAGGATGGGCACTTCCACCTCTTGCAGGGTATCGGATATGGGTCCACCCTCGCTGAGTGCTCCCCACCCCGTAACCACAGCAGTTTGGCCTGCAAATGTTTCCGTCGGCGTTGGCATGCAAACAGGATGCATGTCAATGCCTAGCCGCACGGGCTCATTGAAGCGTATCAGAGCAATGTCGCTGTCAAAGTTGAGTGTGCTATAGCCAGGATGAACAAGCACGCGGGACACTCGTCTGTCCACAATTTTGATATTGCTGTCCTGGCGATTGTGCTCCAACAGTCGAACCGTGATCAGGCGGTGGTAGAACCCATTGACGCAATGTGCCGCGGTCACAGCGTACTGATCGTTGACCAGCGTGGCACCACAATAGAAGCTACCAAACCACATGAGCATGGCCATCCAGGGATACTCATGCACCTCTGTCTCCTGGCCACCCACGATGCGGTGACGCGTATTGATGTTGCCACACGCACAAGCTGAACACTCTCGCTTCGAGGGCACCACACTCGTCTCAGCGTATTCCGGGCCCACTATGGATACGATCCAGTCAAGGAAGCTGTTCTGTCGCAAATTGCTCAGAGACTCCAGTATCTTGGCTGGCTCGGAGGCGCTGCGCAAGCTGGGCGTGGCCAGGGCGAGGCCCAGCACTGACAGCAAGCAAATGTATCTCATTTTTGCAATGAACTCTTCTGGCCAACTGGCAATTGGCAACTGAAATGGCGCATCCTTCCCACCGGCCACAAGAAGCCAAGCTAGAAGAACCCTACAACCGAACCTGAACCTCAACCGGCTGCAGAACTGGCTAGACCAGCAGCCAAACCGGACCCAACAAAGGTTATTGCCATTCTACTGCTGGAATGCTGCATCGCTATAGTTACGATTTTCTTGTCTTTTTTAATAAATAAGGAAAATAAGAAAATAAAATATCTTCGATAAGTCGAAGTCTTTGATACACTTGTAGATGCATTTGCTAACTATTTTCATAATTTAGATTAACTTTAAGAGATTTTTGACGAAGTTTGCCAAACATAATATAGAAAGGAAATAGTTTTTTTTATATAATAAAAAACTAAGCTTTCAATTAATTTTTTCACATTGATATATCACGAAAGAAAACGAAAGTTTTTCGGATAAAAAACTTGAATTTCGTTCAATCAAATAGTCTAATAAAAGGAATTTAGAATTTAGATAGAGTATCTGTCTTTCTCATATCTTCAGTTATCAAAGCTTCTGCAAGTGTATGTATACTGGTATTTTATTACTACTACGAAGGTCTGAACTCTGTACCAATTACTTGATCTTCTTGGTCTCTTGATGGCACAGACAAGCTTGTTTGGTAAGGTTCTTGATCCAGGTGCCGTAGCGATTCACTCGCGCATAGACGCCTGGGTAGCCAGCCTTGGCGCAGCCCTCGCCCCACGAAACGACTCCAGCAATTTGAAATTCGCGTGTGCCATTGGGCACAATGTGTAGGGGACCGCCGCTGTCGCCCTGGCAGGAATCCTTGCCGCCCTCATCGTAGCCACCGCACAGCATGTTGTCCGTGATCTTGTTGCCGTAGCGACTTTTGCGGCACTCGTCTTGCGACAAAATAGGCACCTGCACCTCCTGTAAGGGATCGTTAGCAATGGCTAGGTGACCAATCCACTTTGCCTTACCTGCAGCGTGTCTGAGGTGGGTCCACCCACTTTGATTGCACCCCAGCCGGTGACGACGCCTGTTTCTCCCTTGAAACTGCGTCCGGGCGTCGGCATGCAAACCGGATGCAGTACCTCAGTGAACTCCACCGGCTCATCCAGCTTGATGATGGCAATGTCGTTGTCGTAGTTGCGAGCATTGTACTTGGGATGCGTGATTACCTCCGCGACCTTGCGATCGATCTTCTGCAGATGCGACATCTTACGATCGTGCTCCAGCAGACGCACCGAAATGCGCTCCTTGCGGAAGCCGTAGACACAGTGGGAGGCAGTCAACAGGAATTGATCGTTGAGCAGCGAGCCGGCACAATAGAAACGTCCGCCATAGAGTAACATGGCCACCCAGGGATACTGATGCACCTCCGTCTCCTGACCACCTACGATACGCTTCTGAATGTTCGCCACGCCGCAGACGCAGTCGGTGCAGTTCCTCGCTGGACTCAACGTTGGCGGCGCCGCCGTGGTTGCCCTGCGAGTCGTAGTGGGCGCTGCTGTTGTGGTTGTGGTTGACGTCGACGCATCTGGTAACTCAGTGGGCGATGTCTCCGAGCTGCTAAGTGTTGCTATTGTGGCGGTTTCCGGGGTAGCGCCGGGTCGTTGGGGCAACAATGATAGAACCCATTGGACGAAGGTATTCTGGGATTGCTTAAGCACTGGCGACATAGGCGTTGGACCCACCGAAGAAACCGCTGATAAGTTGTACTGCTGAGATGCAGCCGATCCGATCAGCAGCAACAGCAGCAGGGGCAGGCAGATCGGCAGACTGCTCCAAGACATTTTACACAAAAAAATGTTTGTGTGGTGGCTTTCTCTACGCTTAGGCGACACCACCAACTCGTGTGGCTCGTTGCAAACTAAAAAGCCAGCCACGAATTTGAAAGCCAGCGACAAACATTTCACCCAAATTCACTTGACAAGCGGCCAGGCAGAAAAAAAGTGGTTCTGGCCTGTGGCACGTCCACTTTGCCAATCTACAAACTCACATATGTGTGAGTGTGTGTGTGAGTATTTGTATTTGTATTCTGCGCATGCGTAGGCTACTCCGGCTTGACCATGATAATAATACTTCACCCAGCACAATATCAAAACTGAATGTGTTCAATCCAACGGTTTTTATACACTGACATGAAAAAAATATTATAAGAACTTTACAGCATTTTGTCAGCTATAAAATGCTTCATTATATTGAACTTGTAGTCTTTAATATAAAATCAAAATAATAATTTATTAAATTCCCCCGTTCTACTTTCTGTATTATTTTATTCGCTATTCAAATTTCAGCTATCAGACAAAAACTGGTTTTTATACCCTGAACCCATTGAAAATGGGAATTCAGGGTATAATGGTTTTGTGACAATGTATGTAACAGGCAGAAGGAGGCGTGGCAGACCCCATAAAGTATATATATTCTTGATCAGGACGACGAGCTGAGTCGATCTAGCCATGTCCGTCTGTCCGTCTGTCCGTCCGTCCGTCTGTCCGTCTGTCCGTCTGTCCGTCTGTCCGTCCGTATGAACGCAGTGATCTCGTAAACCACAAAAGCTAGAGATTTGAGATTTTAGATATATATTCTTGTATACCATACGCAGTACAAGTTTATTTTTTTTTTCGATAACTCAT
The DNA here is from genome assembly GCA_035045545.1 of Drosophila gaucha. NCBI lineage: Eukaryota > Metazoa > Arthropoda > Insecta > Diptera > Drosophilidae > Drosophila > Drosophila gaucha. The sequence continues at coordinate 6,334,613 of JAWNOY010000375.1, forward strand.
CCTATTTCCTTATTATCGATAACAATCGATATTTTGACTTTGTTTTTAAGCTATAACTTTTAGACCATAATACCTAGAGACGCCAAATTGACTATGTAGGTTGCTGTGATGTAAATACAGATAATAAACTTATTAAATTTTGGATACCTCTCCCCATTAGCCCCATAAGTGGAAAAAACGTATTTCAAATACTAGGGAGTTGGGATTTCGTATATATACACCTCTAGATGTCAATATTATGTCCTGAAAATTTCATTAAGAAAGTAGATCTAGAACCGAAGTTATTTAACAATGAATTTCTCATAATGCTGCATAGAATGCAGCCCAAGCGTAGCCGCTAAATCATCTACGCAGTAAGCGGCGCGCGTGCTTGTGTATGTATATGTGTGCGTGTGTGGGTGCACGCAGAGGGTAATATGTACCGGTAAAAGATATAAGCTAGATTGTTTAAAACACTGCCTCGGACTTGGTTCAGGGGATCTCGTAGTCGGGCAGACCCGACTAGAGCTTTCTTACTTGTTTTTTTTTTGTTGTATGAAGCGCATTTATTATTCGTCTAGCGGAATAAATGAGTTCTTCGTTTTTTTTTAGACAATTCGAATTTTGTTTTTGCCACTGAAGTAGCGAAAGTTTTTCTCGCTTGTGATTTTATTGAAATAAATTTTTATATGCTGTATATTCGCAGTTCGATTGAGCGACGCGTCGTAATTTTACTTTCTTTTGATTTATTTTATTGAGCTTTTTTGTGAGTTGTTTGTATACCCTCACTATTTGTTTGGGTGTATATATATTTTTTGGGGCTTTATAGTGCTGGCAATCGAACGACGACCAACACTGTTTAACTGTGTTTTGCATTTACTCCATTTACGTGGTTGACTTAGTAAACTCTATTGGTTGTTTAGGGGCGTATGAAAACAGGAAATGAATTTAGGAAAAGTCAATTAAAGTCTAATTTAAAAATAAATTTAATACATTTTTAAGAATTCCCAGGTTTGCAGATACCAAAAACACTAATAGTGGCGCTCGTAAAACTTTTAAGTGCACTTAAAAAGTAAAAAATGCCTTTAAAACCAGATTCAGGGGCAGTGCCACATATATAGGAGAGCCTGTCCAGACTTTGAGCTCTGTTTGCAACAATTGTGGGACAGTTTAATGTTAAAACGGCGCGTGTCTGGCCGAGCAGTGAGTCATACATATACATATGTATATGGGTACGGCTCAAGTAGCCAGCCCCCGACAATAAAACTTACTGTAATGAGTGTGTGCATATGTGTTTGTGCGTGTGTGTGGGAGGGCAGGGCAGCTGCGACTGCGCCGCTGAGTCGGGCAGTTGAGCATTTATTGATAGATGGCCACAGTTGACAGATGAGCTCGCCACAAGTCAGATGCAGTTTCAGCTGGGAAAGATGGTTTTGCGGGCCACTGGAAAAAGTCATTAGTATGCGCACACATAACACTTGGCATATTAATTGTCCGAGTAATGTGGCCGAGGAGCGGAGAGTTACCAATGCTGATGACGAACTAATGTCGGACTGAGCTTCGCTCTCAGCCATGGCCATCAGGCCAACCGCAGTTAAAACAAAGTACCATTTGCATAATAGCCATGCTAGACAAAAAGCCAAACAACATACATACAAATATGTATATGTACATATATATTTCAAATGGGAGTGTTTTTGTGTGTGTGTGTGTGTCTGTTGGGTTATTTATGCGATGAGGTAGTAGAACTGCAGACCTGCACTTGGCGGCGCAATTATGCAAGGCTGTCTCGTTGTGGGCTTCGAAACGTGACCACCAACAAAGTCTCTGACATCGAACCCGCTCCCTGGCTGATTGGTGGGCAGAGCATGGCCAGGGCATAGCTGTTAAACACGTTGGCAGATATGTTAATAGGCTATGTAAAATGCACACTAGATGCTACTAGTGAACAGGCATTAAATAAGCTGCGGGACAGCAATTAGGCCGATCTATCTAGTGAGTATGACTATTTAAGCCTTACAACATTTTGCAATATAATGATTATTAACTATATTTAAAACAGTTTTTGTTGAGGGACTCACTGATTGAGAATCTGCGGAAGGCCTGACTGAGAGGAAGTTTGAATTTACAACAGAAATTAAGTTTTGGAATGATAGGAAGTTATTTCATAGAGTTTCGTTACATACGTTCTATAAAAAAATTATCGTAAAAACTTACATGAAACGAATTTGATTGAGGATTTTCATATAGATCGATGTGCTTTGCTATAGATATGTGAAATGGCTTTCTGTGTAGGAATTCAAAGAACTGCAAAGAAAAGGTTACATATATTCATATATTCCACTATAATCATTTTATTAAATTTAATATTGATGTCAATGACAAATAAATAAAATAAATTAAAAATAATTACAAAACTATAAATTATAATATATATATTTTATTTAATAGAACATTTTTATAAACATATATTTTCTTATATAATACTGTCATTGAAGTTTTGTTATCAAACGTTTTTCATATAATTTTAATACTTGTACTAACTGTGTTAAAAAGATTTCGAACATTTTTGTTCTGGCTGGCTAGTTGTCAGCCACAAAGAAACGAGTCGAAAAAAAAACACATTGCTATGGGCTACAAACTGGAATTTAAATTACTCCCTTTGAATATTGTCCGAAAAACCTCAAAAAACAATTAAAAACGTGTTGCTGTGACCCTTCAATTTGGCCTTTTCGGGCCAAGAGTCGGCAAGTCGGGAAGCTGCGAAGTTGGGATCTGTATGCTATATGTACATGTCGCGGTACATGAAAATGAAATTTTCACAGACAGTTGGCTGCGTGTAAAAATTTCACTCTTGATTTATGTGCGGGAGGTGCGGATGCGGAAGCACCGGCAGGACAACCCTTAGAACGGAACAGGGGGAAGGGCTTCCATTAAAGCCAACGGCAATTGAGTGGCAACAGAGATATTGCAACATATTTGCATAGACAACCTTTATGGCCAACTATTACATCGCATAGATAATGCTTTGCTATGCGCACTGCGAGTTAGCATAAAATTTTATAAGCCAAGTTAATTAAACTGGTAGTTGGTAGTAGCAGTTGGCAGTTAACAGTTAACTGCCAGAACAGTCTGACTCCTCCGCATCGTAGCTCTGCGGTGGTGCAGGCAACTTTGTTCATTTGCAGTCAAAAATTTAATTAGTTATTCCATTTGCGCTTTCAGTTTTATATAGATATACATACATATATATGTATATATATATATATATATATATATATATATATCTGTATATATATATATATATATCTGTATATTTGTATATTCAGTTTTTTTTTCTGGCACTTGGCATTTTGGCATTCATACAAATTAAGCCAATGCGCTCTTTGGCATTTCGGCGAAAGGTGTGCGGTGGTCCAAAGGATTCGGTCGTGGTCAGCGAAAGGCGTGGCATTTCGTTTGTGTTAAAAAAATAAAGTACAGAATGAATATGGCATCATTGAGCGAGCTTTGAATATTGCAGCAATGCCAGTTCAAAGTGATATTATTAAAGCGAAAAGAATTTCCACACCTGCATCAAAGGACATGCAAGGTGATGCGAGCGCATGTTGCAACTTCGACGAGCAGCGTAATAATGGTGCAACTACCATGAAGGTCAAAGAACAGACTGAAACTATGCTTGGCTTGCAACGCCTCATACCGCCAACTTGGGGCAACTTGGGTCCAGGCGGCGCAGACGAAAAGTTTCGAGTTGCTGCAAAACTTGTGGCGCTTTCAAGTTTGAGAGCCAGCACGCGAAATTTGTCGATTATGAGTTGTAGTTGCAGCTGGAGGATACAATTTTTGGGACATGCTCAACTTGCAATAATTTGCATGCAACTCTCAAGTGGATGTGGCATGCAACGCGAGTGCCTCACGCAAGCCTCATAATAAATTAATTACGGACTCATGTACAAGCCAAGCGAAAAAAGGAACATGATATGCATAAAAGTGTTAGACGGTATTCATAACAATCATTAAAGTTTGTTAGTAATTTGAAAATATTTAACAGCAGCGGCGAACGGGTTACTTAAAAAGATTAAAAACTTTAATTGAAATGCTTAAGTTAACTGGTGCAAACTAAGGTTGCTAAGGGTATGCATATGTATTTAATAATGTGGAGGTTAGAAATTATACCAATTAAAAATATTATATACTGATTGAATCTTTTTTAAAAATTAAATTATTATTGTTTTCTTTTGAGTTTAATATAACTTGAACATATCATTACATAAATAATAACTAAGTTATATTAATTTCCGTAAAATAATTCTAAATATTGTTATATACAGATATTTGTAGTCATGTAAATAAATACTGCAAATCGGTACTCAGGTAATCCGGATTGGGACCGTAATATTTTAATAATATTATATTTATTTATTTTATTAACATATTTATTTATTTTTTTTTATTTATTTATAATTTTTGTTTGTTTATATATTTAATATATTCTTATATATAATTATTTTCAATTAAAACTAAGCCGAAGCACATTAAGAAAATTTATTTTTGCAAATTAAAAATGTTTAACATATCCGAATTATATTTTAAGCATGGTTGCATTAAAATTTACTATTATTGATAAATGAAATATTAAGATGTTTAAATTTAATTGTAAATATTTGAAATTTCATATTTTTTAGAGAATTCTAAAATGTGTAAATGCAAAAATGTTGATGCAAAGTATTGCTTTAAACTGTAAAGTGAACTATTTTAGTTTGCCCTTACATTAATATTACTTTACTTTAATATTATACCATATCAATCTAAATATATTCACATATTCATTCATTCTCACATACATATGAGTTTTGGTCATTGCTGTCTCATATATAGTACATAAAATTATATGCCCACTTTTTTTTATACCTTCGAGACATTATGTGTAAAAAAAGAGATGGGTGCTTATAATATATACATATTTTCGTAAGTTCTTTAAATTCTTCAAACTTTGTAATTGAATATTAATTATTTCTTTTTTCTTTTCAAGGTTTCAGTCAGTTGCCCTGAGTTTGTTTGTTTTTTTCAAAAAGGTCAGAAAACGCTATTAAAATTGCAAAAATGCCATAAGCCCTTTATGGCCCATTCTCGCCGATTTAAAATGGTGCGAGTATACTATATTTTGCATAAGGATGACAAATTTTGTAAATGTCCGTCAACGCCGATAATTTCATTTGCGCTATTTTGCCGCTGCCACTTCCGCTGACAATAAAATTAACTGCGGATTTAATTAATTGCGGTTTGCACTTTTCGCCTTTTAACCAGTTTTGTGTTCAGTAACGGTTTTTTTTTTATTTTGTTTTGTGCTTTAATGTTGTTGCTGTTTTTTATTTTTTTTTTTTGTTTTTTTGCATTGGCAACTTTTGCTGATTGCATTTTCATAGGAAATCAGTTTTTAATGAAATTTGCATGAGCGATTCGTGAAAAGCATAAAATAAATTATTTAATAAACTTTTGCAGCCAACAAAAGGTGCATTTTCCGGATATACAAGAATGTAAAGTAACTTTTGCCTTTACAGTTTTTGCTTAAATATTTAATTCTATTATCTTTATGATATATATATTAAAAATTGTTTTTTTGCAAAAAAGGCTGTAACAAATATTTTTATTATCATAGTTAAATAAAGTGAAGTACTATGCAGGATAGTATGGTATAGTTGAGTAAGGTAGAGTATTGAGGAGTAGATGACCGTAGAGGATAAAATTTTTTTCATACAAAACAAGAAGTATTCTTTAATTTTTATCACGTTCAACTCTTAAAGTTATTTAACTTATTTTGTTATATAAAAACTGTTGTTTTCAGGCCATTAACATATATATGTATATGTTTTCCATAAGGCCCACATTCACCTAGTTATAGTAATGATGCGCATTTTCATAGATCAGATGATATTTTTTATGATTTAATTTTGCGTCAATTAAATATCGACTATCAACATTTTATGGCAGTTTTCGGTCTCTAATAGCGGTTCAGTCTTGCTGTTATGATGTTTATAATGAGTCTTTATGAGGCATAAAATGCCTCTTGAGATAGCACCAGCACGACTAGGCAGAAGGCAAAAGCCGATGAAGTTCCAATCACCTGTCTGCAGCATTTAGTTAGATTTCTACGGTCTGTTTTCGCCTTCTATTCGTGACAATCGATTGACATTTTGGGCAGTTACAAGGGCAAAAACACGTTCACAAACCTCTACTTTATGTGGTCTATAATGTTCTCGTTCCCTTCCACTTCTCTGTTTACATTTTCCACGGAGAAGTCGAGCGCTGCGCTTTTTATGTTGAAATTGATTTCGTTTTTTCGTTTTTTCAGCTCGTTTTTGTTACGGTGAATTTCGATTTTTATGGTCGTCAACAAGCGCTTAAAGTGGCTAAACGTGTAACGCTTGGGGGTCTTGGGGCATCGAATCGGCTGTCAAACGGTTCGAAAGTCGCGTGGCTAATTGGAACAGCGATTTGATAGGCGAAATTGCTGGGCAAACTTTAAAGTAACGTATATATTTCTTTAAATTTTCTTTAAAGACTGCTTCTTGAGGACTATGCTGTTCTCCGGTTTGTAAAATGTGTAAAGTTATATATGTCATATATAACCTAAGACAAGGAAATGCTTATACTATTTCAGTATTAAATGGTTATCGATGTTTTAAAATGAACTTGATTTACGAGAAGGACCTTTGTCTATATAAATTATAAATAAATAAATAAATTTATAAATATTTTATAGTTCTTGGAACAGAGTTTTCATACATACTCATAGAAATACAGGGAAACATCGAGTCAGCTGCTAATGTTGAGCAAGAATATAAACTTTAAGGTGGAGGAACAGATAGGTGATAGCAGATACAGTGATAGACTGATCAGACACCGCAGTATGCTCAGTAGATGTCTACTCCCTGCCAGGCATCTAAGACGGTTAAAAAGATTGGGTTTTGAAAAAACCATTGGTTAATTACAAATTCCTCCTTTATAAGAGAAAATTGTAAGTCCTCTTGCGTATGTCATGAAGATTGGGTTCTGCATTAATAATAGAATCCACTTTAAATGGACTGGCTGGATACAAAAATGTGAATATTTCGACTCAAAATATAATGTATTCTAACAAAATGTATTGTAACATCTGACCAGGCACAAAAATGCGTCAACATCGAATGAAAAAGTATTTTACAATAAAATTTTTATTTATTTTCAGTACCTAGTCAGCTGACACACCTGGAGCACCGGTCAAACACAGAAAGAAAATGTACTAAAAGCTGGCCACTAAATATAACTGAGTCAATCTTGGAAACTGAAAATTCAAACCCAAATACAAATTCGAAACACATATTCTCATATGATTCATTGTTTAAAACTTAATAATATTTTTTAATAGCTTCTCCCACAACCATTAAATGTATTATTCTCCAATCAAGAGAAATTTTGAACTACCCCATATTTAAGCATAATAACCAGAGAGCAGTTGCTTTCATATACTCATTGTGCAGTCAGAATTGAAATGTAAAATAATTTATTTCGAATCGTCCTAGTTTCTGGGTTATTTCACTTGAATTAAACAACTCGAGTGAACTGCGTAATGAAGCCAATTAAACTAATCAATGTTGCATATTAATTAATCCTTTGACCTTAACAGACCAGCCCTAGGGCGTGGCAACTGATTGTCTCAGCTTAGATTACAATGCCATTTCTCTTGAGGCGCTCTTTCTGGGTCAATCGAAATGCAATTAAAATTTTCTTGCTGCTTGTTGGATTTCAATCAGGCTAGTTAAAACAATTATGTGTTTTTGGTATTTAGTTAATGCAAAATGCATTACAGCATCGAGTGCAATGACCATTTAGGTAAATATCATAAGATAAATGGACAAATGTCGCCCGACGAGAGCTGACTAATGACATTTGGAGCAAATATGCAAAACGCAGCCAGGCAGCGGTTGTGGTTGCTGGGGCTGGGCTGCTTTGCTGCTTGGCTGCTGCACGTACATTTTCTTCATCAATGATTAATTGTTTTGACAATTTCGGTCTGGCAGACATCACTTTCGAATTCCTTGCCATGTCTGACAGTCTGCCCCAAAACGAGTGCGTCGAAAATTTCGCGACTAAATGCAAACCCCGGATCTGCAACTGTGCAACAGACGCATTCACATTCGCATTCACATCACTTGCGGCATTTGTTGTCATAGCAACTGGCAGCATTTGCGGCAAGGCAGGGCCAAGTCTTTTACACTACCCCCTCTCCCCTCCCCCTATCTCAATGGACGTGGTATTTTTGTGGCTTTTGCTGACGAATGCTTCAAAATTGATGTATGATTTTGGCAACAGCAAAGCTGCCCGTAACTGCACAATTTGGTGGCATTTTGGGTCAGACAAACTACATATGCCAGAGCCTGTCAGATATTTGAAGATTTATAATGTACCTTCTGCCTGAGCAGAGATTCGATGGGAAATTTCAGTTTTGGAACTGCTGCTTTAACAATTCAGAAATATTTACTGAAATGAATGCCATTCGATTCCACTTCTCTCAAATATAAACTTAAAGAGCACGCAACCCTACCTTTTGTCTGCAATTTAGGACTATTCACTATCTAAGCCCAATTTGGAAAGTGTCAGTCACAGTTGCCTCAACTCTCATGGACTTTTCACTTTTTGCAGGTGATAAACTTTCACTAGATAAGTCTATTTTGCTGATTTCCCGTTCGTCCGTTCCATTTAAACCAATTTCCTTTTTAGCAACCAAACGAATTAAACTTAAAATAAATAAATTGAAGCCCGACAAAAACAACGACAGGATTCAGCATTCAGTGGAACAGTTTGGGTGTTGTTTAAATGCTGGGCGAGTGCTCGTAAAACTTTCGTTTGACCCTTGTCATGCCCCACCCACCGCCCTCCACAAAGGGTGGCAAGTGCACACAACGCAACACTGTTGTCGTGTAATCAACAGAAAATTGGCACCCGTCGATGTCCAAGTGCTGTCTGTGTCAGCATCGTTTACCCTTAACGTGTCTAGCAGGGGATGAACAGTTGGGCAGTTGACCAGTTGACCAGTTGACCGACTGGCTTAGTGGAGGGTTGTTTGTTTGTACTCTCAAAGCGGTTAACATTTACTTGCCCCAATAAATTGTCGTCTTAGACGCAAAGTTGTTGCCTAGTTCTAGGCGTTTACATTAATTTTCCCTGACCACTTTCCGACCATTATCATGTAATCGCTGCTCCTTTTAGTTTATCATTCCGTTCCATAAATTAAGCACTCACTACTCAAGCTTTTTGGCTGGCAAGTGCATTTTACGTGTTTTGCATTCCATTAATTTAAATGCAGTGCATTTGATGCTAATTACCTGGACGCCAGTCCCTTGCCAAATATTTGCAGCTAAGCTCACCTCGCCAGCTGTCGGAGCATTACGTGCGGGATAATTAAACGTTAAATGCAGTCGGCTCAGTTCCAGGTTAATATTCAGCTTAAAGAAGTTACGTGTAGGCGTATGGGCCAGTTGCAAGCTGTTCCACGCGACACGTTCCACGGGGCAGCTTGGTACCTGAAACTGGAACGATTTACGTGACTGCAGTGCAGAGTGACTTCTTAGCAATATATTAACAATGATAAGCATTTGAAAGGGTTGCCATATCTGCGTGGAATTGTAACTACTTAAATTTCTACAATCGAAGATTCAAGTTCGAGCTTTAAAATCTCTTTTCAGAATCAGTCAATATTCCCTTCTCCACTTTTTTTCGACTCTTTAAAGCGCCTGCTGACACAAATTTTACTCTTCCAACACTTGGCATTATTTGTGTTACAGTTTTCGGGTCATCATTGCGTTTTCCATGGATAATTTTTGGTCATCTTTTCACAAATTTTTCGCAAGTCATGCATTCTATTTCCTAAATACATTTATCTCTCATCTGTGCAGCACACAAAAGTCAAGAATTTAAGGGAAAATGCGTTGTGACCGGGTTGTTGGCCCATAGGCGTCATTCCGACGGCGAGCCCGGCGCCAGCTAAGCGCGATCTGCATTGCGTTGTCCGTTTTTATATGATTTTTAATTTATTTGTATATACATATATAAATATATATATATATATATATATATATATATATATATATATATAAATATAGTTTTATGCACTAGATGCACATAGTGATGAAGGTATATTGGGTTTACCATTGCCACTGCGACTCGAGATTTGTATTTTGGAATAGTCGTGTATATCCAAGTCAGACAAGGAGACAGAGTCTATAACTTCATCTGTATTTACAGAGACAGCTAAATACAGGAGAATGCCGATAATTCGAAATGGCAAGGGAATTCGATTTATTGAACAGAAATTCGAGCGAGTTTTTGAATCAAAAATTATGAAAATAAGATATGTGAGCATGTATTATGCAGTTGCTTATACCCGTTTGGTATGCCATTACAGGCATTTGTTGTATTCTTCTTGTTTGGCTGACCAAATGGTGCCAACTAGACGCTGCGCAAAAATTGTTAACGATTTGCCAAGTAAATGTAAATTGGGTGCAATGCACGACAGTGCGTATGCGTGATATTTGCCAGATACTCAATTCAAAAGCAAAGAAAAAAGAGGAAAAGCTGTCAGGAGCCAATTTAATATGATAAAATGTATGCTAAAAACATTTTAAAAGCAGCAAAAATTTGGCAAAGGCTTTGCATTTATTATAACTAAAACATTTATAAGTAAATGTGAGATAATTTATATAAATATGTTAATGTTTATTTAAATTGAAGGTAATAACAATCTGTTAAATCAAATTAAAATTTTAGTTAGGCAAAATGGCACAAACTTGATTGACCTGGATTAGTTGAAGGATCGAACACGTCTACTGCTGTCTTCTCGTAGCACATATATTTTTGCACTTCTCAAGATAATTTTTACCCTAGCGACATTTATGTGAAAGCTCTTGTTATTTAGTGACTATTTGTCAATTGGAAATTATGGGAGAAAATTGAATGAAATGCGATACGCGTTGTCATAAATCATTCAACGGAAATCCGAGTTACAAATTCTATGCATGCAAATCAATTGCTCAATTGTTTCAATTGAAGCGCAGTCAATGCAATAAAATATATGTATATATATACAGTATATGGCCATTCAATCCCTAGAACTGACACGCAGCTCAGCCAGGGCGCAGCAGGCACAGCAAACAAGTCGCTGGCCATAAATAAATATAGCATAAGCCTAGTGAAGCCCTTCGTTAAAAAAGTCGGAATAAAATAAAAAGGAGAAACAATAATCGCACATAGAATATAAATTTCTGTGCGCTGCCACACAATAAACTTAATTTGCAAATTCAATTTAAATAATACCACACAGCGAGCAAAGCTACAAAAAAACCTTACATTTCCATATACTATGAGTGTATCATCAGTATTTGTATGTGTGTGTGGGAGTATATTGCGAGTCTATAGTTGGTCCATTCTATATAAAACATCACCGCAACAAATTCAATTGTCTGGATTTAGTTTTGTGCCAGCTGCTTTTTATTTTTGCCTGCACGAAGGATTAAATTTGTTTAACTGGCATAAATTGTTGGAATTGAAATTGTGTTTTTTTAGCGATGTAAAAAATACAAATATGTATAAGACTATAGATATAGCATATTTAAGCACTGGTAAATGAAGAAAACTACAACAAATCTGACATTTTGTATTAGATTTCCATGGTATTTTACAGCTTTGTGATTTCTTACAATAGGAATTTGATTAAACTTATACAAATATATGTCATATCCAGTTTGTTTAAATATTTGATATTCTCTTTTTAGGTATATGTAATATATAATTTCTGCATTCTTATAGATATGTATTTATATATATGGAGAAATTTCAAATGTCTGCTGGTTCGTTTATCAGTAAACTTTGCTTTGCTCAACTCAGATATTCTTCAACAAAAATCTATTTACTTTTTAAATTGTATGCTGTTTCTCAGCTATTCTCGTATCTCACTTAACTTTAAAACAAAAAAGAAAATGTTTAAACTGAGAAACTAATTTTTCAGTTTCAAGCAATCGAGATATGCGTTCATAAAATAATCTTTCGCATTTATCGTATAGTAACTTTTTGCAGCTGCAAAAATGAAATTGAATTTAATGCTCGAATTATTTTAATTTCCTTTGGACACCAACCGTGTCCAGCATAAACTAATAAACGACAAAGGCACGTACGCACCTCTCACAATAAACTTGCATCGCTCCGGCAATCGCTGCAAATGACGAAATGCTGCACTGCCAGCCACGTTGAGGACACATGTGGCTCTGGAGAGTGGAGAGTGGATTCGTGGATTGCCCAGACGCAAATTGAATTGACAACTTGTCGCGTTTGAGGTGCGGGAAAGCGGAAATTAAGAGATGGCAAGCAGAATGCCAGAAGGTGCCTTGGGTGGAAACGCGCTGGAGTGAAATGTTTGCTTTAAATCAGTTTTAACTTGAAATAATATAAATTAATTTAAAATGAATTTGTACATTAAGAATAAATATTTTAAAAAAATTGGTAATAAATATATAAGTTGTGAAAATCTTGGGAGGTTTATTCGTATAACACCTTGCTTAACGTAACTAATTTACATGTTTATATCTTTTGTAGGCGAGGTCAATACTGATAAAACTTGATGTTGTCATTGTTGATGCTAGCCTTAAACTATGGAAAAACTTTTTTCTTTAGATCTGTAACAATTGTTTAGTAAGTCTAGCGGCGTAACGTAGTGGCGGCAGCAGGGACAGGCAGCACTTTTCACCGGTCGGCAAAATATCACAATAAATAAAAACATATATATAATAGTATTATTGTAGTTCTAATTAAATATTGATTTGCGACTTATATTCTATTCGCTAATGTAAAAGTTCTTTGAATTTAATGTATATATTATATTAAATTGAAATACCCTGAAGAAGAAGGCGGCAAAATTGACTTCCGTTCCGGGCAGCCGACACCGCTGGGTGAATCCACAGCGGAAGTAAACAGTAAACAGTAAAAACTGCCAAACTCTTCACTTCGTGATCGTGTTTAAACATGAGTTTCGCTGTTTCTCGATGTTATGTACTTAATTTATTTTGTCAGACTTTATCAATACATATATGATATTCACACTATATTCTTGAAACTTCTATAATAGAGTAAGCATATATTGCCCATCTTAGGTAAGACAATAAAATTATTTAAATATATACTTCATGGTCAGTTGGATATGCGTTGGCCCACAAGTTAGCATATAGCGGGTTCGATCCCTGCTGAGTTCAGTTCGTAATAATACGAGCAATTCTATTACCAAAAAATTCGATATACAATTCGTTGCGAGTCTCTCATTCAATGCTTTGCAGCTAACTTGATTTATTTGTCAAATTTGTTTTTTTTGTTTTGGTTAGTACGATGTTTGCGTGATTTTTAATGTTGTTGTTTCCTATAAATACACAAATGATCACAATAGAGTCGAACACCAATGTTGCTGCCAAAACATCTAGATGAATTAATCGAAACGTTGCTCGCCTGGAAATGTGACAAGCGCATTTCAATACCGGAGGTAGACATCTTTAAGCTACTGCAGAGTGCACGAAATGTTCTCATAGATGACCCAATGTTGCTTGAGTTAAACGCACCAATCAACGTGCTGGGAGACATACACGGCCAGTACGAGGATATGCTGCGGTACTTTGAGACAGCAGGGTATCCGCCAAAGACGAAATACCTCTTCCTTGGCGACTATGTGGATCGTGGCAAATATTCTGTGGAGACGTTAACCCTACTATTGGCTTTCAAGGTCAAGTTTCCGTTTGACATTTATCTGCTGCGCGGAAATCACGAGGCGAGCCAAATTAATCAGGTTTATGGCTTCTATGATGAGTGCAAGCGCCGCTTTACTGTGCGGCTCTGGAAGTGTTTTGTGGACACATACAATTGCATGCCGGTAGCGGCACTTATTGGCAACAGGATATTTTGCTGTCATGGTGGTCTGAGTCCATTGTTGCACACCTTTGACGACATACGCGCTCTGCCACGGCCATGTCAGGTGGAAAAGAATGGCTTGCTCTGCGACTTGCTTTGGTCCGATCCCGATCCGTCCATCCTGGGGTGGGGCAAAAACTCACGGGGTGTCAGCTTCACGTTTGGCCCTGACATCGTCGTGCAGTTCATCGCCCGGTTCAATATCGATCTAATTTGCCGCGCCCATCAAGTTGTCGAGGATGGTTATGAGTTCTTTGCCAAGCGCCAACTAATAACCATCTTTTCGGCGGTCAACTACTGCGGCGAATATGACAATGCTGGTGCGATGATGTGCATTGATAATCAATTGCTTATTACACTCATTGTCATAAAGCCGAAGAGGCGTTCTGATTCACATGATCATGTGGCATGAGTTAGAAATTTGTAGACTACCTGATGCAGGCATACAACTAGTATCTTAAGAATCCCATCTTCTTTTGGTCGGCAGCGATACGTGATCATAGACACTTGTCATCTTTGTGTCAAAAATAAAACACTGTAAACTGTTAAAAAAAAAAAAAAAAATAAAAAAATAGAATATGAATTAAAAACATACGATCTATCGAGTCTGGCGAATATTCAGACAGGGTTTTCTTGAATGATCCTTTGTGATTCGAAATTAGTACACCAAACTGATCTGATATTCATATTGATAAACAGTTTTATAGTGTTTTACCAGTGTTTTACCTCTTTGTGGGCGATTATGAAAATAGATTAGGTTACAAATTTAATTATAAATTTGCTATAAGCAAAATTTAAAGAATCCGCATTTATGCTGCTTAGCAACCTTGGTAGTTAGGATCTTAACAGGACTTACAGCCTAAGTCTGAAAAAGTTCTTCGATGCAGGCATGCTTTGTGAACTATCTTCACTATGAAGCTTTTGCTGGAATTAAAGCACTGGAGTAGATACCTGTATCTTCTACAGTTTAAGAGATAAAACATATATATATAAATTTTGGAAAGAAAGCTACTTTTGTCCTCCTCTTGAGATCGCTTAGGAAGATATATTGACGTTTTACTAGGGGCTTGGCAAATTGGGAAAGTCTACAATGTGTTTAACATAAATCCTTTACTATTTTGGGGCCTTCAAACTAGAAACATTTAATTGTATGGGCCACTTCTAGGAAAAAAGGTATAGTATATATAGCAACGACTATTTGGGGCGTGACAAATAAAAAAAACTATATCTTCCAATGTTCCGTCCTCTATAAATTGACTACAAATAATATCACTCACATCTTAGGGGCGTGGCAAATCGGTAAAAGCTATATCTTCTACAATTTTATGCCTATGTCAATCTTGATCTTTTCTCAGCAACTCAATGAAAACTATATCTATATCCTTTAGAATTGCAGGGGTATTACCAAACTTTGGCATGGCCGAAGTTAGCACATCCCTCTAGTTAATTATTTCGTAGATACAGATTTAGGTCTAACCACTTAAACAGCATCTAATTACTTTCGGATCTGTGCATTTCGGATACGTGAAATGCTTCAGCTTGACAGACTGTTGTTGTGATTGTAAACATTATACATTTTGTTGTGAAAAAAAAAACAAAAAAAACAAAAAAAAACTTACACAAAACGTTTGACGATGGGGCCGCCACTCCATTCGAAACCCCCCACACCCCAACACAATGAAAATGAAGGCTTGAAGACGGGGGTCTCAGAGTCTCAGAGATCGTCTGTCTCGGCCGAGATGAGGAATTCTATTATCGAAATCATTGCGAAGCTAAAATGCTTTCGGGGAAAGAAACAGCGGCGGGTGCCACTGCTTGAACCAGAGCTCATTGGGTTGTGCATCGTGGCGCGGCAGGCGTTGATGGATGAGCCGATGCTGTTGCATTTGGAGGCGCCGCTGCGTGTCGTTGGGGATATACATGGCCAGTTTACGGATCTGCTGCGAATACTTGAGCACTGCGGATATCCGCCGGATTTCACATACCTCTTTCTGGGCGATTACGTGGATCGCGGCAAGAACTCGGTGGAAACCATATCGTTCCTGCTGGCATTAAAGATCAAGTACCCGAAGAATATATTTTTGCTGCGTGGCAACCACGAGTCGCAGACCATAAATCGCGTCTACGGCTTTTTCGACGAGTGCAAGCGACGCTTCACGGTGAAGCTGTGGAAAATGTTTGTCGATTGCTACAATTGTATGCCGGTGGCAGCAATTATATCGAATCGGATCTTCTGCTGCCATGGCGGCTTGAGCCAAAAGCTGATGAGCATGAGCGATATTAATGCTTTGCCTCGTCCAACTGAGGTGCCAGATGAGGGTCTGATGTGTGATTTGTTGTGGAGTGATCCGGATCGTAATGGCTTTGGATATACGCCCAGTGATCGTGGTGTTAGCTTTCTTTTCGGACGCGATGTAATTGATAAGTTCTTGCTGAAGTATGACTTCGATCTGATTTGCCGTGCCCACCAGGTGGTGGAAGATGGGTATGAATTTTTCGCTAAACGTCAACTAGTCACCATATTCTCGGCACCCAACTACTGCGGCATGTTCGATAATGCCGGAGCATCGATGGGTGTTGACGAGAATCTGGTGATTACGTTTAACGTCCTGCGACCGGCGAAGCAGCGCAAGGAACACAGGTCTCTAAAAGAACCCTCTGCTGAAACCAAAACATAGCTCGAAATCTGACCTGACGCGAAACCTGGCGGCAACTGTCAATTTTAATTATCACGTTAACATTTCTAGCACTTTAACAACCACATAAGTTTGATGGTGCTCATCTCATATGTTTCCAATCGATAAAATTGTGATTCCAACTCAAAATCTCGTTGTATGCCGCACGAGTCGCGACCTGCGTATCAAAGCCTAAGGCGGAGTTCAAAATGGCATATCAGTCACCATCACAGGCTCAGCAGCAGCGCCCCTCGGTGGTCGGCGAAACGGCGAACATCGATCAGATTATATTGGCCATTATCGAAGTACGGCGAGTCAAACAATTGCATCTCACTGAGATGGATATCAAATCGCTATGCCTGCGCTGCAGGGACGTCTTCCTGCAGCAGCCCATGCTGCTTGAGCTCTCAGCGCCGGTCAAGATCTGTGGCGATTTACACGGCCAATTTACGGACTTGCTGAGAATGTTTGACTATGGCGGCTATCCACCCGCCTCCAATTATCTCTTCCTGGGCGACTATGTCGACCGGGGCAAACAATCGATTGAGACGCTCTGCCTGCTGCTGGCCTACAAGATCAAGTTTCCGCAAAACTTCTTTGTGCTGCGCGGCAACCACGAAAGCGCTGGCATCAATCGGATCTATGGCTTCTACGACGAGTGCAAGCGTCGCTATACCATTAAACTGTGGCGCACCTTTGTCGACTGCTACAACTGCATGCCGGTGGCGGCCATTGTGGACACTAAGATATTCTGCTGTCATGGCGGACTTAGCCCCGAACTGAACAACATGTCACAGATCACGAAATTACCCCGGCCCTGCGATGTCCCAGACAAGGGCCTGCTCTGTGACCTGCTCTGGGCCGATCCGGATGGAAAGATCATGGGCTGGAGCGAAAATGATCGGGGAGTTAGTGTCACCTTCGGCGCGGATACGGTGGGCAAGTTCGTGCATCGTTTCAAATTCGATCTGGTCTGTCGCGCTCATCAGGTGGTCGAGGATGGCTACGAGTTCTTTGCCAAACGCCAGCTAATTACCATCTTCTCGGCCCCCAACTACTGCGGTGAATTCGATAACGCCGGCGCCATGATGTCCGTTGACGAAACGCTAATGTGCTCCTTTTTTGTACTCAAGCCATCCAAGAAAGTGGGCTTACGTAAAGTTCTGCCCAAAGCTTAAGCGCTGCGGGCTTAAAATAATATTAATGTGATATGATATTAATGTGTTCTTGTGTGAGCTACAATTTATATAAATTATTTTGTACGTATTACTTTACTTTGGATTATTGATTATTAGAGATGGGCGTCGAGATCGGAAAACTCGCGGGCTTGGAGCGGTATGGAAAGATTTTAAAAAACTCCGGGATGGTCGGTATAAGTGCTTGGTCACGATAGGAAAAGTAATAATCGATAAAATTTTTTATATTTACAAAGCAACAGAAGAATGATATTGACGAGGAAGTTTATTCGTATATAAATCATGTCACATCTTATAGGAGAAAATATATTATCTTTAAATAAAAATGTTAAGTTATCATAAGAGCTCTAAATGAAAAAAAAATTGTCGGTAAATGTTGGGACCCGCGAGAAAAGCTAAATATATTTCCGGACGGGATGGGAACCTATTTGTTTCCCGATCTCTACCCCTTATGTTAGCTTTGTATATCAGAGATATTGTTAATCATATGTCAAATTATTGCATATAACATTACAATTTAATTTTTAGAGCACTACGTTATATACCTAGCTTGATTGAGTCGTAGAGACACAAATGTGCTTTAAGTCTTTGCAGCAGTTGCTGCATGCAACAGATTGGCCCGCCCTGTGGCCCGTCAGTTTGCAACATCATTGCAATTTATTTACCATTGGCTGGCACTTAAACATTTTAATCAAATGACAGAGCTGAAAATAATTTATTTGTTGCACATAATTTACAGCACACGAATCGTTGGCGTGTTCCTATAGGCTGGCTGCCTTGGGCTGGGATGAAGTCCAGTTTTTGGATGTGAATGCAACGCTTTATTAAATTTGTTTGCTCTCTGGCGCGGACATCAACCGAAAAAACAGGCTCCGCAGTAGGAGTCGTCAGCTGCCCATTTGGCGATTGCCGGCATTTGCAGTTGGTCGCAACTAATAGATTTTAAATGTGGCTGTCGCTGTCAGCAACTGGCCCCGGCGACTGCTGAGGCTGTGTCCGACTGTAAACGGGGCTAAATAAATTGGTCAACACCAGCTGGGCTAACGGGCGGTTTGTTGTGACAGCTGCATGGAGTTATCAACTGTGTTTGCGATTACAGCAGCAACGAAAATTGCAGGTGCAGCCATCAATTTTGCCATGGAGTTATTTCATATGTGATCTAACATGAAAAATTTTTTTCATATTCATCATTATGAGTTTCTCTTAGATGAACTGATTTATTATGGTTGGCTGTAAATGAGAGATTAATTATATTATTTTTTATGGATGTTTTTTTAAAAAGGCTTTTCAGAAATTCAACTAAGCCTTTCGTATATTTTTTTAATATAATGGTAGTTTTAAAACAGCCCTTTTTACAAATCCATATACCCTATATTGATTTTAAATTCAATTACCTTACAGCTTGTATTTTGATAATATAAATATTATATTTTATAATTAAGTAAACTCCACATTGTTAGCCATCCATATACCCTCAAAATCAGTTGACAGTTCAGACAGTAATTGCAGCCAAACACTTTATAATTTTAAGCGTATACTGAATACCATCTCAGTTTATACGATAAAAATGCTTGACTTTGACAAACTCTCAAAAATATACAAACATTATTTGAGTTGCAATCGTATATATTTCACATTTATGAAGCTAAAGTCCCTATATATTTATGAAGACTTCTTTTTAAGAAGACTTCTGCTAATCTCTTCTAAAATAGAAGCCAGAAGTTATTCAGTCATATTCTCCACAAAACCATATATATTTTATATATTTGTATGTAGCGAAAATTGTGTACCCTCCAATTAAAATGTAATGGAATTCATCATACAATTCAATAAACGCTAATCACATAGTAAAGAGAGTATTTCAGAAAATTTCTAAGTCACATTATCCTTCTAAATTAGCCCGAGTCTACACACATGTTTATCAGAAATGTTTACATTATTTGTTTACAGCCAGGCTAGACGCATAAATGTCTGTGCCGAACTCCTTCAGTGCCCAAAACTCCGCTTAAAGTGCCTTTAGGTGATAGACGAAAAAATGTTGTGTGTCTGCCACGTCAATTTCGTGCTCGAATAAAGTTGAAAAGTGAAATTTGCCAACCGGGAACCTTTCAACCCAAACTCTTGCTACACACCAAGGAGTTTTGAAGAAATTGCCAAACGCAACCATTGGAAATAAAATGCAAATGGAAACTGACGTAGTTTAAGATTTTACTCATCATGAGCCTGGACAGTGCACAAATTGAAATTCAGGTAGCGTTCAAATGCTAGAATAATAGAGACCCCAAAAATGCGAAGCTTGGGGGACCATAAGCTCACCCAAACGAGCTTCCAGTATTTTTGTGCAATTTGTCACTTGATATTGCCATCAAGATTAGCCTCAACTGACAATTTGTGTAGTCAACTGGCGGCACTTTATGAACTTATCGCCATTCGAATGAAAAACAGCAACAAAAAACAAGTCTCCAAACAATTTGATTTGCTTTTAATTGCTGGACATGGCTAAAAGCCATTACGCTTAGATTTATCGACGCAATTTAGTGGTCAGCAACTTTATCCGAAATTACAAAAAAGAAAAAAAAAACACCATAGAGCTACTGTACAATATCGCGATAGGATAGAAGCTTAAGATAAATTTTCATTTGGTCATTGAGTAACATGAAACTTTGCTATTTGAGGCCTTCATTTGCCGGAGACTATCTTAAATTTTGTTGGAAATATAATAAAGAGTTTTAGCAAAAATGTATGTAAAGTTATAAATGGGAATTTAAATTGTCAACTTACTCTAAAAACAGACCAACAATAAAGATTAGAAATTAGATTATTCTACCTTTGCATATCCCAATTCTTTTTTACTCGATAGCTCGATATTTTTGGGTTTTGTAGAAGTATACCTAAAATTAAAATTTGAATTTACTTCACTTCAAATTTTTCTACACTTCAAGGAAATTAAAAAATGTCTAGTTTTTAGTGAAGTATAGACAAATATAAGTTTAGTTAAAGTTAAAGTTAAATTTATTAAAATTTCAAATATTTTTTTTCTACACTGATGTATTATGAATGAATTTTAGAATGAATTATAGATAAATAAAAATT
This sequence comes from Drosophila gaucha, assembly GCA_035045545.1. Taxonomy (NCBI): domain Eukaryota; kingdom Metazoa; phylum Arthropoda; class Insecta; order Diptera; family Drosophilidae; genus Drosophila; species Drosophila gaucha. Next base: position 6,355,539 of record JAWNOY010000375.1, read on the forward strand.
TAGTTAAGGTTATATTCAACTTTAATTAAATTTAAATGTAAATAGATACATTTTACTTTTTTAAATTATTTATGTATTTATCAATAGTGAGTTTTTTATTTTGACTACCATTTTGCAGACTTTGAGGCAGCTCCAAAACTTTTTTTCTATTTTATAGAGAAAATACAAAAATAATAAATAAGTTATTTGATCGCGTTTTGCTAAAATATTTTCTTTGAAATTTACCTAAGACCAGCAACTGTTTTTAAACAGTTATTTCAGGGCTTTTCGGGTTAATGTTGCAAATGCCACTTAGTCAAAAGCTAAATCGAACTACACTAAAAAATGCAGCGTCCCAGCTTTTATTTTTTTGACTGTGAATTGCTCAACAGTCAGAGAAAGAAATTGAGTACAATATACAAATTGTAAAATATTTTCGTTTTAATTTATTTTGTTTTTCGTATAGAACATACTCTATGTACAACTATGTTAACTAAAAGCTATGGCAAGTTATCGATAAGTGGCTCAGTTGCCACTATAGCTGACTATCAGCGACCAGGCGAGCGTGAGCGCCAGTCCGATGCCGCCGAGGGCAGCAGCGCCGTTGAACTTGATCGTGTTGCAACCGTCCGTCTTGCACACATTGCAGTTGTCCTCGTCGTCGATCTCGCACTCCAGTTGGCTGCCGCAGCCGCGCTGCACGTAGCCATCGGAGTCACGAGCAGAGACACAGGTGTCGTCGGTGGCAAAGATGGGGCAGATGGCCAAGTGATTTGGACCCTCGACACAGTCTGAATTGGCAACCGAATTGCAAATGTGACATTTGCGTCGATTGGCCGGGAAAATGTCGGCGTTGCACTTGTCACCGGCACAGCCGGCACAGGTGCCATTGGCCACACAGGCGTTGCCATCGGAGCTGCTCAGACTGCTGAGGCAGCCGCGAATCGTGTGCCCATCTTCCAGTCGGGTCAGGCAATCGGCCAATGGGGCGTGGCAGGTCTCTGTGGTGGTCACATCCGTAGGAGACTGGGCGCAGCTGGGCGTCTTGCTGGAGTCACAGGCAACGCAAATGCCGCTGGAAGGCAGACGATTCAGTGCATTGCAGTCTTTGGTGGTGCATTCGTGAAGTTGATTCGATGAACGCCACGAGTCCAGGTCGCTGGTGTTTTGGCTGCTGGCGCAACCCATGAGCTCCACATCACCATCCTTGTACTTGGCAAAGCAGAAGTCATCCTTCTCATAGTCGCTGCAGTACTCGGAATGGCTGGCGGTGCAGCCACTGCCCGTGCAGACATGACAGCTCAGACGGTCCGCTGGATAGGCGAATGTATTGCATTTCGCATCCTCGCAGGCAACACAGTTCGCGCCGCTCTCCTCAGTGCTGCAGGCCGGGCGATCGAATGCCTCCTTGTCGTCCAGGCAGCTGCGCACCACATTCTTGCCCACCATCGCCACCATACACTTGCCCTGACACTGGCGCGTGGCCAGCTCAGCGCTCTGCGGATAGCTCACGCACTGCTTATCTGTGGCCGAATTGCAGAAGACACAGGTTGTGAGCTCGGCCAAGTTCCAGGCATCGTTGCATTCGTTCGACTTGCAATAGACGCACAGGTGGGGATTCTCGCGACAGTATTGATCTTTGTAGTCATCCACATTGTCGACACAGCCGCGTCTGCTCACCGTGACGCCATCCTCCTCAAACACTGTCTTGCAATCCTGTTCAATATTCAGTTTACACTCCACGGCCGGGCCCAGAGAGCTGTGGCAATGCTCGCCCTCGCAGGTGTGGCACTTCAAGGGAAGAGGCTGGAACAGGCCATGTTGTCCGTCATCCTTACGATTGAGCAAATCTATAGAATTGCACTTGGTGCCAACGCAGCTGCGGCAATTGCGATAGTCGCTGGTGCTGCAGCTGATTATGCTGCTGCAACCACGAGTCGTCACATTGTTTTCCAGCTTGGTTTGGCAGGTTTCTGTGTCGCTGACCCAGGGGCAAGTAAGTGCTTGGCTAGGATTGGAGGCGCAGCTGCTGTCGTCCTCTGAGCTACAGCTGTAGCACTGCTGCCGATCGGCAGGGAAAATCTAAAGAGACAGAACAGCTAGATTAGTGAACTGCCTGCTATATAGTAACGTAGAACCTCGAACTTACCTCTCGATTGCAGCCATCGTCGTTACAGATTGTGCAGTTGCCATCATTGCCCAGCAGACAATCAGCAAACTCGGTCTGACCCAGGTCGTACAGGCAGCCACGGGTTGTTGCACCATCTGAAGAGTAAAGATTATTAAAGCAACTTCTTGGAGGTTTTTTTGGAGACCTACCTTTCTCTAGTTTGGTCACACAGTGTGTATGCGGCAGTTGGTTGCAGCTCTTAAAGCTGTCCACGGCCAAGGGCGAGGTGGCACAGGTGGGATCCTCGCGAGAATCGCAGACGGCACACTTAACGGGCGCTTGGATCTGGAGGCTATTGCAGTTCTCACCCTGGCAAACGGCAATTCGCTTCGTCTTGATCACACTCTCCAAGTCCTGGCTACGGAAAGAGCTGAGGCAGCCCAGTTGCTTGATGCTATTCTCCTCATCTATCCACAGGTAGCAACTGTCGTTTGGCTTGTAGATATCGCATTGCCTGGTCGTTGGCTCCTCGCAAGACCCATCCTCGCAATGATAGCAGCTCAGACGATCTTCAGGCAGAGCTTGCACATTGCAGGCTTCTCCTGTGCAGGAAACGCACTGGGCATCCTTGCCAGCCGAGCAGGTCAGTTGATCGTTCGCCTCCTTGTCATCCAAGCAGGTGCGTATGAGATCCAAGCCAGCCTCGGAGCTGCCAAAGAGCGCGGTCATGCACTGGCCCTGGCACTGGCGGCGCTTATGTGCCGTGCTCGTCGGCTCCCACAGGCAGGACTTGCTCTTGCTGGTGTCGCAGTATATGCAGCTATTGTATTGCGATAAGGCAGTTGCGTTATTGCACTCGTTGGACTTGCACAATGGACACTTGGCGCTGTTGCCGGCACAGTAGCTAACGACCTTGTCGTCTTGCTCAATGGCATCCTGGCAGCCACGGTGTGTAACCACATTCGACTCATCAAACACGGTCATGCAGTCCTGTTCGTTGTTGTCTGAGCAACGCTGTGAGCTAACAGTGCTGTCCTGGCAGGCAGCGCCCTCGCAGGTGAGACAAGTCAAAGGCAGATCCTGCCACCAGCCGTGATTGTCGTCGGAGGCTGCAGACAAATCGGCCACGTTGCAGCCGCTGCCCTCGCAGATGACGCAAGTCTTGGAGTTGGGCTCACAGCTCAACGAGGTGGCACAAGCTCTGTAGGTGATGCCGCCACGTAGGTTTGTCACACACTTATCGTCCTCAGCGTACACTGGGCAAACGGACAGACTGTTGGGAGCAGACTCACAATTTCCATTGGATTCCGAATTGCAAATGTGGCATGAGGTACGGTCGGTGGGATAGACCTGCTTGTTGCATGAGTCTCCCAAGCAGGCGGAGCAGCCTGAGGCAGTGCCGTTGAAGCAGCCCAGGAACTCATCCTCCTCCAAGTTGGACAAGCAGCCACGCTCCGTGGAGCCATCGTCCAGCACACGTGAATAGCACTCTGGTAGACCCGTCAACTGGCAGCTGCTTTCGCTGCTGACACTGCTGGGACTCACAGCGCAGTTGCGATCTGTGCGCGAGCTGCACAGCACGCAAGTTTGCGGCTCCGGCAGCGACTCCAATGTATTGCAATCTTTGTCCGCGCATCTCAACAGACGCTTCGAGCGCTGCAGCAAATAAATATCCTCATGACTGATTTCGCTGAGGCAACCTTGGCCGACAACGGAGCGCTGCTCGTCGAACTCAATGTAGCACTCGTCTGTCTCCCGATAGTTGGCACAACTGGCCGGCTGGGCATTCTGGCACCCGTCGCCACGGCAGCTCAGACAGCTATGGCGTGTAGCCACCAGATCGACCTTGTTGCACTTGTCTTCCTCGCAGCTGGCGCAGAACTTGTTGGTGTCAGAGCCGCAGGTTTTGCGATCCTCCTCCTCAATGTCATCGAAACAGTTACGCATCAAAGCATAGCTCGGATCATTAGTTTCCCCGAACAGTGGTCTGAAAGCGGACATGCAACCTTGATGGCACTGTCGAGTCTTGGTGATCTTTGACGCATCCCGTGCACATTCCGGATTCAGGCTGGAGTCGCATACCAAGCATTCCACATAGTCCTTGAGGCTGTTGGCCACATTGCAACCGTTCGAATTACAGCGCGGACAATTGTCGGGCTGCTCATCGCAGTGGCTTTCGGTGGTTGTTTCCATTGCACCGCTGCAGCTACGTGAAGTCACGACGCCTGCAGTATCAAAGACCGTAGCGCAATTGTCGTTGCCGACGCATTTCTCCAGTTTCCCACCACTCGAAGCACATTCAGTGGCGCTGGCGCACGTTAGGCAGCTAATGGGTGGCTCTTGCCAAATGCCCGGCGAACCGTGCACATTTAGGCGCTCCAAGTCGATGGTGTTGCAGGCATTGCCACTGCTGCAGACGCGGCAAGTGCTGGGATTGCTGGGATCTGAGCAGCTCAAGCTCGAGCTGCAGCCGCGATGGGTGACGTCCTTGATCAGCGTGGTTACGCAAGTGTCTTCGGCATCGTAAATGGGGCACACAGCGTTGCTGCTGGGCGCAGTCGCACACTCGGGCGTAGTTGCCGAGTCGCACTGGTGGCAACTACGACGATTCACGGGGAAAACGGTAAGTCCATTGCAATTGTACCCCGTGCACATTTCACAGTTCTCCGATGTGCCCGTAAGGCAGCCATAAAACTCGTCGCTGTTCAAGTTAGATACACAGCCACGAGTGGTGGTACCCGCCGCGTCAATATGCGTAACGCACTGTGTATAGGGAATAATGGAACAGATGCCGGTGGTCGTTAATTGATTGGGATTGGTGGCACAACGGGGATCGGTCAGGGAATTGCACTGCAGACAGGTATTGGGATTCGGTATGATGTCGGGGTGATTGCAATTCTGTCCCTCACAGAGCAACAAACGCTGCTGGGCAACTAGCTCGGTCACGACTTGCGTCTCAAAGTCGCTGACACAGCCCATGGCAACGACGTCCATGTTGTCGAAAGCCAAGTAGCATTGATCCTTCTCCTTGTAAGCGACACACTTCGCCTTAACCATATTCTCGCAATACGGATCTTCGCACTTGTAGCACTCTTGCGGCGTCGGAATAATGTCTTCTTTGTTGCACAGCGCTCCGGTGCAGGCAGTGCAACTGGCATGGTTGCCAGCCGCACATTGTTCCCGGTCCGCCTGTTCCAGATCATCCAAGCAGCCGCGAGTTGGCAGCAGCGCAGAGTCCACGGCGGAACTACGCGGATACATGCCCGTCATGCACTGCCCTTGACACTGGCGCGTCTGCTTGGGTGTTTCCCAGGCGCAGTTGGCATCCTTTTCCGCATCGCACTGGTAGCAATCGACATAGGACGTCAGGCTGTTGGCATTGTTGCAGGCGTTCGACTTGCAATGCGGACACTTATCCTTATTCAAGTCACAGTAGCTGGTGTGTTCCGCCAGCACAGCATCGCTGCATCCGCGAGCCATCACGTTTCCGTCCGCGTTGAAAACAGTGGAGCAGAGTTGTTTGTTGTTGCCCTCGCACTTGGTGGGCGTAGTTACGCTTGCGCAACTCTCTAAGTCTGTGCAGACCAGACAGCTGAGTGGCAGGTCCTGCCACTTGCCCGGCTCACCCACGTCGCTGCCTGCCAAATCGACCGCGTTGCAATTGTCGCCCTCGCAAATGCGACAATTCGCCACTTGGCTGGCATCACAGTAGAGCTCCGATAGACAACCACGACGTGTGCGTCCGTTCTCTAAGCTCGTGACACAGGCATCGCCCGCCTTATAGTTGCGACAGTACTTGCCATATTCCGATGGATCACTTTCACAATCTTCGTCCTTATCGGAGTCGCAACGCAGACAGCTGTGCCAGTCCGCGGGAAAAACTTCCGTGTTGCAGTAATGTTCGTCGCACAGTTTGCAAGTGGAACTATTGCCGCTGAGGCAATCGTCATAGAAGTCATCTTTCGTATCCATGAGGCATCCTCGCTTCGAAACGCCATCTGTTGACAGAAAAAGAAAGTGGCATTAAAAGGTGAATGGTGGAAAGTAGATATAGTACCAACCTGGAGTGACATGAGTGTAGCACTCTGGAGTCAAGTAGTGCTGACAGAGGGCAGCGAGAATGGAAGAACCTTCGATGCAGCTGGCTTCAAGCGTTGAGTTGCAAATTTTGCATATAACACCTTCCAAATTCAGCACATCCTTAACATTGCAGTCCTTGCCGCTGCACAAATACAAGTCGCGGCGGTTGGCCTGCAGGAAGGAGCGCTCCAGATCACTGGCACAGCCCATACTCTCGATGCGCAGATCGCCCACGTGAATGTAGCACTCATCGTTGGCCCTATATGCGGAACAGACATGGGAGCTCAATGTTTCACAGTCCTCATCGGCGCAATAGTTGCAGCTCAAGCGGTTTTCCGGCAGATCGTCCTTGTTACAGGCGGCACCGCTGCACGCCACGCAGTGTTCCAAGTCGCCATCGGCACAGGCCAATCGATCATCATAGTCCAGATCGTCCAGGCAGCCGCGTGCCAACTCCAAAGCTGAGTCCGGGTCCGTCCGATTGCGTGGATAAAGTCCGGTAAAACAATGGCCCTGGCAGGAGACTTTGCGCGAAATGTCGCTAATGCTGCGAACGCAAGCAGCTTGTTCGGTGCCATCGCACAGCACGCAGTCCACATAGTTATCCAGCTGCTTGGCATCATTGCAGGCAGTCGATTTGCAGAACTTGCAACTGTCTGGCGTCTCGTCGCAGTACTGCGACAGCACCGTATCGGCGTACAGCTCGTCGGTGCAGGCACGCAACACCACGGAACCGTTGCTGGCAAAGACCGTGGCACAGTTCTGGTCGTTGTTGTTGTGACATTTTTGCAGCAAGCCGAGACTTGTGCCTTGACAGTCGGGACCCACGCAGGTATAGCAGTTAATCGGTGGTGTAGCCCATTTGCCCGGATAACCAATATTTGCCTTCTCCAAGTCAACAACATTACAATTGTCGCCGGTGCACAGGCGGCAATACTGTTTGTCCGAATCGTCGCATCTGAATTCTGTCTGGCAGCCGCGATAGGTGGCACCATCCACCAGCTTCACACTGCAGCCCTGAGTCTCATTGTAGCGCGGACACACGCTGCCCGCATTGGGGGCTGAGCCGCAATTGGGATCTTTCAGCGAATTGCAGCGTTGGCAGCGACGACGATCAGCTGGATAAATTTCCTTGTTGCACAAATCACCTTCGCACACCTCACAATTGCCTTCGCCCTTCAGGCACGCCCTCAGCTGACTTGTGATCAAATTGCTAAGGCAGCCACGTTCCGTTGAGCCATCTGAAATAATAATATATATTAGAGATCTATAAAGTTGCTATAGGAATCTCAGCTCACCTGAAAGCAATCGCGTTACGCAGCCTGTGTTTGGCAGAACGCTGCACGTAGCGAGTTGGATGATCTTGTTCGGATCGGCGGCACAGTTCTCGTCGTCGAGAGAGGAGCAGACGGTACAGTCGTTGGGCTTTGGCAGGTTGTCGAAGGAATTGCAATCGTTCTTATCGCAAGAGACAATGTTCTCTAGATTCTTGTCAATGAAGTCTTCATCGAGATCGGACAAACAGCCGAGAGCCGTAACGGAAGCCGTGTCATCAAACAGCATATAACAGCGATCCGTGGGACTGTAGTTGAGGCAGACAGCCTTATTCGGATCCTCGCAGTCGTCGACGTTGTCGCAGATGTAGCAACTGAGCGAGCTGAAACTCAAGTCATTTGTGTTGCACGAATCGCCGGAGCAGGCGACGCACTCATCGTCGGCGCCTGATGCACACAGGTCCTGATCAATTGGATCCTTGTCGTCCAGGCAGCCACGCACCAGCTCAAAAGTACTGGATCCACTTTGCGGCCTATACGCTGTCATGCACTGGCCATTGCACTGACGCCTCGCAGTCACAGCTGTGGGATTTCTAACGCAATCGCTATTCCGGCTGGCATCGCAGTAAATGCACTCGTTGTAGCTGTCCAGCGATTTGGCACTGTTGCAGCCATTCGAGTTGCAGTTGTGGCAGTAGCCACGTGTAGAATCACAATACTCGCTATTCGTGGCATCCACCACATTGCTGCAGCCACGTGCACTGACCACGCCCTCCGAATTAAACACTGTCATACAATATTCTTCCTTGCTGGCACAGGCAACACTCTGTAGACTGCTCTCTGCACATGCCGTTGCATCGCTACAGTTGAGACAGCTCAGCGGCAGCTCCTGAGCCCACTGTCCGGGCTGTCCATCGGCGCGTCTTTGCAAATTGGCCGTGTTGCAGTTGCTTCCAGCGCAGCGCTGGCAGCTCTTACTATCGCTTGTTGCACAATCCAATTCCCCGCCGCAGCCACGCAGCGTATTGCCATTCGAGTCGAGGGTAGTCACACACGTTTGTTTGTCTGCATGCAACACACAAAGATTAGCGGCATTGGGTGCCACTTCGCAGCTGATGTCTACACTGGAGTTACAGACATGGCATGTAAGACGTTCCTCCGGTTGTAGCTTTTCAAGAATTATGATTAATTAGTTTATTGTCACAACGAGCACCACTATAGATAATGCTTTATTTAATATCAACAGCTTAGCAAATTATGATGCAGTTTACACGGTATCTTTTAGTCAAATAATTACTACTTAAATTTCTAACTCGATTTATTTCATTGAACATAATTAAAGAATGAATTCTATGACTGGGATTCCCTGAAAAATTATATTCAACTAAAAGATACGTAGTAGTAGTAGACTTCAAGTAGTGCCTATCTGTCTAGATGATATATACATATATATATATATATATATATACTCATATATATGATTGAAAAAGTGATTTCAGGGTATAATGGTATTCTTAAAATGCATGTAACTGACAGAAGCAGGCGTGGCCGATCCCATAATAAAATATATTTTTGAGCAGTCCGTTTTTATGAACGCGTAGATATCGGAAACAAGAAAAAGAGCTAAAGCCTTTACAAGAAGATCCTTCTCGATCGAGTTTATTTCGAATAATATATAACTGTTCCTGTTTTCATGAAATCGATTAAAAACGTTATCGACATTCCGTTTTTGAGCATATCTCTTACATCTTAAAAGCTAAAGTCACTAAATTTTGCATTTATTGTTTTATAAAGTATATTTAATTTCGATTTTTTTATTTAAATTTTGCATACCAGCTCTAAATTTACAAAATCAATTTGAATATTAATTCAATATTAAAACAAAAATGCTTGTTTTGGTATTTTCGCATATTAATTATAGTAATTGGATTTAGTGTGGAAAATGTCATCGAAATCCATTAAGTAGAGCAGAAGTTATCAAAGAATGCATTTGTCAAACAGTATTTCATTGTTAGAGTGGGGATAACGGTATCTCCTTTTGGGGAACTTTCGACTTGAGACTTAAAAAACATTGTGAATCTACTATAGCGAATTCTATAAAAAATTCTCAAAATCTTATCAGCCCTTAGTGAATCTATTGCAACTTAAATCAGATAGTGTAGGGTATTCACTATGACTGATTCAGACAGGAAATAGTTAAGCAGCAATTTTTTTTTGTGGATTATCTAAGAGGTTTGATACAAATATCTAAAACTACAAATGATAAGCACTTACTTTGACATTGCAGTTGTCGCCATAGCAGGTGGTGCACTTGGTGGCATTGCTGCCTGCCAGACATCCCAAATAATCCTCTTCGTCGAGTGTGGTTAGACAACCACGCTCAGTGTGGCCATCGTCTCTCAGCAGCGCATAGCAGTCAGTGTTCAGGCGATGATCGCATTCCGTTTCAGAGATCGAGGTAGTCGGATCAATGGAGCAGCTCTTATCGCTGCGAGAGTTGCAAAGTTTACAAGTTTTGGCTGTGGGCAGAGCGGAAATCACATTGCAGTTCTCGCCGGAACATGTCCACAGACGCTTTTCACTCTGCAAGATTTTCGCATCACTGATATTGTACTGGCTGAGGCAACCGAGCTCAACGATTTCGCTGCTTTCGTCCAGCTGTATGAAGCATTCCTCGTCCCCGCTAGCGGCAACGGCCCGGCACGTTTTCGACTCTGGCTTGTCGCATTTGCCGTCAGTGCAAACGTTGCAACTGCCGCGCACTCCGAGCTCAGCTGTGTTGCAGTTCGCCTTGTCGCAGGCCACGCAACTCGAAGAAGTGCCCTCGGCACAGGCAACACGATCGTCCAAGTCCAGATCGTCCAGACAAGTGCGTACGATCTCCAAGGGAGCGTCCTTATCGCTGGTGCGAGGATAGAGTGCTGTGATACATTGTTCATTACAGATCCGACTCTCCGTTATCAGTTCAATATCAACGAGGCAGTTCTCATCGTCTTGGGCATCGCACGTCACACACTCAATCAGATTCTTGTTGGTCTTCAGATTGTTGCAGCCACTGGAGCGACACTCGTAGCAATCGGCATCTGTTGCACTGCACGTGGCTTTCAGATCGTCGCTGCAGCCTCGCTGAATGACCTCCCCTGTGCTGTCGAAGACAGCCACGCAACTCTGGGCATTGTTATTGTCGCACTTCTGTAACAGTCCCGAACTGGCAGAGCACTGCTCCAAGCTGGAGCAGATGTAACAGTTTATTGGACCCGAGTGCCAATTGTGCGTCCAAGCATCTGCAATAAAGAAAATGAAAATGTGAACATATTTTCCATTTGAGTATTTAATTATTTAAATTGTTTGGGATAAGTTTCAATTAAAGTAAAAATTCAAGTAAATTTTGTTGGATCCTTAGAAACATATTTGGAAATATTCTGTGATAAAAATGGATACCAAAATTGAATTAATATAATATCTTTAGTAAGTATCAAGACCACACAGAGGAAAAGCGTGTCAAGTGACTACACTTGATCTAACAGACATAATAATGTAGACTTAGTTATTAATCTTAATAACTAATATATGATTTATAAGATACGCATATAACCTTTTAAATCTGCTATATAAATTCATTAAGAAACTACACCTTTCATTTATTTTTTTAACGAGAAACGTTTTAAGCAACTGCAAATCTTATATTAATGCTCTATCAGCCAATCAGTGAAATCTGTGTAAAAACCTATGTTAGCTATATATTTTCATATAATCATATATATATGCACACGCACAGGTGTATATATTTTCAGTTGCTAATCTAGCGACTAGTTTTATCGGCGAAACAATACTCGTACCCTTGTTGTTTATGGCCGGCAATCAAATCGCTTTATCGATTTACAACGTATGAACGTACATTGCTAATTGGCAAAGATAGCAAGGCTTATATAACTGAACTTTGAGAATAAAAATTCGTAAAAAAAAAGCTTTTTAAGCTAGTTAAAAGTGAAAGCCAAAGACAATGTTGTTTAAATTCAAAGCATGTGAATAATAAAAAACATATTTTCTCGAAAAAATCTTTAATATTTTGTACAATCCCCATGAAATTCCCTCTGCCTAATCTATTTTAACTATCATAAGATAATCCCTCAATCAATTCAAAAGAATCTTTGCTTTTCGTGCAACAACTAAAACTTTATTTATATAAGGTCAATTGCCATAAGCAAAGTCCAAAAAAAACTAATCCCTCATAAACTATGTTAAATCTTGCTCAATCAGTTTGACTTTGATAATCATAGTACTCAATTTAATTGGAAATCACGTTGATTTCAATATTGTTTTTGAGAAGCACTTCAAATTCATAGTACCGTTTAATCAATTCTTAATCTTACTAATTAACAACGTGTGCAATACTTTGAGCGTTGAGGTTATTCCTGTATCATAATTGTATAAATAGGCAAGAAAAAAAACCTTAGCAACAGCCTAGGTAAAAATGCATGATATTATAAGTACTCTGAACATATTTGTATATACAGATATTCAATGTAATTATACAAAAGCAGAACAATTTTTTTTCATAAAGAAACGGCTCTATTTTTAAACACTTTTGGGGAAGCTAAAAATTCTTTTAAAGTATCTAATACATTGATATGAAATTAGTAAACAGCCATATTACAACTTTCAATCATTTCCGCAAATCGTCTTTTTAAGATTATATCTTAAACTTAGCATTTGTATTAATTAATATAATTATTGATTTTTCTTGCAAACAATTTATTGCTGAGTTGAATTTGATTTATTTAATTACTTGTTTGAAATAATCCCTAAATTTATGGAATTCGTAGTTTGAACTAATTCCATAGATAATTTGGTTTTGCTATAGAAAACTTTTCAGTTATTTAAGATATCCTGACGTAATTTAAGGACCTTCATAAAATGTACAACATTTTATTGTTGGCAATAAGCTAATCCTATGAAGATTTTGTCTCCTTATGAACGAATATGGTTGGAAATTTTTTTTTTTAACAAATATTTATGTTCATTTTGTATCTTTTTAGAACCGCACTCTCGTCAAACAGCTATGTATGTATCATATCCACACATATTTTATATCCATTTTTTAGTACTATCCAGTTAGTAAATATTTAGCGATTAGCGAACATTTTTCAACGTTTGTTTAACTACGTGACATTTTTCATAAAATTTTTTATGGTTCCTCATTCATTGATAACACTATGAGGCACTTTGGAGTATATAAAATAATACACCAATTAAATATGTTCATAATTCAGCACAATTTAATTACACAGTATTCCCCGTGAAATATTAGATAAAATTTGATTTTGATAATCTGTTTATAGATTTTCAATATAATATCAAACACTTATGCAGATATTCAGATTAATTAAAGAGGCACGACACTTAAACTAGCATTATCCTTGATAATCACTCTTGACTTAGACATACCACTTGGATTATTGGCATATAATACTAGAATCAGCAGAGCTATCCCTGCTGTGGTCAGTCTCATGATTGATGGGTTTTTACCCGACGCGTATTACCAACAAAAGTGGAATCGGGCGACTAATTTCGCCGCTGGTTTTGGAGCACCTTTTATAGATTTGCCGAACCATACGTATCATAGTGAGTCGAACCGCAGTTATTGCCTTATATTAACGACTATGATTATATGATACTGTTTGCCGAATGTCCGATAAAGTAAATTTTCTACTCGCCGTTATTTATAACAGCACCAGCCACCCCTCGCCCCTACTACCACCTCGATGCAAGTGCGTATTTAGTCAGGGGAATTAACATAAAAAGCAAAAACAATTCATTAGATAAGCCCAAAATAGTGTGGTCTAATCACAGAATCGGGTCCGATACACTTTTACACTCGTGTAGTTCGATTTTCGATTTTCGTCATTTTGGCAACTTTGATGAGATAAGGCAGCGACAGCCGAGCAATTTAATATGAGGATTGCAGGTCTGAACTTCGTCTATATACATTTATATTGATTTTATAGGTATTATGTAGACGGAGTATACACGTTTTGATCGCTATTTATTATTATACTGATTCATTACACAGTTAGGAAATGCATTTAGAGACGCAATATTGCTGTGCTCGAATCTTATCAAAATTGATAAAAATGTTATGTGCTTTTGATCGATTGAAGGGTTTCAGGAAGTTCTTTGTCATTTGGCTTGTGACACAAGTTGTTAACCTTTTACTAAGTTAGTTGGTCAAATTTTTTATGAGGGTTTTTCCCTAGTTTAGTTTCTGCTGTTACCAAGGCTATTTGTATCTATAGAAAACCCACATCATTTCGCAATGCTTTTTAATCTCTTCTAATCACTTTCCGATTATTATTCTTGGGTTTTTCTTAGCTAAGTACATGAACCTTAGTTCTTGTATTTAGCTGTTATAACAAAAATGTTATTAGCTCAATTAGTTGGAATTCTTGAGATAAGCTCTAGGCGACTTTCTTATTTAGTTATATGTGTACATTGACTTTAATCAAATATGATATTATATTTAGAGATGAAAAGAAGTTGAAAATATCATCATATTATTAATCGACTCCTTTAGTTATATAAAATAACTTTGAACTTTGGTTAGCTGCGTGCTGCGCATTGTAAAGCCTTTGGTCTAGATATATTTATAGGTCTTAATAAGTACTTTATCGTTATTTATGGGCATTAACAATCGTTTAATGGTTATTAGATTAGTATTAGTTTTACGATTCAGAGAAGGTCGTGGGAACCCTACGCTGTAGTTTTTTTCACAAATTATTTATTGGGGCCATAAAAATACATAACCAACTGCAAAACGAGCAACAAAATGAGAATGTTTTTAGTATACAAGCCGTCAGCGCTGCAGGGCTGAGGTGTTGGAGTTGGTGGCCTAGTGGGTGGTCTAGTGGGTGGCGCGGTAGTTGAAGTGGTACTAGTCGATGTAGAAGTGGAACTGGAACTCGTGGAAGGCGTACTAGAGGAACTTGTACTCGAGGAACTTGTACTCGAGGAACTTGTACTCGAGGAACTTGTACTCGAGGAACTTGTACTCGAGGAACTTGTACTCGAGGAAGTGGAAGGAGTTGGGGGCATTGTCGTCACTTGGATCTCTTCGAGCGGCTGAGAATTGCTCTGTGGTATTTCCAGAGGATCGCTCAGTTGACAATTGATGTCGGCGAGACAAGTACGCTGCTCAGCCAGTGTTAGGGAGCAGCCTCTTTCGATTCGTTGATCCTTGATGCTCGCATAGCAGAGGTTGCGACCACTGCGAGCTATGCCGCAGGCCTGTGAAGCCAGCTCCTCCGGCGCAGTCCGGCATAGTTCATTCTTAAGCAAATATGCCATTAGATAGAGTAATTTGTGAATGCCATTTCCACTTACCTCGTTATCGTTACACTGCAAACAAGACAACTGATGCGAGCTGACATTGTTGCACCTGTCGTTGACACAAGTTTCGCATTGCAGTCGGGAGTGGACTTTGCTCTCGCACTGCTCTCTCCAGCTGTCTTCCAGCAGCTCCAGGCAGCCTTGTGCCCTAACCACACCCCCCTCAAATACACTAACACATGCATCGAGTTGATCCACACATTGCTCTGTGGCCTGATAACTGGTCTTTTGACAGTTAATGCCCCGGCAGTAAATGCATGAGTCCGATGCCAGGACACAGCCAGCCCCCAGCAAGGGCAATAAAATAGAGAGAATCGCACTCTTCCTAGTCAACATTGAAACTGACGCCTTGGGCATTTGGACTAACGATTAGATGGACTTCGCTTTATATAAAGCTCGCTGCACTCAAGAGTGTTTTGTTTCTGGCCACCAGTTGAAGTGTTGGTCCTAAGTTGGTCGGCTCTTTAAAGCTTTTTAGCACTACGTGCATCCATGACTACCTCTGCCAAAGTCAAGCTGATTGATAACCGAATAAAGCTTAGTATTCGATTTTTTTGTAATTGTTTACATTACTCTTGAGTATTGTGTAAACAGGCTTCTTAGGCGAACTCACAAGGCCTCAAAGGTACTTAAAAACACATTTAATGGGCTGCATTATAAAGGCTTCCTTAGTCAAAAGCAAATAATCATGTTTACAAGTATAATGGAATTTTTCCTGGCTATATTATTTAACCAAAAACAGCTGGTTGTAGATTTTTAGGGATGGGTGCGTGATGGCATTGAGTTTTCGTCACATAAAAGACAGTGTATAATGAAATAAAAAAAAAAATATATGTTTTGTTTAAGGGACTGACCAATGAACAATTTTTATAAAAGTCATCCTGCAAATAGTAAAACAAACACATAATTAATTGCAGGAAAATTAAAGAAATTATGTTTTTTTGTTTCAGTCTAAAATTCATTAATAAAATTTTGAATATAAAAATAATAGCTACTAGGGAAACTCTTTTGAAGGGCTTTTGTAACTTGGAATAAAACCTCAAAAAGTTTCAGATATATAATTTTTATCGAATTTCGCGTAACTTGGAATATAAAATTGTAGGCATAGTTTTCATTGAAAACTTTTGTTTTTTACTACAGTTAAAAAATTATAGTTAAAGCTGACAGAAAATCAAAAATGTTGTACCTAACGTATTTATATTTGCTAGTATAAGCAGATGACAAATCGGACAACATCACTAGGAAAATTGTCATTGAAATAATTGCAATTGAATCAAAATTGAATTTAAAATGCATTTAACTTTAAGAGCTTCTCGGAATTTACTTATGTTAAGTCTGATTTTAATTGTGTTGAACTTATTTGACTTAGATTTGGCAACTCTTGAATGATACGATTTTCCACTAAACAAAACTTTGTGAAACTTTGAAACGTTATCTTATCTCGACAACTATAAAATCTATTTTTTTATATTTTGTATTATTTTCCTCTTGATTTGCAACTTGTCTTTTATGACATCTAGCGAATTTGTTGATAGAATTCATTGCATTAATTACGAACTGAGTAGTAGTATTAATGATGTTGTTATTGTTACTATATTAATTAGAAAGTGTAAGCGCAGGTCTTTGAAATAAAACTAAGCCGTTGCACACTCTCAGTCACTTGTCTGCAAGTTGAATCTCAATTCTTGATTGATAATAACTGAGTCTTAAAGGCAAAGCTAATTCCATTTTTATTTCAACACAATCACATACAACAAATGAATTATGATAGATATATATTTAGCTGGCCAAAAGTTTATTATTTTGCAAGTCTTAAAACTAGCGCAAAAAGCGTATAAAGCGATTTGAATCGAATGTAATATTCACGCTGTTGCAGCCTCTAACATCTCCGGATGAGCAGAGCAGGCAGTTGGTATCTTTGAGGCAGCTCTGCTGATCGCTGACAGTTGTGGAACAGCCTCGCTGAATGTTGCTGCCCGAACTTGAGGCCTTCACGTAACAATAGGAATTTGTAGCCGTTGGAGCTGTGCAAACCGTCGGCTTCAATGTGGTTGCGTTCTCAGCACAGTTGGTATCCTATGAAACATAAAAGTCAAGATAAATCCATCAAATAGCTAAAAAAAAACTGTGAATCTTACCTTGCTAGAATCGCACTGGACACAGGCGAATTTCGCGGAACCCATATTGTTGCAGCCATCTGAGTTGCACTTGTGGCAGGAATCACCGTGCGGGGAGTCGCATCGGTGACGCAGCTCAACGGGAATCTGCAGAGAGCAACCTTTGTAAAGCACCTTTGCTGGAAATATAAAGTAATAAGTTAGAAGAAACTTCAAGTGCTGTCTTATAACCTACACTTCTCGTAGATAGTCACACAGTAGTCCAGTGAGTCCACGCACTTCTGCTGCTCAGCCAGTTCCGTGCGCTGGCAGTTGATGCCATAGCAGCTGTGGCAAGTCGTGATTTTGTTGGCATCGCTGAATCCTGTCGAAAGGACGAGCAATAGCAACGCACTCAGAATTGCTTTGACTTTCATGATGGCGCATTAACTGTGGGCCGGAGGCCAATGCCTTCGACTTTTATACTCTCGCTGTCATGTGAAGTGCACTCGAAGTCTGTTTCACACGGAAAAACACTTGAAAGGTGGAAAACTTGTAACACCTTGCTTGCTAACAGTTTTGATAGTACACATTAGAGAGATATTTGAGAATCAGTTAAGTTGGTTTGTCATCAGTTATATTTATATTACTATATGCTCATAATATCACTATATACCACTCTTGTATCACTATATATATTACTTTTAACTAATAATATCACTATTAATATATAGTACATATTACATGCTGCAATAAATTAAAATTTTAAGAATTTGTTTTAATTCTTATAGATAAATTAGCATTTTAATATTTATTTCTAATTATTTTTTGTTGCAAATTTTTAGTGTTTGAGACCTTTCGACTGAGACTGCCGAGCTAGGTCGACCAAGCGATCTCCTTCTGCCTGTATATATATGTTCAATATAGTATATATATATTTTTGAATATCATAAGCACGACAGGCTTATTATATTTTTCAAATATCTTATCCGAGGGCCATAAAAAAAAAGACAAATAGACTACGTTTTGTCAATGTAACGTGGTAGCGAAAGAAACCAAATATCAAAGGGATTTATTTACGCTAATCCCTATCAACTGCCAAGCAACTAGTACTTATGTGATACAATAATGAAATAGTATGTTTTATAATATAGAATATATATATATATATCTCCTTTTATGTATATGTCTATATTGTCATGGGAACATAAAGGTAAATTAGTGGTATACAGTTGGAATATATGAATTAAATAAGCTATATAAACGCCAAACACATATTGTGTATATGTTATTCATGAATTGTTTTCACTTATTATAAAAATAATTTGTTTTCCACAAAGCTCTCCTTAAATTTATGATATTAAGTATACTACATCATTTGCTGTTAATATAAAATAAACGCCTGCAATAGGCTCTTAAGTTGGCCTCTATATATCGCCTTTGAATTTTTGCTTCGTTTCTAGTGAAATAGTCACGTATTCGCTTGATGATAGATTATAAATTATATATAGGTCAATTGATATCTGCACCTGGCCATAAACGAAAAGCAACAAATTCGCAATCAACAATTTAGATATGTCTTTTTTTATTTTGATTATTTTGGATTGTACAACAATTTGTAGACAAACTAATGTAATCCTTGAAGGGTTAGCAGACTGATCACTCCCAGCAAAAGGCCAAAGACTTGCTGTCCCTTTGAAGCGCCAGACTTAAGCTCCAGGGCGTAATTGTTGCAGGCGGAAGGACCGTGTCCATTCTCCGGCAGGCACAGGCTGCAATCGTTATCCTTCAGACAATCCATTTGCTCCTTGACGCTTAGAGCGCAACCTCGTTGCAGATTTGAGCCACACGACTTCACAAAACAATAGGCGTTACTAGACGTGGGCGCTGAGCATTGTACGGGGCTGATGCTGTCACCTGCCTCGTTGCACTTGGAGTTCTATATGAAAAGACGAGAATCAATATAATGTGAAAATTAAAAGGTGTGGAACTTACGTCTGAGCCGTTGCACTGTATGCAGCGAAAGTCCATACGTCCTTGATTATTGCATAGTTGCCCGCCACACTTCTGGCATTGCGGATCCCGTGCCTCGCACTTGGATTGCGCAGATAGAGAAAGCTCCAGCAGGCAACCCCTCTCACTGACCATTACTGTAAAGCACATTGCGTATAAGACTCGTCCTGTATAAGAACTTCATTTACTCACAGCCCTCGAAGACAGTCACACAAATGTCCAGCTGATCGTTGCACCTGACAGTCGTATTTTGTCGCGTGGTGCGCTGGCAATTGATACCCTCGCAGCTGTAACAGTTGCGAGGAGCTGACCCACTCACAGCTGCCTCCCGCAACTCGATTGCAACAGTTGCTGAGATGCACAAGAAAAGGATAACAGCTTTTACTGGCAACATATTTATTTTTGACACCTTTTGACTTTGGCTCGCAAAATGAAACTAAAACTTGTCGTTTAGTTGGCCGTAAGTCAGTTCAAATCAATTGGCGGCACTTGAATATTTTGCTTAGAATATTTTCCACTACCAGTTAGAATCTTCGGTAACACTTTTCAAGCACCTCGAAAGCCGAACATTTTGAAGGGCCTCTTACACCCTGTACACTTAAGACAGTGAAGTTGGTTCTATTGTAAATGAAAGTACCAAAGGTGGCTTGTACTTTTTTTTTTCTTTAAATCAAAATCAGTCACCAAAAACAATATGAATCTTAAAACTACAATATAAAGGAAATAGTAAATCAAATCTAGGCTTATGAATGTCGAAAATCAGTTTTATTTACCATATTTGAGAGCAAATACAAAACGTTTATAGCAAACACCTTTAATTCAAATTAATTGTAATTGTTGATCTGATTTGAACTCCTACAAATTCTGTTTCCAAATTTAAACAGTTCTTTATTCAACAAGCTCTTCAAAAATACATTTATACAATTCACAGAGTATCTACATAGTCAAGCTTACACAATTGAAGATCCGGCAATCGTTGCTAATACATTTTTGTGACTTATCTGACCATGTTTTCTTTTGTTTGCATGTCTCTTGTAGTGGCTATCATATCATAAGGCTGTTGAGGCTTATCTCTTAAGTACAAAAATACATATATATATTTATTCCAAAATATTTGCAGTAACTATTTTATTATAATGAGTCATATTAAGTTGGTTTTTATTATACAGAATTTAAACTTTTTTAATAACAATTATTTCGAGAATTTGCTATTTTAAAGACTTTCTATAGGCACTAACATTTATTGTTATAGTGTG
Source organism: Drosophila gaucha (assembly GCA_035045545.1). Classification (NCBI taxonomy): domain Eukaryota; kingdom Metazoa; phylum Arthropoda; class Insecta; order Diptera; family Drosophilidae; genus Drosophila; species Drosophila gaucha. The sequence continues at coordinate 6,375,733 of JAWNOY010000375.1, forward strand.
ATCTATATCTTAAGCTGGTGACTTTTTCTAGTGAATCACTTACAATTGGCCATTGGTCGGCCAATCGGCTTTATTAGCCCAGTTATCTAGAGGTTATCAATACGGTTATCAACAATTGCCACGAATTTATACACAATGCGTAAATATATGACGGTCGAATAAAATAGTGGCAGTCCGACAACTTTTGCTATAAATTACACCAAACACGAGGCCTCGGACAATCACATATGTCATCAAGATTTGACAGAATTAAATGACAGACATATGTATGTTGTCCATCTTCAGACTGGGGACTAACAGATTCAGAGATATGTAATCATGACGATAGCTACAAAAATTTTTTAAAGAATTGTCGGAACCTCCATAATGTACTTTACCTGCTTATCTATTAGAATTTGAATTATTTATTATTTGAATTAATTTTGTATATATAAATAGATGCTAGAAAGATACATAGGGAGCCTAGTGATAACTCAGTTTTACTTTAAATAGTTTTGAATGCGTTGGCATATCAAACATAGGTGGGGATTTTCGTATTTATAGTCGGTTTGTTTAAACGGCTTATCTACGTTATTTCATATAATAAAAAACATTTTTGCATATAGCTTAAGAAATCTGATAAGTATTATCAATAGCGGGAAATACAAAATGAAAAGTATTTTAAGGAGAAATTAAGAATATTTATTTTTTGTGGGACCTAATCTTAATGGAGATGGTATTTTCAACGGCATGTCAACTATCCCACTAGGAGAATAGAAGAACTGTAAAATTTTCAGTTTTCACTTAGTACAGGACTGCTGACTCAAGTTTCCTTAGTAGTATTCTTTGCTTTCATACCGCATACTTTTTTCTTACAGAAATAATACTTTTCTCATCTTCTTGACTTCGAACCACTTTAACTTTTCAAATACATTTTCAACTTTTCACCCGCTTTAACGCGAAGGTCACACTCAAAAGTTGAGTTCCTCCAAATTAAAGCTCAAAATGTACTTATTTGCATATATTTACAACAGATTTTTTCCTTTGCTATAACCTACCCAGTCGGACAAAGCTAGCGGAGATTATGTTACACAATCGCAAAAGAGAAAAGCTGCAGAGAACAGAGAGAAATGAAAATAATACAAGCATATAACAAAGAAATATGCAAAATAGATGAATTGGGGATAAAGGCGAGCACAGAAAGAATGAGAGAGAAATGCTGGACAAAAAAAAAGAAGAAAAAAAATCTGTAACCATTATAAAAATTGTAACTTTATTTTACCGCCGGGACAAGTTTTAGATATGCCGTGGAAATTGAGGGCGGTAAATGTTAAAGACAATGACATAATGAAAATGAAAGTTTTAAGGGGGTTGTAGCGACATCAACTACAGAGGAAATCCACTTAAAAACATATCAAAATAAAACCAGAAATGGACTTTATGAATTTGAATGTAGAGCGTTTTGAAATGCCTTCAAGTTCTTAGTGTAAAACGAAACAATCAGCTGAGTCTTGTGCATTTATTATAATTGTAGCTTAAAAACAACGTTTCTTCAACGCATAAATTATAAAGAAAATGTTAAATGAGTTGCGTAAGTGATTTTGTTCACCAGGGCTTTGATACAAATTCCAGGTAATTGCATGGAATGTCTTATACTCTAAGCTAAAAGAGACAGTTGGAAGAGGTACTTAAACAAAATAAGAGATAGCCTGAAACCTACGTCATTCTAAAACATTGGTTTTTGTAGTACGATCTTGATGATATTTTCAGTTCATAAATATGATATCCACCAAAAACCAAATATGATATATGTCAAAGTCTATGACTCTCATAGTTCAAATAAGTTGTTTTTTCTTATTTTGGGTGGAAAGGTTTCAGTTTTTTGAAGTCCCTAGGTTTTGTACAGACAGGCATTCGAAAAACAGAAAGATTGATAGATAAACGAAAAGACAGAATGATAGACTGACTTAGGCAGAGAGACGGATATACAGATATGGTTCCATGTAGATAGCTGGATTCACTTAGCTCGCCTTCCATATTTGAAACATATTTTCTTTATGGGGTCAGTTATGCGTTTTTAAAGCTGTTACGCAAAGTTGCACAAAACCCTTATGCCCTAAAATCCCATTTACAATGCGAATTGCTTATTATGTACATATGTATGTGTATAGATATATGCTTATATATAGGCCTACATACTTTTAGATCAATCTTCAATCAGCAATTAATTATATTATTATTGTCAACTTTTCCAATGATTTGTTTCAAGGCATATATTGGATACTGAAATATATTCAATTCGTAACTATTAACAAAACGAAACAAAAGGAAACTTGCTTTGTTTCAAACAAAGGAAATATTCTTTAAGTCAAATATCTTGTAAATAAACTTATGCACACTATTGCTAAGTCCAACAAATCCGTTTAAAGAGTTATAATTTCTAAATGTTAAGAATAACTGACTTGCTGTAAAAATTTATAGATTGTTTGGGAGTGTGTCTGATTATGCATATATCAACTTTTGTTAAATTGTTTTTTTTTTTACTTTTACAGGTATATTTTACTTTGCAGACAGACTTCTGTAGTCATTAGCTTAGAATTAAAGCCTGACACACTCTATCTGACGCACATCTGACAGATATTCATCTAGTCTATTTGCCTGTTTACTGAACGTGTGGCAAGCATTTATTCCATTTATGAGATACAAATATCGCTGTCTATCAAATTCAGACAAATTGAACGCTATTTGCGATGCATTGATTCAGATTATGGAGATATGTGGAGATGTGTAGATGAAAATGAATATAGAGTCTCGTTTGGTTTTTAGACGTTAACAATTTACTGCTGATTGCGTGCTGGGCAGTTTGCGGGCCCGCTGGGGACACTTATCGAAAACGCTGCTTTCTCATAATTGACTTGAATCATGTTGGCAATATGCATGCGTGTGGACTGACTGATTGATTGATTGATTGATGGTTGGAATTTGTGGGGTGTTTTGCTCGAATTTTCGCATTGCACAAACGCCTGCTTGTTGCGTGTGTGTGTGTTGTGGTACGCTTGGTTTTCATTTCCTTTGCCGCGTTTCGCGGCCTGCGGTCAAACACATAACGGGGCATTCAGCTATTTCTCTAACGCCCACTAACTCTTTACCTGCCTCTCTTCCTCTTCTCCCTTGTTCTGTGCTCTGGTGTAATTGCGTTTATTGTGCGTTTGAGATTTGTAATTCGGTTGTGTGTTGTGTGTTGTGTTGTGTATGTGTTGGTGTGTGAGCCATGCACGTTGCCGTGTTGATTGAAAATGGCTTAAGTAATCGACAGTTGATTGGTTGATTTGATTGTTGCTGTGCGTGTGTGTGTGTTGCTGTTGTGTATGTTGAATAGTGCGGATTAGTTTTACTGTTATGCCCATGAATGGTATTTTGTGTGTTTTACTCCATCCCATAGCGGTGTAAATCTTATTACGAAATTTCAGTTCAAGTGGGCGGAAATATATGAATTGTTAATTTTGAATTGAATTGAAGGTCACGTTAATGCCAAGTAGTAATTATTATTAAATTATTGAAACTCCACATGATTTACATTCAAATTTAATTCAAAGCTCATATGTTAATTAACTTACTTAAACAACTTGTGCTAGAACTTATATTTCTATATTCACAAACGCTGCGATTTGATGTGAAGTCGACAGAGATTAGCCACTTTTAGATGTTTTGAAATGTACATTTCTTGAGCATTTCTTTAACATTTCTTGAGCATTTCTTTAGCATTTCTATGTCAGCTGCGTCTTTCAATGCGTCTGCCTCAGAACCCTGACCTAAATGCATTGGCTGGTTGCATGCCTGGCCTTTGGTGCGGCTGTTGGGCGCGGGGTGGACTCTTTGCCAGAAATAAGCTGCAGGCGCTGCCTGGCGGCGCTCTGTGGCTACAAACATTTTTGCGGATGGACGCAGCCACGAGGACCACTTTGTTTCGAGCAGCTTAAGCGGGCGCAGGCAGCAGGTGAATGCAGGAAACGAGTTGAGTTTGGTGTAAGCGAGAGGGGGCGAGGGGAATCGTACAGAAAATCCAAGCAGGCAAACGGCAGCGAAAGAAACGTAAAATGCCGCAAAATGGCGCAAAAGAAAATCCACTTTACCGTAAAAGTTCTCAGTAGTATCGTTGTTGTTGTAGTTGGCTGTTACCTTTAGCAAAAGGCAGCTATTAGCTGACCTGAAAAGCTTGGCCCGGCTTTGAAGTGGCGCTCACTCTTAGTGGCTTCATATGCACTTCAATATTTAACATAAACAAATATAAACAAACTACATCAAGTGTATAACAATGAGCTTCTGTCTGTGTGTATGTGTGTAAGCCTCGAGTGTGTAAATATGTGTGCGACTGTTTACATTTCTTTAGTGCCAAGCTGACAGATCAAATAGGAAATCTCTCAGCTTCTGTTTCGGTTTCAACAATCACAAAAATAAATTATAAAAACTTTCAGGTTTGTTTGTGGTTAGCTTATTTATCTGACAGCATACAGAAGTGGATTTTTTAAATTAAATTATATGTATATAGCTTTTTGTTCAAATTAAGTTTTAGTCATTTTATTTAATTATTTATAAAAAGTTTGTAGTTTAACTGAAAAATTTCAAAATTTTGATGAAGGGAAATAAATATGTTGTTCAAGATATAATGTGGTTGAAATAAATAAATAAAATATTAAAATATTAAAATAAAAATTACATTGATAATCGTTTCGAACCTATTCTCCGCCTTGAAGATCGGTTAAGATTAAAATGAATTTTCTTATCAACTCACTTAAGTTTGGGGTTAATTCCTTGTTATGTTCGGCTGAAAACCACCCAAATAGTTTAGCCTATTCAAAATTTTGAATTAAGCTTCTTGTATGTAAAATGCAATTTCTGTTTTTTTTTATATAACGGCCCGAAATTTTACAAAGTCAATTAAAGTTCATTGTCAAATATAGCCACAATTTGAATTTTTTTTTACGTTTTTGGGTAATATTGCATATCCAATAAAATAAAACGATTCAATGCTGAATTTAATCAAAAGAAAAAATGTTTTAACTCTTAATATCAGAGTTCTTATATTAATTTTAGATAAAGCAGCTTATGATTGAGGCATTATCTCTTTCGAAACTTTGTTATTCAAACATTTTAAAAGATAACAATTATTTTTTGTTTATCTAAAAATAAAAGTTCTAGAATTGAGATTTAGTTTAAACCCGATTTTCTTATATACAAATATTATTTTATAAAATAAGTAAGGAAATGAATATCATAAATTAAGCATTGAAATTCCACATAGCTCATTTTATTTATAATTCATCTTGACTAATTAATCATAGATGGTGAATTGGCAATGGCTTGACTCTTTTCAGAGATCAGCACTGATTGCATTTCTTGTCATGTAAGTTTTCAGAACTAGCTCAATGGCTAGATTGCTACTGGTAACAGCATCAGCAGCATCAGTAGTAACATCGGACAGCCTGTCACCTGCCAGATAGCGAGATCCAAGTCCTGGTGGCTAAAGCCTTGGGTGGTCAATTTTGAGTAGTTGGCAACGTTGCGAAATCAAAACAGCAATGATTAATGTCAACACAATTGACATAAACTATGGAACGGCTGCAGCCAAATGTGGGCCCATGAAAAGAAGGCGGAAAAACTCAACTCGAAGTGAAGATGCAATTATTGATGGATTATTTACTGTCAGCACTGTCCGTTATGACACTGAGATATGGGCACAGGGCGGTCAATTGCTCAGACTTCGTCTGCGTCTGGAAAATGTCTGCGTCCAATGACAATCACTAGACAGGAGGAGATCGAGCATCGACTCCTGGTTGCCTGGGTGCTTCCTCTAGGCAGTTGGAGTCGTTGCATTTTCTTAGACATTCTGCTGACTTTGCAATTTACGACCGCAATTACATTGTGTGCTTGCTGCTGGATGCCACGCCGTGTGGCAGGCGTCATTAGTATTCAATATTCAATAACTTGCATTGATGCATTAATTGCGCGTAATCGTCCGCCATATAAATAACGAACAAATGATGGAACTCACAACGCCCCAAAGTCCAGGAAGTGCGGAGTCGTCGCCACGTCTCATTTGCATAGACAGCGCATATTTGTGTAATTATGCGTGGAATTACTGGGGACGCGTAGGACTGGCAGGGAATTGCTTTCGGGAGCTGTCGTCATACAGCGCATAGCTTCTTGTCATGCCGTGAGACTTTCGCCGCCAGTCGTTTGCCTTTGCCGTTAATTATATTGACAGACGGCTGCCCGGCTGCGGGTCGGGACCACCAACAATGTCAGTTGTCGTTGTCAATCGTTAAACGTTTAATCGCACTCTATATGATAATGCTCAAGTCCAACATTGTGATTATGCCCTTCTAATTGATAATTTGTGTTTGAGACGACTATTTGATTTGGCCGCCATCAAACCATTTAATATGCACAACGTCATATGAGAATTTCTAACTCTAAAACGGAACTTTATTTTAAATTTTGTTAACAAATTTATAAAAATATCTTTTGGCTACTACATAACGGCATTATTAGTTGGGTGGGTCTATGAAATTCTATAAAATTAAAAAAAATGTAATAAATATGTCAAATTAATAATAAATACGAGAAAAGTATTTATAGCTAAGAGTGGTACCCTACGTCCTACCCTATGTCTCGCTTCGAGCTGATGCTTGAAGCATTATAGGTTTCTTCTATTTATAACAAATGCAATCGAACATAAACACATTTTACAGGGGCTATGCTTATATATGTATTCATAAATTACTTAAGTTTAAATTTAATTTATATCATTTATAGTCTCTATTTAAAATAAAATTTAAAAAAAAATAAATCTTTTATCCTGCTTACTTTTCGATACACTACAACACATACTTTATTTGCTAGATAAGATAAGATAAAGGAAATTGCAACTGTTGATAATAGCGATAAAAGTATGTAATCAGTTGACTGATAACAGAAAAAGACTTCTATGAATATCCGATTCTGAGAAGAACTCAAGTTTAACTCATGTATGACAAGATATTGCCTAAGTTTAGCTTATGAGTTCTTATTAAGCAGCTAGAATATTATTAGTATACAATTGAAAGTCTTTAAAATTATGTTAGCAAGATTCAAAATATAGATATATTTGTAAATTTTTTAAATGTATGTTTCTATATACTCGAAAGCATATATATTATTTATAGTCAGAGAAGTATCTTTCTATAATTCACATTATGAAAAAAAAAAATTTAATAAAAAAATTTAATTGTGCGTCGGCCGGGAATCGAACCCGGATCAACTGCTTGGAAGGCAACTATGCTGACCATTACACCACCGACGCCGCTTGACGAACGATGCCAAATTACTGAATATAAACATTTACATGGAAAGCCAATCGAAACCCTGTACTAAATTTGAATTTAATAGCTTAGCTTACAAAATAACTGCACGCTTGACATAAAATACGTATTTTATTTAAGTGAATTATATTTCCATCAGAATATTTAATTAATTCAAAGATGTTTATCAAAGATATTAATTATATTTGTCGACATTTTGCGCATTTTGCACTTTAGTTCTTTGAAGGAAGCCAAACATTTTGTTTGTATAAACAAATAGAAATGCGCTGTGAATTTATGTTTAGCCAGGGGCAGAAATGAAATGCAATTTATGATGATTGCTTATTTGCTTTGCGAGTAATTTGTTAAATTTGTTTGCCCACATGCGCTGGGTGTCTTGTGCGACGCTTGTAGGTGTTGTGTAGGTGTCAAAGGTCAATTGCTCTTGCTTGTTCCAGCTGCCTATGCTTAAGATTGTGTAACGTAAAATACCAGCCTCCACCAAAGCCTGAATCTTTATTTTATGCTGCTTGACAGCCCGACAAGTTGTGTGTGTGTGTGTGTGTGTGTATGTGTGTGTATGGCATTTTGCCAGGCATTTTGACAAACTTATTAAAAAAGTTTGCCGGCTGCAAAATATCATCATTAAAAGCAACGCTTCGCTGATGGAGCTCGTCATTGCCAGACATTTGCTCGAAAGTTTTGTAGTTTTTTAATTAGGAAGTAATATGTGCGACTATGCAAATGGGCGTGGCAGTTTAATATGCAAATAGTTGGAGCTGTTTTTGTCATTCTCTCAAAAAACAAGAAGAGCAAATAAAATAGTTTTTGGCAAGAAGTTAACTAAATATAATATAAATATATACAATAAATAATTGAATTTTAAAAGTATTTTTAAGTTATTTTTTGTAAATTTAAATAATAAAAATTTAAACATAATTTAAAATTATTTTTTGTAAATTTAAATAATTGAAATTTAAGAATATTTTTTAATTATTTGTTTTTAATTTAAATAATTGAAATTTAAAAAAAGGTTTAAAATTATTTTTTGTAAATGTGAACAATTTCTTAGTTTATTTGAATTTTATTTTATTATATATAGAATATTTAGTTGTTGTCTAACAGGCGCCAAGCAGCATTTAACAAAATTTACATTTATCAATAGAAGTATTTAATGCGTTATGATTTTCTATATATGCATGTATAACTAGGGTATCTCATAGTCCATCATATTTTCAATCGCTTTTCACATTTTATTTAATTAAAACGCTCAACTTTTATTATATTGTTTTATTTGAAGTTTTGGTAATATATTTTTGGGCAGTAAATTAAATAAAATTTTAAAACAATTCAACTAATTCACTCACTCTCTACCCTTTCGACCTCTTTTGTTTCGTTGTGGTGTATATAATGCGAACTGAAGGCGAGAATGTCCTCGTACACTCATAATTGCCCTGCGGTGCTTCAGCTTTGGCTTTTTACTAATAGAATTAGAATGCGCTTCATGGCCAATTTTTAACAAATTTGTTGTTCAGTTTCTGCTGTTGTCGCGCTGTTGCAGTTGCAGTTGCAGTTGCTCAAGCCTCGCGGCTTACAGCCTGCAGTCTGTTTGCCTGCTGCTCGTGTCGCTTAATTAATTGGCGAGGCAAGCGAAAAGAAAAAACAAAATAAAATAAAATAAAATCGAGCGAGCAATGCGACAGCCATGTTAAGGCCGCGTCGGCTGGGAGCGAGGAGCGAGGCTAAGGATGCCATCGGCAGTGTCACCAAAGGTTGATTGGGATCAAGGTGGGAAAGAAGTTGTCTCTTGTTTGTTGTTCGTGTGTGCCGACAATGCCGACATGCCATGAATTGTCCACTTTATGGACTCGCCAAGTGGGTGACTGGTTTCTGTTTTCTTCTGTTACTTTTCCAAAGATGTTTCTTGTTAGTTTTGGGTATTGTGGCTTGTTTGTACATTCCTTAACGATTGACTCAAGTGGTAGAATGTTTGGCAAAAGCTAGGCAAGGAAAGCTCTAAAAGTTATATATGCAAAACTTTTATAGCAGCAAAAGTGCTTTATTATGAAAAAATCGAGTGTTTACTATTCGATAGATATTTAAAATTTATCAGATTTGAGACTTATAAATATATTTATAATAATCAAGACCCAACATCTCATCATCATCTCATCTATTAATGCTGATCAAATATATTTAGGTACATATTGATGACATCGAAGAAACTCCGCTTATTTTATATGAATCTCCAACAGAAAATGAAAAACTAGACTTTATAATATTTATTTATAATATTTAATATGTAACGTGATTTTCAACTAAGTTATTTTGGCACATGAATTAAGTATATTTATGTAAAATTAAATTTTATTAAGATTCAATAACCTCATTCATCCCATCCTTACTCTATCGACATTCGCAAACAGATCAGTAAAAACTAGACTATCTCATATTAAAAGAACAACTCATTTCAATGTCATGTAACATGATTTTCAACTTAGTTATTTTTTCACATGCATTGATTATCAGTTAGTATATTTATATACAATTAGATTTCATTTATATTTTATACTCATTCATCCCATTTTTACCCCATCGACATAGGTCAAACCTCAGTGCCTGACAAAATTGCAGTTGTTTGCGAATATTAGCAAATTGAATGTCAATAACTAACGGTTAAGCTATGCTTTAACATATTACAACCAAATGCAATTAAGCTAGTAGCAGCTGCCTCGTTAGGCTTCCCCCACCCCCTACTAAAAATCACGACAATTAAACGGTAAGATTTTAAGCCTAAAAATGAAAATAACAACAAAAAAGTAAATGCTGCGCATGACAACGGAAATTAAATTGCATGAAATTGGAAAATTATTACCACGCACGCCAGTACACACACACACTTACAGATACACACACACATTGGCAGATTTGCATAGTGCTGAGGTAACTGTGCAATTTGGTCAACCATTTAAGCCAAATTAAGGCCCCGTTGCAAGCGTTTGGCCGTGCCTCCTCCTGCTGCTACAGCTCCTCGTGCGTGTCGCTGTGGTCACATGCAATCAAGGCTGCAATTTTCTTAACCAGTTTCCTTTCTGCCTATTAGCCAGTTGACAGTTCGTGTGCGTAACGCGGCCTCCACAGCATCTCTCAACCCGTCTGCAGTAATTTTTCTAATGATGACACGACCAGACGACGTCGAAGACTAAAAGAAACGCTTTTCTACATACACACATAAACACACACACACACATTCTATACTCGAGTGCATCCAGGTTTAGCTGGCTCTTGGCATGCATTGGCAATCAGTTGGCAGTTTGTTTGGCTTAATCGCCTGCGTAATTGATACGCGTGTGTCTGGAGCGTAGAAAAAGGGCGCGGGACGCACAGCGTAAAAACTTTTCTTTTTAATTAAAGCGAACGCTCTTTGACTATCCGCTGGTAATCGAACAGAGACATTATTACACCTGATTGGCGTAGCTGTAGGAACTCTGCTCAAAATGCTAAATGCAAGTGGAAATGGCATCGGTTAGATTGAAATTGATGTTGAGATTGATATGCGTGTGGTCCACATAGCTTGGATGGGAGCTGGCCAAAGAAACTGGTCTCGAGCTGTGAGAGAGATAGCGATATTCATTTGTAAAGCTACACGATCAACATTGTAATCGTTTGTTGATTAAAATAATTTTCTTTCAATTTATTTAAATTCTGATTAATTGGTATAAAAAAATAATCAAATTAACTCGAAGCTGTCCTTCGCTGATCCTAAACAACAAGCAACTTCCCCAAGCTCATTATATTGCATATCTTAGAGTTCATCCCGACTGTTTGCTATCTGAACTCTCTCAACTATGGGAGAACGCAAGCAACAGCAACATTGACAAAATTCAATGAGCACAATCTAAGATCCTGAGAACTATTACTGGGGTATCAATGGTATGTTTGAAACGCGAATCGAGAACGAAGGCTCATAGTGATCTGAACATTCTACCACTAAAAGATGAAATACCATACCAAGCACACCATTCAACGACCTTCCAGCCCAGCAATAAAACATCGCGCGTAAGCCTCTTTCAGTCAACTTGACTGTTAGTAAATTAATATTATTATAAGATTTGCTAAACTTTTTTATTAGACACTTTCTGAAGTAGATCCAATAAATAAAAGCAAAGCATAAAAAAAAAAAACTCGAAACGGCACGCAATATTTTTATATAAATAAGTTTTTTGGGTTAGAAAAACTTAAACTTAAAAAAAATAATTAAGTTTTTCTTAACACATTATTAAGACATTTCTATTAGCCTACCCAAATAAATACGTTTCATATTCAATTCATATTATCTTGACAAATTCTTTTCTTTTTCTGTGAGCTGTAATATAATATTAGTAAAGAGTACATGTTTTACAAGTATTTTCTGCTTACTTAGTAAAATAGATATACACTAAAGGTGAGGAAAATAATAATAACAATATAATATATATCTATTTTATACAACAAAAAAATATATTTATTGTATGGCTCTTACTTTGCTCAACTTCCTTAGCTATTGAAGGAACTGCAATATCAACCACAACCTCGCCCAATAACACATATTGCGAGTGTGTCGAAAATTACAATTACAAATATCTCGTTTATTTTTAGGGTCAGAGCCTGGGGGCTGCAAATATGATGGGCAGCAATCGTGTTAAGGGCCCAGAGGAGCATCAGGCTAAAAGCGACATAGACAAATATTGAGTTCCAATCACTCAGCTGTGAAGATGCCGCAGAGCAAACACAAACAGCAACAACAACAACAAAAGTGGGCACAAATAAACCGCACAGCGGCATAATAAGTATGGCATGAAAGGGACAGGGATAAATTGAGAGTGAGAAAGAGAGAGAGAGAGAGAGAGATATACCTTATGTGCCATAAATATGCAGGCCAAACACAAACCGCAAAAAAGGAACTACTGAACTACGGCCACCAGCAAACAAATAAACAAACGTGCCGTCCGTCCGCCAGGCGAGGGGATGTGGCATGTGGGCGTGGCACGCATTGAAAATGCCAAAAACGTAAAACGCAGTGTTTCATTTTTGCTCTTTTGAGGCGTGGCAGCCAAAGCAAATATTAGTTTAAAGTGCGGTAGTAGGGCTCGACGCTGCCTGGGTCCCGACAGGCACTTAATATCAGTATTTTGTTCTTTTTTTGGGGCTTTTATGGTCAGCAAGTTGAATTAAATTACATAGTCGAGCATAAATAACTTAACTAAGCCCACCAAATGCTGGTCAACCAAACTCATCCCCCGGAGCTGCCTGGTTGCTGTTCGAGATACAAATGTATCTACAAGTAATGTGCTGTTGCTGTTGGCAGCTTGTAATTTACTTAATGATGCTCAAAGTGATTACAAATGCAGTCGAGCATGCTTTACATATTGCACTTGGTCATGTTCATGTCAGGCTCACACTTGTGTGCCTAACAACAACAACTTGAGCTTTTGAGCCAGTCTGTGTGTGTGTGTGCGTGACCTGACCCTAAAGGATCTGCCGAGCAGACGCATAAATCGCCAGCAAATCAATTTCGCTGGCTGTCTGGAAGTTCTTATCTTTTTGCATGGATATCCAATATGAGCGTAATCCAAGGTCAGTGCGTGTCCACAGAGAGCTGGCGACTCTCGCGCTCTGCTGTGCGTGAAAAAATCTTAAATATTTCACGCACGTTTTTCGCATTAATTGATATTTGCAGTAATACGCATAAGTCAAGACATGACAGCAACGAAATGAATAGCAAATGAACGCAGCAGGAGTTTCAGCTCCTCCAATCAAGCAGCACAGCCAGACTAAAATGTTGGTTTATTGTTTTTCAGATTTAGTATTTAATATTTCTCAAGTCCTCTTTTAATAGCATCTTTAAGTGAAAGAAAATACAGTAATATAGCTCTTTGTATTAACATTTGGTATAGCTTTGTTCTCTCCTCATGCATATACTTCTTTCTTCATGGCTATATGTATTAACATTTTGTGTGAGCTCCTTGGCCAGCTTGTTGACCAAATCTTTAACAGACTTTGCCTCCATATGGCCGGACGAAGGAAATTAGTGCAAACAAAGCGTTTGCCATATGCAAACGGCATACTAATTAGTCAGACGAGTCGAGACGAGTCTCCTCCTGTGGAGTCATCGACCTTGGCTCTCGACTTCATCATGGAATGGCCAACAATATTATTGGTTTAAATATTTACTTGACAAGCGAATGGGCAGCATAATTTGATTTCAAATGCAAATATTTGATGACACTCAAAAATGTCGTTTTAAATTTCAGAGCCCAATAATTAGATATGTATGAACTAAACACAACGCAGACAGCATAGCTGTGGTCAAATGCTTAGTAATTGAAATTTAATTGAATGATTTTAATGTACGACTGTTTGGAATCAGTTAGTACCAGATGCTGCAGTCTCTCTCGGCTAAGTGAAATTAAACAATTTGTGCGACACTAAATTAATTACAAAGCAATGCGAAATTACAGCAACCGAAAATAGTTTCATCTGCAGATGATTAGAGCCATTTAAGCTATGTAAATATATTTAGTTAAATATTGTTAAAAATAAAATATTTACTTGTGCGTCGGCCGGGAATCGAACCCGGATCAACTGCTTGGAAGGCAACTATGCTGACCATTACACCACCGACGCCGCTTGAAAGATGAGGCCTGGAAATTAAAATTTAAACAACATGTTCTAAATATAATAATATAAACAGCCTCGCATTTATAATTGAAGAACAACTATTTTGCCTATGAAGCTTATCTAATTGGGTCAACTTGTAGAACAAAGGCTACAAAATCTTTTCACGCTTTTATTAAAATTTATGTTCATGTAAGCTGAGCCAGTGATAGAGTTGAGTTTTAGATTAGTCTATAAAAATTTGTTATATTGAATAACACAAAACAATTTGCCATCAATAAGTCAATATTTTGGGTAGTACGAAGTTAAGTCTTAAAGAAAATAAAACACTTGTGAAAATTTTTCTGTGACATATATATATATATAGGTACCTCTATTTAGAATGTATTGAATCGTTAAGTTTGTAGTTACATATGTGTGGATCCGACCTATATATAGATATGCCTCTTATTATACCTTTCTTCTTTTTGATCAATGACTAAGTTATAGTAATACGATTATAGTAATATTTCAGTGGTTTTTAAATTACTTTAAGAACGAATTTCTGAAATATACGGTGAAAATCTCGAAAAATATCCTTTCTATTCAATTTTGGTCAGATGTGAGCTTTTATTATGCTAAAGAACTTGCCATGTTCCCAATCTCACATACACGATATGTTTACAAAAACAAAGACCTAATTTGAAGTGTTTAAGCGTATCAATTTGTTAGACACGTAATTTGAATTCCTTTGAGATATGACGATGAACCTTTCACACAGATGGATTCATCTTATGAAATCTAATTTGCTTCTTGCTTGTAGTATTTTAAGTTAAAGATCTCAATACGATATAAATTTAGGGTAAAATTGTTTAAATTAAAATTGAATTTAATAAAACATGTGAATTTAAAGCTGTTTTAGGTATTCTATTGAAAAATTCTTTTAAAATGCCACTACACACACAAATAAAGGTTACATCCACACTTCATAAAGTTAGTTATTTAATATGCACATAATGCTGATACTGATACTGATCAATGCCGACTCTGAAGTCTTAAAAAGAATTTTCATACTTTTCTATAAAAAGATAAAATTTAAAGATTTTGAAAGGGTTAATGCTACATAAATATTGACAGAAAGAAGTTCGTGCTTTTGTGGTTCGTGTGAGCCGAATCTTTATCAGTGCCAAGAAAATTAAATTCCTTAACATAAATTTCAACCTTCTATCAAACCAGTATAGTAATATTAATTTCTTTAACATTCATTTTGCATATATTTCATATTTAGCTTTAAACAAGTCCATGTTAAAAACCTGACAAATTTTCTAAGCTGCATTTGTTTTCTCTGCCCCTTTCTTTGTGTCTGAAGAAGAAAACTATTTAAATGATGCCCATATTAGGCTCTTTATTCGTGTATCTTGTTTTGGTCACCCACCCCCAACAAGTAGGCCCTTAAAGCCACATGCGGTCCACGAACTATTTATTATGTGTTGCTGCCGCCCTTCGCAAATGAGCCGTTAAAATGAACAGTAGAAGTTACCGAACGCATCAAATCGTGTTGAGGTTCGCTCCGCAGTCGATCTTCTTTAGTCTGAGGTAGGCCTATGAATCGCTCGCTCCATGTAGGCTTTTAATTAATTTGTACGATCTCCGCACAGCGTGTAGGTAATTTCCCGTATCGAAAGCATTCGCTGGCCTAACAAATTTCAGCAATATATCAAAATAGAAGTACAGACAGAAACAGAAACAGAAACAAAAAAACAAAGCTCGAATTGGTTGAAATACCCTGTAGACAGTGGATATATAGGTAAAGAAGGTGAAATGAGTGTGAATGTGGAGACGAGTCCAAAAAAGGATTTATCAGTTTTTTTTTTTAGCTAAAACAGATAAATATTATATAAAATAATATGATTTTTTAACAGAGCTTTCAAAACAAAACACATTTAAATTGTAGGTCACAATAGATTAGTTGCGAGTCTAAGGCAATTGAAGCACTGTCTATGCTTTATATAAAATCCAAATGCAACATCTCCCCTATTTATAGGGTATCCTCCAGTCGGTCACCAGCGACTAGAACCCTCTCTCTTTTTCACTTGAACTTGTTCAGTTTTTACAAGGGACTCGCTGCTACCTTTTGGCCATTTCGCTGCGTCTCATAATTGATTGGCTCTGTAAAGCTTTTAGCCCGTTGTTGTTTATTTCGATCCCTCGCTCTGCGACCTGCGACCTTTTTGGGTCAGTCGAAAAAGTTGACACTGATGCCAAATGATGTCATTGCGCAGTTTGCGGTTGGATTTGTATTATTCCTTTGTCAATTCTTTGTTTTCTTTTCCGATTTTGTTTTTTTTTTGCTTTTTGTTTGTTATTGAAATTCGTGGCAATAGAAACTTGTTGCTTTAAAGCGCTTTGTGTAATTTATCTGCGCGCATTTTTCTTCGTTTTTTTCTTGTCTCTGCTTGTGAGCACGATTTTGAAGCCTATTGAGTTGTCTACTTTGCTTAATTGAGTCTATTATTTGAACTTAATCGTTTAACAAAGCCGTCTCTGAATCATGCCTAAGGCTCTGTTTTATGGGGCTTAAAATTGGGAGTTGGGTGAAGTTGTATTTTATATCAAGGCCACGGGCATGGTCTGGCATTTTGATGAATGGATTATGAGTTTTGACTTGTTACTTACGGCTATCGAGTTACAAAGTTGTGTATTCAGTTTTGAGATATCATGTGTTGGGGCATACCCTGTACTCTCTAGGTCAGTAAATGCCATGGGGTCGAAGAGAAGCGTTCCTTACTCAATAAGCAGCTGACATGCACGAAGTAAAAGATTTCTTAGTAGTTTATAGATCAGCTCAAATATTGAAATACCTTTACAAATTTGTAACTTTGGAATCTCAATTGCTGAGAAACCCTCTACAAAAGCATTTTTCTAAGCCAAATGCAAATTAGAGTCTTTCATTTAAAAAGATAAATGCTACCACTAAAACGAAAATCCTTTTGAAATATTCATTTTGAACAAAAATACCAAAACGCTTACGCACATTTTAACCAGCTGAGAGCTTATCAACGGTTCGCTTCACATATTAAATCGAACACGATTCTTGGCTGTGCAACAAAGTCCTTGAGCTGCGTGCTCGGCCATCGCAAAAAAATTACATATGCAAAAAGGGAAAACGTAGCGAACGGAAACTGCATAATCAAAAATCACAGCAAGCGGTAATCAACGGACCATATATTTTTAAGACCTCCCCCTGCTCCGTGCTGCCGTGAGCTGGCGAGAGGAACGCGCTTGTGTAGCCCACACAGCCTGCAAACAGGCAACGATCAAAACAAGTCCCAGAGCCATGGAGAGCTTGGCAAACATTTGGCCAGAATGCCAGAATGCCACATGCGGCGCCTGGAGCTGCTGGGGATAGCAGTAGTAGTAGTTGGCTGCTGAAAGCAAGTTGTCTAAGTCTGAGGCAACAGAGCAGACATTGAACTTGAGGCATGGCATATGAATTTTTAATTGCATGCGGCATGCGAAACTTGCCTCGGCAATTAATTACGCATCGATTTGTGACTGGGCGAATTGCGAGTTTCAAGCATGTGCATCATTTGCATTTGACGGCAGGGGCTCGACTCGAATTAATGAAAACCAGCACAAACTCTCTCAGCCCCCATCTTAATTGTTGGCCCTGACTTGGCAACTTTTGGAAATTGCCTACCGTCAGATAAACCATTAGTTCTGTACGGGAAGCGCCTGCTCATGAAGTCATCAATGTATTGAGTCTTGGCTTGGATTTTCGTGTAGGAGTCTCTCTTTGGTCATTGTTCCAGCCAGCACCTAAAGCTCATTCATCAATAATTTCCAGGAAACGAGTGCTTGATGCCAAAACTGCATTTGACTGATTGACATGCGTGCTCTGACCTGGTTTTGGCATGCCTCTCGTTTCTTCTTCAGATCCGTCTGGTCTGACTCGTCTGTTGCTGTGTTGGCTCTTTGCATGCTCATGAATCACGTCTGTTAACTGGTTAGGAATATACTCACCTGTCTGCCTGTCAGTCGACAGCCAACATGAGGGATCAACTCACAACTACCTACTAGTTGCTCTCTCTCTCTCTCTCTCTCTCTCTCTAGATGATGGCCCCCAGCTAAATTGCAGGTAAATAATTTTCAATTAACTACGAAAACATGTAGAATACATAGTAAAGTCTCGCTATAGGTGGCCCTATGCTTAGGTATCTGGTTGTAAGAGCAGAGTACTTTTTAATATGCATATCAAAACTTTGCTTAACCATTAAGCAAAGAATTAAATATCTGTCAAGTTTGCAATGGAATAGTAGCATAATTTTATAAAGTATCAAAGTAAAGGGATTAAAAATTAAGAATTTAAAGAAAGAATTTTATTATAGACTACTTTTGATGGACTTAAGATACTTTAAAAGCTAACTTTGACTGCTAAAAAATATTTTACTAATTTATACATAAATATAGAAAAAAAAGAAATAAAAAAAAATTAAATTGAAATTTAAAATTTCTAAAAAAAAAAATAAACATTTATACATAAATAGATAAGTTTGTATAATAATTCTTTTATTTCAGAATTAAGGAAGAATTTAAAATTTCAAATAATTTTACATACTATTTACAGCAAATATTAAAATCAGAGAGAATCAAAATAACATATAAATATGTATCACAAATTTTTTATTTGAAACCTTAAAGAAAAAAAGGATTTCAAATATGTTTTTTTGGAAATTGTTTGCTTCAAATATTAAAATTAGATGCCTCTATAATTTAAATAATATATAAATATGTAAATATGTATAAAAAAATGTTTATTGCTGAATTTATGAGAAAAAAATGCAATATATATTTTTTTATATTGTTTACTTTAATTGTTAATATCAGAAGCCCTTAAATTTATAATAATATAAAAAGATGTATACAAAATTGTTAAATTTAAGAGTTTTAGAAAAAGAAAGAATTTTCGAATACCTTTTTATATTGTTTGCATCAAATTTTAAAATCATCTCGCCTCTATAATTAACAACCAATAAAAAATAGTTTAACCAATCAAACAGTTTGTTATAATAGAGAAAACTTCGTGATATATGAAACGATGTTCAAAATGGAATATGCGCAAAAGGAATTACAAATTACACACTGAGCCGAGGACCTGGTTATGCTCTGTGCTAGAAGGAAGGGAGTTGGAGTTGGGAGCGCTTCAGTTGATGATTAATGTAAGTCGCGTACAAGGCAAAGTCAAAGACTGCGAAGATGATGGGAAGGATGACGGCGATGACTGCGTTTCCTGGAACTGCCAGGCACAATGGGCATTGGCCAATGGGCAATGGCCAATGGGCAATGGGCATTGGGCAATGTCATTGCCTGGCTGACAGTAAATAATCTATCAATAATTGAAGATGCTCGCGTTGAGGCTCGTGCTTGTTCCCGTGCCCATGGACCACACTTGGCGTTGGCAAAAGGATTTTTTATGGACCCGACGCTAGTCTAGCCAGCGACGCTGCTGCTGCTGCTGCTGATGATGATGATGATGCTGATGATGATAGCCATATATGTATATAGTAGTAGGCAGCACTCGTGCTGTCCCTGGCCTCGCTTTTATGCTCGACTGTTTTGCGCTCGATTCGATTATTTATGTCATTTGCTTTGACATTTATCATTCCACGATTCACGTTTTTGCCTTTGTCAAGGCCAGACCGGGCCAGACCGGACCTGACTGGACGTTCTATCGGCGCTGTTGTCATCGTTCTCCATATCACAGCAGCCCATCCCATTATATAGAATCCCATCCTATTTGGCTGTTGGCTATTTATGGCCGCGCTACTTAACATAAATTTTATTGCTTTTGCTGTTGCTCATTTGGGGCTGCTTCGGTTTAGTCAGCGCGAAACATTGACCATCATCTACCCGACTCCCGACTGCCTACTTCTCCCAGCCCTCCTCCCCTTCAGCAATCGAGCTGTCTATGAATTGATGAGCGTTCATTTATTGCGTGATTAGTTCGCGTGGTTCGTTTTTATGGCCTTTTAAAGGAGCAGCCAGCACAATTTGTACCGGTCGCATTAGCGCTTTTGATATATGCCACATCATATGGATATGCCTGAGTGTATCAGCATGTGCCTGATCGGCTCTGAGGGCATTGACAAGAGAACTGAGAGTCTTTTTGATGTTGGCTTTGGGAAAGTAAAGAAATGAATTTGGAACTAATTTTACTTTAATTCTTTTTAATTGCAAATACAAACAATACGATAAAGGGTTTATAATGTAACCCAATGAAAATTATTAATCAGAAAATTAAAATTTTACTTTTTGCTATATTTTAACAAATGCATATTTTAACAAATGCATTTTCAAAATATGTTGAATTCTAGTTCTGATTTTATTTCAGTTCCAGTTCAGTTCAGTATTCTATTTCCAGTTCTGATTTTATATTTAAGAAAAGCGCTTTTGGACTAAATTACAGAGGCCAAGAAAATTTTTTTCAATTTAGTTACGAAAAACCAAATTTTGAACAGATCTTAAAGCGTTTATGAGAGTAAAAGTAAAATTTTCAGACAAAATAAATAACCTAAAAAATTCAAAAAAAAAAAAAATAATAGATTTTCGAACACAAAATGAAGTATTTAAAAAAGTTGAACTGATATGGATATTTTGATTTCAGATTAAGATTTTGCAAGTCCAATTCTTTAGGAATAACATTCATTCAATTCAATTCAAAAGTTAAATTCTTGACTGGCTTGATTTCTTAACTTTGATAAGATGCACTAATAAACGTCATCATTAGTCAATCAATTAATCAAGTTTATTGGTTGAGTTCTTGTACATTCTTTTTGCTATAAATGTAAGTTTCAACACTAACTTGCCTGCAATTCGAATCAAAAAACAATGCTTTAAAAAAACTAACCCACTTAGACATCTCAGCTACAGACTACAATAAGAAACACTCCTACACATACATATTTATAGACATTTAATTTTATATAAATACTTCAAATATAATCCCATTATTCCAGCTAGTGCTCACACTTGCAAACTCCGCCATGGTTCAAGGTGTTCGTGCACACCTTTATGGGTCATTAATGGACATGTTGCGGGCACAAGAACGACGCCAACTTTTGCATTCGCCGAATGAGCTGAGAACATTGGGGAAATGAAAGGAGTTGAGATGTTGGCCACTAAAAACTGAATGCCGACAAAACGAGCTCAATAAAAACTGTCGACTGAACAATAAAACAAAATGACAATTTACGATTTTATTTACGAGCTGCACAGAGCCACTCCACAAAGATGAGGTGGAGCGGGATGATGTTGAAGTTTTTCTTCTTCTTTTTTTTGGCAAAACCCAAAATGAAAGAAAAGTTGTCGTGACTTCAAAGCAGCGCCTAGAAATTCGTCATGCCCATTGCGTGTGCAACAAACAAATAAAGGGAAACTCGCAACTCGCAACTCGCAACTGAAACTGGAACTGCATAAATTATGCGCGCCCACCAAGCGGAGCTGTCAACGCCAGCGACCTTCGACTTCTTATCTCATTGTGAACTGGAGCAAATTGTTTTTATTTGTGCGCATCTCCCAAAGCGATCCGACAGCCCTCACCTTGCCACACTCCGATGGGTGTTGCACATAGAAGCGCCTTCAATTTAGGAGTTCTTCACCCCTTGCAGTATTTTTGGCCTGCATTAATTGAAAGTTTATTAGTCGCGTTGGGTGAGGCGTCGGCGTAGCCATAATTTAATTTACTTGCAATGCGCCATGCAATGCAACGCGGCTCTGAGTGTGCCTGCCACAAATGGTGGCAACTCGGGCCTTTTGTTACTCCGACTAATAGCAACCATAAATATATCTATTTGAAAGGCGCAAGTGTTGCAGCATATTTGGAAATCCGAGTTCCGCACACGGTTTCAATTAAGCCATGGGCGTGACAAGTCAAATGTGGGTGTCAACCGAATGGATGGGGGCGTAAAAGGGGCGTGTCTCAGCCGTTGAAAGGAGCTTCGAGTGTTGTGACTAGTTTTGTGGGTGGTCAGAGGCGTTGTAATTAGTGTGCCCGCCTTATGGGTTTTATATATATATATATATATGTGTGAGTGTGTGCGTGTGTGTGTGTGTGTGTGTGGCCACAAATTGATATGTGATTGTTTGTCAAGCTAACAATATAATGCTCAATAAGTATAAGTAGTCTATTATGTGGATTTATTTGCATGAAAGCCAGACACAAAATTTGGTATGGGGTATTAAATAGTTTATCATATATCTAAAGTCTATCAACTATAACTATATATATAATATATAAATAGCTGCTACTTGCTCTTCTTATCGCTTCCGATCCTTTAGAATATCTTATATTTCTTACTAAGAAAATATCGTTTAAAATTAAGTTCCATATCATCAGGTATATTTTAAACACTGAATTCCCTAATACCCCTTTTTATCTAATCAAAAATCATATTCTAATTGTTTTAATAACATATTATATCCAGTAGAATATGTGAAGTATACAAATATTCGACTCTAGTAATCATCACGAAATTTTTAAGCAAACTCTTCAACGCAAACATACGTATTTTTCAACTTCAAACAGCTGCATTACACCTTTTACATTAACTGTTGAAAAGAAAAGCCTTTGATCTTCAATACCACTTAATTCATAATACTAATATTACAAATACTACTTTCAGAGTCTTGCGTAATCTGGCTCTATTTTTTGCAGTGATTCCCCAACGGAGCTCGCCATGGATACATTTCACTTCATATTGTATCGTAAAAACTTTCCAAATCTGTTTTTCATTACGCAGCTAGAAAAAAGAATCTTAAAGTCGCGACGACAGCGAATGGCTCCTACTTCGGGGCAGGCAGCAGGCAGCCGCAGCTCTGCCCGGCAGCATCTTCATATCCAATGCCAACGCCGCGTAATGCATCATAAATTCACATTAACACTTTGCAGACATGTGCGTTATGCGGGGCCCTTTGGGGCATACATGCTACCCACTCCGCCACTTCTCCACAACTCTACTCCTCAGCTCCTCCAGTTCCTCTCCTCTCTGGTTGCGGCTATGGGTCTCGCCCGCTGTCTGAGTGTCTCAGTTCACATTTATGGCACTCATTTCGCCTTCTAAAAGATACATTTTGTGTGCTATTTGTGTCATGTGTAGAGATGCATCTGTTTTGTTAGAATTTGTGTTGACCGACTTAGTACACTCTCTCTTTATAGCATGGGCTTTATCGAATTGTGACAAAATTTAAAAAAAATACAGCAGTTATTATATTCTGCAATAAAGTACTCTAAAGATGTATCTATATATGCATATATTTAATTTATGAAAACATTATTTATAGCAATTACATATTATTATACTGAAACCAAAAAAAATATTTAACTAAACTTTGAAATTTAAATAAATATTAGCTTTTTAAAAGTTTTTTTTTTAGATAAAAGCCCTTTAAAAACATAATAATATAAAAAATATTACTTAAATACCATTTCCAGTTCGACTTAAGTATATTTTTAAGCATTGTTAAGAAATTAATAAATATTATGTTAAAATTAAAAAAAATACTTTTAAAAAAATTTTTTTTAATTAAGTTTCTTTTATATTTATTTTAATTTCCTAAATAAATTACGTTCTACAATTATTTAATAAAAAGAAATTATATTTAAAACTTAGGTCAAAAGTTCTGAAAATAAATACACAATATTGAATTTATATTCAATTTATGACAATAATTTGCAAAGAAATTCAATTCAATTGTAAAATTATAAAAAAAAAATTATTTTCAAGAAAATTTTTAGTTGGACTGCAATATATTTTTTAATACCATTAAGCAATTAAATATTATATTGAAATTATAAAAAAATAATTTATTAAATTTTTAAATTAATTTTTTCACATTTGTAATCATTTTTTCGATAAATTGACTTGTACAATTATTTAATTAAAATTTTTTTTTCTTTAAAGCGCATTTCTAGTTCGACTTAAATATTTTTTTTTGGTAGTGTTTTGAATATGCAATAAAGAATTTTGTGGCTGTCTGCTGTTTGTGTGTCTTTATACTTAAAGTACAATTTTTATTAGTTTCTTTTTTTTTGCTTTTTTTAATTTTTTATTGCCCATTTTGAGGAAGCTTTTGTGCATTTGTCAAAATTTGAGGATTTACGATCGACATCATCATCAACAGATGCAGCAGCCACAGCAAAAGCAGCAAGAGCTGCATATCCCAGCACAGTTGCGTCGACAGACTACCATGATTTATGTTAATTTGTTGTGATTTATTGAATGGTTTTTATTGGGCATTTTGGGCGGATTTTATGGCGGCGCCTTAAGTGGACTGTCAGCTGGCCGATATTCAAAATTCAGAAATTCAAATGCAACATACAAACAAAATGTCATTCGCTGCGACTG
The DNA here is from genome assembly GCA_035045545.1 of Drosophila gaucha. Taxonomy (NCBI): domain Eukaryota; kingdom Metazoa; phylum Arthropoda; class Insecta; order Diptera; family Drosophilidae; genus Drosophila; species Drosophila gaucha. The sequence continues at coordinate 6,400,091 of JAWNOY010000375.1, forward strand.
TGGCATGTTTTGGTTAATTGAAAATGCGTTGCAACGCGGCACAGTTGGATATCCTGGGAGACTGCGAGACAGGCAGCATACCATGATCAATGTGCGACTGTCATGCAAATTTAAATTTGTCCAAACCAAGAGCCAAAACCGGCCGCAACAACTAGACGACGACATGAAGATCGGAGGAGGGGATCGTGCCACGCAGACGCAGTTGCAGGCTAGACAAGCGGCAAGTTAATTTATGCGCTACAACAGCAACAACACAAAGGCTCCAATAAAGGCTCAACAACAGCTACAACAACAACAACAACAATTGGAAAATTGTTTATGCGTCTGCGCAGCCGCAGCAGCGGACGTTGCGGCGTTTCGAGGCTGTGGCGCGTTTAGTGTTAAACGCTTGATTAAAATTCTTGTAACTGCAACACTTTTGTGGCATGTGTGTTGCTGCACTATTGTTGTTGTTGTTGTTGTTTGCTGTTGCTGCTAGGCTGTTGTCAGAAACAACGGCTCTGCGCGGGATCTTTATGGTGCGCTTGCTTTTGTTGCGTTGCGTTTTACAACATGCATCACGTTGTTGTTGCTGTTGCTGTTGCCGCTTGTACCTTGCGGCTATGGCATTGAGGCATGCGTCTTGGCATTGCATTGAACAATTGTTGTTGTTGTGTTTTGTGGCTGCATGTTGCTCTTGTTGTTTTAATTGAATTGATTTGCATTTTTCACGCAGGCGTTGCTCATTCAGTTGGTTGTTTGCATTGTCTTCTGTAGGGGGATGGGGAACGGGGAACGGGGAAAGGAAGCTGGAAGCTGAAAGACTGGCGAAAGCAGGAAATGCATTGATTGAGGCTGAGAATTTATGTTTTGCTCTAAGAGTCGCTTGATTGATGATTACTAAATAAAATGAAGCGGATATTTCTACTTTATGTATGTAGACCTCAAGCAAGGAGCGTTGCCTTAGGCCAAGTTTGCAGCCAGCTTTGGCCATGTTATATATTAAAGTAAGCCTGGTATAAGATAAAATTCAGCATATAGACAAATTGCTATAATAGAAGTCCGTATTATCTCATTCTACGTATTCCCATATACAATTTGAATTTTGCATTGAAATAAATCTGTTTTTCTCTTGAGTTTTATCTCCTTACACTTGGCCCGTCCATAAACAGCCAACATATCATTTATATTGACAATCACAATATTAATTACAACTTTTATGAAACACGCATTAACGCCCCGAAAAATTGTTATTAATTAATATGTAATTGTAATGGACCCACGACATGACATGCCCACATTTCTTGGCTCAATCGAGTGGTGGCTGGGGGGTTACCAGAAAAAACGCCGCAAGCTTAACAAATTAATAAACTGACCGTCATTGCACGAGAATACCACATAAATCAATTTCAGAAAAGCGCTAAACAATCATAAATAATAATTAAATGTCCGCTGTAAAATGTTATTAAAAACTGGTCGTAATTATTGAAATTTGTGGTGGACAGTGGCCAAACAAACGGCAGATAAATAACGGGAAATTACTCGAGAAATTTAATTCAATTAAAGTATGGAAAAGCGCAACTGCAGCAGAAATTTTTCAATGAAAAGCTCGAAATAGTCTATATAATTCCTATAGCTATAGCTGGCGAGGTACGGCTCGTTAGGTCTCTGTAATGCTTCCTGTACTATCTCCCACTCTCGCTGCCATTTGTTACGGTTTATTGAGCAAAGGGTAGCAAACGAAAGTCAGCAACATATCTCAGCCCAGGACTGTCAAGTGCCCCTCCTCCCTCCTTCCTCCCCCACCCACATTCCTCTTCTAATTGCACATTTGTATGCCTAATCGATCTGTCCGTTTCTATTTGTTACAGCGTCAATCGTGGAATTTGTGTGCCATGTTGTTTTACTTATATTTTCTCTTTATTTAATTTTCCTGTGTTTTTCACTCAGCTGACAGTTCTTTTCACTTGCCCTGGACCAGGTGTCCAATTGAAAGGGTTATCCAAATGAAGCGTGACATTTCTTACATTTTACTTTTGTTTTCGGTTTTTTTAGATGTGAGTTTATATGGCAATCGAGCTATGGGTGAGGACTTTTCCTGCGCTACTGTAAGTTTTTGCTTTTAGCAGTACTTTAAGAGAGATATTTTCTCAATGGCCGCTTAGGTGACAGTTTACAAAAGTTGACAAGCATTTACAGCTATGATAAAGTACAGGATAAATGTGGATCTGGTAAACTACAAAAGGAAAAGACTTAAAATCTTAAATATAGGCTAAACTATAATTTTAAAACAATTTTATAAAACATATATCATCCCATTTGCTAAAGATCATTTAAAGTCCGTATATCGACTTAATTTTATAGCATACCTCGAATATAAATATTAAAATTCTTTTCCAAATTAAACCAATTTCTGATATTCTGATTTTTTAATACCATTTTAAAAATAATAATAGCTGATGGGCAAGTCTATAAAACCTATTTTGATACCCCTTTAATAAAAGATACTAGGGAAATCTTTACAATTTTTATACTATTTCAATAAGTATTATCTTGGCTTTGTTGTTTATATAGAGTTTACCATCATTTCACGATTCGAGACCCGATTTCCGGCTAAGAAACCAATTGCAACACAAGTATTTTTGGGTTGTGCCAGTCAATTAGTGCTCAAAGTGTACTTTCAAATCGCAATCGGTCAAAAAAGAGCCCGTCAAATATTTTGCCAACTAATCCGCTAAAATAAACCCAGAAAGCCCACATCACAGTTACATGAGTTAAGCCTGCGAAGCTGTCATAAATGGTATGCAAAACGTAGGCAGAGGTGGGCAGGTGGGGAAATACTTGAAAACCTAAGCAGCTTACTCTATCAGCCAACTACTAACTAGCGGCAGAGTGAGGGTATTCAGGGTAAAAGTTGCTTTGCGTGTGCGCCGGAGCAAACGCGACAAACGCTGTTCATGTAGCTTAACCGAGTCGAACATGTATTCAAAAAAATATACGAAACTGCCCACATGCAACAGTGCAGCTTGTGGCACGCAATTAAAATCTTCATTAGCCGCGTTTAATTTCCACTTGTGATTAAAAAAAATAAAACTAAAGGGAAATCGAAGTCGGGAAAAACAGAGAATAAGAAATAAATACAACTTGTGACATGTGTCGCTGACTTATCTGCAGCAGCAGCAGCAAGTGCCCCGGCAGGATCCCAAGTCCAAGCTGGACACCTTTCGGCCTGGGGGACACTCTGCTGATTAGCGTTGGCCGTTCGATTCGCTGCATTCGGCTCGATAAGGAGCTATCAATGCGAGCCTAAGTGACAGTTGACTTGTTTATCAATTGACAGCTTTGCTGCGGCTAAATGCCAGACAGAAACACAGATACTCACACACACACACACTGACACATAGATACAAATGCAGCCAGACTACAGAGATTTACGCTGCGCAAAGTAACTGTTAATAAGCTTGTTGCTGCGGCCTGTGAAAATGTTGCTTTTAATTAAAAGTTGTTGCCGCTTTTGCAATTGTGCGTTCGCCTCCTCCGCTCCCCGCCCCCACCCCGCCCGCAATCTGACATTTGCGAGGGGAAAAACTGTCGGAATGTTTGTACATTTGTAGCCCATAGTATTTATACTTGTATTTTAAAGCCCGATGCTGTCAAGATAAAGAAGCCAACAGGCAGCCTCAGCGCATGTTTAACAACCCAAGTATGCAATTGGGAGACGCAAAAAGGCACCGCACACTCCTCACACACACACACACACTCTTGTATTTATTTTTGGGAGCATGTTTAAAACGCAATCCTACGCAATTTCAGTTTTCTTACCAATTTTTTATATATTATGTTTCGCATTATTTATATAAAGCTTTTAAATTGAAGCCAATACGTTAAATATGTTCTGTATGCATGAAGCTGTTTGATGGCAGTTGGTTATCAATGCTCAGCTGAGTATTTGAAAGTGTTATTGTATTGTCAAGTGATCAATATAATGAAGTTTTGCTTTTTAAGAAGTTTAGAACATATTTTCGGAACATTAATATTTTTTGGTAAACAATAAGCTTCCGAGGAATGTAGGAATTAAAAATTAACTCTTCGATCTTGGCGCCTAAATAAGCTAAAGACTTGGAAAAGCACGTGAAAATCAAGTTTGTTTCTAATCATCGATAAATTTATGAAATTTCAGCTAACTTAGCATATCTCAGAAATTTTAACATAGAGTTCAGAAATTTTTTACATAGATTCTCTTAAAGCATGTACAAATACGGAACACAACACTTTTTGGATTATACTTTCCTAAATGGGGATAACAAAACAAATTCTTGAAGGACACGGCACGTCAGTCTTCGATCTTGGCGCCTAAAGAAGCTAAAGACTTGGAAAATCACGTAAAGGTCATGATTGCTTCTAATTATCACAACATATTTGAAATTTCAGCATATCTCAGAAATTTGATGACATACAACTAAGAAATTTGATATACAGATTTTCCTAAACTGTAGAAAAATCAATTTTTTCCAAATGAAGAAAAGAAAACAAATTCTTGAAGGATGTAGCACACAATTCAAGGTATCTTCCTACTCTATACTAGTTTAACATTAATTACTGATAAATATACAAATTGTTGATATATAAATTGTATACTTCATTAACTACTTCACTTTCTACTTCTTACCGGCCACTCACTTGATACTTTATGAACTCGCATTTGGCAATTCCAAATGAAACCACAAAACTTGATTTGCAAACTTTTGTCCTCTTCGCCAGCTTCTAACATTTCTGCAATTAAGCAATATTTCTTGGTCAAGTGGAAACATTACGATGGTCACTGTGGCAACTGGGATTGGGATTACTTTTACAGTTTGTTGCTTTTGTTCTTTGTTGTTAAGTTGCTTCAAGTTGTGCAGGATTCGTGAGGCTGAACTTGCTGCTGCTCACAAAACAACTTATTTAGAGCCTAATGAGCTGGCCCAAGTCCGAGTCGCATGTAAATCTCACTGATGGCTGTTCCACTTACAGGCAACATCCATTTCCATAAATATCAATTAGGGCAAAAAATATCAAAACTCGACGACGTTGCCGGTTCCAAGTCTCCGCCAGCTACCGGCAATCAGGGCCTACCTGTGGTACAGCCTACGCACTGAAGTCTTCGTCTTCGCTTTCGTTTTCGTATTCGTCTCGTTTCATATAATTGGACAATTTAGGTGCTGCTACGTCGCATTTTTGTACCCTCGCTCGGTGCAGCTAATTAAATGAAAATAAAAATGTAGAAGCTCATGGTCTATAAAACCTTCCGGAAACTTTTCAGCTCCAGTTTTGGTGTTCAAGCGTAACAGCGATATGCTGTGGGCGTGCCACGTCAAGGTTCAATGGGTTTTTATCAACAGTTTACTCAATTTATGGATAATGCAGTATTGCTCTTCAAATTCAATTAGTCCAACTATGGACAAAACTTTTCCAAGCTACATTCCGACTCTGCTGCTATCGTATAAGAGGCTTAGAAAGAAAATTATTAATAAACTGCTTTCACTAATTTACAGGCTAGCGTCTCATTACGACAGAGCGACAGACGGACGGAGAGACGGTCTGGGGTGGCTAAGGAAAACATAACAACATTTTCCGAGCTCTATTTGGCAACACTAAGCGTCCACTAAGCGTCAATATTTCATGCTAAGCCTATTAGAGATTATTGTGCCAGCTTACAAAGGCCTAAATGACAAGTGGCAACAGCCTTGCGGGTCGGGGAGGCAGCGACGCAGACAAAGGCTTATTAGGCGTTTCATTTGCATAATATGTGACACCAAAATAAGTTTAATGAAATATTAAATATTTCTTATAGCAAAGTCTTAACGAAAGGCTGACTAAAGAACGTATTTGGTATGTGAGAGAAAAATCTGTTGAATTAAGAAATGCTGTCAAGTATTGGGTGTTTATTATAACTAAGCATTGCACTGACTGACAATGATTGAATGAAGGATTGAGAAAATGACTAAGAGGTACTGAACACTCAGCAGCTCAAAATCTTAATAGCTAGGAAGTTGAAAAAGTCATTTGGAGCAGCAGAAATCCGAATCTTATTTGAATAGAAAATAATTTTATTATTTCCATTTTTCCATTTTTTAATAAATTTAATTCAGTAATGTTTTGGAAAAACTAAAAAGCCCTGATGGAAATTGTACTTAGCAGTTAATTATTTTATTTACTTTGAATCATCAATAAAATCAAATTTTCAATCGCTCCTTCACCTAGTTTTAATAAAATATTCTCTGATGAAGATTTAGAAACTTCTTAGTGAAAATTTTAAACATTTATAAAACATGTGATTTTGTGATTGATGTGTGAAAACAGTTTAAATTTCATTTAATTTTCTTTTGTTTTTAAATAAATTGTTTAAGATTTTAAAAGTAAGTAAGCTATGCAAAAAACTATTTGAGCTCAAATTTTTGCAGTTCAGCTGATTGATTTTAAAAACATGTTCAAAGATGTAAGAAAAATCAACTGTGAGCCATGCTTAAACTTAAATTAGATGATTGATATTATATATCATAACCATTATCATATCATTATAATTCATATAATCCAAATTTAAATCTAATATCCTGAAAATCTTTCATGTTAAATCTTGTAACTTGCGCTTTCAACTAACTCAATCTCAAAATCAATATTATTAGCTTGGTGAGTGCAATCGCTAAAGTTTGTAATTCACCTATGAAAACTGTGAGCTTTTTACGTTAGCAGAGAAGCCGGAGCTCTGTAGCAGGTGAATAATAGATGTTTTGCACCTCGTGCTTATGTGAAAAGTGGTCGTTTGGCTGGAGGCAATGAAAATATTTACTCACTAGCGTGCAAACATTTCATGAATTCATTTGTGCAGCAGCTTGGAAAATGGCTGGCAAAATGAAAAGTTGGCATTTTCGGTTGGCCTGTTAATGAAAAAGAAAACTGGTCAGGTGAGCCAGGAAATAGACGATCGAGTTAAACTCATGATTAGCTAAACTGAAGAAAACAAATAAAAGCCAAAACTGGAATTGAACGGATGTGGGTCAGGTCTCCAGTCTCTTGACTGTGTCTTGTCCAGCTCGAGCATCTTTTTGGTGTTGCAGTAAGTTTTTCGTGGTCAACAAGATGAGATTGCATCTCATCTGCTTCGTGGCACTGGAAAGTCTTTGCTTTGCAGCTTTGCAGCCTGCGCTTCATGTTATAGTGGATCGAGGCAACTTTCTGCAGTGGCTAGCCACGATTTTGTTGCCACCCGCACCAATTGCCACATCCACAACATCAATGATTAGCCATGTGGAAGAATCTACCACGTCCAGCTATCCGCTTGAGCGGGAATGCAGCTCCTGCCGCTGCGGACTGATCAACACAGTGCGCAAGATCGTTGGCGGCCAGGAGACGAGGCGACATCAGTATCCCTGGATGGCTGTGGTGCTGCTCTATGGACACTTCCACTGCGCCGGCTCACTGATCAACGACCTGTACGTGCTCACAGCTGGCCATTGTGTGGAGGGTGTGTCGGCCGAGCTAATCTCTGTGCGTCTACTCGAGCACAATCGCAGCGACAGCGATCCTCTACTGCTGCAACGACGTGCCATGCATGTAAAGGTGCACGAGCTATATAATCCACGTAACTTCGATAATGACATCGCGCTGATCAGGCTCGATCGCCCGGTGAGCTTTGAGCAGCGCCTACGTCCCGTTTGCATGCCAACGTACAGCGACAGCTTCGACGGCGAGCTGGGCAAGGTGACAGGCTGGGGTGCTCAACGAGAGGGAGGATTTGGAACGGAAGTGCTGCAGGTGATTTATATGACAGTCGTGTCTGGATATAGTGAACTAATTATTGCCAATTCTGTGCATTGTTCAAGGTTACAATTTTTGCTCAGAAACTCGCTATATTTGCTCAAAATACACTTTGAGTATTTAAATTCAATAAAATAAATAAAATATATATATAATAATAATAATTATTTTTATTATAATCAAGTATAAATAATAAATAAATATATATAAAAAAAATAAGTAAAATATAATATAATAAGTAAATACATAAATATATAAATAAAATATAAAATAAATATAAATATATATAACATGAAGATAAATTTATTAAAATTTAAAATAATAATATATAAATAAAATATAAAATAATGATAAATAAAATATAAATAATAACAAATAAATAAATAACAAAATAAACAAATACATACATAAATAAAAATAAATATAATATAAAATAATAATAAATAAGCATATCAAAAAATAAACACATCAAATAAATAAATAAAATATAAAATAATATTAAACAAAAAAATAAACAAATATACAAATATTATTAAATATAAAATAAATAAATAAGTCATTAAAAGAATTCATTACAAAGTGACTTTTGAACCTATTTAGAGTTCTCCATGTAAAAAATTTGGTTGACCACTATATCGAGGTGTTCACTATACCCAGGCACGACTGTATGTATTTATTAGGCAGGCTAAGCTAACTAATTTGAAACTCTTCTAATATTTCTTGTATCTTTTTCTACTTATCTATATTTCTTTGCCTGCAGAAACTGAAAACAGTTCGCTTGAAATTATCTTTGTCTCTAACTTTTACATCTCCAATCTGCTGTTCCTTCAATCTCTCCATGGCACTCATATTCAAATTCTCTCGAGGAAGACCTTATTTAAAAATTCTTGTCTTTTAGCTGGCTCATTTCTATAACCTTCTATGTCTTTTTCCTGGCACACTTTCAATTTATTTTGTTTTGCCCTAATTTTTTTTATTTTTACATCCCCGCCTTCCTCCCCAATTCAACAGGAAGTCGATGTACTCATTCTTAGCCAATCCGAGTGCCGCAGCTCCAGCTACAGTCCGGCCATGATCACCGAGAATATGCTCTGTGCTGGCTACCTGGGCGTAGGTAACAAGGACGCCTGCAGCGGGGACAGCGGCGGCCCGCTGCACGTGCTCTTCGATGACCAGGCGGCACAGTATCAGCTGGCTGGCATTGTCTCCTGGGGCGCTGGCTGCGCCCGACCCGAATCGCCTGGAGTTTATACACGAGTGAATCAATATCTAAACTGGATTGAAGCGAACACAGCTCATGCCTGCGTCTGCACGCACTTCCCCGAGGAGGAATACTAATTGCAGTTTGCAGCCACGTCCTGGTTATGGTCCTGGCTAGGTGCTGGCTCATCTGTCAAACTTAGACTGGAACAATGGAGTGCGCCCCAAGGCAGGCCAAACTTTTGGCGTTGCATTTGAAAATATGTATTAGTAAATTTTGCATAAACTACTTTGGCTCACTTTGTGTGCCATCCATTTCCCTGCAGTCGGACTCCCACTCACATTTATAGCCACATAAGATATCCATATCCGTAGCCGTAGCCGTAGCCGTAGCCGTAGCTATAAACGTAACCGTAACCGTATCCATTGGCAAATAAAAAAGCAACTTGAAAGTGGGTTAGCTGCTATTCTCCTAACTGAGGTGGCAAAAGCATCTCCAACTTTGCAAGTTTGGCAAACGGGGCCAGGGACTTGCCGCAGGAACGTTCGTGGTCCAGGACAAGGCCATACATATATATATATATATATATATATATATACGTCTAAATAAATCCCAATTCGGATATCAACTGCCGCCGTATGCGAAATATTTTGTGCAATTGAGTTTGTTATGCATTTTGCATTTGTGCAATCATAAAACCCAGAAAACCAACAAAAATAAAAGGCAACATGCAAGGACACGCACACGGACACCGGCAGGAGCTGGAGCAAGTTTTTCACTCTAGATAAATTGCTCGAAATATTTGTGGCAAGTGAGTTCTTAAAGTTGCATTGCGATGCGATAAGCATAACTTTCCGTTATTGCCAACAAATTATTTACTTTGTATATGGCTGTATATGGATGTTCGCAGCGAGTTTTGATTGGCTCTAATGGGGAATTACGATTTTGTGCTTGATATAAGAGGTACCTTTCTTTAATAAAAATGCATTTATAAAGTTGAAAATTGAGTTATCATTGTACAAGGAGGAACATGACTCGAACTTGAGTCGAAAAGTTTTTGCAAGCTGTCCTAGATTATTAGACTACTTAGAGATTCAAAATAGTAGACATGCAGAGGACATATTCTTACTGCAAATTCTGCAAAATCAGACTCGATGTAGATAGTTAGATAAATGATAGATAAATGAGCTTACCTTTCATCAGAAATATGTCGCAGTTAACATATTTAGAATAATTTTCTTAACTTTACTAAAATTTGCGATATACAATTTTATTCTTATGAAATACTTGTCTAAAATATTTTAAGTTTAATTTAATTTTTTTAATAAATTTTTATTTATTTTCCTTAGTAGATAATTGGAGTATGTGTTGGCATCAGAAATAGGGTTCGAACACTACTTAGTTCGTAATTAATACAATCAAATCTATCAACAAATTCGCTTGATGACATAAGGAACAGATGGAAATTAATAATAAAAAAATAATAAAAGAAATAAAAATTTGTAAATTTACTTAAAATATTTTTCCAAATCGAACTTTTCTGCTAATGTCTTACGAGAGCTCTACATTTACAAATAATTATGATTTTTTCCATTTATGTTAAGATCACTTAAACTTTCCATTCACTGCTCCCATTTTATTAATTTTTTTTTTAACAATCTAACGGTAACCCATTTTCCAACGAGCCAACGACAAATTGCCAAATCTTGAAAACACGGCTCAGTCTCGTAAATCGAAATATGCAAATAGTTTTTACAATCGCTATGGATCATTAAAAATGTTTACGACTTCATATTAAAACTACACAAACTGTAAGCCGTAAAGAAATGCATTTATACTTTGCCAATAAATTTGTCTCACTTCTTTTTCTTCTTCTTAGTGTGTGCTTTTTTTCGGGGCCAGGGCACATGCTCATAAAGATTTCCTACTCAAAGCCATAAAGCAGTCTCGGAGTCTTGTCTTAAAGTTAAAGTACTGCCGGCCTGCATGGATTTCCAGCTAAACGACAAATAACTTGGCATTTAATAACTCTACGGGTCCGCGATCTCCCTCTCCCTCTCTCTCTCTCTATCTGTCTTTCAGTCTAGCTATCTCTCTTTAGCTTGGTTTCTTTTTAATTCCAAGTTCTTCAGCTGCTTCATTACTATGCGACGAGTCGACTTCATTTCGAGTTGAGAGTTTTCATAATTTAAAACTGCGTTTTGTCGCAAAACGAATTTATGTGTTGAAATTAAAGCTAAGGTTGGGCAGTGAAATGCATATGAGAGAAAGAGATAGGAAAAGAGCAAGAGAGAACGAGAGTAAGAGGCAGAGACTGAGTTGCCCAAACTGGAATTGAGCTATTTATTCAGAATTTGTTGAATAGGAAAGTTCTAAAAATATTTCTTGACTTCAGTTGAGAGTCAATAAAATATATATTATAGACAGCTTGAAAGATATAAATTCAATTTAATAATCATGTGTCATGTTCATAGTTCAGGGTCTCCAATGATATTCCACTAAAAAGCAGCCATCACATTTCCTTGGGATGGCAAACATGACACATCTCATTATGATGTGGCTCCCAAATGATGAAGCCTCCTTTTTGGCCACAAGCATTTGCATGTGCCACAGCCTCCGTCAACAAACACACACACACACACACACACACACACACACACTCACACGCACACGCACACAGTGTCGCTGTCAGAGTATTTTGTTTATGATTTTGTAGCTGTCATAAAGTTATTAAAAGTATGTGACATTTTTATGACATTATGACGTCTCGACTCAGAGCCAAGCGATTCCCCCGATTCCCCGAGTCACGACGTTCCGAAAAAAAAAAATGCCACTTGCTTTTGTTTTCATTGGTCTTGCAGCTTCGAGGGTCTCCGAAACATGCCATGAAATATGATATCAAATAAAAAGCAAATTAAAGACGATAAAAATCGTGTTTCGTCTCATGCTGTGAATTGTATACGAAACATTTTCGACTGCTTTCATGCACTTGCAAAGAGTATTTCAAATTTGTAACCAAATGTGTAACGCCATGAGTAGATGTCTGTAGATATGTATATTCTTGATCAGTATGTCAATATAGACAAATCTATGTGTGCTTAAACTTGCAATTCATATCGGATATAGCGGATATTTCATATATGTATATGGTAAGAAAATTCGAATATATATTACAAATATTTTCTTTTTCTTAAAGGAACTTTGGATTTTATGAGCTTTATCATATTTACCACATATATACTAAACTTAATCAACATCAATCATCTAATACTATCATATATCTTATATTAAGAATTCCTTGAAAAGTTTGTTTGTTTTGTAAAGGTTTTCCAGCTACCTTAACGAAATTCAGCAATTACAAGCCTAACTATTCTCTAATGATAAATATGAACCCATATCTCATATATCTAAACTAGACTTCTAAGGAAATTATCATGATACGATCTCAATTTCTATGACTTCTATTGAAATCTATTTTAAAACCCATATCCGCAAGGGTATTTCACCTTCGGCGTGCCAAATTTAAAAGCAATATTTGTTTTCTCTTCTCTTTTTTGCGAAATCGAAACCAAAAACGACTCAGGCGACCTGTCTTTGGGGTCTTTTAAAATTGGCCTCGACTTGGATCCGATCGCCCCGGTAGTTCTTGTTGTTGTTGTTGTTGTTATTTTTGTTGTGGTTATTCGCCTTGTTATTTGGTGGCTCATAAAACTTGTAAACATCGCACTGATTGTGCCCCCGGTCTCAAAGCCCCTCCGTCTGCCCCTTCCCACAACCCCTCACACTCGTTCGTCGTTTCTGTGGGCGTGAAATGCAAAGATATTTTCGGTCAGATAGTATTACAGCTTTAGTTTTGATAGCCCCCGCCCACGTAATGAGACGAAGGCGTGGAGATTTGATAAGCTGATAAGCGTTTTAGTGTTTCTACTCAAATATTTAATTTCATCAGAAGGTCAGCGTAAAAGGCCAAGTAAAATATATCATTGATAAATGTTAGAAGTAGTCTAGGTATTGTAAAATTGTTTATTATAAATTTGTTTACATGGAATGCTAAACGTCATCACATAAATCATCTATTAGATATAAATAAAATGTATATTTGATATAAAACCTATTTTTAACAACAATTTTTGTTAGTCAAAGCGACATGAGAGCTCTCTTTGGTTTGCATGGATCAGAAATCTGAATCACAGAAAGATATATATCACTAAAAACATAACAAGTAACGAGTTAAAATATACATATATATATATATATATAGTATTTATCTTACTAACAACGACAAGTTAAATGTAAAACTTGTTTTATTCATTATCCTAACCGTCTTAGGTTTAACATTTCATTGGCTTATCTTAATCTCTATTTGTTTCTTATGAAATATTTTTTAAATAAAAGAAAAAGAAGAGGATTCACCTATCATCCGGATGAGTTTTCCGTGCCGTCAGTGAGAACGCTTTGACTTTGAGTTGCGCAGATCGTAGCGACGTCGCTTGGAGGCATTCTTTGATGTTGTTTGGCATTTCAGATCGTTGTCAGCTTCATTTTTCTTGCAGCTGACATCCCCCCCGGTGTCCTTGGCGTTGTCCTTGATGTAGGCCGCTGCTGCGGCAGCTGCCTGGAGAAGGTCCTCCCCGTGATCATCACTGGGCGATTCGTGCTCCAAGTCTGTATCCGCAATTGCACATTTTCTTACCAATTTCTTTCGCTTGAGCTTGGGCTTTAGCGGCGTCACTTCCTTCTTTTCCGTGTCCTCTTCGGCGGGTTCGCTGATAACGCCACACAGCTCTTGCATCACCTGCTCGAGCTCAATATCCTCGGATGGCTCATGAAAATTATCGCTCGTCTGCGAACGATCGTGTTTTCCCGCTGCGACTTGCGTATTCACCTCGAGTCTGTCGGGGTCGACGAGATCATCTTCATCCTCCGAAAAGACCACGCCTATTGGCAAGTTCTGCTGGAAGGAGTTTGCCTTGCTGGCGTCCACCACAATGTCCTTGTAGCCACTGGTGCTAGCGCCATAGCGCGGCAAGTATTCCGCAAAGAACTCACCAATCAGCGAAGGCTCCACCCGGCCATAGAAGCCAGCATAGTCCGGCACCTTCCCAACGTCAAACTGCAGCACAGAGTCTCGAGGGTTCATGTGCTTGGAGGCGAGAGCTGGGGCTAAAGTCGACTGCGTTGGCTGTCGAATGGAGCTGCAGCGTCCACGTCGAGGCAGGAGCTGCTCGGCGTTCGGCTCCCGTTGCTGGAGCAGTCGCACATCGTTGTGATAGTTCAGCAGGGTCTGAAAGCGAAACCGGGAGAGCTGCAACGGCGAGTAGGCATTCTGAAGTGTGGAGCACAGATCCTTGACTTTTGACATACATCCATTGGGGGTCTTTTGCGGAGCCAGCCGCTCGAATTGTGGCGTGGGCACGAGCAGCAACCGCTCCACACTATACGGCCTGAAGTTCACATGCTGATAGTACAACTGTGGCCTATCATCGTGATCCGCCTCCTGCAGAGCTCGCTTGAAGCCCACGTCGATCAGCTGGCGGGTGAACTGCAATATGCTGCGACTGCGAAACATGCACTGGCTACCGCTCAGATGCTCCTGCAGTCCGATATAGTCCAGCTGCAGATGCTGTCCATCGGTCGTCCAGTTGATGAACGCCACCTGCTCACTGCTCGCCGCCAGATAAAGTTTGTGGATGAAATTGTGGCTCTGCAGCGATTCCAGCGGCGGTTTCGCTCTTTCCTCCGTGAGATTGCTGGGTTGTGGCAAAGGTTGTAGTTGTAGTTCCGGTTCCAGTTCGCTACTCGCGAACTGTATTCCGAGGGCTTCATTTTCGTGGTGGCTGTCATTGCTTAACCTGCCTATTTCGTGGGGCACTTCGTCCAGGGTTTGGAGAAACTGTAAGAACTCCAGCTGAACGGAATTTTCCGCTGTGCTCGGCTCCTCAAGGTCCGGCTCCACGTCATCTGTTTGCTTATCTAAAGCTCTGACTGGACTGTTGCTTTCTCGACATTTACTTTTACTCGTCGACATCTTTTTTGTTGTTTGTTAATTCTAAATTACTATTACTAACGTTTTTTTTTTTTTTTTGGAGTAAACGCACACTTGTTCGGGACAAATGTATATGTTTTTTTGGACCCCCCAAAATTCAGCCTGTCAACCTGTCAGTGTTAGCAAATGACGAGTACTAAAAACGATTGCAAAGGGTTGCAAGCCAATGCGATGAAGTAGACAATCGATGGGCGCCCAGTTTCAAAATTTTATGTATAGGTATAGATAAACTTTGAAATAATGGAAACTGTTTTTGGAATTGGCCATTATTGCTGTGAAGTTTTTTTATCTTTACTTTTTAGAAAACTATGCTAAATAATATTATCTATAAAGCTGCTTGTCTCAGCTTAGCCATGGTCTGAACTGTGGGATCTGCGAAACTAAACTTCTTACTGTAGTTAAATGCGTAAATAAACGAAAATTGGAAAAAGTTCATTGTGTTAAAATATTTGATGTCTAATATATCTTCTTTTTATTTTGAGTTACACTGTCAAATTGTGATAATTCCTTCCCCGCTTTCCCTCCTTGAAAAAAATGCGTTTGTATTTCTGTTCGATAAATCGAATTCCTGTGTAATTCGTAAAAAAAAGTGATCTCATTGGAATTATGAGGATTCGACTGTAATTAAAGCTATATTCTAAACTTGAATTCTATATACTGCTGGATTAACAATTTTAAAGAATGTTTGTTTAAGATCGAGATTCGACTATATATCATTATATTTATTTACATATTAATTTATTTATGTATCAAAGATATTTATGTCGAATTTCTTATGGGTATTCCATGGTTTTCAAAACACTTATATGAAAATTAGGCAATGCCTAAGTCGCATATATTAAGTCTATTAAATATACATATATACCAATAATATTTTAGCTTTGCTTCCAGAGCTTTATTGACTTGGCAACATTGTCAATTTAAGCGACATGTCCCAAATAAGTCAATAAAAATAAATTTGAAACTAGCTAAGCATAATAAAAACAGAAGAATATAGAATAAAACAAGAAGACTAAAAAGCCGAATAGAAAATACGCTTGCTGGCTAAAAAAATAAAATATATATAAAAAAATACAAATAAAATTTGATAGATAATACATAAAAATTAATGAAAAATATATGAATAATATAACATAATATTATATAATAAAAATAATATATATTTATATATATATTTTTTGACATTTCCAGTCTATATATTAGTTTGCTATGTTTTGCATTTAGTGATTGATTTGTAATACCCTGGGCAAGCGTATATATACAAAAAGCCATATTATATAGAGGCAAACACATTTCATTCCATTTGAATGCACTTTATGTATTGTTTGCAATAAATCTATTGTTATTCAGGCGCACCCTTTGTGAACCCCAGTTGGCGGCAAATTTCAAAAGCGAGGATATGGCAGGGGGCGAGTGAGGGCTTTCCCCCAAAAAAGGATACACCCGCAATATCAATAATAACAGCGACGGAAAACAACAAAAAAGCCGCCAACATTTGACACTCGCTCCACTGATTGTTGTTGTTGTTGTTCTTGCTGGGAATTCGAGGGCCCAGAGCACGTAGCCAATCAGCGGGCGGGTCGTAGGCGACAGTAGCTTTAAATTGACATTTACATGAATATTTAATATACATCCTTTAATCATGAGGCGTTCTCCATGTGTGTGTGTGCGTGTCTGTGTTTGCCAGGCAAATAACCAAGTTCCATGTTGGTTCATTGACTGAATAAATGGATGCCGCTGGACATCGACAACAACAGCGACATCAACATCAACAACAACAGCGACATCGACACATACATGACCATGGACATGGTCATTTTTTGGTTGTTCATTTGACTTTTCACTCAACTCTGCATACAATTTAAGCAATTAATGGATATAAATTACAAATCTGATCAGCGCAAAAGCTGTTTATGTCTTTATAAAAAAAATATGCGACTGAAAATTAATCAAAATTAAAAGTTTAAACTAAAATAAACAAATTGCAAACTGGAAAATTATTAGACAGCATTTTATTATCAGATATTTATATAGAATAAAACAAATTATTTGGAAAAAATAAAGTTAAATAAGAAAATATAATGGCACTGTATGTGGAATATCCCTGATGACAAATTAATGAGTATTCAAAACAATAAAAAGGTATAAATTGTTAGAATTTGACAGGTTAGTAATTTTATTTGTATATCACAAATTAGATAATTTTTACGTTTTCAATAATAAATTACTTTAAAATATATTTTGTAATAGAGAAAATATTTTTCTATAATATTTATAAAGGTATAGTATAATAACCTATATTATCTATATATAATATTTATTAAGGTATCTATAATATAATATTTATAAAGGTATAGTAAAATAATCTTTATAGTATGATAATATTAAAGAAACATATTTTCAACGTTGCAAAATATATTTTAAAGTATTTTATTATTATTAAAATAGACAACAATTTTTAAAAAATTTTGTAAACAAACAAAATTATTAAGCTGTCAAATTCTAGAAACGAATACCTTTTTATTTATTAAGGTGTAGTATAATAATCTTTATAAATATTATAGAAAAGTATTTACAATATTGCAAATATATTTTAATGTAATTTATTATAGAAAACGTAAAGATTTTCCATATTTGCCAAAATATGGTATACTAATCTTTATATATATTATAAAAAAATATTTAAATATATTGAAAAGTTTATTATTATTTTAAAAGTGAAAATTTGTTAAAATATTTTGGAAACAAATACAATAAAATAGAAGAAAAAGATGAAATCAAAAATATTGTATTATGTTGATGAAAGAGTAACGCAATATCATGGAATTCCAAGTTTAAACACGACCTAATTCAATTATGAAATTCACATAAAATGAAATGCGAGAAAAAATATAATGAAATCAATAGTTGGAATAATCCTGATAAAAATTGAAAAGTAATTAATAGGATTGTACAGTATGGAAATTCGTGGATATAAGTCGTTTATATTCAAAGTTATTCTTTGAACATTTTCAAATATTTTCACATCAGAAAAACTATTTCATTCTTGTATTATAGTCATATAGTAAAAGTCTTAATAAGATATACATATAAAGAAATAATTTGTTCAAATACTAAATTTATTCTTTGAATATTTTCAAACTATTTCTAATCCGAAAAAACTTTTTTAAAAAATATTATTTTTTTTTCTGTTTAATAATACGAAAAGTCTTGTTAATTTTTGCTAATTTATGCTCATGTTTTATGCTACATACTATGTATATTCCTTTGCTATATAGTTTTATAACTTGGACCTTTTTATGGACCAGTTCTGTCGACGGCTTGCTCTTGATGTCTGTCCCAACTTTATGGGCAAGTTATGATGTTCCGCTTTTATTTGAACTCTGGAGCACAATAAAAGCCGCGAACAGGGCGAATGTGACGAATAAATTTAGAAGTCGACAAAAAAGTACGACACGCACGTGATTTTCACAATGTTTCCTTTTGCTTTTTCCTTTATTTTTTTATATTTTCATTTTCATTTTAGTTTCTTCTTTTGCCGCATAGCGGAAACGAGCAAAGTTTTTATGATGTGACGAGTTGATATTCGTTTTCATTTTCAGTTTCACTTCTAGCTCATTTTTTCATCGCTTTTTCAGTCATTTTCAGGACATTTGTTGCAAATTACAAATAATACTCTTTAAAGGGATTACAGAGCTGATGCTGGTTTTTCTTTTGCCAGAAGATAATTATTATTTTTTACTTTAAAGCTTAATTTAAGTATATGCATATATTCTAAATAAGATTTTTCATTAAGTAAGCATTTGTGACTATAATTTCTAATATATAAAAATAAATATAATAGATAATTTGTATAATTTTAAAAATATGATTTATTCATAGCTCAATTCAAAAAGTGTGAAAATCAATTTAAATTTCTTAAAGTGTATGACGAGCAAGATCAGTAATTCATATTTTATTAAAGTAGATCTTACAGTTGTAAGCAAACAGAATCACAGACAAAAACAAAACGAAACTGAACGAAAAAGTGATAATTTTTCATTATTCATTTTGGTTGCTTTTTCGCTCTCATGAGTGAAAAAAGGGAGTATAAAAATTGAAACAAGCATTAAAATTATATAAAAGGAACGAATTCTTTAAAAACGACAGAAATTATTGAATAATTATTTACCTTAGCTTTTAGTAACTTACAGTTTTTCTTTTATTATGGTGATCCAACGAAAGTATTTTCATGGTAAAAAAAATTTCACTCAATACGATTTCTGCACAGCACAAAATTCACAAAACACTAAAACTGAAGCACTTTGCATGAAAAAAAATATCACTCTCATATTACACCAAAAATAATTTGTAACAAAACATTATACAAAAGAATATTTAATAAAGCAACTTATTATATTTTAACTAAAAACCTTAACACGCGGCCTCCCTCATATCACTTTCATCACGTTTTATAGCGCGTCGTACTCTGACTGCTGAGCAGTTGAGTTATTTTTGCTCTCTTTGCTTCTAATGTCTATTCGCAATGCCAAGAGCACTTAGCATCGAGTGAAATTAGTCCACTCAATGAGCGGGTTTTGCGACACTTGCAGTTAAATTTGCTCTTATTAGACTCAATTGATCTGCTTACATACAGATGTATGTATGTATGTTGGTTTGTTTTCTTCAAGTTTGTGTCTGTTGTGTTTGTGAATATTTAGACGCATACTAACTACTAATCAATTGAAATTGTCAATTAAAATGCACCTGCAAAATTTATGATTTCTTTTGTCTCTGTCTCTGCTAATAGTTTTCACCAAAAAGACAGCAGCTTCAGCTTTCCCAGCACGTAATTTAAGTGTAAGCTACGATAATAATGAACAGAGCTTAAAGTCTGAGGACTTCATACATACATACATATGTATAATATTTTCCAACAAGGCGTCGAGTGAAAATATCATTATTGAGTGAAAACTAAGTTTGAGTGAGAATAAAAACAACCTGTTGAGTCGAGAGTAAAAAATATCTCGAATTAAGAGAAATATTCCTTTTCTGGTTTGTTTTAGTGGATCAAACTTAACAACGCAACTTTTTAACTCACGTTAGAAGAGGAAACTAAGACGACAGGAGGGAAGGAACAAGACCGTGGTATATTGATGATCTCTATCTAGAATAGATATTTAAGAGCTCATTGAAATAAATAAATAAATATATATGTATATAAGACTGAATACTTTTTGCTCAGTTGTGTGACATGTGTTTCTTATCAGTGGAAGCGCAACCCAAAAATTGATGATCAATTTAATTTCGGTTGACATTTGTGCTGTGACAGCTGCTGCTCACACAGCGCCAGCAAGTTTATGGGTTCTCCGGATCTAATGTAGTCCTCGATCTCTATCGCAAGATCGTCTCGGTTTGCGACTTGATAAATTGCCAATACAAATGAAAAAACATTTTGTACGTACTTTGTCTATTAGTCTTTCAAAATTTATAAATATGTTTTAAAAAAGGCAGTCTACCGGAAAATATTTGAGAAAAACACTCATTTAAGCAGCGACTTTTGAATACTCTTTGTGATTAAAAAAAATGGTGTTATAATAATATATACATATTTATTCTAAATTAAATTTATTTATAAAGTTTACATATACCTTGAAATATATAAATTATATCAGACAGCTGCAACTACTTTTATATACTCTTTTATTTCAAACATATATGGGAATTTACATATTTATATATATTATTTTTATACTTTATTATTATTATGTATTGGAACTTACTAAATAATATCTTAAGACTTAAGTCTTTTTCATAGCATCATTAAATTTGTTGTTCTTAAACTAAATGTACTTGAAATTATTTAAATATTATTATCACAATACAAACCTTATGCTTCAGTTATTATTATACGCCCCAACCTCAATATTCAACTGAACACAAATACGGAAAACGGCGCCGTTTGCCTTTTTAATGCGTGTCAAGTGGGCATATATTATGGGTTTTTATGGTTTATGGGCGCTACTTATATGGCAGGAGTAAGTGTGTGTGAGTGAGTGCATGTGTGTGCATGGCTTTCTTGCATATTTTTCAAATAATTTTGGTTTTGTATGCAATAAAAATATAAGAAAGTAGAATCGGGTGAAATCGACCGCTTGAATACTCGTCTAGTTGTATTTATTAATGAATGGATATTTTCCCAATTGGCAAGAATCATTTTTCTGCACATTTTATTCAGAATCTATAATATTTTGTTTTCAAATATTATTTATAGATTTATTTGTAGAGGAGTTTAGCTACAGACTAGCTGTAAAACTTAATCTAAGCTCTTAAATATATACATATATCATGTCTGATAAAATATTACTATTTGGTAGATTCACCTATTTTTTCTATCTATATATATATATATATATATATATATATATAAATGTATACTTCTGATTAGCTATATAAAAATTACTTTTTAACTTTTAAAGGTATGCACAGTTATATATTTTAAATTCCAAGTTCCTCGCTTTAGTAGCGATAGAAAAAATAGGTGAATCTACCAAATAGTAATATTTTATCAGACACGACAAAGTTATATATAGTATAAACATCATAAAACTTAAGTACATATAACTATAAACTATAAACTTCAAGTCCCTCGGAGTTGAACATTGCTCAAAAGGAATATACTCTTTTAACTTTAAGAACAAGTATAACAACAAGATGCGTTCTTTGTTGCTCCCCGCATTTTGGCTCTCTTTCACCGTTTGACAGCTGTCAAATTGCTTTCCTATAAACTTCCGCTTGAACACAAAGTCCAGCTGAACACAGTCAATTGCATTTTTATGAGCCTGCGTCGACCTCAGATTTCGTTTCTCTTTTAAGTACAGTATATATACATATATATTTGTTTATATGGTACATGAGTCAGTGAAGAAACTGAAACTGAAAACAACTCGTTTTATGAGTTCTTAAGTCTGTGAGTCATCAAAGCGGGCCGAGAACAATGTCAGGCGACGATCCATCAATCACTTGACATTCCCAAGACCAAGACTCAAGCGTTTCAAATCAACTTCGCAGTTCGAAATCTTCAACTAATTATTATAAATGATTAACTTTCATTTAGTAACTACAATTAAAGAGCATGCTTTTCGGGTTAATTTTCTTGAATTGCAGTTAATTTCTTTGTTAATTGATAGCTTGTTAAATGATATTATATAATGAACATGATTCATGATTGTGGGTTAAGTAAAAAGTTAATGACTTTTTATAATGAACAGAATTATATAGTCGGGATATAAATTAATATTATAATAGTTAAACAGAGTAAGTTTTGTTAAGATAGAAGACAGTCAACTCAAAACTTGAATTTAGAATAATTTTAAGATTTCAGATATAAATAAATTTAGATACACTTGTAGAAGAGGTCAATATTAACGTATTTGTTAATTTTAAGTCTCTATGAAAACAGGTGAAAATTCTACTGATTTGCCTATTTAACTCTACTTATAAAACTATGGAAGATATAGCTGCCTACAAATTGCCACTCTCTAGAGGGGCGGATAGTACATACAAATATTTGTTGTCAGCTTCAAGTCTCTAGCTATAACAGCGCTCAAAATATAACAGAATTTATGTTATAATATATAGAAATTCTAGATTTGCCCCGTCCCCACTTCGCGTGACTGTACATTTTTTTGGTCGTTGTTTAGAGAAGGTCAACAGTAACTCACCAAATTTGGTTCTAACTTATGAGCTAGATTAATATATGTGATACATATGATAATTTTATCGGATTTGGCATACTCTTAATATACGTAGTTAAATATACTTAATATTTTTGTTTATGGTGGGATTTACGAATATATATTCAAAATTTCAGGTCTACAGCTGAAATAGAGTCGAAATGCTATGCGTTTATATAGACAGCAAGGCAGACATATTGCTTAAATCGCATATACTCTTTTCACTTCGGGAACGAGTAGAGATAGGAATTTATGTACCTCAACATTTCGCTCTACATTTAACTAACATGTGTTTCCAAATAAAATCATTACCCAAAGTTAAATCTGACTAATTGCATTGCCTTTAAAAAAAGGTGCCTGCTTAGTAATATGATATTTTTTTCACATTTTCGGTGAACGTTTTTACCCCGAGACGGACCTCGAAAGTCGGTCTCACTTTCGCCACATGCAACCCCGCAGAGTGGAAAGTATTTGTTAAGTATTTTTCCAGGCAGTCAGACTTTGGCCTAATGAAGCGTAAAAACTCCCGTTTCGTTGTTGCAGATAATTAACAGAACTCCATTTCAATAGCCGAGGATCTCATTAACCCTTGACATTTGTCACATCCACACAAAGCCAGACTTCAAAAAAAAAAAAAAAAAAATGAAAAGGAAACGAAGGAGTTGCCAGTTGCCTTTGCTGGGACCCCTTTTCGAGTCCTCCTTTGTTGTTGTTGTTGGGGACAAGTCAATCTACGTGACGTGGCGTCCTTTCTGCTGCTTGTTGCCTCATCGACTTGAAATTGTTGAAACAGATGTCAAATTGTTGAAAATTTTTGTTTTTCTCTTCTTTTTTTTTTGTATTTTTACTTTTATTTATTTTTCTATGCGTGTTTGTTCTGCAGTTCGCTTGCCTTTTGTTTTGGTTCATTGACTATGCGGTCTCGAATTTCTGTGAAATATTTCACCCCCGCCCCCGTCAACTCCCTTCGGCATGGTTCGAACTCCATTTCACGTATGGACAGCAACTCTATTTCAAGTTTATCGATTTGAGAAAGAGTTGAGCAAGTGCAATCGGGGTGAAACCCGATCTGTTCTAAATCGAGGCACTGGGAACAGACGCCCTTTTCGTAGTAAATGCATTCAGTTAGGCTTAGCTACGATTTAGCTTAAGTGCACTCGATTTCGAAAATAGTTGAAGCAATTGTAAAATAATACTTTTGTAATGAAACTTTTGTCAGGAAGTAAGCCAGGCATGCTAGGGTATGGTATGTGCGCTATAAAGTATAGACTGTGTACAGACATTAGTCTTTAAGCTAGTCTTATAAAACATTCTCTTCCAAGCGGTAATTATCTATACAAATATCGGAATGATCTGATGATGATAGATATAGATGATATTGAAATATCAGTTATAGAAATATATAGATATAGATATAGATATAGATATAGATATAGATATAGATATAGATATAGATATAGATATAGATATAGATATAGATATACATATAGATATAGATATAGATATAGATATAGATATAGATATAGATATAGATATAGATATAGATATAGATATAGATATAGATATAGATATAGATATAGATATAGATATAGATATAGATATAGATATAGATATAGATATAGATATAGATATAGATATAGATATAGATATACATATAGATATAGATATAGATATAGATATAGATATAGATATAGATATAGATATAGATATAGATATAGATATAGATATAGATATAGATATAGATATAGATATAGATATATATATAGATATAGATAAAGAATCCATGGAATTTTAGTGGGAATATATATAAACTATATAAACAAAGTTTTGAGTTTTTGACTTGAATATTTACCTTAGTTTTAAGCTAGCGTTATAAAAGCTATATCTTTAATGCAGTACAAATATATGTTAATGTCGAACAAATCGACTTTATAGATCTAATGTAACCATATGTTAGAAGTTGGGTAATTATCTGCTATCTTTTCAGTATTTTGGAGCAAACTTCATATATATTCTGTTTATAACATATAGACGTTATCTGAGTAACTGCATAGAACGTTTATCTATTTTTGCTAATATCTTAAAAATAAAAATAAAATTGCAATATTTTTAATCTTAACATTCATTTCATATAGTACTCAAAATTTCAACTTTAACTACATCAGATCTTTATTGAAACATGTAATTTCCCCTTTTCTCGCTAGTGTATATTAACTTCGGTATTCCTTCTCGTTTTCTCAACCAGCTTTCAATTGTTATGCCCCAACCATCAATTGCCAAACGTTTCTCTGTAATTATCTAACTGCTTCGTTTCGAGTTGAGCTTCAGCTACAGTTGCGGTTCGAACCGAGGAGTGCGAATATTATTTGTGATGAATAATACAACTTCATCAGCGAGGCTTGGACTGAGGTTGCCTCGAAATCGCTGGCTGCTGCACTGCCCCCAAAGCAGTTTCCTTCAAGCGTGCATAAGTGAAATGTGCGCCAGATACTTGCCACAGATACAGCTACAGCTACAGCTACAGCTGTAGATACAGCTACAGATACATCGGAGTCAGCAAGCGGCAGCCGGCAACAACAAGCAGCACCCAAAAGGTAATTAATCATCGTCATGGGGCGTGTGCACGATTCGCTTAACGTGCGCCGCTGGCGATGGAGCTGGGGCACACTGAGAGGGGCGGGGGAGAGGTGCAAAGGGGAGGGGCTCAGGCAACCAACTGCTGTTGCTGTTGCAGACATTTGTGGCATATTACTCAAGGCACACACACACACACACACAACTATGTATTTCCATACACCCATATGGTCGCTGACGTCGCCCGACACCCAAGCGACATGTCTTAGCCGAGCCGGGGGGCGGTTGGGGCGTGGCAATAATCATAACGAGCCAGATTAATGCGTTTCTTTCTACATGGAGCAGAATTCCCGTGCAGCTTGTGACACATTTGCTGATTTTGCAAGAGTCGAGGGCGAGGGGCAGCCAGACTGACATTTTAGCTGTTGCTGTATACCCTGTAATTGTGTTGTCATTTGACTATTTGCATATAGTGTTAGGGTTAAGCTCTTTATTCAGTCATTGACTGCGAACTAACTCGAGCTGCCTCTGTAAGGTGTGTACAGGGAATTTTAGCAGTAGTATACCCTGTAATTGTGTTGTCCTTGACTATTTTCATACAATGTCAGGGTTAAGCCTTTTATTCAGTCATTGTGGGTACTGGGTATATTAGTTAAAATATACCCTGTAATTTGTCATCAGTAAATATCTGCTTATAATGCTAGGATAAGTTTCTGTATTCAGTCAATGGCTGCCAAAGTTTTCAAGTTGCTATTGTGAGCTGTGTACAGGGTATTTTTGTTAAAGTATACAATGTAATTATGTTGTCATTTGACTATATGCTTATAATGTTAGGGCTAAGCACTTTATTCTGTCATTGACTGCTAACCTTTTTTGTAGCAGTTGTAAAGTACAGGGTATTAAAGCTATATCATACCCTGTAATTAAGTTGTCATTGATTTTTTGCATATATGTAAATAAGAGCAAAGCTCCTTATTTAATCGTTTACTGCTAACTCATTCATGTAGCCATTGTGAGCTGTGTACAGGGTATGCCTTAGTCGATCATTATTATTATCTATGCGCCTAAATTTTTCTAATATTTTGTAGTCTCTCTCGCTTCCAATTTTAATTGATTGTGCGCCCGATTTCAACGATTGCGCGTGCCATTTGTCGGGGTCAACGGGGCGTGGCATTAGGCATGGAGAATACCCTAGGTGTGCTATGCATGAGTATTACGAGCAAATTGGATGCTAAGCTAATTAGCTATGTAGTTGATGGGACGCTGCACTTCTTCTTTGGCTCAACAAAAATAAAAATTTCAGTTTTTATCAAAAAATAATTGTTTTTAATCAAATATTCAATTGAATTTGCTGCTGTAATCTGTTAACAGCTGCGAGCTGTTATGCGAGCAGTAACATCGCTGTCGACTGCGGCAGCGGAGCGTTGGCGACGGCGTCAATTCTTACCCGCGAACAAACTGACAATCGCCGACAATAAAAACACGTGCTTATCACACACACATACACACACACAGTCAGACGCCAAACAGACAACAACAGAGAGTGTGTTTGAAATAAACAAAAAACAGCTGTTGGCACTCGCTCTTTCAATTCCAGTGAGCAAAGCAGCTGAGAAACGAGTTTGTTGTCTGCCGGCATGCACAGAGCGTTGCTATAAAAAGAGAGCAACATTTATAGCAAACACAAATGTGAGAGCACAGGCAGGTTTTATTGCGTGCATATAATTTAAAAAAAAATCTATATTAAATAAATGTAATACATTATAAAGAGAAATAGTAATAATTATGTTGATAACAAAAAAGTTAGAATAAGAAACTATAAAAACTCACAGATGAAAATTTCTCGCATGCGATTTTTATGTTTACTTGCTCTCTCTCTCGCCACAGGCGAGCCGAACACACTTAACGAACTGAAGGCAGGCACGAACGAAAGCAGCTCGTGCAGCCGAAGCATCCATACAGCCACCCACAAACGCACTCACGCTGCGACTCGTGCACACGCATGCCGCTACTTATGCTTAGTCGACTGTTGGCTCTGGCTGTGGTGCTTCCAATTGGAAGGCGCCAGTTGTAAAGCGAAACTCGTCGCGAGTGGTTGTGGTCGGAGCGTTGTTCTGTCGTCGCCGTCAACATCGTCGTTCATCCGACATTTTGCGTAACTTTTCTAACTGTATTCACGTGCGACGCGCTGCCTATGCAAATGCGAAAAGCGCGTGTCTGAGCTTAAAAAGTTGTTAACATTAAATCTGCAAAGCCGTACAAAAGCTCAAAAGTCTCAAAAATTGTGCAAGAATAAAAAGTCCAATCAAAACATAAATATTCTGTTGCCAGCAAACTTTTCGTTGCTTTGAACTGTTTGTTCACGACGCGTCGCGCCTTGGTGGGCCTTGCCTTCTAATTGGAATTGCATTGATTGAATAGCTGCGACGTCGACGTCGTCGTCGCCGTCAAACGGTTAACGGTTTGCCAAGCGGCGATATGCAAACAAAAAGTGTGACCAAAGTGCGTTGATATGCAATTGGGAAAGTGATTTGCAGCCTCTGCTTTGTTATTGCTTTCGCTGATCAGCTTTTGCGCAATTTTTAATTAATTTTTATCACACACGCAAAGCGAAAACCTCAACGAGAATTGTGTATGCGTGTGCGCGTGTGTGTGAGTGTGCATTAGTGTGCGTCTGTACAGAATGTGACCAACTAAATGTACTTATAATCCAGGATATATATATTCACAACTATACAAAAATAAATAAACAAAAGAAAAAACAATTCATTTGTTCGACCAACAGGAAAATGTTTTTCATTTTGCACTGATAAAGGTGAGTGTTAGAAATTATTTAGAATTTAATATATAAGTATATTTAATTATATATATAAGGTATAACTGATTTATTTGAAACATAATATATGCTAATATAGTTCTTTGCCAAAATTATTATAAAATTATTATAAAATTATTAAATAAATTTTAAATAAATCGAGTTCAAATATTTTTATGGAAGATGTTTTAGAACTTTACTAATTTTTTTAGTACAAACAAATCAAAAAATATTGGGTTAGAAATAAAATTTATATAAAACGAAAAATTTCAATAAAATAAATTATATTTATTTGAAAAATAAAAAATAAATATACAAAAAGAAAAAAATTGTAATAATCATATAGAGATTAAAAAGAATTCCGTTTTTTGCATCTACTCCGCATTCTCTAGGTTCAAGTTATTATATTATTATATACTATTAGTAAACCTATCGATATTAATATATGAAAGAGTTCATACTAAAAAAAAAAAATAATTATTAAATTGAATTATTATCTTGAATTTGAATTTCCATGTTTCACATTTAAGCAATATACTAAAAATTCATTATTTTATAAACCTTAAGAAGGTATAAGTTTATAATATAATGAGCACATATAAAGTACATTTATTCTAGATCACTGTGAAAATTATAGTCTAGTCTAAATATTCATGATCTGTATCAACTATTTTGACTACAAAATTCTATTAATAGCAAAAGTTAGTATGTAACCACTCTGTAGCTATAAGATATGAAAGATGAGTTTTGCTCAGACAAACAGAAGATCTTGAAAAACTGAAAAACTAATATGCTTCTATGCATATATGTAAATACAAAGTTATGAATGCAATAAAGGCTTTACTATCATATAGTTTCTCTACTTCTAATATATTTCTATGCATATACATATAATATGAATAGATAAAAGCTATTACTCTCATATAGTTCTCTGGTAATATCTCTCCCAAGATATCAGTTTATGCGAATAATAATGAGTTCAAATTAAAAAAAATCATTTTTTACCAAAGGAAAGTAAAAAGCATTAACATATTTTCATTAATTCTGTTTCAACTTCTACTTTTTGGTATTTTAATGATTTTTCATCAAATATTTAATAAAAATTTACATTTTTATTGAAATTCCCCGACTTTGAGGGGTTTGCACAAGTTTTCCACAGTTTTCTCTGTGCACTCCTTAGTTTCTTTATTTTATATGCAACTGTACTTTTCCCACTAATCATAGATGCGTCTGGCCCCAACTCAACCGAAACATTATCGGCAATTTCAAATGGGTCACGCTTTGCACTGGGCTCATTATCGATTCGAATATGCATTGCATGTCTCTCCATTCGATTCTCCCAACATACTCCGCTATATGCCGCAAACACCCGCATCTATATAGGCCCAACTGATATGCCTTCATGTTATTAGCATTTTGTTAGACGCCGTTAACAGTTGTTTCATAGACCTTGTTGTTGTTGTTGTTGCGTTTGGCATTTAATTAAATTTGTAGTTGTTGTTTTATTTCTTGTTGTTGCTGAGTTGCATTACAATTGAATTTGTTGTTGCTGTCAAATTGTTATTGCTGTTGTTGTCTAATTATTCGGCGTGAAAATGCAATGCATGTAGAAACAATTGTACAAATATTTGACACGCGACGCTTTGGTGTTTGTTGTTGTTGTTGTTGCAGCTGCCACTGCAACGTGCAACGTGCAACAATTGACAAATGGAACTACATTGAAATTGTTGAAAAGCAACCAAAATGAAAAAGTTCATAAGTTGTAAAACAAACAGAAACAAAACAACAATTGTTTCAACGAAAATATGCTTATTTGGAGTATATCAAAATAAACATGTGTAAAATATTTGTTCAATATTATGTTGTTGATGAGTAATTATTTATTTCGAGTTAAAAAAGTTGAAAAGTAAACGGAAAAGCAAAAAAATATTATAAACTATATAAAAAAAATATACATATATATATATTGCAGTATATATATATTAACAAACCAAGATATATTTTTTAATTTATAAAAATATTATAAAATCTATATATATAAAATAATATTGTAATATATATATATATTAACAAAAAAAGATGTATTTTCGAATATAAAAAATATATGAAAATGTTATAAAATCCATAAAATAAAAAATATATATATATATACATACATAAATAAAATAGTATTGCAATATATATATATTTTAACAAACAAAGATATATTTTTATTTAATTTATTCAATATATTTATTATATTATAAAAATTATATATATATCTCTTTTTATATATGTAGATATAATATTGTTGCTATTGCATATATGTAGAGTTGGTAGAGAGTAGGAGTAGAGTTGGCAGCTTATCAAGCAAAAATACAATTTAATATTAAGTTGAAATGAATTCACTTTGGCATAAAGTTAACATAATAATAAAAAACTTAAAGAACAATATATTGAATAGCAAATAATAATAAAATTATAATTATTTTATAATTAATTCTGAAAAGACTTTTATTAGGCCAAGTAAAGAATTACTACTCACTCTTCTATCTATTTATGTATCTATCTAAATCTACCATACTCCTTTTAACTTCGCTTAGGCTAGAATTTCAAATTCTAAAAAAAAGTTAAGTGTGCGTCGGCCGGGAATCGAACCCGGATCAACTGCTTGGAAGGCAACTATGCTGACCATTACACCACCGACGCCTACGAAAGCGGCACAGTTATAATAGAACGTTTGAAACTTTGATATAAATATATGGAATGACTGCTTAAGGACTAAGAAATAAGAACAAGGTAAATTCAATTCGAAATACTTTTTTTAATGAACAGAAAACGTATAGAGAAATGAAGTCAAGTCTAGAAATCTTAAAGAAACGCTGGCAAAACAAGTTAGAGCCAAAGGAAGAAAAATAGATTTTTTTTGTATTATTTCTTAAAATATTTATATTATGTATTATTCAAATTTTAAATAAAAATATAAAATATTTTATTTATTTTTATTATTATTTATTTTATTGAATATTTTTGTTTGAAGAACTTTCCATATTTCATTTTTAGTTTTTCTATTTTTGCATGCTCGAGGGTTAGCAACTAATTAAAAGCGAAAGTTATTTTTCTTAATTATTTTAATTATTTAATTAAAATTTTAATAAGCAGAAATGTTCATATTCCTGCAAAGTTCAAAGTAAATGTTAATCTCTTTGATATCAAAAATTGTATGTTTTCTTTTTTCCAAATTTGCATAATTAAAAACGTAAACTCAGACTCTTGAGAACTTTTTATTAAAAAGCAGCTTCTTAGAATTTGCACTTCATTCAGTTTCATTGCATTTGCAAAAGCCTTGCCGTGAAGCTAAAGACATATATATATATATATATACGTTAATCCTATCAAAATGTAACTAAGACAAGGTCCCAACCTCATCTAAGCGAAAGTATACAAAAATGTTTTACTGAGCAACCTCTTCACACTGAGGAATCTGAAAACTAGTTCAAGTGCGTGGCAAGTAATTAGTTGTAGGTGTGTGTGTGTATGTGTGTGTGTGTGCGTGAGTGCGTGTGTTTGCTGCATTTGTCAAGCTGTCTAGAAATTGTGTAAAAATCTACCACAAATATTTACAAATAGAGGGCAAACAGTCGACGCAGTTTACCTTAAGTTTTTCTCAAGTGGGGTTAATTAAAACGAAATTCCGAAAAAGGAAAAATTTGTTGAAAGATTCGAAATTGCTTTTTAATATTTTCAACAGCGAGCACTTCAAATGGAAAAACAGATTTCCACTTAAAGATTATCCGTGTGTGTGTTTTCATCTCTCTCGTCTGTCAGTTGGCTGCCAGAGACTTGGATGACAGGCCGGTAGAAGATCTTTTTTGCTCTCGCTGGGGTCGAACAGATCAAATGTATCTACCCTTAGTAGAGCTGACTACCTCTTATTGTTTTGATATTTGTATTTTTAGTACAGAATACGGTTTTTGTTTGTCCAACAAGAAGTATAGCTGACAACTGCCTACTCCCGAGTGTGAACTGTCAATCCGACAGACAGACTGTGTGGGCTGCATTAGTAAATAGACCATCTAGTCGGACGTGTAGGGGTTTTTAAGTAAGTGAATAGGTTCCATTATATTCACGCACTTCCGCCTCGCAACGAGTGAGAAGGGCTATGGGAGAGACCTTCCGAAGAGTGTGAGAGCTGTTGGAATTCCGGACAATTTTAGCTATATGTCTTTCGAACTGGATCCGGCTGGGTATAAAATATGTATTTGGCATACGAAATTTGACAAAAGTAATAAAATTAAAGAAAGGTTTTCAATATTCGTAAGTGTTGATTAATCTACACTTAACATATGTGAGATTGATTTACAGTTGCTAGGTTTATATGCAATAGATATTTATTTAAGTGTTTTTTCTGAAATAATCTACCTATACATATCTATTTTCTCTTAACTTTACTGCATTTCTTTTTTACTTCATAAGCATAAAATATAAAGTTAAGTATGTATTCTTTACTAATATTATATGATAGCTCACAGAAGAAAGATATTTTGAATAAATGAATTGAATTAAAAATATGAAATAAATATGAAAACCTAATTTTAGCCAAGTTTTCTTTGACTTTACATAAATTATATTTTCTTTTTGATTTATTTGTTTTACTTATTTTATATATAACTTCTTTTTATAAGTTATTTAAAATTTTAATTTAGTTATATATGTACATATGTTTAAAAATTTTACTAGGAATACTACAGTAAAATATTTAACATACATTTTTTTAATATTTATTTAAATTAATTGTAGCTTAAGTATGATAAAAACTTTAAGAAAATAAACAAAGTATACCTTGTTTACCCATATTTGAAGGGTATAAAAATAGCATTTGTATTCAATTTTATATGCATCAAAAATATATATTAAAATATCTGTATATATATATACATTTTACTTAAATTAAACAAAACTAATTAATATACAGTCGAATTAAGATAATTCCAAATAGCAAGGGAATCACATATTTTACGAATTACACAGGAATTCGATGTAATGAAGGGAATTCGAACGAATTTTTTCAACGAAAGAGTATATAGTTAGAAAGTATTGAAACTTTTGTATACTTAAACAATGAGACTAAAGTTTTTTGATACAAGAAGTAGATCTTAAGTAAGAGAAAGCAGAGCTGCAGAAAGCTGAGATTCCGTATATAGATATATTGTAGCTATATATAGAAATTGAAAATATATAGGAAGTATATCTAATGCAGGGTATCTTTAAGTGTGTCACTTGCAGCTTGCATCCCCTTAAATGTTCTATGTAAACACCTTCCAACTCCACATGCTGAATATAATAGTTGGAGTACCTGCTCCTGCTGCTGCTTCTTCTTTTACTTCTAGCCATCTTCTTGCTCCACCCACACCCACTCAACGATGCGCCAACATGGCAATTGGTGTTGTCCGCTGGCCATGTGACAAATGCCGCCACATTAGCCAGTTGTAGCTAGTCCGTGGAGCATTCGCGCATTTGGTGTGGTTCGCGAGCGGTTGCAGCGGCTGCAGCGGTTGCAACGGTTTCGACGGTGGTTTCGATGGCAGCATTTGAAAGTTGATTTGTTCGAAC
The DNA here is from genome assembly GCA_035045545.1 of Drosophila gaucha. NCBI lineage: Eukaryota > Metazoa > Arthropoda > Insecta > Diptera > Drosophilidae > Drosophila > Drosophila gaucha. The sequence continues at coordinate 6,433,810 of JAWNOY010000375.1, forward strand.
TGATTATGGTGCATGTTTGTGCGGTCGTGTTTGCTGCGGTTTTTCATTGCGCAGATAATAGTTTTAAATAAGTTGAAGTCCAGTTTAATTGGCCAAACTAATGTGCATTAGCTTAAAGCCAGCTGAACGCTGTCCGATGTCCAATTAGTCAACTAAATGGCAAAGATATATATGCGGATGCAAACGAGACGTGACTTATCAGCGAACAAACTACAAGACAAACACCTGGACACACACACACAGACACACGTTTGAGAATATGTCATCAGTGTCATTGGGCATTAAAACTAAACAAAGTGTGTCACAGTCTTGTCTGTCATCTTGTCCACCCACTCTCCCACACACTTGGAGTAAACCTATTGGGTTTCACTACAAATACATGTGTGTGTGTGTGTGTTGCACAATCTGAGGAAAGTCATCTTCGTGTATGCGCGTTTTCATCTAAATCTTCTCACAGCTGCCTACACCTGTCGCCTGTCTAATTTATGCCCAGGCCCGTCCACAGATAAAGCCTTCAATGACATATGGCACGGATAGCTAGCGTATACAGGTCGTATATATATATATATATTTATGTTTATGGCCATGTAAATTCATTAATAGCCCCAGCGATGACGACAACTAACAAATTAGTTCGATTTTTGATTTGCATAATTGAGTTTTAGTTTCGAATTTCTATCCCATTCTCATTTCCCATCTTAAGGTTCGACATTTCTTGGCAATTTGTTAATTCTACGAGATGTGCCGATTAGCTACGAAAAAAGTTAATAGATATGGATCTGTAGCTGGAAGTTGATCGTAAAAGTTTCTGTGGAAAGCTGAGAAAATTTTTTAATTTCTTAGTTTTAACTAAATATAATATTGATAGTAAAATTCTAGATTAAAAAAAAAATACAAACAATAATATATAAAATTATAAAAATAAAATAATATATAATAAAAATAAAGTAAAAAATAATTGAAGTAAAATGCATAGTAACAAAAATAAAATAAAAACATAAAACAAAATAATAAAAAAAAATGTAAAATAATATAAAAAAAATAATAAAAAGTACAAGAATACAAAAAAAAAAGACAAAATAATAAAAAAGATTTATATTAACAAAAATAAAATATAAAATAAAAAATTATAAACATAAAATATTATATTATAAAAATAAAATAAAAAATACATTATAAAAAAAGTTTTTAAAAATCTAATACTCTAACTAATTTTTTTTTAGCGATTTTTGATCTGTAAAATTTTGTTATTAACTTGGAGTCAAACCAAAATTTTGTAATAATTCAGAATACGTTTCTTAATATCTATTTAAATATATGATTTTCAATAATTCAATATTTTATTCCATAATTATTGTATAGCAGAAAATACTTCAATATACTTTAATTATTTCTCTAAAAATTACTTTCTTTACTCAGTTTTAATTGTATATTCTCAAAGCTTAACATAATTCGTGAAAAATCACAAGTCAAAAACAAAGTCTGCTGATAATAGAATCAAGAAGTTTTTGAAATACCTATAAAGCCAATCTCCTCAGTTCGTTAGTTGCTTAAGCCTTATCCATAAATTCATATATCAATTTTAAAAGCTTATGAAATTCTTCCAAAATTATAATTATCATTTGCGACTATATCTTGCGACTTGCTAGGAGCTAAGTTCGTTCATGCTTTGCTAAAGTTTATCTCAACTGTTCCATTTTTTATCTACATCCATATCTGTATGCCACATCTGTAGTCCAAGTACAGTTACATTCTCAATGCTCGCAAATAACTCAAGAGACTCGCCACAAAGAGCCGAAAAACTGTTTGCCACACATTTGGCCAGAGATATTCGCAGTTATGTAGATATCGTGGCCAGGCTAAAAATGTTTAGCTTTTTTTCATATTAATGCCAGGTAATTCGCCAATTTAATTTGCGACATTAATTTTGAGAGGCGGGTGGACGAGGGGCGCTGGACGGGGGCGGGGCTAACTATGTCTTGGCTACGTTTTAGAGAGCGCAGCTGTGCGTCGCAGCCAATTACAATGGACTTTTGCGCATTTGTGAATTTCTGCAGCATTTGCCTGCATTTTGTCAATTGCAATAAAATAATCAACATGCAACACTGGCCTCCAATCGAGGGGGTGGGGGGGGCAAAGGGGAGGGCGCAACTCAGTTTGCTGAGCCTTTATTTATTTTGAATACCCTGTGACCATTAAAAGTTGAGCAAATATGGGGTATATGCGTTTTGAGTAGTTGTGTGTAACGGACCGTTGGTGGAATTGATGACTGCTTAAGCATATATATTCATGATCGGCAGCGATAGACAAATCTTTGACTGTCTATATGTTTATCTGAGGGATTATTATAGGGACTAAAAAATAGAAATAACTTCAGATGAAAAGCTCCAAAAAGATCGATTTTTTTTTTTCAATTAAACACTCTGTTACCATTAATCTCATATATATTCACTTCAAAGTTAGATTCAAAGATTTTTAATATGTTTAGAAACTTAAAAGATCTATGTATCTAATTCATCCTATATCCTACACATCCTATATATCCTCTATATACTATATATATTATATACATCCTATATATTCGATATATACTCTATATACATCCTATATGTCCTATATATCATATACATATAGCCTATATTTCCTCTATATACTCTGTATCCTATATATCCCATCCCTATCCCTATATGTTCTATGTATCCAATATATCCTATACATGCCATATATTCTATATATCCTATATATTTTATATATCCTATATATCCTTTATATTCTATATGTCCAATATATCCTATATATCCCATATCTTGTATATTTACTATATCTCCTTTATACCACTTATATTCTATGTGTCATATATATCCAATATATCCAATACATCCTATATATCCTAGATATATCCATTATCTCCCATATATCCTATATATCCCATGTCTCCTGTATGTCCCATATACCCTATGTATCCTAGACATCCCACATATCCTATATACAGTTATTTTTGCTATACCATCTATGTATTTTCTTCTATCCTATTCTTCGATGTATATATGTATATGTTTTCATATGGCAAATAGATATTACAGCTTCTAGATGTTATTTACAGGGAATTTTGTAGTCGTGCTAACATACTAAGAGTTTGTCATAGAACATGGATATTAAGTGTTAAAAATACTTATGAATACATTTTTATACATTTTTTTTGTACTACATACTACACTGCATACTATACTACATACTACACTACATACTATATTACATACTATACTACTAGAAGAGAATAATCAAATACTTGTCACTGAGTCTAGCTGAGCTATTCACAGGGCATCTTTTAGTTGAGCAACTCCGACTTATACTTTTCTAATATTTTGAAGTTGTTCGAGAATTGACATATATACATACATACAAATGTTACTATATAGATCTATGCTGCTGTTATTTAGAGGGCATCTGCTAGTCGTTCCATCTCGGCTTAGTTTTTTTTTCTTACTTACTCTTGCCTACAGCCTTGTGTCTGCAGATTTACGACCCGCATGGACAACACGTTCAACGTTCAAATTGCGCGACTCCAAGCAGTTGCAACTGCAACTGCGACTGCATTTTGTTGCCATTAACATAATAATGCGGCGGCTGTTGGCCCCCTGCCCCTGCCCCTGCCCCCTGCCCGTGCCACCGCCCCACACACAGCACAATTGCGAGCCAAAGCAAATAATCAACTTGCGCTAATCTGCAGCCAAACTGCATTTAGCGGCTGTTCGTTTGTCCATTTGTCTGTCTGTCTGTCTGTCCGTCTGTCAGTTTGTCAGTTTGCCAATTGGCGGGCAGCTCATTCGGTCAGTTTGCGGTTTTTCGTAACGTTTATGTTGATTATTTGGCGACTTTTGCTGCTGCCTTTCCATCATCACATATATACGCATAGCTATACCCGGTAATTCAATCCGGACTTCAACTCCGACTTGGACTTTAACAGATTTGCATTTTCTATGATTTGTTGTCTGTTTGCTAACTGCGTTGGTAGCGCCATTGCCAACGAAGAAAAAGATGAAGAAGCAGAAAGAAATAGATCCTCAAAACGTGAGCTGTTTGCATAAATACAGATCATAGTTATTGTTGCTGTTCAGCTTATGAAAGGGCTGTTGAGTTGAATATAAGGACTATTCAGAAATGTTTGATGGTCACTTCTATAGGATACTTGAGAGGTTTGAATTTTATAACTAAGTGTAGGTTATTTTCATAACTCATATTACTGCGATACATCAATCAATGTCTATGAATTGTCAGAGATATAATCTGTATATATATATTATATTATTTTAGAACTTTACATTATTTATAATACGTCAAACTCTAGCAAAAACTTCTATAAAATAATGATTGATGATTTTCTATTCTATTTAAATTTTGCATATTTTTAATAATATTTTTAATCAATACATAATTACCATGCAACTCTTTCCCCACTCCAACGCACTGCCCTTTTTTTGCAGTGCAGCAACGACGCCCGCATACGCAGCGTTTGCTGCAGCGCGTAAGAAAAAGAACAAAAAAATGATTTTTTGCTGAGTCAAGATAACGCACATGCCAAAAAGAGTGAGAGAGTGAGAAATATATATAGAGCAGAGTGTGCGTGTGTGTGAAGACTCTTCGCAGCCTGAGCAAAGTGTAGCAAAGAGAGCGAGACAGCTATAGGGAGTAGGTAGATTGGAGACTGACGTCGGCTCTGCGCTTATCTTGTCTGGGTAATCGCGCTTCGATTATTAACCCTCATAAATTGAGGCAATGTTTGCGTGTGTGTGTGTGTGTGTGTATGCTGAGCCTGACTTATGTAATCCTGCTTGTAACGGGTTCCTCATTTTCATTAGCATGCGCACATGGCCTGCTTCCTCAGTGCCTTCTAATAAATGTTTTTCAATTTTCCTTGTGGTTTTTTTTCCATCACTCGTTAGCTGAATTTGCTCTTTTCTCTCGCTGTTGTTGTTGTTGTTGTTGTTGCTCTTCATCATGCCCGCCTATTGTTGTTTGTGGTTTCTGTTATTTTTTTGGGAGGAAAATGCTTTATCATGGCGTTGAGGCACAGACGCGCCTTTGTTGGCTTATTGAGCCATAACTGCAAGTTTGTTTATTATTATTGTTGTTGTTGTTGTGGCTTTGGCTTCATCCATTTTCATTTTCGTTTTCCATCTTGTTGTTGCTTATTTAACTGATTAATCATGTTTCTTATGCAGCTGCTCAACAAGAATAGAGAAAGTAGCTCATATTTTGATAAGATTTAAATTAGATGGCATTTGAAGCATATGTGATATATACATATATCTGTACTTGACCTATTGATCGTATTTTTATAAAACCCCAGTGATGAGAGAATAGCTTTTAAAAGTAAACAAGAAAAGTTGTATCTTACACATCAGCTCACTTATATTTATATATATACACTTTCATCCATTTATATGCCTCTGCATTTCATATACTACATTTATATGCCTCTGCATTTCATATACTACGTATACTACCCCAATCAAATAACTGCCCTTCAATAACAATCGACAAGTCATCATTACCCACTATCTACCCCCTTAATTTAGCTGTATAACCGTGACTAAATCATTTTTCACTGTCATATGGTCGGAGCGCCCGCTTATCCTGTCAAAATTTTTAAACACTTTTTTATCATTTCCTCAAAAAAAAATTAAATTGGAAACAAGCCTAAAAGGTGTTCACTATAATTCCCTACCATTATAAAATGCCTTATATATTTCCTTTTTTTCTCCATACTCTTGAAAAAAGGTTTTTTTTGCCTTGTTTCCAGCATGAGTTTCACTTTTGTCCTTCGCCGGGGTGAAAAAAAGTTATAAATCATTTGCTGGGCATATTTTTAATAGAGTTGTTACTTTTGTTTATTATGTTGTCTTCTTTTTATATTGTATTTTTGTTAACCTTTTTGCTGGCTGCGAATTGCGGTTTGGGTCTCGGCAATTTTGAAAAAGGTTTGCAAAATAAGCTAAATACATATTTTTTCTGCGTAATCTTTTAATTAATATAATAATTTCGTTCTTTCCATATCATTGCAGGTGAGCTCCTTGCCCAAGGTCCAACTAATCAGGTAAATTCTGTTCTAGTCAGTCAATTAACCCCATACAGGGATATGCTACATAGCTAGTTACACTTGGTTTCATTTGCGCTACCAGAAAATGACTTTAAAGTTCTCCAACCGCAGCTGACATTGTGCGTTAGACCCCAAAAAGCCAATGAAAAGGAAACTATAAAAGGAAAATACCCCACAATTTCCAATTCAGCTGCAACAACAAGAAACCAGCGTCAACATCCTCATCATCATTATCATCATCATTATCATCATCATCATCATCAGACGCCCAACATTTCCTTCCGCTGGGCTTTAACTTTTTGTGGTAAGAGGGTAGCTCGGTGCAGCCCTGTCACATTTGACGCCTCAAAACCACAAAAGAATTACAAAGAAAATAAGTTTTAGCAGAAGCTGCTCGAATGCCAGATATCCTGTATTTGTATCCAAAAAATAAGAAATATGCAATATATCTACATATATTCTATGTATATATGTATATGTATATGTATATATATATATATAAATTGTATTTGTTTAGAAATAAAAAGGGTATTTTTTAAAGTAATTTATTTTTATTTTTAGTTCATTCTTGTTTGGATTATTTTTGTTGAATTCTTAGACAGAAATTTCAATACGCACTTTTAGTAGAACTCCAACATTATTAGATGTGTTTAAAACAGTAATATATTCTGAAGGATTTCATAAATCTGGAAAATTTAGTTACTAAAAACATCTAATTAATATTCTTAATATATATCTTGAATAGAAATCTTAAATTTTCAGTTTTCTTAATATAATTTTTTATAATTCTAAAATAACTCTTTTAAGTGTTTTAGCATACCCAATCATGTTCACATTTACAGAGTGTGCAAGCAACTTAGTCTTTCACCATAAAAAAGGGGTGGCACTCTCTAACTACCGTTAGCATATGCTGCGAAATGTCGGGGTAGGCTAAAGCTCATCCATGTTGTAAAGCCCCATGATTGATGGCTCTTCTATGCTGTTTGCTATTTTCATAGGCAGCTGATTCTTCTTCTTCTTCTTCTTCGCACCTGTTGTGGCAGTAGAGCAAAAAAAATAACATTTGCTGAAAACAGGCTTAGACTGGGCATTACTTTAGGCTTGACTTTAATGCATAGAAGGTATCCTATTATTATGTATATTAGATACAGCAGTGAGAGTTTGAGATGAAAGGGAAAGAAGAAGAAGAGAGGTGAAAGAAGAAGAGATAAGTAACCTTTTAAGATTTACTATTTTTTTAGATAATATATTTATTATGATTTCTCAAAGGCAAAAGTTCTGAAGCAAGAGTTAAAATTATATAATACATAATATATTATATCTTTAAGATCTTGTTCTATATAAGTCCAAGTAGCATACCTTTTAAGGAGCACAAAATCTGACGAATTCAAGTACAAGTTCGCCACATTCTGAAAGTTTTCACTTTCTTGCCAGAGTTCGGGCAACATGAAAAACAGCTAAACAGTTGCCTAAACAACGCCGCAGTTTTCACTTCCGGGACTTGTACGTCAATGTCAACTTTGACAGTAGCCCAGGAGTGAAAGGGACAGAAGCACAGAGAGAGAGAGAGAGAGAGAGAGAGAGAGCAAGAGAGAGATGCCAGCCAGGCAAAGCATGGATTTACTTTTATTTTATTACTGTCATTGTTGGCGAACTGCTTCCGTTTCAACCTTTAGTGTGGGGGTGGCCCATCCCCCGTCCAAGGTTTGGATTCAAGTTTTTGGGCTGCAGTTTGGGGAGGTTTCGGCAGCTAGAAAGACTTCGCCCATGTTGCAAGGCTGCTGTCGTTATCCTTTTGCTCGACTGGCGCCTTTATCATCCATCTGTGTTCAGTGTTTCTCCTCCGTTCGTTATCTGCTGTTTAGCCAGGCGCATGTGTGTGTGAGTGTGTGTGTCTGCGTGGGTGGTTGGGCATGTGGAGAAAGCAGCATCTTTTGGCTGCTTCCACTGACAGTGGCAGCAGCAGCTTTTTTGGCAAGTCGTAAATTAAAAATGGCTTAATATGTAAATCCTTGCCTGCACTTTCTTCGTCGGCTGCCTGCAGATTAGTTTTGTGGATATTTCGGCTTATGTATGTCCCTGTCTTCGTGTCGCCGTCTATCTATTGTCTATCTATCGCCTTGTACCGTCCAACCCGCCCAGACATTGGACATGCGGCACAATTTATGCGCATTGACTTTGTTCCAGTGGCCGGGGCGGGAAGGTCGAGTCGAGACGAGTCGAGTCCTGTGTCTGTGTCTGGTTCAGAAACAGGACACAGTTGCCAGTATGTTTGCTTTGGCTGCTTGTCCACTGATATGCTTTTGTTGTCGTTAGTCAGCGCCAGGACATGACAACTCCTTGTCCTTGTCCTTGTCCTCTGTTCTGGTACTGTTTTTGGTTTTCTCTGACTTTTACTAACCCTTAGACTCTTATACAGTTCTTGTCGCCAGTTGTAAGTTGTCTTACTCGCTCATATGGTAAAACAAAGGGTATATTGGTTGAGACAGTTGAAATTTGGATGATCATATAAATATATTATTATATATTGATTATAAAAGAGAGATTACCATTTTGAAAAAAAAGATTATAAATTCTTTAAGATATAAGAATTTTTATGATGAACCAGTCTAAACATGCATTTTACTTTAAAATATATTTGCTCGGATAGTTAATATAAAAATTTTAGATATATTCTCATAATTTTAAAGATATATTCTCATACATTAACATAGATAACTCTTTAAGTGGCTATAGGTCTGTGAACGGGTATTAGACAGTTGGGTACAGTTGCCTACAAAGAATTATTGTACTCTTATAAATGTAATATCATAAATTTAGGTAGACAACTCTTTAAAGTATCTATAAGTCATTGAACAAGTATTATGCAGTCGGTTACACTCGCCTACAATGTGTTCTTTTTATATTTTGAAATATATATTCTCATACATTTAGATAAATGTCTCTTTTGTTTGCTATATGACTGTGAACGAGCATTAGACAGTCGGTTACACTCGCCCATAATGCATTGCTCATATATTCTGAATGATATATTCTCATCAATTCAGATATATGACTATTTCAGTTACCATATTTCCGTGAACGAGTATTAGGCAGTCGACTACACTCGCCTTCAATGCATTGTTCATATATTCTGATCGAAAAATTCTCATCAATTTAAATATTCTCATCAATTCAGATATATATTCATCATATTCAGTTATAAATGACTGTGAACGAGTATTAGATAGTCGATTACACTTGCGTACAACGTATTGTTGTTCTCTCCCTCCTCTTCTTACCCAAATTCAAACCTCCCAACATATTAGTTTAAGTGTTGATTAGTTGCTTTGCTGATTAGTGATTGCGGATTGTAATTGCTCCCACAGCACTTGCTCTACTTTTTTGACGTTTTAGTATATATTTTACTACCAATTTGGTTCAAGGATCTATCTATCTGGGTGCTCATCCACTCACAGAAAATTAACATACCCGAATGGACTGTCATTAAATTATTCCCTTTGCAATTTGCAGTGTCATTTAATTCAACCCATTTTTACAGCTTTTTGCCCATGCCCAGTTTTGTGCGTGTTTTGTAATGCATTTTAGTAATTATTTTGGCTCAAACTCAGTTTTTTTTGTGTTGGCTTTGTTGTTGTCATTAGCATTTCGCTGACCCGTGCAATTAGCCAGGAAATTGTAAAATCCGCTGCTCATTTGGACTTGAAATAATTTAATTTCTTTTATGACTGTCTATATGGGAATTAATGCAAATAATTTAGCAAATTAATATTAATTGCAGGCATTTCGTTAACCAGATGAGATTTTCAGTTAACGATGCGTCAATGCAAAAACTTTTGCTCTCAAACAGCATTAATTGCCATTGACAAAATTAATTATTCAACACTGGCAGACAAATTATAAGTGTGTTGTATAGTTTTACTATTTACTATTAACAATTTACAAAAACTAATTATTCAATTAAAATTTTTTACAATTGTGATAATTAATATACCCTAAATCTATTGAAAATGGCTTAAAGGGTATATGGTTGGTGTGCATATGTGTGTAACAGACAGAAGTAGGCGTGGACGACATATGTTCACAATATATTTTGTATGTTAGTGGGATTTTCCTGAGTGAAGAACTCTCAACTTTTATTATAAATCCTGAGGTTTGAATCCTGATATAATATTATTCACTATAGTAATTTTATACTTTATATTTTATATAATATAATTTATAATATATAATAATTTTATATATCAGGATTCAAATACATTAATCAATACAATAATATTTCGGGAGTTCTGGGGTTAGAATCGGGAAATATTAATGTTCACTACAATATATAATTTGAAATACATAGGGTTTGAATCCCGAAATATTTATATTCAGTATAATATATAATTTGAAATAGTAATCATCCTAGGGTTCCCGAAATATTAGAGTTCAGTATGATACATTAGTATTTAGGTAGTCCTGGGGCTTGTATCCATTGATTTATGTGAATGTTATTGTGAATTGTGAACACAAATATTTTGGGATTCATACCACAAAACTACCGAAATTTTAATATATTACAATGATCACAAATATTTCGGGACCCAAACCCCACCATTAACACTAGCTCTATTTCAAATTATATTTGGCAAAGTATTCAATAAATTTTGGCAATACTGACAATTGTTGATTGATAAATCGATATTTAAGTCCCTAACTAACTGTAATATTCAAAAATCAATTTCAAATCAAGTTTGTTTTAGGCTTTAAAAAATATTTTTTAAATTTATTATTAGCTCATTATTTGTTGGGCTAATTACACAACGATTAACTTCTGAATTTGTTTTTTTTTTTTTTTTTTTTAATTTTTGGCTTTAGAAAACGCTATACAACACTAGACTTTAAGATTTGGCAATTCAGACTAAGTACTTGTGTAAAAACCAGAAGCCACCTAATTTGTAGACTACATTGAACAGTGTTACACGAGTTCTGAAACATTGCAATTTACAAGCATTGGCAATACGATTTATGAGTTTGGGGAATTGCTTAAAATTGTCGGTGTCGTCGTATTTTGATAACGCTTGTTGCTGGACATGGGCTTCTGTATGCGAAAGGTGCACAGAAGGTTTTCGTCGACGCACATCATGGCGCCCGCATTGTCGAATTCGCCGCAATAGTTGGGCGCCGAGAAGAGGGTGAGGAGCTGACGCTTGGCAAAGAACTCGTAGCCATCCTCGACAACCTGATGGGCGCGACAGATGAGACTGAAGCCGTGCCTATCCAGAAACGAGCCGACAATGTCCGCCCCAAAGGTGTAGCTCACGCCCCGATCGTTGAGCCCCCAGCCGATGGAGCGGGCATCCGGATCGGACCACACCAGATCACAGAGCAGACCCTGTTCGGGTATTTCGCACGGGCGCTCGATCATGCGTATCTGATCCATGCTAAACAGACTCGGACTCAGTCCGCCATGGCAGCAAAAGATGTTATCCTCGATCACAGCCGCCACCGGCATACAGCTGTAGCAGTCGACAAAGGTGCGCCACAGCTTGATGGTATAGCGACGCTTGCACTCGTCGTAGAAGCCGTAGATGCGATTCACGCTGGCGCTCTCGTGGTTGCCGCGCAACAGGTGGATGTTGTCCGGGTAGCGCAGCTTGTAGGCCAGCAGCAGGGTTAGCGTCTCCACGGACTGCTTGCCCCGGTCCACATAGTCGCCGAGAAACAGATAATTGGCATCGGGCGGAAAGCCCGAGACCTTGAAGTACTTCAACAAATTGTGGAACTGGCCGTGTATGTCGCCCAGGATGTTAATGGGCGCCTGCAGCTTGAGCAGCGACGGCTCCTTGAGCAGCACCTCGCGTGCCTTGCCACAAATCGCACTGATCTCGTTCTCCTCGAGCGCCACATTGCCACCCGCCGTGGTTTGCTCTGTGAGTCGCGTGATTATGTCATCCAGATTGGGCATCAGCTCGCAGCTGCTGTCGCTGCTCGGTGGTGCTGGTGGTGCAGGTGTTGCTGCCGATACACGGCTTCTTCTGACCATATAGTCCATGCAGTAGCCAACGGCGGCATCCTTGGACAGGAAATTGATGGATGTGGATGTGGCTGTGGATATGTGTTTCTGGTAGGATGACATATGCTTTCTCTTTGCTACTTTTTATGTTCTTTTGTCTGCTAAATCCAAGTCCAAGGATTGCAACAATTTGGAATTTCGATGAGCCCGTTTGGTTTAAGTCTGTTGTTTCGTTTTACAATTCTATGTGACTTTTGATCAATGGAAATAAAATACTTTAGCTACTTTGGAATTTTATCAAAAGCTGAATATGATGAGACTGAATTTCACACACACACATTTACATACATACATATCCTTTTCAGCACTTTTCCCTCAAGCTTTTCACATAGACAATTACTCCGAGGAACTTTAGGCTTTTGTGAATATTTAAGTAGCTCTCTTTTTTTTTGCTTTTCCTCTGCAAACGGCTTTGTTGTCTGATTGACAGCTTCTAAATCAGTTCTCATTTCCCCTCGCCAATCAGGGCAACATTCTTGGCACACTGTGACAAATCTCTGGCTCAATAGATACAGCACAAAGCACGCTTCTAACTGTCTTTCAATCAACTAAATTTCTACTCAGCAACCCCCCCCCACTCCTCGCTCGCATCCGTTGCTTTTATTTTTCAAATCAACATAATGGACACTTTGCCCGGCAGCAGCGCCCGCTTCAGCCCCCCGCCCATTCAGCGGACGGGGCACACATAAAAATACAAAGGCAAATTTCACTTTTGCCTTTGACAGCTGACACAAAATGCAGAAAGCAACGCATTTTGAGTGGGTGGCCCAGCAGCCCAGCGGAGGGTTGCTCATAATATGTATGTATGCAAGCACCACCCCAATCCCCGATCCCCCACCTCATCCTCTAGCCCTGTGATATCACATTCCATTTCATTCCAGCTACAGCCAGATTCTAACCTACCGCAGATGCAGATTTCTGCTTTGGCCTGTCACTCATTAAACATTTTGCCAACTGCAACTTAGTCCCGTTGTTTTCATTGTTGTCCTTGTCATGCCAAGTGTCACAACAGTCGCCTGCATTTCGTTGATTTTACGAGCGTGTGACAAGCGGCTAAAGCCGATTGGGATTCCGCGAATGCAATGAAATAGGAAATTCTGTATGCGTGTGTATGTGTAAGTCTTCTCTTCTGATTAGTGTGACGCAAAAACTCCTTAAGCCATAGACGTGCCTACAGAGGGGGTACCCTTAGCTAATAACTGTCAAAATAAAAATAGTTGATTTCGTACAACAGTTTTCATATAATATTTAAAGATTAGTTAACTTAACTCTTATGTTATCCCCATCCCCCTTGACCCTTATCGACGCCTCTGTTGCTCAAGTTGTCAAGTTGACAACATGTTGCCCACATATTTAGCGCGGTTGCTGCTCTGATTGAGTATTTGTCCAAGAAATACATTTGGCTACCCCTCTCGCTGCCCGCAGCACTTGCTTGCACTTTGTCTTCCTTCCTCTTTCTTTCGCAAATATTAAAATATTTCACACGAAAAAACTTACAAGAGTGCGTGTGTGTCTGCTCATGTTGTTTCTATGTGTGTGTGTGTGTCTGCCGCCGTTTTGTGCTATTTTTACATCGCTGCGCTGCGGCAGAGCAAACACAGCTGGGCCTTTTACAGTGTCTGCTGCGAGGGAAGTTGGGCCACCGACTGCGCCGCTTTGCTTATCTAATGGGCTACAGTTGCAGCGACTGCGACTGCGGCGGCGGCGACGGCGACGGCGGCTGCTGCTTATCGCTATTTCCATTGTTGTTGTCTTAACTCCTGCTGCTGCGCCCGCACATATGTACATACATATGCGAAGCGTTCGGCCTCTGCCGCGATCGCAGTGTCACTCTTTGAGCTGCTGTCTCCGACTCTTTCTCCTTTACGTTTTGTTTGCTGTTGTAGTTGTTAATTGCTTGCCGCTACTTTCTTGCACCCTTCACAATGCGCCGTTAATCACAGCTGAGTTGTGGTAAATGAAGAGAGAGAGAGAGAGAGAGAGAGAGAGAGAGAGAGAGCGTGGCGCACACATCAATGTAAAATTGTTGTTGGTTTTCGTTAATGGGTTTTTATTTGTTTATATGAGCGTCTAGAAAATATGATGCGTCTGCATATGGGGGACTCCCCTCTGCACCCCCTCCCCTCTTTCAATCATATTGACCATTTGCGCTTTTAGTTTTGCGCTGCTCATGGGAATTTTTACAACTGTTTTCCATGACAAGTGCTCTTAGAATTTTTGTGAAGGACCCGGAGCGGGGGTGATTCCGTTCAGATGTCATTTTTCGACTTTACTTTAGCTCTTATATGTGATTATGGCTAAAAGTTGTGTGTGTGTGTTTAAGTGGGCGTGTCTTTTGGCTTTGGAATAACAATGGAAGCTTTGAAGTTTTTCTCTCTCAGTATATTATTAATTTTAATTTTTAATGTGGAGCACGAAATTGTTTACAGTACAATGAAAGCTTAAGTTTTTAGCTGCTAGCGGATTTATGGGAGTACAAAATTTCCATTTCAAAAATGAAAATTACTTACATCTTGTATTTGCTACTCCAAAAATTGTTTGTTTGTACTACAAACTTTGTAGATATGTTTAATTTATTCCTACAATTATTCAAAAAAATTTAAGAATTACTATTGCTATGAAGATAAGTACAAACATACATATGTATTTATATACGTTTGTGTATAAGGATGTACATATATGTACTATATGTACTTTGTATAGTTTTGAATATTCTCATATTTTCCTCCGAACACAACCGTATGGTTTCATCAATCAATGTCGTAGCAATCACACATTTTTGTATTCAATCAGAAATCAATTAAATATTTATTGACAACAATCTGGGATGTCAAAAACAAAAATCAAATATATTGAATTTCCCTCACTTAGTTCAACCCCGAATAATCATTCGAATCCCCTGCAGACATATTTATAGGAAATATATTAGCCGATCAAATGACAGCTAATCTAATCAAAATCTACATATATCTGTCGAGAACTAAAAGCTAGAGGCTACATATCAAAATTTAGCTATATAACAACTAAATGATATGTAAACACTTCAATAATTTACATATCGAATGCAAAATTGCCGCATTTCGACAATTGATTGAACATAAGTTGTCGATATTTGTGGGCGGACTAATTAACACATTTATGATGTGACATAATATTTCACTTTTGGGGTAGGAATTTGAAAACGTGAGACCCACATGACAGACAACGTTCGCTGACCCTGACCCAACAATTGTTGTTTCTCTTGTTGTTGTAATTATGTGTTGTAAATGCGACTGTTGACATTTAGAATTGTTTGCAGTTATGAAACAAAAATGTCGCTAATTAAGCAATCATAGTTGTTAAACTGTGGGTTAATTATTGAAGCGACAAAATAAATTTGATTACAATAAATATTAAAGCGAAAATTGTGTTTATATAGTTGGCAAATATTGTTAAAACATATTTACATTAACATTTAAAACAGTAAATAATTTAAAAAAAAAGAATTTCTTATATTGACCCCGACGTGATTTGAACACGCAACCTTCTGATCTGGAGTCAGACGCGCTACCGTTGCGCCACGGAGTCACATGCTACGATCCGCCGCTAACTGCCAACTAGAGCTGATTGCCAGCTGAGCGAATTTTGTTTTTTTCCACTTTAGCAAATGCATATTTATGGAATGCAACAACAAAAGAGCAACTAGTAAATTTTTATATGTATGTGTGTGTGTATATAAATACATTAAGCTGTGCAAACAAGTTATCTTATCATTGCGCACTGTGGAATGGGAACGATAATGCTAGCGCTAAATTTAAATTCCTGTTTCTTACCGTAGAAATACAATTAACAATACTTTATTTGCTCTAATCATTCAACGCATTCTGTGTATAGGGTATTTATTTATGCATTTGGGCTGGCATACAGATTTATTAAGAGTTCCGTGTTCCGTCTCGATTGTTAGGCACCTGATTGTTGGGGCAGACGTGTGCCGCCAAAGCTTTTAGCTGTCGCCGCTGCCGACGGAATTCACACAACGAGCCCAAAATAAATATAAATCACAGCGGGAACAACAACAACAACAGCTAACTGAGGAAAATGAATGAAAATGCTGCACATTTGGAGAAAACGCGTTGTTTTTGTTTATTTATTCATTGATTTTTATACACTAGCCAGAGCTCGTATCGGCTCAGTTCTTGTAAATGGAAATGCATTTCGATAAAGCCAACAGACAGAGGCCCTATAAAATTGATTTTGATTTTCCTTTTCTCGAATTGTGACTAATTGTGTGACTCCTCCACAGTCTTTGGGTGGCATTCACTTCGTGGAACTCCAGCTGCTTTCATTGTTTAGAAATTAATTTTCCAGCACTGAATTTACATTGTCGAAATTCATATATATATTTTTTTTTTGTTTGCGGCTATCCGCGGGATGCCTTTTTTATGCCTATTTTTATGTTTTAATATTTATGGTTTTTAATGTTCATATTTAGTGGGGCTGCCTACATGGGTTTACAGTTTCCGTGCCATGGACCTATTTATGTCTGGCTCATAACATGTTTCGGTTATGTTTCGTGCAACGGAAATCGATCGTAAAATTTTCACTCTCTAAATTTTCAAGTTGACAAGTTCACACGCTAAGTCAACCCGTTGAAGCTCACGTTGCCACAAAGTGAACAAAGTTTTTAGGGAAATGATCAAATAAATCAGTTAGAAAAATATGCAAAACATATGTTAGACTAGCGGGTACTAACCAGCTTTGCAGAGCGCTAATTATATGCTTTTAGATACTGTTTTAAGTCTTTCAACTAGCAATAGGTATAATTATCAACTTAATTTCAGATTAAAGTATATATATTATGTGCATAAATATTTTATGTTACATATATGAAAATATATATTTTAAATTTCCTTTCTCTTGATAGTTCTAATCGAAATAATAATAATAATAAAGGAGCTTACAATATATATTACTATATTATATTAAATACTCGTCTGAAACTTCAAGATCAATTTTAAATTTATAAAAAAAAATTAATTATTTCTTACCAAGATAACTCATGCTAAATTAACTGAACAGACCTCTCTCATTCTAAATTATACCTTCAGTTCTTCAGTTCTTTAGTTCAGACGAAAACCTAATGTGAAAATGGTGAATCTGCTATCAGATTCTGATTCAGCATGACTGCGTCTTGGTTGCTTTATTTTGTTGAGCTGTGTCATTTTCATCTTTAATTTCCACAGTGCCAAGAAAATATTTTAAAATCTAGTTTTTTTTTTTCAATTTCCTAACTCTTTTGGCTGATTGTTGTTCCATTAATCAGTCAATCGTACATATACATACACATATATTAATATATAGATATGGTATATGATTTATATGAAATGTTTTACAAATGAAGTTAGCAAACTTAAGATTATATTGAACGCAAAGCAACAGCGAGCAAGTGTTATTACAGCATAAGTTGAGCTCAATCAACTCGAGCTAAAAGTCAGTCTCAATCATCAAACCGTTATAGCAACCTATATGCGATGCAGTCAAGCTCTACACACACACATACAAACATACACACATCCTCATACACACTTGACGACGCTCGAACATTGCACTTAACCAAGTCGAGTGTAAACAACGTGCTAAAGAAATGAATGGAATCATACAGAAATGGCTCATATAACCATACACACACATATACACATAATAGTTACATACATACATAGTCTTTGCAAGAGTTGCAAACCCTGATCAGCTTAAGCCAAACAAAATGAAGAACAACATTTGTAGAGCTGTCGTTGGAGTTGGACAAGTTGTCGTTACCAAGTCCAAGTCAAGTCAACTTAACTTTAGCCGGTGAGCGTTGAGTGTGTTAAGTGTTGTGCCTGTGTGTGTGTGTGAGGGCAAAATTGTTATATAGTATATTTTTCGAGCATTATAGCACTTTACACTTTTCACACGCTAAAATAATATTTTTTTTATATAAGCAGCGAGGGGTTGGGGGAGGGTCAAAGAATTCACGCTGCTTCATTGGTTGGCGATGGGGGAGGGGGTGTTTGAGGGGGTTTGCTCAGTGTTTGAGTGTGTAAACAGCAGCGCAAATGTCAAGTAGCCGTCAATTGGCAGGCGCCCAGGACAGCATAGAAAAGCATAGAACAGGACAGTAGCTCGTAAACCACAATTGGGCAGACAAAAAGGAAAACCCACTCAGGCCCCGCTGACCCCACTGCCACCCCCAACACTTTCACTGCAGTCAGCGCTAAAAGTGTTTGCATTTTTATCAGCGCTCGTCGTTCAACGTTCGTTGCCCGCTATTCGCTCTATCTCCCTCTCTCTCTCACTCTCTCGCTCTCTTATTGTCGGCTTGCGCAAACACTTCCCATTGACTTTTTGCTCTGTGCAACGTTTTCGGCTCCCGCTGGCGCTCCTGCATTGCTCTAATACAGCGGGCCCGTGGTAAAACCGCTTAGCATGTTTACCGTTATGTTCGGCACTTGAATTCGCCGTGTTGCATTAGTTCGCCATCCGTCGCCCCATTACTCACGCTTAAGTGCAGACAGGTGCGCCAGGCCGCCATTTTGTATACAAGAATGTAAAAAGAAAACAAATGCCAGGAGAGTGGGGGGAGAGGAGAGCAGAAGAGGGGTGAGAGAGGAGGTCGCAAGGAACTTCGTACTCCGTTCATGTTTGCTCTGTTTAACCTACAAACGTGCTTAAAGGGGTTTTTCGCTCTGTACGTGCGTGCGTGCGTGTGTGCGTGTGTATATGTGTGTGTGTGTGTGTGTGTGTGTGTGTGTGTAAACATTTGTGCTGCCAAAGAGTCATGCAGAAGCGAACGCACGGCAGCAACTCTACTCAGCGGAGTTGTCAAGTGTTCTGGGAGGTTTACTGATAGCTAGCACTGTCTGAAGTTTACCAAATTTCATGTAGAGGTAAACAGGAGCATAATTAGCTAATAAGTAAAAGTGGTCAATGGGCTATAGAGTCTAAGAAAAAGCAGCAATAATTAAAACTATAAAAAAATGCTGAAAAATGAAGTTAAATTAAATAAAAGCAACTTAAAGTCTATGAAGAAAATTTATTTATTTAACTATGTAAAGTTTGTTAAACAAAAACCTGAATCTAAATTCAACTAATTAATTCCTTATCCCTGGCTTAAGCTTCAAAAAATCTCATGCAATTAATTGAAGAACACGCTTCAATGAACGTAAAAACAATTGAATTACAACAAGAAAAAACTAAGACAAGTTTTATGCAAAAATTAATTAAAGGAAAACACACACAAAAAACACAAAGAACAATCGGACTGTCAGTTAAGACCCGTGCTTAGGGACTAATGCAGTCAAGGAACTGGCAAGGGGCGGGGGCGGTGGGCAGGGGGGCGTGTTGATGCCCATTTAAGTTAATACTGATTAATGCTGACAAATTAACTATGAAATTAATCAATGTCCGAGTCGTTTACATGTGGAACAGCGACAAACAAAGAAACAACAAAAGTGGAAAAGCCAAAAGAAAACATTTGAAGCCTACATTGATAAGACAAGCGCAAAGTGGCGACATCTAGCGGCTGTGCGGGTGCATTTGTTCTTTGTCACTTGCGGCGATTTATCAATGCCAGAGTGGCAGAGCGACAGAGAGAGAGAGAGAGCATTTCATCAAAGTGTCGAGAGATTATCAAACTTGACAGGCTTCCACAGCCTCTGCAAACCAAGAAAAATATCTAGCAATGGTTACATACATATATAGCGAGAATATATATGTATGTATGTATATATATTTCCATATATACACGTCCATATATCTATGGACAATTTTGTGTTGCCTAAAGACAGGTCAGAAGTTTTGTGCGTGTTTGCAGTCCATCAAACAGCATGTGATAATTCAGGTTCATCAACATTACAATCAACAATAAACACACACACACACACACACGCACACTCATAAAAGTCAATGTTGTGCACAAACTATTTACTTATTTATATGCACAAGCAGAGCGAGACAGAGCGATTCAGAGCGAGATAGAGCTCAAGTGAGATGTCGACCATTTGGCATGCAAAAGCCCATGATGACTGTTGCTGTGGATAGATGGATAGTTGTATAGACTGTTGTTGTTGTTGATGATGATTGAACAAAGACACGCAACAATAGCGACAGACAGTTTGTTGTGGAAGTCGTCTTGGAGAGTGTCTTCATTTTTGGCATGTGAAATTGCATAATTTATTGTGTGACAAAAATCATGAGCAGCTGTGAGTCTTTGCCCCAACGCCAACAAGCTTCCCATGCATAACTCACTCGACGGGGCCCATCGACAAGTCGGCATAACTAATTAAGTTGCTATCATGATTATCTTTACCTGGGTGACAGCAATACTTCACTTATATTACGACGGCCTGTTGAAGTGTGTGATAATTTATTTATCACAGAGACAGTTCTAGTCAAGTGTGGGCGCTGAGTGGGTGGATGTTTAACTATTAATGCTGAGCAGTCAAAAAGTTGTAATATATATCTGTCTCTTTCTCTTTCTCTCTCTGTTGTTTCAGAAGTGAATTGTAGTCTTTGAAAAGCCCAAATAACAACAAGTAAGCACGTTGCAGTCGGGCGATACCGATTGCATATATACTCGTTCGGGGTAAAAAGTTAGATAAGAAGTAATCAATCAAATAAGATGTAACTGTCAGTAGAGCAGAATCAACAGTACTTTAACTGCAACATTTGGTTTTTCCAGCCCTAAAACTATGAAAATATAGTTTTACCTACGCCTCCGAGATGGATTTTTGGTCAATCTAAGCAGTTAAGCAGTAACTAAAATGTCAAATTTTGAGGGTCTACCTCAAAAATTGTAGGACAAATAATTTTACCCAATTTGCCACGCCTCCAAGAAGGATTTATCCATGATTTATGGTCATTCTACGGTAGAGATGAACAGTCAAATTATGCGACTTTAGCTCCAAAATTGTAGGAGATATAGTTTAACCCGATTTGCCATGACTCAAAAAGGCGTAGATATATATACCATATCTTAGTGTCCAGGGATGGTATAGAGGAATGTATATTCCAAATCCTAATTCTGGTCACTGGGCTATTATCGACTGCCCGATGCTCGTTCAAATAAACAAGCTTTAGCTGATTGTTTACCCTGAGTAAATTGTAAGTATTTCATATAAATAGACAGCAGACCCTTTATCACTTTCTGAACGAGTATATATATATATTTCCCCACAATGACTGACATTTTGAGCACAAAATATAGAAATAATGAAACAAGCAATTAATGTTTTTACAAACTGTAGCGAATCGACCGCTGATAAGCGAATCGATTTCCTGCCAGACGTTGCTTATAGGAAAATCAGTTGAGCTTATATATATTAGATTATATACACAATATTTAGTTAAAAAGAAAATGTGAATATAAATAAGCGCAACTTAGAAACGAGACCAGTTTTCGATAATAACAACAATAATTTATAGTTTTCCAACATTTTCCCTTATGAATAAGAAGAATTTCTTAAATCTTTTCCACATTGAGCACAATGCCGCCCTGGGACTGCAAAAAGAAGCTTGTCTTATGTATTTGCAAGGGTATTTCCGTTTCCTTCGCTGCCGAGAACTTGAAGTTCTTGAGCAGCACAGCCAGACCCACCAGTGTCTGCATTTCACCAAAGCGCAGTCCGATGCAGTTCCTTGGCCCAGCGCCAAAGCCTAGCCAGGCGGCTGAGTGACGCGCTTCGATGGCCTCGGGCGTAAAGCGGTCGGGATCGAACTTTTCGGGTTCCGGATAAACGTCCGGATCGTGGTGTATGGCATCGACGGGTATGACGACGGGAGTGCCAGCCTTAAGCACATATGTAGAGTCCGGTATGGGAAAGTCCTCCAGCGTTCTGCGTATTAGAATGGATGCAATGGAATATTTGCGTAGGGTTTCTAAAAAAAATAAAACAATCCACAGTTAGTTAAAACATTACAGGGTATTCATGCTCCAACTTACCATGCACTATTTGCTTGACATACTTGAGCTCCCGCAAAGCCTCATAGTTGAGCTCCTTGTGCTTGGCCAGCACCTGTTGCACCTCCTCTCTGCCACGCTGTTGCACCTCCGGATGCAGGGCTAGCAGATGCAACGCAAAGCCCATTGTGCTGGAGCTCGTTTCGAAGCCACCGAGAAAGAAGACAAAAGCCTGAGCCGCAATCTGATTGAAGTTGAGTCCGCCGTTCGGATCGTCTCGCAGTTCCATCAGCAGATTGAGGAAGTCCTTGCGTTGCACCTGATTTTTGTCCCGATAGTCCAAGGCCTCGCGTACGACGCGCATGTAGAAGCTGCTGACGTCGTCCGGAACCGTTTTGATGTGCAGTCGTCTGCAGAGGTTCGGGAAGGCTTGCAGCAGGGCAAAGGCCAGGCGTCCGTGACGTCGCTGCGAGAAGACCTTCTGGCCCAGGCGACAGAACTCGACATTCGGATCGTTGAGGCTGTTGCAGTCGAGGCCAAAGGCGCAGCTGCCAATGATGTCCATGGTGAAGCGTGCTAGGAGATCCTTCACCTCCAGAGGCGACTCTTCGGCATTCTGAAATTGATCCACCTTCTGTCGCACCACCTGCACAAAACGTTCAGCTATCTCCACCACTGTAGGCAGCATTTGATGCATCTTGAGCGAGGTGAATGTGGGCGTCAGTTTGTTGCGCATCTCGCGCCACTCCGGTCCATCCAAGTTGAAGAGATGCGCCGATATGGGATCATCCCGCGCATTATAGTAATGCCCGCGATGTGAAAAGTTATTGAACTCTTTCACCATCACCAGCTTCACCAGCTCCAGATCCAGCAGCACTGCAGCGCCTCGCAGCGCAAAATAGAAGCCCCCAAACGGCGCTTGACCCTTGTACTTCTCGTAGAATCGTCGGAATGGCTCTAGCGCCGTCGTCGTCTGGCCAACGCTACGCAGATTCCCATAGAACCAAACAGGTTTCTCATGCAACACCCCTTCGCGTGCCCAGTAGCTGTACGTCCTCTCCAAATAGCCGTAGATCAGCGCCAGCACAGCGAACAGCAGTCCGAGCGTTAGCCACCAAAGCGCCATGATCAACGGTTCGCATTAGACTGAAACTTGGATCTCTCTCTCTCTCTGGCATTCCCGGACAACTCACGTATTCCATGTGCTAAGTAGCTCGACCGACAGCGAGCGAAATTACGCTAATTTCACATTTTCCACTTGACTAGAGCAGATATCGAGTCTACATATCCACATGCATGTATACATGTATATGCTTTTTTCTCTCTGTGTAGGCATTGCTTAATTGATAGTACCGTATGAATCACAATTGACGCTTGGCGCTTTGTTTGAATGCTGTGTTCTCTGATAAGCTGTAAGTCTCTCACTCTCTCGCATTCTATCTCTGTCTCTCTCACGCTCTCTCTCGCTCTCTTTTGTTTTGTCTTGGTCTGAAACACTGGCTTATCGTTACATCACACTTTTATATCACTGTGTATATGCAATTGCAGGGGCTTAGGCATAATTGAAAGTGGTTGGGGGATACAAGCAAGTCTCATGTCAGGCTAGAGACTTGTTTAAAAATATATATACAGTAGTGTCTAAATATATTGAACTAATTAAACTAAAATATTGGGGTTATTCACTACACCAAACTTCAATTTGTTGCTCAAAAACTCGTTTTATTTGTTTAAATACACACTTTGTGTATATAAATTCAAGAGATAAATAAAATAATTAAGTAGGAAAACATAAATATATGTTTATTGAAAGAATTGGAGAATTGAAAGAGCTGATTTTGTAACAATCAGCAGTAAAAATACAAATTAGTGGAATCATTCCTTTTGCTTCTTGTGTTTTTTGTTGCTATTTGAATTTACTTTTAAAATGTTCCTTACTATTTATAGATTTTAGATTGTTCATTATTTAGAGTAGTTTTTGTAAAAATTTGGATGTTCATTATATCATGGTGTTCACTATATATTATAAATCTCCTCCCCATTTTATGCTCTTTGTCTATAAATTTTCAATGGAAGGCAGAATTTCTTTCTTCAACTCAAAAATAAAACTTTTTCCGGATCTCCGAAAAAACATATGAGGCAGTTGGAATGGAAATTTAAAATATTACTCACCAATGTAATTCTCAAAGTACTTGCAGTTGCGAAAACTAGAGTTTTAAATACATAGTTACCTTGCTCTTCATTATTACATTAATGAAAGGATATACTCTTAATCAAATCAAGAACTAAATCTCAATATCTGTACCCCTTTGATCTACTTCTCTGGCAGCTGCTAAGTAATCATGACTTGCATTTCTATGAACTAAGTATATGTACACAAAAGATACTGTTTTATGCTTGTCGTCTATGTGCTAAAGTTAAATAATTGCTTAACCCAAATGGGAAGCTGTGAAATTTGATTACTACTGCGAATTAATTAGCACCATGTCGATTATTGCATAGGTATTTGATGATTATGTCTTGGCTCTTGCATCTGGAGCGAGTGAGCTTCAGTCGATCTGTTGTTGTTCCGTCATGATGAAGACATTCTGAGTAGCTCGCAATCGCATCGATGCGTCAACAACTGCTTGAAAGCTCATCGCATAAATAAAGCGTTACAGAGCTGGATAGGGGGAATCTTAAGAGCGTCGAGCCGCTCTATCGGAGCTCGTAAATTTCGGGCCACAAAGTGTCTCACTTAGCATGTCAAAACAAGCGGCGAGAACCCAGGCTCGATTAGTGGTCTTACGATAGTCGCGGTGCGTCGATAACTACGTGGAGTTAGTTAATTGTGGCTATTGGAAAGTTAAGTTATGACCCATCCGTAGTTCGAACCTCAACCGAATCACAAACGAAATAAACATCTTAACTTATGGACTTTGGGTCCAGCTGCGATCTCAGTAATCTTAGCCGCTGCCTGCATAAACTAAGCGAATTATGCGCAATTGCAACTTTGTCGATCTTCGAGACATTTCAGTATCTGTTTCTCTTACTCATTATACCCTAGCAGAGAGTATGAGAATTTTGTAATGATATATGTAACGTGGAGAAATTACTTGAATATAAGCTAAATAGTAAAAGATCTGAAAATCTGTATTTTGTTTGAACTACTATATTTGTATATAAGATATAAATAAGATAAGATAAGATAAGATATAAATATATATAGAAAATCTTTCTTTTTTTATTTTAAAGATATCTTGGTCAAACTTTGGTCATTTTTCTTACATATAAATAGAACCACAAAAATAGCTGAAGAAGAATTTACAAAATAACATCAAATAACAATTATCTTTACCAAACCCATTTACGAGCTTTGCTTTTCTGACTTATTTACTACAGACTATGTTATATGACACCTGTACCCGGTTCTCTTCTAGAGTATTCCATAGTCGACTCTAGCTTTTTTGTGATTTCTGATATCTGCCTTTTTCTACAATTTTTGTGAATGTTCTGTGAAAATCGGCTTATAGCCGGCCTGCAGCTATGGGCCACTCAGCCGGCCAACTTCAACGTTCCCAGCTAATTGAACCAGTAAATCGCAGCCAGAGAGACTAAGAGAGAGAGAGAGAGAGAGAGAGGTGTAGAGAGCCCCGGCTTGGAGTCTCCACTTAACCTTCTCTTCATTCGACTCGTGTGTAATTTGTACCTTTGTGTTTTTTTTGTGGCCTGCGGGAGCGCACTTTTCCGACATTAGTTTTCGCTTTGTCTTTTCTTTGCTGCAATGCAAATTGTGGCCGAAAGTTCAATTTTCGATTGCAGGGGGCGTGGCAGTGCCCTGTGGATAGCCAGACAACTGGACATGACATTGCATTTGTCGAAAGCGCAAAAATAGGCTACACACACACGAATTGCAGGTGAACGAAGGCTGTTAACCTGGGCAGGGTATCTAACGAGAAAATTGAAAAGTCAAGAATTTGAATCTTTGACTTAAAATAAAGCAAAGATGATTTGTATCTGTAAAAATACAGCTAACTAATCTCAGTAGCCATTAGCTGAGTTACATCATCCATATCGTACCCCATTAGAGCTTTCCCCTACGACCTAGTGTATAATTTTCTGGCAAATTAAGCAGCCGAAAAATTAGCTCACTGAGTTATAAAATAGCAAAATAGAAATAGATTAGCTTCACCTTTGCCCAGTTACCTGCAACAGCTGAACTAACTGTAACACGACGTAAACAAAATATGAATTTCCAAATTAGATTCTTATCCATAATGCTCTCTGACAGCAGACAAATATGCAGCAGTCACAGCTACAGAAGCTACACACGACTCTAACTTCTGTTTCGGGTTCCATTTGCCGTCAAGCTTTTGTTCCTAACACACACAAACACACTCTCATACTCACATATCCTGTGGCAAGAGCAAACATGGCAGACAATTAATAATACTTAAAAAGGCAACGTGGAAAACAACAGTAAGCAAAACACGTAATATGAAATGCCTGACTAGATGATACCCTGTAACTCTTTTTTTTTTCATTTCCAAAAAAAATACGGGAGTTAGCAAAGAAAATGCATATAGTAGTACTCTACTCTCTTAAATGACTGACTAGAGGATACCCTGTAACTCTTTTTTTTCATATCCAAAAAAAATGCGGGAGTTAGCAAAGAAAATGCATATATTAGTACTTTACTTTCTGAAACGCTTGACTAGGACATACCTTGTAATTGTTTTATTTTAAATATTCAAAAAAATGTAGGAGGTATTAAAGAAAGGGCACATAGTAGGACTCCACTTTCACAAATGATTCACAAGGAGATACACTTAACTCTTTATTTTTTATTTTATAAAAATGACTTGATTTGCACTTGCTTGATCCTTTAGTCTCTAGCTCTTAAGAATTCCAAGGGCAAATAGACGGACGGATGATTATAAGCTTAGCAAATAATATATATTAAGCTTATGAGATCGGTCACTTCCTCTGCCTGTTACATAACTCGTAACAAAAACAATACACCCCAAAGGTCCTTTTTCATACAGGGTATTAGAAAACAATGCCTCGCCATGGGCCAAGTCACATATAGAGTACATTCACTCAGCTGTGTGTGTGTGTGCTGGTGTGGGTGGAGTGCCCTTTTTCTGCCCTATAATGGATAATAACATGCACATCAACACGGCACGCCTAAGCACAGGACTTAACAGTCAGGATCGCTGAGGGGTTGTTGTTTGGTAATGAATAATGTGCACTCACCTGGAAGCCGTGGGTTGTGAGCTGTGCGGCTTGAAATATGGCTACATTTTCACTTTGTCGGTGCCTAGCGGAATACGTAAAAAATAAACAACAAAAAAATTACAAATTACCCAAATTTCTATTTATTTTGCCTTTACCCATTTACACATATTCCAAAGTGGGTTCAGTTATTCATTTTAATTGAAATTAGGTGCGACGCTTAAATGCATTTTATCTAAATATTAAGCATATAAAAGGGCAGCTGGTCAGTGAAATGATGAGGGCGTGGCTCAGGGAATAGAGGTCTATGCCAGCTGTTGGCATTAGTTGCACTTTGGGTAATAGAAAATGTCCTGTGATAAGGTCAAGGGTCATATTTTGTGGTGGGTGAACTTTTGTTTATTGTTACTGCAGCATTGAGAGGTGTCAAGTCAGTAGGGAAATTATAATATAATTATATATATATATATATATAATATAATAATTATATTAAATAAGTATAAATAAATAATAGTATAATATATATCTATTTATGTTCTTCAATAGTTATATCATTCAGGTTCCTTAATATATACATATATATCAAAATAATATTTGTTTATATATATATATAAATATTATTTATTTTTATATTTATTTGAATATTTCTTTCTGACTGCGAAAATAAAAATCAAAGTTGTCAAGAAATGCTTTCAACTGTGACTTAGGTGTCTGCGTATCAGGCTGACAGCATGTGGGTTGCCAGTAACAAAAATTCTACAGCAATTTTAAGATTGTTATAAAGAATTAAAAAGCAAATTCAAGAATTGAATAAACCAACAAATATAAAGGGGATGTTTTAGAGTTTTAATTTGCTTTCTTAACATATGTTCTTCAAGAGTATACGTTTATTTGTTGGCTTAAGAAAGGTTTAAACAATAGCCGAGGAATTGAAAAATTTATGCAAATGACAAAAAGTTTGGCTTGTGATACTAGATAATTCAAAATGTTGTCTAAATGCACAAAAACGATATTTAAACAAAAGAAACCCCAAAATTTTGCCTATTAAATCCTTTTTTTTTGAAATCGATTAGATTAATCGGCATAAGTGCAGCTATATTATATAATCGTACTTTTTCATTTTTTCAAGAATTATAAAATTATATTTAAGTTTCCTTGCTTTCTATAATATTGCAATTCTTGCCTAACATATAAAAAATTAGTTTTAATATATGAAATAATTATATATTGAATCTATATTTATTTCCTTGCCTTTTAAAATATTGAAATTCCTGCCCAAAACATAGAAAATGATAAAAATAACTTTAAATATTCTATATATAAATTTATATTCCTTTTTTTATTTACAGGTAAGATTTGGATTACATTACCCTGCTTATAGATGCACTAGATAGAGTAAGTTGTAGCTGGTTTGAAAGCTTATTTGCCCAAATACACACACATGTATATAAATTATAATTAGAAGACCTTTAATACGCTGCCAATTCCCATGGTAAAGGCAATCAATGCAAATATATGTGCATACACATGTAAATGTTGCCCTGTTTATGGCATTTGCATATATAGGTATAGCCCGTATATATATGTATGTATCTATGTATGTATTTGACTTTCAAAGCGCTTTGGTGTGCTGCCGACTGGTGTCAGCCGGAGTCGGAGCTGGAGCTGAAGCCAGATTCAATTCTCGCTTACCCGTGGGAGTGGCAGCATATGCAAACGGCATTTTGTGGCTGCATCATTAACACACACACACACACATACACATACATACAGAGAGTGAGAGCGAGGGAATAGGGAACTGGCAGTTAAATAAACTGCCAAATCGAAAGAGTTGGGTCTGGCAAAACAATTACATTTCAATTTGCCTAATGTCAAAATCAGGCGCAATGCAGTCGAAGGGAATACCCCCAATGCAATGAATGCAAAACAATTATTAATTGAAAATTGTTGCCGAAAAAAGGGGCGCAGGAATGCAGCAACAAATATTTATGCATTTAACAATGCCAAATAAGAGAAACAAATATTTATGCATTTGAAAATTCAGCAAAACCATGCCTCGAATGCCCGGTTTAGCTCTTTGCTGGCATTTATGAATTTCCATAATTTATGCGCACAGTGGGTAAAGTTTCGGATGGCATCAGCATCCAGGATTTGCTGTTCAATTCATAAATTTTAATTGAAAATTGCGGCACAACTGAAATACGCGCAATTAAATGCCAAAAACATGCGAAATGTGACATATGGTAATGGCAACGGGACCCACCGCCCACGCTCGCCCTTACGCTCCCCCGCCTCCCCTAATTGAATCAATTCGATTTGCGACGAATTTCCATCTGCCACACCGAGAGTTTGCCAATGAAATATTCATAAACTTGTCAAGTGTTTGATTCGCTTTCCACTTCGTCACCCGAAAAGCCAAACACACAAAAAAACAAGGAAAAGCCCCAAATTTCAATCATCATGACGATCCACAATGATTATGATGTCCGCTTACGCAAATGTTTGGCTCAATTAACATTGCCTTGTTGTGTATTTTAATTGTTTCGATTGTACAAATTTCGACACCAGTTGGCAACACTGCAGTTTTATCGAAAAGTCCATTAATTGCAGGGGAAAAGGAAACAGGGATTCGGGTTGATTTATGCATTAACCGAAAGAGACAGAAAGAAGTGGCATTTGGTGGTCATTTAATTGGCGGTTGCGGGTTTTTGGGCAATACAGATGCGACTCAGCGAATGAAGGTTGAGCATACTGAACATATTATAGACCTAAATTGGTATTTAAGATAGAAGTATTTAGTAAAATTTTGAAATATCTTGAATTTCAATAATATTTAGCTGTGTTACACAATTATTAAATTGAAACAAGAATTTTAAAGATTTTTTTTAATTTTTTAAAAAAGGAGTTGGATATGATATAAAGTATTAAAATTCAGCAATAAAAAATTTTTTTTTATGTAATATGTGTTTTCAAATTTCTTTTTGAAAGCATTATGGTGAGTGAAAGAAATAATAGCACCACTATGATACTTTTTCGTATAATTCATAAAATTTATTTTGTGTGATTTTATCTTAATTTTCCATAACACAAAGATGATTACAATTGAATATTTAATGCGCTACAAAAAAAAGAAATATTCGCTATCAAAAGTTTTTTAGAGGGCTGAAAATTGTTTGTGAGTAGGGTGCTATTTTATTTTTCGCAGCTATTTCAACATTCTACAGGTGTGTGAAAATCGTCTAGTCAAAAACAATTAAGCTGTTTAATAGATAATTAAGGGCCTTGACTAATACTTTAAGGTCAACTCGTTAGCTCAAATAACCTTTCGCCCATGGCTATACGAGCTTGGATATTATTTTCCCACCACTTGTCGTTAATGGTCCTAATCTGTTTTCTATTATATGCAAACAAATATCTCTCTCTCTCTCTCTCTTTCTCTCAGACATGTAGCAGTGCAAATATTAAATACTAATTAAAGCAACTTGATGTTTGGAGTGAAAAGTATTTGCATTGCACTGAGAGAAAAAGAAACTGGAAATGTGGAGCTCTGGAGCTCTAGAGCTCTAGAGCTAATCACTAAAATCATCAATAAAACATCAAAGAGAAGATGTTGGCTGTACCTAATGGAGGATGGAGTCAAAGAGAAAAAGTGGCAACTAATTAACTGCTGCTCTGCTGCTGTTGCAGCTTATTCAAGAAGAAGCAGAGACAGCAAACAAAGAGCTCACCACCTGTTTTTGTTTTTGTTTTTTTTGGGTCAACATCATCTTGGCTCATTCAAAGTGAGCTTGGGTAATGGTCTTTAAAAGCGCATTTAAAACGCGTTTGCTTCGTGCGTGTGTCCAACTGGAAGTTTTCCTTGCCACTCCCCATCTCCGTCAACAACATTTTCCTAATCACACATCGTCATGGTTTTTGCTCACACTTATTGCAATCGATTAAATTCCATGCGTTGCCGTAGTTGTTGGTCAAAGCTGCAGATATTTCTGTCTATAGACATATTAGTCCTGCCCCATTTTGATATCCGCAGCTGTTTTTGCCTTTCCCCTCATCTGAAATGACTTGTGCTTTTTTCCTTAGCTTAATCTAAGTTAAATTGAGGCATTGAATGTTAGGTAGGAGCTTATAAATATACTGCATGCACTAGAAAATACTCTCTAAAGATTTTCTCAATTTCAATATACTCTACAAAGTGAGTATTGAATATACTCTACTCACTTTTTAAACATGGCACAGAAAATAATTTTATTATATTTTATTTTGCGACTTATGAAGCTAGAGCTACAAAAAGAGGTTGGATAAGAACTTTCCTGGTATTTTAAATGAATTTCATTGCCTTAGCGTAAAAGAGTTGATATACATATATTAAATACAGTTGAATTCCGATAATTCATTCCCCCTAAGTCAAAAACCTCAATAATTCGTAAAAAATAATGTCCCATTGAAAAAACTCGTCCGAATTCCTGTTCGATAAATCGAATCCCTGTGTAATTCGAAAAAAATTTAATGGCCTAGCCATTTCGAATTATCGGGATGCGACTCTATATTTCTGCTTGCGTTACAACGGAAATTGCTCTTTCAAATATATTTTGACAAATTAAAAAGCTCTAAATATTAATTAGTTAGTGGATAAAAGTTAAATTCAAAGTATTTTATATATATTCAGTATGCTGTTTAAAGAAAAACTAAAAAAAAAATTCAGTTGAAATTATTTAGCTAAACATTATATATGTATGTATATAATATATAAAAATTTCTAATCAATTTGATTAGCTGAAATGTGATATTCAGCACTTATTCATACCACTAACACAAGACATGTCAACATATATACATATGTACATATATTCAGATATATAGAATAGTCATATTCCTCTGTTTGACTTCTAAAACTGATATCCCTTCTGTCATTAGCTTTAATCTCGCCAGCAACAGCAACAAGAACAATAGCCCGCAGCTTTAATTAAATTATGACTATGTTAATGTACCGTTACAAGGGCACATTACGCCTTCTCCCACTTACTAGCTGCCCACTCACTCTTACACACGCTCTCTTTGTCTTTCTTTTGGTGCCAACTGCCAACTTTAACACATTGCATGACGCAGCTCATCAGGACAACAATTACCCATGTGCCACGTCTCGCACTCAGGCAAAGCGAAGTGAACTTGGTTTTGTTCCTTTAGTTTCTTTCAATACCCAGTAACCATTAGGGTGCAAATGAGGTATATAGTAAGTGACAATGGAATCACTTACATAAAGATTTAGATATATACTTAGTGCAAGATCATGCATAAATTCACAAAATATTAAGTTTTAGTCGCTTGCATTGCTATTGAGATTAAGTCTCTCCGATGCAAATTTATAGCACAGGGTATTTTCTGTGCAATCACTCGCTGCCCAAATATGCTTAGTTTTTTCGTTCCCTCTTGCATGCCTCCGTTAACTTCCGCTATCCTGTTTAATGCATGACGTTGACGTCGACGGCGCTGGCTGCCATTTGGCGAAATGTAAATAAAGTAATTAAAGTAATAAAATTTGTTTTAATGTTGCGTTCATGAAAAATGAGATAGGCAGAGACAGAGAGAGAGAGAGAGAGAGAGAGAGGGAGAGAATAAGGAAGAGCGGGAGCAGACTATGAGTGCTGCTGCCATCATTCTATTGGTAGTCACGTCAACGTCAACGCTGCTGTCGCCGCTCGAGTCGACGTCGCCGTCAGCGTCGCAGCATAAAGGTGATAATTACGCTTATTTAATCATTTATTATGGCTACTTGGTGTGCTTCCTCGCACTGTTTGATATCCGTCTAATGCTGTCTCTGTCTGTCTGCCTCGCCGTTTTTATGCATTTCCCTCGACTAATTTGTTTATAACACGAAATTGTCGCGTTTATCACGTACCTCGCCTCGACAATTTATTTGCACTGTTTTTCCCGTTGTTGACTTTGGTTTACTTTTGTTGTAGTATTTCCTTTTATGTTTTGCTGACATTTCACCTGCCTTCACCTGTTCCTGTGGTTTGAATTTGTTTTTCTGGCACTTCCTGGTTCTTCCTCCCGGGCCACGCCCCCACCTACGCCGCAGACATGAGAAATCAATTAGTTGTGCTTATATTTAGTAAACTTATTTTCAGCTAGTGCATAAAATAGAAACGCTGGTTTTTGTCATGAATCTTGCTAGAATATAAATGTAGAGATAGAGGAAAACTTTATTTAGAACAAATAAGTTATAGACTAGCAGTTACCCTATAGTAATATCTATTATATTTGTTCAACGGGAATTGATCGTACATTATTTCATAAAAGCTTGTCTGAAATATGATATCAGATATATAAAATGATATGATTTCAAAACATTAATGGATATTTTATATGAATTTTATGGTCTTAGCGTAAAAGAGTTCATATACTTATATGAAATACAGTCGAATTTTGATAATTCGTCCCCCTAAGTGAAAATCCCAAATAATTCGACAAAAATACTGTCCCATTGAAAAAACTTTTTGCGAATTCCTGTTTGATAAATCGAATTTCTGTGTAATTCGTAAAAAATATAATATTATTTGACTGTATATTTATATGAAGCAATGTTTTTTTTTTTAAATTTAAGTTATTTAAACATTTGAAGTTTAATTGAAGATCATAATTGGACTAGGTTTCTACCAAATCTTTTATTTTTAATATAAAAGACCGAACTTTAATTAAAATTCCACTTACAGCTCTTCTGATTGACTTTACTGACAAAAACATCATTTAAATACTATTTTCCTCAACTGTGTTACATTCAATGCTGGGCATTGGGATGCTTTCAGGCACACTTCCAATTTTTGGGGATTTCTTCTATTGCCGAATGAAACTTCTCAAATGGCAGCCATAAAACTTGAAAAGCTGCCAGCCAACATTCAACGGGCAGCCAAACATGCAAATTTGTGCGATGTATCGTGAAGAGGCCGCAGCTGTTTGAACGCTGCGTTTCCGTTTGCTGGAATCTAACGGACAGGAGGAGCATGTATCCATGTATCCATGCCCAATCCCGATGG
This sequence comes from Drosophila gaucha, assembly GCA_035045545.1. Taxonomy (NCBI): domain Eukaryota; kingdom Metazoa; phylum Arthropoda; class Insecta; order Diptera; family Drosophilidae; genus Drosophila; species Drosophila gaucha. Next base: position 6,468,129 of record JAWNOY010000375.1, read on the forward strand.
CCGTATTTTTAATTCTCTTACCGTGGCGAAACGTGCAGAAAAATATACGAAGAAACAGAACAATGGGGCAACGAGCTGCTGTGCGATGTTCAGTGCTGCGGCACATGGCTGAAAACCACACCTAAACACATTTGGCAATTAAGCCGAGGAGCAGGGAAGCAGGGAAGCAGGGTTGGAGGAGTCCAGGGGACTTGGCCAGGACACTAAACAGGCTGGCAGTCAGGCAACCGCACGACAGGGCTCAGACACATGAGCTGGCTCGTTTGATATATGGCAGACATGAATGGAGAGCCCGAGTCAGCCAGGACAACAGCCATAGCAGGTCCTGGCAGGAGTTGCTGCTATCAAAAAAAAAAACCAAAAAACTGCTGTTTAGAAACTTGAAATGGGCGGCAGATAAAAATGGAGCTCGGGGACGCACAGAGGACGGCAGGGACTGTTGCCCATCGCCGAACATGTTTAATGGCGTTATTTATGTAGACGCCAGCGCTCCTCCCCCAAGCAAATGCCTATGGATGCCTGGCTCGGTTGCAATTTGTCGAGACGCGGGGGTAGCAAAAAAATTATATGCCACTTGAACCTGAAAATTATTTACTTCTATGAACCGAACACGTAACAGCGCAGAGCCAAGGCCCCAAGGCTCCGACAGAGAGCGAGACAGAGAGAGAGAGAGAGAGCGATAAAGAGAGCCAACGCACATACAGTGAGCGAAAAAAATGGCAACTATTTAATACGCGCTCAACATTTTGTTGGTATTTTGTGTGTGAAGTTGCTTTTTTTCATTATATGCAGACAACACAGAGCAGTTGAAATGGAAATGTGGAAAAAGCGGAAAATGGTTTCGCATGGGCCCGAACTGTCCAGGACTCCCTTGCGTGCCATTTAAATGAAGCTGTTTTGGGCTGCCTTCGAGTCGGAAGAGCCTCTCTCTCTGTCTCTCTCTCGCTTTTTATTGCAAGTGTCTGGTATTTAATTCAATTTTTTTTCTTATGCATTGGCATAGTTTCCATGGTATTTTTAATTGATAATCTTTTTGATTAGTTTATGTGCGGCTTGTATTAATTTCTTACCATTAACATTTAATAGCTTCAAATGGCAAATGCCAAGCCCCTCATTGGCACACGTTCGACTTGCGCTCACGCAGTCTAGACTCAGGTCCTTTATTGTGGCACATCAATAGCGTTCGCTTTACAGGTGAGAGCTAATGGCTGCTGTGACTTGTGTCTGGTCATCGGACCGTGTCGCCAGTCCTAGAGCGAGACTCAGCGAGAGCAAATGAACTAATGAAAGAATCCCAGGAATCTGCAGGCTGTAAAGATGTCGAACAATTCTGCGAAGCACTTGAAAACCATCTCAAAAGAACATAATGCAAATTGTCTGCACCAATTCTGCGCCTTCATCTGAGGGGGAGCTCATGAACAGCTCCCCAACTTCTTTGCTTTTCTTTTGCCTGGCGTCTGTCTTTATTTCAATATGTGAGGGGTAAATTATGAAACTTGGGGCGTTTCACTTGTTAAAACAAATTATAGGTTTGTTTTGATTATTTCAGTCGCTTGGTAGGTTGATGACTTGTATATACTATGGCATAGGTAGGTAGGCAGACCCTGGTGCATAATAATATGAAATTCATTTGCATATTTCATTAAATGGCATTTAGCTTACGGCCTGATATGCTCTCCCTCTCTCTCTCCCTCTCTCTCTCCCTCTCTCTCTAAAGAAAGTTCCTGATGACTTGGAACTTTTATCGTTTTTAACTGGGAGAAAGTTGTTGACTGACTTTAACTTGCATTGGGGGTGTTCACATTCCATTGCTTTAACACATTTTCAAGTGGGCTTATACTAAAGGAATTATTTTGTTAAAGATACATAGAGAATGTATAGGTGAGAGTATGAAGTACAATATTCTCTAAGCTATTTTGTACTACAGAATTTATCAGATTTTTAGCAACTTGTTTTTCTACTGTGACATTTTAATATATAACAATTTATAAGTAGTTTTGGTGGGTGATAATATTAAATGTTTAAGAAAACGGGCGAAACCTTTAATATAAAATATCTCAAGATATATGTAAGTATTTTTTATAAGCATCAATAGAGCAGTGAGCGAAGCTTTGTTAAAGATTTGCTGAATTAAAGGTTCCTTTAGATTCTTAAGATATTCACATAAATCTTGCTTCTCATATCTTAAACTTATCCACAAAACAACATTTACTCCCCGATCTATAACTCGCATCAATTCTAGATTTTTCATAAACTGCTCCTGCTTAAAAATTTATTCGCTCTTTCATAATAATTATTAATAATTTGTTATATTTAAAAAGAATATATAATAATATTTAAATGTATTTAAATTCATGTAATTTTTAACTTTTCTTCCAATTGCTTTTGCAATAAATACTGCACTTCCTCCAATCTTCTTCCCATTTTAATTGTCAGTCAACGACTCAATCCAGCTTGCATTAAGTGCAGCGCGCGGATGCATATGACCCATAATTGACTTTATAGAACGCCCTCGGCTGGCAGATGAAACTCATTTCCTCAATGGACGACATTTAGTGGGCATTGATTGACACTTGTGCACAGCCAGCGGAGCAATCCGATCTGTCTGTCACTCAGGCTGCCCACAAAAGTGTCAAGTTGGAGTCGGATCAGCAGCATTAAGCGTCATATTAAATGCAAACCCATTGAGCAGCAAACCCAGAGTCGAGCCGAAGACGACGACGACTCATTTAAACTCAAAATGTCAGATTATTAAACTTCGATAAGGCCGTAGAGCCCAGGGCCGTGGGCCGAGCCTGAAGATGAGTATGAGAAGTCTTAGTTGGGGAGAGGAGAGAGGCGAGAGTTGAAGGCGTCGTCTCACTTTCTGTAGCTCAGATTTCGTTATGGCTCGCAGCTCAAAGATGTCGATTACAATGCCAATTTCAAGCCGTCTGACGCTGATGAGGATCATCGCACACGGGCCATAAAAAATTACCAGCACGTAGTCTAAAAAAGATTTCCCCAAAATGATAAAAACATTTGAGAGTTCCCTACTCACACTTACTCTTCAGCGAGGTAGTCAAATACCTAAAAAATAAACATTTGAAGAAAAGCCTTTGGCTATGAATGCAAAGGATTGCTTTGCTAACTCCCAGCAGGTGAAAGTCTCACCTGTCATGTGTGACCACGACTAGCTAGAGAAACGAAAGACACAAAAATGCATATCAATCAAGGCAATTACAGTTCGTGACGCCTTTATACCCCGAAACACTAAACTTAATATAAATGCAAATTCCAATCGGAAAATCTCAAAATCGATGCGTAACAAATTCAAAATGAAATGAAACGAATCGCCAGCCTTTCCATGGAAATAAATAAAGTTTGGAAAGAAACTAAGAAATATGCGCACAAATCATTTCGTTTGCTCCCCGATTGCTTTTGGGCTGTGTGCATTTATGATTTTAAGATAGTTTTTGGCCAGTAGGTAAAATTGGCTTAAAAGCAAGAGCTATGCTGTGAATCGAAAGAGCTACAGTGATGCCTGCCATGAGAGAAACTGAAGAATTGCTGTTTATCTTTTCAAAATTCGATTGTAGACAATATAAAAGCAAAGAAACTGAAATTTTTTAAATTTATTTATAAGCAAGAATCTTTAACAAAAACAGTTAATATAAGTAGATTAACAAACAAAACTAAGTTCTAGAATGCGAAATGTAAAACTAGAGTAAGTTGTAACGGTAGCAGAAAAATTGTTTTTTTTTTATCAAAAAAAAAAAATAAAATAATGAGAAAGGTGATGGATTACACAGGCTAGGATTTGAACCCCGATACTTCTAACTTCTCATTTAAATGTTGAAATGTATTCACAGATTTTTTTAAAATATTTTAAGAGTAAGATGATTTTTTGACATAGACAGTTATTATTAATAGATTATTTCAATAATTATGATGTGAAAAATAATGGATTATACTACAGATACGAGTTTAACCATAATACTTTTTAGTACTCAAAAATACATTTGCATATTTATTTTTAAATATTTTAGAGTATGTCGGTTCTTAAACAGAAACAAATGTGAATAATATTGAATTTTAATAATTATATATATTACACAAAAACTGAGATCTTAGAATATGAAAATCCGTGGATTATACTACATACTGGGATTTGAATCGTGATACTTCTAACTACCGATTTAAACGTTAAAATAAATTAATTTTTTTAAGAAATATATAATTATTAATATGTAAGTTTAATTTAACAAAAACTTTTATGTAACAAAAACTGAGTTTTAGAATGTGAAAAATAATGAATTATACTACAGACTGCTATTTGAATCCTGATTACTTCTTGTTACTCAAAACTTACAATTTTTTTTTCTACATTTCATACATAATTTCAGTCCATGGTCTTTCTATGCTGTCTTTACTGTAGCTGGCGCATCAAGTATATCTGATTATTCCGCCCGCCACTTGGCCAACGTTTGTTTCCCTTTTGCCCCGTTTCGATGCGGTCCCATCTTAAGCGGCTTCGGCTTATGGTTTTGGCCATGCTTTTGGGCTTTGGCTTGGGTTTGGGCTTCGGTTTGTTAGTGTTTCTTTATGATTTTGTAAGCAGCCAGCCCCAAAAAAACGCAACGGCCGGGCATCGTTAACGTTTTTTGTTAGCCTGTCGATCAAAATGCAATCAAAATTGTGCGGGCTCCAAACTCGCAGCAAACTAAGCTCGAGTTTGAGTCGGACTTCGTCTGCGTTTCATGGCTTTGTGTCCAGTGTTTGATTGTATGTATTGACTCTTTGGTCACAATAGTTTTTGGGCTCGTAAAGATTTCTATCTGAGGCTTTTTCCACTCTCCTGCCCTGGCCTTTATTATTTATGGTAAGTGTCTGTTTTTGGCTGTTGCGCGTCTCTCGGAAATTGTAATTGATTTTTACAGTTCGCTGCGGTTTTTTTTTTGAGTTATAAACTTGGGTTATATCTTTTAATATCGCGCCATAAATAACTTAAAGCTTGTTGTGGTTTTCTTTAAAATATAGTTACATATTCCATATGCTTGAATAAATTGAACGATAAGAACTTGTTTTCTTAGTTCATTATCTCTCTTATTGGATGTTACAGAACTCTACTTTGCCTCAGTTCCATTTAAATAATGCCCAATAAGAATTCACTAAAGAATAAATAATAAAAAAAGAACGATATAATCCAATTAATCCTTAAACGTTTTTTAAAAGCATATAATTTAAACACACGCCGACGACAACGGCAACGGCAACGACAACGGCAACGGCAACGATAAAGGTAACCGAAAACAACACACCCAAAAGACAGGCAACATCGACAACAAGAGCACGACAAACAATGCCAAATTCGAAATGGGTTTTCAGATCGACTTTATGTTTAGGGTTCGGGTACGGGTTCGGGTCTGGGCTCTTTCTCTCTCTTCAACTCCAACGCAGCCGCCTTTGGATCTTTGGCTGCTGATTTCGATCACAACGCGCGCATGCGCCGTTGACTTCGCAGCCAGCGGAAGGTGCGTGAACAATGGCAACAATCGAACATAATTAGGCTTAAGTGCTGCGGGGAAGAGAGAGAGAGAGGTAGAAAGAGAGAGGGAGAGAGACCGTGACTGTAGGCGGCAACTGCTCTCATATACATAAATAACGCAACGCAAATAAATTGTTGCGAATTTTTATAATTAATTGTATTGTCGTTTGGCTCGTTTATTGTGCGCTGTTGCTCATTATGATGCTCATGATGATGATGATGATGATGTTAATGCAGTGCCTCAGATATGGCGACAGTAGGCGAGGCAAATTATGGTAGCCGCGCTGTGTATTAAAAGCGCATTAACAAATCCTCTAATCAGCGCCGGCAAATCATCAACTCTGTGTGTGTGTATGTGTGTGGGTGTGTGTGTGCGTTTGTGGGGGTGTGTGAGCGACTTTCCGGCCCATCCGACCAACGCCCCCTGCGGCTACGCCTCTCATCTGACTCGTGCTTGGTTTCCGTTGTGCTTTTGTTTGTTTTATTTGCACCCGTTGAGGCTTCAGCAAAAGTTGTTGTTGTTGTTGTAGTTGGATATCGCGCTGTGTGAAGCGATTGTTTAGGGGCTACCAATGTAATACACTGCTACACATTAAGCTAAAATCCAGTTTTTTTTTTAATTTATATAAAATATATTCTTTAATTTATAGACATTTTTCTGCATTTAAATTTATTTCAATATTATAATTATTTATTATAATGCAATATTATATCTGTATTTAAATTATTAAATTAAATAATTTCACATTTCTCTTAATGTGTTGGTACACAAGTCACCGTAAATAGGATTCGAACTGAGTTCGTATACAACACGATCAATTTTATCAACATCAAATCAAAACACAAATAATAAAATAAAATAATAAATAAAATAAAAAATAAAATTGAATAAATAAGAAAAACTTCTCTTTTTTAAAATCATATTTATAATATATTTATAATCAGTTTTCCCCACTTTATTCTTCTTCTGTCTGAAATACCCTCAGCTAAATGCCTGAGAAAAAATTTCATATTCCTATTTATTAGCATTTATTTTTCTCCCTGTGCAACGCCTCGTTTTCAATTTACGAATCGCATATCTTGACTGCAGAGAGCCAAGTCAGGCTATCTATTAATAAACCATAATAATTTATTGATTTCCCTTTAAAGTCGCTATTGACCCAACTAATCTATACAGAATTATCGCAAGGCAAGCGAAAGCCGGCAACAGGAACTAGAGCTGCGCCTGGGTCTTGGCTCTTGGGTCTTGGGTCTTGGGCATGTGCCCAGCGAGAAAGTCAAAGTCAGTAGAGGGAGAAGGAGTAGAAGGCAGTTGTGCATGCTTAACAAACTATTGTTTAGTCTCAAGTCTCGAGTCTCGTGCTTCTCGTGCTCGTGGCCTATGGCCGAGGCAACCTTTTGTGGTCGACTTTGCCACCTATTGACATGCAGAGGGACAGGCAGGCAGCCAGCCAATGGGATTGCGATTGGGTTGCTCTCATTATACGAAATATATTTAGCTTCTACTTCGCTGCCTTAATTCCCTAACAATACGAATCATATATGCGCTTTGCTCACCCTCGAGTTGATAGTTAGCTAAATATATTTCTATATAATAACTATTATTTTGCAAGAAATTAGAGTCTTATATCGACAATTATGTACTCAATGCTTATTACAGAGTATGTCACTGTCGCTCAACAATTTCCTTTCATTCTGAATGGTTTCTCTCACTCTTTTGGCCGTCGTTTGCCGTGTTTGGCTTAGTTTCTTGCCTGAGCGCATTTCTGCCGTCAAAGGCATCCTTTGAAGTTAATCGTATGTTGTGCTAGAAAAATTACACACACACATATATATATATTTATATATATATGTATATATATATATATATACATATATAGACATACATAGCTTCCTGCTTCACTCCTGTTACACGCTCGAATCGTTAACATATAATTGTGTTTTAGCATTTAACTTTGGCTCCTTTCTGACTCTGTCGTAGCTGTCGGTTGTCGGTTGTCGGTTGTTGGCTGTTGGTTGTTGGCTGTTGGTTGTTGTGGCTGTTTGCCCATTTTGGCTTGGAGCGCTCCACTTTGACTTCATCTTGTTCTTGAGCTTCCTTTGCTATTTACTGGTAGTCCGCTCAGCTCATGGCCCCATTGTCTACCTAATTTTCTGCTGCTTAAGCCATCGACTTTGGCATGCTGCCTGCCAAAGCGCCAACCGAATGCATTTTCTTATTAATTTTTGTAATCCATTTGCCCAAAATAGGTGAGGCCCAGAGGGCACACAGACTTAGCACAGCATCCGCATAAGTGGATGCGAATTTGGCATCTGAAGTCTGTTCAACTTGGCAAGAGATTAGGCAAAGCAACTACAGCAAGCAGTTCTTCAGCACAGAGACTGAGATTCCACTAAAGAGCTTACGTTTGTAATAGGGTATCGTTTGCCTACGTTTGCCGTAGGGTATCGAAGTTAAGGTTTTCACAAGCTAATTAATATTTATTGAATAATATAGAGTGAGTGAGTACAAAATGCAATGAAATATGTTTTCAAGCTTTTCTTATGCTTAAAAGTAAGATATTGAAAGTTTAACTCCATTTTAAGCAGGATGAGGGAATTTATGAAAAATCTGATCTTTGATTCATCTCTGATGAAAACTAGTTGTTGGCTTACAACTATATTCTTAACCCCCCCAAATATCAATAACAATCTATGAAAATAAGTTGTGAGTTCGATCTATTGATAAACAACTTTAATATAAACATTATCTATTTTTATTAAAATTTTTCTTTGGTTTGAAAATTAGCTTGAAACCAAAAGTACAACTTCAGCTCTTAAGCAAATATTACTAAGAGAATATAAAACTGATGTTCTGCTAATTTCTGATGAAAAATAGTTATTCTGATAATTCATAAATATATTTTAAGCCTCTAATATCAAACAAAATTCTCCAGGAATTTATTCAAATTTTTCTTAAAATTCTTTTCTTAAATAAGCTTGAGCCCAAAAGTTCAACTTCAGTTCAAAAAAGCTTTAGTCTTCATAAGTAATGCAGAATAAATGTATTTTTATTAAAAAAAAACTAAAATTTATTTCATTGAAATTCTAATAGCAATAAGAATCTATGAAAATATCTTCTGCCTTTCTTTCTTTGATAGTAATGTTTTCCGGCAAATTTATCCTTATAACTTTAACTTAGATTTAGCCAACAGTTGTATATGAACTTTAGGATATATACTAAATAAATACTAAACAAATAGACAGCATTAATACTTTAAGCTTACAATCCCTGATAGTTCTTGCAGTATTCTCAAGTCTTTCAATCATTTAGCCATACCATTAAATGTATATATATATACAGAATGTATATATAGATATGCCTTCATCTTTCTTTACCGTGGATAGATACTTTGTCTTTAGTAGTACATGCCCTAATACCAGACACAGTTGCCATATACAATTTATGTTACACACCCACATTCCAGCACACTCAACCAAACCACAGCAGCTGTTGCCACAACAACATTTGGCAAGTGCCGCCACGACAGCCTGCAGGTAATTTATCTAATAAAATTATTATTACCATATATTACAATAAATGAGGCTTAATAAGTATGCCACAAGATTTCTGCCTCACAATACTTTCACTCGTTGCCACCGCAAAGCAGCTATCCTCCAGAGACGCCGGCAGACTCTTAAAGGCTCGAGACGCCGCCGCAAATTGCGTGTGGCACGTGACCGGAGAAAATTTCGCCGACTTCGGCTATAGCGAGAAAAGCCGCACAAATGTCTCCCGAGTCTCGCCAAAAATAGCTAAACAATTTGAGAAGATGTCGCGAAAATTTAAATTGTCGACGGCGGCGCATTTTAAATGCAAAAAAAAGGGGCGGCCCCAGCCAACAGACACGCCTCCAATCACAATATGGTTGCAACATGGAAACTAACTAAAATTAATGGAGGGATATATGAAAATATCGCACCTTGATGAAATTTGGGGAATATCTCAAATGTACCTGAAAGTTGGAAGGGGTGGAAATAAAAGAGAAGAAGAGAATGAGGGGTGAAGGAAATAGAATGAAAATATCTGAAAGTATAATTATACAAGTTAGATTTGAGGAATATCTCTAATGTTACTGAATTTGGCAATGGATGCAAATGACTTGAAATTGGGTATTTTGGGTACTTTTGATATGAATAAAAATAAAAATGGAATGAAAAAAATTTCCTTTAATCAAGGGAGGGGACAAGAGAAAATAAATGTATCTTTTTATCACAAATAAAAGAGAGGTAGATTGTGACAGGGAAAGTATAAGATAGAAAAAAGAAAATGAAATAAAGACATAAAAGCGAGAGAGCGAAAGTAAAGGAAATGACTTGCAGAGAAAGAGAGAGATATACAGAGAGAGAAAGAGAGATATAGAGAGAGAGAGAGAATGAGAGACAGATACTGAGCCAGATGATCGGGAGAGTGCAGAAAAGAGAGTTAGGAGCCTAAGAGCGAACTGAATTGATTTGATTATGTACTTAGAGCAATGTACTTGAGCTTTGTGAAAGAACAGAATCTGGAGAGAGAGAGTGAGATACACTGCGGTAGAGAGTGAAAGATATACTGAGAGAAAGGATCGACAATCAATCTACTTGAACTTTGTGAAAGAGAGGGAGAGGAAAGACAGAGAGAGAAAATGGTATACAGAATGTGAAGAAAGTGAGATATACAGAGAGAGAGCGAGGGAAAGATATACTGAGGGAAAGGATCAAGAAAGAGACTCAGGGAGAGGACCATGACAGTGAAATGAATAGAAATTAACTTAGATTAAGCTACTTGATGATTATAAAAAAGAGAGATAAGAAGATATATACGAATTCCAATGAAATAAGATCAATCTACTTTCTGTTTTGAAAAACAGTTAGCTTAATTGTTGATCAACTGCTAACATCATATAAATATAACCCTTTTCTAATATAACTCGCCTCACAATAGGAATAGCTCATCAGCCATCAGCAGCCGGCTTTGGGGCGCCCTTAACTCAACTGGCCTACAAATTGCTTCATTTGTTCAAGTGGCTTCAGTCCAACAAATGGGCACAACATGGAGAACTAAACCCAACAAATTCTCGTATTCATGTTGAATTTAATGCAACAGAAACAACTGAGAGCTTGGACGACAATTGAAATGGCGCTTAATTTTTTATGGGCATCGCAAACACTCAAGTCAAACAGGCCGCAAGTATCCTTGACGGGCGCAGAGGACCAACTGGTTGGGTTGTTTTCTTCCTTCATTTTTTTTTTTTTTTGTTTTTTGTGAGTGTTTCGCTCGAGTTTCCTTCTAACCGCCACAATTTTGTGGTTTTGTAAAACTTTTCCTTGACTGCGTGTTGTTTTCCTGTTTTATCCGTTTTTTTTTTTTCTTTTTGTTTTTCAACTTGTTTTGTTTGCTGAGGCCTCTTGTTTTTCGGGCCTATGCGTGGCCTCACTTGTTTTCCATTATTTTGTTTGCATTTGAATTGAAAATTAGTATTTGGGCACTTTACCATCGGCCGTCTGCTAATTTATCATGCAACTTTTCCTTTTTCCCCATTTTATTTTAAGGGGTTTCTTCCTCTCTTTCCTTGTTGGCTTTCGCTCAAGTGTTTATTTAGGCTGAGGCTCGAATTCTTAAATTGAGCTGCCGTAATTTTATTTATGACATGTTTGATTGGGTTCCTCCGAAGAACACTACAAACAAGAATACTTGAGGCACGTGTGCCGATAGCGAGATGTGAAACAAATGGTATTGCTGCATGCCGCTTAGTGGCGGCTTTACTTTATTTATGCTGCCACATGACTCAATTGCAGCCACTTACCCCATTTTGGCTACTTGGCAATGTAATAAACCGGGGCAACACGTTGGCAGTGACAAAGGTAGACGCCTCAAGCAGCGAGGGGCCACAGACGTAGGTGGCAACAGGATGAAGCTGGAGCTGGAGCTGGAGCTGTGCAGACGGCGGCGTTGCAAACTAATGAGTTCCTAATTTTAATAAATTTCTAGTCATAAATTAAAATATGTGAGACACATAAAGCACGCAACGCAAGGCAACAAAAGGGGGCGCCGCCAACTACAGCATATGGCTGACAGACAGATTTGAGGGAGGGGGGAGGAAAATGGCGAACATTATTTGCTTGGCGGCAGACGCAACTGAATTGTGCGAAAATGTTCAACTTTTCCGGCTAAATTTCCATATTTTGTTTTTTCCTTTTTTTCTAGAAAAGAAATGTTAAAGGGGCAACCTTCATTGTGTATAAAGTTGACATGAGATATTTTTTATACATTTAATGAAATGAATATATAAAAAAGTTGGATATGGTTAAAAATTCTTTTAAAAAAGTTATTTATAGACAGTTATGTAGATGGATATATAGAAATATTCTATACCAATGAGACTATTTGCCAAGTACACTAATTATTGTTCAGGCTAAGATGCTATGGCAGAGTGTATTCAAAATACATATATAAATAAAGAATTACCGTTGCATTGGTCCTTTTTCTCGCATATAATTAATAAACTAATGAAGGTTCAAAACAAAAAGTAAAGATGAAAAAATATGCAATAGCAACAAAGAGAGAATGAAAAATGTTAGAAAGGTTTTTAAAACCTATTCAGCTGAGCGGCACTGTATATAAGTTATTCTGATTGATGGACTGATTGAAATAGTGGCTGCTACTCAACTCAAGGCCTAAATCGTAGAGGCTTAAAAATTGGGAATTTCGACATCCAGGTCAATATGCTCTTAGAAATTTGAATGAAAAAGTTTCCTGCTACTTTTTGAGAGAACTTTATCAAGGTAGTGAAATTTAATGAAATTAAATATTGTTTAAATCAAATGAACAATTTTATATTTAAAAATAATATAGAATTCTTTGTCTGTATCCAATAATAATAAAATTAAAATTTATAATCGAGAAAGATATTGGATATTAACAATTATTTAAAATCATCCTTTTATATATAAACATAGATATGAAAATATTAAAGAAACAACAAAGTAGGCATCATTACAAGCAAACCTATGCAAAAATCCCTAAGCTTTAAAATATTTTTATTAAATTTCTTTGAAATAGTTTAAACTATTTTAAACCTATAATTTTACTATATTTTAATTCAAACCTATACCATAAACCTAGCTCACTATATCTCCCATATATATCATTTGTATATCAATTAATTTGGCACAAATTATATTGAAATCAAATTGTTGCCTTTCGCTTTGTTCAATTTGCAAATATGTATTCAATTGTGTGCGCGTCGCTCATTCATTATCTTCAGTCAATTGGCAATGGCCAAAACTATTTACAAATTTTACGGCTGTCGCGCTGCATCATCAGCTGAGACGCGGGCCCAGAGTCCGCATTTTTATGACTCGCCACACAATCGTCTAACCACATAAATCAGTTTCTAGCCGTTGTTGCCCTACGCTAAATGCCGAGGACAGTCTGAAATATACTAGCGAGTCGGCGAACTAGGTACGTGAGCTACAAAAAAAAGCAGAAGAAGAAAAACTTGGCGCATACCAAAAGTCAATGAGCCATTCAACGATCGATCCGCAAAGGCGGCTGTTAGGCAACGGCCAATGGAAGATGGAAGACGGTTTGGGCATCGCGGCGAGATGCTATCCCAAAGATGATCAACGTCGTCTTCTCGGTTCACTTCGCAGCGTTGCCTCAACATTTTCGCTACGCCGCATTTTTAGCCAATTTAAAGTCTAATTTAAGCAGCGCATTTGTAACGCACGTAAGGAGCAGCAGCAGCAGCAGCAGGAGGAGGCAGGAGGAGGGGCAGCGGGCAGAAAAGGATTGATCGGCTGGATAATTTTGAGCACGTACGCATATAAATTTCATCAAAATTCCAATGAAATATTCGCAGACCGTTTAAATACGACAATACACATATTTTTCCAAAGGACACAAACGAAAAGAAGAAAAGAACTTCATATTAAATTATGGATTTTTTGTGTGTGTTGCTGGAAAGGAATTTTGGTTTTCATTTTCCACTTGTTGTTAGTCGACTGCCGCATAATAAACATGTTTATTAGCATTTTTGCAAGAGCAACAATAAATTAAGCAGCGGCAGCAGCAGCAGCAGACAGCTTGCAACATGTTGTTGCACGCAACAATCAGCCCGAAAAATGAAAAATGCAGCATGCAATAAATATTTCTCTCATGCTCCTTTATGCTCGATGCAGTGAAAATAATTAAAAAATTGATGAAAAGAAGAGAAGTGAAAAGTGAAGACTGAATATTGAATACGCTTTTTTCTTTATTTTAATATAAAAATTGCATAAATTAATTAAATTAAAATTTAGCATAAGAATTTCAGTAGGAATAGTTCATATCCCAATTAAGTGACATTTGCCGATTCGTTTGGAGTATTGCAAAATTTATGAAGAGCAGGAAAAAACCAACTTGGATGCAGTTCTTTAAATCTGTAGAACGTAGTAGAGCGCATCGGGTGCTTTGCATTAATTTCACATGCAATTTACTCTGATTTATTTGATTTGCAAGCTCAATGCCCCATGCCTGGGCCAGCGCGGCATGTTTGTCACTCGAGGCGACCCGGTTCCTAAATTGGCCAGCGGCAGACCCTCGGCAGACGTCACAGATGCCGTTCGATTTGATCGATTTGTGTTGATTGCCTGTCAGTTGTTGCCCGGCCAATACAATGGCTTCTGGGCACTGGCAGCAGCCCAGGGCGAAGCAGCAGCAGCAGCACCATCTTGTTAGGTGTCAGGCGATGCAGTCAAGTGTTAAATATATGTACCCAAACACACACACACACACATATATACAGTCAATTGCATGCATATGTAGATGCTGCGAATTTACGTTAACTAAAAGTGCATAAAATGCGCACCAAACCTCAGCTCAAAGTCCTGTCTGTCAGTCCGTCATTCACTCACTCACACACTCACTCATGATAGCAAACTATTGATGTGGGCTGCTTTACAAGTCTCCAAGTCTCCTCAAGTCTCCAAGGCTCAGAGGCTCTGTGCCTTGGTTATCTTTTGTTCGACGTATGCATATGTAATGGAGCAAGAGGAGCTTCGGCTGCTGCTGCTGACTCTTTGATTGGCTTTCTTGAAATCCACACTTGAAGTGCTGGAAATTTAATGTTGCGTGAGTGTGTGTGTGCGGGATGAGTCGCATTTGCAGTGCTGATTTAAACGGCTTTTGCTGCCTCGCTCTTTGCGTATGCATTTATGCGCCAAATGATTTTTCATGGGAAATCGCTTAAGCTAAAAATTCAAAGAGATTCTGCGATTCTTCATCAACTTCTTCTCTTTTGTTTGAGGCTTTATAAAGAATATACATTGTGTGGGCTATTGAGTGGGTAACTGCCTTGCGCAGCTATGCCTCGATGGCTGCAGGTTAACAAATATTCAGCGTATTTATGGCTAATGCCCGCATAAAGATTAGCTCACTGAATATCTCATTTGGTGCTACCTTTCATATGCAGATGATAACATAAATGATTTATAATACAACAATATTGAATTCAAGGTATTCATCTATGTTGCTTTTGTAAACCTTTCTATACAACTCTTATGAATGCTCAGAAGATGAAGATAAAGCATTAATAAAGTAGCTTTATGTTTGTGTTTAAGTATCTTGACTCTAGCTTAACTCAAATATGTAGTTATAAGTTCTGTGTCAAAAAAAAACATATTGAATGAAATATTTTAAGGAATATGCGAATACTTTAGACTAGTTCTGTATATTTATCATATATAATATATTAAAAACTCAAAACTTTTCATAATGGAATCAATGCACAAAATCTCTAAAGGATTTCAAGAATGAAGTATTAATAAAGTAGCTTTTTGTTTGTACTTTAATTTATAATATATTTTTATCATTTATAATTTATTAAAAACTCCAAATTTCCTAAATTCTTATGTACTTAACATAATTGCATCAATGCACAAAATCCCTAAAGCACTTGAACCTCATCCAATTGAAATTGTCTTGAGAAAAAGAAAAGCATTTGCTTAATGCTCAGCCATGTCCAGTGTCCTAGTCGTCCCTCCCTCTTACCTCTGCTCGACCCACTCGAATTTTTTAATGCAATTTCATTGCATTTCGCTTGCTTCGATTTATTGTGTACTCTGCTTGTCCCGTTATCATTCTAACGTAATCTTAATCACTTTGCTCAATGTTCATTCATCCACATCATCAATTTCCTTTGCGACGACAGCATTAGAGCAGCGCCCTCTGTTGGTGGAATGGCACAAGAGGAGAGTAAAAATAAACCAGCTGCTGCATCCGATGGATTGGACTTGGACTTGGACAAGGAGTTGCACTTGGACTTGGACTTGAAGTTGAAGTTGAAGCTCTGCTGTCTGTTTCTGTGTTTCTGTTTCTACATTTGCCTTGGCGCTGCTTCAATGCATTTCGCCGCCTTATCAGATTTGAAGTTATTTTCAAGCTGATCGATTCGCTGTTGCCGACTTGGGTTCCTTTCGTTTCGCCTGACTCCCATTTTAATCTATTTTCTATGCGCGTGCTTCCTCTTGTTAGCCAGCAGTAGGAACTCCCATTCCCAGACACATAAAAAAACATCATTTGCTACTTTAATAGTTGCCAATTGTTGTTGTTGTTGTAGTTGTTATCGTGGCATCTGCCCCGACCCGACTCGACCCTTTTGGCCAGTTAGTTAGCCAGTCGCAGTCGCAGCCGCAGTCGCAGTCGCCCTCCCCCCTGTTGCCATATTAAAAATGTATATAAAGCTCTTAAGCGAACCTGTCCAAAAAAGAGAAGAAGAGGAGGGGCAGAGAAGAGTAAGAGGAAGTTGCCTCCCCGATGTTCGCCTCAGCTCAGCTCTTTTATAGATTTCAATAATAGATTTTCGAGTTGGTTTCCTGCGTGGCTGCAATTTTCGTCTGCAGCCGCGTACAAAATTGTTTTCTCCAACTTGGCCATGAACCCGCTGACGTCTTTTGCCTGCAGTTGCTAAAAACAGTCTATACGCGGCTTCTGTACTGGCCTGGGCATTCGTTCCGTCTCCCTCTGCTCTGCTCTCGTCTAATGTGTTTTCTTTGTTTTGCTGGCCGCAGCTGTGCGTTGAACCTTTTTGGCCGCGTATCAAACGGCAGCAATGCAATTGTTGCCTCTTGCCACAATTCGTTGCTGTCCACATGAAGTGCCACATTTGGAATGGCCAATGGGCAATGCCACTGCAATGTGCATTTTATTAGAGAATTCCTAGCTTTCAAATTCCCAACTTCCTGCCAGTTCGTTACAGTGCTTCATAAATTTCAAATAAATGGCAAATGTATGAAAAATTAAATTAATCACCTGGAAAATTGCTAAAAGAAAAACCCACTAGTACATAAAGATAGTTTAACAAGTAGTTCACCTCATTTAGTTTAACCCTCCACGAAAGCACTAGATAAAGATTAGAGCAAATGAAAACTGAAATTCTTGCAGATAATAAGCAAGGTGTGCACATACAGACACAGCTTACTGTAAATGAAAAAGAAGAAGATGCAGAAGAAGTCATCATCCAATGTTTCAAGTCAGCGGAAATGTGCGACTTTTGCCTGAGGGACAATGAGTATAAGTGTAGATGATGTTAGAAGAGTAAAAGAGAGAGAGAGGGGGAGAGAGAAACCTATCAGCGCGTAATGAGAAAAGCTGAAACGAGCTGAATGCTTATGATTATCAGAGAAATAGCCCTTGCCCTTATCCATGAGACATTATCAGCAACACCCAAGCGACTGCCACATGCTGGTCAAAGCCAGCAGGCCGCCTCGAGCTCTGTCTAAACGTCTATTTGAGCTGTAAAACTTAAAAGCATCCCATAAACTTGGCCGGGATAAACTTGAATGAAGCCATTTCGAAACGTTTGTTAGTTTTGGTTAACTTGGTCTTGTGGCTGATTCTATTATGGTTCACTTAAATGCCACTTCGCCATATGTGATAGAGCTTAAAGTAGTTTAAAGCTGTTTGAGAGTATTGTTTAATTTTTGAAAATTAGAAATAGGCTAGGAAAGTAGAAATAATTGTTATGGCAGGTGTTAACAATTTAATTAAAATATTATTTCATTATGATGTATTAATTGAGTGATAAATGCTGGACAATAAAGCCTTTAGGTACTTATGTAGTTAGCTATACGATTATAGACTGAGTGAAGGCTCTCACAGAGAGGCAAGACATGCATCCAGCTCGAAAGCAGATCAAAACTTGAGCTCTGCAGTCATGAGGATGACGGTGTTAGTTATAATAAATATTGATAAATAGATTAGTAAATACATTTTTATTTATTTATTTATTTATTTTGCCTACTAAACCTTTACACTTATGCGTGATTACAAGTTTAATCTAATCCTTAACTTAATTAAATAATTTTAATAATATAAAAATGAATGGAAAACTAAACAAAATTAATTATTATCATTACTGAGCCAAAATTCTGCCCAATTGAGTTTCATAACCCGTCTATTGGTCGCAAAATCAAATTGTAATTCAACCGGAAGGTTATTGTACAATTCCATAGCTCTTCTTAACGGTTCCTTGCTTACATAAATAGACCTCGAAACCGGTAACGCAAAAGGACGAGTGAAGCGCAATGACCTATTGGGCACATTAAAATTGATCTTATTTAAAAGACTTGGGCAGTCTACCTGCCCAACAATAATGCTCATTAAAAAAACTACTGACGCTATATTCCTTCTGTCTTCAAGTGAAGACAGATGGATTAACCTACATCTATCCTTATAGGTCGGTATCGGGTTGACGAATCTCAAGCAATGTAGGGTGGAGTTAACAAATTTTCTTTGAAGTCGCTCTACTTTAATTATATGGACCTTTGCAGAAGGACTCCAAATAATCGACGCGTACTCAAGCTTCGATCTGATTAGGGCCGTATAAATTGCAGTCAATGTATAAGGGTCCTTAAATTGCTTACTTTCACGTCTAACAAAACCATACATCGCATAAGCTCTTGGTAAAATGTAGTCTATATGCTGGTTAAATAGGAAACACGAATCGAACAATACTCCTAGGTCAAGGGCTTCATCTTTATGTTGGAGCCTTTGATTATATATGGAATAAGAAGATATCAAAGGGTACGAACTCTTACTAAAAGTAATGTGGAAGCATTTAGCTAAATTTAGTGGTAACTGATTACATATTTTAGTCAAAAAATTAAAGGTAAAATCTAATATTATATAGAATCTTATTTGATATGTATCTTTTCACTTCAGCTGTTGCAAATTGCATGAACATATTTTCATTGACATTTTTAACTCTGTTAATGTTAGTGTTGGTAAATCCTTTGTACTTAGAATTAGTGATAGTGAATCTTAAGCTTATCAACCTGGCCTTCTACAAATCCATAATTTTCACAGATTTCTTCTGAAAAGTTAAAAGTTAAGTTCTTGTTTAAAATACAATGTTATAATTCCGTTGACCTATGAAATTCGTATTTAATCACCACAATAGAGCTCTATTGAAAAAATGCTTTAAAAAAACTTAATAATAACATAAATCACAGATTTTAAAAAATTAAGTTATAAAGAATCTGACTATATTTATACTCTGTTCCCAAAGGGAAAAAGAGTATATTGGTTTTGTGCAATGTTCGTCTTGCTGTCCGTCCGTCTGTCTGTATGAACGGGTTCGAATTCGACGCCTTTCACTGGACTGCATCCAAAAAGAGTCTTGCCTAAAGAGTGGCATAAAAAAAAGTCAGAGAGATTGACTGTGGTTGGGTGTAGGACAGCTATTTAGTATAATCAAAGAACCAATAAATTAACCACAAAAAAATTCAAAAAAATTTAAAAAAGGACGGAATAAATATAGCTTTCGTATTCTTTAACTGAGCTTAAGAAAAAACATTTGTCTTGAAACTCTTTTTGTCAGTTTTACCCTAGAAATTCTACTTTGGAAATTGAAGTCTGTGCAATCATTAAATTTTAATAAAATTTTTTCGATTATTTATGATTATTTTATTATGTAACATTTACATATTTATTTACATTTACATATATAGATAATATATTATTACTTTATTATGTAACATTGACATTTTTATTTAATACAAATTCTATTAGCAGCTACTCTTTTTCTTTGTATAATATAATTACACTAAACAGCTTCTGCCCTTGGCAGTACTTAGACTTACAGCTGAAACCCTATTTTATACCTTCAGCTTACAAGTAATGTAAATAACTAGTTCAATGTCAGCAAGCCCGTAGCTTAAATCCAGCTATGCCCAAGCATCATTTGGCAGTTCGTTGCGCCTGCTCCGCCTTTGAATATTACTCGCATTTACTTTCATTTTGGGCATGCCAAATCGAAGAGTGACTGAAGCATCTTGGCACTCGTAATTATGCGCCGTATTACATACGTAATTACGAAACGTGCCACAATATGTTGGCGCTAATGACAATGTCACAGTGCTACAAAGTGTTGTGCAACTTGAAGTCTGTGGCTCGCAGCGCTCATGGCTCATTATCCGGCGACCTCCCGCAACTGTTTGGCAGTCGGCCGACAGAAAATCAATTAGCCACAGTTCACTCTCAGCCTCTCGCTCGCACTCGCCCACAGTCGCCCTAAGCTGCGCCCCCAATGCCAGATCATTAATATTGGGTCGCAAAGCTACGGGAACACAGTGACAGTCGCAGTCGCAGTCGCCGGCGCAGTCGCAGTTCAAATGCTCAAAGCCGCAAATGGAGGCCAAAAGGGCGCGTCTCCATGAGGAGGCACATTAGAGACACATGTATTTTGGGTACATTCAGTCACACATATCGTACATATGTCAAAGTTCAGGCCCATTGCTGTGCTTTAAACAGGCAACATTAGGAGATAATTAACACGCCCACAATGTGTGCTCAGGGGCTAGGCTCGGTTGGACAGCTGAAGCGTGGAGCTCTCTTTTTTTTTGGCCAACTTTGTCATGCAAATGAGTTGAACATGGGCCAGCAAATTTATGTGCCGCATGCAGCCAGCTTGGCTCGCAGCTGGTGGTCTGCCTCCCTCCCTCTCTCCTTCTCTCATTCTCTCTTTGGTTGTTCCACAAATTTCACGCTGCGCCGCATTTGGGAAATGCAACCAAAAGCATCACTCATACGCCCAGGTCACTTTTTGAGGCCTTCTCATTAAAACCATAAACTTTGTATTAAAAGTATGAAAATTAGTTTTAGCTCACACAAAATCATAAAAATTAATTGCCACACACACACGCACGCACATACACATGTATATTATGTATTTACAATTTAATTGGATATCTTGTTATCTTTTCAGTTACGTTCAGGTGGCGTTGCAGGTGGCGCATAAATCGCACGATTTGTCCAACTGATACAGAAAAGTGAGTTTGAATAGTTTTCAAGTGATTTGCATAAATTATGATTGCGTTTTGAAATAAAATCAACATAAATTTTGTTATGCTATCAAATCAATGCGAGCTGTGGGCGTTCGCCAGGTGCGACATGTTGTGATGTGAGCAGTCAATAAATTGGCTGACAAAAAGGTAGAGGTTAAGAGGTGGGGCTTAATATATTTAAAGTGACTTAAGTAATAAATGCAAATATGAACACTTGAACTTAGTTTTTCCTTAACTCACATTAAATGGCGATTTCTTGTACTTTTAAATTTAAAGTTTATAAAATGTACTTTCAATATAAATATATCATATTTAAAGCCCACTTTTAAACCAAAAAAAGAAACACATTGGCTGAAAACTTTTCGCAAAATTAGATATTCTCTCAAAATCTTGAAAAATAAATAGTAAAACAATTGAACTTTTCCGAAAAACAACTTTTTTAAATAAACTTAAGTATTTAATAAAATTTCCCAAGAAAAAATATACTTTCAACATAAATATATCATTTTATAACCCACCTTTGAACGAAAAACTTTTCAGAAATTATATATTTTGTTCAGAATCTTAAAAAATAAATAGTAAAATATTTCAACTTAAAAAATAAACTTTTTTAAATAGACTTAACTATTTAATAAAATTTCCTAAAGAAAAAATATACTTTTGCTTTATCAAAATCATGTTTAGGTAAAAAAAAAATAAAATTATTGTGAAATAACAAAGGAAAAAGTGTATATATAAGCTAACTTAAAATAATATATGTAAACACAAAGTAAATATATGCCTCTTGAATCTCTTAACTCAAGCACATTCAATTGCAATTTTTTGTACTTTCAATACAGATACAGTTAACTGTGAAATTCTCTAACATATCTCAGCCCACTTACTTAAATTTCTCAATTGCCAACTCTCACATTTCTCGCACATCTCATATGGCAAGCTTCAAGCCCACACTTCGATCCGCAGACGCAGCTATCGAATGGCAGCGGTAAACAATTCCGAAAGCCATAGACAATCGGAGACGCGTAATGATGCACAGATTAATGTTGCCACAACAACAGCTCGAGGCGTTTGGTGTTTGCCACAAATCAAGTGAGAGACTTCTAAGGGCAGGGGGCTTATGGCATGTTCTCTAAGGAACTAAATCAACCGCAAACGCAACGCCTTTTGAAACTTTCATTATTAGAAGAAAAAAACAAATCACTTGAGGCGCAAATGCTTAACTGAAGGATTGACGAACTGCTAGATTGACTGTCTGACAGACTGACTATCTGACTAACTGACAGTCTGTCTGCTGCCTGACTATTCTCTGCCCACTGACAGTCCTGATCTGTGGCTTTAGTATTAATGTTAGCCCAGTTACAAACGCTTATTCAAATGCATTAGCGCAAAATGTCAGATATGACAGGCAGACATGGAAATGGTATCTGGTTCGGGCGTATTTTTTGGGGTGCCGTTAAAAGTAGCTGTCGGATGCAGCCTGCTTGACTAAACCAACTGTCTGATGAGGAGCTTCTCGTGCTGCCGCTGCCACAGTTACAAAAAGTCAAATTAGCGCCTCCGGCTCGGCTCGGCTCGGCTCGGTGAATAGTCTTTGAAAAGGGTCTAATGGCTGTCGGAAAGTTTGCGGCTGTTAATGATGCTGCGGCGTCTGGAATTTCGAAATGTTAATCGATTTATGATGTTTCCGAAATTAAATGTGTCTGCCAGCGCGATAAGGCGCAACAGTAGCCGCCAATAGCAACAATATTCAATATGAGATCTTCAGCTCGAAAAACATTGAAAAACCTTTAAGAGGCCACACAAGGCGAGAAGAGACAGCTTTTACGTAGTCTGCTGATAAAAATAATAAAAAACAAAAACTCAAATCCCATTCAAACTTTCAAACTATTTGAACTGTCTGCAGTTGAGGCGTAAAATAGGCATAAACACGAAGTAATCATGTTGTAGCTCTCTCTCTCTCTGTCTCTTTCACTCTCGCTCTGTGCTCACCTACCGCACACCAGGCAATAAGCCAATCATGTGTAAGATTGTTGGCCTTGTTGTCGCGTTGCCAACTATTTTATGGCTGCTTCTAGCACTTTGAAAGAGACGCAGTTATTGGCAGTAGTTAGCTTCTGCTGCTGCTGCTGCTGCTGCTTTTAAATGTCAGTGTCAGCGAAAGTGGCATTGGAAGGGAAAAGAAGAAGAAGAACTAACTGTACATCTGTATACAGCGTGTAAGCATGTGCATGAAAAAGAAGGAAAATAACAGTTAAAGCAACAACAGCAAACTGAAAGCTTGCACATTGCTTTAGATGCTGAGTGCTAGAAAGAGTTCTCTTGGTAACTGTTAACGGAGCAGCTGTCAAATAAAAATGCAAACTTCAACGATTTAAGTTACAAGCTAACAGAAAGCGCAAAAAGAATAGTAAAAATGTTCACAACTCAAAGCATTGCATATTAAATTCACCTTAATGCTGCCTATTTATATTTAAGATATACATACAATATCGTAGAATACTTTAGTTTTTTAAATTTTTTTAAATTTTATTCACATTTAATTTCTTAAAGTTTTTTTTAGCACACTTTAGGCTTAGTTCAGGAGTCGGCACACTGCTTTTGCTTTCTAATTTTATTGCTTGTGTTCAGCTTGGCCTTCTTTTCAATCGGAATTGCTTGCTCCGGCTGACAGGAAAGTTTTTGCCAACAGACAGTTCGTTCGTTGCTCTCCGACCGAGCGCCTCTTGAACCAAATCCGTAAAGAGCTGCCGCCAGATACACAAAAAGTAACTAAGGCAGTCGGAAAAGCAGCCGCATTAGTTGTGATTATCACCCAGCGACTCCATACATAAGTCGTGCCACATGCTCCCCAACCATATACAAATATGTCTTCAAGCACATATTTATGTATGTACATATATATGTATGTACATACATACATATATGGAGCAGTGATTCTGTTGTGTGATGCGAATCTTATGTGTGGGTGTTGATTTGTAAGCTGTTGCTGTTATTGTTGTTGTTGTTGTTGTCTTCTGTGTCTGCGTTTGCGTCTGCGAGTGGCCTCTGAATTGAAGGCAATTGAATGTTAAGTAACATATGAATGACTTTTTGCGGTTTGGCGAGTTGTTGTTGTTCTTTAGCCTACAGAATGTGTCATAAGTAGAACTTTAAGCCAGGCAACTGAAATTGGATTAAATTCGTGTGGCATTCAAGTGTAATCAGTGTAAGCCAAATGAATTTGATTAAACAGCAAAAGGCAAGTGCGCATATCACAAAATTTTCTATTAGCTGACAGCCAGGCAAAATATGTTTAAGAAAAAATTATGAAAATTTAGTAGCCTACCGACCAATGATTTGAACTTGCTCTCCATAGCATCCATGACAAACTCTTTCTGAAAAATTCTAAAAAATATTAAAAAATACTTATAATACTTTAAGAAATACTATAAAATGCTAAAAACTATATTAAAGTAATATTTAAAAAAAATACTAAAAAATTCAGAAGAAATACTAAATAAATCTACAAGTTTAAAATTTAAGATATTTCAGTATCTAAATAATCAATTAAAGTTAGTTTACACTGTTCTACAAATGTTACTCAGAGCTGTCCTTTAAAAATACTAAAAAATACTGCAAGCTAAAATTGTAGGTAAATTCAGTAGCTTACCGAGCAATTGGATTACTTTACACTTCACAACAAATTTTGACATGAATCACACAAACAAGGGCTCACAATCCAAGCTACCTCGTAAAAAATATTTTTTTAAAAATACTAACAAATACCACAAAATACTAAATAAATCTACAAGTTACAAATTTAATATATTTCAGTAACTAACCAACCAATTAAGTTAGTTTACTCTGTTCTACAAATGTTGGCTGCCCGTTAAAAATACAAAAAAAAACAAAATACCAAAAAAAACTACAAGTTAAAATTTGAAGTAAATTCAGTAGCTGACCGGGCAATTGGTTTAGATCACACTGCTCCACAAATTTTGGTATCAATGACAAACTGGCACACACTTACGTCAAGATGCCCCTGGGGGCAACATCATTTTGACAGCGATTCCGTGGCCATTAGGTGGAGCCATCTATTCCCATGCCCCAGTCATCTATTCGCTTTCCCGTTCCCATGGCCATGGCCAACACTTGCATCTGCTGTAAGCCATCATAAAACGCAACCAAAAGTGCGGCTAAACTTTGCGATTGAATTTGCATAAATTGTGCAAAGGATCAGCTTCAGTTGCTGTTTCGGTCTGGTTTTGGTTAGCTCCACTGTTGTGGTCCCATTCGTAGCTGCTGCTGCTGCTGCCGCTCTTGCTATGCAAATGGATTCAGTATTTTTTTTCTGTCTCTCTTTTTTATTACCCCCTCCAATAGCCGCTCGTGTGTGAGTGTGTGTGTATGTGCACATTTGAAAATGCATAAGATTTGGCCAAAGATTGCTGTCCAT
Organism: Drosophila gaucha; assembly: GCA_035045545.1. Taxonomy (NCBI): domain Eukaryota; kingdom Metazoa; phylum Arthropoda; class Insecta; order Diptera; family Drosophilidae; genus Drosophila; species Drosophila gaucha. The sequence continues at coordinate 6,493,436 of JAWNOY010000375.1, forward strand.
TAATTCAAGTTGGATTTACTTTTAGCATATTTTACATGCATGCGAATTGTGGCTGCGGCTTCAACTGCAACTGCAACTGCAATTGCAATGGCAACGGCAACGAGTCCGCAGTTCGATTCACAGTTCGATTGCTACGCAAATTTTTGTTGCAATAAATTTGCATTTACCACAAAATGTTTTGAACTATGGGCTTACCCATTCGGTTTACCTGCGTTCGATTTATTTGTGGCCGCATTTATTCAAATCGCATTTCCCATTGCACTCTCCCGATATAGTATCAGTATGTTGGTTTTGCTCTAGAGGTATATTGATTTACATTTGATTGGTTTGCATTTTGCATGATAAACTCTTGTTATCATTTAGCTGCTAATTTGGTGGGCTATCGAAAAAAAAGCCAAGTTATTCAGTGAAAATTATAATTACTTTTACAGTTAAAGCTATAAAATGTCAACGCCTAAGGCTTAAGCTTTAATATTCATGGCCCATACTTTCAACGAATTCTTGTGCCAGTTGCCACGGCTCAAAAGTCCAATTGACAAGTTGTCAAACAGCGAAAAGTTTCTGCTCTAAAATGTACATAATTCGATGTCAAAATAGCTAAATTGCTGACTGCCCAACAACAGCTCCATTTTAAAGCGCCAATCCACGGCAGAACTTGAGTTGTGTCTGTCTTTGGGTTTATTGGAAAAAGTCCAATGGCCCATGGCATCGACTGCTACAATTCCCATCATCAAATATTTAAGGCATTCGGCAGTTGTCGAAAACTGAAAACAGAACCTGAGCAAACTATGTGAACTGTTTATCCCCGTCATGTTCGTGCATGTGTAAATTAACAAGTTTATTGTTGTGACCCAAAGTCAGCAATGGGTCAACTGAACCTGGGACGAAAATGTCAGCCTATCTAGCAGCTATAGGCCATTCGCCAAGTGTTTATGTCGAGCATCGATTGGGAGGGCCTACTGTCTACTATGCCTTCCCACTATGCCCTCCCAACAACCATTTCCTATGCTTTTTATACTCGTTCAAAAAGTGAACAGGGTATATTGGTTTTGTCCGTTTATTTGAAGGAAGTTTTCGACTCTATTGCAGCTAGAGACAAGATTTGGAATATATCATATATACTCATATGTAGCTTCGTCTCATTTTGTTATGCCATACACATCTGTCAAAATTATATAGCTACACTCCTTGGAGATCTGGGAGATCAGTTAAAGTTATAATTTTCTTCTCTTATAGAGGTGTATATATATATTCATATATGTATATATATGGTCTTAGCTTAAATTGAACTGTTTTTGCAAACCGAAAGAGTATTTCGATGTCAGTTACGCCTGTTTGCAAAGTTCTTCCTAGTCTTTCTTATTGTTGGTCAGTTTTTGTGGCGTTGTGTTTTGTTTATTCAAACAAGCCAAAAGTTTGGCCGGCAAGCGGTCGACCGTTAAATCCTTAAAATGCCTCAATATTTTCAACATTGTACGAGTCGAGCTCAATGACAACAATAAAGGTTATACACACCCCCACACACACTCACACACACGTAGATTTCTGGACATGTACACGTCAATGCTGCTCATAAATTTTGCATAAAGTTGGTTTGTTAATGGTTTAAAATTTGTTTAGCTATGTTTTCATTTTCTGTTGGCCAAACAACTTTTTAGAGGTTTCTGTGGTTTGTTCACTTAAATGCTTTGCCCAAATATTTAGTTCAAATTTATTTTGCCAGCATTCTCCACATTTTGTTCAAGCTAAATATGTCAAAATAGTTTAAAAAGAGCGTTATAAAATATCTTTATGGTTACTATAAGATTAAGATATAGTTAAATTTTCACAGATTAATTTTCGAAGGTTTCTCTATAACAAATAGAGACTTTTTAAAATTTAAAAAAGAGTTATGTTCGTTTTGATTATTCGGATTTCAGATTGAAATTCATATACTTTATAAATGTATAGTCAGTAGTCTGTAGTGTCATGTTTTTATATTTCAGTTCTTTTGGTCTCCTATCTACCTTAATTCTAGGCTCACTTCCACTTTAAAGCACCTTAACAGCCCGTCTGTCTATCAATCACTTTTTCGGTAATGAGTTTTATTTGGCTTCTTTGCCTTTGCTGCATGTTGGATATGCCCGCAAGAAGAACTCTATTCGCAACTTAATTAAGTTCAATCAAAGCGCGCAAACCGCAGTTTAAGCAGCAGACAGAGCTCCATTCCAGACTCTGGCACATGCCCACGCACACCGGCTGTTAGCCACGCCCACTCACACTCAGGTGTAATTTGCACAGAAATTAGCGACACTTTAGACTTTACACAGAGCTGGCTAAAAGCAACCTCAACATTTGGCTGCCAGACAAACTCTCAAACCAGCACAAAACCCCGCCGAATCACTCAGCCAGAGCTAATACGATTCATTTTCGAGTAAACTAGCGAAACGAAAAACTTTTACTTTAGCTTAAAACGGAAAAAAAAAATATAAATCTAGCAGAAAAAAAATTGTATATATAAATAATGTTACCGAAAGCATCAGAAATTGATGGCTTGCAAAGGGCTGGCCATAAATTTTGTATTCGTAGCCATTGTAATTCGATAGCAGCAAAATGCAGCTCACGATTCTCGACAAGTGCCGCAGCTAAGTGCAAAATTTGTCACTGCAAATGCTAAAAATAAATTTCTGAAAATATAAAAACAAGCTGCTGCTAGCAGAAAGGCAAACTTAGACAGTTTGTCAATCAATTTTTGTTTGTATACCCTGTAAATAATGGGTATTAATATTGTGTGGTAAGAGAAGGTATGTTGTCCCCATTTATATATATATATATACAGTCTTATCCCGTTAATTCGACCCCCGCTAAATCTAAAACCTTAATAATTCGTAAAAAATACTGTCTACTTGACATTTTGAGTTTTGTTTGTCTGTCTGTATGATCGCTTTTGAAGCTATACGCTAGAACTATGAATCTTCAAACGTCTTTGTATAATTTTTGTAATATATAAGTATATTTTTTCTTATATTCAATTTACGAACAAGCTTTCGAATAGAATTTAGTCTCTGAAAAAGCTTTAAAGGCTTAGTCTATGAAAAGGGTATCTTCCAGTCAAGCAGATTTCTTTACTGCACTCTTAATTGTCTGCTGTTTGTATATTCAATGTATCTTCTTAATAATTGCATTATAATTTGGTCAAGATATGTCTTGGGCATTGGAGTAAATAACTCCGGTTGCATAAATAATATACACTTTTTGTCACTTGAGTTAAAATAGAATAGAAATTATACCCCGATTTCCTATTTTCAAGGCATTCTTTTTCCTTTTTTCCGATCTAAGATTAGCTCAGTTTTATAAAGCTCTAAGCAGATTTAATCCAGGTAGTGTTTATTTAAGGATCGGTCGGATCAAATACTTAAATAACATAGCTGGAATTGTTGACAAAAACTTACTGAGAGTATGAAATTTACGATTGTTATTAAAAATTTTTGGAATTTTGGAATTATCATTAGTTTAATCTTAAATACTAGATTTAATTTGTTGAATAAGAAATTAAATAGCAAAAATATAAAGAATTTATCAAATAACAATTTTATCATAAGAATATTTTCGTTCTTAGAGGTTTACTATTACAAATCCTTTAACTATATAAGACATCCATTATAACACTCTATCAAATTCATAAGCAACATTTCTATAAGTGTAAATAATATTCGGCTTATCTGGAATTGCACGTTCTTTAAAGTTTCCCTTAAATTTGTCTCTGGGTTTTTTGGAAATGTCAATTTTTTGCTGTTCGGGTCTTGTCCGCCCGCAGCTCGAATTACAATTTTTCGCTTTGATATATGCACAATAAATTTGCTGGCCAAAATTTCCCGATAGCTGATTTCGTAAATATTGTTGCCTCATATATTTTGGTGCAGTATATTTATGGAGGCCAATTTTTGCTTGTTTGGATTTACATTCATGTATTTGACTTTGTTTGTTTTTGGCTTTAGGAAATTTGTCAAATTGCGTTTTGCTTCAAATTGACATTTGATGTGGCACATTTGTTGCCAAGGCACTGGCAAGTTTTTGAGCGGTTGCAGCTATCCTCACTCAATGTCCAGAGGGTGGGATTGGCTTTCAAATGGGGTCAACTAAACCAAAATAAATTGTATACACAGCTTTCAAATTGTGATGTATGTGGGTGCCTTAATAGCTGCGAATGCTCTACTGCAATATTTGCATTTGTTTTTTAATTTGATAAATCAATATAGACATGTAAATTTCACTCTATTTAACCAAAAACGAAAAAAATAAAAGCAAGATATAAATTATATTAGGATTAAAATCATCAAAATTTATTGGTAAAGCATTCAAAATATGATTTATGCAAATGGAATTTTCCTTTGATCGTAATCTAATGAAATATTATAATAAAATATAGCAAATCTTCAAAGTTTCATAGATAAGGGTCAAGATAGACAGTTTAGTGAATGTTTTTGATGATAAACCAAGTTTTTAGACAAGATAAATCCAAACTAACAGACAAATTGGCTTGTCTATATGAAATTCTAAGCCACAACTAAAGCAAAAATTCGCTATATCATCAATTTTGTTTTAAGATTTTAGACTCTCCACACGCTATTATCTGCTATTCCCAATCTTAACTCTTGATGCAAGGTGTATTTCTTTACATTAAAATTGTGTTTATTCCCTTTCACAAAACTCGTTTTGCTTTCAGCTCAGCTGACGCAATTTTCACTTCCATTAACCCCTGCAACCTTTAGGGACTTTAGTATTCATGAGACCAGATCGGTTGACATCTGCGGTCTACTCGCCCCGTCTACACATATCCTTGAAATTATTTCATTCTCATTTTTTTGCCGCTGTTGCCTCATATTTAATCAATTAAAAATGTGTACGTGCACATTTGTTGGCAGCCGACCCCAAATGCAAACAGCACGAATGCGTAGCATGCCCCAAAACAGAGACGAGCAGGAGCTGGAGGTGGCATGCCTCAAACCGGCCATAACCATCACAGACAGTTGGATGGCTACCAAACTGCACACATGTGCACCCAGAGCACACAAAGCTCATAAACAGAAGGAATGCGGAAGGGAGGGGGCCTGGGGGGTTGGACAAGCATTTTAATTTCAAAATAATAAAACCCGACAAACCAGCCAGAGCCCGAAACCCCAAAGCTGCCCTGACACTCTGACAATGACATGCAATTGAAGCCCGACCCCTCGGCTGGCATCGTCGGGCTTTTGTCTAATTGTCGCCGGCTTCCACGGGGCCGTCATAATGCAGCTCCCAGCTCCCAAACTTTTCCCCAAAGTCGCATGTAAAATGTGCGCATATGTTGCGCCTTTTTAGTGGTTCTTCTTGCATCTGGAGTGGGCCCTGTCAGCCGCACATCCCCACCTGCTGCCCTGACCCGCCAGCTGCGGCTTCATTCATTCCGTACCCATTCTCCTTCGGAACTCCTTTTGCTGGTGTGTTGTGTCGGCAAACAAATTACGACTGTTATTTTCAAATCATTTGGGGCTACTGCGTGCCAAGCCCTTCTTCACCTGCTCGGTCACCTTTTGTTGGCTCCTGAGTGTTGTTCGCGTTAAAATGCTGTCAAAGTACATTTCTGGGTGGCAACTCCAGTGGGCATTGCCACATGCCCCATACTTTTACAAGCTATTCAGTCAAAATTACAGACTGCTATCAATTAACTTCAAATTATTTAAGTTTTATTTTTTTAAGAAATATTTAGTTAAACTTGATATAATATTTAGTAAAACAAGACTACTGTAAATTTTAAACAGATTTCAGTTTTTACTATTCAAAAATGTTTAATTATTTTTTTATATTTATTGCTAAACAATTTGAGAATATCAGAATTAATTAAACGTCAAAGAATATTTAAGCTTTTCATGCATATCATGAATTTTTACTTTTTAAATATACTATTCAACATAGTTGACTTTATATCTAAAATATTTAAGACTTTTCTTGACATTTATCTATTGTTGAATACACTATTCAACGTATTTGACTTTTTATCTAAAATATAAAACTATTTCTTTAAGCGAGTCTTATTTTTCAGAGTTCTCTGTCACATATTGTTTGGAAAAAGAAGTGGGGTTGCTGTAGGCACAGAGTGTCTGACTAAGAAATTGCCTAAACTCAGTCTCAATATGTTTTCTTCTTTCCAGAGTAGCCACATATTAAACTTTATATCTATAGCTATAATAATACTCGCTCTTTGAATAGGTTTCCAGGTTTCATAAAGCATTTTTTATTAATATTATTGAAAATGAAAAAGGTGAAGATCGAAAAACTGACAAATTGTTCCGATAAAGATATAAAAGTATTTTATTTTAAATTTCTAGACTCCAGTTCTTTTATTTCTTGAGTTAAGCTCCATTTTTATATGTATGATATATATATTTAAGCACTATTTATGAAACCCTATGTTCTATGGCTCTGTCAACACTTAACTCATCAACGAAGTTACTTTTGCTTTTTTCAATATTTTTCAATATAAATGTAAATTTTTCATAATTATATACAAATTAAAGATACTATTCTAATCATAGCTGAATTTAGTTTATATTAGCTTTAATTGCCAAAATAATTTATCTAGATTTCTTTTAAATTTGCTTTAAAAAAAACTTATAGACTGACGATTGGTTGAATATTCAATTTGTATAATATTAGTTTTGTAAATTCACTTTTATTCCACGCTTCCTGTTTCACTTTCTATGATTACAAGATCCTTTTCAGTTTTGGCTTAAAGTCTGCTAGTCATTTGGAAATGTTTTTAGCACAAAATAAACTGGAAGTGCGTTTCGTATGGCTGGCTTCAGCTTTTTTTGTTTTGCCGACAGTAACAATAACGAGCAAGTGTAAATGGCAATATAAATCAAATATGCGGCAGACGCAGCAGTTCACCCACATGACACCTACACAGGTGACTGTGCAACAGCAGCAGCAACAACAACAACAGCAACAGAATGACAACTGCGAGTCGCAGTCGTGTTTGCCATTTCAATTGAAATGTGCGCACATTTGCGCCGAGCGAGGGTAGCATGCGAAAAAAGAAATAAAAAATATCTGAATATATATATAGATACATATGTATATAACAGTATATATATATATATAGCATTTACAAACACTCGCTGCAATTTATGCTATAATTTTCTTGTTTTATGTGCTTTCTGGGGCGTGGCTAAGAAATTGGCAAGCAAAAACAGACAGCAAAAAAAATTAAAGCTTACTCACACACACACGCACACGCACACTCGCACACCCATTTGGTTTGTGGATGATAACAATCATTTTGAGTGTTTACCTCATTTTCAACGCACCCATTTTAAGAGTGTGTGTGCGTGTGTGTGTGTGCGTGTGAGCTTGTGTACATGTCTTCATTTTGTGCTTTTTTCTTGGCATTCATTTATTTCAGCTGCCGCTTGCTTTTGCCAGCCAGTGTCAGAAAATGCATTAACATTAACGCAGCTCACTCCTAAGAATATTTCGCTGCTTTTTTTTATTTTACACGAAATTATTTAATTTCCTGCAACGCCTGCTAGCAATTTGATGAGCCGCTGTCAGACGTCCGTCCAGGGCCAGCCGGGGTTGCCCCTGCCACGCCCTACGCCCCACGATGTTGGCCTGCCCGCTGCGTGCCGTCAAAGTTATGATGTTTCTGTTCATTTTCCCGCTCTCTCTCTCTCTCTCTCTCTCTCTCTCTCTCTCTCTCTCTTGCGCTTTCTCTTATGGCAGGCATTCCCCGGAAAATTCACACGGAAAATTTCTTCATATTTTTTGTACTCTTACATTATTTTCTGTTTTTGCTCGCTTATCGCAGCCAAGTTAATGACTATGTGGGTCATTAGCATTTTCAGGGAGTATATAGAAGGTGCCTGGCCCCGAGCTTAATGCAAATTTAAGATGTGGCTTGAAGGGTAGCAAAATAAAACGATAATTGGCAACGTTTGAACGCAGCTGATATGAATCGTATGGTGTTTAGCTATGAACACAGATAATCAACTTTTTTATTTCAATTTGCCAAAGCAGAAACTCAATGAAGGCTGAGCTGAAAGTTTTATTTTCCATATATTTCACATGACATTCAAAAGCGGCATCAAATCTGTTTGCAATAACAATAATAATAACAATCAAAGCCAATAAAAATGGGCTGCATTATGCCCTGCCCAGATGCCGCTGCTGATATGATATACAAAATTGCATTTATAAGCAATCATGTCAGCGCCCGAAAGAAGTATGAAAAGGCGTTGATGTAGCTGTCGCCTGTCAGCCAGACGCCGCAAGGGCAAGTGGCAAGCGGCACGTTGCATGAAGGGCAAAGTGCAGGCAGCCAAGCCAAGCCAAGCGCCTACACAAATTTCACTTCACACCTACGAAGACATTGCCATAAGACGATGTCATAAAATAGAAACGGAAGCAAGTGTAAGACATACAGGAAATGCATTCGGGCTGCTGTCTGATGTCGTTTAAGGAGCTCGACTCATGCTAGAGCAAGTTGTTTTTGTGAAACTGGAAGTGAGCGAATTTAACTATAAAATCTGATAAATTATGATCATTTTTACGCCTGTCAAACAAAACTAACTGAGTTTCTATTCTCTCACAATTTTCGAGTTGAGTAATTGTTTGGCTCGTTTCAAGTTACCTTTTAGCCTTTGAGCTGCTGGCCATATCGATGGATATTCAATCTGTGACAGGTAGGAAGTGCAAAGCTAATGCTGCTATGGATTGTGTCTGGCAATCGCCAGATGTTTGATGCTGACGACGCTGACAGTTGATTGAACACTTTTGAAATGACAAAAACGCCCCACGGGTGACATTTCTCAAAACACTTTACGTTGCTTGCCCACTTTTGCCCCTTTTCCCCCTTTTTTATGCCAACGAGCCAAAGAGCTGGGCTAGGTGTTGCAACCTTGATTTACGGCGCTGCCTGAACTTGGCCGCTGGCAATCCTCGGCTCCAGATTATGGACAGAGCAATGGGGTAGCTGGGCTTTTGCATTTGCATCGCCTGCCGAAGCCCGGCGGCCAATCATTAAAACGTCGACATGATGAGTTTGTGTCCGAGTTGGAGTTCGTTTTGGAGTTGGAGCTCGAGTACTTTGGGCGCTGCTCTCTCTCGCGGTTTTAAATTACCATTTTAATGCTGCCGAGTGCCTTTGATTGATGTGCTCTGCTCTGCTCTGCTCGCAGCTCGGCTGCCACTCGATTGCAAGTCAAGAGGCAGTTGGCAGCCAAAATGTAAATGGCTTTTTCTGCAGCGTTTTCCTGCTAACAAGCTTTTGGCATTTTGTTGCCGATTCACGTCTTTACTTTGCTTTAAACGCATAAAAACTTTAATGCTGGCCATAAAGCAAAAAAAAATACATCAATTTCCCCTTCCCTCCTCACTCTTCCCTCTTTTAGAATACATATTAACAGCTACTTTGAGACACTTCATTAGGTTCTGTCCCGCTGCAACTGCTGCTGCTGCTGCTGCTGCTTCTGCTGTCGATTGGAGTTTTGTGATAAGCCACTCGCCCACAAGAGCTCCCCGGCTGCTCGTCTCTTTGTTTGCCACAACATTTTGACGTGGTCGGCGGCGCTGATTGAGCGCAAGTGCCGCGTGTTGTCTGACAGCCTGACAGCCTGACAGCGAGATACTTTGGGCTTTTAAATGCGCTGTATATACATTTGGGCACACTTTCTTGGAGTGGGCTCTTAAGCAGCTTCTGAATGATGCGACGCGCTCGGGCCACGTCAAAAGTGTCGTCGTCCATCTGTCTTCTCACCTCCCGTCTCCGCCCCTCCCGCTGGCTGTCATGTCTTCTGCCGTGTAGCGAATGTTAATGAGCTGTTAAAACTCAGCGTCCGTCTTCGAATTAAAACTGCAGCAGCACAACAAAACTGAAACGGCCTGAACTCTTAACTTGTTTTCCACCGTTTCGTATTCCGTTTTTATTTACCATTTTGTCGTTTGTCACGGCTATAAATAGTTTCATTAGTGGCTCTACAATTGGCCAATAAATAGTGTGTAGGCCACTGATTGCATCTTATTTTTGGAAAACGAAAACTACCCAGCTAATGACTGCTACTAATGAGCTTCGCTCCGCTTCGTCCCATTTCGTTACGTTTCGTAAGCTAATTAAAAGACAGTTGATCTTAATTCAAAAATTAAAAGCTAACATTTAATACAATTATACAAACAAGATGTTAACTGACAAAAAAGAACACAACACTCATTTATAATTTAAAAACAAGTAACAGTGCTTTAATGGGATGTGGAAGACTAAATGATGCCCAGTAAAATCAATTCCTAAAATATTGCCTATATAATGTTTGAAAAATGTAAAATAAAAAGTTTTGTTAATATTTTAAAGACAACATTAAAAAAATATTTAACAAAAAACAAAAATGAAACAAAATTTATTTCAAAAAATATTTAAAAAAATTAATAAAAAAAAATTTAAAAATTTTTTTAAAAAATATTTTTAAAAATAAAAAACAATAATTTAGCTTTTATATTTTTAATTTCTATACGCTACTTTTTGTAGTTCTTAAAATTGTTTAGTCCACTCAATCCCTTACCTTCTTCACAAAACAATGATACCCCTTTTTAACAGTGTATTTGAACAGAGTATAATTAACATAGCAAATGAACTTGAAAACTAATTTAGAACAGCTTTAAAAAAACAAGGAATAGCTAAAAACGTACTAAAGAAAACCCAATTATTATATCTTCTATATATCTTTATTCTTTGTTTCCCACATCAATTTGACTATATTATTAGACTACATAATTTTCATAGCTCTGGTAGTCCAGTTTTACATATTTGCACATTATTAACGTAACTTCTTAAGAAATAATCTGAATAACATCGAAGTAGATTTATATGCCAAACATTAAAAAAGTCTGTAAGCTTCATAAAATTCCGTTCTCTTAGAAAAATAATACCAAATAATATTATATTATATAGAAAATATTCTTTACACTTTAACATTCCTCTGCTTCTTCTCTCGAAGCTGGTTAAGTATCCTGTAAATGGAGCTCCAACCTACTCATTGCAAGTTATTAGCACTTAACTCTTAAGGCTGTCAGCACTAATAGAGGCCACTTAATAGCCTCTTAGCATTTGCTTCATTTAAGTAAATCACTGCAAATGAGCCGCACATGGAGTAAAATTGCGCTTCCTCTTCCGCGTCTTCTAAAGATATTTGCCACCGAAGTTCTAAAGTTACGCCCCCGCGTTACGATTTTCTCAAGTGTCTCGCATGACAATAAGCCGCTCCCCGGCTGAAGTGCAGTGCTCGGTCTCTCTGTCTGTCCGTCTGTCTAAAAGACTGAAATCCAATACGCAGTTGATATTGTTGCTGAGTGCGCTTAAGCGGCTTCTGCATGTCAGGGGCTGTTGGTGCCCCGGGTAAGCAAATACTTTGGCGCCCATTGAGCAGAGCTCATATTACCCACGGGTCTGAAAACAATAATTTATTGGTGCCAGAGTTATGGCTGAGTTATGGCCGATGGGAAAACGCCGGGACTAAAGTTATAGAAGCTCTAACTGGCTGAGGGACCTGCTCCCCAAACAATTTGTCTGTTCTACAAATTCCGTGGAGCGCTTCTCTAGCAATTACTTGTCTAAAATAATTGGCTATGCCGCAAAAATCCAAAAAAATAAGAAAAGTTAAACAAACAGAGACCAAAACCAAAACCGAAACACAGAAGTCCAGACCAGACGTCAAACAATCAAAAGCTGTCTGCTGACTTTGACTTTGGCTTTGGTTACGGCTTTCACTGCAGCAGCTCGTTAGGGCAGCGATTTCCGTTTCCGCTAGAGCTGTGACTGCCATTGAAATTGAAAGAAAAACAAAAGCGTGAAAGGATTTAGCAGCAATCACAGTTTCAATATTAATAGTTGGCTTCCATCTGCCTCCGACTTCCTTTTAGCCTTTAGCCTGCTGCGGCTGCTGCTGCTCAGCATTTTTGCTGCGTGGGTGCTTTTTTGGCTTTCATTTTCTTCGGTTTCAGTGTGAGAGCCCTTTTGACCACCGCAGACATTGGCTTAAATGGCAACAATATAGCAGCAAACAAAGCGCAAATCGAAAAATGGAACCTTCAATGTCCACACCCATAAAAAGGCAATTTTTATTTGCCGTCTATTGATGTTATTGACTGAATGTGTGTGCCGGGCCAGGGCCAGGATCCAGCTGTGACCAGCAAAGCAAAACGATGTCGTCTGCGGTACGCGACATACCCTACCCATATAAAAGGGAGCATAAAAATAAGTAATATTCGCCAACGCTTTCGTTTTTTCTTTCTCCGCTCTATTCCTATTTTCCCTTTTTTGTTTGCATTTAACTTTCATTTTCAATTTTCATGGCCTTTTTTTTCTTTTGCTGCCCTTTTATTTGCGGCCAGCTGAAAATTATGTAGCATTTGGATTTACTGTGGGTTTTTTATGCTTCCGTATATCCATAAAATACGTGAAAGCGTGTAAAATGCACCTGAGCTGCGTTTTAGAAATGCCAGACAATGCCCAGACAAACGGGAATGGGGCTGAGGGCTAAACAATTGCCATATAGCAGGTTTTCTTCGAAGCTTTCATTGATTTCACATGTCGAGAAAGAATCCTTTTAGCAGGTTTTCTTCGAAGCTTTCATTGATTTCACATGTCGAGTTTAAGATTTGATAAACTCCAGCTTTAATAATAAATAGAAATCCAACTCTTACAATTATAATTGCGCTTAGAAATTGTGATAAATGACAATTATTAATTAATGTAATGCTCATTAAAAAAAATTGCTGTGGCGCATAAATTTCAGCATAATTTGATTGTCGAAGCGCAGAGAGAGAGAGAGCAATTTAAATGGAATTTGGCAAGAGGCGAAAAGTCCCTCAGTCAGTCAAGCCTCGCTGCTTATCGATTACATCTCGCCATGCGTCAAACGCCCACACAGACAGACAGACAGATAGATAGAGAAAGAAGGTGGGAGACCAAGTGGGTGAAGGCCAGCATCGGCTTAGTGTTTTGGAGTGTGGAAAATAAATTGACATTTATCTGTGTGTAACAAGATCAAGTATACGCAACATTGCCCCACTCTCTCGTGGGACGGAGTTGTGTTTGCATTGAGCAGAGCTCAGCTGTGATTTTGTGGCATACGCGTTGATACTTTTAGCTTTAATGCTGCTCTAAATGGCAGGCGATTCTAATCGCAACATGGCGTATGAGTAATTTATATTACGTATAGCCGCCGTCGACCTCGACACACGCAAACAAATTAAAACGGAAACCGAACTGCCAACATATTCAAGAACTGCAACTCGAAGCATGAGCTGCAGATGTGGCTTTCACGTGCGTCATGTTCTGCTTAGAAGAAACTACCGACAGCTACTTGACATTTGATTTGCCGATTAGTGCGTTCCCAGTTACCCTATATATATGAGTGTGTGTGTGTGTTGAAGCGCTTTTGAAGTGAAATTGCAAATTTAGTTTTTATAGAAAAGTTTGACAAGAAAAAGTTGAAGAAGGCTCCAGATTGAACTTGTGGCAAGCCACGGCGAGGGCTCCAGCAATCAACTCCAGTATTAAGAACTAGTTCATTTGCATAATATTTCATTTACTTACTATCTATATTATACATATTTAGTATTATGCCAGTCGCACAACTGGTTCCTTTGCTACGGAACTAGTTAGCTGAACAAGACGTTCAGTGATTCACGTCAGACATTTTTGCAGTCCTGCCCCGTGTTCGTGTCCATATGCGTGTGGCGCTTCTTGGCGTTACTTATCAAGCATCGTGTTGCACATTGCACATGCAACTTGTTAGCTGCCGCTTGTTGGCCAACGAGTTGAGTTGTTGCCTGGGTTGACAGCGCTGAAAAGTTTGCTGACAGGCCCCAACTGAACGTAAGTAGCTGCTAAGTAAGTTGCCAACATGCAGACATATGGTTAGTTAGCTTTACTACGCCATGAATAAGTGAGTCGGAAATCAGAAATCTGATGGCCTTAGATACTTCAGACATATAGACCTATATAGATAGGCATCATGTTGGCATATCAAATTTATGTCTATATACAGACTTACTCATTTAAGCTGCCAAAGGAGCTTGATTTATTTCTCTCTCTCTCTCTCTCTCTCTCTCTCTCTCTCTCTCTCTCTCTCTCTCATCTATTTAATTAACTCTGCTAACCTAGTTTTCCTCAAATCTTTTTTATTACAGAACTATGCCATATATTCCCAGCAGCTAAGCAAATGAATAAGGACAAGGTGAGTTTTATACATTTCATTTCCATTCCATTCCGTTCCATTTGCCGCAATCTGCAGGGAGCGTAATTAGAATACGGAAATCACACATAAAACCAATTTGTAACCTGATGAGCTGCAGAGCTTGGCAAGTTTAAAGCAATTGCCATCAAATTTCCTGTCCCCAAAACAAGAAAAAACTGATAGGATTTTAATGCAACACGGAAATGCGCTCAACGAACCAAAGACCAGGCGTTATCCATTCGCAAAAAGTTCCTTCATTTCCGTAAAGTACAAAAACGAGAGCAAAAGCGAGTGAGCGCAAAAAATGCAAACAGCTTTTTATGATGCAATGAAATAGGGAAAAAAGTGAGAGATGTTGAATGCCAATTTATAATTCACTTATTTCTGACAAGTCTGCTAATAGGTTTTCTGCATGCTTAGAATGCCAAATTAACTTGTCAAACAATAGATTCATAATGGCAACAAGTGCTATTATTTAACCTAATTCCATTAAGAACTTTATTTAGCTTTATTTGACATTGACCTGTAGCTTAGCTAGCTATTCCCAAAACATATAAACTTCTAAAAAAAAACTTTGTTGTTGCTCAGTTTGAAATGAGAGTCCTTCCACAAAACTTCGACAAATACTACTTTGTTCCGTTCCGGCAGTAAAAATGTGAAAAGGGACTACTGCAAATGTCTGGCAACTCTGGCAGCATATCTGGCCGCCTGGCGACTAAATGAATTTAAATTACTTTTACGTGCTTCGGCTTCACATGGACCCAAACTTCACGCAAATCATGAATAAATAAATTTTATGCGTAAATATAATTCAATTACCAAAAAAAGAGAAAGAAAATGCACGAACTGCGATCCCTCGCGCCTAGCTTTATATGTATTTGTGTGTGAGCATCGCTTGTGTGAGCTTGTGAGGCTCCTATTCGGGGGTCGTTGTCAAGCAGCCGCTTTTGGCCATTTTTAAAATGAAAAGCTGCCAAAAACGAGTCAATCGATTGCTCTTTATCCAAGCTGGGGACACTTTATAGGCACCTCATTGATTTTCATTGATTTTGTGCGAGTTATTTTTATAGAGGTATTTTTTCGTATAGGGCTTACACCTCCTCAACGTGGATGGGCAAGTAATTTATTGATTTGCTCTTATTTATGGAGAAATTTCTCAAAAATTGCTGTCTTTGCTTTTGTGTGTGTGAAATAAGTAGCTTCAATTTAAGCTGAATTTAATTTTGTATATTTATTTACTCGATCATGGCTAAAAGTCTATCAAAAATTGCTGGCTGTTCGATTTAAGGATGAAAACAGTGACTTGCCTTCAGCATATGTGCTTCTTTAAATGACTCTACCTTTCGCAGACAAGTGGTCTATGCTTTGGCATACAAGTCATCAGATATAGGCTTCGAAACCTAATCAATGCTCGTAATATAATCAATTTTATAACCAACAAATTCCATTAATGTTATAAACAAAAGTTGCATTTAAAAACAAAATAAATAACGAAATTTTTTTTAAAATTAATAATTTTAATAAATTTTAAATACAATAACAACTTATTTAATTTGTATTAAAATTTCTAAAGTATTAGCCTAATGCCTTCTATTAAAAACACACAAATACGCATATGGAACATTACTCAGGAAATTCATTAATAATATGAATAAATATAAAAAAAATATTGTAAATCACAATTTTCTTTAATAATTTTGTTCACTTTGCATATTCCCATTACTATCAAATTTTAAATAACCAAGAAAGTGTTACTTTATTACATTTTATATTTTATATTAACATTCAGTTTATCAGCATAAAAGAAATTTAATTTTTGTCCAAAACTTTGTTAGGAATAAAACCAGATTCTTATATCTATATCTTATGTGTGTACTAAGAAGTCACTCTCAATCTGCACATTAGTGCCTTCTCATTATATTCAGCTTAACTCAATCATTTTTTTATCTATATATCTCTCTATACTACAGTATCCATTATATTTGCTCATGTTGCAGCTTCAATAACTTCTTCTGTCTTTTCTACAAGCTAAATTACTATTTCTTTATTATATTTGCTACACGAAATGTAGAAAATTCTCTAGACTGCAGAGCCTGAACAGTTTTCATTGTCAATTCTTTTGGGTAAAAGTTCCATAAATCACTCAGTGGACTCAACAGGTTGCCATTGGCCCAGTCAGCCCCAATAGTCTGCCCATTTTTCAAGTGCCTGCATTCAATTAACAGTAAAATTTATGTATGGGGAAAACTCTGGATTCAGATGCCCCACACACACACACACACACACACACACAGACATTCAGTAGAAAATTGTTCGTATCAACTGCCAACTGCAATTAAAAGGCAATGAATTTTGCTCTTTCTGTCCATCTCGTTCTCTCTCTCTAGCTTTTGACTTTGTTGGCCTGCCAATGTGTGGGCGTTCTGGCAGGGGGCGTGGTCTTGCGTCTGGTCGCGTATGGCATTCGCCTTAAAAGTAAAACACTTAACTTAAATTGTGTTCAACAGCTGGAAATCAACAGCAGACGCGCATTGCTTTAATTTTTGGGCATCATTCGATGGCTTCCCCTCATCCGTGGATGCCAACTGCCCCACTCCAAAAGATGTTGTCTCCTGCTCGATGTGATTATAATTTATTGATTCCACGGGCAACGGGCAACATCTGTCCGGCGACTGTTTAAAAATAGTTTGTGCATGTTTTATGTACATTTTACAAATTTTATTTAAATTTTTTTACCCGCCGCCTTCCACATGCCACGCCCTCAACCTATACACAGAACATTAGCGAAAGCTGCTGTCGCCCTTTTGGCAACACATTTCACATTTTTTATGATTTCCACATTTTTTTCTGTTTTTTGACAAAGTGGAATTTGAAAATGTCTTCTGCCAAACGAGCAGCTGTTCATGCCACGCCCCCGTCACCCTCCCACCGCCCACTTGCAACAGCTTGCTAATAAAATTATTAACGTGTAAATTCTTGCGACTTATTTAGCTGCCAATTAATAAATTTTATACACAGTTGCGACTCGGTTCGCCCTCCATTTCTTTTGTTATTTCAACGAATTCCAGTGCTTGCCACCCCCACCTACCTCCCTGCCTACCCCTGCCTTGTGCCACCCGTAATATGTGTCTGGCATATTAATGAGCATTTGTTACACTTCTCGACGAAAATTTATGTCTCCAGGTTAAATTCCTGGGATTTCTCGTGTTCATTTGTTAAATTAATTTATGTTCTTGTCCGAAAAAATTTCCAACAAAATATTTAGTGGCATTGCCAAACAATGAAAGGAAATTTTTGGGAAACTTTTGCTTTTTAACCCTTTGATGATTTAGTTTTTAGTCACATGGAAAAATTATGCAAGCGCTAAATATATTTGAAGATTTTTATGACACAGAAAAAAAAAAATAAATATATACATATATATGTTTATATACATATAAGTTAAGTTCATGAGTAACTCAATGTTACACATCATCTTTTTAGTTAGATGATGTTCCCACCTCAATCCAGTCACCAAGTTAATGACCATCCGGCGTGCTGATTTGTACAATGTGGACCTCGTCCTGCAAGTGATAAGACGAAAAGTAAATTAAATCGTTTCTCCCATATTGTCGGCTGGTGTCCTGCTTGGGATCTCAGGCATCGCAATTCGAACTCAATTGCTGTTGGAATTTTGGGAGGACAGCCGCGGTTCCAGTATTTTTGTCCGCCTGCGGGAGATTTCAAAGAGTTGGCTGTACAATAATCTCTTCATCTGAATTGCTTAGTTCAATGTCACTTTAATTAGTAATATTAATTTCAATGTTGTTGTCTTCTGTGGGTACGTCCACGTCCGGCCCAGGAAGAGTCCGTCCGGGAACGGATTCTGTATGAAAATCATGCTAAAAATCTTAATACTATAAAAATCGTCTGGCTACGGGAGATGTCCGCCTGCGGGAGCTGTCCGCGACTAGAGCTTTCACTGTACCTGTTTAAGAAACTAGTCTCTAGCTCAAGTGGTTTATATTTTAGTTATGTTCCTATCGACCTATCCATATTTCTCTCCATCTCTCTCTCGCCCCATATTAGCATGCCAAACACGTTGTGCGGGCAAACTCTTTAATATCCCGAAAAACTTTGCTGGGCTGCTCGTAAATAAGTAGACTGGAGCACGCCCCCACATTAATTTTTGACCCATTTCGTAGTGCTGCTCATTTGCATAACGGCTGTGGGTCGTTCAGAGTCAGTGCTGTGAAAACCCTTTCGAAATAAATTAAAAACGAAATCTAGCTAAATATTTAATTGGCACACACACACATGATATTCAAGTTTAAGCTCTAAGGGGATACAGTCTGGAGATTTCATAAAAATGAACACTGAGCACTCTAATTGTTATACGTTATCCGCAGAGCAAATATGGAGTACAGTGAACCAAAGCCAAAATCCTTCTTCCTCAAGTGGAAGTCGCCAGGCGCCATTGTGTCCCAGGCCCTGGCTCCGTGTTGGCTTTTGGCGAATTTTTAATGTGCGCCACTAGCTGCACAATGTATTTCACTTCATTTTTTATTCACGCGCCCTACGGCTGCCTAAAAAGCACAGTCCCCGAACTTCCACCTCTCGCTGTCAGCTCAACCCTTGCTACACAAAAACTGTTTGCCTTGGCGTCCGAAAAAAAAGGTTTGCGTGCCAAATTATTGTGCCAGTGGCCCAAAGTTTTCTTCTTTTTTGTTGCTCTCTCCGGTTGACTTCTATTTTGTTGCTGCCAAAACGCAAAGTGCGTTGTACTCGACTCCTTTTAAAGGCAGCCAGTGAAAATCGATATTATTCACCAGCTCACAACTGGGCGTATGAGCAACGTGTCGAGGTAGAGGCCAATGGCACTTTAAGAAAGGCCAGCAAAACTTAGATTTAGATTAGGAAATTAGAATTATTGCAAAATAATATAATGAATTTATGAATATTTATATTTGCATATAAAAGTAATAATTTCCTAATACCCTAAACCCATTTAAAATTTGAAATCAGGGTATAATGGTTTGATATGTATACAATTGTTTAGCTACAATCATCAAATTTGCAGTTAGCTGTTTCGAAATAAAATACAATTTTGGTTTTTCTTATATTTGGGATACCGACACCACATTTTACAAAATCAATTTAAGCTATTTTCAACTGCAAATAAACCCATATCTAAAATTTTTTTAATTTTGTAGGTAAAACCGTGTTTTTAATAAAAAAATTTGATCAAAATCCGTTAAGTAACACAGAAGTTGTTAAAGAAAACATTTCGTCAATTGGCAAACGCACGCGGCAGCAGCGCCAAGCGCCTAGCATATTATTGTACGTGTGCACACATACATTCACAATCGGTGCTTGTGTCTGCATGCGTATATGTGTGCATGTGTATGTGTGTCCGTGTGTATGTGAGCGCAAAGGTTGTTTAAAACATCACCTCGGAATCGGCTCAGGGGATCTCGTAGTCGGGCAAACTCGACTAGAATGTTTTTACTTGTTTTTATTTCAATTTCTATATTTGATTTAAGCAAGTTTTCTGCTACATTTAGTGCACAGACATACAGTACACAGACACAGACTAAAAAATTTATGTTTACCATAATTACAATCAAACTTGATAAATTTATATATCAACTGCTTAAGTCCATATACTCAGGTATTAGCCAAGAAAGTTTTAGCTGCCTGGGAAAATAGCAAGCTTTGCGCACATGTGCCAACGTCCAAGAACGAAATTATATTTAATTTTTTATGTCAGTTTCTATCTTCTGCTGCTTTTTTTTTCTTCTGTGGTGCGCATCAGTTGATTTGCAACACAGAAAAAAAGATAAAAAAAAATAGAAGCAAGCGCAAAATGCGGCAGCGCCTTTTCAAATGGCTTAATAAGCGGCCACAGCAACAACAACAATCTAGAGCTGTCTCGGAGTTGCAGACGCCGTGGCAGACGAGGCAGATGCAGACAGCCAGCAGGCAGAAGGCAGCAGGCAACGAGCGAAGCAGACGCCATGCGGCAAAATAAAAACCCCAAACACTATAAAATAGACACAAAAACGCGAACTAGGTATTTAAAAATATATATATCGCTCTCGGAGTATGAGGAACGCCGAGTGGAGGGGCCCAAAAATAATGCGACAATTGCATTAAGTGCACAATGGATGGATGACCGAGCAGCGGGCAACGGGCAACGGGTCGCAGTAACAGGAGCGAAACTCTGGCGACTGCCTGCCAAATGAAATATTTTATCTTTATATGCAGTTTGCAGTTTTTTTGTCGCTCGTTCTTTCAGCTGCAGCTTGGAGCTTTGGTGCACTAAATGCTTAAAATGGCCGAGCTGCTCCACTGGTTTTTATTGTGCCAGGTTATGGTCAAATAAAGTTTTAGAGTTTAGCTCACATATGTTGAAGGGGTTAAGAAAATACTTGCACTTCGACAGAGGAAACGTGACAGCTTAAGTGTGAAGTTGGCCAAATGCTCTTGCAAGGCTAGCGATTACTGAAGCGCTTTCTTTATCTAGATAATCATCGCAATTTTATGGCAGCTATCTTCGTGTCGTCGAATATTAAATACAGTCACAATTCTTATAGCTGCAAATTATACAGAATAATTACAAGTTGGGGGAATTGAGTGTTACTCCAAAGTGGATCTATTCCAATTAATGACGGAGGTAAACTAAATTAAGTCAAGAAGTTTATTTCTGCATGTCCACCTCTCAGAAGGTTCATCACAGAATTTATTTGAAACCAAATATAATATGGAATATTTTAATATATCAATGCCTGTTGAGAAAGGAATTTGAATTTGAATTTGAATTTGTCTTATAATAAAAGGACAAATATTCTTGGTTAAAATAACTTGGTTTTTAGTATAAATAAAATATTTTTCGCATGCTGCGTTCCATTTTTATACCTTAGCCAAAAGGGTATATTAATTTTGGTCAGATGTTTGCAAAGTACAGAAGGGAGCATCTCCAATAATATTAATATATATATTATTGATCAGCAAGACGAGCTAGGTTAATATAGCCATGTCCGACTGTCGGTCTGTCTGGATCAATTCAATCTTCTGCTAGAGCTTTAAACCTACAGTGCTAAAACTTTGCACATAGGCGTCTTTCAGCTACAGGCATGGTATCTCTTGGAATCATCGGGATCGGAAGACTATATTGTCTAGCTCCCATAAGAGAGATGGGTTTTAAGAAATGTTTTAGTAAGGAAAAGTTCGTCGCTATTGAAGTATTAGACTTGAAATTTTGAATATATACTAGTGTATATACAGTCGAATTCCGATAACTTGAAATGGCAAGGGGATCAGTATTTTTTGCTAATTATTGAGGTTTTCGATTTAGCGGGTGACGAATTATCGGGATTCGATAGTAGTATATATATCTATGCGCTTTTGGCGGGTCAAATCTGTATCTTTTATAGTTTTAGAGCTACAACATCTCTTCATCTCTTCTACAAATTAAAAAAAAAAAATTATATATATGTACGCTTATGTTTTACGCTTCAAACTAGAGAAAACTATATCTATATCATTTAAAATTGCAAGAGTATTACCAAACTTCTATACTGCTCGTTTTTTCTATAAAACTTATAATTGTTATTTTGAATAAAAAGCCAAAGCTTTGCAAACTAAGAAACATGCTATTGCTGAAAGCATTCAAATTTCTCAAATATATTAAATCAATTTAATAGTATTTCCTACAAAAAGTTGGCTTGATTTAAAATTTAAATCAGAGTTATTAAAAGCATTTTATTTGCTGTGGAATGCAAAAACATGCATCATTCTGAAAACTCTGCACAAGGAACACAATTTTGCGTTTAGCTCTGCCAGACAGACAGAAGGTCCCCTCCAACCATTTTCGGTCCCACGGCTGACCAACTGAACAGATCTAAGCATAACAAAAAACAAAACAAAACTCTGTCTATGGCTGTGGCTGTGCCAGTGCCAACAATTGCATTAATTATGCGTGCGGCAACATTTTGTGGCAAAGGCTTTTGCCAAATTGCCACAGCGGAGGCACTTGAAAGTTTTGCAGACACTCAATTATATGGTCCAAGCAACGCGAGGCAGGCAGCCGGCAGCAGATGGAGAATTGTTGCTGCCTGGTGACAGCGACGACACCAACAATTCATCTTTGACGTCGTCTTCAGTCTCCGCTCGTGGCTGGGAAACCTCAGAGAGAGAGAGAGAGAGACAGAGAGAGCGAGAGAGAGAGGGGCAATTTGTGCGTGCCGCACTTCAAAGCGAGTCTCGAGGAATCGAGGCATCGGAATCGGGCAAAGAATCTGCAGCATTGTCTGGGTTCCATGTCGTCGACGTTGCCTTTTCTGTTTGCCTATTCAATACCTGCGAGCCGAGGAGGGGGCATGGGCGGGGGTGTGACAGGCGAGCCAAATGCTAATCTTGATAAAAATAAACGCACTCGGGCACGTTGAGGTGGAAAAGTTGGCGCGTCTCACGTTTTTCGTCGCATTTTCAATTTGCTTGGCATTTGCCTGTCCATTGTCAGCATATCCCACCCATTCCCCTCCCCCTGTTCCCCTACCTAGTTGGACCCTTGCTAAGTGAATATTAATATTGACTTTTTGCCTGTTTGCTTTCGCATAGTTTGCAAACTTTTTCACCTTTGATTGCTACGCTTCCTCGCTTTTCCACAGCCTTAACCTGAACCTGAACCCTGACCTCACCCGCTTACCATTTGTGGCCTTAAAGTCAACGCAAACGCAGTCTCCGCTTGCGCCTCCCTCGCACTGAGCTCTCATTCCCAGACTCTCCGCTCTCAATGGCTGGTTTTAAATTTATGTGCAAAGTTTTATGCGTGGCGAGAGTCCTGGAATGGGAGCTGCTGCTGCTGCTGCTGCTGCTGTAGAGTGGAGGCGCTTTTCCATTATCAGCGTTGTCGGCAGTTGCTATTATTTTCCATTTTTATGACATTTAACTGCACGTCTCGTTCCCAGGCCCAGGTTCCCTACAACTCGGTTTCCAGGTACTCTCCAAGTCACGCTTGTATTAAAATAAATTGACGAAAAAAGCCAAACAATGTCAATTTAATTAAATGAAGCTTATAAAAACTGTGTGAAAAATAAGTGGGGGGAGAATCATTTGAATTTTTGGTTAAGGTGCGCCCATAAAATTAATGAATAAGCAAACCGGATTGGATAAAAGTTGTGTCATGAGATGTTTTGAGGGAGTTAGAAAGTGAAGATTTCTGAAGACTTTAGTGACATTTCAGTATTCAGTTTAAGTTCTCTTAAATGAAGAAAATATATATATGCAGAGACTTTAGTCGAGGGTGCTTGACGAGGAGATAAATGTTACTTGTTAGGAGATATATCTCCTATATAAATATAGTCGGCACTGTCTTTCGCAGTACCAAGCTCCCTTCATTATATAAATAGACAAAATAACATTTAAGACTTTGGAATCTACTTACTATTGTTGAGTTTACCTGGTATTTTAAATATATATAAATATATAATATAACAATGTTTATTGGTGTGATTACATATGTATATTTATTAAGATGAGTAATTCGCACAAATCCGAAAAGAGAATCAAAGACTATGCGATCTTTCTCAAAAGTATCGATGCATTTCAATAATATCGACACTAGAGATGGGCGTCGGGATCGGGATTTTCGGGACCCGAAATTGTCCCGAAACGATTTTCGATATCTGGCGGGTTGGGAAAGATTTTAAAAAACGTCCGGGACGATCGGATATGTGCTGGCTCATGAGATCATGGTAAATTCTAGAGAAATGCTCTGAGGTGGCCGTATTTCAGAGATACCCGATGCCCACCTCTGCTCATAAGCATATCTCTAGAATCTCTTACTTTGTCACCTTGATGTAGGGATAAAGCACATATCCGACCGTCCTGGAATTTTTTTGGAGTCTTTCCCAACAAGCTCGAAAATTGTTTCGGCACAATTTCGGGTCCCGAAAATCCATCTTCCGACTCCCATCTCTAATCGACACTATTATTAAGCTTAAGTATCGAGTAACTTAAATAATACATTCGTATAAGAATCTATTACAAACTATTTACATATCTGTATCAACAAAGGCGTTATCTAGGCTCTTCAACTCTGGAAAGTGTAGAGCTCTAGTTAACATACAACATGTTATTAATGAAGAATCCAGGCTTATCGATGCCAGGCCTCAATTAGCTATTGATGTTTTGAAATAGTTCAACTCCTATATACATACATATACATACAGACGCATACATACGGACTTACACACAGACGAAACTAGCTAAATCAAAGACAATCTGTTAAATTGCTATATGAATGAGAACAGAAACCCTTTTTACTGTATTACAAATTCTTAAAAAATCAACTATTATCTACCCATTACAGCTTGGTTATTATTTCCGTCTTTGTACAAAAAATATTTGTATTGCAGCATTTAATATAAAGTCTCATTAATATCGAGTCTGTTATAATTTAAATTTTCCGTAACTTTTTCATTGCAACTGTAAAGAGCTCTCTGATTTCTATCGTTACTTCTCAATTATGAAATAAGTCGACTTAAGCACTCTTTCATTTTGAGCACACACACACACACACACACCAATCACTCGCCGGCTTACATACACCTTTCAGTTTACGTACATATTTAAGCATTTTATAAGCCTATTAAGAACGAACTTCGATGACGGTGGCCCCATTAAAACTGCCACAGAATGAAAAGTGGGCGCCAAAAGTGCAACAAGAACAAACATTTTCAACTTGTTGGCCTTTGACGGCGCCTTCTTCTTCTTGTAGGGCGCTCCAATTTGGTTGGCTCAGGCACTTCTTAACTACCCTTTACCCCTGCCTCCCTCCCTGCCGCAGCAACCGCAAGCGACGGCGTCCTATCAAAATATTTGCCACAATGAAATCATATTTGTGTGCCAAGCCTGTGCCACGCCCCCACTTAGGGTATATGTACGCTATGTAGGCAAAGCTGATGGAGAGGAGTAAAGAGGCGGCTCTAGGAGCAGGAGCAGGAGCAGCCGTCGACTGGGACTTGACTGTAGTCAAGTGAGGCTGGCGTGCGAAAGTTTATTAAAAACTTTGCTTGCCTTTTGCTTTATTTTTTTGCAAACAAACAAACAAACACACACACTCACACACATACGCGGAACACACAAAAACGCAAACACTCACAATGTTACAAAAGCAACAGGAGCGACAACAACAACAACAACAACAATGGCCATGTGAAACTTAATAATTCACACAGGAGTGAATTTTTCACAATTTTCACTTTTTTTTCGCCGCTGCCATAGAGAAAGCCGTTGAGTAGGGGTTGGGGGTTGACAGCCCCGTAGTGAAAAGTTGAGAGTTGAGTGGGGGCGATTGGTTGGTTAGTTGACGCTGCTTGCTTTGCTTGTTTTTTCACCAATTTTATTGAGGCGTAAAATATGATCCAAGAACTGCGGGAGAAAAACAAAGAAAATGAGCCAAAAAGAGCTAGAGTAGTTGGCAGCTGGCGCATGTGAGTGTGAGCCTTCAACTTTTGTTGACAGTATGAAACCTCAAAAGTTTGCGCTACGCTTTTATTATTTGTTTAACAGCTAGTTAAGAGCATTGTGCAAATTGCTGGCGTGTGCACTGGGGTAAACTGGGATGTGTGTGAAAGGTCTGCCCATTGTTTGTGCTTGTCATATGTAAACCGCAGTGTAACAGACAAACAGACCGACAAATTATCTGTCAGCAGTAAACGCCAC
Organism: Drosophila gaucha; assembly: GCA_035045545.1. Lineage (NCBI taxonomy): Eukaryota > Metazoa > Arthropoda > Insecta > Diptera > Drosophilidae > Drosophila > Drosophila gaucha. Next base: position 6,519,394 of record JAWNOY010000375.1, read on the forward strand.
AAGATTTCCTAGTAATTTGTTAATTATTAAATTGAGTGTTGGCCCAAGGGCAAATGTTTCATTGAAGTCAATAGCTTCAAAGGCAAATGTTGAAATTTAAATGCCAGCCTAAAAGTAGGCAATGAAAAGTATTCTTAGAAAAGCCCAGCTTTTAAGCGCTCAGCCTGAAAGTAGGCAATGATTTTTTGTTAAAATGTCAATGGCTTATTATATTGTACTAAATATTTAAAACAGATTTATTATGGAAATCAGTCTGCAGTTCTTCTAAAAAAATATAGAAGAAAAACTTTTGCGGCTGCTGCCAGTTTATTTAACGCACTCGATTTTTTTGGTGGAGAGACACGCCGCAAGATTTATGCGCATAAGTTGCTCGCTAATATTTCATAAAACTCGAGACCGACCTGAGAGCTCAAAGAGCCAGAGCCAAAGCACAAGTCAAAACTCGTTGGTCGACGAAAAGTGCTGACAACTCGCACAGAAAGTTGCTGACTTTCCAGACGACGAGCGGTGAGTTAAGTAGAAACTGAAAATGATATTGAGTTAGCTCTGGCTGCATTTTATGGTTCCGATGCAGTTTCTACTAATGTGCGAAGTCCCAAAAAGTTTTTGCTATGCAAAACTGTAATAGGCTGAAGCTTGTGTATTTAAAGCATATTTATAAAGTAAGAAATCTAAGGTCTTTATGAAGTCAGCAAGAGTTTACATAATATGCTTAATATTGTACACATAATTAAATTATCTAATTTTTGTTATCCCACTCTCTCTCTCTTTTCTCTTCCGCAATAAAACTTTTTGATAAAGACTTGGCAGAGGCTGAAGTTTATATACCTTAAAGCAGATTCCCTATGCATATTTATAGTCAGTAAGCTCAGAACTTATTAATATACTTCATATTGTACACATAATTAAATTATCTAATATTTGCTATCTCTTTCTCACTCTCTACATTTAGAACTCTGTCTGCAATGACGTCCACTAACTGGTGAAACAGCACCACACGCACCTCAAATCACACCACAACTAACTCAACAGCAACAGAAACATCAAAACCAAGAACAACAATAAGGAAACTAACAGCCGTTAAGGCTCAACTCAACGACCCACAAAATGGAAACCGACACACACAACAACAACAACAACAACAACAACAACAGCAGCAGCAGCAACAACAATACAAACAACTCACACACAAAGTGGCGACAAGATAGCAAGCCTCCATCTTTGTCCTGGCTGCTGGTGCACATTCCCCTGCTGTTGCTGCTGCTGCTACCTGGCCGCACAGACGCCTTCTGCCCCTCGAAGTGTCAATGTTTGGGCGGCGATGCGAATAGTCGTGCCCTGTGCGTGGATGCAGCTCTAGAGGATGTGCCCATTCAGCTCAATCCGGAAACCAAGTACATAAACCTCACACTGAATCGCATACGCAATCTGGAGTTCACGCTGCCCTTCTATATGAAGCTGGAGGTGTTGGATCTCTCGCAGAACATTATCGAGACGCTGGGCTCCAAGAACTTTGAATACCAAACGGAGCTGCGCACTTTGAACTTGAGCAGGAATCTGGTCAGCGCGCTGCATAAGCACGCCTTTAAAGGATTGACGAATCTGCTGTTGCTGGACCTCAGCTACAATCGCATTGAGACAGTGCATCCCACAGCGCTGGGCGATCTGGCGGCTTTGGTGGAACTGGACTTGACCAACAACAATATTGTCAGTCTGGAGGACAATTGCTTCAAGGGAATGCTGTCGCTGGAGGTGCTCGTGTTTCGCAACAATCGCCTGCTCGATGTGCCCGCCAGTAATCTATGGCATCTGCATGTGCTCAAGAGCCTGGACATGTCCGATAATCTGGTGGAGTTTGTGCGCAACGACAGCTTCGAGGGTCTCAAGGAGCTGCTGGCGCTAAGCGTGCGGGGCAATGTCATGAGCGAGCTGGATGTGGGCGCCTTTGAGGGTCTCATCTCGCTGAAACACTTGGATCTATCGGATAACAATTTGACGGTGAGTGTGGGCCATAAACAACATGCGGCCACATGTCGTATACTTGTTAGATAAAATAATTTAGCATGAAACAGGCGCTTGGCACTCGGACTACACTCTGCATATCTACTTGCACAACAGCTAAAATATTGCGGCTGGGTTTTAGGCGCTTCGCACACACGCACACACACATAAATCAGACACTTTGCTCTGTTGCTTTCGTAGTAAATCCTGTGACCAACACTTTGCAAAGCGGATTGCAGCAGTCGCCCTTGTCCTGGTCTAACATGGACGCCAGCTTAAGTTCGTCCTTCCTGAGCTGCCTGCTGCATACGCAAAATTAATAACCATAACTTGTTGTTGTTGTCGCTGCTGATGTGCCTGTGTAAGTGTGCTTAGAACTCCACACACACACGCACACGCACACACAGACAGAGTCGTTTATAGTGCGTCCTTTGCCCATGTCCTTTGCTATTTATGCATGCAAACATGTCCGTACCGTGCTGATTTCTGTTGCGTGTACACTTTGCTTAGGGCCCACGGCCATTCGTCGACATTTTTCGTTCGTTAAATGCTGCCTCTATCTTTACCCTTTTCCTGCCTGCCTGTCTCTATCCGGCCAGAGCTCCCTTCATTTCTTTTTTTTCGGACAGCAACACTTTAAGTTTGCTGCCCTCGCCACACAGCAGTTTTCAAGCTGCTTAAACGTGCATAGTTGAGTGAGCAGCATTTGTTGCTTGCCACACACTTGGTGCAACTTTCAAAAGTATGCTACATGAAAAGTGGCAAGAGATTCATCTGTGAAATTAAAGATATTTCAAACTTAAATCTATGTCGATTTATCAGCATTTTCTAAAGATAATAATCGAAACCAAGAAACACTTGTATGATATCTTGATAAGAAAATATATATTTTTGTAGCACATATTTTGAATGTAGCCTTTTTAAGCCAACATTTAGTTTATGCTTCTGTCTGCTGTTCAACATAAATATTTAATCATTGTAGATTCTAAATGAATTAGAATTAAAAGCTTATCCTTTTATAAACAACTATAAGCATTCTCTTACAGAATTCAGAGCAAATGCCTAGCTCTTATTACAATATTATAATATTTTTATAGTTCATAGTTCGCCTCCATTTGATCAATTTGACCATTATTATGACTAGTCTCTCCTAAATTACAGTTTGCACGATTTCGATAATTTTCGAGAAAAATGCATTTAAATTTTAAGTAATAATAATTGTCGATGAAAACGCGAAAGATTGAAGATTTAAAATTCGAATTCTTGTATACAGTAGCTTCTATTTTATTCCCTGAACCCATTGAAAATGGGAAATCAGCTTGAAAGCTTGAAGACTGTGGTTCGACCCCCGTTGAGGACAACATTTTTTTTCTATCAGAAATATTTTTACGGTTGCTAAGATATAATTTAGTTGTGAAGATGCAAGTTTGTTTTTAGAAAATTATTTTAGCTGAAAAGTTAAGTGATGTGAAAAGATTGTTTAAAATATCACCTCGGACTTGGTTCAAAGGATCTTCTAGTCAAAAAAAAACATTTAATTTTTAAAATTTTTCGAAATAGATTAAGAATTTATCATAGCAGGCATGAACAAAAGGAACAGCCACTGCATCTGTATTCTTGAATATAGAATTAGTTCAACTCCAAATCTTACATATATATAGATATATTTTAATGCATACATGTGCACAAAAGTTCTTTGTGCTCAATCTTTGTTATGCCAGCAGACCGGACAGACATAATCATGGTAATACTCCTGCCACAAGACAACTATCAAGATGCCAGCAACAATATCGTATACAGGCTATATAAATAGAATACGTAACAGGATCAGGTATACACTTGAATGGAACCTATGCTTATGGCTGCATTATAACAACTGCCATCATGTCTGTGCATAATAGAATAGTGCAAGCTGGCCCATAGAAGAGGGCCATATGAGAGAGAGGGAGAAAGAGAGCAGCAATGGAATGCAGTTTGGGAAATACCAAAACATGTTGCAACGTCTGAAACAAAGTCGCCAGGCAGCTCAAGATAAGCAGCTCCAAAAAGCAGTCAAATGAATTTTTTGTACAGCTCACAGGAGGAGAGACTGTTAGAGATAGGGACAGAGTTGGGCCAGTGCAGTTGCAGGACAGAGAGTTGCATGCCATGGCATAGTTTGCTGCACACGGTCATAGTATTAGGTATTGCCTGTACAGAGTGCACACGACCAGACCATATATTTCAACTGCAAAATGCCAAAAGGTATTTTAAGTAGTTTCGAACTGATTCCAAGCGCCATAAATTCTTCTGTCGGTTGCCGTTGACTACGCGCAGCAGCAGCAACTGCTTAGCGTCGGCCATGCCAGGCATGTGGTGCTTAGCGCTCCAGTATCCTTTATCCCTTTTTAACGACCATAAATATATCTTTGTGTGTGTGTGTGTGTGTGTGTGTGTGTGAGTTTATGCGTACAGGCCAGACAGTTAGCTAGACGTGGACCTATAAAGGTGCGCAATGTATTCGTCAGGCTGTGGCCATGTTGCCTGCTGCTTTCCATGCCAAGCTCTATTGCCAGTTTGCATAAAACAAAATAACAACAGCAACAACAACATAGTCTGTGATTACATGGTGCATAAAAATGCATTCAGCTATGCAGTCCGAAGGCACTCGGTATCCAGTGTTCGATACTCACAGCCTCACCCCAATGTCGGGGTTTGCCAATTTTATGTGCAAAATGTTAAAGGTCACAAAATGCGTGCAGCTCTTTGAGGTGAAGTCCATATTTAAATGCAAGACTAGTTTTATTGAAGGATTTGTGGAATTTCAAGAAAGCATTTAAAACAGCAAAGAAAAACATTGCAAAAATATACATATTTACAATATACCTTGATCTTAGTTTTTAGCTACATATGTATGTATTGAATCATGAGTTAAATCAAAAATACATACATGTGGCATATTTATTATGTAGCCGACTATTAACAAAAAATACGGTTTCGGTTACATAAATCTGTGCTTTCAACTTTATAGCCTTTGACTTTAGCTTTTTCGACCCTAACGACTTCTAAAGTTAATTCTTGTTCTTACTTCTCGACAACTTCATTCTTTTCTATCGATCACTACTCATTTTCTTTGCATGCAACTCTGTGGTATGGCGTTGCCACATCGTTGTGCTGCTAATCTATCGATAAATACATAAACTAGCGTATAGAAGTGATCCTTAAATAAATAATGCAGAGCTTAATATTTTTGTTAGTGTATTAATAATCACAAATATATGACAATAAATAATATAAATGATTTTAAACGAGCTTGCGCATAGTATAATTATTTTTTATATTTTAATTGAAGCCAAATTTCAAAATATTTTAAAATAATATAAAAATTAAAAAATAGAAGATGAAAAAAGCTCACGAATAAAAACTCTGTGTTTGCATTTTCTAGGGCTCAGCGACGATAGATAAATAAAATAAAATATTTGATTTTCAATATTTTCACAATTTGAATAACAACAAAAATGCGTACAAATAACTTTTGTGCAATTTTACATATTTGAAATCGAACGAAAATATTCGCAATTGCTTTGGTATTCGTGTTTGCGTATGGCTTTGTGGTATATTGTTGTTATCGATTTATTTTGATTTAAGTTGTGAATTATGATTTTGCATTTTACGCATAAATATTATTGCATTCAGCATTTGTGTCCGATAATTGCAAAAACATCAGCATGCAAAAGGGAGCTTGCTTTTTGGAATTTATAATCAATTTATTTGGCTTTGCACAATTTTCATATTTACATAAACTGCATGTACACTTGTACGTATGTACATACATATGTATGTATGTATGAGAGAGCAGATATATATTTTCACATTTCAGTTGAAATATGCAAAAACTGAAGTAATAATAATTGCAATAACAAAGCTGACTTGAACTTTACTCTTTAATTGCTTCGAATATAAATTAAATTGAACACCTCGAAAGTCCAATAAAAATTGGATCAGAGGCAAGCTAAAGTAACCCCATGGCAGCTATTAAGTCAAAAGAGAAGTGCTAAAAAAAAGGGAAATTAATTTGAAAAATCAAAGTCAATATAATTTCGCTTTCTTTCTGGCCACTCGAGCCTGTACCTGACTGCCCCTCTTCCCCAGCTCCTCTGCTCCCCACGACCACATTAATTTTCTCGCCTTTTTCTTTTGCTTTGCCCTCGCTTTTTTCACGCTGCGCTGCGCCTGAAAACGAACTAGCCAAACCTCCCCTCGACCCGCGCCGCACAAGGCACGAACCTTTTAATTAGTCAACCGCCCGCGCTCCCCGTTTGAGTGCTGCACAAACAGCGAGCGAAGGGTTAAAAAGCGAGCTGAAAATTGCCATTAGGTTAAACAATTACAGCGCTTGGCCTACATTGCGTATGCGTAATACTTTTTAATTTTTTTTCTCCCTTCTTCGCTCTCTGTTTGCCTTATGAGTTTGGCAGCCTTTAGCTAGACCCGCAGCTCTGCTCCCAGCTACGCAGTTCATTACGTTATCGCAGGCGTTTCACGTGTCCGGACGCTTGGCACGTAGCTTCCGACACGCCAGCAACTGCATGCGAGGGTGTGGGTGGCCCCCAAACTGCCACGCAAATAACATAGCTACACTTTTTTTTATGAGCCATCCGAACACCAGAGAGAACAGTCAAAAGCTGTGCCCTTGCCAAAAAACAGTTGGGGAAAACCTTTTACTCGAGACTTTGTTTTCGTATCGTGTTGTGGCCCTAACAAATTTGTTCCAAGATTGATTGTATTGCCAACACACACACACACACACACACGAAGAATAAAGCGCTTTGGCCAGACATCACAAAATGGCGCACGGATGTACATGACGTACATGACGTTTCCGTTTCCGCTGACGCCGCCGTCGACGAGGCTGCGCTTTTTAAGTGTTTCACATTTTATTGTTGAATAACACCAAAAACTACCCCCGCGTCGCCCTTAAAGCATTTCGAAACAAATATAAACTAAAGGGGTAAACCGGATAGAGAGCAGCTTAGTGGCAACTATCAAGTTCAGCCGCAAAACGCTTTCAGAGTTGAGTGGATGGCATTAACATTTTATAAGTCCGACCTCCCCGAAACGCTCGAAATTAAATGATTTTTTCTGCTTTTCTCTATATCTCTCGTTCTCTCTCTTTACAGATGGTGCCCACGCAGCAGCTCTCGAAACTTTCAAATCTCACTTATTTGAACTTGGGCGGCAATCGCTTTGCCCACTTGCCAGCCGTAGCATTTTTAAACTTGTTTCATCTGCGCGAATTGCACTTGAGCCGCTTGGACTATTTGCAGCGCATCGATTCGAGGTAAGTTGCCATTGAGCCAAGTGAAAGTTTGTCTTTACCTTCTTCCTCTCTCTCTCTCTCTCTCTCTCTTATCCTAAGAAAGTCACAGAGATACTTAGCAATCTCGAGTGTATATATGCTCTTTACGGCTGCTAACTAGGTCAGCGTCGTGAAATGTAGACACAGCAAATAGTTGCCCAGCAGCTGCAATCGAAAAATCAGTAAACTGGACAACAGCACAAACAGTTTGCCCACAGTGAGAGTAATTCAAAGAAACAACAAAACAGTATTGCATCTAAAAATTACAGCTGTGTCGCTTGCAGTATCATAAACAACTTTCTCGACACTCAACCTAGACTTAAAGAGAGAACTTTTTTAAAGAAGCTTACATAAGCTAACTTACATATATAAAGCCTTCCCATGAAATAATGACTCAGTTATTTATTTGTGCTTTCCGAAAATATATCATATTTATTTAATCTAATCGGAATTTAATTTTTTTTTTTACATTATTTAGGGAAATGTGAGGATTATAGCGTGTATGGGAAGGTATTTGGTATTTATGTTAGGAGAGGTTTAAGTCAAAACTCGGTCGAGAAGGTCTTCAGGATGGCGACGTCTGTGTAATCTTCTGGGGCAAACAGTTCTGTGCACAGGGTTTTTTTAGAAACCTCCTGGATTTTGGCTAAAGTTTTTGACGCTTTGACGTCGCGATCGATATCCCTGGTTCTCATAAATGAAGGGGCCCCAGTGATCTTCCTTAATGTTTTCACCTGAAGAATCCGATGCTTATTTATTTGCATTTTGGCTGCAATTCCAAATATCTGTATAGCACAGAAAAAACCAGGAGCTAGAACATTCTTGTAAGTTTTGAGCTTGTTGTCCAAAGAAAGCTTGTTTCGTTCTATAAGCAGCCACGATATTTTTGCCAACTTATTCTTAAATCTGCAGTTATGTGATATGTTAGATTAGACTGTCTAGGATTCATTCAACATACTTGTATTCAAATGAGTGATTTAGGACTCAGTTATGAAAGTCTTTTTACCCTTTAAAGTATGCAATTATTTGAGTAAGCATAATCTTCTGCCTCAATAGATAGTTCAAGCTCAAAGCGTGCAGTGCGATTTGGTATCCCTTTTGTGTGCAGTTCAGTTAACGACTGCTCTCCAAAAATAAGCTGCCAAGCCATTCATGCAATTCACTTTCACACACTTGCACGTGACCTAAGCACGCCCACCCACACACACACACACACACACACACACACACACTGAAGCACACATGGGGAGACACTTAAACATGCCTCGGCTACAAATCATTATTGCTCAATGCAATCAATCATGTCTAATACGCTTTGGTAATAAGATGCCATCACACACACACACACACACAATCGCCAAGTCAAATTGCCATGCCCCCGCCCACTCGCTCGCTCTCTCGCTCTGGGGCAGACATTGAAATGCTTGAGCTGAATTCGAGCATATGTTAATTCAATAATTCCAGGCAATTTTCATATCAAATCATCATTGAACGAGCCTCCGTCTGCGCAAAAGTCTCGACTTGCTTGTCAATCAGACATCTGTAGAAATAATATTAACATGAGAAATGTTCGAAGCCCGAATCATGTAAATGGAGCCAAGCTGAACAGAGTGATGCCATTAAATCAGTTTAATTTTGTAATTTCGTTTAACTCTCTTGTCTGAGAAAAGGCACCTTCTCCCTCCCACTTCCTCCCTCGCCACAAAGCCACTCTGCCACGCCCCTTGCCTTTTGTAATTGCTTTTGCTTTTTGTTTGGTTTGGTTTTGTTTGATTTCTGTTAGAGTCCTGTTGCAAACTGTTGCCTCGCCATTGTTCGCTGTCTGACAAATTGTTGCTTAACTGAAATTTACATACCACTTACACACACACACACGCACTGTCTCACACACACACACACACACACACACATGTCTCCTTATTTGGAAACTAAATTTTGCGTTTGTCTCCGCTGGTTTTTTGGGCGCTTTTCAAAGCGTTGGCAAATCTTCAAATCTTATGCTAATATAGGAAAATTTGAATTTTCAACCTCATTCGTAATGTAGGCAGCAACGAATGATAATGGCATAAGAGAGGGTGAAAAGACTTTGCAGCAAATCGTTGCATACTTTAAGGGCAGAGTAAAGAAACATTTTCTTGAGTAAAAACATATTATGCATGCAAGCATAGATTGTTTAAAGGAAATGGAATAGTAAAGATTTGACTTAGGGAATGTGATTTCTTCTGTTCTAGATTGTAAAAAGATTCAAGTAGATATTTCCAAGAGCGAGAAATGACTAGAGATGCTATCTAAAGAGAGATTTCTCATGTTCTTCTGTTCTAGATTCTGACAAGAAACATAAAAGGTATTTTCAAATGAGAGAAATCATTTAAAATGTCATCTGAATAACCTTCTTCAAACAATGTTCTATAGCTTTTGGCTCTATATTTTCCATCAGACAAAATCTCAGCAGTTCTCAAATGTAATTCAGCTTTGTCCAAGCGTATACTTTACTTTGATTTCAGAGCCAATCATACACATTTCTGTTGGCAACACACACTTAAACTTTATGCCCGTTTCCTACCGTAGATTAAAAATGTTCACAACAAGCAGGAAATTATATTTCACTAACTTAAGACTGGAGCTACTTGGCAGAGGGTTGACTGCTTGCGACAGTAGCATAAACAAGTCAATGGCTTTTGGCAGAAGGGTGCCAGACAAATTGTTAGACACCCTTTTGAAAAAAAAGAAGCGAACGGAAATAGCGCAACATTTTAAAGTTTCGAACGGGCGTTGAATTAAAGGCCTGTCTCTGTACATGTATGTAAATATTTATGCAAATGCGTTAATGGAAACGCACCCCGAACCAGGACGTGGCCAGGACGTGGTAGAGCCCACATGGCGGGGCGACGATGGCGACATGTTGATAGCAAAGTTTATGGCAGATACATTCCGCAAACTGTGAGATACACATGTGTTGCTCTGAGCTTGTCTCATTATAAAAACCTTACACCCGAACAATCAGCGCGCGTTCGCAAAATTCATTAGGCAGTGGCACGTACCACCCCAAAAGCAAACAGCGCCACCCCACCACCTAGCCCCATCAAAGGGAATATTAAGTGAGCACTTTTACACCCACCGATGGCTGGGACAGTGCCTGCCAGCAGCCGTCGTATGACTTAATAGCTAAAAGTCATTCGCTACATTAACACTCGAATCTGTCCATGAAAAGGGATAACCCAAAAGGTGTTGCCCAGCTTCTCATTGCTGACTCTAAAATTGAAACTAATTGTTTTAAAATTTATGCATTCCGAGCGAACAAAACACGAAACTGACTTCATTCGCCCGCTTGGCGTGTGGATGAGTTGTAATGCGATTTGTATTGCGGCTCAGGTTTGGGGCGCATACAACATTTGCTTTGTGGCAGCTTTGGGGTTGTAATTTGCTAAGCAGCCGGGTCCAGAGTAGCTTATCTGGGAAGCTGGTTTGTTGAATTACGAGAGAGCTGTGGGACTTTATGGAACAAATAGATTTTGTGTCTAATGGTGTGGAATGTTATGTAATTTTGACCAACTATAAGAATGGGACATGAAATATTGTACATGAATATTTTAGAGATAAGAAATTATTGATTAACAGAATAATATAATGTTAAAAAATAAGACTTAAACTATTTTCTCTAACTATCAAAGCAGAGAGCTTAATAGTATAAAAATATATTCAAATATTTTCACTTAAAGCTTAAGCACTAACCACAAAAGTTTTTAAGTGTTAATCTTCATGTTTTTAATATACTCTCAGCCAGATACTTGACAATAGTTAACAGATCTGCTTTTTTATACTTTAAACTTATTGAATATGAGAAATCGGGGTATACTAGTTTTGTAACAATGTATGTAACAGGCAGAAGGAGGCGTGGCAGACCCCATATAGCAGTATCCGTCTGTCTGTAAGTGTGAACTGTCGATCTCAGAACCTATAAGAGCTACATAAGAGTTACATCCTTTTAGCTAAAACCACCAAATTTTGAAATTAGCTTTTTGTAGATAAAAAACAATTTTTAATATTTTTTATTTTGAATATCGGTTTCAAATTTACAAAATCTGTTTAATTAGAGTACTATTGCATATATAACCACAATTAAAAAAATTTAATTACTTTTTATTTATTTTTGCCATTTTGTTAAAATACTCAAAAATTATAAAAGAAATCATTTCATCAATCGGCAAAAGCACATGGCAAAAAAACGCAAGTATTTTCTCTATACGTGTGCACACATACATTGAAATGCGTGTGTTCTTTGAAATAAGGCTGTGAGAGACGGTGGCTTGAAAGCGTGTAGACAAAGTTTCGAGTCCATTTATCATAACATTTTTTGTACAGTTTCTAACATATGTATGTATTATTATCTGACTGTATGTATGAAGAAATGCAAGCTTGAAAAGAGGATCTCCCAGTCGGGCAGTCCCGACCAGAGATTTTTTACTTGTTTTTTTCTAATTACAGTATTGTATAATTGTATTTCATGTGCAAATTACAAGTGTTAATTAATTATATATTCTCATTTATTATATTTGTTCTCGCCTATTGTTGTGCTGTTTGCCAAAGTGCTTAGCGAGTACTTAAAATTTTCAGCAACGAGTGCCACTTACGACACATGCAGATGCGTATTAAATGCATTTATTTTGAATTGATTGAATTAGACCAAAGGATAAACGGCGGCGCTTGCGATCCGGCATTGATTGTTCCTGTTTCGAGCCATGCGTATATATCCCGATTCTCCGAATCTGTTGCCCCACGAGTTTTTCACCAACCAATAATTTCCGCCTTTCCTATCAGAGCCATAGCCCACTACGACAACGGCATGATTCGCCGGCTTGTTGCAGGACCCATCAATGAAGACACCACGAGAATACTTCCCAAACTTATTGCTAGCATGAACAGCTACTGAAATTGGACCTTTGAAAGCAACAGCAAAAGCTAATTGCTGCTCAGTATTTTTTACGCCCACGATTCCGCTGACAGTGGCACCAACATGATTTCGATCGAAACGACACGAAAGATCTTTTGCTTTATAAGGATAGGAGCTTTCGGTATCGATTCCTCTATTGTCCCGCACATATGTCAATGCACTTTTAGCCACTCCTCCCTTGCAGCCACCATTGTAGTACGGTCTTCCATGAGAACAATCCATTAAATTCTGTGCAGAAAGCGATATTAGTTGTCGTGTCTTTATAAAGTGGTGTCCTTCCAAGCAGCCCACTGCAGAGAATGCCCAACACGATCCGCAGCCACCCTGGTTCTTCACTGAAGTAACTGCACCCCTAGCACGCCAGTCGACAGAACTGGGTAGCTCGTAGTCTTCTGGTGGCGTATATATCATGTCTATGTCAGCTAGCATATCCGTTGTGTTTAGGCTACTTAGCATCTGGCTTTCGAATTCCTTGGGTAACATATCTGTAAACTGATTCACGCCCATTTCGTAGGTCTCCTCGTCGCGTTCGTATCGTGCATTATGCAGGTCAATCTCCTTTTTGTTGTCATAAAAGATTAGTTTGCGCAGCAACTCCTCGTCCTCATTTTCATAGATCTTTTCATACTCCATCTTAAAGCTTTCCCACTCCGCCTCCAACACATCTGCGTAGGAAATGGCCTGAACGAATCCTACAACAGCCAGAATCACAATTACTCTTCTCATGTTTTAACTTTGGCGAATATCCAATAAAAACTAACTCGAACACCTTGTGAAGCGGTCTTTTTATAATAACTCAATGAGTCAATCGCTTTTCAGTTACCCTCCAACAAACCTTAAAGAAACTGACCTATCAATTCTAAGAAATTTTCTATATATTTGCTCTTTAATACTTTAATAGCCGGCTTTTATGACGATTTATGTCAATAATTGGCTTGGCGCGAGTGCAATAAGATTATGCAGTCGGGACTCTTATCTAAAGTCAAATAATTAATTGTAAACATGATGGAATAAGTTTCTAAGGCAGCCCGAAGAGTTAATACACTTGATGTGAAACTGTTAAGCTAAGTCTGCATATGCCAGCAAGATATAGCTACAATCAGTACACACTTGAGATATAGATACAAAGAGTTCTTAGAAAATAAGCTGCAATTCTTCCACTGAACTAGAGATTGCTGCTGATTCCAGGAAAGAAAAGCTCTTATACAAAGGATTTCAGACCTAATTATTTTGCCTCTGCTGTTGCTGTTGTTCAGATAATATGATAATATAATAATAATATGATAAAGAACTAATTATTGTCAGACCTTTCCCAAGTATTGAGGTTCAAATTTCTCTCAAAAACTTGTTTTATTTGCTCAAAATACACTTTGTGTATATAAATTCCTGAGATCAATCGAATAAATCATTAGAAAAACATAATTATATGCTTAAAGAACAATTTCGCGAATTGAAACAGCTGATTTTTAAACAATCAACAGCAAAAAAAAAAACTTCTTCTTTTTTGTAGCTTTTTGCTTGAAAATTTAAAATTTTTTTTCACTATTTAGAGGTTTGTGATAGTTTACTATTAAGAGTACTCCATTTTGGTGTTCACTATATAGAGGTATTCACTATACCCAGACACGACTGTATATCCAACCTCTTCAATTCATGACACATTAGATGATATCAATTTAAAACCAACAACATATTTATATAAACTTAAACGAACTATTGATTTGATTTATATTTAAAGTACAAGGCTACCTTTTCATTTTTAAAGTGACGAAATATTAATAAATGAGTGCAAATAAACAAGCAAGCTTAACTGTATACTCTTCTAACACTCCCCCCTCCTCTTGGCCCATTAAACAAAAGGGGCGTTAAAGCTGCAGCTGCTGCTGCAGCTCACAAAAGTATGCAATGCATAATTTTATGTTTATCAGCATATTTTGTGTGTGAGAGCGAAGAGTGCCAAGAAAAAAGGCAGGAGCAACAACAACAACAACAACAACAACAGCAACAGCAACATCAACAGCTGCAAAATGAAAGCAGGAAGAAATTACGGAAACAGGAAAACATAAACATGCTGCTGCCTGCCTAACTGCTCTGCCGGCCCCCTCTGCCACGCCCACATCCCTGCTGCTAACTTCTGGGCAACCCGGCAATTTTTCCATAAATTATGAGCCTGGAAATATTTCAAGGCAGCCCCGTGAGTAGCTATTATGCGTGTGTTTATACTTATGCCAGTGTTTGCGAAAAGCGTATTTGCATTCTTACATAGTTCTTAGAGAGAGAGAGAAAGAAAAAGGTATATTATGCATATGCATGTCTTCCTAGAGACTGCCGCTGCATTGCACTTGAATTTCAAGACAATTATAAATTATGCATTCGACAAACAGCCCCTAATTTAAATCAAGCGTTTACATTTAATCACAGACAACTTTAAACTAAATAGCAACATTAATTAACTAACTTTTTTGCTTTTCCCCTAGCTGAACTTAAAGCTATTTAGGTTTCTGTCTATGCATTATTTATAATTGCAAGGCATAACAAATGGAAATAAGTAGAGTTTCACTTTGCAATGTCATTGGGGTCCCAACCTTCCTATACTATATGTGTATACATAAACCATAAGGCTAATGCGACATTATGTGCCTGTCATTTAATTCGCGTTGGCATCGCGTTTTCGCCAAACGAAAATTAAAGGTTAAACGGGGCGTATGCGCAATTTAAAAACGTTTAAAATGCCATTAACAAATGCTTTAGGCATATCATTTGATAATTTGTCGCGGGCTTACCACCACAATTTAGCAATGTCTCTCTGTGTATGTGTGTGTGGGGGCATGCAATTAGAGTAATAATTGTTTGGGCGTCATATGTCTTTAAAGCTTAAAGTGACTCCTTAAATTTCTAGTCCTTGTTCAATAAATCAAGAGCCAGAGTCATGGCAAAATCGGTTTCCCTTTAGGAACTATCAACTGTCATATCTCTCTATTTATTGTAGTAAAAATGTCAATCAATTGAATAGAGCGGATTTACTTCACACACACACACACACACACACACAGAGAGAGAGAGGTGCCGACAGCCATATGCCAGATTCGAAAAACTATATGGAAACGGGACGACATATCCCTTTGGCTGACAAACTGTTTGACAGACTGATTGACTGTTCATCAGTTGCTTGACTATTGCAGTAATAGCTGCTCGTGTGAGTGAACTCTCTGAGTGGTCTGAAGGCCGGAATCGGGAAACGTGACTGAGCCCCACGAACATGGACAGCAAACATTTCAATCCGATTTCCAGCAATTCCAATTCCGAAGCCGCATACACACATACACAGACATACGCAAAACAATTTGCATATGAGCTGGCCAAAAAAAGAAAAAAAAGAAGAAAAAACAACATCAACATTTTCGACTGTGCACACACACACACACACATGACAACCATTTCCGTTTCCGCACGCTTGGAGCTGCCAGAAGCTAAAAAAATATCACATATATAAAAACAAGTGGGAAACCATTTGTCTAGACTGATCGACTGGGAAATACTCTGTAAAAAAAAAACGAAAGTATATATTTGTTTTCGTATAATTTACTTAAAAGAAGAGAAGAAAACGATATTTTGAAGAAAAAAGCTTGATTTTCATTATGAGTTAAGTCAAAAAGTATTTTTGATTGAGCTTACTCAAATCCTCAATTACTTATAGATATATAAGATATATATATTTTTAATTATTTTTGTTATAAAAAATATATATTTTTTTATTTTAAACAAGTTTTATGTAGTGGTACACATAAATTTATGAAGCAAAAAAAGAAACAATCAAAAAAATATTTATTTTTGTATATATGACTTTACAGAGTATACATATCTCATATGATATTTATCTCAAAAATTCCTAGGGTATTTAAAAATAGCAACACCCTCGTCTACGAATGCAAAAAAGGAACGTTACACAAAATGAAGTTTGAATCTGGGCGCCGAACAGCAAAAAGGCTGGAGCTGTTGTTGGCAGTCAGTCGCTGGGGTAGAAACTCAAGCTCCAACTCCGCCGGCATTTCCCTGCAGTGTTTTCCCTCTTTTGTTGTTTTTTTTTGTGTTGTGCCTTGGGCGTCGCCAAAGCGGCATTTAAAGAGCGTTCAACAGCAGGTAGCGACCTGTGGAGTCGGCTCAAGTTGTTGCCCCCACCAGATCCAATAGAAATTGCCGCCAATGTCACGTACTTTTTTCTTTCTACTTTTTGCGGCCAAGTGTTTTGGCTGCTTGCACTATTTGCATAATATTTGCACAAATAATTGAATTTGTGTTCTTAGCCTCTGCACGCTAAATTGTTCAAGTTTTTTTTCTCGCTGTAATGGGGAAGTTTTGTTCGGTCTCTGACTGTGCAGATAATGGCAAAATTTTTAAGCGCCTGCAATTGAAGTTTCTGAATGTTTAACTTGCCATGAAATTGAACGTTCAGCGTGCGAGAGCCTCATTTGTTTTGTCTAGAAAGTTGGGCTTGGTGTGGCAAATTCTGCGAATGCATGTGTTGACTTTAAAGTACTATCAAGGGTTGCTCTATGCTCTTTTCGCACATATATATTTTATAGCAAGCTGTCACTTAATTTAAATGAATTCTATTTCTCTATGTGAGAAAATTAAAACAGCTTTATAGAAACCTGCGTATCTATTCAAGTTAATGGAGTATTTTCTTTTTCATTGCTTTTTGATGATTATTAATAATGCAAATTATGAATTGCTTTAATATAATTTAGAGGTAAAAAATATTAAAAATTCAAAAAGATCTATTAAATTCACTTTATCAATTCTGTGGATAATTCTCAATTGGGAAAAAATTAGAAGTTTATATTAATAAAAATGGAATTTTTTGTATACAATTTAGTACAGTTATTGTCCGCAATGAGATTTTCTAACATTAAGTCTAAAATACTTTACAAATATAAACATTTTAGCTCTTATTATTTAGGCAATCTCAGTTAAACCAGGAACTTAACTTGAATTCCTTTAGCAAAGCACTTCAAAAACTGCATATAATATATAATATATTCTGATTGCAACCATAACAAATTTCACACTTTGCCGTTTTACCACAAAAATAATTCTTTCAAACTGCATCAGAGCCAAGATGTGAGCCCAACTGGTGGCAATCACTTGTAAACTAACTGCTGCATACAAATGGGTTTGAGAGACGGCAACAAAACTGCGACACTTATCAAATCAATGCGGAGGCGCCGCCAGCAGGTTCATCAGGGGAGCGCAGCTCGTATAAATGCGTTCATTTAACACGAAATGCAACTTAAGAGCTCGAATCAAATCAAATCAAACGCAATGTTGTAGGGCAGTGTAAAAAAGGAGAAAAAAATAAAAAATAAATCGCTTAAAAGCGACAAATTCGCTGTGTGTCAGCGGAGCAGCCAGCGAGTCGTCGCCAGTTCCATGCAGCAGCAGCACAAGCTGCTAAGTTGCTCATACGCCACGTTGCACTTATTTCATGCTGAGACTGCGACCGACTGCAGACGAGGTGAGGGGCGGGGGATCTATGTTATAGGTAATGCACTGCCTGCAGCAGTTGCAGTCGCGACTTTGCGACGTTGACTTAACGTGGCAGGGATTTACGGCAACGCTTCACGGACTTGCGACACGAAGCTTGCAACGTGCCACATGCAGCTTGGGAGTATGTTTTTTTCCTTTCTATTATTAGGTTGAAATAGACGCAGGCTAAATAAATCCACGTCGCTTAAGACGACGCCATGTGGATAAAGGGCTAACGAGAGATTGCCTCTGTGAGTGTGTGTGTGTGTGAGTGTGTCTATTCATGTATTTCATTGCCTGGCATTTAAGTTTAACGTTGATGCATAGCATTCTGCATAATTAAAATGAACAACCAACGAGCAGAGTCTCGTATATCCACAAACTATATTACTTATACATGTGTAAGTGTGTGTTGGCATGGCAGCAGCATGTATGTGTGTGTGTGTGTGTGTGTGTGCTTGACAGCATGCACACTGTGTACATGTCGTTAGGTTGTCTTAAATCCGTCAGGATTGTTTACTTTAAAAAGAGCTTTTTAAATTACAAAAAAATATAACATGAAAAATAAATCACTTAAAAATGTGATAAAAGTTAAATTTGATGAAGAATTATTTTCGAGTCATAAGCTATATATGTATATATATAATGATTCGTTATAATTTTTTAGATTTTTTGCAAGTTAATATTATAGGACTTATACAAGTCGCTAGATAAAAGCTCCCGCTTCAATCGTAAGAGGAGTAACCAATCCACTTACCAAATTTGTATGCAATAGCTGTAAAACTGTAGAAGAATAGTTTAACTCGATTTGTCATGCCCCAAATGGGCGTAGATATATATACCATATCTTTTTTGTACAAGAGTATATGCCAAGTCCCAGTTAGACTGCAATATTGACGAAAATAACAATGATTTAGTTTTAATATATATAGCTTATCCCGATTTGCCCCGCCCACAGTAGGAATTTCGGAAAATCACACAGACACACGAGTATTTATTCCAAATTTCAGTCTGCAGCTTGAAAGGTGTCCGTTCATGCAGGCAGAAGCACTGCAAGACGGACATTGCACAATATCAATATACTCTTTTCACTTCTTGAACGAGTATTCAAAATAAAGTCTTTCGAATTGATGTATGACTCTGTTATCCAATCATGATCAATAGCTGAAACAGTAGGAACCTTTTATGCTGAATGATAGATACGTATATGATAACTCTTCATATTAATCATTATCTGTAATATCTCTAATACCTATTTTTCATCTTTTCCCTTGCAGAGCTTTTGTGGACAACACGCATTTGCAGACGCTTCATTTGAACTTCAATCCGCAACTGAGTGACATACCCATGCGCCTGTTCCAGGGCAATCCCAATATACTGGAGGTGTATATGCAGAGCAATAGCTTGCAGACGCTCTACTCGGCCCAATTCCCGGTGGATCAGCTGCAGAAGCTGTATCTGGGCGATAATCCGCTGCAGTGCAACTGCTCGCTGCTCTGGCTCTGGCGGCTGGTGACGGGCAACTTCGAAGGGTCTGAGCCAGCGGTGGAGCATGCGCAGGGCGGAGCAGTGGCTGCACTGGCCAAGGAGGCATCGCTGGTCAGGGAGCCAGAAGATGATACGACCCTCAAGTCGGATGATGGGGTGTCTGCCTTGGCCGCCTACATAGCCGAGCAGCATATTGCGAATGCACTGCAAACCACCGAGCCGAGCGCCTATGAGCAACGTCTGGAGGCAGCCGCAAGCTCAAGCTCGAGCAGCAGCTCCGGCTATTTGCGCATGGACAAGCAGCAGATCGGCTGCGACATCTGGCGGGACGCAGTTCGGACACGCCGACAGCTGCTGACAATGAGCGAGGGCGAGATCACCTGCCCGGCGCACATTGTGACCGTGGTCTGTGCGGTGATCACCTGCCTGCTCGTCCTCATGATCGGCATCAGTGTGCTCTACTATCTGCGCTTTGTGAAGCGCCGCCGCAAACTGCTGCACGAGCGTGGACCGCTGCGGACGAGTAAGAGCATCATCAATGTGCACGATCGCATATTGCAGGGTCATCATCAGCCGCTGGGCGGTGGTGCGGGCATGAGCATGACGCTGGGTGGCTCGGGGCATGGTGGCATGGGCATGACGCTCAACTATCCGCATCATGCGCAGACGCTGCAGGCGCATCATCACTACCACCAGGCGATGCCGCTGCAGGCGCATGGCGGCGGCGGAGGCCATGAGTATCAGCAGACGACGCTCCCGCAGCTGGACAAGCTGGAGCTGGAGCGCTATTTGGCGGCGCAGACCATTGCCAATGAGTACCGGGCACTGAAGCCCTGGGAGCTGCCCGTCAAGGAGGCAGACGACGAGCCGGAGCATCTGTACGAGCGCTTCGATCACTACGAGTACCCGGACACGCACACCATGACCAAGCTGAAGCAGGCCGCTGCTCTCCAGGGCAGCGCCGTGGTGGCAGCTGCCTCCGCTGCCGGCGCCGGCACCAAGCCACATGTCGTCTACGTATGACGTGGACGTGGCGTTGCTGGCAACCAGAAGCAGCACAGGCATAAGCAGCAGCAGCAGCAGCAGTTGGACTTGGGCATCGAGCTGGTGGGTCTGGGCCTGACCAACAACAACTATCGCAGCTATGCGCAGTGCCAGAGCAAGGCGAGCGACCACTTTTGAAAACAGGGAAATTCGCAGCAGACTCACGAATGAGAATAGATTTTTGTGTTTAAGTAGGTTTATCTTTAGATATCCTCAATTTTTGAGTTTGAGTTTGATTTTGAGTTGAGAACGTAAATTTGATAACTCGCAACAAAGTTTAACAAGCGTCAAATGAAACAAGGGATATATCTACGTGTATAGCAGCATACTATAATAATATTATTAGTATTTAATATATATATATATTGAATAACTAAACTTAACAGATATGTCATATTAGAGATTAAGCAAACATGCAAAGAAATATTAAATAGCAATAACTGAAAATTACTTTCTCTCTCTCTATTTCTCTTACTCTCTCGCTCAGACACAAAATTGAAAATGAAAAAGAAAAACACTAAGCAAGGAAAACCCACTCGTAGTTAAAGGCATTCAGCATTCGAATGATAAATAAATAGTTTATAGAATAGTTAATAAGCGCATTTAACTGAATTTAATAAACATAAAGAAACAACAATTGCAAATGCAAGCAGTGTGAAGAGTGCAACAATAACTTAGTTAACTATTTATTGTTTAATTTTATTTGTATGAAAATTCGATATTTTTTGTTCTAAATAAAATCTTTAACTGGTGTCAAGTAACTGCTGATGAATGCAATTCAGGGACCAAAAACAGTCCATTTTTTAAATATTTCGAATTAAAAAGAAAGCAGCAGCAGCATTAAAGTTACTTGCGATTCTAATTCAATTCTTATCTGAATTAAAAATATATTTAAATTATATAAATAAAACACAAATAAGATGACAATATATGATGTGTAAATTTAAGCAAAATTCAATTTAATATATTTTATTTGTGGAGCAGCGCTCAAACTCAAAGTTGGCCTAAAACGTAATCAAAATTGATTTGTAAATATATATAAATATATATATAAAATAAAAATCTCTACTCAAGCACAAACTTTAGCATACTTTGCATACAATTTTGTACATAATTTATTCTTACGTTTAAATTTAGTCAAACGCAAAAATGTAAAATAAAAAACAATAAAAAGCTGAAACATAAGCAAAATAATTCATAAAAAAACCAAACCCATTTATAAGCAATTTTTGAGCAATCAAATTTAAAACATTTTTGTTATTATTTTCAGTTATTAAGCTTGCGTCATAAATTTTCTGGGTGAACAGCAAAGCAAATAGAAACCCAGCTGGAATTTTAATTTGCATGCAAATAAATTAAAAACAAAAAAGCTGAAAATGCATATGAAAATAATAAAACAATATATAAAACAACTATATAAATTAAGGCAAGTCAAGAGCAAAGAGCTGAACAAATGCAAATGGAATGCATTTGTTTGATTCACTGCAAACGAATTGAATCACAAATTAATAAAATATAAAGAAAAAACATCAAATGTGTGTATAAAACAGTAGCAGCCATGCGTAAGTTTAAATAATAATATATGCTAAAATATTTTATTTAATTATATGTATAAATATATATATATTACAATATGTATTATATATATATATATATATATATATATATATATATATATATATATATATATATATATATATACATACATATATTATAGACACTGGAAATTGCGGCAACAACTAAATTCACATACACAAATGCAAACAAAAAATGTTATTTCTTATACGAAGACTGAAGAAAACGATGATGCAAAATAAAATAAAAAACCAAAAATATTAAACAATTCTGAATGGCTACTCTGAAATTCTACAGCTATGAAATATGAAGTAAGTCTTGGCGTAAAGATTTTTTGCTTTCAGCCTGCTGCCCATTTCTGCTCGCCTGGTACTTTAGAGAAATATTCACCCATCCGTGAAGCTGAGCTAAGTTTTTTAAGCACTTTATTTTTCCACGAACCTCTAGTCACACTTCCAATTTGTGTTGCATACTTTTAAGCGGATCAATTAAAAATCTTCAAGAAAACATAAATGGCATAGTAAAATAGCTTTATAATATATATATAATAACTAGCCTGTCTCCTTGCACAGGACGAAAGGACATAGTGCATTTGGATCGAGGAGACCGGCTCTGTCGATTGCCATCTAAATATTATGGGGTCATCTAAAAATCCAGGACTTGTGATATTTCAGTTCCACCTGCAGCGGCCAAGGAAATTTACTAAAATACAAAAAGTCACAAATATCTCAGAAGACTCTGTAGATGTCCTTTGGTACATCGAAGTCCTTGAAACCCACATTAGTTTCACACACTAACTGCCAAATTATAAACTTTTTTTCTGAGAAAATTCATCAAATTATCTCAGCAGTTTAAAGGACTTTCGTCCTTGCTGTTGTCGATTCTTAATCAGGATCATAAGGACATCATTTGGTCCAAAGAACATCCCGATAGTCCTTCAAATGGCAACGTTATTGACGATTTTTGGCATTTTAGCCCATTTTTCAACTATATACCTTGAAAAAATTTAAGATCAAATTTTTAGTGGAATCTTGGAAATCCTTGAATGCCAATCGATAGACCTGCTATCCACAAGTTCAGAATTATATATACTTACAAGATCCTTAAGAATTTGGGTGAATTATAGCAATCTCGCTCACAATTGATCTGAGCTCATGGAGCGCAAATTCAAATTTTTTCAAAATAAAATATAATTTCTACTATACACTATGAATAAATTTCTGATTTTACAAGGCGTAATAAGTATATAGATTTTTTTGTCAATCTAACTCTTATAATGAAAGCTTTGGCAAATACTGTTTTTGTAAGTGTTCCAAACGACCAATGCATGTAACTGTGTAGTCCACATCATTTTATTATACTCACTACAATTTATTAAAAAGCTTGCTAATTTATACTTTTCTATCGTAATTTTGTATAAGCTGTAATTAAATCCAGCTTAAATAGTTCACTTTCCTAAAACTTTGTCAACAACAAAATTCGTGTTCGCAATTATCTCAAGAATGTATTCCACATAAACAATGTCAAATAAGGATGCTAAATTGCCATCAAAAATGTTGTTAACCAAGAACTGTTAGTACATAAAGTAGTATTACAGCAGCAGCATTGTATCTAGCCCAAGTAATATGTTAGCATAATAAATCAGGGGACTTTGGGGCTGACCATATTTGTTGTACATTTGTAGTGTTATGTGCGACAACTCTATACAAAAGATAGGGAAAAAATAACAAAGAAATCCATGTTAAGCAAATAATGGACTTGTTTTGCTTAAGAAGTGGCCAGAAATATTTTCAGAAACAGAAATAAACTGCACAAGAAATGACATAAATCTAACACTGGAACAATTGCTACACACAAAGTAACTTGGAACGCCTACCAAACACACACTGTCACACACACACACACACACATACATACGCTGAGAGCTGGGCAAACACAACATAAACTGATATGTGGCACAGCAAACAGAAGTAAGCTATATATTGCCAGGCAGTGCAATAACAGGGGAACTGGGTCAACAAATGCCGTAAAGGAGTCCACGCTAGACATGGCAAAGGACTCTCTTCCCTACCAACCTGAAATTATTATTAACATGCTGAACAATGGAAAATGTAATAAGTTTATGTATCTTAACAATAACATTAAAATATTTGTAATATTTCAGACTGTTGTTTGAGACGCTAAGCCAGCTCTTCAGCTAACATGACGCATTGCCTTGGGGCAACACGTACATTTAGACAAATAAAAGTGAGTACTACGACAAGCTGTGCTCCCTTAAAAATTTTAATATGCTTGCAGAATTACAAATAACGTAGATTAAATACTCTTGCTTATATAGATATGAGAAACTTTAGTTAGGTATTCCAACGTTTAAAAAAAAGTGAATAGATATTGTATGAAATTAGCTTAGCTTCACTGAATAATCTGTCAGATTGACTGACTGTTTGCCTGACTGACTGACTGATTGATGATCAATGCATTGCCTAAACAGATGAATTTCGATACCTAAATATTTTACAAACACTTCTGCGATGTCTCAATTGTCATATATCATATCTTATATACAGGACACTATTCCTAATAGAATTTATGAATTTATGAATTTATTTCCTACAAATTTGGTAGCACACAGTATTTAAACAATTTAATTATGAGCATTAATAATAATAAAGCCTAAATGAAAATTTATATATAATTAAGTAATAATTTAAATACCAATTTTTAGTTCATCTCCCTATTCAAGTGCTGTATAAATATATGATATTTTTGAAGAACTCTCATAAAAATGTTTGAAAATGTTTGTTTTTTTATGCAATAGAAAATGACATGCTGAAATGTTAAAAAAATATTTGTCTATTGATTTAATTTGTTTGTTTCAGTGAAATATTTGTGTAAAATGCTTGTCCCTATTCAAGTATGCGGCAGTGTATGTATTTTATTTATTTTATTTTTTAAGCTAATTTATTTTTTTTAATTTTTTAAGATAAGATGTTTTCAACTACAAAACATTAATTACTTTTTATTTAAATAAGTAAATTTCTTTGAGTACTGAAAAGCCAGCAAGAAAGACACAGAACATAGTCATCAACGGACCTACCTTCTCTCTGGTCCTTTACTATATATTTATACATCTATATTACATCTATACTGTAACCTAACATAAACTCTGAATATGACAAAAACAGATTCTCTGTCTTACTTTTTTCTGTAATACAACTCCAAAAGTATCTTCTACAGATTTCATAAACAATTTTAGCTAACCTCTGTCAGGGTATTTTACCGTAATACTTGGAGCAACAAACACACCTCAACAAAAGCTCAAACAACAACAACAGCAGCAGCAACAACAACAAGAAGAAGATGACGAACAACAGAGGGGCTCAACAGTTTAGTAAATAAATCTGCATGCTCTCTAAATAATTAACATGCTCGAGGCTAGCGGCTGCTGTTGGGCTACATTCTGGGCAGCACTAAATGTAGTTTTTAAATGAAATTTTTAGGACATAATATTGACATCCAAAGGTGTATATATGCGAAATCCCAACTGCCTAGTATTTGTAATACGTTTTTTCCACTTTTGGCGCTAATGGAGAAAGGTATCCAAAATCTTAAAAGTTTATTATCTGTATTTTTATCACAGAAACTTATATAGTCAATTTGGTGTCTCTAGCTATTATGGTCGTTAAGTTACAGCTTAAAAACAAAGTCAAAATATCGATTGTTATCGATAATAAGGAAATAAGATGAGTTATAGAAAAATAAACTTGTACTGCATATGGTATACAGAATATATATTTCAAATTTCAAATCTCTAGCTTCAGTTCACAGTATAAAAAACTAGATTGATCCTGAGACACAAATTTTTACCTATCCTTGGCTGTAATTTAAATGAACGGCTTCCGATTTTTGAAAGATATATATTGTTTTGCTCGCTCTATTTGAAACTATCGATTAGCATTTAAAAATACAAGTTCCAAAATTGTATTTTTTGTACAATTCAGAAAAACAATCCCAATAAATTCGTAAAGTTACGGCGGACTTTGTATTTTTTAGCAAAGTTTGCTCGCTTACTACGACACAATTAACGGTTCCTTGACGCTCTAAATTCTCCTGGTAATTATACCAAAGAGATGACCACAAGGTAAACCCAAATTCGCAAAGCACTCAATCTTGCAAATGCGCAAGAAATGGTCAAATATATGTATGTCCTTCTTTTTCAGCCGAAATCATGCTCCTCTACTCATGCCCCTCTACGCATGCCTTACTTAAGCCCCTCCACGCAATTCCTGCCCAATGAACTGATAAATTTACTCAATGAATAACCTTGAACGACTTGTTAAAGATTGCTGCTCTCGAAAGTATGCAACAGAAAATGTCCACTCAGCAAAAATATTTTTTGTCGACCTTCAATGATTTCTGTTCGCCTGGTACTTTCTTGAAAATTTGGTAAACTTTGTCGAATTGCACAAAATTTTGTTGCCCCCGAAAGTATGCCACAGAAAATTTTCAATCAGCAAAAATATTTTTTGTCGACCTTCAACGATTTCTGTTCGCCTGGTACTTTCTTGAAAATTTGGTAAACTTTGTCGAGTTGCACAAAATTTTGTTGCTCCCGAAAGTATGCCACAGAAAATTTTCAATCAGCAAAAATATTTTTTGTCGACCTTCAACGATTTCTGTTCGCCTGGTACTTTCTTGAAAATTTGGTAAAATTGGTCGAATTGCACAAAATTTTGTTGCCCCCGAAAGTATGCTACACGAAATTTTAGCTAAACAAATATTTTTCTGTCGACCTTCTGCGCTTTCTGTTCGCCTGGTATTTGGATAGAATTTTTTGCTCAAAATGCGAGTTGCATCGGATAAATTGATGCCCCCTAAAGTATGCCCCATTTAATAAGCACTCAACATTAATCTTTGTCGACGTGCTGCGATTTCTGTTCGCCTAGTATTTGAGTGAAAACTAAAAAATAAAAACAATTTCTTTTAATTTCTTTAATTTGTTGTTTATTCAAAACAAGAATACAAATGTTTCGACTAAAATTTAAACATGTCATGCATTTAAAATCTAGTTTTTCATATTGAGAATGCCTTAAAATAAATACATAATATATAATTACATATAAATTCTCATTCGTTGAGTAAAAATTATTATCATTAAGTATATAATATGAGATTTATTTAGAAATGATAAATAATTGTAAAAGATTAAACCCTCGGCACTGGAATCTCTGCAATTGATATATAAAAGTCCATAGATTTTGTTGTTGTTCTCGTTGCTTGTCCCCTCCAGACAGATCCCTAAAAGAAATGTTATTAATTATATAGTTTAGGATACGTTTGAAATACTTACATTTTAACATCAGAGTGTATTGTAATACTGAGGTAAAAGGTCTTCATCCAGCGTCTGATTGGGGAACAGAGTGAAACCCATATCTGGCCTTTTGCTATAAATCTGAAAAATAAATAAAATTCCATTTAAAAGTGTGCTCTTTAGATTTACATTGAATAATCTCTAGTTTTCGAACAAATCTATAAAGATTCTTAAAGCTCAGTAATTTTTCTATATTTATATTTATATGTAATTTTTAGTAGAATCCAGGAAATCCTTCAATGACAATCGAGACTAGTAGGACTATTACTCTGAAGCTTGAAATGGTATGTGCTTTGCAGATCCTACAGGATTTCGCTAAGTAACTGTCATGTAAAGAATGTGCTGTTTTAAAAAAAATTTTTATAACTCAGCCAAATCCTTACGGAATTTCACAAAGCTTTGTGAGTTAGGATTGAAAGGACCAACTGCATTGATATATTTTAAAATTGTATGGGCTATTTGAGGGAGAAACATTGCATTTGTATTTGCATGCAGACAAGTATGCAATGGAAATAATAGCTAATGGAATAAATTACCAGCTTAAAGTATGCAGGAAAAGCAATAACTGGTAAATAAAATGACCTGCCCAAAAGTATGCGGATAAAAAAATAGCTCTTTTATTAAAAGTGCAGCACAAGAGTATGCAAGAGTTTGATATGTTTTCCATTGCTTCCCTCTCACAAGCCACTCCAATAAGTCTCTTACCCTCCATGTCTAAATTATTTGAGAGAACTATTGCCAATCGGATTGCTGTCACTTCAAGCCAATGCAATATCTTGCCGTATCACCAATTTGGCTGTAGAGAGGGACACGGCACAGTGGAACAGGTCCACAGATTGGTGAAGCTAGATGCGGTTCAGGCTTTTGACGACCTAGAGTTGTCTTCAGTGCTGTGCTGCACTTAATAAAATATCTCTTTAAAAAGAAACAAACACACCTCAATAAAAGCACAAACAATAACAGCAAAAACAACAAGAAGAGGAAGAAGAAGAAGAAGATGACGAACAACAGAGGGCTCAACAGTTTAGTAAATAAATCTGCATGCTCTCTAAATAATTAACATGCTCGAGGCCTGTGACAAGGCTCGAGTCCCCTCTGCGCCCTTCCATTCATTCACTTTCGTTGCAAAGCCAAATCCCTGCCACACTCTCATCGAGTTGTTCAACCCGACAAGGGTTGGTTCGCAAAGGGAGCAGAGAACTGTGGGAGAGCCAGCTTTGAATGATTGCAGCGCAATTTGTCAGACTGCGCTCACAAATTCCACGAAGTGGGCATCACACCTGGGCCGGGCGTGAAAGTAACGGCAGGTAATTAATATTAACAAAATGCATTTTGTCATTTATTAACTTGATTAACCGAAAACGTTTTATGGAAATGCTCTAAGCAATTTTCTATTACTTTTGCATGCATAAATGGCCCCAATAAGTCATAAATTGCAGAAAACGTTGACGAAATCTACGAATGAGTGCCTATTAAATGCAGCCCCAAGATGCGTACCCAGACATCTTTACGGCCGTAACCAGCGCAGCAGCTGGGGTAGCTGTAAATATCTGTCAGATACCGCGCAATATATACACACACACATATATATATATATATATATATATATATATATATATATACGAAGGAACATTTGAGTTACGACTGTGGCAGCATTTTAATTGCCAGCGCGGCCATTCGGCAATTTATGCCATGAAAAGATATTTGTTATAGGTGCTCTGCCTTTCGTCTACAGATACAGCTGAAGCTGGCGCTACGGACAGACAGATACTGTGATGCTAATAAGAGTACAACTGCATGCATATAAATTTAAGTGATGTTGCCGCATAAACAATTTAATGGCACAAATTTTGTTAAAAGACGCGCTAACTGCCAAATGAAATTGGTCGAAAAATTGCCTTTTTGCCGCCAAATGGGCGCAATGGAGCATTGCGTAACACTTAATCGATTGAGTGGAGAGGAAAGAGCAGACAGCCTTCATTTCAGTTAAGTAAGTTTTATTTTATATATTTTTCACATTTTATAATAATTTTAATTATATAAATTTATGTTCTCATTTGGTTTAGTTATTGGAGACTTTGCTTGAAAGGTTATGGATGGAAACATTATTCTGAATTAACATTATGTTTTTTTCCAGAATTTCAGAATAAATAAAATTCAGAATAAGTTTGCCAAAATTTGATTAAATTTACTAATTAAGAATTAGATAATCCTTTTTAATAATAGTTTTTGATAGTTCAGTTTTTTAATAAATTTTTGACATACTGAATTCGTATCTAAAGAGAGATTCTGTTTAAAAAGACAGTAACAGTAACTGAAAATTCTGTAAACGTCAATTATTGAATCTTCTGCACCTTCGCTAGGTTTCATTAGATTATGTAAAAATGTTTATATTAAGAAATTAAGTACTATGAAAATATGATGATTATAGTTCAAAAATAAGCAATGAGTGCATCCTAATAATAATAAATAAAATGGGAAAAAAATAAACAAAATAAAAAAAAAAATTTTTAATTCTACTTTCTATTTTTAAATGTCAATAAAACTCTATTTGTATATCTATTTTCTATTTTTTCAACAATATCGCAATATTGTATGTTGCATATTTCAATTTGTAATAATGCTTAGAATAGTATAGAAACTTTTTTTTTACATCAAATAAAATTATTTCGAATTTCCTACAATCTTAGTCAAACTCAAGACATATCTACAAACAATATACTTTTTAGATTCATCACCTCTCTCATATCTTATCTGTATATATGTATTTGAGAAACAAATATTTGCACAGACTAAGCTTTAATTTTCCCCAAAACAGAGCACTTAAGTCCCTGATATCCAACAAGCTTGCCAAAATTCATTTAAAGCAGGACTAAGCAAATTGTTGGTTAGCATATCCT
This sequence comes from Drosophila gaucha, assembly GCA_035045545.1. Taxonomy (NCBI): domain Eukaryota; kingdom Metazoa; phylum Arthropoda; class Insecta; order Diptera; family Drosophilidae; genus Drosophila; species Drosophila gaucha. The sequence goes on from JAWNOY010000375.1 coordinate 6,549,588, forward strand.
GCTGGCAACCCATCTGTCGCTCTTAGCCCATTCGCCCCACCCAAATATGGCGAGAAACTAATTCGCATGCATTCGTAGGGCAACCGCAAACTGTTTCCGCTTATCTAGGGTTTTTGTTGTGAATTATAGCGGTGGCATGCCAAATAAAGAGACCAATAAAAGTGTGGCCAAGATAAGGAAAGTGGCCAAAAAAAGACACAACAGCAACACAAAGAAGCAAGCGATGAATTTTTAAAAACAAAGAAAATGGCAAATGGGAGCACAAAGAAAAGCTAGCTATGATTTGTGCATTGCCAAAGTAAAAGATATCGTTGACAGAGGATGCAATGCAAGCTGCTGAGCAGCAGCTGCTGTCAGATTTAACTACTGGATGAAATATCTTAAAGCTCTTAATGCTCGCATAGCTCTTGACCACGCCTCTGGACAACTGTTTGTTTGGACTTAGTTTTGCCTATGCCAGCTAGTATGACTTCCCTTTTAGTAAGATGAATGCGTTTGCTTATCTACTTGCCCGCTGGCCACTCAGTTTACTTCGGAATCGGGTGCTGGCGGTTTTGGGTTCGAGTTGGCGTTCGGGTTCAGGTTCTGTGCGCTTCTGTTTCTATTTCGATTTCCGCCTTTCGTTGCCTGTCAAACGGTGTGTTGGGCCACAGATACAGATACGGAAACGGATACGGTTGCCACCGCCATGTGAATCGCCCGTTGAAAGCGATATGTCTGCGCTGTGGCTAACTTTGTAGGTTCGTGCTGCCCCCAAATATTGAACCCCTAAGCCTGAAGCATGTGATATCTTTCAGCTTGACAGCATCTTAACTAATATAATGCCCAATTTTCTGTGGTTTATGGCTTACAACTGTCAATAGCTCGTCGGACCATCCATCTAAGCAATGTGGGTTTGTGTGTGTGTGTGTGAGTGTGTGCGTGTGACGGTCTTTACTGGCTGCTTTGGTCACTCAAAGGACAGTTTCCTCTTACCCTCACACAAAAGGTGTTTTGTTGAGCTTTTTAAGCATTTGATTAAGGCATTTTTCGTGCTTTGCTCTTCGAAGCATTGAAAGGTCGTTATTTAAATTGATATAAATGATATGTCTTCATGTATAGCTCTATCTCTCTTTCTCTCTTTTCATGGCTGACTGATGCGGCCGCAAACTGTTGGCGTTGACATTTTGCTTTTGGGAGTTCTCAAAGTGAATTACCAATGAACGCTAAGTGACGTTGATTTATCATATGATATATGCACATATACTTACAGCCGCATTATTGTAGCCATTTGCCATGCCGAAAAGTAAACACTTCCAAAACCCCTTTCAACGTCTCACTCAATGCTGGCAAATGTATGCCCAGCTGTTGGCCCGCATACAAAGATAAACAATTATTGAAATAAGCACAGGTAAATTATTTGTTTGCTATAAACAACTGTTCCACACATATTGTCAGATAGGCTAAAACAGAATTTCATTCAATCTAAAAATACAATGTGCATCTACTGCCAAAGTATTCTTTTGTGCGCTCTGTACTCATATTTGCGTTTAGCTAGCACAGTGTTCATCGCCTCAGTGGCCTAATGGATAAGGCATCGGCCTCCTAAGCCGAGGATTGTGGGTTCGAGTCCCATCTGAGGTAAAGCAGTAAAGTTTTTTTTTTATTTTATCTTTTTTATAAATCAACCTTGCAGATAGTGTGTATCTAAAATGTAGCATCTATAACTTTTGTGAAGTTAAAGTACTTGTAGAGTAATATAAAAAAAACTATTTTAAGAATTATTTAGCTATTTGTAGCTATATAATAATAAACAGCAAAAAATATATTTTATTTTAGGATTCAGAATTTACCTTTATTTATTCTGCTTGATAACAAGAATATAGTAAATTTTATATTAATATTAATTAATGTTATGTAATCATCACCTTTACGAAACGCTTCCAAGCAAATCAATATAAATACAAATTTAAGAGCAGCTATTACTAAAAGCTAAAGAATACAAGTCTAAATAAATTCTTGTCTGGCCGAGAATCGAACTCAGAAAAACTCGTCGCACGAGAGTCCGACACACTACCAGCGACGACAACGCAAGCAATGCTCGAGTTATGGCTACGAATGTATTTGATGCTTTAGCTTTGCAATTCGCAAAAGCCTTATGATTTTCTGTTGGCGCGTTGTGACGCACGCAACTCTGAAGCGAATTATGAAGGTTCGATTCTAGTAACTGGTATTTTTATTTAACTGCCTAAGAACTTGAATGCTTTTTTAACCCTTGAGTGTTTCATACTGTACTTTTCCTAAGAGAAGTAAATTGATGTCTATTTCCTTAATATTTTTTAACACATTTTTAACAAATGCCAAGCAAAAATTTCAATTTAGAAACGTCTTTTTCTTTATTAAAAACACAAGATTGATAGACGATTTTTTTTTCATCGAAAATTTAACAGGAAATAAAAAATTACATAACGAACTTTGCCCAGACCCCGCACAAAAAAGTTTTTTGTACCGCAAAAATCAAATTTCAAACTCATGACGACATCAAGGAGCTCCCCACTTACAGTTTTTGTCTTCTTTGCGGGATGCTCAAATAAGTTGTGCAAATTTTTTGTATGTTTTCAAACATGACACCCAAAACTTGGCGCTATATAAAATAAATTTATGGAAATATTTGCACATCAATTTGGCTGCTTGGCAAACGGTTGGACCCCAAGCCCCTCCACCTCCAATCCCCAACCCCTGAGCCCAATACCAATCACCAACACCAATGCCAACACGTAAATTTGGAAGTCGGGGGAGCGTAACAAGCAAACACCTTTGGCTTCATTGAACTTGCCGCTTCGTGTTACAAATGCCTCGCAAAGTTTGCTTTCCACATACATAAACCGAATCAATTTCTGCTAAAGGTGGGGAAAATATTTTTCAGCGATAAACTCGAGTTACACCTTTCACAGAAGCGAAACCATCGACTGCAAAATGTTGTGTAAAATTTGCAAATGCAATAAATAAACTCGTTTCGTTTCGTTTGCGTGCTGTGGTTGCTGCCACACGGCCACGGAGAACGAGGGGCGGCTCTTCTTCTGTTTGCACCCACCCGGAAGCATGTAACGGCTTGTTTTTAGCTTTTTTCACACTAAACCAAAAGTGCGCCACATGTGGCTCTTACTGCTTAACATACTCTAACATGTAGGGAATATCAGTTTTGGCATGGAACATGAAGTGAAGCAAAGATGATGAATTATACATATATACAGGGATGAAAACAGAAGTGAAAAGATGAGAAGAGTAGAGAAAGGAAAGAGAAGTAAAATGAAAAGAAGAGACGAGAAGAGAACAGAAATGAAGAGAGTAGAAGAGAAGGAAAGATAAGAATAGAGAAGAGAAGACAAGGAAAGAAAAGACAACAGAAATGTAGAGATGAGAAGAGAAATAAAGAAATGACAAGAGAACGCAGGGATGACAAGTGAAAAAAAGAAAAAAGATAATAGGGTAACAAAAGAGAACAGCAATAAAGACAAGATTAGAGAAGAGAACAGAAGAGAAGGAAACAAAAAAAAATAAGAGAAGAGCATAGTAGAAATGTAATCCAAGTTGTTCCACTAAGTTAGATAGCAAAAATGATTCAAGATTATGGCTTGAAAACAAAGTTCTTTGAACAATATTTCTAAATTTTAGCCTAGTTCATATAAAGCGATTGTATAAGGGTATTTTGTTTTCGTTATATTGAACATTAATTTTTTACTTGTTTTTTGTTGCCTTTGTGTTTCGTTGAAGTTTTTCTTCTTTTTCCAAGCATCCCCAGAAAGTATGCAAATAATTTTTGTACTTCGTCTGCGCCTTGGCTCATATTTGATATTCAGTGTCAGTTGGCGGAAGGGTTACGAATATAAGTTATTGAAATTTGCATGCAAGCACAGAGTGGCTCCCAGGGTGGCACAGAATACACGCTTAGGCAGAGGGTCTGTCGGGGTCGGTCTTACACAGACGAATTTACAACACTTGTGTTTCTTCTTCTTTCCCGCCCTCCATTTACCTTCGGCTGGGACTGGCAGAACCCTTGCATTGCTTATTGCTTACCCATATATTTCTGGCATAAATCTGCTGTGGGAGTATTCAGAATATTGTTTGCGATTTTTAATGCCAACATATGGGGGTGTGTGTGTGTGTCTCTGTGGATGTAATTGTTTTGTAGTAGATATTTGATTATATGCAGATTATCAGCTGTAAAATGTGAAATAAATAAAGTTACAAATGCAAAGGAATGTGCTAATAGAGAGTAAATGATAAAACTGAAATCAATACAAAAAAAAACAAGTCCATTTTTCCCTGATTTCCTATTTTCAATCTGTTCCAGGGTATAATAATATCAATTATTGTTTTCTCTTAAAATAAGAAACAATTAAAAAGAAGCTAAGGTATCACTGTGTCAAAATATATATGCCAACCAGTGTATATATGCAAAAAAAATTATAATAAAAAAAAAATTAAAAAATTCTATGTAATTTCGTATATATAAAGTATACACAATTACATAGGGGAAACAAATCTGACTTTCCGAATAACTGTTTTTATCATCAAAATTAAACAAAATATAATTTTTTACGTATATATACAATATATAGCGAGCATGCCTACACATTTGTAAATATGCTAAAGATTTCAATAGAATCTTATCAAATATTCCAATATTTAAAAAGGCAAAGATTTATAAAGAAGAAATATCTTCCATTTTTTTGGCTGGTTTCAAACGTATTTTTGTGTATTTATGTCCCAATAATGGAAGGGCATATACAAGTTGGTGATAAACGACTTTTGTATTTATACAAATAATTTTTAATGTATACAGCATTATTGCAGGTTATATAAAGCAGAGAATTTTCAAATACTTAATTTACTCTTTCCTGATGCTGCACAATCCATAAATATAATCAATAAAATTCTCTGCAAAATAAAAAAAAAATACGATAGTGCTAAAACTATTTCATATACATATAGACAGACGATTGCTGATTCTATTTTTCTGGCTGCCAGAACAATGGCAGTTAACTTGGCTTATCAAAGTTTTAAGTGCAGCCAAACGCGGGCAATTCTGGCCGAGTGCTGGGATTTGCCGACTCTCGAAACTCGGAATTGCAGCAATTGAAAAACCAGACAGTGCAAAAAGGCAAGTAATTCCCATATCGTTCTCCATTTTGAAAGTTGATGATGCCACCAAGTTTCATCATATGCCACTGACCCACATACGACAACGACGTTTATCACACACGCCATTCGCCCGCGGCAACGGCTAACTGCGGGGACAATAACCCCCCATCAGCAGTGGGACCAATTTCTACTAGACCCATTTGCCACTCGAATGGTAGAGAGAACTTTTTTCTGGCTATTATTAATTTTATCCGCACCCGCAACCATTGCCGCTCACCCTACTAAGTAGTTTCTGTTTTTTTGCCTCATCTTCATTTCCCGAGCTATTTCAATTCGTTGCGGCACATCAATTTTTCATGCCTTCCGTTGAAGCTCTGGTCAGCTCGGTTTAGTCATGTAATATATATATATATATATATTCATATACGTGTGTGTATTTGACCTATGTTCAGTGGCTTCAGCTAAAATCTTTGACAATCGGATATCAACTTTGCTTTACACAAATTATGAATTTTATATTTTGAATTCTTTAACATTTTTCGAAGTAGAAATACATAGAATTAGATGACCCAGGGAACTTAGAGACCCACGCCAAACCGCTGAATGAATGTCGTGTTACAGATTAGTTAAACTAAAATTTATGATTTTATGAAAGTAATGCTATTCATTGCAAAAAAAATATTAAGCTCAGTATTTAATTAAAAGAAATAAAGAAGTTCAAAAGTAAGAGAAAAGCGGATGTTTTGCATACACGTGAGAAAAACATGCATTTTTTGAAGTTAACGCCACAAACAGTCAAGGATTGCCATTGTGATTTGTTAAGCGTGCTGGCGAAAGTAAGATGAATCGGCAACAGAATTCGGTTAAAAACAAAGGGCATCTTCAAATTTTCATTTGAATATCATCGCATGAATCACATTACATTTCAGTTTCCATTCAATAGTTTTAGTTGGCTTCGATTTCGAAAAATCCTAAGGAATGTGTATTTTCAGATGGATATTTCCAGACACGTCAGTCTTTTACTGTGCTGTGGTATATTGTTTTTGTAAAAATACATGCAGCAGGCAGAATTGGGCATCTCCCAGATATATTTATATAATATAATATAATTTGATATATCTATGACCAACTGTCTAACTGTCTATCATAAACATAAGTATGGGGCTATGATGAAATAGTATGGTGACCAATGCAATGTCAACTTCCTGGCTTAGACCATATCTGGAAGAGGTAGATTAAATGTACTTAATTTGTCAAATAGATAGGTCATTTTAGATATCTCTCCCAATGCACACCAGATACAGAGACTTTGGGTGAAATACATTAAATAAATATATATATTTATATATAGTTGACAAATGATAAATTTACAAATATACCATGTAAACAATACATCGAAAACCAATATATAAAACTTGTAGTTCCATTATGCAATTTTTTTTATAAACCAACATTTTTTCTGTCTAAAAATGCTCTGTCATGCAGCTGTCACTTTTCATCAATAGCAACCCTCAGATAAACTCCTTATTTACGGCTATATTTCAAACATTTACATTATCTATGTGAATATTCAAATCAGTTTAATTACAACCTTTTAAATTCACATTTGCTCTTATCAATTGACATTATCTCTATCTTGAGTCGAGTACAACTACCGACACTAATTCGTCATAGGCGGCGTGTGTCATTTCGTACCGCAATCGTATTTCATCGTTATGTCAAAATGTAGGCAATCCCCGAACCGAAAATGCCCGAGATAACGCTATCTGACCATGTTGCCTGGCTCGTTTCCGAGACGCGACGCGTTCAGTAGACAAACGACTGTCAAGCTGTCACCATGAACACCCAGAGCCAACTCATTCACTGCGGCTGGCTACTGGTGTTGCTATCGCCGGTAAGTTTCCAAACGATTTGATTAGAGTCGAAAGAAAGCTTCTTCACTTGACAACTGCCGTCACAGCTCACTCTGGTTGCCGGCTATGGAGATCTTCCTCGCAGCCGCTTGACAGCCCAGGCGGAGCACAACTTGGCTGCCATAACGAAGCACGCGATGGTGCATGCCACAGAGCTAGTAGACAGCGTAGTTGATGATCTGCTCGTGCTGGACTCACAGAATCCCATAATACTCAGCTACTTAAGCAGCTTTGAGGCATTCCTTACCCATGACAGCAATCATACAAAGGAAGCGCTGCAGTCCTTCTATGAAATCATCGACGTCTACCTCGATGCAGATGCCGCCGAGAAGACCTCCAGCATAGAGGTCCAATTGATTGCACTCTGTCTGCAGCGCACAGGCTTCGATCGATGGAAGCGCACAATCCAAATGCGATCGAACCAGCTGTTCAAATCCTTTGGCAAGAAGCTGAAAAGGTATATGGACACCTTGGACCAGGAGGAGCGTCTAGGTGTAGAGCTGAGATGGAATTACGTTTCAGCACGTGGCGGACCAAGGAAACTGGAGAAATTTCGAGAATTTGTTAGTTGGCTGAGCAGATAATGAAGTCACGTCGATCCAACTACAGAATAGAAGATTTAATAATTTATTTCTAGTCATAAGATTTCTCACACATTACCTCTTCATTAACTTGATGTATGCATAGAGAAACGTAGAAAAACAACAAAAATTTTTGTGCGCAATAAATTGTTTTTATACCCTGTACAGATTTCTTGAAGGCATGTTGACTATGAGTTATATAAGCTACAGAATATGAAAGCTATATATATATACTACATTTATCATACACAGAACAAAACTGTCTTAGTTTTTGTATATATATTTCTTAAAATTCAACGATTTTAAAGAATAATATCTGATCTAAAATTGAAAAAAATATATATAACTATACCTACAGAAAACCCTAATAATTTCTTAAAATAGTAAGTTCTTAATAAGTATGTACGATCCATACTAAAGAAGAAGATGTAGAGTATCATCTAAGCTTAAAAAGTTTGAATCTTGAAAACATAAACGTCATAAATTGACGAGAAAGAAACAGTTACTACTAGATCTTTAAATTCGCATAACTGATATTTTACTCAAGTCACAAAAAACAATATTTCAAAATTTGAAGAGACTTAAATCTATTTTTAAATCAAATTTTATATATTTTACATTGTCATAAAAACACAAACGTAAATAAGAATTAAGTCTCTTTTTTTGATAACAGAACAATTATCAACCTATCAAATGAACGATAAGAGAGCGGCTATCGATCAATTGGGCGCAGTATCAATAAACTTGCAATTAGTTCAATTAAAATAATAAATATAAATATGAGAAAAGTCCTGCAAGATATTCTCAAAGAAGAAGAACTTTAATCACAAAACAAAACTCACTGTGCGTAAAACTATACTTGAAATACATATCCCTCAACTGGAAAATCCACACACTCTAAGTGCACGTGCACTCTGCCAAACTCTGCCGGAGCATATAAAAACAAAACTTTTTGCTGTGGCTGACGATGGCAATGAAAACTTTTTCATGAACCACAAGAAAAAACTTGTGAGAAAAATTATAAAACTGAATATGGAAGTAACAAAATTTAGACAAAACAACAAGAAAACATGAGCCTGGCAGCCAGAGAAGTATGATGATACTTTTTATGCTAGCGGAAACACAAAAATGCAGACAGCACCTCCCCGAAAAAGATGTAAAACTCCAGCTATATTGGAGACCTGAAATATAGCTGAAGGGACCGAAGAAAAATGGCTGCTGCATTTGCTGTCTGAGAGCTGACAAAGTGCTGAGTGCATTTACGACTTTTGCAGTAGCTTCTGTTCGTGCATCTGTCCAGCTTATTTCGCCTTCAGGATTCAAGGATATCAACGAACTGTTTCGCATTTGTCACAATTCCACGAACAATGGCAACAGAACTTTTAGATATGTCAGCGTATGCCATATACAGATATATAGTTATACGCTTTCAGTTAACAATTATGTGTATGATATATTACAGGAATATGTATATATATATGATATATTATAACCATAATACAATCCACATTATTTTCTTTTACTTCATTTTATTGCAAAATTTTTATTTTTTTTTTATTTGACAAAGGACCATACAAATACTCTTCTATCTATCTATGTACGTATGATAAGAATTTAGTTGATTTGAAATACGCAGGCGAACAGCAATCGAACCAACTTGACTGAAACCTGTGCAGAAACATTTCAATTATAGTTTATTCCTATACAATTGGTCATGATCTTGACTCACCTTTGTGCACATGCTAATCTTTGTTTACCTGTAACCCTCGTCTGTGGTGCAACAGCCCAAGCCGCAGAAGATACCAATTAGAAACGGTATGCAGCAAAGGCCACAAAAGAAGCAAACGGCTGATAGGGCTATCAAAATGGCAGTTCCACTTGCAATCGAGTTTGCTGCTATCTGATCTGGAGACAGAGTTGTCTTGTCGTTAGACCTGCCCTCCCTGAAAGCATTCATCGCAACTTCTTTAATATTTTTTACCACCCATATAACTACAAATTTTGAATTAAAAATTTAGAAAAATATTTTTTGTATTATTTAAATACACAGCATACTATTGATCTGAAAACTAAAAGTTTGAGGTAATTTTGATATAGATGATATATACTTTTAGTAGATTAACTAAAAACAAATAGACTTTCAAACTCCAACTTTCCATGTACAATCTTTAATATCATATAGTTAGATTGTAAATATATTCCTAATATTATTAATAAATTTAAATTACGCTTTAAAAATCTCTATAATAATCATATTATAAATTTATTAAAAATAATCAATAAAAACGAAATTTAAATCTTTCATTTGTTTCCATATGTGCTCAATATCTTATCAAAATCAAAGCATATAAATATACATATATACCTAGCACAATTCTGTGCATTCAATGCAAAAATTAAGAAGCTCAAAGTCAAGCACACTCTCAACTCCTTCTGGAGTGGAGTTTGTCGTGAAGTGACTTCTAATGATGCCTGGCGATCCACTCACAAAAAGTGCTCATAAACTGCCACACACACACACACGCACACGCATATACAATCATTTCTCTGATGGTTCGCAAAAAAAAAGAAAGAAGAAGAATTGTATACAAATTAATGAAATGCATTAAGGGAACTAGATGGGAATTGCGAGCTGGGACTTGGGCCTGGGTCGCCCGAGTACCTGCGCTCGTTAGCGCTTCACTCACACACTCACACAAAGACAGGAGCGTGAAGCTCAACCCTCTCCAGCACACACACACGCACACATTTACAAAGCACTCGCCGTTCTCATCATTATCATAATTTGAATAAACTCTGAGCGAGTTTTTAAAATATTCATGCGAGCTGAAAGATTTTCAAGTGTTCGCACGTGTGTGTGCATTATGTGATGCTTTCTATGTGTGTGTGGAAGTGTTTACCTTGTGGAGCGAGGATTCTTGATTATTATGAATGTATTTGTGCCCTAATGGCAACCCAGACTAACTGCTTAATAAACAAAGCCTCTATTTAAAATAAAAATCGAAAATACTTGCATTAATAATACGATATACAAACATATATATTAACTGTCAACAAACATTATAATTTAACGGTAATAACTGAATAATTATGCAAGACATTAAATACACGAGCAAAGTATAGGGCAGACTAAAAGGTATTATCCAGCTTTGCAATATTTTTATTTTATTTCAAGCATGTGATTTGTGCTCCCAGAAATATTCAACTTAATTGAAATTACCTTACCATGAAGTGAGCTTATTGAAAGCTTTAATTTACATAGTTTTAACAAATAGTTATTTTTTCCAAAAAAAAAACTTTTTGCAAGTTTTAATAAAGCTTTTTGAAGGGACTCAGACAGCTTATATTTATTTATTTTCAGTTGAAAAGGACAATATAAATATAAATAAGGACTATACTTATCTAGTTAGTATATCGAAATATAATAATTAAGCAAAATCCGCGCATACCTGCTGAAAATACCACTAATTTTAATAGGTGATGTGAAAGAGTCTGGAACTGTTGATTAAGTAAGGTGAAGTTGCCTAAAATTTGGTTTAAGCAGCTAATAATATTATGAGCGTAAAGCAGTCAATGACAGTTACGGTCTTTGCTGGAAAGCATGGCTAAAATAAAAATTGTAATGGAATGGATTGGTGAAATGGTAGATTTATTCGGAAATTTCATCAAGGATTAAGAATCTAAAAACTGAAAGAAATTGTACAATATAAGAATTGAAATTGATAGAGGACCGATTCACATGGAATGCAGCCTTTCATTGGAGAGACCTTTACTACTTAACATATTTATAATATATTTTTTAATATGTGTAGAATATTTTTTTTTTTGTGTTTTATTTGCAATCTGTCTTGTATTGATAATAAACAATCCATTGAACTCAATCCATATAGTTATTTTTTTAAATCTTTTTGTCTAACTATTTGCATCTCTATCAGGCAGGTCCATTACGCGAAATCTTTTTAGTCTCCTTAGATTATTTGTGTAGTTAAGCAGTCCTAGTGCTAAAATATTCTTATGTTCATGTAATCTATATGTGTATCTTTGTGTAATTTTATTTTTGATAAAAAGCATTGCTAGATCTTTGTGGATGTCATAATTGGTCATAGACCAAGGTGCATCTGTTATTGTTCTAAGTGGCATGTTTTGGTAACGTTGCAGTATTTCAATATTTGAATTGCTATCTGATCTCCAGAGCTGCAATGCATAAGTCCACACTGGCTTTGGGACGGCCTTGTATAATCGTATTTTGTTCGATGTTTATGTTTACTCATTTGTAAAAAAAGTTGTAAAAAGTATTGTAGTAGTATTGTAGTAATTTAAATGTTTTCTCTGACAAAAGATACTTTACACTTTATACTTTGGCTTAATTTGATGATCTTAGCACATCCTCGACAATTTTTAATATTTGCGGATCATTTTCCAAATAACATACATCTATACATCTATAAGTAAATGCTAAATAATATTAATAAATTTCAATTATAATAACAAAATTAGAGAAACCAAAAAAATAGACATTGCCTTAACTCTTAACAACATGTTACTGATAAAGAGTACGTTTTCCTTTATGCATAACTGATTTCATGCTGGCATTATAATATTCCCTACTAATAACAATATATACAAGTGAAAATATTGTGACAGGATTTTAATCTCGGCATTTGCCAACTATTCGAGGAATTAGCGTTAGTTTGTTAGGCAATTGCGAAGCGTTGCTAATGGCAGTTCGGCGAGCTGAATTCAAAGCGCCCCCGCCCCGCAACTAGCAAAGTGAATGTCAGGCAAAGCGAAAACGAATGCACATTCAATTCACACACACACACACACACACACATTTATATAAGCACTCACACTCACAACATAGTCATACACGTGGCTGCATGTCAAAGTGCAAAGTTTTGTGGCGCAAAAAAGTGGCTCAAAGCTCACGAAAAAAGTGAATGCAAGCGGGAGGGCGGAGGCGAAGGGCAGCGTCAAGAGGCAAAAAGCTGAGCGGCAGTCAAAAGCCCCGCTTTTCGATTTTCAAAGTTTCGTTTTGGCTGTTGTTGTTGTTGGCAACCCTTTTGGCTAAAGCAATTTTTACCTGACTGCCGCCTGCTGCACTTTCTACCTGGGCTAATGTCGAGGGGAGTATAAAATAAATGTAAAATGTTGGTTTTTGTTGTTGCGGTTGCTGCTGGGTGTTGAGAGTGCGTTTGGGTGTAAGCGAATGCATAAAGAAAACATGAAATGAAGTTTGAAGCATAAAAGGAAAGAACAGAGTCGAATTGGTGGTGTAAGTAAAAGTTTACAACTGAAAAGAATGTAATAGCCCTGAAAAAAAATCACTTCACTGAAATACATATGAAGAAAATCTGGGAATTACCAATGTCAAGACGATAAAAGGACTTTTCAATGTGTAGCAAAGATCTCTGAGATGACTATAAAATGAAAAGTCAAAGTTTTGTCAACTTGTTTGAGAGGATTTTAAGTTGATGTGATAATGGAAGGTAAAACAGAAGTGGAAAATAAAAATGTTCATAAATGAGAGTCAGTATACTGTAAGAGAGTGTATATACTGTACATATAATGTATGTGTATTAGAAATGCTCATATTCTTGGAAAATTTATGTATAAATTACAAACTATTCAATCCTTCTATTAGACTTTCAATCAAACAGAAAATATATATATATATGTTAATGAAATTGCAATTGAGAGTGGAATCGGGTATGCCAGACTAGGAGATTTTTTTTTTTTTTTTTTTTATATTTATATGTTTATTATTAACAAGCTTTCTGCTACCTTTAGTGGCAACTTAATCTAGTTATACATTAGAGACAAAAAAAAATATTTGAAATATTCAAATATTGTGTTAATGTTAATTATATACATGTGTGGACTAGTGTGTGATAAGGAAATATTATGTAGTCTCCGTCAATATGCAAGCTCTAATCGAACTTCCTTTATATATACAATGTAAAGTTGATACAAATGCTGTGTTTTGTAGGCCTTTGTCTTATACTATGATAAAAACATTCTTACAAACGCTTAGTCCAATATTTTTGAAAGTTTTTAATTGTGTCTCTATACCCAAACCTTAAGATAACTGGTTTAAGTTTAAAAAATTTGGGATTAGATTCAAGGCATCAAAAGGGCTCATAAGCAATTAAAATGTGTATACTTTTTCTGAACCCTAAATTCTCAAGATATACTTTAATAAACTTGTTTACAAATCAAAATATATCCGGGAAAAATTATAATAACGTAAAGAGCAATGTGTATCATCACTAGACAATAAGAAAAACAATAAAGTAGTCAGTAGAAGCGCCGACTGCCAACAAGATAAGACAAAAATAAAGTACAAAGAGGCTATTTCCCTACTACAATACAATGTTGACTGTAAATTTGTATATTAAGTTCCCAAATTGACAACATTGCACAGAATGTAATTGTCATCTTTGAGATGATATAGTAATAGTCGAGGCCAGGTTTGGCCCAGTGCTAAAGCGCACAAGCTGAGGTATAGATGGGGACCCTCGATTCAAATACACTCGAGATTTTTGTATATATCAAATAGGACTTATAAATATCTCTGTTATTTAATAATAATATTGTACAATTAAATAATAGTAATCTGGGGTATGAGTGAAGCATATAGGCTTGAGTTCTCTTGCTTAAACATTTTCTCACTTCTCGGCCCAGCTATGCCAACTACACTCTGTGATATTTCACAGTCATGTCTGCTTTAACAAACATATACGTTTTGAATGCCGCTTTCGCTGATTTTATATCCGGAAGAGCCAACACAATCATCATCATCATCTAAACTGCTGATCATTGCCCAGCCATCATCATATTCATTGGCACTCAAGCAATGCGGCGAAATAGCCGTCATAAACTTGATTGTAATAGTATAATTTTTTACGTAAAAAAAACACACAAACAAACATACAAAATAAACATCTTATGCGGCCTTTTTGGCCCAGTTTCGGTCTAGTGCAGGGTCCATCTGCCGAAGATTGCTTTGTTCCGTGTGCGAGTGCGAGTGGGTGTCTTTCATTTTCATGCAATTTTTATGGGCGCTCTATTCGTTGCTGTAAGTGAGCTTATTTATAAGCCAAAATCCAACGCCCTACAAACGCATAATCCGCCCCCATAGACCTTTCGTAAAAATTGTGACTCCTCCCACACCCCATGCCGAAAAGTTATTGTTATCCTTTTGTTTTAGTGTGCATCTTTTATACGCATATATATATATATATATATATATACTTTTTATGCCAACCTGACACGCTGACTATTCGAAATCCATAGCCATGGACTCTGCGCACTGCTTTTGCACGCTACACGCATTGATTCATAATACATAAATAAAAATATTGCGTATACGCAGCGTTGCCCTCACATACATTCCCATAAATTCTTATAAACGTGCACAGACACACACGCACATGCAATGGACGAACGTCCAGCCAGCATACACTCACATACACACACACACACACACACACACAAAGACGCCGAGTCATCAATCTTTTAGCATTTCACTTAGGTATACGAGTATTTCCGAATCGCCTTCTGGAACTTGCCCTGCTCCTCATCCCTTAGCATTACTTGCCCCTACTCTAGTCTCGTTTGCAGACTTCCTTTCAATATTTGTGCATAAATATTAATATTTCATGACCATGTTGATTTGTTTGCTCAGCGTCAGCCACGCCCCTCTCAATAAAGAACCTCCTTTGTCGCTTTTCGCGTTAGTTTTATTGCAGTTTTCGCGATTTTTGAAAGCGTTGATTAATTTTAGCTTATTTTAAATTTTCATAAGAATTCATATTAAACGACTCTACAAAAAATAGTAGAAAATGCATTTAATATATATATAAATAGATAAATTAAAAATATATCAATAGGAACTGACATAAAAGCTTTCTTCATTCATTCGTTTAAAATGAAAGCAAATTATTTTATATAATTTACAATTATTTCACATAAAAATTTAAGAGTTGAGGAATTTGACTTTTTCTGCAAAAAAAATTTGTTTAAAGCAAGAGAAAAAATTTAACGTTAGTAACTATTTTTTTATAGCTCTAACAATACTCATGATTACTTTCTGTAAATGTGTTAGCCAAAAATTAAATTCAAGGTGTGAATTAACCAAAAATACGTTTTGTCTTTAAATCCATGTGATCAGGCTATGATCGAGGAGTAATCGTAGGCATACATATTTTTCTCATCGTTCACCCTCTGTTATACGTAGCCGTAAATTTGACGTTTACAAACATTTTCAAAATTTATTTATTGTATTTTAAAATGCAAACTTAAGCTATCCTACTGCAGCCACTTGCTGTAGTTAATGTAGATCTTACAAATATTTAAGTTACTTGCCTACACCGCTCTTCTGAAGCCATCCTAAGCTGCTGATTCGTAGATCAAGATCAAAAAGTGTTCTTCTGTCCCTCACTTCCTTGTTGTTATTTGGAACATATAAAAGGAAATTTGTGAATCAGATCCAAGTCAACATTGCATTTGCTCTTTTACTCTCAATCGAGTTTGCCTTATATAACCAACCGTTAAAAAAAACAACGTCGAACCCATTATTCATATGATGAAAACTTTTTTAATTACCTCTTTTTTTCAAAAATAAATAATATACCTCAATTATTATTAGCTAATTTGTCATACGATTTGTAATGGCCCACTGTCAGGACCAAAAACATAGCCACTCCAGCATATAACGCAAAAGAAACACAAAACTGAGCAGAAGGTTATGGAAATCAGGACGCCGCCAGCAATGAACATGCCCAAGATTGAGTAGTCAATAACGTGGAATTTGGAGTGCGTTGACAGTTCGATCTCATGTGTACGCGAGGAAATGGTTGACATCAACAATTGTGCAATATATTCACTATTCATTTTTTTTTCTACTTTGGCTTTTGTAATTTTTTTATATATTTTGTTAAATATTTTATTAAACTAGAATTGTAAAGCATACTATATATATGCCTAGAGAAAAAGGTTACAGATAAGACCACAAGTTATAGATTATTCAGCTAATTCCGATATGTATTCGGATATGTTACAAATATCTTTAAATTATAAATTGCTCGATTATAAGAATTCTTGCTCTGAACTTCATGATCAAATCAGAGATCGGGATCGTCGGGATCGAGTTTTTTGGGACCCAAAACTGTCCCGAAACAATTTTCGGGCTGGTTGGGAAAGTTTCTCAAAAAGTCCGGGACAGTCGGATAAGAGTTTTATCCCTAAATCAAGGTGGCATGGTAAGAGATTCTAGAGATATGCTTATGAGTAAATGCGGGCCCCGGGATCGATATTTCATCTCAGAGCATATCTCTAGAATCTCTTACCATAATCTCATTAAGGAAATCCGGTTCCCCACTACCATCTCTAGATCAAAATATGATTCTATGACAACTATACACTTAAAGATCCAAATATGGAATAGTTTAGTCCAAGCTGTCCGCAAATGTCCAACATGGCCAAATCACAGCACATGTTGGCATTAGCTACGAATTATGGGGCACAGAAGTGCAGCAAAGGAGGAAGAGGCGTTTGGGGCATGAGAAACAGACAGGACATCAGGACACACTTGAAAAATACAAACGACACATTTTATTGATGTTAATTTAATGCAAGAAATAAAACAGGCGGCGCTGCAGCGAAAATAAAAAAGAAATCCAAGCCAAGCCAAGCCAGGCGCGACCGAAATAAAAGATTTGCATATAAACAGGCGTCGATACACATACACACACACACACACACAGTCATACAAACTACGCGGACAGACAGCGGCATTCGCCAAACACATTTGCATAACAGACGGGTCCCGAAACTGTCATTGCCAAGGTTTTACATCCGCTTTCCGCAATCATCGTCTGTGTCCTCGACTGGGCGGTGGGGAGAGGGGGCGCGGCACCCCGCCCATCAATAATATTTATGGCGTCGACTCATTCTCAAAATGTCCGCACGACATATGCAAGTGGATATTGCTCTATTTTCAAGTGGATTCCTTTCCCCAATAATACTCTCGTAAGCGAGAAATGAGAAATAAAAAGAAATATGTAAAATGCCTCCAAATGTTCGAAAATTCGTTTGTGCCAAAATTTATTGGTATGTGTAAATAGCCCACAGACACATTGAGGGTATTCCCACCCATTTCCGCGCTGCACATTAACATTTTAATATAATTGCAAATATTTAAATCGAATGCAAAGTGTCGCCATTTTATATAAATATATATATTTATTTATAGCATGTATGTGTGTGTGAGTGTGCTTCAATATTGGCAGCAGTAATTTATGTCTATTTAGTAATGCAAACCAGTAATGCATCATAGCTTACATGCGAGATAAAATATTGAAAACAATTTAAGCGCATAGAAAATAAGATGACAAATTCATAGAAATTATATCAACAGAGCGGAAAAGAAATTAAAATGTTAGAAAGTTATTTCTATTAGTGTGAAATAACAATTTTAATTTATAATTAATTTCTTTTGTTATAAGTATATGCTAACTTTACTTATTGGAAATTAATAACAATAAGTCTAGAGCGAAAAATCACAAATTTTTTTGGAACAAAAGCCATCTTTTCTATAAGATTTAAGCTAAACCGATTAAAGCCTCAATTTGTGGTAAAAAATATATTTGAAATCTGTTTTCAAACTGACTCAGTCAAAGCTCGTTTGCAGCCTAAATTATTATATTGTTCCAGCATCTATTGTCTAAACTGTAAGTAATAGAAAGAAAATAAGATGATTAAAGTGTATTAAGTAGCACTGAGTGCATCCTCATGATAATAAAAACTAAAAATCATCTTTTGTAACATATTACGTAAATTATTTGCTGTATTTTCTGATGCAAATATTTTAATAAATCTTGGTTTTATTAGTGCTTAAAACCATTTTCTCAAGCTAAGACACAATATAACGTGTTACTTTCAAGATTTCAGGAAGCTTTCTCAAATAATCAGCTAATGGTAAAATATTTATTGTATTAATAAATTCCAGCGATGGATTCATATATATTTGAAGCATATGTAAACTTTACGAGTAATGTAAAGATTGAGCTCTATTTAAAAGTTGTTAATAAAGCAATGAAAGTACTATTTTCTGGAATGAATGAAATTAAGTGTTTGCAAGGTAAGACATTTGTACAAGCAGTAAAGAAAGTTTTCCCTAAGACTTTTGACTAATAATTAAGTAATGTGTGTGAATATTTGAAATCATTTTAGAATCACTGGAATTTATGTAAAAAATAAAATACAATTAAAAAACTGTAAAATGAAAAAAAAAGTGCAATATTGCTGACAGACACTGAACCCTGAATATAGTAGATTATTATTATACGTATAGCACTATATGTAAACCCTTTCCACAAATGCGTGAACTTTTCCTATACACAGGATGTCTCCAGTGAAGCGCTATAGTTAACTACATTAACTTCAGTTGCCTTTTTATTTATGCTAACTAAAAATCTAGAACTAAATATATGCCGCCACATGCTTAATTATTCACTTCAAATACAAGATAGTATGAATTCGAAACAAAGCTAAAATTCCTAAAAACCTATTCAAGGTTGCATTTCATATTAATTTATATGCTTTGACTAACCCTCATTGAGTTTCAGCTTACTTTAAGCCTAAGACTTCATGCCCATTTATGCATTCATACACATTTATATATAAAGATATAGTAACACGATAAATTATTTACTTAAGTCACCCACTAAGCCTGCTGTTGGAGCACAAAGCAGACATTGCAGCCATCAATTCTGTGAGAGAGAGGCCCAGTGCAGAAGTATTCCACACACTTTTGATAGATCTGCAGGCATGCAGCGCATGTAAACATCGGCTTTCAGTTAATCAAATTAAGTGCAAGTTAATGGCGGTACACGAAAACCACCACCCACTTATGCCCACAGCCCCTCGCCCAACCACATTTTAAGTTCGCCCTCATCTGAAGACTTATTGCAGAACATCATTCGATTTTTCTCGGCTGCTTGAGTTGGCGCTTTGTTTGCGTACTCGAAAATGATGAATAATAAATTGCTAATCATAAATATTGCGAAATCAGGCGATGAAGTGAGCATTCAGCGAACGCTTGGGTCGCGTGAAAAATGGAGGTGGCAACCAGCCCCGTTTCCTGGCAGCTTCGCGAGCGAGCTGCTCTATATAAAGCAAAACAATACGAAAAGTACACATTGTTAAATTGAAAGGAAACAAATGTAAAATTTATACAGCTGCAGCGTCGAGTCTGGACCTGCCCTATAAAATCTGCTCATGCAAAATCAAAGATTACTTAGCATCCTTGTAAATGGCGGCGGGCTAGAGCTGAAAAAGCTGAAACAGAAGTTCAAGCTGAAGTTCGAGTTGGCTGACGTGGCAAGGACGACTCTCTAATGGTCTACAAAGTTTGCCCGATTTGCCAAAGGCAAAAGCGGTTTTTCTGATTCTACTACTCTGTGTGCATTTGAAAAGGTTAAAGAGGTGTTTTAGACTGTTCATTTCATCTCTATAAATAGTTTAATCTCAGAGACTTTTGAAGCTAAATATTGCGAACTGACTTTAAATTCTGGATATATTGCACCTTTTCAAAAGAAGACGAAGTTTATTAAACTTTTTGATTTATAAAGTAATTCTTATAGAGAATACATAATATTAGACATTTTAGTTTTTTTCAATATGAAAATATGAAAAATGTAGTATATAAACCGACTGTAAGAAGAAAGCTTAGTAAAGCATTTATTTAAGCGATGAAGAAGCCCTAAATATAACTGCAGCTTGAAGCTAGGTACAGGGTATGTGCTAGTCGGTCACTCGCAACTCTAGCACTCTTGTTTTCTTTGCATTTGCATTAGTAGAGGTTTTTTCAGCTTGCTGCGTCGATCTATTTCACAGCTTTAATATCTAAAGGTTTAGTATAGCCTTATGTACTGTAATTAGGATTTTATTTTGTGATAATATACTAATGTTAGATGAGACTCACAAATTCTCAATTTCTTCTTTAAAACAAAATGACCACATGACTAGCTGGAAGACTTGGTTTAAATTTAATGAATTCCTGATTCTCTTCTCAGCTTAGAGCGGAAGCTAAAAAAAGGTTTTCATATAAAGAGTGACAGCCACATGGTAAGGACCTTAGATTATCCTGGTATATTTAAAAACTTTGATTTGGACCTTAAAAATATGTATAAAGATTTTCAGTTGACGAAAACTGGTACTATAACACTAAAGTGGGTATCATGCCGAATCTCTGCCTCCCCTAATAGGCTGATTAAAAGGCTGTCTAAGAGTACTTTGGAGAATATACTTCATCGATCTTTAAAGTTATAAATTTGGGTAAACCTAACCAATAGTTCTTAAATTCAAATTGCAAATCTGTAGAAAACCTGAACAAATACAACTATATATTAGATAAAGATAAAGAAGCAAGAAAACTGAGAAATTTGTCGATTTTAACAAATTTATCTACTACAAATTTGTCGATTCTAAAAACCAGTTTAAAGCCCTAACAAAAACTATATAAATATATTACTTCGTAAATTTGATATCATGCACTCCCTTTCAGGCATTCGTATAGACATAATTAATAGTCAAAGCTTTGCTGATATACACAATTTGACCTCAACTCATATTTAAAGCCACAAGCAACCAGCCACAACGGCGATTAGTCAAGTCAGAACGCAAAATCGTGCACCGACTGTGGTCGACGCTGAGCCATTCTTATCTGACAGCAACAATTAGGAAACAAGCGGTCTCTTGGCTGGCCCCAGTACAATGCCATATGCACACACACACACACACACACACACACCCATTCGGCTGTTAGTAATTAGCGCTCAAAATCAATAGATTCTGAATTGGTGCAAGGATTGCAATCAGAATGGGAGTTACGTGTGTGCGCCACACAATATGCCATTGCGATTGTTTCGGAGCAATCAACACAAGAGTCCAGGGCCAGCAGCAGCTGACAAGTTTCTCATGAGGCGGCCAAAAATGCTGGCTAAAAATCACAACGGCCATTGGCCAGCCAAAATGTACTAAAGTCAAGTGCAGCAGTCGGACGATTGTAGTCACAGTTCGTTAGCCCAGCCGAGAGGTAGTGTAAAAACTTGGCAATAAAAGCAACCAGTTTCAGTAGCAGTAAGTTGTGAACTCTACTACTTACTTCTATATATAAATATAGGTATATATATCCTGCATTTGAAATCGCCGACAAAGCGCTTTTAATTAAATTTCCTGTTCGATACAAGCGCAAAGCATTGCCTACTTTTGTGCGGCCTGCAAGAAACTGTTGCACACACACACACACACACACAAACGCATAGAAAGAGAGGGGCACACTTAACCACAAAACGTTGACTAAAACAATGGCAACAATAACACCAACAGGCAGCCAAGCAATTTGCAGCATCTCACCAAGAAACAGCTGCGCACATCGAATCCTCAACTAACAAGAACAAGACAGTAAATGATTTTAAACCAATAGCCGTTCTTTTGATGTGCTTTCTTTTTCAATTAAAAAACTAGAACGAAAATAAAACAAGCCAAAATATATTTTAAAATATTAATTTTCAAGAAATTACTGCATATTGAAGAAAAATGTACAAATATTAATTTTTATATAAATTAAATTCGAATCATTTCTTGACTGATCGATTGCAATATAGTTATACAGAGGAGGCTTTGTGGATTCATTAAAATCATTCAAGCATTATCCATCGTTAGCGAAATATAAAAGCTTCTTTGATTTGAAAGCAATAAAAATAGCTGAAAGTATTTAAAATCAAATTTAAAATACTTTTTTTTTTTTTTTTTTTTTGCTCTAAATTTGCAACTGTCGTATGAGGACATCAAGCGAATTAGTTGATAATTGATCGTATTATATACGAAGTCAGTAGGGTTCTTATACTTATGTGCCTACGCATACCCCACTGGTCTACGTAGGCTACATATGAAATACCTGGGGAAATAAATTAAATACAGTTAACAAAAAAAAACTTAAAAACATTAAACAAAAAAATTATTATATAAAATAAATTAAATAAATTATATAAATTAAATACATTTTAAAAAAAATAATTAAATTATATAAGAGAAAATTTATAAAATAAATGACATAAATAAAATAAGTTGGTAAATTAAATAAATTAAATAAACAGAACAAATTTAATAAATAAGCGGAATTAACTGAATTAAATAAATTGAACAATTTAAAAAATTTAAGAAAGTTTAAAAAAATATATTAAAAAATGTATTAAATAATTCAAAATTTCACAAAACAAAAGTAAGAAAAGTAATCACTAGTTAATTGGGCTATTTTTCTCAATAATAGCTTAACAATACTATTAGAAAAATCTTCAAACTTAGCATCAACAATATATTGAGTTAAATTCAATTTGAAATTTAATTTAAATTGTCTTGATATAAGTTCTCATAGCTGTCTGCTAAGTGTATGGTTGTAATCATGTCTTAGTCGCAGCTAAAGTTCAAATAACAAAATATATAGCAATACAATTAACAATTTACAATTTTCAATAATCAAAGACAATGGCAAATTGAATATAGCCCCAAATAGGGTATTTAAACCACGATGCTGAGCTACAGCTGCTGTTGCTGATTCTGCTGCTGTGGACAACAAAATGGCGCTGCGAATTGTTAGCGCATAGAGCGGAAATGCAAGCTGAGTTAGCTGCGTGCTGTTGTTGTTGTTGATCATGTTGTTGTTGTAGCTACTGTTGTTCATAGTGGCATGGCCCATGAATATTCATGGTGGCTGCCGGGGCAGTCATTCATTCATTCGTGATTTTACGCAACCGGCTACAGAGCAGCAACAGCAACAGCAGCAGCCGAAGCAGAAGCAAATGCAGAGAAAACGACGGCAGACAAAACATGAAAGCAAATAAATAAACAAATGTCAGCAGCGTCGGAGGCGAACGCCAAGAAATTGGCGTGAAAATAAATCAAGAAACAAATTGGAAAATTTGTTATTTCGCCAACAGACAAACGGACGGACGACAACGCCAACGACAAGCCAACTGAAATAGTTTCCAAATACATTCATAATACTCTAAATACAAAGGACAAAGAGCGCATTTGAAATTCTATTGAATTGCGTGCGTAATCAAAATATCGATATCAAATATATCGAGGTCTCGATTTATGGGTAGGAGCAGCTTATGAATTTACTATCTAAGTATGTTTAGTGTAAACGTAGTTGAGAAATTACATATAAAGAGAATAAAAATAAATTCGATTCGCACGCTATTTAAAATAATCGATATCAAATATATTGAGGTATCGATTTATGGGTAGAAGCAGCTTATAAATTAGTTATGAAAATTATGTTCAGCGTTAATTTGGCTTATAATATTATTCATATATGATATACATGATCGACATTTTACAAAATCGATACCAAATATATCGAAATATTACCTTGTCGGTAGAAGAACTTAGTCAATTAATTATCTGAGTATATTCAGTGTGAATGTATATTTAATGTAAAGGAACTTTAAGTTTATATAATTTCAATCGATTCACAAGCGATTTAAAATATATATTATTTATTAAGGTAATTCGATTCATAACCTATTTTATATAAAAAAAACATTAACATTTACTCTGTTTTGGAAGTAGTTTACAAATATCGATAACAAATATATCGAAAATTTATTAACTGGAGAAGCACATAAATTTCCAGAGCATTTTCAGTTAGGTAAACTAGTACAATTTAAAATTAATTTGTATATAATAAAAAAAAAACACTGTACTTTTGTTTTAAGCATTTTACTAATATCGATAACACTAATATCGAGAATCTTTTAGTAGGGAAAGTAAATAGTATAGCATTATACAATAGACAGAAAGTTGGGAATGGAACTAACTGCAACTGGTGAATAATACGATGAGAGTGTGCCACCGAGTGAAGGCCAATTAAAATGTCCTTAAGGCAGTTTTGCAATTTAATTAACACGCAAAGCAGAAAATACAGACGAGTCCTCAATGGAAGGACTACCTGAAAGTATTCCGGCTGCCGGACAGCAGCTGAAATTGGAACTGGGCGCCATAAGAGCATAAAAATCGTTTATTTAATTGTAAAATATACATATTTAAATAATACCCATTAAAATGCAGCAGCAGATCGCTCGCTTAAGCCCACGCCACGCCCCACCAGCCACCGCCCATCAGCGAGCATATCAGCTGCCGAAGGTAATCAACTGCCAGGAGAAATGCTGTGTAAAAAAAAGAGAAAAGTATAAAAAAACAAACAGTTTTTAATGTTGGCCATGTGCGCGAGGGCAACTGTTTCGCCTGGAAATCGAAGTCTCGCTGTCTGAGTGTCTGAGTGTCTGGGAGTCTGGTCAGCCCTTTGTCCTGTGCTTAAGTGAGGGCATTTACTTTGAGTGCGCTGCGCTCATTTAAATGCAAATTTAAATGAAATTTTAATCCATTTTAAGGACTGTGTGTACTGTACGCAAAACCTTTTGATGTCGCCGCCACCCCCACAACTAGCAGCAGTCGACTGCCAGTTCGAACTGCCAGACCCTCCCAATCTGACCCCAATCTGTATACTCCAAACTGATTATAATGAGCTGCTCTTAATGCTCCCATTCGGGTCGCATGTAAGTAACCAAATGGAGCAGAGATTGAACAAGTTGCCCAGCTGCTGCTTATCATAAAAGCCGACTGAAATATTTGAAAGCCATTTTATTTCTTTTAATAAAAATAGCTATCCTCTATGCCGGCTGCCGTCTTGATCTCCCTCCAGCGTTCAGCCATGCTGCGATCGCGTGGCGGCTCAAACAGCTCCGCCTCCGGAGCCGGTACGGGCTCCGGCTCCATATCCGATTCCAGATCTATTTCCAGCTCTGGCGGCGGCGTCGCAGACACATGTTTGACCAAATGAAAGTCGCAGCGCTTGCAGTAGAGTTCCGAGCGATCGCGCGGCTCGAACTTGCGATCGCAAATGGCGCAGCTATTGATCGGCAGGCGGCAGCGGGTGCAGCGATGTTCCTGCGTGGACAGCTCGTTCCAGAAGCATCTGCTGCAGCACTTGCTGCACAAATACAGCCTGTAGTCGACTTCGCTCATCTGCAATTGTAATTTTACTTATAGAATCCTTATGAAATTTTCCCCTTTTCTTACGTTTTTTAAATTTATCAAAAAAAAAACAGTTACTTGTCAGCAACAGTTTGAGACTCGATCTGTTCGCGCTGCTATAACTCTGAATTACATTTTGAAACAAAATTAATGGGCTGCTTTATTATTTTATATTGTAAAGTCGACAGTGCCATATTGTATCCAATTACCGCATTATTATGATATATTTAAAGCTCAACCCATTGATGATTGCAGCCGAGTAACTGTAATCTTAACCAAATTATGCTCAACTTTAATGCCTCATTTGTGCCGGGGCGTTGTCTGCTGAGGTTTATATACTGTTTGTTCATATATGTCCTTTAGAGTCCTGCCATTTCGTTGGACTACATATTGATTGCCTTTTCAATGGCTTTATGCAAAATGCACCCACACACGCACGCACGCACACATATACAGCTGCAGCAGCATAATTTACATCGCATTAAAAAAGAGAGTAATAATAATTTATTGTTGTTGTTGTTGCTGCACAACGAAAACATATTTAAAACGACGTTTTCATGCTTGACGAAGAGAGAGAGGGAGAGAGAGATAGTGAGAGAGAGAGAGCGAAACTGGATCGCATAATAAACGCTTTATATGATATGTGCATAAGCCAAACCAAATTACAAATTATAAATAATTTAATGCACCAGCGACAACAAGGACATAATAATAAAGCTCTTAAAATAGTTGACTTTTTGTGAAACTGCTGTTAAACTATTATGTGGCGATTCCAACTTAAAATACAAAAGGCTTTCGCCATAATAACCAAAATTTCGACTTTAAAGCTTTTATTTGCCTATGCTAAGCAGATGAAATCAAATATTTTATATTTATTACAATTTATTACAGTTTTATTGAAATTTTCGTCACTTTGTAATGTTTAAAAGAAGTAGATCCATACTCTGATGTATGAGTAAGCTTGTGGTTATATGGAATTCAAGTATTCCTTATATAAAATATTATTTGAAAACATTTGCAGCGAACACTTTATTCGCATCCCATAAAAGCCTAGGAATATTAATTTGATTTTATAAATTTTTGATATATATTGAAAGAAAAGTGAATCAAGCAAAAGTAGAAAATCCTGATTTAGTAACTATTAAAGAGACTTGGCTTTTGACGTGCTGAATCAGAAACAGAATAGCTAGCAGAATAGTTTTCGAGATATTTTAACACAAAAGCAGCTCTTTTTGAAGTTGTTAACATAAATATATATGTATATAATACTAATAATATTTTTAATAAATTTTATTAATTGAAATTTCTTTACCTAACTATATATATTTTTACATATTTTTTTATTTTTTAAGCAAATGAGTCTTAAAATCAAAGTTAATTTTTTTTTTTATTTTATGTTGTTTTTTGAGAATGTATTTTACTATGATTTAGAGATGGACGTCGGGATCGGAATTTTCGGGACCTACTATGATTAACCTGACTTTAATCTACCGATTTTCTTACTTTAATATCGCCAGGTTTAGTTACTTAATTACTTAACATTAACGTTGTTAAATTTCAGCTATTGACTTAAAGTACAGTCACTCCCATAAGTATGCAGCAGCAAGACAATCAAAGCTTGAGTCCAGCCAGGATGGCAAGCTCGGAAGACAGTACCGAGTCGCGGACAGCATCGACCGTGTCTTTGGTGCCCCCACACCTGAAAAGCACACCAATGAATTCGGGATCTAGAGTAGGGCCTGGTCTCTTGCTCTTTCCGGGCACTGCCCAAAAAGCGGATCAAATGAAATTCAAAAAAATAGAAAAATCAATTGGAAATCTAAGTGAGGACCATGCGGCTCTCAATCATCGTAAGCCGTACAGCATTCGCAGCTTTCGACGACCGCCGCTCTGGCAGCCACCTCCAATCAAGACTGAGGAGCTGCATCAGGAGCCGCTTGAAGAGAACGAGTTGCAGCTGCAACGACACGCCTGCGTGGCAAAGCTGCAAGCATTCATCATCGAATTCTTGCAGGGATCCTCCATACATGGCTTCATCTATTTGGCTAAGTTTGGACTCAATTTTGTGGAACGGTAAGTTTTTGAAAGAAACCCCTGCTGTGCTGTGAGTGAGCCTAGATATAAGTCACTGAATCGTTAAAGTCTCCAGCTGTTATTGACGCATTGCAGCAACAGTTTTTTTTGGCTTTGCTGGTCTTTTAGGAAAGTTAATCTAATTTGTATGAATCAACGGATGTTAGTTGAGGTCTACATGGAATTAACTTACGTACAGTTAGTCACATTCAAAATATACAAGCATTGTAGACAGTATTTGCAGTATAATACATAGAAATATTTTCTCTAGACTAAGTGCCTTATCAGCAATCAAACAAAGAGTTAAACATACCCAGCATTAATAATACCTGGCAAAAAATATGAGGTTCAGTAGCTAGTACAGACCGGGTTTGCTTAGACCAAATGCATTTAAATCCTTAACAAACTTATATTTTCCATAACACCTAGAAGAATTCATATTAGTAAGAATCTGGACTTATCCGAGTCAAGTTTTTATCTGTCAAATTAAAACCCTTCTCAACATTTTCTATTACTACATGTTGCATGTTTCAAAATGCAATTAAAGTACATTGACAAAAAAAAGACCTTTTATCAAAAATTATTGTAGCTAAGCATCAATTTTTTTAAAAAAGATTTGATGACTGATTGAACTGAAAACTTTTGAAAACTTTCCCTGCAATTTTGGTCGAGGACTTTTACCTTGCAGTACTAATAGATTATCAATAACGCAGTCAATGAATTATGACAAAAATACTAATAAATGCAGAAAGATAATTCTTTAATAATACAAATATAAAATGATAAACAAAATTTTTTATGTCAGCCATAAATTTTTGTGCTGAGCAAATAATTACACAAGCTAACAAAATTTGATAGAATTTACTCCGAATCTATTTACTTAAAATTAATATTTAGAATATCAATATCACGTCTGTGCTTTATTATTTTCATACTCAGATAATACACGTCAAACACATTTAGAAAAGTAAAGTGTTTAATGCCTGGTTACTAAACTCTGTTGACCTGTTTTATTCTGTCTTTCGATTTTTTCGTACTCTCTCATAAACTCTTTAGTTGCGGCCGCTATTAAAGCGCAAGTTTACAAACTTTTTTAATTACACCCACAATCGAGCAGTATTTTTCTGCTGCTTGCTTTCTTTCAGTGCGAAGCACTTTCATTCAATTAATTTCCAAACGAAATTCAACTTAAACCTAAAAACTTAAATCTCTAGAAAAACTTTCATCCCGGCTTACCTTCGTTTTGGTTTCGAATAGGCTTTCGATTTCCTGGTCTAAAAGTGAAAACTAAACGCCACAAAACTCTTAAGTCAAGGGTTTAAATTATTCCAGAGCTTTCGCACGTGCAGCCTAAGCCAAACATGGCGATTATAATTCCGATCTCGATGCCATATGCCATATGCCATATGCTATATGCCAGGGCCCAAGGGAAAGTGCGTGCTCCACTCACTCTGCTGAATGAAATTAGACATGAGCAACAAATTTAGTTGCCACATCTTTCTGCTTTGGGGGAAGTAATATTTTTTGCTGCTGGAATTTGTATTTGTTGTATTTGGTGCGAGAGAAGCGGCAACGCAATAAATCCTGAAAACTGACATGACATGACAAACAGGATTACACGGCATGCCTGGCAAGGCTTAAATTGGTAACACACTCCACTCCAACTGGCCAAAAGCGACAGGCGGCAGGAGGCGGTGGAACGTCGCTTGGCATGTGGGAAATGTTGGCATAACAAAAATGGACCACAGTCAACCAGCAGCTGAGGGTTAATTAGTGGATAACACTGCCAGACTTTAGCCAGCTCCTCTTGCCCCACGGCGCAGCTCCATTACAATTTTTGTTAGTTTCCTGATTGCCAGTGACAGGTGTGCCCCTTCGCAAGGGCAAGGCAAGAGTTTGTGTGCAGCACGCGAAGCTCGGCTCTAATTAATACAATATAGCCCACCCCCAAGCGACTAAATGATTTGTGCTGCCCACAATTTTATTTATTCAGGCCCATTTTTATTTCTGCACTTCACATTGATTTATATTTACGTAGACCGCAAATAAAAATATAAAGCAATGACATGTCAGTCGGGTATAACGGACTAAGCTATGCTCTGCTCACTGTGTAATTGCGAATCAAATAAAAATTTGATAAAATTAGTTAATCAATAATCAGAATATTCGTTTCTGATGGTTTTTGCTAAGTCCTAAAACTAAACCAGAATAGTTCAATCACATGAAGTTTTGGATTCTAATCTATGAGTACAAAATATACATTGGTTTGGCTTCATTCAAGATTATTTTAAATTTCAGATACAGCTGCTGTTTCTGAAAGAGCTACTCCTCCTCTCTGAAAATCTTTTTTAGAATATGGTTATCCATAAGCCAATAGCTGTCTGTCACCCAATAACTGGAATAATAATAATGGCTATATGATATAGAACCTTATGTTGTCTGATTGTATTTAACTTAGCATTGTCATAACTTTAGCCAATTCATTGAAATTTATTTCTTGTAAAAACAGAAAAACAGTATAGTGCAAATTCCCAATATCAATATTTTCTGAATATAAACGAAAAGCTTAAAAGCTTCTGAATATAAACGAAGAGCTCAGATCTTAGGCACGGCATTTCTTTTAGCTAATATATAATGTATATCAATCTGATCATAAAGATCGAATATACTTTGGGTATATTCGTGTATAGTGACTATACCAAGAAATCTGTTATATATTTGCTATGCTAGTTACTTTCCCTATATGATATATATATACTTACAAGAAACATGCATAAAATAAGTAAAATTTAGAGCAAATTCAATTTAGTTTTATTTAAGTTTTTTTTTTAACTTTTAATAATAATGAGGATGCTCTCAGTGCTACTTATTGCACTATAATCATCCTATTTTCATGATATTATATTATTTAAGTTTCCCTGTTAACAATAGAAACAACATCGATTGGCTAATGATTTGGTTAAGTAACTCACTTCGTTGGCTCAAGGAAAGGAGTTAAGATCCTCTGAGTTTTGAACGACTGCTGCCTACATTAAGTTTAGTAAACAGATCATTAATATAATAAGAAGTCAAAAATAACCATTGACAATGCGTACTAGTTTATAGCCACTGGCAAGGCATTAAAATCAACGTGTAATGCATAATATTTTTGATTTAAATAACCCTCAACGGGCTTAAGGTTCGCAGTGGAAATATTTCAGGTGAAAT
The DNA here is from genome assembly GCA_035045545.1 of Drosophila gaucha. Lineage (NCBI taxonomy): Eukaryota > Metazoa > Arthropoda > Insecta > Diptera > Drosophilidae > Drosophila > Drosophila gaucha. The sequence continues at coordinate 6,580,591 of JAWNOY010000375.1, forward strand.
ATGCATAAATCGCTGGAGTCTGTGTTGCTGACATGTGATAACCTCAATTCCGAGAGCGTTGTCGTAGCAACTGGAGCAGGGGCTCAGTGGTGTTTATGTTTGGAGGGGGGATGGGAGCTAGGGGTATGCGACTGCATAATCCGGAGTCGGTGCCGGAATCAGAGACCGAGTGAAATACGCAAATGCATGTGCAATGCGGATGCTTTTTAGTGAGGATTCCCAATGTGGCGTGTGCTAGCAGAATATTGGAGATGCATTCAGTTTTTCGGTTGCATTTGGTTCAACAATGGCTTAATCGCAACCAGAAATAGTTTATTTAGCCATGAGTTTATTGAACTTGAAGTGGAGTATTTGAATGAGAGAGTTTACTTCTAATATCTAAAGCCTAAAAGCACCTAATCTTTTGATAAATAAAATAAATCTTTAGATACTTAAGCACTGCTTGTCAATCTCCTTTTAAATTAAACTTTTGTATTTTCAACTTCATCAAACTTTTTTGGAGTAAAATTCTTAAATAACAATATTCAAAAACATTTAATTTGAGCATTTCTATATGTGTTTCACTCTTGAGCACTCACACCATTGGCAGAGTCTCGTGCTTCACTGGGCTCCATTCACGCACAAATTGTATGCATATGAGTGCCAAAAGATGATGAAACAAAGCAAATCTCTGGCTGACAGACAGCCAGACTGACGAGGCGAGACTGACGCACACGATATGTCCAAAGAATTTTAGCAGGCAGACATTTTCAAAGCCAGAATTGAAGAGAACAAAAATTCCATGTCTCGCCATAATAACAAGTCGTTTAGGAATTCATATTTTAGGTATGCTCAACTAGTAGATGTCCTGCAGGAAGCTAAAAATTAAAAGAAATTTACAAGCAATACTCATTAACTACTCAAAATACATATATCTAAGTCAACATTAACAATTCAATATTTTTAAGCAAAACATCTACTTAGGATAGTTTTGTTTAGATATATTATTGTTGAATAGATATATTTTGTATTACTATTAAATTTCAATGTCATGCAGATTGTTGAAACTAGTTAATGTTTAAGTTTAGTTTGGCTTAAGTTAGGATTCAGCTTTTAATAATAATCAAGCTCACTTTAACTAAGGTTTATGTATGTATGTAGGTTTATGTAGTATAAGCTTAGCCCCTGCCACCCAAAAGCTTAGCACACATTTAAATAGAGCAGAAAACACAAAAGATAAAAGAAAAGTTTTTAGTATCTTTAATCTTTATATACAATATTTAACACACATTTAAATAAAATAGAAATAGCTAAAATAAACCGAAAAAGAAAACCTAATACAAAGGAGAAGAAGATTTCTGTATTAACATTTTGTCTTAATATATTTGATATATCGACAATTTATCATAAATATTTAAATATTATTTTCCAATAAAAACACAGTCTTAAAAATTAAAAAAAAATTTCTATTTATATTTTTCATAAATTTTAAACATAAATAAAAATAAACTCATCTGTGATGCTTTTTCAAAACCCCTAATGCATATCCAAATTAAGTAACGCCTTATCTTTAACAATAATAAATATTTCTAGTCCACATTCACACCTAAGTATACTCTATATACCCTTTCTAGGAAAAGCTACCCAAAAGAGCTGCTCAAATGTCAAATTTTTCAGAGCTGTGACAATTTAAAGTTAGAAATGATTTGGGCAGGAGCGGAAAACTCGTAGCATTTTCCTAGCGAAATGTTTGAAAATTAAAAGCCAAGTAGCTGTTACAGCAATGAAGTGCCCACATACAGAGCTCTATGTGTGTGTGTGTCTGTGTGTGCGAGTGTGTGTTGACAGTGCTGAAGGCTTTATGAGCCATTGCTGGCGTCAAAATGTCATCATTGTGCGGTGCGGCGCTAGCAAAAGAGAGATGCTTCGAGGATTTGCCGGCTTTTGTCAGACTTGTTATGGCTACTCTTTCTCTATGTGTCTGTGTGCGTGTGTGTGTGTGCTTGGCAGAGTGTTGTCTTAGTGATGCGTCCATTTTGGCTGTCGTCGCACTTGCACCAAATACCATAAAAATCGGGCGCCTGCAAAGGGTTGGCCACGCGTCGCCTGTGTCGCCTGTCGTTCATTGACTCTTTCCTAACTTGGCCATAATTCTTCTGTGGTGCATATTTCGACTGATGCTTACAAAAATTTACACGCAATAGATTTTTATGTGCGTTTGCAGAATGTACACCAAAAAAAAAATACGAGTAAGAGTGCTCTAGAGGGGAGTACACGACTGGTAGTTACCCTAAAGGCAACTCAACTCTCGATTTTCCGCTTACATATGTAAAGAATTTTCATATATGCAAAGGGAGTACACGACTAGGAGATACTCTTAAGGCAACTAAAAGCAGCCATCACAAATGGTTAAACTTTCTTTTACTTAAGTAAAAGGAGTACACGATTGTTAGATACCCTAAAAGCTGTCGTCACAAAAGCTCAAAATTTGGTCTACGTATGTAAAAAAGTTTCATATATCATACAAAGAGAGTGCACGACTAGGAGATACCCTTTAAACAACTAAAAGTTGTCAAGCAGCCATCAACAAAGAGTGAAATTTCTTTTACTCATATAAAAAAGGTATATACTGCGAAGGGGGGTACACGACTATGAGATACCCTAAAAGTAACTTGAAACTGTCATCACAAAAGCTTTAACTTCATTTTACGTATGTCAATATATATAATTTATATCTAGTGAAGTATACACGTCTATGAGATACCCTAAAGGCAACTTTAAGCTGATATCGCAAATGTTTAAACTTCCTTTTACATATCTAAATACAGAGAAGTTAATCCTAGTGATTTTATGCCATAATAATAAAATTAATAATAAATATATATAATTAAATTACTAAATAATGTTCATAAATACTCTAAGCTGAGCCATAATTTTAATATGATATATATTTTAGCAGAAATAAGGAAGAGCATGCAAAAATGGAAATATGTTTTATATGCATTCGCCTTTTTTATTAACTAGGTCCTATAGCTTACATGTCATGTCTAACCACTTTAGATATAAGATAAATATTAAAAGAAAAACTTTTTCTAAGAACTTTCAAATTTCATCTCTTTAAGACAGATGGAAAGAATCAGACAAACTTAGCTAGTTCAACTTAAGACTATATATAGTGGTTTCTGCAATTGAAGGAATCTTAGTAAGCCTATTACATAGCTATCCACGGAAACAATATACCCCTTCATGCCATTCCATTTCCATAAAGTGCAGGGTATACAAAAAAAATGCATGCGTCATGTATCATTTACGTAGATTTTTTCTTTGATTTTTTCAGCATGCTTTGGTTTGCATTCATCTGCGTGGCGCTGTTCAGCATCATCTCGCTGAGCCAACGCACTTGGCAACGTTTTCAGACCTCGCCCATGGTCATCTCAATGGATCGGAATAAGCTGGTCTGGAATACCAGTTTCCCATCTCTCACCGTCTGTCCACACAAGCGCATAGACGATGTCAAGATGGAAGACTATATAATGTAGATAATAATTATTGTAAATCTAGAAGATATTCAATCTATATATATTTGCTTTGTAGCGCACATAGTGAACAGTTTGTGGACGAGGAGGATAAGGAGTTTTTCCGGGATTTTATTGTGAAACTTGCGGGTCTAACGTACGACAACTTGGAAACTCTGCCGCTGAACAAGTCATATGGCATCGACAGCAGCGACTACTTGGACTTGCTTTACGAATTGAAATGGCCTTTCGAGCCGGAAATCAGCAGCGGCGCCGCTGTCAAAATGTTCATCTATGAGACACAAACAGAGTTTGGCATTTGCCACTCCGTCAACTCACTTGTGGCACGCTACAATGCCTTCGGGTGGGTGGCACTAAGTAGCTAGATGATCTACATATATAAATATTTATTTGTTTATTCATATTAAAACTGTGCACATTATATGCTTATAGGTTACTTAACCTTCTAGACTAGAAGGATGTGCTCAGGACCAAAATTAATTTACCCTTTTTGCAAGTGTATAAAAAGATAAAAGAAAAATAAAAGCAAAGAATATTAAAGAAAATTTTCTGATTGATTGGCTTCAATTTTAAACGACATTCAACTTCTTTCTATATACCAAAGCCTAAATCAAAAACTTATTCAAGTAACAGCAGAAGGAGGACCTTTTTTAAAGAACAAACAGTTTTCAGATAGCTATTTAACTAAAAAGCGGATGAAGATACTGAAAAATATATTTATAAATATTTAAATATAGGTTTCCTATTGAACCGGTTCAATATTTTTATACCACTTCTAATACAGAAATCTATAGAATTTATATATTTATATATGGCAATACACCTAAAAAACAGCATAAAGGAGACTCATTGCTCAGGGATATATGATAAAGCTATCTCACTTAATGCAAGTAGAATTTAACTGGGGAAATTTCGATGTTTAAAATTTCACTCAATTTCTTATTCCCCCGAACCAAACCTTAACTTCAAGCATTTCTTTATATAGCAACACATATCATCCCACTTCTAAGTCTGACGCTAAGCCAGCTTAGGCACAAAAGGCTTAAATTTTTTTAACTATAAACATTGAGCTCCATCTTCCATAGTCAAGTCCAAGTCGAATCTCATTTATTTTGACAATTAAGAAATTTTCTATTAAAAATGTTCTCAGCTTAAGATAGATCCTAAATCTAACTGAACACCTACTTAATAAGTTCTCATATAAAAACATTCTGCGATTCTTATAAAAAACAATTAGGCCATAATTGTATTTTAAAAACTTGTAGCTAATTCCATATCAAAACTAAACATTTTTGAAAATTGTATTTTAAAGCTATTGGCGCTCTAATGATTGGAGTATTTTGGATCATGGCGATCATGTGACAGTTCATCCGCTCGATGGCGAGATCTATGCACAGATCATCAATCTATCGACGGCCTACGATGTTTACTTTCACGGTGCTGGCGATGTGCCCAGCATATCCAAGCAGCGGTACACCTTTCCCGAGAGCGACTATACGACCGTGGAGCTAATTGCGCTGGAGATCTACACGAATGAGGAGGCCAGAGCGTGAGTCTACCTATTATAATGACTTGATTTGCTATTAATATTAATTTGCAATCTGTGACAGATTCAATACGAAACAGCGCAAATGTCGCTTTCAGTACGAAGCGGATGAGATGCAAACGGTGCCCATTTATAGCTTTGGGCTGTGTTTGTCCGAGTGCCGCATGTTCTTTGCGCTGCGCGTTTGCGGCTGCGTTCCACACTTTTATCGCAATCTGCGTAAGTTTTCAATCGAATCTCAATTTGATGTTGCTTAAGCAGAAAACTAATTGTGCTTGACCATTGTCTATGGGTTGTGTGTAAGTGTGTGTGTGTGTGGTGTGTCATATGTCACACAATCCCAGTTGCCGACAGATGTATGGCATCATAGATACAGCTGTGATTTTACAATATCAAAAATTTCGTAATACCCGTAGTCGACTGAATGATGCTCTGTAAATTTGTTTGTCATATAGTTACAAAATATATAAATATTTTAAACTTTTTAATTTGAAGTAAAAGATGCATATTGTGCAGAATTTTATGTAAAATACAGATATTTTTATTTTTTTTCTTATCTTTATAGCGAATGTCTAAATATAAACTTCACTTTTTAAGAAGGCTAATTTGCCTTTGTGACTACAACGCTTAGTTGTATAGTTTTTTAATGCTCTAAGATCTAAGCTAAAGACAAACACAATGCAACCATGTCCTGTTGCCTGGGATTCGAACCCGGGTCCTAGTCGTCTACTGTGGACAAAATTCAGATTAAATAGTACATTTTATGTCTCTAAATAGTCTGATTTCATATGTAACTTCTAAGCGAGTATCACGCAGTCGTTACTCACGACTTTAGCATTCTTATTCATCTGCCCATTGGTAATCATAATTTTAAACTCATCCGTGCTCATGCTTATCATCATTCCTGTTCCTGTTCCCGTTCCCGTTCCCGTTCCCTTTCCCTTTCCCGTTCCTGTTCTCGTTCACATAGTTGCACTTAATTGGTCCCATTAAGTTAAACTTTTATGTGTCAGCGTTGACGTCGTTATCGTTGTCGTCGCTTGTGCATTTTGAGTCGCAAATTCGCTCATAAAATGTTTAAATAGTTCCACTTGAAGTTTCAGTCTGTCTCTCTCACTCTCTCTCACTCTCACTCTCTCGCTGTCTCTTTCAGTGCGCAGTGGTCGTCGTTTGCCGGTATGCGGTTTGGAGGGCATCGGCTGTTTGGTCAAAATTAAACGTGAGCATTTTTTGATAATCTTCTCGGAGTCTTCGCACATGCAAATATTTGGCTTTCCCTCGAAATTCGTATTGAATTTATGAGAAATTTCATTAGCAAATATTTTACCGTATACCGCTGAACGTGACCAATTTTTGTTGAAGCTGGTCAACAAAGGAAATTATTATAAATTTTTACATTGTTAGTTCACAATCATTTTGTAATTTTACTTGTATGCTGCTTCCAAAAACAGGAGAAATTATCTCCTTAAAATCGGATAAATACAAAATCAATTGCAATTGTTTGGCCAACTGTGATGATTCCAACTTCTTCGTGCAGTCTTATGTAAGTAAAACAAGAAAACAAGAAACTTCTTGAATGATACCCTATATATACACCACAAAACAACATTAGGCCAATAATGAAAACCTTTCTTAGATATAAAAGGAATTATAATTGATATTTGCATGACTTTACAGATTTTCAATTTCTTTATCCTAACATATCAACAAAATTTTTATAAAATTTATCATACCCATTTAAAAAAAAACAAGCTACAGTATATTTCTTAAGCATTTCTAAATGTGTTTTGAAAATTGTAACAAAGCGCCATCTAGCGCTCGTTAAAGCTGTGGGAAACTTGTTCCGAGTGAGCCGAAAAAAAGGGACGTCTGCAGTTCTTAGTGTAAGCTCGGTCTCAAGCATCTTTCGTTGAGCAAACATTGAAATTGTTGACCGGGGCCGTAAAAAATAATAAGCGCAAAAGTTGTTTTGGCAGCGAACGCCTTGAAATATGCAATTATTTCTGTTTCGGGCCGCTTCGGCAAACTGTAAAAAAGTTTTGTTTAACTTTTTTCGCGCAGTGTGCAGCGAAAGTTTTTACATTTAATAATAATTTCAGCTGACTTGACTTGTTATGCTGATGTTGCTATTTGCTCTCTCTCTCTCCCTCTCTCTCTCTAACACACAGAGGTCTCGCGTCTGGTTCCTGGGCGCTAATCTACAATGGGGCATTATTGATTACCCGAAAATGCAGCTGCGCCGTGATGTGCTTTTCTCCTTTGCTGATGTCTTGGGTAAGTTTTCCAAATTTCCTCAATTATATGCTGGATGCTATCGCTAACAACTTTTATCCAAACAGTTTATATTGGCGGTCTCGTTGGCTTCTTTCTGGGCTGCAGCGCCTTGAGCTTTACGGAAATAATCTATTATTTTACAGCACGTTTGGTGCGACGCATGTTTTGCAATTAAGCTTCTGCATTTATATTATTATTATTCACAAGTAAAACAATCAATAACAAAAATAGATTTTCGCAAAGGTCTGCAAATATTTTCATATAAACCCAAATGCTGACCCATTCATTCATTGTCTACGTCGAGAAGCTCGTCGCCTGGCATTTCAATGAACTATCCGTCCGTCCGTCCGTCTGTCGCTGTCTGGCATTGTCCGTGGAATTCGTCTACAAATTAGGCGTATTTTTTCTATTTTTGCAAACCTTGCCGTTTTGCTTTAGAAACCCGTCCGACAACAACAATCAAGTCACATTTCATATTCGTTGTTTATTTTGTTTTAGGCAACTCTATAAACTTCCCTCGTTAACATTCGTTACACACTTGTCATGACTTTTGTTGTTATATATTTTGCACATATGACTGAACCCGAACTTTTACTTCAAATTTCTGCCTTGTCATCAATAATGAATTTGTGATGAGCAGCGGACTCCACTATTTGGGTCACTTCATTGGGGGAGGGAGAAGAGCAGCAAGTACCGGGACAAACACTACTTAACGAATCCTTGTGTGAACCACCCTTAAATCGAACAGCATGAAATCACAATAGGAAATCTATATTTTAACAGCATACCGAAGACTCAATGAATACAAGAGATTTTCATATTTTTTTATTTAAAACTCAGTTTTCCCCCTTTCGCAACAATCAAAGCTCAAAGGAATTGTCAACGTGCAAAGCTCTTTTGCACCTTGACAGAACTTCCGCAGCATCAATGGCAACCGCAAACCATGTGGGGATTGTCGCCACCGACTCATGCATTACACACACACACACACATACATATATTTATGAAAAGGGGGTCTGGCCGCTTATTGGCCAACATAATTCCGGACACTGCAGACTTTGAAGTTGGCATTGCTTGAACGCCAAAGGCAAAGGGTAGCATCATTCTCTTTCCGCATAAATTTTAGAATTATTGAAATTTATTGTTGAATTGCGTGTGAAGAAGGGTGGGAGGTGGGAGGGATGTAGCGAAAAAGAGGGAGAGCTGTGTTTGCCTGTGGCTAATGCGGCCATTCAAGAGGGTGTAATACGTCACTGTACTGATGACCATTATTGTTTGATAATCGCATATTAAAGTACCACTTGGGATTTGTTATGTGCAAAATTCAGAAAACTGGCAGGTGCTTCGGTTGCTTTCATAAAGACGTTATATTTTGTGATTACATTTTAAAAAACAATATTTCCCCATACACCAAGCGCCATCTATTGTTCATTCCTACTTTACGCTCTCACTAAATTAAAACTTGGCTAAAATTGGCATTTAAACTGCAATAATCAGTAAATCCAAACTTGGCTAAAATTGTATACAGTTTCAACACTGCAATAATCTGAAACATAGAGAGCACAACATTAATTTACTGTTTTATTGATTTTTTTGCAAATATACTACATTCGAAATTTCAAAAATTGAGCCAACTGAACCTACCGTTATTAACATTATCTCTACTTGACGCAGGCACTTATGGAAAGGAGTTCTGTTATGACTCTGTTAATTATATTTCGTGAGTCAACTGATCCCTATCTGCATCAAAATAATTTTTAAAAAATGGTTTATAAATATTTTATAATAAACTTGAAAATGCAAATAAGAATATATGTTTTAAGCAGTGGATAAATGGGAATGTATGCATTTGCGCGCTGCTAATAACTTTACAGCAAATGTTATTCTTTTGGGGTGGCCACATCTTTGCATATTTGAGTGCTGCCAACTTTCAGAAACAACTGGGGGAAAGAAGAAGACAAACAGAGCAAAAGTGAGCAAGGTGGAAGTTTCCACAAACAAAAATAGCTAACAAATTCGCACAGAATGCACAAAAGTGCGCCACCTTGGCATTGTAATTGCACTTTGGCTGCCACGACAGCAGCTGCAGAAAAGGCAACAGAAAGTCGCGACGCTGGCAGCAGAGCAACACAAACAGTGATAAGGTCTGCAATGTACGCAGCATCATTATCAACTACACCACCATCACCACCACCAGCACAACGAGCAACTCCCCCCGCCTCCCACAGAATACAATGGCTGCTGCTATTGGTGATGCTCGCACTGCACACACCGCCGTCCGTGTCTGGGACCCACATCAGCGGCGAGTTCCACACGGCTGACTTTTTTCAGTTCCTCATCAAGTTCGGCTTTCAGAAAGCCGATCCTCCCACTCCGCGCAGTGGCGAGTCCTATGGCTACATATTCGGCAATGTGACCTCACCGGATGCATACAGTGCGCCCGTTACGCTCGTCGTGCTGGACAAGTCCATGTTTGTCGACTTTTATAGCAATCGCAGCTTTCGCAACAGAGAAAGCGCCTGCTCGCGCATGTTCGCGCGCCTGCAGCATGTCGTCTACGATCCGGACTGCAATCCCCAGGGCAAACGGGACTTTCTTCGACGTGTGCCTTGCGCCCGCAACCAGCTGTGCGTCGACGAAGATGCGCCCTCAAATGTCATTGTCGGACATCAGTTCACCTACGTCATAGACTTGGAGGCGGAGCCACGGTAAGTAGCCCAGATGACAGTTGTTATCAATTGTCTGATAAGCAGCTGCCGCGGACGCAGCTACCTGTCGTTTATATTATAGATACGTTAACTAGTTTAACTTGTTCGATATTCAAGTAACAAGAGACTTGGCTTCTTGGGTTTCCCCATTTCAAAAAGATATTTGCTTATATTTTCTTGGGGTTTTTTACTCACGCAAATGAGTCAGATAAAATATATTGAATTACGTCTCGAATTACCTGTGCCTTCTTCTCTTTTAGCTTTTGGTATGTGGCATTGGTGGCCTGCTATCGCAATCGGAGCACCTGCGAGTGGCATGCCCACGAGAATCTGGCCAGGCTGAGCAATCGCAGCAGCAGCCTGCTCACCACACTGCAGTATGACATCAATTTGGTGAATGTGCATCCAAATGATTCGGCCGCACATCCGCTGACCTATCAGTATCCGTACGATCAGCAGAATCTGCTGGAAATGTATCTCATCTTTATGCTGGTCTATATTGTGCTGCTGCCCATGCAAATCTATGCGGTGCGTCGTCAGAAGCATCCGGTGACCAAGCTGTTTACGCTCAGCCTGCTCAGTGAGTTTGTCAGCCTGGCGCTGATCACGGCGCATCTGATTCGGTATGCGGCCAACGGTGTCGGCGAGCCCAACATGCAGGCTGCCGGCGATGTTTTGGACATCCTCAGCCGCACCACATTCATGCTGATTCTATTGCTGCTGGCCAAGGGCTGGGCGGTGACTCGACAGCAAATCAGCCGCACCGGCTGGATCATATTGATGTCAATTTGGGTGCCATACTGTGCGTTCCACGTCTTTCTCTACATATGGGATCGGGTAAGTTAAGGGGAATGTAATAGATATATTTTTACAATGTTTTCTATTTCAGACGGAGGTGGATATCATATCCGATAGCGATGAATACCAGAGCTGGCCCGGCTGGATTGTTTTAATACTGCGGTAGGATTGATCATTATTTAATTTATTATCAGTTGTTTATAATTATTTACACTACTCGGAAACAGCACTTCGTTTATGCTGTGGTTCCTTTACGAGCTACGCAATACCATGAAGTATGAGCACTCCAGCAAGAAGCTGGACTTTCTTTTGCATTTGGGCGCCTCCAGCTTGGTGTGGTTCATCTACTTGCCCATTGTGGCCATTGTCGCATTGCAGGTGAGTCCCATGTGGCGCTACAAGCTGCTGCAGGGCATCACGAACTCGGCCGATTGCATGGCCTACTGTGTAATGACTGGACTGCTGTGGCCCAATCGTGCCGGCCAGTATCTCCTGCTGGCGGGCACCAAATATGCGGGTAAGCGCATCAGCTAAACAGCTCCTTTAAGTCAACTCAAATGCTTCTTTAATGTCAGGCATGGATGAACTGGACGAGTTTAACGAGGCACCACATATTGTGCGCGAACGCGAACGTCGGCGCAATTCACCTCCGGATGACATATCCATAGGTACAAGCAGCGGTGGAGTTGTCAGCGGTGGCGGCAGCGGACGTGGAATGGTGCTATCCACTAGCATACCACATTCGCTCAACGGCGATTTGCTTGAGGGAGAAGATTTGAGTGCCGAGTTACTTACTGATCTGAACAAGAATAGTCATATTGTGGCATAGTTGGTCAGAGATTGAAAAAATAATCAACGCCAGCAACGGGTTAATTACTAAGCTTAGTAGTCGAAATGTGCTAAAATGAAGAAACGCAAGAATGTTAATCATACTACACCCATACCTATATATTATATACTATTTACTTACATATATAAATAGATGTAATCCATATAGTTTTTAGCCGCCTACAACGAAGTTAGTGAGAGTGCAAAGTGCAGCAAAGATTGTTGTGTGATTTATCTAATATGCTTATATTTATAATTAGTTTCGTTTCACAAGTTAAGCAAAAGTTAGAATACGCATAGATTGACAAACAAAAACGCTTGAGAATTATTTCATTGTGGTACCATAAGAACACATTTTTAATTACAAATTATATAGGCTCTATATATGCATGACCGACACTATCACTGAAAACAAAACAAAAAAGAAGAGTATTTTGATAAGAACAAAAATGCCGAAGCATTAGTAAAATTAACGATAAGACAACAAAAACACTCCAGAAAATAATTTGAAATGAAAGCGAAATAAATCAATCATTTTTCGATAAAGCAATGGGATTATATTATTTTAAGACTACTATTTTATGATCTATATTTAATTCTTATCTTATCTAAAGGTTTTCATCACAATTTGTTTCCGTAATATTATTATGTTGTGGCGACGCTTCATTGGCTTGCTCGACTTCCACTTTACAATCGGAAGAATTCTCTTTGTTCTCGTCGGACTCACTGACCTGTCTCGTCTCGCATACCATGCCGTCGTCAGCATCAACGAACGGAGGATGTTGGTGATGCACGTCGGGGGCGTTAGGATTATATTGGGAAGTTTCCACCTGCTGCTGCTCCAAACTATAGTCAGGTTGAAAGTCCTCACTGTCATTGGCGCTGTGGTCGTGTTCATAATCGTTGTCGATGTCGACACCTTCGTCCTCATTGTCATTATCATAATAGTAGTTGCCATTATTATCATTGACATTGTCATTGTAATCATAGTAGTTGTCGGCATCGTCAAAGTCGTTGTTTTGAGGCATTCTTTCGACGTAGTCATAAAACTCCTGAGATGCATCATCCTGATTTAGCTCGTCGTCCAGCTCATCCTTTGCAAAGGCGTTACGATGCGTCTCAATGGCCTTCTTTATCAGAATTATCGTGTGCGGGTTAAAATACATGACATTATATTTCCGGTCCGTGTTGCTGGCGGATCGATGTTCGGCCTGTTCAATGATATGCATTACATCGAACATGGCCTCGGGATAGAGTTCATTGAACTGCATCCGTATGGCCTGGCGCTCCTCTTCGCTGACCCGATTCGGATGCGATTCCGTTTCCTCTTCCTCGGAGGAGTCGGACAAATGGGATTGCGAGCACAGTCCCTCACTGATAACCTGAGCGTTGACAAAGAGCGGCAGTAGCTGCTGACTGTAGGACTGCGTCTCCACGTCTTCGTCACCGCGACGACATTTGCCCAGATCCTGCTTGAGGCAAATGAGCGTATCATCTAAAGCATCGATTATACTATCCTCCCAGTCGAATGGGGGCTTTTGGCATTGGTACATACTGTGCGCACTTTCCTCATTCTCAGCATCTCCGCTCTCCTCGTCATCCTGCAGTCGATTGGCTTCATAGTCGTATGTCTCCAGGATGCGTTTGCCGTGCTCGTGGCAGTGCTTCAGTATGCTGTCCAGCCGCGTATCGAACTCGTCCAGTGTTTTGATACTGTGGTTTTTCACTGCCTCGGCAATGGGTAACCATTTTGCGCTAAAAAGACCCTGTGCATCGTGTTCGATCTGTTCCGTGGTCTGCTGCATCTTTTTGATTCTATATCGACATTGGCGCTTCATTATGGACCTCTCGCCCTTCTGCATGTCGTAGGGCACCTCCTCGCCTGCTGGCAGCTTGGTGAGCACCTTTAGAAAGAGCTTTTCCAGCGCCTGCCCGCACCGATAGACAGTCGAATCCGGCATGTTAAAAGTGAAGCAATTGCTAATCACAAGCCGAACGTCGTCTATAAGTTCATTCACGTTGCGATAATACCTGTTGTCCACTCGCATAATGATGGTGCCCACGTCCATGGGGTGCTCGATGATTGTGTAGTAGCTGGGCACATTGAGTGCCTTCGTGTCCACCGGCTCCATGAAGGGCTGTGCAAAGTCCTGTTGGCACAACTCTTCGAGCAGATACTTTTTCATATGATGTATCTTGTTCGTATATTCTCCGGCTTGGGTCGGCTCGGGTATAACATCTGGCTGGACGCGAGTGGGTAGCTTGATTCTAATCGTTAGCCCCTTGGGATTGGGCTGCAGAACGCGAATCGAATTCAAAGATCTCACAATAGCTGTAACCCACACTTACCATCTCGATTTACTCTCCGCTGAGCAACAAATCGTCTTTGTTGACAGTCGACTTCGATGACAGGTGAAACAAAGGTATATCTATGCATAGCTATTATGGAATGGACACATTCTACACAGTAATATGGGTATTTTTTATTTCAATTTTCTTTTCAAAACTTATTCTCAAACGCACGCATATTAATCGTGTTTTATTTTATTTGTATTCATAATTTATTTTTGGTGTTTTATTTTATTTGTATTCATAATTTATTTTTGGCTAAAATCAACGTAAAATCGCCAAATATTTGTATATTGCACACGTTTTACAGTGCTGCTTAAAGTGTGCCAACGGCAATTGGTTTTTTGTTTTTTTTTTTCTTTGATAAATATACACATATATAATATATATAAGCAATTTCTATACACATTGACGGCTTTTGAATTTAAATTGGCACTAAGTATTGAAAATATCATATTTTAAAGCAAATATTTCTATATAAATATATATTAATTTGTACAAATGAGAAACATAACTGAATTCCTAATTACAACAGAATCGAATTATAACTAAACAACAATTTTTATTTTTAAATAAAGAAAAACAAATACTTAAAGATTTTTTGTACTCTTAAAGGAAAATTAAAATTGAGCTAAAAGCTGCACATTGACATAAAAATATTATTTAAAATGTGCTGTGTTTACACATAAGAGAGTTTTTTTCTTTTGTAGATTAAAACTTGATATACTTGATCAACTCTATTTAAAATTTTATCAACTCGTGCAAACACAGACGGCTATGGCAAAGTAAGTTACAGTTAGAACGGATGGCATTAAATTGGCTTTGTGGTTGCATTGTGGCAGCCACATAAAATCTGGACATTAACTGTTTCTTTTTTGGCTAAGCATGCGAGTATTTTGTAATTTGTAATTTGTATTTTGTAGTTCTGTATTCATATGTTTGGCTATTCTGTAGTCTACAAGAGCATGTAGGAATGATCACGTTCTAGACGTGACTTGGCACGCATCTGTATGTTGCCAATGGGATCCGAGGGTGGCGGTATGCCATTGATCTGATGCGTGGGCTCCTTGTAGAAGAACTCTGTACGTCCGCACTTGTAGCCATAGAAGACCGAGTCATGGGAGCTATAAAAAACATTTTAAAAAATTTTATATTCGTTTGACAAATTCATTTAAGTTGTTTAAATATTTTTAAAAATTAATATTCATGTCACTAACTCATTTAAGTTTTTTTTAATATTTTTTAAGATTTTATATTTGTTTTATTTATTCATTAAATTAAAAAAATTTTTTATTTTTTTTATTTTTTTAATTAAATATTCATTCGATAAGTCTTTTAGGTTTTTCAAATATTTTTAAAAATTTTATATTTATTTTTATTAATTCAATAAATTGTAAAAACTTTTTTTTAAAGTTCCTGTTTGTTTCAATTTTTCATTTGTGTTTTTTATAATTTATTTATTTTTAAAATTAAATCGATAAGTCATTTAAGTTTTTCAAATATTTTTAAATATTTTATATATCCATAAATATTTTATTTAGGTTTTAAAAATATTTTTAAGAATTTAATATTTAATATTAAAAACAATTAAATAATCCATTTGATTAATTCATTTAGGTTTTTAAAATATTTTTATTATTTTAATATTTGTTTAATTAATTCATTAAGGTTCTTAAAATATTTTTAAAAATTCAATTTTGATTTTGATAAAATATTATTAAAAACTCAATATTCATTTAATTAATTATTTTAGGTGTTAAACATATTTTTTAAAATGTAATATTAATTCGATTGATTATTCGATTTATTCATTAGGGTTTTAAAATATCTTCAATA
This sequence comes from Drosophila gaucha, assembly GCA_035045545.1. Lineage (NCBI taxonomy): Eukaryota > Metazoa > Arthropoda > Insecta > Diptera > Drosophilidae > Drosophila > Drosophila gaucha. The sequence goes on from JAWNOY010000375.1 coordinate 6,596,445, forward strand.
TTCATTTCATTAATTTATTTAGGGTTTCCAAATTATTTTTAAAAACTCAATATCTATTTTGTTGTCCAAATATATAAATATTTTTAAAAAATTAATATTAATTCGATTAGTTTATTAAGGTTTTTAAAATATTTTTTCAAAATTCAATATTCATTTGACTAGTTCATTAAGGTTTTTAAAATATTTTGAAAATTCAATATTCATTTAATTAATTCATTAAAGTTACAATATTTACCGAAGTATTAGATCGGTGAGTTGGGCGCTCCGTTGCTTCAGATCGTGATGCATGCTCTCCAGCGTGTTTAGTTCTAGCGGATTCCAGGGCCCATTACGTTGCAGGGCATCCCACTTGGCGTCGATGCACATGAAACTATAGTTGCCGTAATCCCGCTTGTCGCCCTCCACATTGACATTTAGCGTCTGACTCAACTGAGATTCCATGTGCGGAAATTTCGCCACGCAAATGTCAAACTGCAAACAGAAATGGAAACAAAAGATGAGGATCTACTCTTTAAGTAGTCCTTGTTGGTACACACCATCTTCTGGACGATGCTCTGCTGAAAGCAGCAGCCCTCCTCCATGAGCAACAGCAGCGTCATATTCTGCTGCCCGCAAACATAAAGTTCGGTCCGCTGCAGTCCATCCGTCGAAGTTGTTGGCACGACCGGCTGCATATTGGTGAAGACAGTCAGTGCATCGAGTGCATCCTCGCACTTGTGTGAGCTGCGACGCGAAAACCCCTTGCTGCTAGTCAACGGGGTTTGTATCTCGATGGGCGTCGTTTCGCTGAGCGCCAGCACCGAGAGCTTAGCCATGAGCGGCGTTAGGGGTACTCCAGCACCTGCATGACGATGCTGAGCGGCTATTGACTCCAGGTTGTTGGACTCCCCGGCGGACTTGAGGGGCAGACACATGGCGCGTTTATCTGACGGTGTCTTTGCAGTTATATTTAGATTACGATCTGCTGCCTCAGTGGATGCCGCCTGCTTCCTCATGTGCTCGTCCAGCTTTTGTATCTCAGTGTTGAACTCCTGAAACTCGGCAACGAGTGCCGCCAGCTCTGCATCCTGCGCTGCCTGCTCGCTGGCGACGCCCCACAGCTTGCGATACTGCTCGAGAAACTGTTGGAACAGGCTACGCGAGATCTGCTGGCCGTTGGCATTAAAAACCGGATAGGTGGGATCGCTAATAGTGCGCGAGCTGATGCGGTCATCGTTCTCTATATAATCGGGTGAGGCATCGGAGCTGCCGTCGGCATGGCCATTGCCATTGCGATTTACGTCTGTCTTCAAGCCGTGCGTGATGTGGCCCAGTTTCTTGGATATGGCTCGCAGTGCATCCTGTAAATCAGCAGAGGATTTGCGACGCGTCACCTGCTTGTGCGGATTACTGATGAAGTTGTGAAAGAACTTCTCCACATCTTGCTTGAGCGAGTTGCGACGCGACGACGAGGCCGTCACTGTGCCCACCTTGCCATTTGAGTTGTTCGCATCGGCATCCTCATCTTCAGGATTGGCGCATATGGACATAACGCTAGCCACCGGCAACACCTTATTCTCTGTCATGGGCGTATTGCAGACGCTGGTCCGGCCAATAAACTCCGGATACGAGTCTGTCTCATCGAAATTGATCGAAGCAATGCCCGACTCGGGTAGCTCCTTGCTCTGCATGCTCTTCAGGCGCAACGGCAAATGGGTTGGCCGCATCGACTTCGGCCTGGCCAGCGGCAGCTCCACTGTCGTTTCCGTCGTCACCGGCGAGTGCTCCTCCTCAGGTATGTGGGTGAAGATCAGCGACTTGTCGCGCTTCAGCTTACGCTTGGCATATTGGAATGGCAGCGATCCTTGACCCAGCTGCGTCGTTGTCGTCTGCAGATTCTGGGCACGCTGCGCCTCCGTGAGCAGCTTGCGATACTGCTCCTGCTCCACATAGACGACCAGCATTTGGACTCCGTGCGGTACGTGAAATTGTTGCATGTTCAGCTGCTCAGCCGTGGTGCGCACATGACGCGGATCGGTTAGTACCAACTGCTTAGTCACCACATCCCCCAGCTGGGTAGCAACCACTCTGAAAAGCATAGCAGGCAGAGATTAATTGAGTTTCGTTAGAGGACCGATGCACACTTACTTGTTGTGGTAGAGAATCGCGCCGCCAAGAATGCCTTTTGTTTGCTGACAGCTTTGTAGCGTCTGTATGGCCTCCAGGTAGATATGACTGGCGGTCTGTGGATGGGATTGGGTCAATAGATATCATTTTCTCGTTAGGTAACTCACCTTGGGCATGCGCAACTTGGGCACATTCTGGAATGTGTAGCCATTGCGCTGAAGCATGGGCAGATATGTCTCAAATATGTGATATAGCTGATCGTTGAGATTCCGACTGTGCTGTTGGGTGGGCTGTGCGTACTGATCATGCAGCGACTGCAAATCGCGATGGAAGAACTTTAAAAGAGAACTCAACAGACTCGCCCGATGCTGCAGCAATTCATCCGCAATATTCCGATCGGTGCCAACGGCCTAAGGAAAAACAGGAGAAAGTGGTCATTAGAAAGTCTTTGGAGCAGTGTCGTCTACAAACCAAAGTGAAGCGACCAAACTCCTTCAGCACGAATTTGCCATTCTGCAAAGCCAAAATGCGCGGCTTGAAAAAGCAATCCTTCAGGAAATAAGAGGTGCCCATTAGCTGACCACATAGCGCTACTTTCTGGGTGTCCGATACCCAGCTGGGATGAAAGTAGAGCACCGCGGCAATGGGATCATCTGCCTCGTCCTTTAGACACTCCGTGTCATAGACAAACACAATCATCGTCTCTCTGTGCGATATTACAAAAATTGATAAGCATTAATAAACAACTCTCACAGTGGAGAGTCACTGCCAATGACACCTGTCAAGCATGCGGCGCCGCACTTGCTGTAGCTTTTGCTGCTGCTGCCAGCGTTTGTAATTGGGCTTCCGCCACTCTTTAAACATTTTGCCACAGTAGAAAAAAGAAAGAGAGAGTCAAATGTCGAGCAATTGCTGGATAATTCAAGCCCAACGCTGCATCGTGGCGGCTTATCAGCTCCCGCACTACGTAGATGATAAGTCGGTCAATACGCGAGTGCTACAGACACTCAACTGAATTGCCAGCTGGCTGATAAATATGATATGAGGTGCCAAACAGCCGCGCAGCATTGTTTGAAATTTTGCTCACGCTTCACACGACGAGCCGAACAGGTGGACGGGGGGTTGCTAAGGTGACGCGAGGTGAAATCGCCGTCTACTACGCCGTCGATTTACGCTCCAACTAATATACGAATATCAGTTTGCATGTCAAGTCAAGCGTGCATCATTTGAATGCCGCTTAACAGTTTAAGGGAAGTCACTTATCGATAACAATAACAGACACAATTCAAATGTTCAATCTACAAATTAATATCGATAATTAGCAATCAGTGAGCGACAGTGAGAGTGAGAGAGAGAGAGAATATTGATGGTACGCTTAAGCTTGTGTAAGTGTATTTGAAATTCGTCTGCATTGAACTTAAGTTAATTATTATAGCATACTTATAGGCATGTGCTATAATAAAATGTTCTAAATGAGGGGAAGTGAAAATACGATCATAAGTATTTGATATATTTTTTTTTAATGTAATTTTATTTGCAATCTGTCTTATATTGACAATAAACAAATTTATTATGAAATTTCACTTAGCCGGATGGCTTGAACTCCAGTGAACTCAATCCATATATTTATATATTTTATATATTTGTCTAACTATTTGTATCTTGCAAACTTTTATGAGAGGAAAAATCACAATAAATAAATGTATTCTTTTTTAACTTTAAAAATTTTTTTTTTCCCTAGTAAGTATTTATTCCTTCTCTCAGGCGATAAATTTAATATACTCAATAATAATCAATCTAAATTTGCATTTCTTTTCGTTTCTTCAGTAAAATACTATACAAACGAAATTTAGCCGGCAGCCACCTTTAGAAGCGTAGAACTTAAAAGAACTTCGAATACTGGCTGTTCAGGTGGCTTGTTCCCGTTATAGCTATACTTGGCAACATTTCCATTGGGCCCCGCCTCATAGATGACCATCAGAGTACCGCCTCGATCGTCGAAAGCCTGCCTGAGCGTACCTTTGACCAGCGGCACACCTGGCGGAACCTGTTGCACCGTCTCCTCTCGCCAACTCTTGCCATCCGGATGTAGAATGCTAACCGAGCGAATTTATCGATTAAATGTATCGATTATATTTGAATCTAGGCATACCTCAACGTGTATCGATCAGTTAGAGGTTCTAGCTGATAGCCATTTTCGCTCGTGATGCGAGGAACGAGTGTTGCAGGTGCGACAAGCACTAAATTAGCACAGAATGCTACAATGCACTTAAGATATATATATGGATATATAAATCCCGCATTATCAAAGATATGTCCTCCACTCACCGCTTTGAGCATTATACACCTATGTTGTAAATACTTTTGTATTTGCACATGCCTCAGTGGCAACTGACTTTCACGGCCGCAGCTTCCCATATTTAAAACACTAAAAGCTGCGAAAACCAGTTTCGGATCGCTGATCGATGTGAGTTAACAAAAAAAAGTCACAGATCTCAAATTAAAACCTAATGACGGCTGCGCATCCTCCCACCGAATAGTTATTAATAATCACATAACTCATCTTTTTAAATTGAACCCGATCTCAACAGGTGTTCGTTGGAAACTATTATTAAATTGCTTACATGCAATTTTTAGACTCTGTTCCCAAAGGGAAAAAGAGTCTATTGGATTTGTGCAATGTCCGTCTTGCTGTCTGTCCGTCTGTCCGTCTGTCTGTATGAACGCGCAGCATTTGGACACTATAGAAGCTAGAGACTTGTAATTTGGAATATATACTCGTGTGTATCCGCGTCAGATCAAGTTTGAGTATTTTTCCGATACGCCCACAGGGGGCGTGGCAAATCGGGAAATGCTATATCTATTAAGACTAAAACGCTGTTATTTTAGTCAATATTGCAGTCTAAGAAATGGTGTTTAGAATATATATTCGTGTACACCACGCGGACGTTTTAAGATATAGATTATATATCTACGCCCATTGTGGGCGTGGCAAATCGGATAAAACTATATCTTCTACAGCTTTGAAGCTAGAGCATCCAAATTTAACATGTGGGTTACTGTTGACCTTCCCTTAAGTTACATCAAAAAGTTATATACCCACGCCCCCTGGGGGCGTACCAAATCGGGAATATATATATAGCGATTTGTATAAATCTTATAATATTTTGAGCGTATTAAGAGCTAGAGACTTGAAATTTGGAATACATGTGCAAGTAGATCACTCGGAATCAAAAATATATATTATAGATATTTACGCCCATTAAGGGCGTGGCAAATCGGATAAAACTGTATCTCCTACAGTTTTGGAGCTAGAGCGTCCAAATTTTGCATGTGGGATACTGTTGACCTCCTCTTAAGATAAGTCAAAAGTTATGTATCCACGTCTTCTGGGGGCGTGGCAAATCGGGAATTACTATATCTTTTACTAAAACCGTGATAATTTCGGCAATATTTCCGTCAGAGAGTTGGGACTTGGAATATATATACTAGTATCCTACCTCTACCCAAAAATGTATGTTATATATAGCTACGCCCATTTGGGGCGTGGCAAATAGGGTAAAACTGTATCTCCTACAGTCTTAGACGTAGAGCATCCAAATTTGACATGTGGGTTACTGTTCATGAAATTAAAATTTACGAAAAAAAAAAAATAATAATAATCATAATGTAAGCCTCCGTAAAACAAATTCTAGTTGACCTAACTGGGGATTGAAGCAGGGTCTTCGCTACCACAACGCAAGTCTGTTTAACCAAATCAAAACACTTCCAAACTCAGTTTGGCACATAGCCACGCAAGAGACGCCGTGGTGTTGTGGGTAGAGTGGTGGCATGCGAAGCGCGAGTCCTAGGTTCGATTCCCAGCGCTGACGCGTGATATTATCATTTAATAAAATTTTTTTTTTTATTTTTTTTATAACTTCTATGTTATTTAATGGATTTGATAAAATTTTCAGCATAAATCCTTATATTTATTAAAACAAATTCTAGTTGACCTAACTGGGGCAAGTCTGTTTAACCAAATCAACACACCAAACTCAATTTGGCACAAGAGACGCCGTGGTGTTGTGGGTAGAGTCGGTGGCATGCGAAGCGCGTGACCCAGGTTCTATTCCCATCGCTGCCGCGTGATATTATCATTTATTAAAATGTTTTTTTTTTTTTTTTATAACTTCTATGTTACTTAATGGATTTTGATAAAACTTTCTGCATAAATCCTTATATTTTATTAAAAATACGGTTTTACCTTAAAAATTAAAAAAATTTAAATGTGGCTTTATTTGCAACTGAACTTTTATAAAATTGATTTTGTGAAATGTGGAGCCAGTATCCAAAATATATAATAAAAACTAAAATAGTATTTTATTTTAAAAAAGCTATATGTAAAATTGTATGACTGTAGCTAAATTGATGTAAAAGACATGCTCAAAAAAGGAATCTCAATAATCTCGCATTCAAACATACGGAAAGACGGACGGACGGTCTACATATTTATTGAGCCTACACACCTTCAACAGGAACAGAGTCTGACGCAGTCGGTGGCGCCCGACTGCAACGTTCTTACTTGTTCAAATATTGACGTGTGACATTTTGACCTCGGAAATGCTCCCTGATTTATTTAGCGATGTAGATAATCATCTTCATACATACTTATGTCTCCAATACTTATCCACATGTTGAACATAACACACGAGCTGCCAAACAGAGAAATTACGAACTGGCAAAGTATTAGACAGTCCCTGTAGGGGCCTTCTTTATAAAAACTTACTACGCTGATCATAGTCAAGACAGGTGTCAATCAATTCAAGGCTCAAAGCCAACGAACTATTTTGTGACAGCTTTGCTTTTATATCAATTATTGGTTAATACAAAAACTTCTTAACAAGTTTTGAGCTTCCTGATCTATATATATATAGATGTGCATCAATTTTAGCATCACACAAACTTAACACAAATCCTCCAATATTTTGGATGCTGTTAAAGCATCTTAAAACATATATTTGTATCAGCCACCCCTAGAAAAAAAGATATAGCCTATATATCTATGCCCATTAGGGGCGTGGCAAATCGGAAAAAACTGTTTCTTCTACAATTTTATACCTAGTGTCCCAAAAATTATCAAAAACGTTAAGCTTCACCGATTCGACAATATTATGAAAAATTATATACATATATCCGCTTCTTTGGGGAGTGGCAAATCGGATAAAACTATATCTTCCAAAGTTTTATAGATACAGCTTAATATATAGGTTACTGTTGCCCTGCTCAATACATTGACCAAAAATGACATATATCCACTTGTTGAAGGCGCGGCAAATCAGAGAAAACTATATCTATATCCTTTCAATTGCAAGGGTATTACCAAATTTCGGCATGGCCGATCCTCTAGTTTATTATAACCTGAACCAATAGAAAATGGGATTTCAGGGTGTTATGGTTTTGTGACAATGTATGTAACAGACAGAAGTGCGTCCCTCCGTCTGTCCGTCCGGCTGTTCGTCTGTCCGTCCGTATGAACACAAGAGATTTGAAATTTTAACTATATGTATACCTTACGCTGTACAAGTTTATTTTTCTTTTCGAGAACTCATCCTATTTTCTTATTGACCCGACTAAAGCGTTTCAGCGTTCTTTCCAACATAATATATTTCGTATATTAAGTAAAATATTATGAAGCGAAATTTGACAGGCTGCCAGCTTACCTTTAACCAGCTGTACACCTGCACGCGCCAACTCTTGCTGGGTCTCTAATTGCTCTTGAATATCGATTATACTTGAATTTAAACACACCTCAGCGTGTATTGATTATTAAGAGGTTCCAGCTGGAAGCCATTTTCGCTGGTGGTACGACAATGCAAATATATAAATCCCGTATTATCAAAGATGTTCCACCAAGACACTGCTTTCATCATTATACACTTAAGTCTCAATGGCAACTGACTTTCACGGCCGCAGCTTACCATAATTAAAATGCCAAAAGCTACGAAAACAAGTTTAGAATCACTGATAGATGTGAGTTAATAACTAGTAAGAGCGCACCAGTCGGGACTACCCGACTAGGAGATCCCCTAAGCCAAGGTTGAGGTGATGTTTCATATTTACATATTTACATATTTTCATACATATGTACAAAAACATGTTATGTGTTTAGCCATGTAATAGATAAATTAAAAAGAAAATAAATTGATTTCAGTAACAAGACTTGAACTCGCATCAGTGTTGCCAGCTACGGGACACAAAAAAAGCACAAGCGGCTGAGAAAAAGGGGAAAAAAGGACAAACATTTTTTTAAAAAGGAAAACAGTACAAGAATTTTTAAGGTTAAAAACCAAATTTTTTCTATATATACATGAATATTAAAGTGATTTCAAGGCGTTACCAATACTATTGTAATACTACTAAATCTGAATCTCACTAATACTAATACTAAATTATTTATGCACATACTTATAACATAATCATTATACCCTGAATTCATATTTTCACAAGGTTCAAGGTATAAAAAAGTCACAGATTTCAAATAAAAACCTAACGAGGGGCTCGCATCCTCCCACTGAATATATATGTATATTAATTGATTAAAATCAAATTTTTTAACATTAACTCGTGATATTTTGACCCTGGCAATGTTCCCGGATTTATTTACAGATTTTATGTACAAAATTATCTTCACACATAATTCTCCCATACTTAACCAGCTAAATTCTTAAGAAGTGTTGGGGGCAAAAATAATGGGGGGGCTGGCGTCGTAGTTAGCCTTGGAATCTGATATTGATATTGATACTTGACAATATATCCATTGCGGCCTGCTTCATAGGTGACAACCAGTTGTTTTCCACCATAGTTATTAGTTTGCAGCCCGTTTACCAGCAGCTCCCCGGGAACAATCTCCTGTACGGTTTCCTCTCGTGTTGCACCATCCTGTTTGATTCTATGCAATAAGCAATTGAATAAGGTGAAGCACTTGGAGCACTCGATAAGTAACCTACTTTAATTCATATCCATTATCGAATGGCTTTAACTGAAAGCCTTGCTTTCCGTATTCATCTAAAGTATTGATAGCTGGCACCAACTCACGAGGGGCCGCAAGAACCACGCTGGCAAGCAGAGAAATTACCAACTGTCAAAGTATTAGACAGTCCATGTAGGGGAAATCTGAATAAAAACTTACCACGCTAATCATAGTCAAGACAGGTGTGAATCAATTTAACTCACGAAGCAAACTAAATTGTTTGGTACAGTTTGTTTTGCGACAACCTATTTCTTAATACAAATATTGGTAAACAAGTTTTAAACTTCTCGAAGGCCGCTACTTGCACACGAAAGCGCCAAAATAGATACCCCATTCAGTTTGAATGTACCAAAACTGGTACCAAACTTGGTACGATTGTGCTAAAACTTGTACCACAATTGGTAAGAAGGTACCAAAACTGGGATATCGTGGGCTTTTTACTCTCCGGAGCCAATGCAAATTAGATTTCAGGGCATGAGGTTTGTTGTTGTAGCTTTTGCTGATTTTGCTGCTGCCACCGTTTGTAATTAGGCTTCCGCCAGTTTTTAAACATTTTGCCAGAGGACAAAAATAAGAGAGAACGCTCCATCGTGGAGTCCTATCAGCTCCCGCACTACGTAGATGATAAGTCGGTCAATACGCGAGTGCTACAGACACTCAACTGAATTGCCAGCTGGCTGATAAATATGATATGAGGTGCCAAACAGCCGCGCAGCATTGTTTGAAATTTTGCTCACGCTTCACACGACGAGCCGAACAGGTGGACGGGGGGTTGCTAAGGTGACGCGAGGTGAAATCGCCGTCTACTACGCCGTCGATTTACGCTCCAACTAATATACGAATATCAGTTTGCATGTCAAGTCAAGCGTGCATCATTTGAATGCCGCTTAACAGTTTAAGGGAAGTCACTTATCGATAACAATAACAGACACAATTCAAATGTTCAATCTACAAATTAATATCGATAATTAGCAATCAGTGAGCGACAGTGAGAGTGAGAGAGAGAGAGAATATTGATGGTACGCTTAAGCTTGTGTAAGTGTATTTGAAATTCGTCTGCATTGAACTTAAGTTAATTATTATAGCATACTTATAGGCATGTGCTATAATAAAATGTTCTAAATGAGGGGAAGTGAAAATACGATCATAAGTATTTGATATATTTTTTTTTAATGTAATTTTATTTGCAATCTGTCTTATATTGACAATAAACAAATTTATTATGAAATTTCACTTAGCCGGATGGCTTGAACTCCAGTGAACTCAATCCATATATTTATATATTTTATATATTTGTCTAACTATTTGTATCTTGCAAACTTTTATGAGAGGAAAAATCACAATAAATAAATGTATTCTTTTTTAACTTTAAAAATTTTTTTTTTCCCTAGTAAGTATTTATTCCTTCTCTCAGGCGATAAATTTAATATACTCAATAATAATCAATCTAAATTTGCATTTCTTTTCGTTTCTTCAGTAAAATACTATACAAACGAAATTTAGCCGGCAGCTACCTTTAGAAGCGTGGAACTTAAAAGAACTTCGAATACTGGCTGTTCAGGTGGCTTGTTCCCGTTATAGCTATACTTGGCAACATTTCCATTGGGCCCCGCCTCATAGATGACCATCAGAGTACCGCCTCGATCGTCGAAAGCCTGCCTGAGCGTACCTTTGACCAGCGGCACACCTGGCGGAACCTGTTGCACCGTCTCCTCGCGCCAACTCTTGCCATCCGGATGTAGAATGCTAACCGAGCGAATTTATCGATTAAATGTATCGATTATATTTTAATTTAGGCATACCTCAACGTGTATCGATCAGTTAAAGGTTCCAACTGAAAGCCATTTTCGCTCATGATGCGAGGAACGAGTGTTGCAGGTGCGACAAGCACTAAATTAGCACAGAATGCTACAATGCACTTAAGATATATATGGATATATAAATCCCGCATTATCAAAGATATGTCCTCCACTCACCGCTTTGAGCATTATACAGCTATGTTGTAAATACTTTTGTATTTGCACATGCCTCAGTGGCAACTGACTTTCACGGCCGCAGCTTCCCATATTTAAAACACTAAAAGCTGCGAAAACCAGTTTCGGATCGCTGATCGATGTGAGTTAACAAAAAAAGTCACAGAACTTCGCATCCTCCCACCGAATAGCTATTAATAATCAAATAACTCATCTTCTCAAATTGAACCCGATCTCAAGAGGTGTTCGTTGGAAACTATTTTTTAATTGCTTACAAGCTATTTTTCAAATATTGACACGTGATATTTTGACCCCGGAAATGCTCCCGGATTTATTTAGCGATTTTATGTTCAAAATTATCTTCAGAAATATGTCTCACATACTTAGCCAGCTGCACTGTTAAGCTCAACTGCGCTCAATGGCACCTCAGGAAGCATCGTCGGAGATGGAGTTGTAGCTAATTTAGGTCGAGATGGAGATGGAAATGGAGATAGAGGTAGACGTGGAAGTTGATATTGATACTTGGCAATATTTCCATATTTCATAGGTGACAACCAATTGTTTTCCACCATAGCTATTAGTTTGCAGCCCCTTTACCAGCAGCTCCCCAGCTCCAACTAACTAACTGATTCATTTTAAGGAGAGGTCAACAGTAGCCTACTTGCCAAGTTTGGATGTTCTACCTCTTAAACTGTAGAATATATAGTTTTTCGCGGCTTACGACGCTCCTAATTGACATAGTTCTCTATACTATATATTATTGTATGGAAGTGGGATAGTCATATACGTTGAAACTTTCTCACCAAAAGATTTCTTAAAACCGATCTGTCCTATGCTGATCAAGATGATTCTGAGATATACTATATATGTATATATACAATGCCTGCAGCAGATTGGAGCCTATGTATGTGCAAAATTTCAGCTCTGTAGCTCTAATACTCTATGAGGAGATTACAAACTCAGCTCGCCGTGCTGATCAAGAATAAATATGTATACTTTGTATGGCCAGAGATGCTTCCTTGTAACCAAAATTAATATGCTCCTATAAAATGCTAACAAATTTTAAGTACAACAAAATTTTATCAGCGGCAATCGTTCGCCAAACTATGAACACCATACTTTCTCGTATATCTTTCAAAATCAATAACCGATTTAAGCATATGCATAATATACATTGATTTGTAGAACCTGTTTCTTAAAAGTTTTCGCTCAATAGAATTCTTTCTCATATGCCATATACATATATGTGCATCCATACGTTTGCACATACATACATACATATGCATATGTATGCTTATCAGCAGCTTATTGTTGCTTTCTTATTGACATAATGTTTATTTGTTGTTTATGCATATGTGTTGTAGAGGCTGCAGCTCAAAACAAACACCAGAAAATACCATTGCACACACACAGACGCACACAAGCCACACTAACAAACACGCATACAAAGGCAAGTCATTTGCATACGCATACCAACACACAAAAATTTCAACGCAGTTTTTGTTTTACTTTTATTTAATATTGAATGCACTTACTTTGTCGCCATAATGGATGCGATGTATTTGGGTTTGTGTTGGAGTGTGTTACACTTTATTAATTAAAAACATTCATTTTACGGTAAATAACTTGACACTTCTCATTATCGGTGTTTTTCTGCGGGGGTGGCTGGGCTGGTAATATCGATAAATTGTTATATATTAAGGAAGACCATAAATTCGATAAGATTGCGGACATGCTAACTGTGTTCAAAGTTGTTATCGATTTCGATGTGCTATCGCCACATTACTGCCATCTCTAGATGTATACCAAACAACCCACAGCAAAATGGCCGCCGTAGTGTGAAGAGTATAATTTTTAAAGTTCGTGTTTTTCGCTTAATTTGATAATTATTTGAACATTATTTATGAATTTTGGTGAGTTCAGTGGCTGCTAAGCAACGCACTGCATGCATACGCATCGTAAAATATTGATATATTGTGAGTTTTATGTGTATAATTTGTGTTTTAAATCAAAGCTATTGTGGCTGCTGTTGCGTTTACTACATTAAAAAAAACTACGGCTACAAGCCAACTCAAGCGTACCAACCCCCGCGCCGCGCCGCGTTTCGTTTACCCACACCTAGAGTCAAGCAACAAACAGGTTTTTATTGTGTACAGACGTGTGTTTTTCTCTCTTTTAATTTATGCACATACAACAACAACAAAAGCAGCAGCAGCACACATGTATACACACATCTAAACAAACCAAACATGAAGCAGCATAAGCTTAAAAACGAGTAATACAAGAAAATACATAAATTGTAAGAGTGCGCGCGTGTGTGTGTGTGTATGCGTGCAACGCTGTAAACAGCGCAGCAAGTAGTAGTCGAAGGCGAAGCAGCAGCTAGCCAAGTGCTAAAGTGGTGGCGAAGCAGCCAATTCGAACAGAAGAGAGAAAGAGAGAGAGAGATATAATATAAAAAACAACAAACTAAACGACTCGCTACACAGCTACAGGTGAATTTGTGGACTTGTTGCCCCTCACTCTGAACAGTGGTCGAGGCGGTGGCCCAAGTGTGAGTGTCTGGCTAAGAACTGTAAAAGGCAGCAGCACAAAACGAGTTAGCTGCCGTTGCTGTGTGTAGAAAATCTAATAAATTAGCAGCATAATCAATTCGCGTGGTTCTATAAACTGTGCGCTTTCTACAAGTCGAGCTAGAGAGCAATTGGAAGCTCAAACGCATATCAACAGTTAACGGTAAAGCTGTTCAAATTTAAATGCAAAGAATTGTGGCAGCAGCAACGCCCAAACGCAAAGAATGAAACCAACAACAATCGACTTAAAGCTCCGATCGCCTCAGAGTCAAAGTGTCAAAAACGGCAGCAGCCCAAAGTGGAACGCGCAGTGTGTCCCACTTAACCTCACAAACACAACTCCCTGCTCCCCTTCCCTCTCTTTCTCATGCATTTAGACAGATACCCAAATGCAAGTGTGTTTGTGCTTGTGTGTGAATGCAACTGTGTAAATATGTGATGTTGTTGTTTGATTTATAAACGCGTTCGAAAACTGAAAACTTCATAAATAGAAACTCCCACGCTCGTTTTACGCGCCATTAGCCGCACTACTATTATTAATATTTTTTGTGAATGAAAAACTTGTCACGCCATATACGTATTAAAAGCTCTATTTTGTTTTTCAAATCATTAAGAGCTCATTTGTTGTTACACTTTGAATGGCAGGCGCTTCTGAATCATCTACGCTTCCGCTGAAGCCAAGCTGAGCATCGCTTCTTGATTAAACTGGTTTACAACTACGATACATAATATACATATCTAAGTATGTGTCTGCGTGTGTGTGTGTGTATCTGAATCATGTAGGAGTTGGGCTCAAATCGGAAGTAAAGCAGTCCCCACGATTGTTCCGTGGATAAGTGATGTGAAAAGCAAAGTGAAGACTCGAAAGTGCATTGAACTGAACTAATGATAAGAAGGCAGAACTAAAGCAAGTAAGAATGTGGCACTCATGTGAAACCGACTGCATAATACTCCTACACTGTTTAATAGGAGTTTCAAACAGTCTGACCGCCGTAATTTATTAGGAAATATTCATTTTCCCATTTTTTTTACGACCACAGCTTTTAATCTTTCTTTAAAGGAGGCCATAAATCGTCTTTATTCCAAAGTTGATAACTAGCTCTATTACTTGTATTTTAATATATGTATATGTAGATTATTCATGCTTTACCAGATAAACTATATCGCCGTAATCTCCAAACTTTAAGCCTATCTCGCAAGCAGACAAACAGAGATCGCACAAAACTAATATACTCTTTTCATTTTTATTAACGAGTATAAAAACTATAATATAAAACGAGTCAACAACAAGTCAAGAAAAACAGCGACAACAATGATTGTCTTTAGCAGTATTGAATTCAATGAAATGTATATTCAGACAATCAACAGACTATAAACATATACATATATTTGTATACGATAACAAAACTATGAGTATTACAAAAGGTTCGACTTTTGTTAAAGTTTTTTAATATGAAAAGCAAGTCGATAAATAAACTAAAGGCAAACAAAACTTACAGTATCAGGTGTATAAACTATATTTGTATAATTTACATTCCGAATAAACTTTATTGCGACTCCTATGTTCAGGTCTGTTTGTTCGTCTGATTGTATATAAAAGTATAGGGTATCATAACTTCATCCAAACTCTGTTGCCTCACATATGAATAAAACAGTATGTGAAACATGCAAAATCTCTAAGATTGCAAAACAGCTTAAGAGCCAGAACCAGAAACAGAAACAGACATAGCCCAGTCAGTCAGTCTACGGACTCCACTTAATCTCTCTATAAGGCAAAGGCAAAGTCGCAGGTGCCACCTGTTGGCTGGTTCTACGTATTGATATTGGCTGAACGCCCACTTGCCAAACAGGTTGCATAGTATAGTTCGGAGATCAGGTTTCCAGCCAATATCTATACGCATATACAATATATGAGTGCCTGATACCAGACATGGGTAGATCTAATATTCATACGTAGAAATCAATTTTTTTTTTTATGGAGCACGTACTGGAAAAGCGTTGACCAATTTATCTATTGACACGCTCACGCTTCCCACAGTCGGCTAAGCAAATTTAGCCAAAGCAAACGACAAACGTGACATACATTTCACCGTTATCTTGATCAAGCTGCTTATCTGTGCATCACACAAGAAGCAGAAGAAGAAGAAGAAGACAGACAGACGCGCATCTCTGGGTGCTTATCAGCAAAGAAAACCTGGAAAGTGTGAAACGAGTCGAACAAGCGGCAGCTGTACCAACAGACACAGACAGATCTCTAGACTGACTGATAGATAGATTCTAAGTCGTATTTGAGCTAATTAATTAATGCCATATAAATACATATAGTCAACATTTTGTAACTGGTCTGTCAAAAGCGGAACGCACTTCCTGGCATTGAACCAAATGGGGCTTTTGAAATTTGAGCTAAACAAAAAAAAAAAGCATATTATAATATAATACTTATTCATATACATATATGTTTTATGCAGACCGAGGGCAGCTCGACAAAATAATACGATTGAAAAATGTGTTCTCTGTATAATTAAAAGGCAGAAAGCTTTCTTCCGATAGCTATAGACTAAATACATCCAGTAATTTATTCAGCTGTGCCCATTTCAGCGATAGCCAAATGTTTTTTGAAAATATGTCAAAAGCAAGATATAAAACCTAACTTTTCAACAACTGATTTATCGATCGTTTGTTGTTTTTTCCTATTAAAGAAAACCTTCAATCTTGCATTCGGTCCTTTCTATTATATCTACTTATTATGTAGCCTATATAAAGAAGACGGTCTTATAATGCGTGCTTTGCAGTATGTCTAAAAACATCTTCAATCCCACAAAACTTATGTGTACATACATTTATTCGAGCCTATATATTTATAAAACTGTGCATGGGTTGTCCAATTGTAATCGTAAATATTATCTGATATAAACTTTTCCCGGTTCCTTAACTAAACTCCCTTGTTACGATATTTTTAATAAATTCAGGTGAAATAAGATATAAATCTAATTCATTTCAAAAATAGTTTATGTAGTATAGAAATATATAAACAGATCTGTTATAGAACTAGAAGATTATATGGTTTTGGCAGTTCAAAGATAACTGAATCTTCTCTTTAATGAAAAAAGTTATTTAAAGACAACTGATTACTGATTAAGTGTTTTACATGATATACTTAATGAAAAAACAAGAAAGAACTTTTTGTTTTTGGAACAGATAGACAATCTCTTGATCTGAATATTTGTAGTACATCTTAAACGTCCCTCGTACGGAGTTCAGACAATTCTTAAGGTTAATTGTGGACCCCTATACTTTCAACACTTGGCGAACATATTACAAAACCGAGACATGGAATGGGCCAAGAGTCAGACGGGTCACTCGACCTGCCACCGCTGATGGCTGTAAACCTTCAAGCTGGTAAAACGATACCAGACACAACACAAATTCATTGACCAAGACAACAAGTGTGACCTTCAATTGGCCAATAAAGCAATTTATTGAAGATCACCCGGCATCGCCGTCACCCCTCGTAGGTAAAAGTTGTCCAAGTGTGACCGACGGCGAGGCGTGAGAAACTGTAGCAGACTTTTCCCCTGCGATCGTCATAAAAAAAAAACCTGAGGCCCACACATGGAAATTACGTGTGTATGCGAGTGTGTGTGAGTGTGTGTGTGTGTGAACGTGTGATAAACAGCATTTGCAGGACGGCACGTCCTGATGTATAGACACCTCTGTATATCTAACTGATTAGACAGCAAATGCAGACATGAGATACAGGGAAATTAGCGGAAAATACCGCACGTGATTTCCAACAAAAACAGGAAAAACTCAAAACTATGAATCACACAAAATACCACTGAGCCACAGGACGCGTGAAGCGGTGCGTGACATTTTAAGGGTGGTGCGCCAAAAAAGAGAATAATCAAGCAATTTCATAGTGAGAGTGGGAGTGGGAGAGAGAGAGCTGAGTGCAGTGCTGCTAAAACGGTGCTCAAATATGTTAGAGCAGCTCTCAAACTGTACTCGCGAGTGTGGGCGTAAGCGCTATTGTTGTTGCTGCTGTTTGCGTTTTGTGTTTGTCGTTCGCTCAGTTGGCAATTTTGTTGTGTCCGGCAGTTTCAGTGCTCGACGAGTTGGCTTAACGTTCGGTTCGGTTGGTCGACTTTAAAGCGTTTTCATAGAAAGTGTGAAGCGTGTGTGAAGAATTTGCAAACAATCGCATTAACAAATGCGCCGAAACAAGTTTGATTGTTACACAAGTGAAATTTATGTTTCCATTTGGTAATAATATCCAACAGAGAAGTGAAAACGAGTTATCTAACAATGGTCTACAAATAATTAATATCGATAATGACAAGCGAGAACAGTCTCATGCCTCAATTATTTCCATCTTAAGTATCATTATAGACCAATCTATAAACGATTGGCAGCATAAAAATACTCGGTTTAATTACATTTTAAATTTATTAAAAGGTAACATTTTTCTATTGAAATATGATAATAGTAATTCGTGTGAATGGTTGGAGTTGAATTAAAATAACCCACATTGATCTAAGTCGGCTGATATAATAGTAATAATATGCTAATTATATCTATGCAATCAGAAATGATCAGAAATAAGGAACTTCTTTTAAATCTTTGTTTAGAACTAACAAAATAATTGAACTACAGAAAGTATGTCATATCATAATAGTAAAAAAAAAGTAGATAGGATGAAAATTATGGTAACCTATTAGCCCCATATTGCAAAAAAGAAAACTACTCGACCACAATAACAGGTCTAGTGAAATTCCAGGCATTCCACAATAAAAAGTATTCGAATTAACCAACCATATTTTTCATCTCATTGCAGGTTTTGCGTTTTCTTTTGAGCACATCAGCTAATAGCATTGAGAAAACAAATATAAAAATAAAGAAATCAACAGCAGAACGTAGTGGAAATTATTATACGCCACAACTGAAACTGAATGCAAGAGCTATGCTAGTAAATAAGCAGCAACAGCAGCCGCAACTGGCACGAGAATGGCAGCAATCAGAATGACAAACTGCAGTGATTAAAACCAGTCAGGCCAGGCCCGGCCAGCCCCATTGGCACCAGCAGCGCAGCAGAGCCAGCCAGCGAGTCACTCAGTCTGTGAGTGCGGCAGCTGCACCACCAACAACAGCACCAGCACTAGCACCACCCAAGCCAGTGGCAAACGCTACTGAATCATCAGAATTGACTAAAAAGCCAGGCTCAACAGTTTTCAAGTGCGCTACGTCAATTGAAAAGACTTTAATTCCAGCAAGTGCGGCATCTAAAGAACACGTCAAGAGACCTTCAGCGTGCACCGTCAACAACTGTGACAGCAACAATGCTAATTACTGACCGGAGAAGACATCCACACAGTGGCACGGCGAGCCGTAACACCGTAACAGATGTCAACTTACATGTTTTCATCGGGCTCTGCTTCTGCCTCATAGCTGTGAGTGCTTGGATGCCCGATGTGAGGCCCGATTTGCAAACAAGTAAGTTCCAAGTTCGCCCACAATTACAATCTTCTTCTTCTTCTTGCTAGTATTATTATTCTTATTATTGTTGTTGTTTATTTGTGCCACTTGTTTGTTTTGCTGCTTTACTCTTTATTTGTTTTGTTTGCTTTGCCGCTGTTTTATCACCACTGTGAGCAGCGGCTGGACAGGGCTGCTTATCGCGCCCAATTTTTCGCAATGCTTGCAACAAATTAGCGTTTCCTCTGAAGCAACTTGTAAAATGGGCCATCTAATTACAACCAGTCCAGTCGTTCTTATGAAAGCTAATGGCTGCAAAAGTCAACTACTTACGTTATAAGTATATATATGTATAGTATATATATAATCTATAATCTGTTTTTAAAGAAATTTCAATGTCATGGCAAATATTTAGTTATTTGGTACTGCTTTATAAATATAACTATATGTGATCTGTAAAAACCAAAGCAGTGTGAACTGATTATCGGCAAACTTTGCGATATTTATTTTGTGTGATTAAAGTATACAATTTTCTAAGAACCTTAACTTTTGCAAGTGCCAAGAGTTTTGTGAATTAAGTTTTTATAAAACTTTTCAGTACCAAACTTTGTTTCGCCTTTTTATACCCTGAACCCATTGAAAATGGGAAATCAGGGTATAATGGTTTTGCAAAAAGTATGTAACAGGCAGAAGGAGGCGTGTCAGACCCCATAAAGTATATATATTCTTGATCAGGGTGACGAGCTGAGTCGATTTAGCCCTGTCCGTCTGTCTGTCCGTCCGTCCGTCCGTATGTATGAACGCGTCGATCTCAGAACATATAAGAGCTAGAGACTTCAAATTTTGCATGATGGTCTGTGTATACAGCGAAAATATCGAGTTTGTTTTAGATATTCGATAAATTTTTCCGTTTCAATGATATCGATTTAAAACGTTATCAAGATTCAGTTTTTTGACCATATCTTTTACATATTTTAATCTACAGCTACCAAATTTTGTTTTTAGCTTTTTGTAAATAAAATACATTTTCTATTTTTTCATATTTTGGATACCGGCTCCACATTTCACAAAAAAAATTAAAAAAAAAAAAATATTATGAAAGCCACAATTAAATCTTTTCAAATTTTTTAGTGAAAACCGTATTTTCAATAAATTAATACCATTCAATGCAGAAAATTGCATTCAAATCCGTTAAGTAATACAGAAGTTATTAAAGGAAACATTGTAATGGCACGCGGCAGCGGCCTGTACGTGTGCACACATACATTCAAATCAACTACGCAGAAATCGACGAGCGTGCTTCTGTGTGCATGATATGTATATGTGTGCATGTGTATCACTGTTGCCAAATCAGCTTTTTTCCCGTCAAATCGGGCTTTTATGAAAGAGCAATTGCGGGAAAAATTCCAAAACAGCGGATAGCGGGAAATATAGCTTTTTAAAAAACCGATTTAGCTGTTTTTAATTTGACTTAATATTTGCATGATTTCTTATAAAATTGAATACAAAATGCTGAAAATTTCAGTAAAAATTTTTGTGGTAAGCAAAAAAAAAGGTTGTCAAATTAATATGACTGCATTACTGAAGACATTTTTTTTTTATGAAGAAAAATTTTGCAGAAAAATTGAGGAATTCAATACATTTTCCTACAAATCATACAAAATTTGCTTCGAAAATTAAGCTTTTTTCCCAGCTTTTTTCTCCGAAAACTTCGCTTCATTTTGGGTCTATTTTTCCTTGATCTAGCTTTTTTTGCTCAACAAAAGTTGGCAACACTGATGTGTTTACAAATGTGTGCACGTGTATATGTGTGCACGTGGATATGTGTGCATGTGTATGTGTGCATGTGTATATGCGCGCAGAGGTAATATGTATAGATAAAAGATGTAAGCTAGGTTGTTTAAAACATCAGCTCGGACTTGGTTCAGGGGATCTCGTAGTCGGGCAGACCCGACTAGAGCTTTCTTACTTGTTTGTGAATGTTTATTTGAGAAATGATTAACACTTCTAAAGAATCAAAACGGGCAAGAGTCTTATAATTTATTTAAATATATTTACTATCTATGTATATATGTACATATGTATATGGAATAGCAAAGGCATATAAATATAATAATTTATCAATTAAAAGCAGAGCAATATATATTTAATGCCACGAATTGATGGAATTGTTCTATCTAAACTGATTCCAAAATAAGAATTTATTTATTTTTTTTTTTTTTTCATTGCAAAACTGAATTTTAAAAATATTGAATTAATAATTAAATAATTTTTTATTAAACAAAGTGAAAGTCTTTCCTTTAAAGTTTTAACAATATAGAAATCAGTTTTTATAATCAGAAAATACTATAATAATTGAATTTTATTTCTATTGCAGAGCCAGACAAGGTGACGGCGAGTTTCTTTGGCAACACAACGGACTATTTTAAGATTTTGGATTACAATGATGAGAGTGTTCTCGTGGGTGCCAAGTAAGTACATGCGATTCCTTATTTATTTGATGTGTGCAAACAGCAAATATGGACTTTGAATGCCTGAAGGTTTTCGCTTGATTGCCGTTTACGAATTAGCGAAACAATCAATTCTTCTCTACCTGTGTTGCATGCAAAAACACTCATTTTTATTGGCACGGGCTAACTCAAATATTTATAAATAAAAAACAACAACAATATAGGGACTAGAAAAGTTTTCGATTCGCGGAACAATTAACGCGCCATTGGAATTACGAGGTTTTTTTCTAGCTACTGTTTTTGTTGTTTAATTTAATGTTAATTTATCAGTGTAGATATATACTATATATACAATATGCATATGTATTTGTATGTATGTGTAAATGGCCAAGTGCAAATCTCGCATTTCTCATTCGCTTTCCTGGAATCACGTATATATCAGCAGGCCAATATGTTTACTAACGTAAAATTCTGTTCAGCATTCGCTTGAAATGAAACATGCAAAAGTGCAATTTACCAGATCCAAAGCAATATTGAACAAAATAATAAAAAATTAAAAAAGATTTATATAAATAAACATTATGTTGATTAATTATTATGGGGGTAATTAAAGAGTATAAGTTTAGTAGACGTTTTTTTAACAACAGCTTAAAGTGTATATATCAATTAGTCACATTTAATAAAAGCTTTTAGCAAACATGTTAAACATTCATACATTGTATCTTTATTTTAAATAACGTCAAGGCCAAAAATATTTTAGGAAATACATTTGTGGCTGGTTAAACATACACTTGAATTCAAGCTTCAATCCAGGTTTTTAAGTTTATTAATTATCTGTGTCTTTACATCGCCATAAACTAGAAACAGCATGAGCATAAATGATGACAATTAAAAACGCAATTGCATGTTTAAGTAGTTGATTCAATGTTCCGAGTTCTAATTATTCGCGAAAACAACCTTGACAACAACTGATGCTGGGTGTGTGTGTGTGTGTGTGTGTGTGTGTGGCTCATTTATTTTAGCTTGGTTGGCAATTTACTAAATTAGCAGGCTGCACACGACTGGCGGGCGTGGCAATTAAGTAAATAATTCGATTGTCTTCTTCGCAGGGACGTCATCTACAACATCACTCTGCGGGGGCTGAAGGAGAACAGCCGTCTAGTATGGCCTAGCTCGGGTGCGGATCGTGAGCTGTGCGTGCTGAAAGGCAAACACGAATGGGACTGTCACAACTATTTGCGGGTCTATGCCCGACTCCCCAATGGTCAAATTCTGCTGTGTGGCACCAATTCGTATAAGCCACGTTGTCGCCACTATACCACAGTGGATCCGACGGCAGAGGGGAGTGATGCAAGTGCCAGTGCCACCAGTGGCAGCAGCAACCAGTACGAAATAACGCGAGATGTGGAGGCTCAGGGTCTCTGTCCGTATAGTCCCGCCCACAACAGCACCTATGCGTTTGCCGATGGCAAACTGTATAGCGCCACTGTGGCTGATTTCTCAGGTGGTGATCCTTTGATCTATCGTGAGAATCTACGCACCGAGCAGTACGATCTCAAGCAGCTTAATCAACCGGACTTTGTGGGCGCCATAGAACGCAGTGGCTACGTGCTCTTCTTCTTCCGTGAACTCTCCATGGAGTATATGAACTTTGGCAAGGCGGTCTATTCGCGTGTAGGTCGTGTCTGCAAGAACGATCGCGGTGGACCCTACAATCATGCCAAAAGCTGGACGTCATTCCTTAAAACACGACTCAACTGCTCGGTGCCTGGCGAGTTTCCATTCTATTTTGATGAAATACGTAAGTAGCGATATGCTAATACTCCCACACTTGTCTGATTGATATGACATCATAATTTGCATCTCTTTATATTTGGTAATACAGAGGCTATAAGTCCGGTTGTGGAGAGCGGTCCCAATGCGTTGGTTTATGCTGTATTCACCACGTCGGTGAACGCCATACCTGGCTCGGCGGTGTGTGCCTATCGCGTAGATGATATATTGGCAGCCTTTGATGGAGATTTTAAATCGCAAAAGGACTCCCAATCGCACTGGCTGCCAGTGGAACAAACACAGGTGCCGAAGCCGCGTCCCGGCCAGTGTGTGGATGACTCCCGCACTTTGACAAGTATTGCAGTGAATTTTATTAAGAATCATCCACTGATGGAGACCGCTGTGCCTGCTGTGCATGGTCGTCCACTGCTGACGAAGGTTAATCTGCATCATCGGCTCACGGCAATTGCGGTGGATCCGCAGGTGCGTGCATTAAATGGCAATCACTACGATGTCATCTACAGTGGCACTGACGACGGCAAGGTAACCAAATTCATCAACACCTTGACAACGCATCAGAACAGCACCGACCGTCTGCGCACAGTGGTCATCTCTGAGATGCAGGTGTTGCCTCTGGGCACGCCTGTGCGTGAATTGGTTATCTCTTCCAAGAAGAACACGCTCGTCGTAGTCAGCGACGGGAGACTAGTAACGGTGCCCCTGCATCACTGCTCATTGATTGTTGACTGTCTGGGCTGTCTTAGCCTACAGGACCCTAACTGTGCCTGGGATTTGCAGACGCACGAGTGCAAAAATCTAGCCGCAAGCCAGCACAAATTCGGTACTAAGACCTATCTGCAAAGTCTCAATACGACCAAAAAGGCGGCAGCGGGTCTCTGTCCAAAAACTGCCGCAGATCCCGTTATTGTTACCATGGCCCCATCGCAAATGGAGGAGGTGCAAAAGCTCCACTATGCCAGTGTGGGTGGTGTACCAGCAGAAGTTCAGCCAAGCCTAGAACAACAGCCAACGGGCAGCGGTTCTGATTTTGCGCTTAATGACTACATCGATGAGAACAAAATACCGCAGGCATCAGTGGATCCCGAGCAAGTTATGACCAACCTGCATGGTAAGTGATGCAAAGCAGTTGCCCCACCTGATGTCTTATTTTTTCTTTGCTTGCTATTGGCAGATCCCCAAAAATCGATAGCAGTCGTCAATGAGGTACAGAAGGCCTCCGCCTTTACATACAGCACAATTACTATAATTGCAATTGTGTCCTTTATGGCATTCGTTTTGGGTGGCATGATGGGCATCAAAATAAAACAGTGGTGCAATCAAAGTCGATTGGATGCCAGTCACCACAATCACTTTGGCAAGCCCATGTAAGAATTAAACCGGTTGCAAAGTATGTGCGCAGACTAAACTTCTCTTTTTTTTTATTTTTATCACAGCCAATTCAAGCATCAAAACAGCGGGAAGGACATAAACTTGCTAATCAATTCGAATCCATATACCACGACTCAGAAAACACCGAACCTGGATCTTGAAAAAGACCGCAGTCACGAGTGCAAAAATTCCACAGAACATTTGGAAAAGGAGCTGCCTTGCAAAACGTCCACTCTGACAAAAGTGAAACGCACTTACATATGAGTAGGGAAACATCATCAGTTTTTTTGATGGCCAGTTTACCACAAAATTAGTCGAATTTTCGTTGTTTATGTTGATGTTAGTTATAGTTAACCCGCCCCGATTTGGTCGTATCAGCAGTTTTTTATTGGCGCGTTTGAAACGCGTCTCGGCGCATCCGAAACTGTTGTGCTTACATTTAGTTACTTTTTTTGTCAAGATTTAGTTTAATTTATCTCTTAAATGTAGCGTCGTGTGCTACAGTAGAGAAAGGGCATCAATTTTGTATGTCAGAATACGCGGCGGCACGTCTTTATGTTTATTTGATAGTTTAATTTGTAAGTGCAAAACTTGGAGCTTAAGCAATTGCATATCACATGTAGAAAGCAGAATCGGGCTACACAAAAATTGGCTATGTTTTTATTGAACAAAAGTTTTTGGCCATGCCCAGAAATATCGAACCCACCCACAAATCAAATATTTTTCTCGAAATTCAGACGATTATTATTCTGTACAAGTATTTTGTTAGACTGAAAGTTTTTCTATTTTCTTTATAGTTTTCTAAATGTGCATGAAACAATATGCTATTTAATTATAAACTCTCTGTTTTTGTGGCTAAGAAATGCAATATATATTGTATCTAACATAAAGCTCAATAAGGAATTGAATATAAGAACGTGTATTTTTGTAATATTATATTGTACGATCTAGACTTAAGATTACATGATTATTTAACGTTTAGTTCTGCGGTCAAACATATATGAGGCTGTTTCGTAAGAACTGAGATCCCTTGACACAGCAGCCCTAAAAAAACGCACAAATAATTATAGAACATGCCTTAAAAAGAAAAAAAAATAAAAAAAAAAAAACAATCAATTTATATGCCTATATTTAGGCCTTAAATGTAAAGTAAAATATTTAGGATAAGAATTATAATAAATTTATACTTGCTTGCATGTATTTTAAAGCAGAATCAGCATTTTATATGTTTATGTTTACCTTTTAAGATGTTGTCCGTCCGTAAGAAATTCGAATTTTTTTATAAATAATTATAATATATTTTTATATGTAATTGTATCTAAAAATTTTACATGTCTAAGTACAATGTTAAGCAAAAGGCTAAAAAAAAACTATAACACACAAATTTTTAAAATCAACAAAAAAAGAATTATATATAACAAAATTTTAAGAATCGGGAAATGGTTGTGCTCGAGTGACTCAGAAAATAGAAACATTTTTTAATCTTATCACAATCGAGCAATACCACATCCTGAAATTCTCATATTGTGATAGATTTTATTGAAATTTTTAATGAAAAAAAAATATGCCTTTTAGGTTGGAAAACAATAATACATATGTGTGAAAGAGAGTCTTTCTGCATGCAAATATTTTCGATTGAACAAAAGTCGATATAAATTTTATAAAATACGTATATTGTACTTGATATATTGTTGTAAAGGCATTCAATGAGCTATGCTACTTTTAATAAAGTCGTCATTTTTTAATACAAATTTCAAGTCTTCTTTTTTTTGGGACTACATTCTTTATTATGTTAACTTTCAATTTAGTTCTCATTGGTTTTACTTGTGAGTTTCTGTTCTCTTATGCACACTGTTAAAAGACACACAGAATTACTCAATCGTGTCTTATGCATATGTACATACATATATTGTGAGTGATGTTAACGCACTGTTAAAACAAGTATTTTTCCATCATGGTGTTAAGTGCAATTGCTTGTAATGCAACATTATTTAATAAATTAGTATTAAATTTGGTGTTTATCTCTTACTGTCCTGATGGTTAAAATTACATACAAGTATAAAAAATATATTTTGGTTTATTGAAATTTGGACACTAATATTCTCAATTTGTATGTGTGGTATTTTTTCGGTATTTTTAACTGTGTGCAATAATACGCAATGAACTTGGTCACACTACTGTTGTACGTCGTTCATTTCCTGTTCGTTTTCTGTGAAGTTGAGTTGATTCGTTCTCTCAATCTGCAATTATTAAATGCATCCTCAGCTATTATTAAGTTTTTCTTGCATTAGAGTGTCTGGTATTATGTGACTTTAACTAAAGTATAAGCATTTATATGCTTCGTCTGAAATTTAAATGAAATAATGGTAAGAGGCACCTGTTAATTATAGCCATTTTCTTTATAAATTGATGAGTGTTCTTTTCCTGAAGAGTCGGACGGCAGGGCTCTTGCAAAAGGGTTTCTGGCGTTCTTATATTGTAGAAAGAATAAGAACGGCCAACTGATAAATTTATAAAAATGTATTTTAAAAAATTACTTTACTCTGTGCATACTAACGCATTTTATTCTTGTTGCAGCTGCCACATTGTGTTGCACGCACGTGGTCAGAAGCCGGGTTCTGCATGAGATGCGACTAAGGTAAGCACTAAAATAAAAAAAAAAATTATTTTGGAAAAATATATAAGCTTTTCATGATGATAAGTTCAATCTGAACAAAGTGTTGTTGATTCATAACTTAAATTTAAACCAAAAGGATTCTGATAATAATTAAAGTTACATTATAAGTTGTAGCCATTTTAACTTACCTTCTATATTAAAGCTGTATATCTTTGTTGCAGCTGCCGAAGGTGGAGTCGCACGCACGTGGTCAAAAGCCGGATTCTGTAATGAGAAAATCTCATCAGGTATAGTTTAATATTTAAAACTAATCGTTTTAATTTCCTATGATGATAGTTTAATCTGAACAAATTGCTGTTGATCAACCATTAAAAAATTAAACCAAAAGGATACTGATAATAAAAATTCAAATACAAAAGATCTAAGATATCGCGATCAAAATCTAACCTCATTTCTCTTTACATTTTCAGATCTCTTGCATATTCAAATGCTAATCAATCCAGATTGATGATGCAAGGTAAGTTTCTTAAGCTAAGATATTACAAAAAAAAAATATAATACAATGATGAAAGTAATTACCGTACGATTTCTATGATTTAAAAACCCATGGCTGCAATTTTTGCAACTGATGCATATTTAGTAAAATATCAAATGTTGAATAAAAAAAACCTTTTAACTCATATTATTTTCTTATTTTATTTCAGAAGTGCATAAAGATTAACTGAAAACTGAACACACTTGGAAGCCTATGCAAGGTAAGTAAAATTAAAAAATTATATATTTAAATTGCGTTTAATAATGATGAAGGTAATTACCGTACGATTTCTGTGATTAAAAACCCTATGGCTGCAATTTTTGCAACTGAATTTTAAATGCAATTTAAATAATATATAAATCATTAATGATTTGACTAATTTATGGTATTTTTTATTTCAGTACAGAAGAGAAAGAACCAACAAAAGAAAGAATGTTCCTGTTACTCAATTAGGTATGTTTCATTCTTTGACTTTTTTCTACCTTGATCGAGAGCTTAGATGATGAACACATATTATATATCATAACTTTCGTTCTACTGAGCAGAAAATGCGGAGAAAGATAACTGAAATATGCATTTTAAAATAATTTCTAGTACAATATATCACTTTTAGATAACAAAAACTTTTACTTAACTTTTCAGATTTTTCAATTCAGATTACATTTGCTGGATGATGTGAAATATTGTAGAACTCACAATATGTATAAGAGGTAAGCTTTTCTCTTTTGAAACATAATTTCTTAAAATCCATCTTGATGATAAACTTACTCTGAAAGCTATGCTGATCAACCAAAAAAAATTTAAACCAAAAGGATACTGATAAAATAAATTTCAAATTAATATTATTAAAACGACCTCAAGCTCTACTAATCAATGTCTTTCTTTCTTTACAGTGTATCTTTAAATGAAAATCTCTAGATAGATCTACCTCTTACATGGGTCAAGGTAAGTTTCTTTATCGCAACAGACAAAAACTTGTAAAATTCTTCATGATGTATACTTCAGTATAGTTCATTAGAAACACACATGTTACAATTTTTGAAGCTGATATATAACAAATTATATATCAGTTTGTTACCAAGAAAAATGTATACCTAAAATTTATTTTCTTATTTGCAGTTGCTGATTCGATATTTAACACTTATGGACAAATTGACAGCTTAAGGTATGTTAAATTTATTTGTAGTGCAGTCTTAGCATATTATTCATCTGATGAATTATCCTTAATCAGGATCCCTCTACTGAGTAGAACCCATAAAAACCATGCGGTCAACTTTCCCTGACTGATCACCATCATTAGCTTTATATCAAGTATATATTGTAGGAAAAACTAAAATATTTCCTTTTTACCTTACAGCTTCGACTGCTTTTCCATCCACTTGCAGACGACATGGGATCAAAGATCTGTGGAATCTAAAAGGTGTGTTTACTTTATGGCTAGTGTTTAAATAATAGTATAGATGTTATCTGATGAATTATCCTTAATCAGGATCCCTCTACTGAGTAGAACCCATAAAAACCATGCGGTCAACTTTCCCTGACTGATCAAAATACAAATAATTAACTCTAGATATGAAATGCCACAATTTTTAACATATTACTATATTTATATTTTCAGTTGGTTGTCTATTTGCAAATATAACTTCAGATATCCGGGAAAACTATCAGGTAAATTTAATTTTTTGTTATTACACTAGTTTAAAGATTGAATATGATGAACACCCCAACTTGGGACCAAAACCTGAGTAATAAAAACCATGCTGTTTATTTTCTTCTTTCCCCAACTGAATTCGTTTAACTTAAGAGAACTTCTTTTTAGCTTTGAATTTCCAATGTATAAATTTCTTATGGCTTTTCTTTTCAGATTGCAATGGACTAAATCTGGTGTCAACTAAAATCTTATGAAAATTTATTTATTTTAAACTGAATAAAAAATCTGAATACCATTGAAATTATGTTTTTATTACTTTTCACTTGAGCTCGCCACAGGCATAAATGATAATCTTCTGGGAAGGGGTACCAGATTTGTTTCCACATCGCTCCATTTTTCGCACGACGTCCGCGCCGCTGATGACATGTCCAAAGACCACGTGCTTGTTATCCAGCCAGTCGGTTCTGTAAAGAATACACATAATAAATATTTATTTAAAATAATATTTGATCCTGCTACTCTTTACTTTGTGGTGCATATAAAGAATTGTGAGCCATTTGAGTTGGGACCTGAATTGGCCATGGATAACGTGCCGAAGCTGTTGTGCTTCAAATTGAAGTTCTCGTCGTTGAACTTTTTGCCATAAATGGATTTGCCGCCGGATCCGTTATTGTTGACGAAATCTCCGCCCTGGCACATCTATAAAATACATAAATAGATAACTTGGATATCAGTGTTGCTATTTGAAGTCAGTTCCTACTCACGAATTCTGGAATGACGCGATGAAATGTGCAGGATTTGTAGCCATAGCCCTGTTCATGCGTGCAGAGCTGGCGAAAGTTTTCCGCTGTCTTGGGCACCACATCGGCCCGCAACAGCATGACAATACGTCCAGCATCGTTGCCGCCAATCCGTATGTCGAAGAACACCTGTGGATTTCGCTTTTCCGATTTCTCAATCACTGCCGGCCCCGTTGATGGCGTTTCCACCTGTTCCTTTGGCGCTTCGGTCTCGCCCTCCGCTTCCAATGTGGCGCCCGCGTGCTTTTGCAGCCAGTCATCATCCGCCCATACCGGCTTAAAGCTGTCCTCTTTGACACGCACCGGCTTGGCCAAATTGACACGTATCGTACGGCCGCATAGTTCTGAATCATTCTAAAAGCAATTGGGGCATATACTGTTTGATCTGATAATCAGAATGCTTCGACTCACCATGTTGTCAATGGCAGAGGCAGCATCTTCGTAGTTCTCGTACTCAATGAAGGCGAATCCGCGATGTTTTTGCGACTCGTAGTCGACCGGCATTTGGATGTCCGCAATATCGCCAAATGGTATAAATGCATTGTTTAGCAACCTTTCCGTGACCTCATCGGCCAAACCACCAACATAAACAGTTCGTTTATCATTTGACATTATACACACAAACGTTTGTTTTCAATTACTTTTGTAAATAAAATGCGTGCAGCAGCTGATGAAAGCCATCCCTGTTTTTATCGCAAGCCAGTTGGCAGCACCGACTATTGCAGAGCTGCCAGCTCGCTTGAGAAAAATGAGTTTTCTCTAGGTGGCAACGTTGGCATAAAGGGAGCGCGAGCTTTTATAAATGTTATCAGTTTTTTAAATCTAAATATAAAATTAAATACTTAAATACGTTTTAATCCATATTATTTAAATCAATTTATATATACCAATCTGACAAGCCATACAAAAATAAAGTATTTGGTATTTATTATTTTAAATAGTTTATTATGCTTTATTATTAATTTACAACTATTAAATAATGTCACGTAAGATAAGATTCACCGCTACTGCACATTCCCTCAGCTACCGCACATTTGATATTATTATATATATGATTTTTGTTCAATGCAACCGGCATTAGAAAGCTAACGAGCCTCAAACAATAGCCGGGGACATACGCATACGAGGCATAGAGAATTAGGGAGATACAGCTGCCGAGGAGAAGGTCTGCAAATATGAAAACATAAAACAATTTCTTTAACGTTAATGGTGAACTATGAATTTTGTATTTGGCACCATTCAACGGTTCAGTTAGTCATTGTCTCTACGAACAAATACTGACCGAAATAGATAAGATACCATTTGACGCCAGAGAGAGAGAGAGAGACGGAGAAATAGATGGCAGCCATCACCAGGTTAACGATTGCTAATCGCTGATTAATGGCTGGCCTCTTAAAATATATTGCCGCACTTGGCTACTTACGGCAAAACACCTTCTCCCATGGCTCGCATATGGCAATCTGTGTGTTCAGCTCATAGAGCCTATAAAGCCATATCACATAGCGCTTGAATTTCGAACATTTCTCAGCTATTTCCACATACATTTCGTACCGGGCGATGGTACAAGGTTCGTGGTACACGGTCTATACGTACTGAAGGTGCGCAGTGAACTAAACTGAACTGAAATGAACCTGGCCAAATCGGGTAAGGAAGCACACAAACCACGCAAACACGCCACAAGGTATGTTATCATGAAATTTTTGTAAATCGAGTTAAATACAGAGATAAAGAATTTGTTTTATTGATTAGCGTTTCGGGGGCATTATCTATGAAGACAGCGGTTTTTATTTTCGTTATCAGCCAAAAGCAAACGTCACGTAACCATTGACGTTATTTTCGCTGCATTGATTCATAGACCCTATCAATCAGGCGACCAGTGGCACTATGGACAGCAGGAAGACCCAAACAGACAGAACATCGTTGGCATAGGCATTGATGTGCACCGCCACACAGAACTCGACAACTGCATTGTTGTTATAGTGTATGCAGGTGGTGCGAATGCGCTCCGATATCGCCGACAAGTTGGTGTACGCAAAGTTGATTGTAAAGCCATAAAGCTGAAAGTAAAAAGACAAAAGTGTTAATCAAATATTCAAGTGGTTCCCCAACAAATAATGCCGAAACCCTATTTGTCACCGCTCACCCTATAGTTGGGATACTCGCGTTCCAGCTCCTCACTGAAGGCGGGCTCGTCGTACCGATTGCCTGAGAATGTGCTCAAGTTCTCCATTTCGCTTAAAATTCTCAGTAGGCGTGGTTGAAAGGCACTAGAAGACATGGAGTTGCTTATCAATTGAAATTTTGTTAGAGCAATTGTCACCCACCGATTCCAGTATGTTTTGCGTGTGGTGCGCCAGGCGCATATCTTTTTCATGATCTTGCGCTCGATGTGCTTCTGCAGCTGCCTTAGATCGTAGCTGCGCTTGTACACATAGTCCAGCTTCTGAATGCCACACTGCGGCGCCTCCTGGCGCTTGTTGAACAACGGCAACCAGCAATCGCTGTCCTTCACATCAAAATTTGTCATGCTCACTCGCTCCTCCGCTTGTATATTGATATAGATCTAAACGAGAAAACATATATTACTATTTATATATCCTGAATGCAGTGAAAATGGAAAATCTGGTTATTATAGTTTTGTAATAATGTATATAACAGGCAGAAGACCGTAAAGAATATATATATTCTTGATCAGGATTACTGAGTCAATTTAGCCCTGCCCGTATGTATGTACTCGTTGATCTGAGAACCTGTAAGAGCTGGGATCTTAAATTTTAAACGAAGGTCCTTCTATATAGCGCACAGATCAAGTTTTCGTTTCAGATAATCGATAACTTTACCCGTTTCCATGATATCGCTTAGAAAAGTTATCGAGATTCAGTTTTTTGAGTATAACTTTTACATCTTTTAAGCTAAAGTTATCAAATTTTTCATTTTGCTTCTTGTATATAAAATATAATTTTGATTTATTTTATATTTTTTTTGGCTGCAAATTTTACAAAATCAATTTAATTGGAATTCATTTCCATATATAGCTGCAATTTTTGATATTTTCACTTTTGTAGGTAGTGTGATATATTCAATAAAATAAAAGTATTCAATGCAGAAAATTTCAGCAAAATCCATTAAGTAACACAGAAGTTATTGAAGAAAACATTTTGTCAATTGGCAAAAGCAAGCGCCAAGCGCAATCATATGCTCTATACACATACATACATTTAAATGCGTGCATTCCTTGCAATAAAATAAAGTTGCCTCGTGGTAAAGACGGTGGCTTGATAGCTCGTAGACTGAGGTTTGAGTTCCGATGAGGAATATCACCTCGGACTTGGTTTAGGAACTTTTTCCTTTTTACTTTAATACGAATATCTTTGGTCTTCACTCACATTTTTTGCTGATACAATCGAATAGACTCGTGTTAGTGGGCAGAAGACATCCTGCAGCTGATAGCGTTTGCCAGTTGTAGGTGCCACAAGTAAAAGCTCGCCGTTGTCCGGATGTCGGTAGATAACAAAGGTGCATTCGCCATAGGGACAGGCCAGTCCTAGCAGCAGCCAGCATTCCAGTCCCAAGGCCAAGATGTAATTGCACAGGAGCACGCCCAAATCCTTGACGGAACACCAGGTGCTATCCAGCACTGTGGCATTGTCCAGCCAAACGCCTTGGAAGTTCTGGCAAGCGTCCATCTGACTGCGCACCGGGCTTAGCAAGGAGACGAAGCGACAGATGCGCTCCAGCTGCGTGTCGCCGGGCAGCGGCACCGGCTCCAGCAGCCGGGTCAGGCAGACCCGCTTGCCTTGTGACGTGCAGATAAGTGGCTCCACATATCGCTGCGGATGGGGCAGCAGCTGTTGCACGTCCAGGCGACGCTCACGCAGGAATTGCTGCAGCTCTGGCAGCTCAGCGCAGGCAAGGCCGCCAATTTGTAGTGGCGTCAGCTGGTTGCCCGGCTCAACGCTCAGATAGAACCAAAGATGCACGCACTCCTTGAACTCGGGATACTGCTCGACGGTTATATTTGTCACAGAGTCGATCAGCGGCCTCTTGTAGCCCACCAGCACCTTGGGCATGCTTAGCTCAATGCAGCCCTCGAACTGAAAAGTTGATTTTAATAATTGAGTCAATCAAGGTAGACAACTACTCACCTTGCGACAGGCCAAGAGACTGCTAATGGGCACACGATATTCACCCAGCCAATTGCACTGCACTCTCTGATAAAGATCGGACGCCTCATCCGTGTACTGCTGCTCGACGAGTTCGTCGAACAAGCTGATTTTCAGATCGTCACGCAAGTCGCTTAGTTGACCTGTGAGCTGCAGTTGCAGCTGCTCATTCCAGGTGGGATTTGAGCCTTCTGCCGTACGGCTGCGGCACAGCCTCTGGCCATAGCTTAGAGTTATAAAGGGACGCACATTGGAGTACATCAAAGCTGCAATGGATAAAAAAAATGTTATTTACAGGGTATGTGCTAGTTGTTTTAAACTTAAGGAGAGAGCGAAACACACTTTATCTGTATAGATAATTTCTTTCTTTTCTTAAGTTTATTATTTGTGTTTAACGCAAATTTCAATATCTCAACTGAATTCGATTTTTATAGCTAGATATATAGAGTTAGTCACTAAATTGGGCAAATTGATTGTTGATTGCTTTATCTAAATAGTTTTTGCTCGAGTCACAAGTTCTGCTAAGCTAGAAAACTCTTCTCGACTGCTTAAAGTCTAGATAAGATTGGGCTCAGCTGACTACAACAGTCTGAACTGTCTGCTTCTTCTTTTAAATATTACAGATTAAGCAGGTGCAGTTAAACTTACAGTTTATTTGCATGGTCTAGCTGTACCCTTGTATACTATAGATTAAGTATTTCCCAGAAAAGCTCCGTCACATCTAGAGCACTTTTACTTGGTGTACCCTAAGTCAATTGGAAATAGGGTATAGTGATTTTTTGCTAATGTATGTAACAGGCAAAAGAGGGTATCTTTGAGTCTATAAAGTATAGATATTCTTCTAGCCAGATTTGTCTGAATTTGCCAATCTTGACAACTTCATCAAAAGTGAAATAAAGCTAAATATAAAAATGTTGATATTATTTTATTAAAAATTCCGACAAAAATCATGCATGTGTGTTTTAGTACATGTATGCATGCACGTTTGCTTAAAATAATAGGGTATTTCCAAGTCGAGCACTGTTGCTCTTTCATTGGCATCGTTATCAACTGTATTTTAAATGGCAATAATTTTATACAAGCAGCAAAAAAATAATCAAAAGAAAACCAATTATTTTACAGTGAACTCTAGTGCTTAGCCGACAGCCAAACGGTTCGGTCAAAGTAGTTCACAAATCTCAATTGTTCGGTACGTTCGATAATAGATCTAAGAAAGTGTAACAATATTGCCAATATAAACGGTAGTCGCTGTGCCACGCCCCTGGTGGGCGTATTTGCAAATCTTAAAAATCTTATCAAAGGAATAATCACATTATAGGTGTTTATACCCTGAACCCATTGAAAATGGGAAATCAGGGTATAATGGTTTTGCAAAAAGTATGTAACAGGCAGAAGGAGGCGTGGCAGACCCCATAAAGTATATATATTCTTGATCAGGGCGACGAGCTGAGTCGATTTGGCCCTGTCCGTCTGTCTGTCCGTCCGTCTGTCCGTATGTATGAACGCGTCGATCTCAGAACATAGAAGAGCTAGAGACTTCAAATTTAGCATGATAGTTTGTGTATACAGCGAAAATATCGAGTTTGTTTTAGATATTCGATAAATTTTTCCGTTTCAATGATATCGATTTAAAACGTTATCAAGATTCAGTTTTTTGACCATATCTTTTACATATTTTTAGCTACAGCTACCAAATTTTAAGCTTTTTGTAAATAAAATACATTTTCTATTTTTTCATATTTTGGATACCGGCTCCACATTTCACAAAAAAAATTTATTAAAAAAATAAAATTATCAAAGTCACAATTTAATTTTTTCAAATTTTTTAGTGAAAACCGTATTTTCAATAAATTAGCATTCAATGCAGAAAATTGCATTCAAATCCGTTAAGTAATACAGAAGTGATTAAAGGAAACATTGTAAAAGCACGCGGCAGCAGCCTGTACGTGTGCACACATAC
The DNA here is from genome assembly GCA_035045545.1 of Drosophila gaucha. NCBI lineage: Eukaryota > Metazoa > Arthropoda > Insecta > Diptera > Drosophilidae > Drosophila > Drosophila gaucha. Next base: position 6,632,919 of record JAWNOY010000375.1, read on the forward strand.
ATTTAAATCAACTACTCAGTAATCGGCGCGCGTGCTTCTGTGTGCATGGTATGTATATGTGTGCATGTGTATACAAATGTGTGCATGTGTATATGTGTGCATGTGTATATGTGTGCACGTGTATATTCGTGCCTGTGTGTATGTGTGCATGTGAATATGCGCGCAGAGGTAATATGTATAGATAAAAGATGTAAGCTAGGATGTTTAAAACATCAGCTCGGACTTGGTTCAGGGGATCTCGTAGTCGGGCAGACCCGACTAGAGCTTTCTTACTTGTTTCTATATGTGTTTGCAAATATATATGTAATTGCATCGATAAGGCTTAAAGTACTTAAAACTAACGTTTATTTTATGTTCCTTCTCTTTTAGTATATATTTAATATTTGATTTATAGTTGCTTTATCTTTGCGTCATATATGTTTTATGTACACAATCAGCGAAAGTACTTTTTTCTCTCTCATTTCTCGTAAATCGAGAGGTTTTCTTAGAAAATATTTTCTTTTAGTTAAAGACTTTTTCTAATAGCTCTTTTTTCACTCTTCTAGTAAGTCCAGAGTTTTCCTTAGAAAATATTTTTTTACATAAAGACTTCATCTAATTGCCCTTTTTTCACTCCTTTCCTTTTTTCACTAATATCTAGTAAACTGAAAGTTTTCCCTAACAATATTTATTTTACTTATTTTTGTTGGAGTATCAAAAAATTTATAACATTAATTCAAATCCATTTGAAGTTCATTTTATACAAACTTTTTGTCTGTCTGTGACAAAACCAATATAATCTTTATCGCTCTCGAGCTGGAATTAAAAGTACTTAATTTATATATCGTACACATATATTATTTTATATTTTATATGTTCAATATGGCTTTATCTTGTTCTCAACTAAAAATAGTAAATAATGGTATGAGTAAATATAACAATTGATAAATTAGTCATAGATAACTGTGCAAAAAGAAAAAAAGCCTCAGTTAAAGATAAATAGCTAGAACTAAAAGTCCATTTCCCGTTTATATAAGAACAGGATTTAAAGAAATCAAATTTATTTTAATTCTTTCAGTACCTAGTCACCTCATGGTGTTGAAAGAAGGTATTCTTAAGTGGTTCGCTCTGCTGTTCGCTCTGGTGGGCACAGCTGAAGCACAAAGAACACTTGATCGCTGTGAGTTGGCACTCGAACTGGATACTCTGAATGTTGCGCGGGAGGATTTACCCAGATGGGTTTACATTGCTCAAGTGTCAAGCAGCTATGCAACAGATGCCATAAGCGATGAAAATAGTGAAGGTTTTCGCCATTATGGACTTTTCCAAATCGGTGATGAATGGTGGTGCAAGTCGGAGAAGGGAACTAAAAATGTTTGCAAGGTGGACTGCGAGGAACTGCTTTCGGACAATATTGTAGCCTCCCTCAACTGTGCCGAAATAATAAGGAAGGAAATGGGCTGGAGCGCCTGGGCAAAAGGAGCTATAGACATTGACGATTGTTTCCAAATTAACGCAGACAGAGTAAATGGAACTGCAACTGGAGGTGCAACTGAAAGTGGAGCTGGAGGTGCTGCTGGAAATTCATTGACTGTTGACATGCTTGCCAGCGATGTGTTAGCGGACAGCTATAAGCGAGAATTTTTCTAACTAATCTATATAATCTCTTAAAAGTAAAAAAGAATATTATTTTAATAAAAACAAACCAACTTTAGATATTTGAAAACAAATTTAAATAAATATAATAAGCTAAGCTTCGATTCCATAAGCAACTAAAACAAGCTTCTACACGTGTAATGATTACTTTTTCCCATTAAAATAATAAAAGACATCATCATATAATTACGAATCGTGTTACACTTAAACGCCCATAACCCCATCAGCCATAACTTTGTCTTTCGATTATTTTACAAGATATAGCTAGGTATGGGGATTAGATATATAGCATATATAACTACATATATCAAATTTCAATCCTAGCTTTTGTTGTTTTCGAGATCATTTATATACACTGATGGACAGACAGACGGATAAGGCTAGACCACTAGGGTCGGTCACTGCTTCTACTTCCCCTTACATCCATTTGGAAAAACATTATACCATTAGTATTAATTTTTATGGAATTTAGTACATAAGAACACATTAATTAATGCATTACCAAGATGTCTAATTTAATAAAAAAAAATATATTTATCCGCCTCCTTGGGGCGTGGCAAATCGGAAAAATTATATCTTTAACTTGTATAGCTAGATGCCCTTAATTTAACTATTTCATTTTGAAAGGGTATATCATTCTACACTCGCGGAAGGCAGGAATATCGAGCTAAAATGCCCAAAATCGTTAAAACCGTGGCCATTTGAAGGACTATCGGGATGTTCTCTGGACCAAATAATGTCTTTATGGTGCTGATTAAGAATTGACAACAACAAGGACGAAAGTCCATTAAACTGCTGAGATAATTTGATGATTTTTCTTACAGAAAAAAGCTTATAATTCGGCTGTATCCTTGCGTATCCTGGCAGTAAGTATTGTATGTACCAAAGGACATCTACAGAGTCTCTTTGGTTTCAGAGATATTTGTGATCTTAGTCAATTTCCTTGGGCGCTGCAGTCAGCCTGGAACAGAAATATCACAAGTCCTGGATCCTTAGATGATCCCATAATATTTATATAGGAAACGATAGAGCTGGTCCCCACGATCCAAACGCACTTTGTCTTTTCGTCAAGTTAAAGCTGTTTTTCTAGATGCTATTTATGTTTTCTTGAAGAGCTTTAACTTGCTCCGCTTAAAAGTATGCAACCCAAAATGAAAGTCTGAAAAAAGGTTTCGTGAAAAAATAAATTGAAGTGCTTGAAAATCTTAGCATAGACTTATGGGGCGGGCAGTCACTACGACCGTTGGGTACCGAATTTTGGGGTACATTTTTCTGAGGTTGCAGTCGAGCAGCAATGGGCAGCAGCGAGAACAATGTTTTTACTGTTGCGCTTGTCTATAGATTGAGCAAAAACTAAATATTTCCCCTTTTTAGGGGGCGTGGTAAATCTGTAAAAGCTTTATCTTCTACAATTTTACAGCTGGAGACCCAAAAATTATCTTCTACAAGTTTATCAAAAATTATATACATTCGCAAATGTGGAGTGTGACAAATCAGAAAAACTATATTTGTATTATTTAAAATTACAAGGGTATTACCAAAGTTTGGCATAGGCTAACTTAGCCCTTCCCTAAAGTTATATCATTGAAATAGAGAAACATTAAAATTGACTATTTATAAAAATACAAATTTAAATATGGACGTTTTATCGATGTAAATAACATAAGAAAATACATTGAAAAACAAAATAAAAACTAGCAATACGTATGGTAAGAATTTGTGGCATAAGCAAATGTATATTTTTTGCATTTGAAACTGTTTTCAATCATAGTTAATGCGTTCATTATCATCTAGCAATCTATCACAATTCATACATTTAGATTAAGATTCAGGTAATCTCCGAGTCGGGCAGACCACTAGAGCGTTCTTATTTGTTATTTAATACTTTTATCTATATATACCATAGATAATATAGTTCTAATGGCATTTATTTATTAAATATATACTGCTTAAGTTCGTATAAATTGGACTGGCAATTGTTTTGTTAGTCATTCGATACGACATGGCGTTGAAGGAAGGTTTTCTTAAGTGGTTCGCTTTACTGCTTGCTCTGGTGGGCATAGCTGAAGGAAAAAAGACATTTAATCGCTGTGGCCTGGCACTCGAATTGGATAGTCTGAACGTTTCTCGGCAGGATATATCAAGATATGTTTATATAGCACGGGAGCTAAGTTCCTATCAAACTCATGCTTTGAGTGAAGTAAATGACGAAGGTTTTCGACACTACGGACTTTTCCAAATCGGTGATGAATGGTGGTGCAAGTCGGAGAAGGGAACTAAAAATGTTTGCAAGGTGGACTGCGAGGAACTGCTTTCGGACAATATTGAAGCCTCCCTCAACTGTGCCGAAATAATAAGGAAGGAAATGGGCTGGAGCGCCTGGGCAAAAGGAGCTATAGACATTGACGATTGTTTCCAAATTAACGCAGACAGAGTAAATGGAACTGCAACTGGAGGTGCAACTAAAGGTGGACCTGGAGGTCCTGCTGGAAATTTATTGACTGTTGACATGCCTGCCGGCGATGTGTTAGCGGACGGCTACAAACGAGAATTTTTCTAACTAATATAGAAGAATTTCATTTAAAAAAAAACTTATTTTGTAATATGTCATATAAATAAAACAAATATTTTAGGCGCATGCAGCTGGAGGCGCATCGGGAATTCCATTCGGGAATTCCTATAAGATATTGTGTAAATTTGTTATCAATCGAAATCAAAAATGGTATTGAAATTCAATTACAAATAATATCACATATATATTTAAACAGGCATGGGTCAAGAAAATATCGTTTTCGTTATTATGACTCAGCGCAAAGTGCTATCAACATCACAAATCTGTCTATATACAGTGAAAGCTCCCGTAGACGGACAGCCACGGTTCCAGTATTTTTGTCCGCCTGCGGGATATGTCAAAGAATTGGCTGTACAGTAATCTCTTCATCTGAATCGTTTAGTTCAATATCACTTTGATTAGTAATATTAATTTCAATTTTGTTGTCTTCTGTGGGTAAAGGGCTATCTACTTTTACGTTTTGTATAAAAATGTTTAAAAAAATCGTGTCCGTGTCCGGCCCAGGGAGCGTCCGTTTTGTATGAAAATCATGCTAAAAATCTTGAGAACATAAAATTCGTCCGGCTAGAGCTTTCACTGTACTTCGAGAGTCATTGATCTACAAAAAGCGTTTATGTTAAGATAACTGTTGCTAGCGGATATGACCTTCGGGAACTGTTAGAAGGGTATGCTGTATTCTACATTTGTGTGTAACTGGCAGAAATATATATATATCTATTCTTGAATTCCACAAATTGGATCCAAAAATATATCTAGAATATAGCCTGTGCTTAGCTGTTGATTCAAATATTCTGTGCAATTTTCAGATAATAAACTAAATTGGATTCTTTTGAGTTTAAAGGACATTTACTTACTTTGAGTAACGAATAAACTGGCGCTCAGATCGCTGTTTGTGCCGGCGCTGTTGCGTCGTTGGCTTTGGTGCTCCACGTTCAGGATGTGGCGACTGCGCACTGGAACGCCCGTTGCTCGCACCACATGCAGCGAAATATTAAATTGCTGGACAAGATTCGAGACATTGGTAGGCTGTGGCTGCCACGTGGGCTCGCGTGCCGGCCCAGCCTGTTGGCTAAAGAATATGGAGCACACGGCACGCCAAAGTGTTGACCAGCTTGTTGGCTGCTCTGAGCTGTCGCCAAATAGTTGAAGCAGCGGCAGCGGAGTCTGCAGCAGCTTCGCCCGCTGAGCGCACTGCCCAACTATAGTCTCGTATAGCAATTGGAGAAACTTGCGTCCGCGATGCTTGTGCAGGTCGATGGGATTCCAAATGGTGCCCGGGTCCAGCAACTGTCCGCCTTTGGAATGGGGTCCTTGCTCGTCCAATTCGACAATTTCATGCTCCAGGGCAGGCACAAAGCTGAGCTCTTTGGTGTGGAAATTGCGCTGCTGGTGGCGCGAGTACAGCAGCTGGAAGCGTCTGTTCTGCACAAGTTCCCTAACGTTGCACAGCTGCAGCTGCTGCTCTTCAAAGATTAGCGGTCCCGCATGATCACCTGCCGACAACTTGTCCGTGGGTCTTGATCCAGCAGCCCGAAGTTTATTAGCCAGCAAAGTTTGTCTTAGCGTCTGCGGCAACAGCTGTATATCATCCAGTTCATTGCCGCTGACGTCATCCGGGCAGTAATATTCAAGGTACAGGTAGAGATTGCCTGCCATTTTGGGCCGCAATGAGGTCACCTGGAAGCCAAGTTTCTGCTCCGACTTGCCCCTCTTCTCTACCTGCAGTGGGGCGCTTATCAGCGCCAAGCGCCGACTGTGCGAGGTAATTGCCGATTTTTCATAAACCTTTAAATAAGTAATAAAAAAAATTCTAAAAACAGTCTGAAAAGTATTGTTATTGGTCAATAAAAAAAAATTAGTTAGTTGTTTATATATAACAGAAAGCCAAAATCATTTCCTATGTAGAGTTTGTAATTTCCCAAATATATCTCATACTCATTATCTTTATCAATACATAATCACACATGGAACAAATTCAAGGTTCTGTTCTGAACCCATTGAAAATGGGAAATCAGGGTATAATGGTTTTGCAAAAAGTATGTAATAGGCAGAAGGAGGCGTGGCAGATCCCATAAAGTATATATATTCTTGATCAGGACGACGAGCTGAGTCGTCCTTCGTAAAATTTTAAATATAGGTTCGTGTATACCATACGCAGTACAAGTTTATTTTTCTTTTCGATAACTCATCCTATTTCCATATTATCGATAATAATCGATATTTTGACTTTGTTTTTAAGCTATAATATAAAGACCATAAAAGTTAGAGACACCAAGTTGACTATGTAGGTTTCTTCGATGAAAATATAGATAATAAAAATTTCAGATTTTGGATACCTCCCATAAGCCCCAAAAGTGAAAAAAAAACGTATTTCAAATACTAAGGAGTTGGAATTTCGCATTTATACACATTTTGAGTTAATATTTTGTCCTGAAAATTTTATTCAGAAAATACATCTAGAACCGAAGTTATTTAACAATCAATTTCTCATAGTGCTGCCCATAATGCAGCCCAAGCTCAGCCGCTAAATCAACTACGCAGTAAGCGTATAGAGCGTTCTTACTTGTTTGCATTAGTTTAATAAAAATAATCATTATTTACGGCATATAGACTTAGAGATAATAAAGATTGACTTGATTATGATCGAGCATATATATACTTTACATTACTATACATTAACTTTAAAAATAAATATATTTATACCCTGAACCGATATTTATACCCGCCGGAAGAAGGCAGGCAGAAGGAGGCGTGGCAGATCCCTTAAAGTACATATCTTGATCGAGGACGACGAGCTGAGTCGATTAAGCAATGTCCGTCTGTCCTTATGTATAAACGCGACGATCTCAGAATCTATAAGAGCTAGAGACTGAAAACTTTACACGAATATCCTCCTATATAGCGCGCAGAACAAAATTGTTTCAAGTAAGCGATAACATTTCTCGATTTCATGATATTGATTAAAAATATCGAGATTCAATTTTTTGAGCATATCTGTTATATCTTTTAAGCTAAAGTCATCAAATTTTGCATTTAACTTCTTTGTGGATAAAAAACAATTTCCATTTTTTAAATTTTGGATACCGGCTCGAACTAGTAGTCGGGCAGTCCCGACTAGATCGTTTTTTCTGGTTTATACATATGCTTGCATACTTGAAGCTTACCCAAATGTTCAGCTGCTCTGGGTTGGAGCGATTCAGCAGCACGCCAATGGTCTCATTCATCACCACATGCAGATCCGGCTCCATGCGATAGGTGCGCGACTGTGCCACAAACTGACTGTCCAGGTAGATCTTTAGGTAATAGTTGCGATCCAGGCTTGGCTGCGTGTTTTTGGAGTCGGAATAAGACGATCCTTCGCCCGTGGACAGATGCTGCACAACTACCTCCGGTTCCTCAGGATCGTGAAAGGCGCGCTCATATTCCGCCTTTAGACTCTCCATGATTTCCATAAATTGGGGCTTACGCGGCGGCTTCTTACGCGAAGCTGCGGACTGCTCGCTGTTCCAGAGGCGACGCCGCTGATAGTACAACTCCAGATGCTCGCGATAGACCTCGGCGAGGTCTGTCTCGAAGCGCTGCTTCCACGCGGAGCAGGAGGCGTTCAAATCAGCTGGCGGCACCAGGCGCAGACTCAGCTTAAAACGCGTGCAACAGAACTGTTGCCGCTTACGCAACTCCTTCAAGTTGGCCCACTGTGTGAGCAGCTGCTGCAGCAGCACGCGCTGAGCCGTCGACTCGGCGTAGTAGCGGCGACGCAGCTGCTGCGTCAACTGTAGTTGGCGCTGAACATGTGCCGCCAGCTGCGGCGACTGCTGCTGGTGTCTGCTGGCAGTGAGCATCCTGGTGGCCACATTGCGCGCAATTTGCAACTCCTCGCGCAATTTGTTGCAAATCTGTTTGTTCACATTATATAGGTAGAGGTCGTAGAGATCCTCGAGTTGTTGCGACAGTCGATGCTCTTCTAGGAGCTGCGGATGCGCGCTGAAGCGCAGCTGCTTCAGCTTCAGTTGCAGACAACGACTCAGGGGCAATCCCTGGAATTGAGTCAGCGGCACAGGCGCGAGGAAAACGCTCTTAAACAACCTTGCGCAATTGCTGCGATAAAGCGTGGCATCGATGATAAATCGGCCCGACTCGCAGTCTGTGAGTTGTGTTATAAGCCCGGCACTTAGCTTGCCGGATTTCCTAGCTAATCTCGCCTCCTCCTGATAGCGATTTAGCATGCGAATATGATAAGGCTTCAGTTGGGGCTCGTTATCTATAAACTGCAGTGGCAAATGCAGCCGGTTATTGGGTGAGTAAAGCAAAGTATCGTCATAATGATAACGCTGTCTCTGCAGTTGGCTAGACACCAGTGGGGGCTCGGATAATTCGATTTGCAAGAAACTTGCAGCTAAATACTGTGGAGATGTGGCTCCATCGGTGCTTTCCTTCTCACAATTTGTGGCGCTAATCGAATCGTTTGTTTCGGCATAGTGAAAAAATTGCAAGCTGCGCGTTTCCAAATCCTGGGAGGCGGCTTGGGGCCCAGTGACTTTTAGGCACTGGGAGAGCAATTGTTGCACTTCCTTTTCGGACTTACGATATGCACGGGATGTTTGCGTCTTACGTTTTTTCTTACCGCGCCTAATTTTTGAAGAGTCTGCTTCATTTTCCATATTAAATTTTTGATTTTCAATTTGATTTCAGCAAGGACTGTTTGACGCTTTTGTGAACAGCAAGAAATAACCGTTTGTTTGGCATTCAAACAGGGTGGCACAGTTGCCAAGGCAGCCAAATGTTATCGGCTATCGACAGTTTGTATCGATTATTTGAAATTGCAAATGTCACGACTAATTTTTTAAGCAACATCCATGCCTTTATGAGTTTCCTGCTTGCGCATGTTATTAAATAAGCTTTACTGGATTCAAAATAAATAGATAGATAATGTAATAATGTTCAATACGATAGACAAGCTATATCTTATCAGTATCATAACATGGGTTCAGATAACTTGAAACACTAATTGCTGTCAAATAATGATCTGTAAAAAATCTAGATTTTCATTCAACTATTTTTTAATAGTAGACATTAAGGAAATATAATTTTATGATCCACAACTGAAAGATAAGCATGTGTGGGAGCAATGCAATTCAATTTAAATACTTTATGAATTTTCAAAGGATTAGGAGCAAAACAAACATTATTTTAGAATGGTGAAAATTGATTCGAATGGTAGTTGGGTTTTTATTTCAATTTGGGTTTTGGGCCCCCCTCCCTCATTAAAAAGGTAAATGCCGTTTCGTTTTCCTCTTCTTTTTGCTGTTGACATACAGATACAATGAAAATTTACTTCTAGTGGTTAATATTGTGGCCTCGGTCATGTTTTTATCAAGTTATAGTTGTTCGTGAGCTTGACTTCAGTTTATATTAATGTATGCGACCTTACTTTTGTGCTTAAGGATCAAATTTATATAGATATTTATGTATGTTATATGTGTTCATATGTATGTAACGCAAGCTAGTTAATATGATTACGCTTATTTGTAATATTAAAGATGCGCTACGTGCTTTCAAAGAAATAGTCCCGACAAACGCAGGTCGCCGGAACGTCGTCACGTTAGCACTCAAGCTTTAAGCCACCAGTTTTGAAAGTTGTGAAAACGGAGGGGGACGAGGGCGTAGAGTTGGGGGTCGTTTACTCTAGCAGGGTTATTTCTTCCTTGACTAAAAATTCAACAACTTCCTCATCGACTTCATCTGTTTCCAAATTATCCGTATCCACATCTGTGAGGTAGATAATAAAAACCATTTAAGTATTTCATTTGTCGATTGGCTGAAATGAACTTACGCGCTCTGAGCATGACGCGACGGCTCTTCTGATCCTTCCATTCCGCAATGCGTTTGTTGCGGTATTCCATGAAGGTCTCGCGCAGCTGAGAGCGCTTCTCGAGCAGCTCCTTGGAGGCACGGGTCAAGCGGAGACGATCCTTCTGCTCAAATATAGGATAGTATTTCTTAAGGTTCTTCTTAATCTCCTTCTGCTTCTCTTCGCTAAGTAGCGTCGGTGGTCGCGGACGCCAAAGGAACTGGACAAAGTTCTTCAGAATGGTACGCTTGATGATGCGACCCTGCAAGGTGTACATGTTGAAGCCTGTGTCCTCTTTGACCTTCCAGGACGAGACACCAGTTACGACATAGCGACCAGTGGGATCCCATTCAACCTCTGATGCACGGAAATGATCCGGCGAAGCGCTAATGATGTAATCGTTGGTTGTATCAACAAACTCAAAGGTGCCCATGGTCAGATTGGCCATAACTATGAACTGTCCACGTGGTGACCAGAACAAGTGAGTGCAGGACTTCTTCTCCAGGCGCTTGACCAGACTTGGCTTGACACCCTTGTTGACCTCGTAGAAGCTAACATTGGAGGAATTGGGCTCGCCGTGGATAATGGAAAACTTGTTACCTATGGGCTCCCAAGCAAAGGCGAGGATCAGCTCACGTATCTCCACCGAATCAACGGGTATTTCCTTTTCACGCATGTGGAATATCTCAAAGTTGTAGAACATGCCCAGAAACTTGACGTCCAGCTCTTTCTTGTCCTTCTTAAGCTTGGAGTAACGATCAACTTTGACGCACAGATAATCGCCAGATTTTTGCCAATGTAGCTTACAATCGGCCACATGGAAAAGGTTCTTGTTGCGAGTCTCCCGCTTCTTGGGAATCTCCATTAATGTGACGCGTGCGGGTATCTGATTCTGCTCTTCCACCCAATAGGCAATGACATTGTCCGTGGGCGACCACGAGAATCCGCGTATGCCCGAAATCTTGATCGACTTTAAGTCAAGCAAATAAAATGATGGTGTCTCATAGATGTGAATCGAGTTTTCGCCCATCCGTGCAACAAATTTGTCATCGTGCGACCAGCGGAACATTGACAAAACTGACATGCCATCGCCTACAAAGGAACGCTTCTCTGCACCGGTGCGTATGTCCCAAATGATAATCTTTTGGCCGGTGGGCGTCGGTCCATATGTTACCAGATAATTCTCACATGGCGAAAACTCAACGAATTGGGTGCCAGGATGTGGAAACTTTTGAATCTTCTGGAAACTGCTGCCACCCCAAATGGCGACTCCGGGCTTGTGGAAGGTCACTATATAGGTGCCCAACGGGGACCACTTCACAAAGGTGTCAGTAAAACGTTCACGGGTCTCCAGCTCATTTGGCTCTGGAAGACTGTTCTGCCAAAAGCCGACCTGCACGCAATTGGGCGCTGTCTCTGCTGCCACACAATATTGATCATACGCATCGGGGTCGTTTATAAAGTTATACAGATCACTCTGTACCTTAAAGGGCTGTACAGTTGGTGGCTCCCATTTTTCCGGTATATTTTCATACCTATAAAGGAACGTAAAGCATCAGTTAGATATGTAGCTAATATATTTAATATAATAATTACTTTTAATATAAAAATATTTATGACTTTTGAATCTTGAATTTAGTTTTTATCGGTTATTACTTACTTTTGAAAATCTGTAAACAAATTAACAGCAAAGGTGTAATTCTTGTCCAGACGGTGGTTGTTCAGCTTCTTGACCGCATCTTCAGCCTGACTGGCGGTCTTATATTCCATGAAAGCATAACCCTTGGTCTTGCCCTCCTCATCAACGGGATAGACAACGTTGACGATTTCACCGCATTGAGAGAATAGCTTGTTGATAACAGATTTTAGTTTATCGAGGCGACTCGGCTCCACTTTTGGCATGTTGTCAACCACAACCACACTCTCAACGCCATCGGCTTCAGATGGGCGCTGGGCCAGCATATCACCAAGCAAATCTGCAATAAAACGAACATTATTGCATTTCTCATACAAAATAACGCACACATTGAGGTTATGTTTGTTTTTGCAATAGTCGGCGGTGGCTTGTAGCGCGTGTGCTGCGCTGGCAAGAGTCAAACTTACCTTCATCGCTGATGTTGTCCACGAAATTGGGCGGATCGTCGAAATTGGGCTCCTCATTGTAGTCGCTATCGTTTCCGTCGGCTCCCGAATGCTCTTCACTCTTCTTTTTAGCCATTTTCAGCGATTTATTTGCGAATTATACACGGCAGCCAATTTCCCGCAGTCATCAAACACACACACGTACATAAAAAAGGAAATGTTAATGCTAGATATGTGCTATATTTACTTCCCTGTTACTTGTAACAAGTATCTCAATTTTACCGATATATTGATGTATCTAGTTGAATAATAACACCGTAAACAGAACAGTTGCTCAAACGAAATCGAAAGTTTTCCTATTAGCAATAATGATATATATCAAAAACTTAAATGTAATTATGTAAAGAAAAACAAGATTAAAAGTTGTGCATATTTATTAGTTCATTAACAGTGGAATATAAAATAATTAAATTACTCCCGATACACTTGATAACGCAACAGCAGTGGAAGTGCTAAAGGTATATATCGATAGACTAAGCGTCGATGTGAATTTACAGATTTTATATTATTGCATTTAATTGAAATTAACTGTAATAGTTGCAATTTTTAAACAATATACTATTACTTACAGCATTGGCATTGATGTTTTGAGTCTGTTTAGGTTAAAAAAAGTATCGATTAATGTCTCATGAAATGTTAATAGCAGTTTGGAAAATGTAATGTTATTGTCCAAGTCATGTTAAACAACATATCTGTTTGGAAATTCATTCTTTTTTTCCAAACGAAGAAGTAGTAGGTGTAAAATCTGCATAAAAGTAATAAGAATGAAGACAAAAATCAAGCATTTAATTTAAGTGAAAAGTTTATAATCATTAATAATGATAACACGTTGCAAACCGAAGCTCAAATGAAAAAATGCAAAGCCATACGCAGTTGCCACCTGAGATCAGAATTGCTTTTGTCTCCAAAGAGACAGGTTGCAAAAAGTGCAAAGAATAAAATAAATTGCTACAAATAAGTGGTATAATGTGTGTGCCATTGCAAAAACGTGATAAAAGGCATAAAATGCGAAAAGCTGTTATCCAATAGAGAAAAATTCCGATACACCACATCTCCCTCTCTGCTCCGCACGCATCCGCGCCCGCACCTGCCACCTCCTTCACGGTCGTTATGTCTGTGCTAAGTCAAAAATCCAACATGTACTAACCTAAATTCGTCGTGCAAAAAAAGGAAAAAAAGTAATGAAATAAAGTGAAACAAAAGATGCGTACACGGTGTAATTAACTATTAACAAGAGCAAAAGTAGCAGCTATAAAATAACTATTTGTTATGTTATTCCAAGAGATCTTCTTGAGTGTGAATATAATATAAGTATGTCAAAAGCTGCAGGATAGGCAGTAAAAAATATATATACATCTATGTATGTATTTATATATACTATGTGTATACATGGAGAAATCGCCCAAAAAATGTTCTACCTCACTTTCTGTGTGCGTGTGTGTGTGTTACCTTTTTTTGTATATGCGCAAGCGACGCTCTCGTAGCAAGCAGCAAGTGAGAGTCTAAGAGAGCGACAGCTCCACACTAGCCAAGAGAGAGAGACCAAACCGCCTGTAGCCTTGATAAAATATATGAATGAATTTTCGTTTGCAGCGCAAAGTGGTTTTTTTTTTTAATTTTCAAGCTTTGGTTAGCAATAAAAATATTAAGTCAAATGAAAGTGTCCAATCCGAATTGTGAATTTTAGTAAAAGTAACATCGTTCAACAGGAGCTATAATTTTGTATACAACAATTTTGTTGTTGTTTTAGCTGGGGCTGGTGCGCTCTCAATCTCGATACAGGCTCAGCCTTGCGTGCGCTCTCTTGCTCATTTTGAGATGCCTGTTACATCTTTGTTGCTTGGAAAAATTCGGACATATATTTGCTCCATGAAGTTTTTCCACAGTGTTTGTCTACACGCCCACATAGTGTGTGCAAAAGTATGTGTGTGATTGCGAGTGTATTGAAAAAGTAAAAGTCGCCCGTTCGTCGCCGTCTGCTGCTTTGTTGAAATTGAATAAAGAAATCGCACTAATAAAAAATAAAACATAAATTTTGCATTTCGTTTAATAAAACGGTTTTTGTTCTTTACTCGCAGTTTTAATTGTGTCTAACACTCTACGAGTTTTCAAACAGTTGCAAAGTAGTCCGAGTCGTCTTTCATTTTGTGCCAAAAAAAAAAAGAAGCAAACGAAACGAAAAGAAAAGAAAAACAACAAAGCAACGAAGCGCATCACTAACAACAACAACATCAAGTCAGCTGAAACGACCACCAACAAAAATTCAAGTACTCCAGATATCTACGGCCATCTAAACGTCTTTCAGCCTAAAGTTGTTAGCGTAACTGTAACTGTTACAGTTACTCTTTTGTTGTTGTTACTTGTTTTTCGGAAGTTTGTGCAGCAGCAGGCTCTGAATGTCTTTATGCTTTAATCATGGTGTATTTTGCCACCAAGAAGAACAACACCGACACTATTCGCTGCTATATTAGAATCTTTCTGATTACGAACCATGACAGAAGGACATGAAAGGTAAGTGTGAATGTAATATAAAAGTTTTATTAAATAATTTATTGGTTGCCTGTCGAAAAGCAATAAGTCAATCTAGAAGCGTTGCCAGATCAATGCAAAGGCTGCCCATATACGTGCCTTAATTGCTCCCGCTCTCAATTTAATTTAAACAATTGTTGCCAATTTAGCAAGCGAAAGATGCAATTTAATTGAGCTAAAATACGAACAATTATTTCTGAATGAAATACGGTACTAATCAAGCTGAAGAAGCACGTTAGGCATGAATGAAATGTGACTCATTTGTCTGGTCAATCCAAGGCATTCATATACATACATACATATGTATGTACAAATACACACATGTAGGAACATGCAATATTTATATATGTATGTGCATATGTATGTATGGATGTGTATTGTGAACCGCCGTGTCAACGTCTCCACACAGTCTGTCTGTCGCCAGTTTTAATGAATGAAATGGAATGCCAGCAACTATCTTGTTTTTCTAATTGTTTTTCTTGCTGTTTAAAGCGTAGCGCCCCATTGAAAATGATGTCACTCGCCCTGCGCGTTTGTTTGCTTGTTTATGTGCCGCGTATTGAAGAATTTACAACAGGCAGACACAAACACAGACACAGTCGAAGCCAGTGGCTAAAGCTAAAGATATAGCCAAAGCACTTTAGCTATGCCATTTGCCACCAACGTCTGCGCAACAGCAACACTAATAACAATACACACAATAACGGAACCAAGGTTCTTGTATAGTTTCATTCATGACTTGCTTTAGCAGCTCCTCTACTTAGGATTGCATGTGGTATCAACAAGCAGTTAGCTGAGAAACCCGATATATTTAAACAACATTTTGCATTGAATTACCATTCACAACAAAACGAACAGTTTTTTGTAAATACATCGACTCAATAGACAAAAACAATTACAGTTCGTTAACTTTTTTTTATTTTGCTGCATTTTTGCAACTGACGTTAAGATGAGAAATTGTGGTAAAATAAAGAAAAATTAAAAAATTGAAAATGAGCTGCATAGGTCACACAAACATTTCCACAAATTAATAAATACATGGATACATATGTATGCGTGTATGTATGTCATCAACTGTCGCGCATATCATAACTTTATTTAATAAGTATTTGTTTGTACAAGCATACATACATACATACACATACATATACATATACATACATACATACGTATGCAGATCATAGACAAATGCTTGGAACACTTGACAGCAGAGGGACCAGCTCCCGTTGTTTTGTGCACATACAGATGCTGGATGCCCGAATCTCATTGTCTCTCTCACACTCTTGCTCTCTTTCCTACGCATGCGCTCTGTTTGGAGTTTGCCAATTGAGGATTTTGTTTCTGATTTGGGACTTTTAATTTTTGCTTGAGGCAGGCTTTGTCGTCTGTCTTTGGCGGAGTTTTTATGAATGTATGTATGTTTGTATATCTGAATATGCCTTGTCTGTGAATTTAAGTCATTTACATGTACGTAATTATATGTTGCACATATGTATGTATGTATGTATGTATGTATAAGCATATGTATTTATCATGGTGGCAACTCTAATTCTGCGTTTTGTTTAAAGTTGCCACTAGGGCTACCGAAAGCTTTTTTCAAAATTTAAATTGCATGAATGCATCTCTGGCAGTCCTGGTAGTAGAAAATGCAAACAAAACTCGATTCATTCATGGCATGGCTGCCACATTCATATCCTTGGCCAGCCATGCTGACGTGTGCGTCCTACCTTGAGTACAAATGTTGCATGTATATATATGCATATATGTATGTATATCTAGATACATATATAAATGTAGCATTGCAACCTGCTATCGCTGCTACTAGCTAGTCCTTGACACGGCTATGACGTCGTATTTCGTCTACTTTGGCAGACCCTATGCATGTTCATTCTGTAAAATTCTGTCTGAAATCTAGGACAAATGTGTGTATACAGTCAAACACACTCAAGCAGAAGCGAATGGAGTCAGCAGCCACTGGTTACAAACTCCTCGCTAAAAGCTTTTTTCATTGAGTAACTTTACGCTTAAAACTCCAATTCAAACTTCTGCGCAGGTCGTGAGCTGCTTTGTTCGCTTGTTCGTCAAACTTGTTTTGTGTGTACTCGCAGCATGTTTTGCAATAGCTCCGTTTTCAAGAATGAAACCAGAAATGGAAGTTTTACAGGTTCTTAATTCACATATTTTTGCTACCCTTAATACACACACACATTTACGTATATGTATGTATGTGCATGCGGATATTCTACATCAATGAATAAACGCTTTGATGTGTGTTTGTACGTTTATTTTAAAAACGAAGAACCTATAATTATTTTATTAAAAATACAAATGTAAACAGGGTTTGCTGCTTTTGTGTAATTATAGCAGATATAGATATAAATAAAGGATGTATGGAATCTTTAATAACTTTCTGCATAACTAGTATCTTCTGGAGAAATTACTAATTTTGTTAAAAATGTAAAGAATATTAGGCTTATTGAATACTTTCCCTACCCATTCCCCTTTAAATTGAAAGAAACTTATTTTGAGGAGTAGAATTTTAAGCTTTGGCTAAGAAAAACATTTTAGTCTCATAAAAAATGAACAATAAACAATTCAATACAAGATCGTCTAGCGCATAGTACAGGGTAGAAGAAGGGAACATATAGTAGCCCAGCGCGGAGATCAGGGTATTTCATAGTCGGCCATTATCAAGCTTTTTTTATTCTGGCTTTGTCATTGGTAAGTGCGACACAGGTGTTGTATATGAAGTCGGCAAATCTGACCTGCTACGGCTTCATTGGCCGAAAATTGAATTAGCCAAATTAGCGACACTTTTAGGTTATCGGACGAGCAATATAGATGAGAGCTAATGCCTCAGGCTAATGCAGTCACCTGGCAGCAGCAGCAATGGCCAAAGTTTCTTATCGCAAACTTAGTTTGAAGCGCACGTTTAGCAGGTGTAAATCAATCTACCGATGTTCTCACTGCAAAACTTTTGATTTCTATCAAATATTATAATATTCCGATCTTAATTCAATATCTTTGTACTTCTTCCTCTTTGCAGCGACTTCTTAGTTACAGTACGCGCACAGGTAATGACCAGAGACGAAAGCACCGAAGGCTGGCTACCGCTGGCTGGGGGTGGTCTGGCAAATGTTTCGATACGTAAACGTGCCAGATTATCCCCATTAACATCGGGTCATGACTACATCATCTATGGGCAAAGAATCTCTGATCAAAGTGTAAGTAGACTTTTCACAATCCAGAAGTTTTTAAAGTTTAATTTGATTTTGATCATTTTACAGGTCATTTTGAGCTGTGTCATCAATCGTGATCTGAAGTATTACAAAGTAATGCCCACATTTCATCATTGGCGCGCCGGCAAACAGCGCAACGGGCTAACATTTCAAACAGCAGCCGATGCGCGCGCCTTTGACAAGGGCGTCCTGCGCGCCTACAATGAACTAATTGATGGTATGATCACTTTGATACATTTCTGTGGTCCCCAGCCTCCACGATCCCATTTAGTTGCATGTTGCTTAATAAATAAAAGAAACACACTCAATCTGTTATCTATCCTCGCTTCTTTTACCTAAGCATATACGATTATAGTTTCAATTACTTTATCACACTCACACACACACACACACATACACACACACATCTTGGCTAAACTACACTTTTCCTTTAGACGTTGCATTTAGAATTTTTTGCCTTCATTAACTAATGCAATATAAATGTTTTATGCTCTTTTTTAAAACTTGCTACAAAACAAAATTATCAAAAAAAAACAATCAAAAACTTAAAACATTTTATTGGAATTGTGCAATTTGTTTCAAAATTAAAAAACAACCATTTAACAAAATTAACAAAACATATCATTTAAAACAAAATTGGTAAGTGTTTAAGGAGGTTTCTTTTTAACAAGTGTGTGCGTTGCTTTTTTGAGACTAAAAAAACAAAACTTATTTAATATTTAATGATTAATTGATATATGTATTAGAACAAATTTATGTGTATACCCGTATCTGTCTATTTATTAAAATTTGTCAGTCTTATGAACTATATGAAATTGCAGCGCAAACCAGCTACATATAGAATCTGTAGTATTATTTACATAGATCACACCAATGACAACAATTAGTAAATTAAATTTGTTATCTAAAATTGCCTTTAACACACTATTATTAACTCTGTGTATTATATATGCTGTTCTTAACTAAATTTACATTGCTCTCTTAATGCTTCATATTTAATTTGCTATGTGCCTTGTACTGAATCTAGTGATATGTTAAGTATGGCCATTTGATATAACTAATAATAATTTTTTTGAATAGGACTGGCCAAATCTAATCCCACTATAATATGCCCACCATTGACCAAATATGATTCGGTTGGTGAAGATGATGTATTCATGGTGAGTTTTAAATGTTAACAACAGTTACTAAAAACCTGGCTAATTGCACACACTCTATGCAGACCCTGGACTTACCTGTTGAGAGCGAAAGTTTACAAAAGATACATTCAAGCCCTGAAGGCAGCGAAAAAAGTCACAGTAATGCCCCAATGAAGTTTTGCAAATTCTTTTACTGTTGCTTGAAATTAATTAATTCAATATTTTTGCAGAAAGCGTCAGCGATCGCCACAAGGATAGCTACAGCAACAATTCCGATTCAGAGAAACTACCAGCGGCGACCATACACTACATATCGACGGATAAAACATCAACGGCTCCGGGCACCGGCAGCGGGAACACTGCTGGTGGGTCAACAGATGGGCCGCCGCCGCCGCCTCCGCCTGCAGGTCAAATTGCGCCTAGCGAGAACTACTCGTATGTAACGCTGACGGCTGTGCATCATGACTATAACTATCCGGTTGTGGATCAGCCAGTTGGCGCCCAGGTGCTGAACGCGCGCCGTGAGTCAATCAGTGCGCTAAAGAAACGCAATGCTCTGGAGGCAGCGCAGGCGATGGCCGCTGCGCAGACGTCGGCGGCGGCGGCAGCCAATAAACCGCTCCACAAACCCAATGTGTCGGACATACTCAAGAAGGAGACGCGCCTGCGTTGCCGCTATTGTCACGAACTTTACAGCGAGGAGTTCAATAGGCGGGGCGCATGCGAGTATGCCCCAGATCCGTTTCGCAGCGGGTATGAGTGCATCTCGGGCATGGGCTGCGCACGCTGCATGATCTATCACTGCATGAGCGATGCGGAGGGTGAGACGGCACAGCATCCTTGTGATTGTAGCGTTAGCGAAGCGGGCTGTACCAAGCGCTGGCTGGGCCTGGCGCTGTTGTCCCTATTCGTTCCCTGCCTCTGGTGCTATCCACCATTGCGTGCATGCCATTGGATGGGCATACAGTGCGGCCTCTGCGGTGCCCGGCATAAACCACATGTCTGACATTTGGAGGCTAGATTGCAAGGACAGTACGATGACGACCCCAGCACCAGGCCCAGAAACCAACAGCAACCTCACTCTGACGAGATTACATATAAGAACCAACTATTGCGGCTGAAACAGCGCCAGTCGCAGTCACAGCCGCAGCCTCAGCGACATTTTTATAATTGGGAGCTTTCTCACAGCCTGGGCGCGCCCCAGCAGCAGCCGCCGCAGCCGCTGTATTTGATGCAGCCGCGCAGCAGCAAGGCTGCACAAAACGATTATGGCAGGCTAATGTTCTGAGAAGCCCAGTTAATGACAACGAGAGGTCAGAGTTGCTGTTGCGATCTGTTATTTTTCTTTTATAGATTTTAGTTGCGCCTGTTTGATTGAGTTCTTATCGTTTTGTAACTCCGTATGATTTGCCATAGATTATTGTAAATAGTAGATGAGAGATAACGCACTTGCGGTTATATCTATAAATCACAAATGCACACATATTTATCAGATTCAGCATTGTAATTTATGCTTACAACTGTCACACAAATATACTTTTGTAAAAACCGGGCTTTTTATTTATATATATATATATATGTGTATATATATATATATATATATATATAAATATTTAAATTACGTATCATATTAATTATGCTTAATGATAAGTTATTCTTTTTTAGTTTTATAAGTTTTTGCTACTTACTATTTTGTTTACAATTTGAAATTGGAGAACAGTATTAAAGCCAATGTCTGGCGTGAAGAATATATCCAGTTGCCAATATAAAAATCTTTGTGCGTAATTCCAATTTGTTTATAGTTTTAACAGAGCGTTTTCCCCCACTATAAGAAATTACTACGCCGCAAAACTTGGCAACCTCCTACATACAAATATGTAGAGAAACACACAAAAAACGAAGAGCGAAATGCAAGAAGAATGCAAGATTGTTGCAAAAAAACAAAAACAAACTACAATAAAAACAAAAAGAAAGAGGAAAATAAAAGAGTAAAAGAAAAATAAACCCGTAATTAAGAACTACAAATTGTTTTTAAACCTTTCAAAGCGGACGACGTCAATTTGCAACAATTGTGATTTTAATTACCAAACAAAATTAATTATTTAAACACATTTATTTTGCAAAAGCTGTAAATATTTTTATTTCCATTTAAAAAGAATGTTTTTGTCTCTTCTTAGGGCTCATGAAGATTCAAAATATTTCTTTTGCAAAGAATAAAAACACTCCTTGTTTCATTAGTTAAGTTCAAGAAATAAACAAATAACTAAATTGTTTGTAATGAAAAACCTAAAATGTTGCAATTGCGCGTCTGGACCGCTTAAATATAATCTTTAAATAAAAACAATTTGTAATTTTACCAATACAAATGAGCAATTTGGTTTTCGACCGCCAAATAAAATTCGCTCATTTCAGAAGTTTTGGGATTCAACAAAATACTTAAAAAAGAAAAAACAAAAAACAAAACATATATGCAGTTATTATTATATATATAAATGTGTATAAAACGTATTAAAGAATGCAAAAATTAAATACTTATGTGCAAAGAACCTAAGTAATTTTTGTGTATTCAAAATGAATTAATAATAATAAAAAGCATTAATTTATTTCTTACTATAAATGCATATTTATTCAAAAAATAAGCAAAGGTTGTGCAAACACACATTAAAAAAAAAAACAAAAGCAACAAAATATATTAAAAACAAAAACATTTAAGAAAACAGGCAATTGTTAGTAAAATGCAAATGCAGTATCCAAAATAAAACAAAAAATGAACAAAAGTTGTTTAGATCAAGAAACCTACCACAAGAATAAAATATTTAAAAAAAAAACAAAAAAAAATTTAAAAAACCAAAAAATAAACAAAAAAAATGCTACAAAAATAAAAACTTTGAACAAAGAACAAACACTCAACAAAAAGTACAAAATGTTAAATAAACATGTATAATTTTAAATTACTTTTATTATTTAGTTAAAGCTACAATAATTTTAACATGTAAAATGATCCACAAGCATGCCAACAAAGAAACATACAAACATATAACGTATATATATTAAATGTATTTCAAATTTTAACTGTGCATAAATAAATAAATACAAATTAACTTTCAATGCGCAACAAAGAAAAACAACAAAAAACAAAATGGAAAACAACGGACAAACTAGAAGTCAGCAACAATAGCAAACATTTCGCTACATTATTTATTAAAAAATTCTCACAAAAACTAAAAAAATAAAATATTCTAGAGATTAATAGTTAATGGCAGCAATTTGTTGAACACCAAAAAAACAAAAATTTTCAATCAATATTTTGGTTAATTACAGTACATAAAATGAAAACCACATAAATTTATGCATAAGTAGCCGCATATAAAAGATGGCATTAAAAGTAAACAAAATAAATGATATATTTATTCATATAAATGTATTTGAAAATGTGAAAAAGAAAAATACAAACAAATAAAACACAATTTAATGACAGAAATAGTGAAATTTTTTCTTTTTACAACTGTCTGGCAACTCCATTGCTTGTACTTCGTAAAACATGTTTGTTTATGTGAATACATAAATGAATGCATGCATACATGTATTACATATGCATTTATGTTTTTACATGCCCAACTATCAAGTTATAGAATATAGAAAAGTAACATAAGCTGAGCATATAATTCAAGTTTTTTTTTTCTTATAGCGATTTCTCTAGCCTTAGGTCACAAGCATCGGTGGTTCAGTGGTAGAATGCTCGCCTGCCACGCGGGCGGCCCGGGTTCGATTCCCGGCCGATGCAAATTACTTTTTTCTATTTTTTTTTATTTTTGATAATCAAACTATTCAATGAACCCTTACTGAGGCTTTCCTGTATGTTGTTGAGCTTTAGCTTACGTCTAACCTTAGTGTTAGTATTCAACACACAATAAATAAATATTTTGATAATAAAGCACTATAAACTTATTTGGAGCAATGGACGAGCTTATGAAAAAACACGAAGGCCAGACAAAGTCAAAGCCATCGAGTGGGGAGCTCACGTGCAGCGTGCACTTCGTCAAGTAAGTGGAATGACTAACACTTACAAGATCTACAATAAACTTTTTTCTTATATCGAAATAATCAGCCCCATGTTTAATCCGGGTAGCTCATCTGAAGATGAGCTAGGCTCGGTGACGAAGCTGGTGTCAAAAACTGAAGATTTGGAGCTCAAACATATTTTTAAGCGTCAATCTGCAGACATAGCAAAGAATAAATCGTTATTTGAGTACGGACACAACTTTGAAGATGTTCCTGATTGGCTCAGCATCGAGCAGCCAACGAAAGTTTCCCTGAAATCCGTTCTACGCTATATGATGGAAAACCATTTAAAGACGACCGTCAAGATAGAGATCAGTAAAATGTACTTTAATTGCCATTTAATTGTGCTACAGGCATACTCTAAGTACTTTATGGAGCTCGATCCGATTCCGCTCGTTGTTACACTGCCCGAAAAGAAGGTCTCGCAAAAGGCTTTTATGCTCATCTACAAATGGATGCTCAGCGATGAGCCGAGCCTGGAACGCAACAACATTGTTGCAGTATTTGTGGCAGCAACTTATTTGAGGGTCAATGACTTGCTACTGCATTGCTGGAAGTATTTTGACAATATCAGTTGTTTCAATGAGGCATCCGCCTGTGTCATGTATGTCGAATCGAAGAACAATGTGGCTTTAGATATTGTCCGCAATTTGATGCTGACGAGAATCCAAAAGTTTCTCCTCACATTTGTGGCAACTCGCGATTTTTTAGATGTGCCGCTGAAGCATCTTGTTTATCTTCTCAGTTCAGATCGAATCTATGTGAATAGTGAAGTTGAGGTTTGTTGTGATAATAATTTGAGATTCTTTCCGTGTATACTTAATCTCACAAACAACGTAGATACTTTTTATTGTAGTGCGCTGGCTGGGACACGATTGGCAAAGGCGAAGATCAAAAGTGCAGAGCTTAATAGACTGCATAAAGTTTCATGCGATGCCCCTTTGGTATTTGTTGTGCGTGCGACGATTGGAGACTCATAAGTTGCTCAGAGATCTGCTTAATTCGCCTAATGTTGATGCTATCATCAATCAGTCGATTTCCAAGATAACTTCAAGCATGTACGAGAAAAAAATGGAGGGTGCCATTTTAGATTGTGGCAAAACCACAAAGAATTTGAGCTGCCGTCGATGGGTAGTGGATGATGCGTGCCCTTATTATCATCACATGGGCTGTCCACATACACGCGATATTAATTTCAGACAGTTTGAGTCCTATTTAACTACGTTGCAGAAACAACCAACTGATTATTGGACTAAACTGGAGCTGCTGGACGTAAATAATCCGAAGAAATGCAAGTGCTTGCAATAACGGTAAAAAGAAATTGTCATTTCAAATATTGTCATTCACAACGACTCGGCGGCGCCACCTACAAAGTCTGGCAGCACTTACAGCTGTTTTTTTGTTGTCAATTTATTTTTGAGGTGTTTACTTTGCACTAATAAATAAAATGGAAAAACTTGAAGCGCTTAAAATTTCAACAATGCGTCCGCGCAGCAATATACTTGATCGTCCACTGTCTAAGGGAAAGTCAGAGGTCTCGCAAAGCATTGTGGCGCTGCTCTTCAGCGAGATTGTACAATACTCACAGAGCCGAGTTTTCACAGTTCCAGAATTGCAGACAAGGTACTACTCATGGGACTTTTACTGCGAATGAATTGAAATAACGTAACATTGTTTAGATTACACGATTTGGGCCAGGATGTGGGCACACGTATCATTGATTTGTATTTTGTACGCGAACGCAGCTCCAAACGTGAGACGAAGTTGACGCAAATGTTGCTCTTTGTGAAGACAACTGTATGGAAGAACTTGTTCGGCAAGGAGGCCGAGAAACTGGAGCACGCTAACGACGATGAGCGAACGTACTACATCATTGAAAAAGAACCACTGGTGAACACGTTCATTAGTGTGCCCAAGGACAAGAGCTCACTGAACTGTGCCAACTTTACGGCTGGCATCGTGGAAGCGGTATTAACCCATTGCGGATTTGTAAGTGAACAACCTTAAACTTGGCTACGTTTCTTCAAAATATGTTTACAACCCTTTCAGCCCTGCAAGGTGACAGCGCACTGGCACAAGGGCACGACCTATATGGTCAAGTTTGAGGACTTTGTCATAGCGCGCGACAAGCAAATGGAGGAGAAATAGAAATATGCTTAAATTAAATAATATAAATACTAACTACAAATACACACACATGATAACTGTATATTAACATTTTTGTTTAATTTCACTATGCAACATATTTGCATGAGAGTTGAGGGCCTTAAATAAACTTGAACCTGCGATCCTTGTAGGCCACCTGGCCGGTGCGGTATTCCTTTTCGCGGCCATCGCGCTCGCTCTTCAGCGCCCATGCGTACACAACGATGGGCAACACGACGGCGATGAGGCCCGTGCGGAAGGAGTGTCCGGTGGGACGGAAATGCTCATAGTTAGATACTCGCATGGCCTGGAAGCGCGCTAGACCAGCATCGAACTGCAAGCACAAGCAATTAAGTAAATACTTATTATATGCATCAATTGTTGGCCAGTGATGACATAACCAGCTATCGTACATACCACAGTGCCGCCCTCGCCGGTTGCATGGCGAAAGGGATTCGAACTCTGCTTGAGGTATTCATTGCGCAGCTTAAGTGTGTGCTCATGCTTGCGGCAAATAAATGCCTCCTCTTCCTTGGTTAACACCATTTTATTCTGTTGCAAAACTGAACTTGTGCTGGGCAACAAGAGCAAATGCTAACAGCTGACTGCAAACAGCACGAAGCAGAGCAGTTTGGCAGTCGCTGCGAAACGTACTCACTAATCAACGGGGTGGCAACTCTGGCGTAAAGCGCTTAAACAAATTATAGCCTGGCAGTGCTGTCAATACCATATTCAAATCTGCTTTCGGGACACGGGACAAACGATGTGCTTTTAATTGGAAAAGACTTTGTACCAGTAAGTAAAATATCAAATATTATGTGGATCAAAAGTCATATTTAGCTTAAGTAATTTTTTTACGCTCATTTGGGAGTAGTGTTACATACTTTCACCATAAAGTCTGCTGCTTCGTTGCTGCACCCTAAAAACACCGTTATACGCACGCTCAGGCCATTCCTATTACACAAGCTCTCAAACACTCTCTTTCACATCCTCAACATATGCGTACTTACTGCGCATGTCCTACAAAGTGTTATGCGCAGATCTCGTGTCAATGTCCTGTTACACAGACATTTCGTCTAAATTGTTAACTCTTTCCGCTAGCTGCGCTTAAAATTAATTTTTAAACTGCTATAACGGTACCTCATTGTTTTATGTTTTTGAATACTTAAACTATTCAGCTATTAGCTCTTAGATAAGTTTTGAATCATCTTTGGTTACAAATCAATACCCTAAGTCGCTATAAAAATTGCCACTGCGCAAGACAAACTTCGTCCTCGTCGTCCCACGAATCTGTAACTGCGTGGGAGCGACAGAGAAAGCGACATCAAGGCCGAATAGAGAGAGAGAGAGAGAGAGAGAGAGAGAGAGAGAGAGGAAGCAAGTGAGCTACCGCGCATGTTCTACGTAGTTGGGCGGTTATGTTGTTGTTGTTGTTGGTTTTCCTGCTCTGTTGGTGGTGCACTTGGCTTAGCTGTGTTCGTTTTGGGGTTGGGTAGGGCCCGGATGGCAGTTGCCCGTTGGTGGGTAGGTAGGTGAGCTGTTTGTCACCGCGGCACGCTTACCTTCTTTAGGGGTTGTTGTTGCCCTGGAGTTGCGCTGTAGTCGTAGCTTTCATTGCTTTCCTTTCACTTGCCGACTGTCAGACGTAGCGTAAAGTTCACTATTGTTGTTGTTGTTGCTGTTGCAGGATTGTTCCGAGGCACCTCAAATGGTTTAATAATAAACGCAACGTGCTCGTTTATTGATTTTTACGCCGACATTGTGTGCAAAATATATACATAACATATATAGAAGAGGTAAGCGATTGTTAATATATTATATCCAAGTATGGATAGTAAAACATATGTATATATAGCTTGCAGGCCATACAATGAGCGTGAAGTCCAGTGCACGGATTAAGAAAAGACGTTCGGCGGAGGCTGCCGCGGCGACCGCATCACCATCCACCGGCTCCTTTGCAGCCATTAGCAGCCAGCGCGCTGTCGCTGCCGGCAACAGCAGCAATAATAATACCACTACCAATACCAATAGCAATAACAATAGCAATGCCGGCAGCGCAGCCAGCGGCAGCAATTCAAATGTCAATCAGAGCCTCAGTAAGAAGCACAATTTCGTGGGTCGCAATCCCAATTTCGATACGGACGAGACCAAGCTGCTCATCCAGCTGTGGGGCGATCCGAAGCTGCAGCGCACTCTGATAACGACG
This sequence comes from Drosophila gaucha, assembly GCA_035045545.1. Classification (NCBI taxonomy): domain Eukaryota; kingdom Metazoa; phylum Arthropoda; class Insecta; order Diptera; family Drosophilidae; genus Drosophila; species Drosophila gaucha. The sequence continues at coordinate 6,660,439 of JAWNOY010000375.1, forward strand.
CACAAGAAGCACGCGGTCATCTGCCAGCTGGCGGCTAAGATGCAGGAATATGGCTATCATCGCTCGCCGGAGGAGATCACGACGCGCATCAAGAATCTGAAATGTTTCTACAATCGACTCAAGAAGGACAAGGAGTACGGCATGTCAGGCGAGTCGGAGCCCAGTTGGAAACATTTTGCCGAAATGGATGCCATCATGACGCGCCCCATATTCAGTGTGCGTCCCAACGAGGTGCCGGCGCCTTCACTTAAATACCAACTGGAGCAGGCGCTGGAGGAGCACGCCGAGCGTCGCAAGCGACGCCAAGAGAATGGCGAGGAGTTGACCGACAGTGAAAACGAGGAGGATGACATTTTACTCTCGTCGCTGGTGCCCAACGCCAACGGCAAGTCCAAGCCGGATGGAGTTGGCGAGAATGACGCCGAAGTTCAAGTGGACATGGACACCAGAGACGTGTCTCCCACAGCGGACAGAAGATCCGGGGGCAAGCGACGCAAGCTGACGTCTGAGCAGGAAGTGGACGATGATGAGCCACCTGAAACAGAGCCACGCATTAAGACTGAGCCAGACAACCAGCAGGAGCCAGTAGCTGAACCGATCCCAGCACCAGTTCCTGCAGCTGCTCCTGCACCTGCTCCTGCTCCTGCTCCAGCCGATCCTGAAGAGGATGACGACTGCATGCTATTGCCGCTGCCGAAAGAGGAGCCCATTGACGTCGATGCCGTCGATGAGGTCGCTGACGTTCCGCCTAAAACTGTCAGCAACACCAATGGAGTCACGCCACCTCGTCCTGTGATGCCCACACTGACGGACATGCTGCAGCTGCCGAAGACCACAAATTTGCTGCCGTACAGCGGCGCCAATGTCATCATACCGGCCAATAGCATCAGCACCAGTGTCTCCCAGCTGAGCAGCACTGCGGCCAGCAGCAGTACGTCCGGCGGTAAGCTGACGCCGGGCAAGATCTCCTTGGTGCCCACGAATTTCCTGATGCAGCCGAAGCAGACGAACAATGCGACAGCCAACAAGGCGGTTAGCACGGCAGCTGGCACACAGCTGCAGCTGCTGCAGAGCGCCATTAATCAGGGCGCGCGTCTGATGATCAGCGGCTCAGCGCAGACAGCCGTGCAGACGACGCCCAATACGGGTCTCGTTACGGGTCCGGGCGGTGTCAAGTTTGTGCTGGTTAATGCGGAGCAGGCAGCCGCGGCCAAGGCCGTGGCAGCAGTCGGCAAATCGAATCCAACAGTCGTTCCCACGGCATCGTTGCCCCAGCAGCAGCAGCAAAAGCATCTCCAGCAGCAAGCGGAGTACATTTCACAGCAGCAACAGCAGCATCAACAGCAACAGCAACAGCAGCAACAGCAGCAGCAGCAACAGCAACAGCAGCAGCAACAGGCTCAACAGCAACAGCAAAATCAGCAGCTGGAAAAGAAAGAGGAGAAACGTCGCGCACAGGAAAAGCTGCGGGAGGAGCAACAGTCAAAGCGACACATGACAAGTGAGTCAGTTGACAATCCTCTTGTAGACCAATATTTTTTAATCTAATAATTCCTTACTCCTGCTAGCCATGCGGATTATGCTGCGCCAGCTGCTTAATGCCCAAAACGAGGCCAATGAGATTCAGCACAATCGGCTATCGCTGGAGCGGGAGCGCCTGGACTGGGAGAAGTCGATAGGCGAACGTTTGCTCACAATGCTGCCGACCTTAGTGCAGCCAGCAGTTGCAACAGCAGCAGCAGCTGCCAGTTCCGTTCAGCCAGGAGCAACACATCAGGCGCCGCAGTTCATTGTCTCCGGTGGGGCGGCTGGGTCAGCGGCGCAGCGATTGCAGCCACCCAAGCTGCTCTTTACCACATCTTTGCCCATGGCCAATGGCACGGTATCCATGCCGCATATACTTAATCCCACTTCGCTGCCGAAGGGCATGACGACACCTGCGTCTGCATCCCCGTCGTCGAACAGCGTCGCCGGAGCAGCAGCTGCTAAAATTGCACCAAAGACAGTAGAAATTTGCACAGAACTCAATGATGTACAGCTGGTTACTCCCAAGCTGGAGATGGACTGCTAAATGTGGAAGATCTTTCGAAGTACCCAAGAGAATACTCAAATAAACAACACACTCAAATGATTATTGCTATCTAAATAGTTTTGAGTACTTTACTGCTAGTGTTTTGTTAGGAAATTCACTCACTAATTTAATACATATTTTATTATAATTTAACATTCAGCTTACGTACATGAATGAACCTTGTTTAGCGCAAGACCTCTGCGATTGCTACTCCTCCAACAAGATTTACGCTTCGTCTAGATGAGTACTTCTTGTTGCCAGCTGGCATCATGCGGATTAGTGAATATTGAGTCGTTCCATATCACGTATTTCCATAATATCTGTTTTTAGTCGCTGTTTCACAATCTCCCGCCAAATGGCCTCGCGATCTCTGTTGTCAGTGACGCCCATGCGCTGCAGTGATGAATCTGTGATGCGCAGCAGGGCTCGCCCGGTAATGTCATGCTGTAGAAATAGAGTTAACGATGGTAATTAGTAGGCCAAGTGTTTAAAAGACTTAAATTTAAAAAAAATAGACGTTGGCTATTGATAAATTGCAAGTTGTTCTTGTTCAACTAAAAGCTGAGAACAACAGGCGAATATGGCACAGGTTCTTCGGGAATATAACAAAAAGGATGACGAGCCGCATAGGTGAGTACTCACTTCTTTAAATAGTTGACAATACTTTGTGTACTCCCCGCAATGTCGATCGTACCATTTCTGGACGTCACCAACGGTCCACTGGTGAACAGCTTTGGGTCGCGTTGTTTTGGCCCGTGTGACTTTGTTTTGCGTTAAGTTGCCCGTTTCTTCACCCATTGTTGTACTGCTTGTATTATTGGCGACACGTTAATCACTGCGAGCCCTGTTGATAGTGTCTACAAAGACGTACCAAGTTAGCATCCTACCATAGCTAGTCAACAATCCAAATCGTAAATATTTTGTTTTCGATCTCTTTCCACAATTAGTGGCGATATACATCGATAGTTACAAATCGGAGCTAGCTTGCAGTATTTATTCTATGTTTGGTGTGGAGCAATTAAATACCAATTGAGTATATTGCTTTCAATATGCAGCGTTGCATTGAGTATCGTTCGATATGCATTATCACGTGGCTATCGGCAGTCACTCATCTCGAATCGTGACTGGCGCTTAATAACAACGACATCTGAAATCAGCATACTACAAAAGGTGTGAAAAAACACACAAATACGCAATAAATACATTTAAGCGCAACTGTTAACTGAAAAACAAACTCGCATTTGAATAGTGCACTAGTTAATCTACACTTATTTATTTGAGTTACCACCGCGAGCGTTTAAGAAACTCATTGCCAATTTTCAATTTCCAATCGTCGCCGCAGCAGTAGCAAAATGGCCGGAGCTACACTTTTCGAACGTGCCCAGGCGCTGTCTAGTGTGAATCGCGAGGAGGGCATTTCCCTGCTAAATAAAATAGTGCGTGAACAAGAAGTGGCTGAAAACGATGAAGAGCTCATACGCATCAAGGAGCAGGGCATTATGCAGCTCGGTGAGCTCTACAAACAAGAGGGCAAGGCCAAAGAACTGGCCGACTTGATCAAGGTGACTCGTCCTTTTTTGAGCTTGATCAGTAAGGCAAAGGCCGCGAAGCTGGTGCGTTCGCTGGTCGACATGTTCCTTGACATGGATGCGGGTACTGGCATTGAGGTACGTAGCCCATGTAGAAGCCCCTTACAGTGACTAACCAACATTTTTGTATCTCTGGCAGGTTCAATTGTGCAAAGACTGTATAGAGTGGGCAAAGCAGGAGAAACGCACCTTCTTGCGTCAATCGTTGGAGGCGCGCCTCATCGCACTCTACTTTGATACTGCTCTGTATACGGAGGCGCTTGCTCTGGGCTCGCAGCTATTGCGTGAGCTCAAAAAACTGGATGACAAAAACCTGCTGGTCGAGGTGCAGCTGTTGGAGAGCAAAACCTATCATGCACTTAGCAACTTGCCCAAGGCCCGTGCCGCCCTAACTTCAGCGCGCACCACTGCAAATGCCATCTACTGTCCCCCAAAAGTGCAGGGCGCCCTTGATCTCCAGTCCGGCATTCTTCATGCAGCCGACGAGCGTGATTTTAAGACAGCCTTCTCGTATTTCTATGAAGCTTTTGAGGGTTTTGACAGCGTTGACAGCATCAAGGCACTTACCTCACTGAAGTACATGTTGCTGTGTAAGATTATGCTTGGCCAGTCGGACGATGTCAATCAAATAGTTAGCGGCAAATTGGTAAGTAATAAGAATATATGATTTCTATTGGGTTTTAATTTATTTTATTTGTTTTAGGCCATAACCTATTCCGGCCGTGATGTTGACGCCATGAAAGCCGTGGCAGAGGCTTCACACAAGCGCTCACTGGCTGACTTTCAGCAGGCGCTGAAGGACTACAATAAGGAGCTGGCTGAAGATGTCATCGTACAGGCACATTTGGGTACGCTATATGACACAATGCTGGAGCAGAATTTATGCCGCATCATCGAGCCATATTCGCGTGTACAGGTTAGTACTTTGTGCATACAGTTTACAGCGATATAAATACATATTTGCTTTGTAGGTGTCCCATGTGGCTGAGAGCATTAATCTGCCCATGTCACAGGTGGAAAAGAAGCTATCACAAATGATATTGGACAAGAAATTTAGCGGCATTTTGGATCAAGGTGAGGGTGTGCTCATTGTATTTGAGGAGACGCCAGTGGATAAAACGTATGAGCGCGTGCTAGAGACTATACAGAGCATGGGCAAAGTGGTCGATACGCTGTATCAGAAGGCCAAGAAACTGTCATAAGTTCTCAGCGTGAAATATGCACACCCCCCTTACATCCTCCACGCATCTACAAATTATTATATCTGCGAAGTTAGAAGACAATTTTTGGTTATTCCCATGTATTCAGAAAAATTCCCTCGCCGGTTCCCTAAAAATCATTTACTTTGTTATAACCCCACGTCTTTGTATGTTTCGATACAATTAACAGCTGAAAAAAATAAACATTTATTGGTGGTAATAGCAGTAATAATAATGTGTAAACCATAAAATAATAATGTCTACGCGTAATTAATTATCCAAAAGTAAACGCGTGCGCAATACGATAAGCAAAATTATTCAATTAACTAATAATAAAAACTGATAGAAAAAAACCAATCTCACAGTTCTTCTACTTCGCACGGGGGAGGACCTACAAAATTGTGCTCTAAAAAGTAAGCAATTTAATGAGCTTTCGCTTTCAACTTCTCTTTCTTGAAATTTCCTAAATAACAGTCAGATTTCTATATATACATATTTCTTATACATCTTTTTGTTTATTGTGTAGCAAAAAATAAATAATTAATAATCATAAATAAACATATTTAACCGAAAATGTGGGTAAGACCCAAACCGCCGCCAAAGTTCTTCTGTCCGCTCAACGGGCCGCTGGTCCACTTGGATGCAGAGCCGGTGAGATCGAGGCGAGTGTTGCGATCCTGCGATGACCACAGATTAGCACGACCATCCAGGCCCAACTGCTTGCCGAAGCCGGGAATGTTGCTGTGCGTCAAGCTGGCGCCGTGGCCATTGACGTGGGAGTAGTCCAGGCCAGCGCCATTGCGCTGGAACTGCAAGCCGTTGGCCAATTTATTTTGCGAGGCGAACACATTGGCGTCCAGGTTGTGCTTGCCGTTGTTGAACAGATTAGCATGAGCCGACTGCCTGAAGCTGTCCTGTACGCCGGGTGTGTGGGTCTTGGTAAGATCAAATCCATGTCCATGGCTAGGAGTTAAATTTCATCATTAGCTAAGCAGTTGATAAAAAGTGGATAGCGCTTTACTTACTTGTTGTAGGCAACCGATCCTCCAGTGGTAACAGGTCCACTTTGTGTGTTGCCCGCGGCAAAGACTTGTCCTATGACATTGTGGTCTGGAGTGCCAATGCCTTTGCTCAGGTTCAGACGTGCATCAGAGCCACCAGCCGGATTCGATGTGAGTGAACCACCCAGCACCTGGCGACGCACTCGAATGGGACGCGGCTGCGGCGTTGGTCGTGGATAGTAGGGTAGGGTTTGGAAGCGCTGTGGCATGGCCTCGACACAGGCGCCAATGGCAACAATGGCCAGGATGAGAATGCTGCTGCTTTGCATGTTGCTTCGAAGAGTTAATGCTGTTTACTAATGATTGAGTAATGCCACAGCCGGCGCTTATATATGCCACCTATGCATATAGATGGGGAAGCACATTGTGAGGCTGGCTCTTGGCTTCGGTGATTGTGATTCACCCGCGCTGACATCGCTCCCTACTTGCTGTCATCTCTCGTTGTCTTATCAGCTGCGTCTGAAAGGAAATCCCCGCGCATGGCTGTATTTCATTGCCTGCCTCCACTTGTTGCGCCCACCGTGCGGTAGGTTCTGAGGTAGCTTTAACACACAATAAATAATATGCGTAGTTTTTATGTTTATTTTTTAATATTTTATTTTAAGACTTTAAATAATTATTAAGCATTTGTTTACTTAATTGAATTAAATTGCATTGAACTTTTTACAAACTTCTTTGATTGAAGCGGTTAAATCAAACATTAATTTTAACGAAAGCTACTATTGGTTGGAACTGAACGAAACTCGTTTAAGCATGCAAGTTTGTATATATGTGTGTATGCATTCATTCATGTATATTTATGTGTGTATGAATGTTTGTATATGTGCATGAATGTATGCATGCATCTACATACATATATACATACATATGTATGCATCTATGCATTTATTTAAGTGTGTATGAATTTTTGTAAAGGCATGTGTGTATGCACATACATGCATACATATATACACACTCTGAAGTTCGTTAAAGCTACAATGTATAATTATAACTCCGGCAGCGCATAAAACAGTTAGTTTAGCGAATATGAGCGAAGAGAGAATGGCAAAGAGAAGTAAGCAATATCCTGAATGACATCAAAGAGAATTTTTACACTCAACTTGAGTTGAGTTTTTGACAAAACTTAATTCAATTTATGCGCAGGAGCAGAGAACCAAGGCAAAGAGAGCAGGAGACAAGGAGAGCAAGTAAAGTTTAACTTAAAGCTTACATTTAGCAAAAATATTGTTGTTCATTATTAAATATTAAACAAAATTGTAGTTACTTTAAGAAAAGCAGGGTGATCATAAGTCTATATAATTCTAACCATGTTTAAATCTTTAGCTTTATCAGCAGCATAAGTCGTGATGTCAAAATACCAGATGGTGTCGTAGGCAACAAAATCTTAATTGGCGTTGCTTTCAAACAAACATTTTTTCTGGGGGGAATTTCTGGTTTTTCAAGAAATTTAATAAGAAAAAAAAAACAATATGAGTAGCTGTGCTTAAAGGCTTTATTGAGGTTTATACGCTTTATAGTATGGGAACAACTTTTAAGTGAAGATTAATGACGTCGACAAATGCTTATCAATTGTTGCTCTTAGCATCTATGGCAGAAATATAACCGAGATAAGTTTTGAGTGCTTTTTATTTTTTGCCAACTAATTTGAGCTGTGTAGAGGAGATGTGTATACATATATGTATGTATATGTGCATATGTATATTTAATTTGCCTTATTTGATTTGTAAAGAACCGCATCAATTTCTAAATTTTAATGGATGATGACTAACTTTTCTAATAGAATACACTAAAATTCTTGTTTATATTAAAAAAACTTTTTTCTAAATTTTTAATGGTTTTTTTTAATATATTTTTTATTTATATGATTTTTGTGATTTGAGAATTCACTGAAATTTTGATTAATTACCTTAGCTTAACATGTTTATATATCTCAATTATAGTTGGCCCAGAAAGTCAGGTAATATAAAAAGTACTTCAAGAAATCATTTCTCAAAATTTGGAGACAAAGTCCAGGACATTGATTGCCTAAAAATATCTTGAGAAACTGGGTTGTCACCCAAAATAAAACCAGAAGAAGACTCAGAAGCCACCAAATTCAAGACCCGTGTCTTGACTAAAGTCTATTCTAATATAAATACATAGTATCTTCCCTTATCCTTACTCTATGTTAAAAATAATCAAATGATGATTAGTTTCAGTTGCTTTAAAAAGATAAAATGACATAACTTTTAATATGTAAATATGTCAATAAGTGTAATGATATATCATATAAAAAACATCATATTAAATACAAATTTTCAAATTTAAATTTCTTTAAATATTCCTTCAATTAAATTTACAAAATTCCCCCAATATTATTTAAAATCCATAATTATTTGGCGCCCGCTTTTGGTAGCTCTCTTGACTTTCTCACGGCTCTCTTAGCCTTGGCTGCTTTCATCGTATGTCAGCGGTGTCGAATCTCATTAAGTTTTGGCACACGAAACGCGCTTGAGCGAGCTTTTCCGTTTTCCGCTTTTCTTCGTTCTTGAGCGCTTTCGTTGTTCTTGTTGTTGCTGTTGTTGTTTTTTCGGCTCTTGGAAAACTGTATGTGCGCTGAACAAATTGTCAAATGCGCGTATAGAGGCAAGACGCGACTTGTCTGTAGAAAAACTTTGCTTATCGATTACGCACGTAACAAATATTCCTGCAGCTATAACCGTGAAAATTTCAAATAAATGTGCTAACAATATTGGTGTGTTAAGTAGCTAAGAAAAATATGTTGAATTTTAAAAAAGAATCTGGGAAGAAATTATGAAATAAACTCTGCTGTACCTGTTTTTCCGTGTGGTGTCTTTAGTGTTGGCCTTCAAAGTGTGCACAAGTTGAAACGTATATTATATATATTTATTATGTCTATATACAGTTGGTTGAGACTCTTGTCTCAGGATTTATCTGTGTTCGCTTGAATCGTTGTGTAATTGAAGCTCTAGTGGAAATGCATATCCTGGCAGCAGTTTCCTTTTATCTATCATTAAATATGGAAAGACTACAAAAATATATAAATATTATCAATTTTTTTTTTATTTCTGTTTCGAAGTCAACTTCAAGCATCCTCCCTTAAAGTTCAAGCAGATATTTTACTAAAACAACAACAAGTCTGCTCCATATACACACATATATATATGTATGTGTGTATGCATACACACACACATGCAAGCTAGAACAAACCCACTTACCTACATTTAGAACGTGCCAACTCTGCGTATGTGTGATAAAAAAGGTGAAGAAGAAGACTGTAACAAAATCCACTCACTCGCTCAGTTGAACGTGACGCTCAAAGCTCAAAGCTAATGCGAAACTCACTCAAGCAATGCTTACTCCCTCTGCCCCACCCCCTTTGCGAGTGATTAAACAAGCTGCCCACGGCGCTGCCCCTCCGCTTCCAGTGCGCTCAAGCAGTTTTTTATTGTGTCATTCGCTTTGTCATTTATTATGAAATGTGCATTTTCAATGTTAAGTGCGACAGTTGAAATGGGAAATGGAAAATGGAAAATGCCAGCCGTGGGGCGCAATCAAAAATAATCATAGTACAAAAGAAAGGCACAGGAAATTGCTATAGCAATGCTTTAATCCTTAAATGCTGTTATTTTGCATATATTTATTTATTTATATATTTGTTGTATATATTTATGCAACAGGTGATAAATATATCAAAGTGTTTTGTTATATGGATATATCATATGTAATTAAAATATTATATTAAAATATATTTTCTAATTTGAATATTATTTATTATTTTAATGAAATATATTTCTGCATAAAATATTATCTATTGTTATATTATGAAATATATATTATAATATGAATGACAGAGTATCTTTTATTACATAGATATATATTTTTAATATGAATAAGAGATTATTTATTATTTTGTTGAAATGTATTTTTGCTTAAAATATTATTTATTTTTATATAAGTTATTATTTATTATTTTAATGAAATATATTTCTGAATAAAATATGATCTACTGATTATTGTGATTATTTTATGATATATATATAAACATTATTTATTTTTATATTAAAATAAATTTTCTAATATAAATAAAATATTTTATTTTATTTTATTGAAATATATTTATGCTTAAATATTATCTAATATTATATTATGAAATACATATCTTAATATTATGAAGATATTATCTTTTAATATATTAAAAAATATTTTCTAATTTAAATAAGATATTTATTATTTTGTTGAAAATTTTTTTTCAATATATATAAAATATTATTTATTATTTTATTGAAAAATATTTTTAGGCGCAAAATGTTATTTAGTTTTATATTATAAAATATATCTTCTAATATGAATAAGATATTTTTTATTATTTTAATGAAATATATTTCTTAATAAAATATTATCCATTATTATATCATGGAATATATATTTTTTTATAAATAAGATAAAATAAAAAATAGAAAAAATTTAATTATTTTGATATTAAGATATAATTTTTTATTATATTAAAATATATATTATTTATTATTTTATTGAAATATATTTTCTTATATATAATATATTATATTATAAATTATTATTATTATAATATCAAATATTTTTGTATTGAAATAATTTTCTGCATTGAATATTATCTATTACTATATTATTAAATATATATTCTAATGTGAATAAGTGATTATCTATTATTATGTAGAAATATATTTTCTTATATGAATAAGATATTATCTAAATATTATCTATTAAAATAACAATGCCGGGATTATCCCTTAAATAATCATATTTAAAATATTACGATTTGAATAGTATTTCACCTGAGCTCACACACCTGTACGTGTAAATTTCCGTGTAAATTTTGCTAATTGCTCTTTTGTCTGCCTAAAACAGCTGCTAAAGGATAATCAGAAGCATGATGCTGTAGTCGTTGAGCGCAGCAACGCACAAAAGGATAATTGAAACAAAGGAGCTGCAGGGCAGGAAGTGTCAGGAAACCGGAAGCAGTTAGTCCGACGAGACCAGACGACAGTCAGTTAAACGCACAGCCACGTCTCAGAGTCGAGTGAAATGAATCCCTATAATACTGCTGTTGGTGGTGGGGCGGCCAATCCGTTTGGTGCGCCTGCCTCGAGCGCCGGCTATGGCCAGCCGCAGCAGCCGAGCATGGGCTATGGCTATGAGGAACAGTCGACGGCTGGCTATGATCAGGGCGGAGGAGCGGGCATGGGCTATGAGCAGCAGCACCACGTGCCTGGCTATGGACCACAGGGCGTCAGACCGCGCGTCGATGTGGAGGCCAGCGGCGAAGTGGATCCCAATTTGTGAGTAACAAAAATTGATAGCTAAAGTAATAATCAAAGAAATGATCCCATTTGCATGTCCAGATATCCGGAGGCCAAGGATTCGACGCACAAAGTGCGGGGTACTTCGGGCATCCTGGAGATGTTCTTTGGCGGCACCGAGCAGGAGCTCATACCGGTGAAGAGTTTCTACTTCTTCTTCTATGCAGCGTTCGGCTCGCTCTTTCCGCTGATGGGCGTCTACTTCAAGCAGATGGGCATGAATCCGGGACAGTGCGGCATACTCGTGGGCATGCGTCCCTTTGTCGAGTTTCTATCTGCCCCCTTCTGGGGCTCCTATGCGGATCGTTGTCGCCAGGGCAAGAAGCTGCTGCTCGCCTCGCTCGCCTGCTGGGTGCTCTTCACCATCCCGCTGAGCTTCATCCGCCCGGAGGCCGTCAACTGCATCGAGCGACGCAATGCCACCGACTTTGTGCTCACCTATACGCGCACCAAGCGCGATACTTCGGCCATGTACGATCCGGCCGGTCAGCTGGAACTGGAGGAGGAACTGGCCTACTATGAGGACATCGATCAGGAGGCGTCCGAGCCGGAGCACAGTCGGCACAAAAGATCGCTGCTGTTGCCACGCATCGATGCCGGCATTTCCCCGGTTCACATCAACTTTGTGAGCAACTACGACAACAAGCATCATCGGGATTATGTGACACCCATCTTCAGCTCCATGGTGTATCGGACTCCTGTAAGTGAACTTGGACTTGGGGTAGAAATCTTGTTACTCCTTGGCTCTCCCTTTGCAGGACATTCAGAAGGCGTTCTTTCTGCTGCTGCTGGTCATTCTGATTGGTGAGTTCTTTAGTGCTCCGGCCATAACGTTGGCGGACTCCGCGGTCATAACGCTGCTGGGCGAGGATGCGGACAAGTATGGACATCAGCGCATGTTCGGCTCCTTGGGCTGGGGCATATCCATGTTTTTGGTGGGCATTGCCCTGGATCATTCCACCTCCTTCTCGAACCATCCGTGCGGTGCCGGCAACAAGGAGAAGAACTATAACATCTGCTTTTCCATTTTCTCGGTGCTGATGACGTGCGCCATTATCTCCGCCTCGAAGATCACGTTCAAGTACGAGCCCATCGATGAGAGCCAGCAACAGGCGGCCGCTCAGTTCGTCGATCCCAACAAGAAGGCCGAGGAGGAGTCCATGAATCAGCTGGCCGCCCAGCTCAATTTACCATCACTGGCAGTGGGTAGTGGCAGCGCCGCTTCGGGTGCCTGCGCTGGTGGTTTGAGCAACTTTTTGGGTGCCACCCATCAGCCGCAGCCGCACATTGGTGCCGAGTCCAAGGTGTTTGCCCAGACGGCCAAGGAGTTGCCGGAATGGATGACGGTGCTCACACATTTCAAGGATCTGAAGACCGCCTCGTTTCTGTTTGTCGCCTGGTTTATGGGTTTCGGCATTGGCCTGATCTTCACCTTTCTGTTCTGGCATTTGCAAGATTATGGCGGCACGCCCACTCTGTTCGGTGTCGCCTCCGTCATCAATCATGTGTCCGAAATCTTTGCCTATTTCTTTAGCTTTCGCCTGATCACCCAGATTGGGCACGTCAAGGTGCTATGCCTGGGCCTGATTGGCAATGTGCTGCGCTTTCTGTACATCTCGTATCTGACCAATCCATGGATGGTGCTGCCCTTCGAGCTGATGCAGGGCATCACGCATGCTGCCGTTTGGGCCGCCTCCTGCTCCTATATTGCTCACAATACGCCCAAGCATCTGCGCGCCTCCTCGCAGGGCGTGCTCCAGGGCATCCATCATGGCTTGGGTCGCGGCTGCGGCGCCATCATTGGTGGTATGTTTGTCACCTACTACGGTACTACTGCTACCTTCCGTTGGTATGGTATTGCTTGCCTCTTCGTGCTCGGCCTCTTCATCTTCATCAACTTCTATCGCAAGGAGACGGGCTTCATATCGGAAATACCCGTCACCGAAGATCCGCATCAGGTAAATTACAAAATTTCTCTAACCACTTGCACTTGCACATACAGGCTAGACGCACTATAAGGTATTGGCTAGATTAGTCGAAGTAGAATTTCCTGGCATTATCTTAACTGTCTCCACGTTTTACAGGTGGCCGAAGAAACTTCCCACTTGGCTCCACATGGCGTGCCCAGCAATCCCATACCACGCGCTCTGTCTAATACGCGCTTGAACGAGATGAATCCCAATGGCGGACCCTACGGCACCTACCAGACCACTGGCGGCAACCTGGACATACCCGGCGCCAACCCACACAACCCATTTGCACAGTAAAGAAAAAAAGAGTAGGAAATAAACCGCATTACTTACTTCCCACATAAGAAACAATCCTCGCATACCATATAGAACCATCAAACATACTCACAAACAGCACAGATCGAACAATATTTATATATATATATATATATATATATATATATATATAACCGAAAACATATCTTGGACATTGGCCTGCAATATGAATTGCCTAAATGCATTGCTTTATTATGGGTTTTTGGTGCTTAAAACATATGTCATATGCCATATGCTTAAAGAATACACAACAAATACATGCCATATAACCAAAAGATATATTTTATATTGGCGTTTCATATACATTAAGCAATACTTTTGCTAATTTATAACAAAATAGAAATACAATTTATTTAATAACTTTACACAGTTGCCATTAGTTACAGATATATACACATATATATAATATTAATTTTATTTTTTTGTTTAAGAAAAATAATATCAAGATCTGTTAAATATGAGATTTAGGCTAAATATATTTAGCGAGCACTTTATAAAATCAACATATTTATTATATAATATATATATATAGATAAAAAAAGTTTTATTTTATGAAAGCAATTCGAACGAATTTTCACATAGTTGCTTAATATAATATTGGCCTAATCTATTGATATTTATAAGCATTTTATATTTTGTTTGCATCGCAATCATATCATATGAAAGGAAATATTTAAAGGATCAGTGTAACACACCATAGTCCTAGAGGAACCAATAAAATTCAATGGCACACACATACACACACTCACACACATACACATACACAACTTAAAAGCGATAACACATAAAGTACCTATAATATATACAAATAAAAACAATATGTAGAAAAATTTAAATTTACTGGAAAAAATATAGTTTTAAAAGAAAGCAAACTAATTTGATTTAAATTTAAGTTTAATATATTTTAGAAAATCTCAATTTAATTTAAAAAAATGTATTTAATATTATAATTTTTATTTATTTTTTAATTTAGCTTCTATTTAAGAAATTGAAAATTTATTACTTAAATTAAAAATTTAAATAATTTGAAAGAAAAATTGAATATTTGAATATATAAAATTAAATATATTAAAAAAGTATAGAAATACATAAAAAGTAGTTGTTTTAAATACAATTCATGAGCTACATAAACTAAATAACATTTCAGAATTTTTGGAAAAAAACAAATCTTAAACAAAGCTAAAAAAATATATATAAATAGAGAATTGAAACAAATGCTGTAACGAATGATATTATGGAAATCCGCCTCATAACAATCAACTGTTAAATATGTTAGTTTTATGTACTATATATATATATATATGGATATACTATACATATTTGTATGTATACGATTATAAATGGCTATTTTGAAATACACACTTGTCTAAACTTAAAGAAATACTAAGAAATTTGGTGTCTAGTTAAATATTTGCAGGAATGTACCTTAAAGAATTTTAATTTGGAAACAGTCTTGATGTTAAATACTCTATATAAGCGATTAAAAATAAACTATATTAACTATTTATCGTTAATGATTCAACTGTCTTAGATATTGTTACTATAATATTCAATGGATATGTTTCAAAGATTTTTCTAATTATTATTATTAACCTCTAGCTCTTATGTACAGCACATTTATGAATCTTTGTATAACTTAAATAAGAAGAAGAACAAGAAGAATCATAATTGCAAATAGGTATATACACGAGCACCTAAGTTACGTTTGAAGAGCCTCAATCTAACCAAAGGCTCTCTATATCTAAATATATATACATACTATATATAAATATACACATGCATACAAAAATGTACAAGTATTATACACAAAGCGCATACCATTAAATAAATACATACATACATACACACACATGCAAATGTATTACATAGCAAATAAAAGAAATTCAAGAACTCATGTAATATGTAAAACGTATGTTTAATAAAAGTTTAAAACCGAGTGAATTGAATTTTTAGCAAATTTAATGCACCCAACTCTGTTTTTACACAGTATGTACGTGAGTACCTTCGAAAAATCGTGTAAATAAAATATATGCAACATAGTATGGTAAGTTTGGATATACAGAAATGTCCGTGCAAAATAAGTAATAATAAAATCCATATTATAGAACTGTTTTTATGCGTTAGATAAGTTCCTTACAAAGGCGTCCAATTAAAAATCGTGTAAGATAATATAATTGCGACATACTACTTGTAGTAAATATGGATATATGGATACATACTACCACAACTTCGAAGAATCGTAAAAGATGAAAAAGCTCTAAATATTTAATGAAATCCATATTATATATGAATTCATTTTATTTTAGTACACCCATCTCTGTTTTTTTTTTGCAGCCTATAGTACGTGCCTTAGAAAAACGTGCAATTAAAAATCGTGTAAACAAAAATATGGTAAGTTTGGATATATGGATTGGTTCCAACCTTAAAAATCGTGTAAGATGAAAAAACTCTAAGTATTTTTCTAAAATACCGTGCAATAGAAGTAATAATGAAATCCCTATTATATACAAATTTAATTTATTTTAGTACACCCATCTTTGTTTTTACTCGTTAGATACGTTCCTTAGAAAAACGTTCAATGAAAAATCGTGTAAGAAGATACTTGCGGCATATGGTAAGAAAATCAAAATATTTCCCCAAAAGACCATGCGATAGAAGTAATAAGTAAATCCCTATTATACATATAAGCATTTGTAAAACAAAACAATATTTTTTTCTTAAAACAAAACGTAACAATTTAAATTGAATTTTACAACTATTCATCCTTACATATATGTCAGATATAAATACTTAGCATAACTATCGGACTTTATTCAAAAGAAGTTATTAGTTATTAACGGCCTCAGTTGGGGTTTTTACTATTATAAAGTCTGTTATTAACGGCCCCCTCTTTTGATTTCTTCTGTTGCTTATATAACTCTTGATATCCAGCTAAACAAAACTTAAGATTACTTTGAAATTATAATGCACGCCTTACGTCTGGATCATGGTTCAGAAAATGTTGTTTCATATTTTAAGTAAATTTCAAAAAGAAAAAACGAAATGCTGTAATCAACTTAAAATACGAGATAAAGAAAATATTGATTTTTTAAAATCCGGTATTTCCCAATCTTAAGTTGTATAGATAAGTTTCTGTAAGACAGTCAAAATTAAAATAATAAGATTTTTTTGAGTTTCCGACTAAAACAAAAATGTTGTGAAAAATAGCGTATTTCTTCTAATTGGTTAATTATTATACCCTGAACCCATTGAAAATGGGAAATCAGGGTATAATGGTTTTGCAAAAAGTATGTAACAGGCAGAAGGAGGCGTGGCAGACCCCATAAAGTATATATATTCTTGATCAGGACGACGAGCTGAGTTGATCTAGCCATGTCCGTCTGTCCGTCTGTCCGTCTGTCCGTATGTATGAACGCATCGATCTCAGAACATATAAGAGCTAGAGACTTCAAATTTTGCATGATGGTCTGTGTATACAGCGAAAATATCGAGTTTGTTTTAGATATTCGATAAATTTTACCGTTTCAATGATATTGATTTAAAACGTTATCAAGATTCAGTTTTTTTATCATATCTTTTACATTTTTTTAGCTGCAGCTACCATATTTTTTGTTTTTAGCTTTTTGTAAATAAAATACATTTTCTATTTTTTCATATTTTGGATACCGGCTCCACATTTCACAAAAAAAATTAAAAAAAAAAAAAATTATCAAAGCCACAATTTAATTTTTTCAAATTTTTTAGTAAGAACCGTATTTTCAATCAATTAATAGCATTCAATGCAGAAAATTGCATTCAAATCCGTTAAGTAATACAGAAGTGATTAAAGGAAACATTGTAAAAGCACGCGGCAGCAGCCTGTACGTGTGCACACATACATTCAAATCAACTACGCAGTAATCGGCGAGCGTGCTTCTGTGTGCATGATATGTATATGTGTGCATGTGTATACAAATGTGTGCATGTGTATATGTGTGCATGTGTATATGTGGGCATGTGTATATGTGTGCATGTGTATATTCGTGCCTGTGTGTATGTGTGCATGTGAATATGCGCGCAGAGGTAATATGTATAGATAAAAGATGTAAGCTAGGTTGTTTAAAACATCAGCTCGGACTTGGTTCAGGCGATCTCGTAGTCGGGCAGACCCGACTAGAGCTTTCTTACTTGTTTTTTTTGGAGATTTTCGCTAAATCCAAAATTTTAAAAAAATATTTTTAAAATTTATTTTGTTATTTGTGAACCGCGGTATTTAAAAATCGTGTAAAAAAAGAGCGTGTAAAAAAAGTTGGGGAACATTAATTTTATTTAGCACATTCATTTTAGTTACTTAGTAAGTAGTTAGATAATTAAACCAACTAGTTGGCATCTGTGTCAGTTTTTGGCTTTTTGGCTGCTGGAGCAGTTTCTGCTGCCGGCAGCTTCTCGGAGAATATGGCCTTGGGTTGCGTTTGCTTGTAGGCGGGAGCAATCCAATATGGATTCTCTGCAGCATCCTTGGCATACTTGAGTATGGCCTCGCGTGGATCCTGGTCGTCGTCGACACGTTTGCTCAGCCCCAGATTGCGTATGACATATGAGGAGAGAGTGCCGCCAGAGCTGGCGACACGGCCGCCTTGGCCGCTGGTAATTGGCAGATCTGGTCGCTTGGACTTGACCGGATCCATGCGTGCTTTCTCCATCTTTTTGCGCGATGAGCGTGTCTTCTCCTGCCTAAACAGTGGCAGAGCATGCGGTGTTATAATCTGGGACACGCCCACCATTTCCATTTGTTGCCGCTTGCGGTGGGTCTTCACCACGCACAGCTTGGCGCCGCGAATGCTGCGCTGTTCATCGTAGAGGCACTTGATGATGCCATTGCCACAGCTGACAAACAGTTGATTTAGCTTCGGATGCCACAATGTCTTGATAACATGCGAGCTAGCCACGGGAATGCGTTGCACTTCCTCGAAGCTTTGCGCGCTGTAAAAATAAAGATTCGCCTCATTCTGATCCTTGGGCAGCGACTCGCCGGTGACTAGCAGGCGATCATCTGGACTGAAGCAGCAGTCCGTGGTATCGTAACGTGAATAAAGATTTGACCATGTGTGCATCGGTTGCTTGAAATTCCTCAAGTCCCAGAGCTTCATGGTCTCGTCATTGCTGCGCGTAGCTAGCTGCTGGCCCATGTACGAGAACACAATGGAGGTAATCTCCGAGCCCTTCTGATGCGCCGTCCGCACGCAATGTGTAGTATTTACAAACATCTTTCGCGTGTCCCAGGTCTGTATGGATCCGTCCACGCAACCAGCGGCGATTAGTGTTGCATCCCGATTGAAATTACAGGCGGATGCATTGGTTCTTAGACCGCCCTGTGCTCGCGTTTTGATCACCTGCAGCTGCTCTTTGGCGCGTATTCCCTGCCAGATGCGGAGTGTCCCATCAAGAGCTGCAGTCAGGAATTGCTCCCTGTTAAATGGATGCCAGCAGCCTGAGGTTAGCTGCGCTACGTGGCCCTTTGTGCGGGTCATATCGCTTATGTATTGATCTCCCTTGCAGCATTCCAGCTTCTCGAAGCCATCTCGATCCAGCACCTTGGCTTGTGCATTGCCCGATATGACCAGAATCATGTCGCCGGTGACAGAATACTGTAGTCCGCGTATGGGATGATTTTCGCATGGCTGTAGTTGACGAAAGCTACGCATCGACGAATCCATGCCAACAAAGTCCCAGAAGCACATATCGTAATCTATGGAGCCCGACACAAGTCGCGCGCCGGATGGATCCCCAGCAAGTGCTAAGACGGCCCGTGATCCGTGCTGCATTTGCACTTCGTGTGTGTAAGGTATGCGGCTTATTAAGCTATCCTCATCGTCATCCTCATCGGAATCGTCATCGTCGTTCTCATCTTCATCGTCTTCCTGTTGCTTCTTGACGGTGGTATTTCTTTTGGAGTTTGCATCTAGCTCCTGTTGCTGCTGACTATCCGTGTCCGCAGCAGGTGGCAAGGGGCCTATAACATCCTCGTCATCTTCGTTCGCCTGTTGCTCCTGCACGGGAGGAGCAGCAGTGCGCGCCTTGGCAATCTGTTCATTGATGTCAAACACTTTGGCTGCCTTACGGCCAAATCCACTTATGCCCATCACATCTTTAAGATGTTGGCTTTCCAGATCCTCCCCCACATCTTCAATTTGACGTATCATCTGTTGCTTGTCCATTTTTTTGAAACCGCCAGTTTCTTGAGAATCTTTGGTTGATTCATCAGGAGTCTTGTTTACGTTTAGCTGTATTTTGCCAAACGAGATCTTGCCGCGCTGCATTACACGGTTCGTTTTAGTTCTATAGCTTATTAAAAACTTTGCTTATTGTTGTTTTTCGCGCTGTGCTTGGATTTTTGTTTGGGTTAGCTCTAAGTTATCGATATATCGATATCTTTTAATGTAGTAGTTGGTTGACAGTGGCTTACTGATTACTTTAAAAAATACTGAAATATTGACTCATATCTTTCATCGAAACTGCTATTTAAATTATTTTATTATTTTTCTGTTAATACCTAATATATGTACTGCTGTAAATATATGTTAATATCAGTATTTTATGAGTGTTAATGTACATTACTGCTTTTGCCGTTTACACCAAGATTTCAAAATGGACAATTTATTCTCAGCTGTTGTTCGTACTTTAAAATACTCGTTATCACTTGCAAACTAACAAACAGATCTCATCCCTAGCATCTAACCTAAAATTGGGCGCGCAGTCGGCATTTGGCATTTTGCTCGTGTGAAATTTGTTGCGTATTTTAATAAATTACGCTTAGTGGTGTAATTTATAGTCAGTTGATTTAGTGTTTAGTGCAGTGCACATTTAAAATGGTGGATGCTTTGGAGTACAATGACATAAATGCCGAAGTGCGCGGTGTTTTGGTGAGTCTGTTTTGCAATTTATCAGCAACTTTTTTCTAACATTTGTTGTCTCTTCGCCTGTCATCTTACTAATTCATTGTTGCATTACTTATTCATGAATATGTATGCAGTCGTCGGGACGCCTGAAGCTCACCGAACAAAACATCATATTCAAGAACACCAAGACGGGCAAAGTAGAGCAGATTGCCGCTGATGATATTGATCTCATCAATTCTCAAAAGTTCGTCGGCACCTGGGGTTTGCGTATCTTTACTAAGAGCGGAGCCCTGCATCGCTTTAGCGGATTTCGGGACAGCGAGCACGACAAGATTGGCAAGTACATCAAAGAAGCTTATTCACAGGAAATGGTAGAGAAGGAGATGTGTGTCAAGGGCTGGAACTGGGGCACAGCACGCTTCATGGGCTCTGTGCTTAGCTTCGACAAAGACACAAAAACCATTTTTGAAGTGCCTCTGTCACATGTTTCGCAATGCGTCACGGGCAAGAACGAGGTGACATTGGAGTTCCATCAGAACGATGATGCGCCAGTCGGTTTGCTGGAAATGCGCTTTCATATACCAGCTGTTGAGTCGGCGGATGAGGATCCAGTCGAGAAATTCCATCAAAATGTTATGAACAAGGCGTCGGTTATATCGGCATCTGGCGAGTCCATTGCCATATTCCGCGAGATACATATTCTGACGCCGCGTGGTCGGTACGACATCAAAATCTTCTCGACCTTCTTCCAGCTGCACGGCAAGACCTTTGACTACAAAATACCCATGGACTCGGTGTTGCGTCTGTTCATGCTCCCACACAAGGATAGTCGACAAATGTTTTTCGTGCTCTCACTGGATCCGCCCATTAAGCAGGGTCAGACGCGCTATCATTACCTTGTGCTACTGTTTGCTCCCGATGAGGAGACCACCATTGAGCTGCCTTTCAGCGAGGCGGAGCTGCGCGACAAGTATGAGGGCAAACTGGAGAAGGAGCTGTCTGGGCCGGTCTACGAGGTCATGGGCAAGGTGATGAAGGTCCTGATTGGACGCAAGATAACAGGTCCGGGCAATTTCATTGGACATTCCGGCACAGCTGCAGTTGGCTGTTCGTTTAAGGCCGCTGCAGGCTATCTGTATCCCTTGGAGCGCGGCTTTATCTACATACACAAGCCGCCACTACACATTCGGTTTGAGGAGATCACCTCAGTGAATTTCGCGCGCAGCGGTGGTTCGACGCGCTCCTTTGACTTTGAGATCACGCTCAAAAATGGCACTGTGCACATTTTCTCGTCCATTGAGAAGGAGGAGTATGCCAAGCTGTTTGACTTTATCACACAGAAGAAATTGCATGTGAGCAACATGGGCAAGGACAAGAGTGGCTACAAGGATGTCGACTTTGGTGACTCTGACAATGAAAACGAGCCGGATGCATATCTGGCACGACTCAAGGCTGAGGCACGCGAGAAGGAGGAGGACGACGACGATGGCGACGATTCCGATGAGGAGTCCACTGATGAGGACTTCAAGCCCAACGAAAACGAATCGGATGTAGCCGAGGAGTACGACAGCAATGTGCAAAGCGACTCGGACGATGACAGCGATGCAAGCGGCGGCGGAGGCGGTGGGGACAGCGATGGAGCGTCTAAAAAGAAGCACAAGGAGAAGAAACGCGAGAAGAAGGAAAAAAAGGAGAAGAAACACAAAGAGAAGGAGCGCACAGTAAGTAAAGCAATAAATAGTTCTTATCAACATAATCCTAACATAATTTATGTTTAGAAAAAGACCACCAAGAAGAAGGACAGCAACAAACCGAAGCGTCCCACATCAGCTTTTATGTTGTGGTTGAACGATACGCGTGAGCAGATAAAGCGCGATAATCCAGGAATAAAGGTCACAGAAATAGCTAAGAAGGGCGGTGAGATGTGGAAGGAGCTTAAGGACAAATCCAAGTGGGAAGAATCAGCCAACAAGGACAAGCAACGTTATCAGGATGAGATGCGCAATTATAAACCAGGCGCCGGTGCTGATGACGCTAGCGACGATGAAAAAACTGCCAGCAACAAAACGCCAGCAAAGAAACGAACCTCTGATCCATCGCCGACGAAAAAGTCAAATACCTCGGGCAGCGGTTTTAAGAGCAAGGAATACATATCGGAAGATGATTCGACCAGTTCAGATGATGGCAAAAAGTCTAGCAACGAGCCAGCTAAAAAGAAGAGCAAATCAGGCGATGCATCATTAAAAAAGAAGGCCAAACAAAGCGAAAGCGAAGCGGATGGCACTGATGAGGAGACCAACGAAAGTAATGATGATGACGATGAGGGCAGTGATTAGATAAAAACATTTCCATACCACAACACACACACACACGCACACACACATACACACATTCACATACATGTGCTTAGCTCTAAGATAACTGTTATAAACAGGCCAGCAAAATAGATCGCCTGGTCTAAAATTTGTCTTTTCATTTCATTAAAGCCTATTTGCCGATATAATGTTTCGAATATTTCCATTTGATTGCCCAATAATTACCACGCGACATCCATTTTCTGATCAATTTGTTGCTTATCAGCCGTTGGTTATTTACCGAAACAAACAAATTACTGTCCGGATTGGAATCGTTTCTGTTTTGCGCTCAACCACGGCGAATATATTCGCCAAGTCAGCGTATTTTATAAAATAGTACTCAAAATATTTCGTAAATGGCGCAGGTTTGGTTCGCGTTGCATCTGATATTGCTCTGGAACATAGAGCAGGCAAGTGCCAAGAGTGTTTCTTCACCAGTGTAGTCCAATAATGTGCCTCCTCCTCAGATCAGCGGCTTGGCCAAGTTTACAAATGTTCAGTGTACCAGCCAGGATGCGAATCTCACCATTTTCACGCTCTGTCGTCTGTATGCAATTAAGCGCGACGTGGTTGAAATGAGCGTACGAGTAAAGATCTTACAATTTCCCAAAAAGCCAATTGCGGTAAGTTTTCCTATCAATCTGACGGATCGACAGATTGTCTGTAGACAATTGAAGTTGGAACTAGAATTTAGCTTTCTTGAAAAGAAATCAACTCTACCTGGGCGAAAATTGAGTGGTCAAAGGTTGAAATTAATTTTTTTTAATTTGATAAAAATGTTTTAAAATAAATAGCCTAAAAATGGTTTACAAGTTTATATATATTTTTTTATAATTTAAAAGTCTATATATATGCTTGATCAGGATAGGATATCAGGATTACTCAATCTAGCTTTGTCCGTTTATCTATATTAAATATAAATAATACCTATAATAAATATTATATTATTAATGAAGATAACTATTATAAGATCATCATGGCTTTTTGTGCATAGAAGGAAACCTAGGGTAATTTATAGTTGAGCACTCCCCAATTAATCACTCGGGCAAAGCCACATAATGCTGGATAGAAAAATTTTAAATCGATTACCGAACACACACGTAGGTAATTTTTTACCTACTGGCTGTTCCACAATTTTAATGTATTTTATATAGTTAATGTAAATTTATAAATAGGTCAATATCTTTCAATCATATTAAAGAAACTATATATATTGTATGGTTATTAATAAATATTATATACATATACTATAAGCATATATTTGAAATTAGAATTTCAAGCGAACTATCAAAATTGGAAATATATGAAAACATTATTAATATGCCAACTTTATGATTTTTTTAAAAGATCGAGTATATATTTTCTTGATCAGGATCTATTTCAGGTCGATTTGACCTTGCTCGTTTCTTTATCTGTCCGTTGTTGGAAACAATTAAAAGCTTAGGATTTAATAAATTACATTATTCTAGTTAATATTTTTCACATAACATTTTTTAAAAAATTCTTAGCAATTGCACTGCGAAATCTTTGAAATAATTAAAATTAATTTATAATAATTTTCTCTGATTTGCCACGCTTCACATAAAAGCCTGTTTAAGCAGTATACCTTTAAGACTCTAAGTTAAAAACAAAACCTTATTTCGAAAAAAATAAGAAATATATTGCCCCAAATTGAAAAAAATTGTAGAAGCAATCTAGATCATAAAACATGAAAACAAGAAAATGTTTCGGATCACCAATTTCAATTTGAAGACAGAGAATCTGGACTCTCTCTCTGATATAGAATAGTTTTCTCTGATTTGCTTCACTCCAAATAAGTGGATTTACCACGCCCACAAAGGTCGTATGATAGATGAGTATATATTCCAAATTGCAAGTCTTATATACTTTAGAAAGCGTCGAGGTTTTCCCTACTAAAAGAATTCTTAAAATCGATCTACTCTATGGGAGCTATAGGATATGGTCGCCGGATTAGGATTGATCGCATAATTTAACAGATATTTTCTGTAGTAGAAAGCCTTTTTTCTATGAATTCTTTATAGATTAGAATCCCCTTAAATTTTTGCCCACAAAACTTTGATCTTAGTTTTCCATTAGATATGGGAAAACACTATTTAGTCTTGGAGAATGAAAGTTTATTGACTCTCTTACACTTGGCATGTTCTGAGACTCTGCTCGGATCACAAAGAAGTGTATAACTAGTCGCTTCACAGTGAATTTAATGAAATAGAGTTGCCAATTTGTTTGAACTGGAAAAGTCTATTGAACGCGATGACGATTTTCCCTGCGCAGATTTTGCAATTCAATGGCGCGTCGCTCACTTTTCAGCAAGTCCTCCATACCCAAGAGGGGGTCCTCATTCATAGCTGACTCGTCGTTCGACATCTGATGCGAATATTGTTTGCGTTTGATTGGGATGGCAGGAGCTCTACTTGCCTTATCTGTTAGTTTCAAGGCCAGCTCTGGCAGCGAAAGCTTCGACAGCTTCCTCTCCTCTGGTACTAGTTGAGTAGCCGAGTTGGCGGTGGTCACTGTCCCATCCAGCATTCCTTCGTCTATACTTGGATCATAGAACATACTTCTAGTTGTGGTTTCCACCTCTTGAAACGGTGGATTGTTTGCTTCGGTTGCTGTGTCCAGAACATCGCTGGATGCAGTCTGACTTGGCTTTTTCCATATCCTTGAGACAACGGGCAATATTGTGTCCAGACTACGACTGCAAATCGTCGATGAGTAGCTAATGGCATCGCTCATCAAACCCCGCTTGCCGTGCAGCAGAAGATGATCAATTCGTGGCATATAGCTGCGAATCAACGGATTCAGTATCGCATCAAAGACCCAGATGCTGGCTTGAGGCGCCGCGACGACCAGCCAAATTACAAGCAGCAGCTTCGCCTCCTTATACAAGGGCAGCCAATTGAAGCAGGCATCTCCAAACACTTCAATGCACACAAGCCACGAATAGACAATCCAATACTTGGCCCACCCCGTCAATGCTTCACTTCCAAGCGCATTGTGCGTGTAGCGAGCCGGCAATAGAATACCAAAAACGATTACCAGAAAACGCGTGACGATGCCAAAAAAAC
This sequence comes from Drosophila gaucha, assembly GCA_035045545.1. Taxonomy (NCBI): domain Eukaryota; kingdom Metazoa; phylum Arthropoda; class Insecta; order Diptera; family Drosophilidae; genus Drosophila; species Drosophila gaucha. The sequence continues at coordinate 6,686,301 of JAWNOY010000375.1, forward strand.
ACATATCTTAAAGATTTCGTTTCAAAATTATATATATATATCTCAGTCATACGTTAACAAAATAATTTGAATTTACAAGCCGAACTCTACACTTTTCCCTTGAGTCATCTGTAATTTACAAATTATTCCCTTATTTTAGCTTCGAGCCTACTTATAAGCCTGTTTCCTTATTAAAAAAGGGAATTATTAAGAAAGTTTCTTTACTGAACTGGTTTCCAGGGTATTGAAGAAAACTTTTCTGTGCTTATCTGATGACACTTGATTTTCTGTATGCTATAGAAATATCTTTCTTTGACGCTTTGTTGACCAAATCGATGAAATTTTTACTTACAGTTCAGTTGGATTAGTTGATTGAAGCTTAGGCGCGTCTAATCAAGGCTTAGTCTTACCTTTTTAAGTTAATAAAAATGTATTGAAAACATTTTAAAGATTTCGATAGAAAAAATATAAAAAAATTATAATTAGTAGTAGTTAGGTAAATTAAAAATTTAAATTTAAATTATTATTAAATTAAATCAAATTAAATTGTATATATTTAATTTTTTTCTTTACTCTTGAGAAATTTTATTTTTGAAAGTATTAATTTTTTATTTAAATTTTTTTAAAAAATAATTATATTAAAAATATAAAAATATTATATATCTATACTATTCAATTTTTTCTTTACTCTTGAGAATTTTTGGAATTTTCTTTCTATTTTTATTTATTTCCAACTGTCATTTATGATATTTTTAATCAACAATATTACTTTTTTATTTTACTCTTGAGATTTTTTTTAAACTTATTTTTTTACTATTTTCCTTTAATTGCAAATGTCATTTATGGCATTAAGCGGATTTATATGGTTATAGAATTGAGCGTATTATAACGAACTGAATTCAGTAGGGTTCGAACGCTATGTCTTCTGATGACTTGTGTACCAACGCGTACACCACTGGTCTTTGAAGAAGAAATTTTTGTTAAATTGGAAAATTAATTTGATAAGAAATTAAACTGTTTAATAATTTAAAAAAAAAAAAATATCAGGCTTACAAAACAAGTGTTAGGCAAATCTTATAAAAATAAATATATATATAACTTTATACTTTAGCTTTATCTGTTTATAATGTCAAAAATATAATAAATAATATATTATTTATGGTACTTAAGCAAAAAATACTGTTAGAAAAACAATGGAAATTATTAAAAAATTTGTCAAAATAATAAATTTTGTGAGTTTTTAAAAATATTAATAAAGTAAATTAATGAAGTTAAATTTTACTAAAATGTAATATTATTATAAAATTACTTAAAAAAAATTAAAGAACTTTAAACTTTAAACATCTGCTGTCAAAATATTGAATTAAAAAAATATTATATTTTTTATACATTTTTTAAAGTTTCATAATATTTATTTGGCGCCCTCATTATAAAATCTTGAAAAAAATACTATTTTTATGTAACATTATTATATCTTATAAAAAAACATAAGTATTTTTTAACTTTACTAGCTTTGCCCTAACTTTCTGCAGATGCGAATCCAGTTGCTGAAACGCGCCAGCGGCTATAAGCCCTTTCTTTATGATGTAAAGCATTGCGATATGTGCGAGTATCTGGAGAAGCGGAATCATCCGTTTGTGAATATCGTCTTCAATAGCTTTACCAATCATACAAATGTGAACAAGTGTCCCTTGCCAGTGCGTATACGAGGCGTACACTTGATATATATATATCTTTAATATTTAATTTTAATCCTAGTCTGAGCTGCGCGTGGAGCATTTTCGTTTTCCGGTCAAGTCCCTGGAGTTTTTACCGCTGCCTGGCGGCGACTATGCGATCTATGCGACCTTCAGCTTGGATCATCGGGAGCGCCTCATGATCAGGGTGTTCTTCACGCTAACCGAATAACAATTGGAAGTGCAGTTCCATATAATTTAATTAAAATATTAATATGAGTAAATAATAAATAAATGTTTCATATGTGGCAACACTTGGCAAATGCTTTCAATAAATCGAATAATTGTAATTGGAATCAATGACAGCGCAATAAACTAATTTGCAAATTACATATAAATTATGAAGTTGAGACAGTAACGAGAATCTGAATCAAAATACTTTTTACATTTGTGATTTGTACTGCATTAATATCATTATCGTTTTATTGATGCTTACATTAACGCCCACAGCACACGTGTTTTATGTACTTTCGTATTGTGGGTCACGAAACCAGGTCTGTTTTAATTGTGAATAAATTTTGTAATTTTTTCAGAATATCACAATAAGGTGGAAAAATCCAAAATATATTTAAAGGTTATGCCAATATAATTCACATGGCTTTGCCTCTGACCCTGCAAGTGCTCGGTCATGACATTTGGGCAGGCATTAAAAACCCATCGAAAACTTATTGAAATCAAAGACCTTTCAATCGAGCCCATTGAAATTGAAACGAAAATTAATTGTAATTGTATCTAATAACTGAAATGTTGACGGAAATAAAAAAAGCTCAAACGCACACCGACCGAAAGTCAGTCTGTCTGTCTGTCAGCCGACCAACATGTAGAAAGGCACAGAAATATGAATTCAATTACCAACTTTGCATGCATAATGAATTAATGGGTCAATTGCAAAAACTTGAACTCCAAAACTGATTTGTGGAATCCCGCGCGAAAATCTGTTTTGTTATCTTGTGTTATTGAGTTGCCGCTGACAGGCGATGTGCCTAGGAAGTAATAATACTTATGACAAACAGCAACAGCAACAACAACTACAACAAGCGTGCTTCAACAATGCATAAATGTTGCCAATTAATTTCACATGCAAATTAATGAGAGGCAATTAGCAGCTAAAGACAAAAAGCCCATTTATAATAACTTTGTTTGTGTTTTCTCTCAATTCAACGCTTAAAATATTTATATTTTTTTTTTCTGGCTTGCTCATAAGTAATTTTCGCACACGGACGTCGATGAGCGCTTTATCGCTGATTAACCCAAATTCAAACGAAGTAAAGCATCAAAACAAGCTTAGCCAAAGGCTAAGGAACTTCACTTACAAAGTTATTGACTTTACCTAAACGAACGTTTAGTATCCGAAACACGTCATACCACACATAGTACACATGCCTAAATATGTATGAAATTCCTTTTAAGCAAGCGAGAGTTTACGAGAGACGGAAGTAGCTGACTGGGAACATGCTCTGTACTCAGTCAAACTCAAGTCAGAAGTATTCGAAATGATCTCTTAAGCTATTTTTATGCATATGTAATGAAAGCACCTATTAGTTGCTGGGGTATAACCGACTGTGAACATACTCTATACCCAGTTAAACACAAATCAGAAGTTTTCGAAATTCTTTCTAAATTAATGTTCATACATAAATGGTAAGAGCACATATTAGTTTTAGAGAGTACCCGACTGGGTATATTCTCTGTTACAAGCAGAATTTATGACAGATATATTCGAAATTTCTTCTACTATTATACTAGTATAAATTATACTGTATGCTTTTATTGGAAATATAAGTACTTCCTTCTACACACATACTCTTATATACAATTCGAATAAAATGACGGACCGTTTCTGACTAGGAGTATACTCTGTAGCAGCGTGTTTGACCTTCAGAATTGTTTGTAATTTCTTTAACACAAATACTCACTCACATAAACATTCAAGCATGGAGAGTACCGAACTGGAAGACATGCTCTGCCAAGTTTAGCTTTTATCATGTGAACGAACTTCTATACATATACATAGAAAAGGAACACTATGAATGCGGTATACCCAACTAAAAGCTTATCTGGATTAAGGTGAATTTACTTGAAAAACATTCGATATTCCAACTACATATTTAAATATATATATATATATATGCATATATGTATATATAGACATATATATGTTGAGACAGTGCCTCTTCTTCCCTGTGTACCATAGTAGGGAAAAATCATTCTTAAAATTCCAGCAACAAAAGTATAATATTTGTAGGGGTTCCTTTGGGGTTAAGCATAGCTAAATATAGTGTATATCAAGGAACAACTCGATTTCGGGAAAAACGAGGAACAATATCTAAGATATGGTATTACCAGACGCTGCACGAGTTGCTCCAGTCAATGGCCTAAGCTCTGAGTGAGCGGAAGGCAACTTTTTAAGAAGAAGCTGTAAATTGGGTCGATTCTTGGCTTATTTAACCCGAAATCAGTATGTCAAGGTCGGATCTAATCATGGATACTATAAATACTACTACTAATACAGATCTCAAATTTTCTCAAACAAAGCTTGAAGATTTCTACAAAAACAAGTTCATGATTACATAACTAATATATACAGTATTATATACAAATTTATCACTTCCTTCAGTAATCTAAATTTAGTCCTAGCAAATTTCGTTTTGAATATTTATTTTGATCAAGATTAATTGTGTGCTAATTGCATTCGAATCGTTTGCATTTTTGGGCAGCGTTCTCTTTGAACCCACTTATATGAATTGAAAACCGCAAAGTGTGCTCGTTGCAAGTTCGTTGCTTCAGTCTTTTGTTTTGTTGTCGAACAATTAATCACAGCCTTGCGGCAATGACAAATCATTAGCTTAGTTTAACACAAATGGTGTCTTTACTGCTTTTTTAACAAATTGATTTTTACTTAAGTGACACCTCCTCCGACTCCTACTCCTCCTCCCTCTCCTGAGCAATGATTCAGATTTGTAAAATAATTGCATGTTTGCAGGCTGTATCGGAATTCTGTTTTGTCGCTTTGCAGGAAGTGGCTTCCGAACATCAGCGAAAATTAATAAATCGACAAAATGGACAAAATGTATTGAACCTTGAGATTTCAATTTAATTATTTAATTGCTTATCTCAGCCCAATGCCTTAATTAACAACTAATAATCGCAAAATACCTTTGTAGACAGATATTTACAGTAAGACAGCTTTCTGATCTAAGTCAGGGAAATGATTGCGTATATAACAACTTTTATTTAAATTTATTAGAAATATATATATGCATATACATATATATATATGTTTTCTCCCCAAAACCAAAAGTGATCTGCATATTTCATATAGTATACTTGTAAATTAATATTTAAGTAGAATAGACAAAGTTTTTAGTCTGTACTCTTATTTTTTTAAGCTATTCACATAATAAGAAATGAATTGAATTGTATTGAACATAAATATGTATAGCCCTATATGTATATGAAAGCTGAAGACTTATGGTGGAAAAAATCTTCCTAGATAAGTAGCTGAGTCAACCTATCATTATGTAAATCTATATGAAGATTTTCCATATATTTTTAAATTCAAATTAATCTAAAATAAAATAAAATATATATTTTGAATATATATAAATTTTTTTATATTTTAAAAATATATTTTTTTTTTTATAACTATATACTATAAAAGACAAAAAGAAATATTTTTTTAAAATTTAAATGAAAATTATTTTCAATTTCAAATTTAACACATAAAACATTTTTCCAACGTGAAATCTATAAACTTGAGAGATGGGGAAACGTCGCAGCCAACGATGGACAATATACATATGAACAAAAAACAAAACATATTTTTTAAATTTAAATTTAAATTATTTTTTAATTAATGTTAGTCGGAAGTTGCGGGTGTTGTAGCTCATCCCATCGAGTCACCTATTAGGTTGCCTTGGCAACAGATACATATTTTCAGATACAGATGCACAGCAAAAGCTATTTCCCATGAATATTCAGTTAATGACCGGGTTTATGAATGCACTTTTCGTCTCTCGTCACGATTCGATGCAGAAAACCCTTCCGATTTTCTGCTTAAAGTAGTTGTCTCTTGGTTCGAGTTCATATGCTACGTAATAGCTCATTGAGTCAGCAACAAGGTTGCAGCAAGCTTCGCTTGAGTCTGGCATCTTGGTCAATGTCTTCAAACTGGCAGAAAAAGATATTATATGCTCTTCTTCTTGACTAAGTCTGAGTAAATTCTATTTTGTATATTGCAAACAAACTTTTGCTTAAAGAGATCTAATAATTATGGCCAAACACCACCCTCAGTTTTAAATCCGAACTCTCATTGTTCAACTGCCTAAAGCAGATCAACTTAGACAACTCATCTAACGAGCACTGTTTTTGGTTTCGTACATTTCACAATTATTTCTGTCTTTTATTGCATCTGAGTTGAGCACTTAAAGTGTTTCATCTAATGGGCCAGAGCAGAGCTACTACCCAATAATCTTGAGCGTGTTTTCCTTTCGCCAGCCAGGAGCCTCGACCGTTCGACTTGTGTGCTGACTTATGAATATTTATAGATTATTGGCTCGAAACGCTAAACGAAGCCAACGAGCTGCTTGCACAGTCGTTGCCCGAGAGTGTGAGAGAGAGAGAGATACAGTTTATGGGTCAGATTCCAAGCGGTGGCTGTAACCGCAACGGTTTCTGGTCTCCGTGGGGATTGGGAACTGGTAGCCAGTTGGTTCGACATAATAATGGCAATAATGCTTATAATATAATCGACTTCGAACCAATATTTTGTAAAATGCTGCAATTTTCAACTTGTCGCTTTAATTTGAATTTGTTTTTAGTTTTTAAAATTTATTCACATTTCTTCTGTAAGGCTATAATTTAGGTTGATTTTATATTCATATTTACATTTGTTCATTTATGTTACAATTTTGTTTAAACTTTAAAACCTGATTAGTTGTTCATATCTATATATATATATATATATATATATATTTATTACATCACTGAAATGAGCCAAGTCGCTTGCCGTTGACAATTTCGTAAATGTGGTTGGCGGATTCGATTTATTTTTTCTCTTTCTTTGTTTGTCTTCGATTCCCATTTCTTAAATCGAAAAACGAATTTTGAAAATTATGCAAATGCATATTGATTTTCATTGTTTCTTTATTTTTTTTCTTTTTAAAGAAATTTGTAAAAGCCAACAAACATATTTATGTTTTTTGCTGTCTCTGTGGCCTAATAGATGGTTTTATACTTTTTTATGCTTAACTGCAGTTTGACGCCTCGTAAAACGACTATTTACCATTAACGATTGCATGATGCTTATAAAATGATAAATTGGACTCTCAGTTGATCTTCTTGTCGGGCTTTCGGTCTCCAGCTCAGCAGGCCAATGACATTGACCTTTTCCAAGACATGGATTAATGTGGGACGGGACAGCATGCCCGGCTTATTAATGCCCCAAAATAAATATAATTTTTAACGGCTTGATCTAATTTGACCTGGCTTATTAATAAACATATTCGAAACTAGTCTTAAAGTAAGTAATAATTGGAATTTGTATTATTATTTTTATAATATTTTGTTAAAGTTTAAATAATTTTTTTGCTAGAAAAGCTTGATTTTGTCGAATTGCATATAAATTTTTGTTCAATATGTAAGACACAGACGTTTCTATGTTATTTTTTTATAATTTTTATGCTTTTGTATCTTATACAATTGATACTCATACCTTATTTAACTCCAATAATCTTATTTCTAAAAATGTTATCTTAATTCATATTTTAATTATTTGAAATTCAGCCCATATGGGATAAAGGCTTTAATATTTCTATTTATATTTCTATTCTTTTTATTAGAATTAGAGTTCTGAAAATAAATTAGAACAATTGAATCTTTTAACATTTAAAAATAAACTTTTTTCAATAATTTCTGTTAAATTTAGAGTAAAGGTAAGCCAAACATTTATTTTAACAAAAACTTGACTTAGACAATGCGAGAAAAGTACATGTATGTGCTAGGAAATCGCTGATGAAGATTATCAGTTTTAGAAAATACTTTGACATATTTTATGAGTCTTATATGTAAGAAAGAAAATAAAATAAAATAAAACTGTTAAAATACTTTTAACTCTAATCACACATTTACTTATAGTCTTTAACTCATCTTGTCATTTTTGTTTGCAGTCGAATCCTGATAATTCGTCCTCCGCTTTATCAAAAACCTCAATTAATTAAAATTATGTCACCTTGAAAACAATTCGTTTAAATTCTTGTTCGGTAAATCGAATTCCACTGTAATTCGTATAAAATGTGATCCCTTGCCATTTCGAGTTATCGGGATTCGACTGTATTTATTTATTTATTCAAATTAACCTATGCACCGAATATAATTATAGATTACTTAATCTATTCCTTATATTACTAACTGCTAATACCAAAAGCGAAAGAAGAAAACAATAACAAAATATATTAATTATTATTGTTACGAAGAAAATAGTCAGCCATTTTACGCCTAATTTTGTGTAAATCTCTAGTTTGATAATTTTCGGAAAATTAGTTAAACGGGAGAGCTAGGTTTTTATATATGCTAATTAAATATTCGTTCGATTGATCACAAGAGATACTTGTATCAAAGATATTGAAAAATTCAATCAAATCGTAAATTGGAGTATAACATTATCGGATAATAGTGATTTATACGTTTATATAAACTTTATGTGAAGAAAAATTTTTTTATTTTGTGAAAAGCAACGAAATGGAAAAGTTCCATTTCAAATAAAATAATACAAAATTATAAGTCCAACTTGAAAAATACTTTTTCTAATTGCTACTTCTTTTGTTCTGCCAGCAAAATTATCCACAAAGATCAAATGGAATGTGGAACTCACTTTATTATAAAATGTTCTTTTTTTTTTTTTTAAGTCGCAGTCAAATGGAGAACAAATCAAGCTGCACACAAAGCGTATCACATTATTGCCAAACTCATGAAGCAGAAGAGATCAATGGGGGGTAGCAAAAATAAAAACCAATAATTAAATGTAATGCCAATGAGCTGGCAATTCGCCTGCTAGAAGACAGGCTGTGAGAAAGCAGCGAAAAACGTCAATAAACACAACAATTTTAAGACAATGTAAACAAATGCAAAGTAATTAACACGAAATGCACATAAAAGTAATGGGTTCAACTGGGATGCGGACGCAGTGGCAGTGGCAGCAGGCAGTATTTGCCGACCCATGAAATGAAACCTGTTGCAGCCGAGGCATTCGCGACATATGTAGCAAAATATCGCAGCTCATTAATAGATTTCTATCGCAGCTGGGGCTAAATGTCGCTTGAAGTGCTGCGCTGCGAAGCAACATGTGTAATGACACCGATCCGAGATGAAGATGGAGATAACAAACTATTTTGTTTATATAACAACGAATTTCATTCGAACTAAAGTGCCAAATGGGGTCATCCAGACTATCGCGCTCTCTCCCTCTCTCTCTCTCTCTCTCGCTCTCTGTCTTGCGTTGAGTCAGCGCCTTGCATCTCGATATTGAATACCTTTTTAGCTGATTAGTTCATTGCCGTTTCACCCAGTCGACAAGTTGACCAGACGTCAAGCAACTGCCGGTCTTACGTGCACGAGGGTTCACTGTACGCCCCCGCTAACCCGCATCGATCGCAATGTGGAACAATTTACCTTTTAATTGGGGCGCCTTGATTGCTCGCATTTGCATTTGAATATTGATGAAACGCAAAAGGTTATAGACCATAACCGTCTAAACAATTATTTAGCTGGCTGTCATTGAACCTCGACTGGCAGCTGTTGAAATGTTATGAATTGCCTGACAATTGCTCAATTAAATGTAGCTTAGGCTTGAAAGAAGCTGATTACAGCAAAAAACAAAATTCTTTTAAAGAACTTTCGATGCCAATTGCGCCTTGGCTAGAAACACATGTTGGCTATCATCCAGCAGCTTCCTGCTAAGAATGTGCAGTGCTGTCAATGCCTGAATGACACATTTCGAATTAATTTTTTTTTCATTAACTCAACAATTAAACAATGTCTGTTTTGTGGCTGGAAATTTGCATGTGAGTAATGTATTGATGAGAAGATTGCAAGCTGAAGATAAATTAAAACAAATCTTTACAACATTAATCAAATGCTTTTCAGCAAACAGCAAATGCACTCGAAAAGTCATTCAACGTGCAAATATGTACAAAGAGAGAGAGGGAGAGAGAGAGAGAGTCATGATTCCACTCAAAGCTGCCAATTCCACTCAAACTTCTCACTCAAAAGCTAACTCAAGCTGACTATGAAAAATGCAAGTGTTTTGTTGTTGTTGTTTTCGTTTTGCTTTTGTTGTTGCTATCGTTTTCGTTTTCGCTTTCATTGGAAGCTTTCAAGGCAACTTTGAATATGGCTTTGGCTTTAAGCCAGCGCGACTAGCTTTTTGCCTAAGCAACACCAAAAACAACGGGCCAAAGCTCAGCTCTTGGCTCTGTGGCTGCAGCTGTCTGCTGTCTGTTGTAGCTGTAGTTGTAGCTGTTGTAGTTGTAGTTGTCTGTCTCGCTTGCGCCGTCGCGTCGTCAGCTTTTATTGTTGTTGGCCCGATCATCGTGCGCTATATTTTTTGGACTGCGCAGCGCTGCCCAAGCGAACGTTAACTTTAGTGTGCGCCGACCAGTTTCCGTAGACGGCCACAAAAACGGCACGCAGACGCGATACATCAAAAGCCAACTACCAAAAATTATACAAATTTTCAATACAACAAACGAAAATCCAATCAGAAAAAAACGAAAAAAAATCAACCCATTGAGATACCCAAGCGATACGCGCTGCTTATGTAAGCCAGCGGCAAAGTTCTTTCCAGTGCAGTGGCAGAGCGCAGCTCTCAAGTGTAAACACAACAACAACAACAACAACCAACCCTCGCCCCAAGCCAAAAGAAAAAGGCAGCAGCTTCAGCTCCATCAAAAAAAAAAAAATTAAGCTCAATTTGCAATCTCTCAACTCTCCGTTTTCGTAATCGCGCGTTGGGCAAAACAAAAGCAAAAAGCAAAAGCAAACAAGTAAAATAAAGAAAAAAGTGAATCTGCCTTTCGAGTAATCTCCATTTTAATTTCCCTCTCGCTCGCACCCAACAGTCAGACAGTCTGCCATTTTTTTCCGCTGCTGTTGCTGCTGCTGTTGCTGCTGTTGCTGCTGCTGCTGCTGCGTCGCCGCGCTTTTTTATTGTTTATGTTTTTTCGTGTTCTGAGCCGAGAGAAGGTTAAGAAATAATAAAAGCAATACAATCAGAATCACAATTACGATCACAATGAAATGGGAATGAGTAAAAAAGTAAATTTCGTTAACAACAACAACGACAAAGTCGTCTGCCAAGCAAATTTCACGCCGTATTTAATCTTAGCGCACTGCCCGCCTGCAGTTTAATCGCTGTTCGTCTTTCTTTCCGTTCGTGTTGTGGGTTCTGTGTTCTGTGTGTTCTGCTCTGATCTCTGTTCAGTTATCAGTTATCAGTTACCAGTAATCGGCGCGCGTTTGGCTTTCGTTATCGTTATCGTTATTGCAATCGTCGCATCAGAGCCAGAGGAAGAGCACAGGGCGCAGCCGCAGACGCAGACGTGTTTGCTATTCGGTATATTAGTAACGGTAAAAGCTTATATATACATACAGTCATCAAGTCCATCGCAATCGAATATCAATTATATATGCGTTTGAGAGTGCTGCACAAAATTTGAATACTTTCAAAAAAGGATTTTCGTGTAAAGTTCGACGGTCCAACTTTTGGCCGCACTGAAGTTAGCTATAATTTGGACTTAGGTAAGCTTTTAATTATAAACAATTAATTAGCTCTTAAGCTTTTATTATTATTTGAAATTTCGCAAGACTTTTACATTTTTAATTGCATTTTTATAGCTAAAAGCTTGTTTTCAACAAAAAAGCTATATTTCCTATTTTTTTCAAATTCAAGTTTAATTTTACTTATTTTGCTGAGATTAATATATATTGTAAAATTGCTGAGATTAATATACATTTTAAAAATTTGTATAAATAGATAAATATGTATACATAGTTAAATACCAATATATGTGTTTTTTTTTTATTTTTTGAGCTCAAATTAAATGTAATTGAGTAAGAGATAAATATGTACAAATGTGTAAGTTAGTTTTTTGAAATCAAGCTAAATTTAACTCATTGCTCAGAATAATATAAATTGTAAAATGTATAAAAATAAATAAATACATAGAAATATGTAATTTTTTTTTGATTTTTTAACTCAATCTACATTTTTTTTGTTTTATTTTATATAAATACATAAATATATAAAAATATGAAATTTTTTTTAATGAATTTTATAAATTCAAGTTAAATTTAATTTATTGCTGAAAATAATATATCAATTTATTGATGAGAATAATATAAATTTTAAAATTAATATAAATAGATAGAAATAAAATGAACATATATAATTAATATAAATAGATATACATAAATATAATACAGATATATATATATATATAATATATGAAAGTTATTTTTATAATATCTTAGAAAATAATATATACTATAAAAATTTATATAAATAGCTAAATATATAAAAATATTTCAAGCTTTTTTAATTTTGATCACATGATATATTTTTTTGAGAAATTTACTTCTTACTGGTGCTTGGCGGCTCTAGAGACAGCATGTCTGCCTCAACTCCAATATAAATAGTAAAGTTATTAAATGTATGCATACATTTCTTGGCTAAGAGCTGATTTTCGTTGGCTTTTACTAATTTGCTAGACAAGTTTGTTTAATTAAAACCTTCACACGTTTTCAAAAAAAAAAATGTATCAAATTGTTAATTCATTGTTGAATTTATAAAGTTGCTAATTGCCAAAGCAAAAAACGCATAATACATAATTTTTAATAAATATTCAAATATTACCTCAAAACTTTTATTGAGGTCTATGCGAAAAGTGGGCTTGTTTCTTGGTTTCATCAGGCAGAGCAATACGTAATTGTTTTTATTTTAATTTTTTTTTTATTTTTCATTTATGTATTGTAGCTGTAAATGCATATAAAACAACTTTGCATTGTTGTTGTTGTTGTTGTTGTTGCTGGCTGCGATCGTAGCCGATTTTGTAATATTGCTACAGTTATTATTGCCCGATACGTTTTACTCAGCTCTCTTCGCCTGTTATTGTTGCAATTATTGCAGCTTGCATTGCAACAAAGCGCAGAGAAAGACAGAGCGAGAGAGAGAGAGAGGAAGGGAGAGGCTCTGAAAGCTTTCAGCTGCTCAGTGAGTTAGCTTTTAGCTTGTATGCATATTTAGCTACAATTCCAATCAGACTCAGTAACAGTAGATTTGCAACTTTCTATGCACTCGAATTCTATGGTCCAGCCCTTAGACAATGTTTGTTTATAAGGCAAATGTGAATTGTATTTCGCTTTGTGTTCGAATCTCGGAATCCAAAGTTATTTGTAGGCTGTTCGTAAACGCGAAGACAAAACCTTGTCAGCTGTTTGTTAGCCATCGTTCATCAGCTCAACGACAGTGTCCACTTTTTTAATTCATCTTTTATTTTTTTTATTTATTTATTTATTTTTGTTGTTGTTGTTGATTTTTTTGTTGCTCTGTCTTTTCATTGACACCGAAGAAGAAACCCGAGTAACCTGTTTGTTTGTCTCTCTGTCGGCCGTCGCCTATCCGCTCAACTTTTGTTGTGTCTGCCTCTCAGTGTGTGTGAGTGTGTGTGTATTTTATTTAATTGCATTTTTTTCCATTTAATAAATAGTTTTCAGCGTAATTTATTGCTGATAATGTGTGCATCATTTTATTATTGTTGCTTATTTTTCTAAGATATTTGGAAAAACAATAAAAGCCAGCCAAAAGTTTCAAGCAAATGTTTTATATATATATGTACTATATAGATAACATTTTAAAATAAAGAAAAACATTAAAAATATATATTTTTTATATATAATTCTATATATTTAGTATGTTTTTCTAAATAAAAAATATATAGATATATATTTATTTAAACCCAAAAAAAAAATATAAATTTTAATAATTTTTTTTAAAAATAATTTCTAAGAAATGTTTTTTATATATATTCTTATACATTTTTTTTAGAAAAAAAAAAATTATGCATATTTTAAAATATATTTATTTAAAAAAAAATTGACTGAAAAAAAAAATTTACTATAAATTATTGCCATATTATTTTTATTTATAAAAACAAAAAATATTGTGTATATTTAACAATATTTTAATTTAGAACAATATAAAAAATAAAAAGAAATTTATAAAAGTATCTATGTAAAAATATAAAATAAAAAAAAAATTATATATATTTAAAAAATATATATATATAAAATATATATATAAAAAACATTCAAAATTTATTTCTTTAAAAATTTTTTTTAAAAACAAAATATTTATCTATCTTTTTATTTTTTATTCAAAAATATATATGTATACATTGAAATTTATATAGAAATATATTTTTGATATTGCCTTAAGTAAAATAAATATACAAACAATATATAAATATAAATATAAGTTAATATAATATAATAGCACAATAATATAATGGCATAGGAAAAATACCATAGTTAGCAAAAAGAAGCAAAGTCTTATAAATAATGACATATTACAGCAAATCACTTAAAAAAACTCAACTAATTAATCTTCAGCTAATATCCATTTAAATATATACAAAATATCGCTTAAATCAAACTTCCTGTTCAAAATCATAAATATGCAAAAAATTCATAAATTTAATTGGCTCCTAGCATCACAAAATATTTACTAAAAGAAGAAAACAAAAACAAATTATAAATGCAAATGTCAAAGATGTAATAAGTTGGCTCATTACGAAAAAGCGTAGACAAATACATAATACACAGGTATGCACGTAGTATACAAGTTGTTGTTGTTTCTGAGTTATTCGCGATGCGCTTTTGACGTCTTCTTCAATTTCAATTTCAATTTCAATTTCACTTTCATTTTGCGGTTTACAGTTTTTCCAACAACGAGCGACGGCGACCGCAGCGCTGCACGCAAACTTCAAGTTGTTGTGTGTCTGTGTGTTGCATGTTGCATGTTGTAACAGCAGCTGGAAAACAGCAACAACAACAACAACATTTGCAGCTGCAATAAAACATTTCAATTCCGAAATATTTCTTTGTTGTTGATGTTGTTGTTCGTTCTATGGCCCAAGCCCAAAATAAATATTATTTTTTTTTGGTTTTTGGCAGTTTTGTTTTGACTGATTTTTGTTAGTCGGAACTTTGACATTTCTTCTGTTTGTTTTTTAAATTATGCGCAGCATTTGTTTTATGGCGCTTTTATTTAATTAGCTGGCGCATGAGGCGTATACGCAATATATTTATTATTTATTTATATATCTTTCTGTGAGAATTTTAGTAAGTATACGCAGCTTGAACTCAAGTTTTGTATGAGTAACATGAGTAAATATAACCAAATTTATTTGCTGAAGGTTTCACACAAAACTCCAAAATTACTATATATAACTAGAGGGACCATGCATAAATGTAAAAGATGCCATTATTGTTATTCTGATTTGCCAAGAAGAAATCAAGACTGACGTGTTTACTAATTTTTAGATCTCAGGTGTAAAAGTGACTCGAACTTAGTGAATTTGTTAACTTTTGGGTCTCTGGGTATAAAATTGTAGAAGATAGAGTTTTTACCGAGCCTAATGGCCGTATTTTTATATATTATAACTTTTTGTATGGGGGTGGTTCATACAAATACATGATTTAAGTTTCAAGACGCCCAAAATATTAGCGAGTTATGTGAAACACTAGCTAGACTTTCCGATTAGCCAGGCTCCTAGTGGGCGTGGATATAAAACTTTTTGATTGATCTTAATGAGAGGTCAACAGTAGCATACTTGCCAAATTTGGATGTTCTAGCTCCTAAACTGTTGAAGACATCGTTTGCCACGCCCCCAATTAATATAGCTCTATACACTATATATTTTTGTATGGAGGTGGAATATGAGGGTATATATTCCAAATTTGATGTATAAGACTTCAATAGCGACAAACTTTTTACTACAAAAACATTTCTTAAAACCTATCAGTAATACGGGAGCTATAGGATATTGTCATCCGATTCGGGTGAGTTCGAGACATACAATGCCTGCAGCAGATTGGACCCCATGTGCAAAATTTCGGTACTGTAGCTTAAATAATCTCGAAGGAGAATGTGTTGATCTAGAGAGAGGGACAGACGGACAGACGGACAATGCTATACCAACTCAGCTCATCGTGCTGATCAAGAATATATACATTTTGTATGGTCGGAGATGCTTTCTTCTGTGCGTTGCAAACTTCTGACCAAAATAAATATACCCTTTTTACAAGGTTATAAAAATGTCACAGATGAAAAGCAATTTGCTAAAACTGTGGAATCTTCTGTATTACAAAATAGCTTAAAGAACATTGTACTTTTATAGAGTAATAAAGTAATAGTTATAATAATAACAAAATCTTTAAAAATCCAATTAACTATATGCTTAGCGCTTGTCAATTAGAGAAATTCAATAAAAATGTTTAACGCATTTCGGCAGCTGTGTGTTTTTTATTTGGTAACCTGCGAGGCGAAGCCATTTGCACAGCTGTTTTGAGTTTCGTAGGCTGTCGGCGGCTTTTCAACACACATTCAAGGTACAAGTTCCCAACTCTATTGTTTCGTCGGTAAACAATAGAAAATATTCGCTCGCCCTTTTACACACACTCACACACACACTCAGACAAATTGCAGCTGATTCGAAATGTTGAGCAAATGCAAAGAGTTCAGGTCGCAGACACTTTACGTAATCCTTTCCGTCATCGCTGCAACCTGCAACATTTTAACTTTAAAATCAAATTTATTATCTTTTGTTGGTTTGCTGGCTGCGCTGATTTTTTTTATTTTGTGCAAAACGCCAGCAGTTGAACTTTGTTATGTCACTTTGTTATGCTACAGAGTAGATTATATTGTGATTTGTGTGGGAGATTTTTGGAATTCGCTTTGCGTTAGGCTTAGGAAAGTTGCATTTATATATGGATATGTCTTTTATCTGGATATAAAGATGAGAAAAATGTTTGTTAATTAAGCTTAAGCCACGATAATATTTCCAAATAAATATATTCAATTCATTTGAAAGGAAGAATAATTATATAAGCTATTAAGGTGTTTCGTTTTGGTATTATTTTTATCCATCATCATCATCATCATCATCATCATCGGCATCGGCATCGACATCATTGCTGTTGCTTCCATAGTTTCAATGAGCCAATGATTACAGTATTCAATTGCAATGCACATTATATAATCGTTTTACAAACACAAAATACCATAAAGAGCCCGTCATACCATGTGTTGAACTAAAAAGCTTCACTCATAATCGTCAATTACCTAACCGAGCGCCGTCAAAGAAAAGTCCATTACTCATGCGCCCTGTTGTCGGTCGGCTGTTATCGCCCTGAGGCCCTGAGGCCCTGAGACATGCCCCAATCATTTTGCACAGCTTGGCATTTATCAAAATAAGTTCATTATCAACGAAAGTGCAGAACTAGACAACTCAGCAGCTGTCCGCGCACAGGTGTGTTGATAGAGCCGGCGATGATATCAGCAGAGACGTCTTCAGGTGGCAGATGCCAGTTGGAAGACAACATTGCTCAGCTGTCAATGTCAATTATATTAAAACGCTGACGCCCTCAGTTTGCTGCTGTTGTGTCAGCGAATTGCCAAAAGAAAGCCAAAAGAAAGAAAGAGTAAACAAGCAAAAACAAAAGACTACGCTAGCTCGAATATTGAATACCCTTGTGTATGGCAGCTCTGCAGAAAAAGTTAAAAAATAGTTATGAAGGAAAGTATATTTAGTCTATTCGTTACGGCTACGTTGAAAATTCTAATTATAGAGATTGTAGATTGCAGTTGTAATTTATTAAAAATTTGAGAAAGGGAAGGTAGTAAAACTTAATAAACAAGATCTTGAATATAGTATATTAGCATTTTTTTCCTACTTTTCTAAAGGCCTTCTTTTCTTTTCCTTGTTCGTAAATCAACATTTTTATACAAACATATAATGAAACATTTATTTTCAGTAGTTTAGATAAATGTATCTCAGCTCTTTATTTTTCTTATATGCTAGCTTTAAGCAATCTTCTGTATATTTTTATTTTTGGCAATATTGTTTTTTCCATGTTTAATTTGCAAGCTGTCTTATACGAAACAATAAACTAATTGATTAACAATAACTCTAACTACAACAATAATAAGTAACTGGATGACTTGAGTTACAAATAACTCAAGTTATATACTGTCGAATCACGATAATTCTTGCCCCGCTAAATCGAAAACCTCAATAATTCCTTTGAAAAAATGCGTTCGAATTCCTGTGCGATAAATCGAATTCCTGTGTAATTCGTAAAAAATGTGATCTCTTACCATTTTGAATTATCGGGACTCGACTGTTTTTACATATTTTTATTGCTAATGGTTGTTTATGTTGTCCAGTAGTTCTAGTGCTAAAATATTAACAAAGTCTTATAGCCTATATATGTATGGCTCTGCATGTAACCTTATTTCGTTTCTGACAAGAGGTAGCTTAAGATCTTTAAGAATATAACAATTGGGAGTAAACCTAATCGTTCTGAGAGTCATATTCTGATATCTCTGCAGTATTTTAATGTTCAAATTCGAATCATCTTAGTAAACTCAAAAAACCCTATCATATAACAGTCGCTTGATATCCTAATACGACAGTTTGCAAATCAAGAACAAAATAATAAAAAACAAAAAAATATATAACAGTTATATGAAATTATGTTTAGACATAGATCAGAAGTTGCTTATAAAGAAAAAAAATATATAAAATGTATAAGAAAACAAAAAAAGGCTTTTCAGATCCAATCGCTGTATGATATAACGCTTCCATTTGGCCTACTCTAACCAATACTGTTGATAACACTTATGCTTAACCCAGTCAACAACAACATTTTAATACTCTCTACTAGGCTATAGGCAAAGGCTGCTAGCTTAACTTAAAGAGTAAAAAGCAAAAACCATAAAAAGTTCCCATAAACAGACAAAATGCATTGGCAAAACCAGCGACAACAACAACAACAACAAGAGAGAGACGCAAAAAGCAGACACAACAGACACTCACTCTGTTAAATATGTGTGGCAAGTGTCTGTGTCGGCATAATTATGCGGAAGCTGACAATGCAACTCGCTTCTCTTTTTTGTGTTTTAGCGACCCCCTCACAGTGCCGCCACTTTGTGGCTTTCTTGAAACTTTTCTTTCAATGCCTTTTGGCATAATTCCACTCGAATTGTGGCCCAAAAGCGTTTTAGCTGTTCGGCTTTCTTAGCGCTTCTGTTTGGTGACGGCTTTTAAATTGGCCACAAAAGCTTAATTGCCTCGGCAAACAGTGCAAACTGTGAAAAACTGTTGCCGTTTGATGTGTATTACATAATCTTTACAGTTGGCCATGCACGCGATGCCACCAGCTGTCGAATAGGCGCCATAAACGCATGCACATAGAAAAAAAATACATAATATATTATATATTTATATACATATATATAGATATTGGTCTGATTTAATGTTGTGCAAAGTCGGCGCAAATGATACTTTTAAGGCATTGGCATAACCATAACCTTGAGCTGAAGATTCATTTGATCATCATCGAACAGCATCAAATATACATAAAAACTAACCCTAATCGACCTTAATTATGCAAAAGCCAAACATCGAATTGACAAAATGGCCAAGACAGACCAAGAAAATATATATATATGCATATAATGTATTCGATTCAGTTTTATTCCGTTTGCCTTTGAATATGATTTTGTGTTTCGCTTGCCGCATAACTGTTGTTGACATAAATTTATGGAAAACATCGTGTGTGATAACGAATCAAAGGCATAAGGCATATAAGCACGTCATATTTGGGAGCAGTCAATAAATAAGTTGTTTAATACCCTGTTTAATGTGCGCATAGGGTAGTTTAGGGATTCATTCATTCGATATCTAAGACATGTACATGTATTTTACATGTATAAGTATATGCATGGGTAGAGATATATGGTATGGATAGAGTCGAAGTATCTTTGAAGTTATTAAAAATTCAGCAACAATACAGGGTATCTATTGTCTATAACAAATGGGCTACAAGGCAAGCCAAAACAATTTCTAATAATAATAATTGTTTATTATTCTAGCACAAATAGCATTTGCCTTAGTCAGTTCTGCAATACAGGGTATGCCTTAGTCAATATATACCGTATAAGCAAATATAGATTATATTATGGCAGTTGAATCTTATAAGAAATCTTTCTCTGAATCAACACCAATTTCTTTTATGGTTAATTTTACCCTTTTCTGATGCTCAATACAGGGTATTTATTTTCTTAGTCGATTTCTATTTTTCTACCGTTGCGATTTTCGTTGACATTCGAATATAAATTCGTCATAATTTGACACCTTGATGAATTAATTTCATTTTGATGATGTTTCATTTTTCTATTGTCTTTGCCTCAGTCGGGTGAAAGTCTTGCCCAAGGTTATTCACGATTTTTGGCAGCTAACGAGTTGTTGCCCGTTTAGCTGAGTTGGTGGCTTTGAACTTACCTGTGCCTGAGGGCCATTTGCCCTTAGGGGCACTGCCAACTGAACTTGATAAAGATTTAGTTAGCTTTGCACTAATTGACAAAACCATTTGCAAAACTCAAGGAATAATTCTACGTTTATGACTTGAAAACAAATTAAAGATTTGAGTTGAGTTTTCATTTTGTAACAATTTGTTTTAATACATATAAAAGTTAAAGTGATGAATAGGATAATCTAAAAGAAATAGAAGAGATAAGAGCAAGAATTGATTCAAATACAATTTAGTAATCAACTTTAATAATATAATATTAAAATTATATAAAAACTTAATACATTTAAATATTATTGTATTTTAATTATTTATTTAAATGGATAGAATTAAGACTTGATTCAAATAAATGATTTTGAATACCAATTAAATACTATACTCAACTAATATATTATAAAAATTACAATGAACATTATATATTTTTTAAGTCTTATTCTATTTTAATAAATTAATAAATTATTTTTATATTTTTCAATATATATGTACATTCAAAAAATCCAATATTAAATCCAAGTTCGTTGCCTAAGTCTTTTGATTTTATGTCAAGCATAGATTACTTTTACCTTATGCATTTTATTTTTAGTTCATATTAACTAATTGCGTCTGCACGTTAGCCATTAACCCTTAAGTGACCCCCTAATGTCTTCATTGGTAACTGGACTAATTGGAAGTTTGGCTTTAGCTGTGGGCTGCTCCCAGACATGCCCCTTCTAAATGTTTTAGCTGTCGAGCGAAACCCCATTCAATCTCAACACATTTGACGCAAATGCACGCCTTCGAAACGATCATGTCTGAGGTTTCTTTCTCTTTGGCCCGCCTATGCGAAAATCGTACCAAAGTTGCCGGCAACAATTTCCAAATAGGTGTCCATAATTTACAATTAAATGTTTGAGAAATTTCACTTTCTGCTCTATATAAAGGCTGTGTAAATGGCGTTTGAGGCTGGAAGAGCTTTTGGTGAATGGGCACAGCTGCAGATGCTGATGAACGCCCATGCACGTGGTCCATTGCCTTCCCTTTTTTTAAATTTTTTTATTAGTTTTGTGTGTTAAGATAAATATGTTAAATGTAAACAAACGATTTGTGCTCAATCAAATCAGGGAAAAGCGTTGATATATGTGTAGATGGGGTGGTTCCTATTTCAGAAATCATAGATGTGAGTGTGATTGGCATTGGTCGTATGTTTGATATAGGTCAAGTCTTAACTATTTTGAGCAATCCACAGTTCAGATTCGACCATTGTAATATGTTACCTAAAAAAAAAACCAGTTAGTTAGAGACATCTTTTTTATTTAAAGGTGCTAAATAAATTGAATATTTTTCATTTTATTATAAGTACAAAATACTATTTAAATTTAAGTATTATATCTACAGATTTTGTCTATTTAGTTCTCGGTAGATTAGTTCTGTGATTGGCCCAGTTTTTAAGACTACGTATATAGTAGTATATTTATAATATTGGAATGTAAGCTGAAGCGTTTGTCAGATATATTTATAACTTTATAGCTAGCAACTATATAATATTCTTCTTCTTTAAATAATAAATACAATATTAAGAGTAATTATATTAATAACGAATTATTTCATAATAATAATCTATACATATATAGATAATAATCTATACATATACATATGTATATAGCCATATGACAGGTCGAAAAATAATAAAAGTTTCTTTGTTTTTCATGAGTTAAGTCTGATAAGCTTCTATGGGTTCAAGATCAAACTTCAAGCCCAAAATTTGTTGACTAAAATTTATATTCAGTTGAATCATGAAATTATCAGCTGTCATTATGAGACACCTACTTTCTTTAAGCCTTTTTTGAATGTTGCAGCTCTTGCAAAATTTGCATTGCAAATTGCACTCAAAATTGATATCTCAAGACTTGCTCTGCCCTGCGCCTCCTGCTGCTGGCCGAAAGACAAATGTCATGCAATTTGTTGTAAGAGTCGATGTTGCAAAATGCAACAGCAACAGCAGCTGTCATTGTTGTTGTTGTTATTGGGCAGTTTTGTTTGTTTTGTGTTGGTTTGTCAAAGGTCTGGCCATGTCGCTGTGGATGCTGATGCCGCCTCTTGCCACGCATCGCTGCATCATTATTGACAATTAGCCGCATTCGATGGCATTTACGCCCGGACGGATGTGCGGCAACAACAACAGCAACAACAACAACACTGATAGTGCTTTTGTTGTTGCAGGCAGCAGCAGCAGCTGCCTGTTGCTTCTTGGCCTTACGCAACAATTAATTATAGCCAGCGGGCCAGAAAAGTAGGTTTTTTAACAATAAAAACAAAATTATTAATTGTACAACAAAAGCTCTAAAGTTGCAACAGTTTCTCGACTCAGCGAGGATGCAAGTTTACGATAGCATAATATCCATTTAAGCGTGAAAAAAAACGGGGCAGGTGAACGGTAAATGGGCAGAGGGCAGTTGAAATTATGGAAGTTGCACTTTAGGCATGCTAAATGCAGTTTTCATTAAGCAATTCGTGAATTTCAATAAATATATTGTAAGTTGGAATAATATTAAATATAAATAAATACAATTTTATATAACTTTTGTAGTAGAGACTAATAGAATTATATTTATTGTTCGTCTGTTCACTTTTGCGGCCGCGTTCCGTGTGAATATATGATCTTCTTATTAATATTTCAATGTGGGTAGTATTAGAATTAATACTAGGTTATGCAAAGCGGTCTGTTACGTTGAAAGCTTGACGTCACAGAGACAGCTCTGATTATGGCGCGCCAAATGACATATGTATAGGTTAACAAAGCGCAATCTGAACTTGTGACGACACAAAAGAACTGTTAGTTAACATTAAAAATAGTTATTTAACAGTGTCTTTGCGTAAATGAAGTAGTCTTTTAACAGCGGGTAATCCAATGTACTTAACAGTAGTGATGGTAAGCTTACGAACTTAACAGTAGTGATGATAAACCTACATATGTAGTTAACAGTAGTGTTGGTAAACTTATGCTTATCGCTTTGCTATGCTACACCATAATTATTTTTATATATGCATACATAATAAGCAAATCAACATTTATATACAAATTATTTATATATAATAATTTGTAACTAATAATTTTGTTTTTCTATTTTCTTTTTCTTTGCAGTCTAAGGTTTTAAGGCAACACATAATAGAGACAGCATAAAATGTTCTCAATATTTGGCTCGATCATAGCGCTTGTATTGGCCAGCACAATATGCCAGGCACTGCCAGATGTAAGTAAATCTATCAAATTAACCATGATATTCGATAATGCCTTGAGATATAGGCCCAACACGTTGCTACGGTTTCTGCCGAAGAACTCATCAATCAATTCAATGCAATAAAAACCTTTTTTTGTTTATTTTTGGGGGCACTTGAAAAGACAATGACAGTTAACTGTTTTATTTGACATTTAAACAACAATAACAATTGACCGCCAGACAAAAAATTTCATTGTCATTTTGTGTCTCACATTCGCTTTGTGCGTAATTAGCATTTTTAAAAAACATTTTTTGTATATTAATTAAATTACAAAACTATTTAAAGCAATGTCTTGGGGGAATTCAGTTTAATAGTCTTGCTCTCTCTCTCTCTCTCTCTTCTACGCCCTCATACAAATGGCATTGTTATTAAACACATACACACACACACATTTACATATATGTACTGTATGTGTATGCAGCTCTCATTGAAAAAACAAACGCACGCTCAGCTTTTGTCTCGTAGAAAAAGAAAAAAAAAGCTTTGCCAACGAATTATGGCCAAGGTCAAATGTAAAATGTTCTTGTAATCATTTCAACTGAATTTCGAATTTCAGTGTTTGCCTTTTGATTGCTTTTTTTAAGTATTGCTGTTGTTTTCTTTCAATTTCATGCTGAGCTATAAGAAACGCCCCTCCATACGCTGTCTTTGTTCTTGAGCTGAAACAGTGAGCCTCTTAGCTTGAACTAAAGATTGTTAAACTGATTTATGTTTTTGGTAGAGCACGCCCACCTTGTTGGGCGTACAGTCACTGGAAACAGTTAAGTCTGTGCATAGTTAAAGAATATTTATTAAGTTTTTGTTGGTTGTATCTTTTAGGCATGTTATTTTAAGCCATTTCACTGAAGAGGCTTTAAATGAAAGTAGTCTTATTGGAGTTCTATTTAGGCAGCTGCAAAATGAAAATCGAGGTTCGAATCACTTAAGGGTGTTTGTATATAGTTTTGTCTGAGGCTGGGTAAATCTTTCTTTAAAGGTATTTAAAATTGTCGTTGATAATTTTTACAGTAAGAAAGATTTTATTAGGCTTCAGCTAACTCCCTAGAATTGGGGTTTTTAGCTTGATATAGATATAGATATAGATATAGATATAGATATAGATACAGATATAGATATAGATATAGATATAGATACAGATATAGATATAGATCAAAATTTAATGTTACTACAGCTTAGTCTTCGTACAGGGTATTATCTATTTGAGCACTTCCCACTAAATCAACTCTTAACTAACTTCTGTCAAGCTCAAGTAAATATCTCTCAATTTATTCCATCTCTTACGATCTCAGCATTATTATAGCTCAATTTCGAGGGTAGCATATATCTTTTTTGATATATGCATATATCTTTTTGACATCTGCTCCAGCTTTTTATCTTCGTCATTTCCTTGACACTTCCATATGCTGCACATTAGATGGCTATATTTCACCACGTGCTTGCATATATTAACAGAGAAGCTGCTAGCAGCATTGCCTAAGACTGCGGCTCAGTATCCGATTGCAACTAAGACTGCAATTAAAGTTGACTTTTTGCGTGGCTCGTTACAGCAGCAGCAAGAGCAGCATCATAAAACTATGACGAGGCCCTTCAAATCGCAACCAAGCATAAAAGTTATGGAAACCAACAAGCCAAAGCTGAGACAAGCAGCACGAAAACTTTGCAGCGTTTCAAGAATCGATTCGTTAAAGCTGCATGAGTCAGCCGATTACAATTTGTTGTTGTTGTTGTTGTTGTTAGTCGATATATATTTTATGTGCTGTCTAGAAAAAAACACAAAATATGAAACTGCCTTCCTCTTCCTCAACCCTTGGCTTAGGCCTTAGATGTTTGCTCGGGAATATCTATTGCAGTTTCCCTGGCCATATAAATTAAGCCTTTTAATTGTGAAATCAAGAACTTTGGCGTTTGAAATTTGTGGCGCACGATCTGTTTATGTTGTTGTTGTTGTTGTTGCTGTTGTTATTTGTCAGACTCTTTGCTCTGGCTGCTTGTCACGCTTGACTTTTATCTCTGGGTCTTATTTAAGTTTGGGTCACGTTCCCGCCGATCGGCTTAGCGAGTGTTATGTGTTTATATATAGCCCATGTGTGTGTGTAAGTAATTTCCTAAAGATAACTAAACTATTATACATTAAGTGAGAAAACCAGTGGGGTATAGGGATATTCGGACCCTACTAAGTTCATAATTAATACGATCAATTCTAACATAAAACTCGCTTGGCATCATAAACGACATTTTATTTTATCCAAAATGATGTTCCACTGATGTAGCCTTAACTGAGAGCTTTAAGCCAAAGAGCAAACGATGTCAAGATCTTAAGCTGTCAAACACACTTAACTAGTTCATATTTTAGTACTTACATAGTTTTTTTTTTTTATAAAAAAATGCAAGTTATAGTACTCTAGTCGGGAGTGGTCGACTGAGAGATACCCTGAATGCCTGTGCCAAGCTTTGCTGAATATGAAAGTATAAATATGAGCCAAATCACAAATTTCAAGACATTTATTTTTTCTAATTTTTATAGAAATGTTCTACCTGAGTACCTAATATTTGTGCATCTATAAAGCAAATTTGTCGACTCTAGTTAGAATTGTGCGTCGGGATCTAGATTTTTGGGGCCCGAAATTGTTCCGAAACGATCGGGCGTATTGGGAAAGATTCTCAAATAGTCCGGGACGGTCGGTCACGAGGTCATGGTAAGAAATTCTAGAGACATGCTCTGAGACGTTAGCATTCCTGAGATATCCGTTGGACCGTTTCGGACTTTAGAATCTCTCCCAACCAGCACGAAAACTCGACAAACCCGATCCCGACGCCCATATCTACTCTATGTAGCTCCTTAAACTCACGAGATTTTCTCCAAAAGCTAAAACTGGATATCAATTTAAATAGATTTCATGGAAATTGAAAAAGTAATCAACTGCTTGAAAGAAACTCGAATAGCTTATGCTATATTTGGATCTAAATGTAAGCTTTCAAGCCTCCTTCTTCTGCCTGTTAAAATTTGAACAACATTTGAACAAAACTTCCTACCCTGAGCTCTAACTATTATTGACTTGTTGACTTCAGAGTAATGAAAACCTCAATGCTTTTAAAGCAGTACCGAAATTCAAAAGTGATTCCCGGACAAACGACAAACCTTTGACGTTTAAAGGGAATGACTTTCCCATTAGGCACAGTTGACGGCACAGGTGTTTTGGCACCCTCAACTTTTCACACTTTGTTAATTTTTTGCTCATAAGCAGAGAACACAGAAAAAGAAGAAGATTGAAAATAAAAATAAACTTGGCGCCAGCAGAAGCATTTGCTAATTTCCGGCGCTTGTTAGGCGCGGCAAGGTCAAAGCGCCCAGCGAAAAGACCCCGAAACATAATGTAGCTGTACATGTTATAAGTCAACTCGATCTGTCCCTCAATTCCACAATCTGCGCATCGCTGAAGTGTATAATTTCTTTGTATGGTTCGGTTGGCAAAAGGTCGAGTGACACTCTTTCGAGCATCGATTTTGATGTTGACTTTGACCGGCGCTGGAAAATTGCACAACAAGATAAGTGTGTGTGTGTGTGTGTGTGTGTGTGTGTGTGTGTATGCCATAAACAGAGTATTGGCCTCCCCATAGCCAATTTGAAGCACACTTTTTGCGCTAATATGGCGGCTACACCTTTTACTTTGACTGGCTGCTGGCAGTCGAAGTCACAGTTGGAGTCGGAGCTACCATGCCGGTTATATCGGGCGTATGAGTAATCACACAATTTCAGTAATTGCGCGCACAAAACAGCAGCAGCAACAACAACCGGACAACCAACAGCAAACAGCAAACAACAACAACTATACAAATTACAAACACAAATTTCACAATATCCGTCATTGCACCCCGTCGAAAATTAAAGCGCGCGCCGCTTGGACAAATCGCCAGCAGCCGTCGCCTTCGTCGTCGTCGTCGTCGTCGCAGTTGTTGCTCTGAGCCATCGATGAATGATTAGCTGGGATCCAGCTCACTGGTTCACAGCTCTTTTGAGCTGTGACATTCAAATGACAACTGCTTGAAGTAATCGATTGATTGAAGCAAGGCTGTCAAATGATTTTAAAATACACTTTTTTTTTACCACAAACCAAACCGTTAACCAAACTAGTCTAACAAATAACCTAAGCTAGGTTTTGCTTAAAAATATTGTTAATTTTTTAAATATATAAAAAAAGGGAGAGGCTAAACACAAATAACTTAACTTATACTTTAAGGTAACTTTAAAATTTTCAACTTAATTATTTATCTAAAAATTTGAAAATATTTTAAAAATAATATTTAGTGGAAGAGAAAATGAGATGCAATGCAGGAAGTAGATTAGAATGGTAAATAAAATTACTGAATATTTTTTATTTATTATTTAAGGAGCTAGCTTGAAGTACAGCGGTTGTTTCTAGATAGAGTGTTTTACTAGAGCTTCATATAATATTTTTTCCACCGCCCTCATCAGATCTTTTAGACCGGGTCTTGACTTGAAGCTGTACTAATATACTAACAAACAGCTTCCTTTACCTTTCACCTTATAATCCTGACATTCACTATATAATGTACTCTATGTTATTTTCTATAGTAAAAATATAAATACTATAAAAAAATCAAATTCAAATTAGCTTCTAAAAAACTCTTAACCTGTAAAAATTATATTTTTATAAATTCTTTTAAAATTCTCAGTCTTAAAATTCTTATAAAAAACTAGTTTATTTTCTTTCTCATTTTATAGCAATTTACTTAACTGTAATACTCGAGTTATGCATTTGCCAATGATTCATTTGCGTCGCCTTTGCAGCCCTGAGTTATCAAGCTTAATCGCTGGCGCTGATCTTGTTCATCAAATGGCTTTTGCATAATTTGCTGTTGCCTCCCATTAATTGCAATTAATTGGCTGCAAGGGCTGCCCCCTGTTGTCTCTGCCTGATTTGCCGAGTGGCCAAGTGTTGATTGGTGTTTGGTGTTTGGGGTGTGGCCCCATTTGTCATTTGCATATTTGCGAATTGCTGCAGGTGCAGCCAGGAAGCCCTAAGACAATCGCAGTAGTAGCAGCACATCCATATGCCACACTCAACTCAGTTTCACTTTCAATGGTCAAGCAATTGTTGCTCTGAGTTGAGAGTCGAACCCCAGGAGTTGTTGCTGCACGAAACACGTTTCAAATGAAAGTAAAAACTCTTTGGCATTGTTTGCGTCAGGTTTTCTTTGCCGTTTGTTCACCTGTCGCATTTCGCTGGCCGTTCGCATTTCAATTAAAATAGAATTATCATGCTAACTGTTATACAACAACGGACAAACAACAAAACACACAAAAACAAACAAAAATGTTGTCTGTGCTGACTGAATTTATGTTGTTTACCTTGTCTGCTTCTTCTTCTTCTTCTCTTGTTGTTGTCGTCATTTGCTGTACAATTTTGACTCATTTCGGTGCGGCGAACCATTTGTGGTTGTATAAAATGCAAGAAATTTGCCTAAATTGCCGGCCAAACTATTTTTGTTTGTGGCTCGCTCTTGTTACAAGCAGCAAGTTCGCTGCCTAAGTCTTTTGTTTTTGCCTGCCGGCCTGTGTCAGTTTTGTTGAAGGAAATTCTAGTCTGCTCTGACCCTGTAACAAATTTTGCGAATTGGCTGCGATTTGTTGCGGCCGCTTGGCATCAGAAACATGCGGTAAATATTTGAGCTAAAAAATTGGAAACGGAAATGCGGACCATAGATGTGAGCATATATAACCCAGATAAAAAGGAATATTGAAAATTGGAAATACATAAGTGTGGCTATTTGGCACAAATAAGGGGCTTAAGAGCTTTTGGATGTTGGGCAATTAAAATTGGTTTTAGCTGCGCAGTGATCGATTAGGAGATACCCTATGGGAATATGCTAAGCTGAAATGAGAGGATTTCATATTAAAAACTTATTAGGCTGGTAATAAATGGGGGAAATTAAGGGAATGTTTGCTAGCCAGTAAAAACAGACTGGGACATACCCTGGGAAAATAGCGGACTCATTAAAAGACTGAACTGCTTTTGCTTCAAATGGAAAAGTTATTATATATATTCATATAAATAACACAAAATAAAATAAAATGTATTATTTTTTTAGTTTCATGAAACACATGTTGATTTTAAAATAAAAAACTAAAAAAATAAATGTATTATTTTTTTAGATTCATTAAAGACATTTTGATTAAAAAATAAAAATAACTATTAAAAAATAAAAATAAATAAAAAATATTATAATATTTAGGATTCCTTAAAGACATCTTTATTTAAAGATAAAATATATATTTATATACAAAGACAAAATATATATATATATATATTTACATAGCCTGCAGCTCTTATTTGATTTTTATTTTTTCTTGATTTAAAAATAATATACATATATATTTATGTACATATTTCCGTCTTCATCCAATTTCCTTTTTTTTTATTTTCTACAATGTGAAGAAACCAAGACTTATACAAAATACCATCTAGTCAACTAACCAGTCCAGTCAATTACAATACCTAGTCTGCAAATTAATCTGATCTGGTTATCATCAACAAAAAACAATTGTGAACAACAACAATTGCGTGCAAATTAAAAATACATTTATATAACAATAAAACAGAATTTGTTATTAATTAAAATATGCAATTATTGTGCTCTCAATACGAGTCTTGTAGTTTCATAGACACGCATTTGCCGATAACAGTACACGCAAACGATTTTAGTCGTTTGTTTGTTTGTTTCTTAGGTTTCTTCGGGCACCCCTCCCCTCGACCCCCCAACCGAACGGCATGCGACGATCTGACCCTGACCCACTTGCTGAAGATACTCGCGAGCTGCGACCGACAAACCTCGGCTCAGCTGAGTCGTTAATCTCTAGACCACTTGAGTGCCCGTGCAAACAAAAACCGTATTCAACTATAGCCGTATAAACACTTGTGCCCATGGCGTGCCTTTATTGCATTGAATCATTGATAATTTCTCAATGAATACTTTAACAATTGCTACAATTTGTATCAGCCCGCCGGCTGCTGTATCTATCAAATAATTGATTACACATCTCTTTCTTTCTCGCTCCGTTAGCTGCACAAACAAATGTCGCCAGAGCAACTGCATTCAGTTTTCCATGTGGACACACACGACGCTGTGCCCCACTATGAGCTCGTCCAGCTGCTGCACCACACGTCGCACCAGCGCAAGCGTCGCAGCATCAGCGAAAATTTCGCTGCACTTCCACAGAAGCCGCATCATGTGAAAAAGGATCTGAGCAAGAATGCCTACTACAGCGAGCTGAAGCAGCAGGCGGCTGCTGCAGGCGGCGGTCATAGTAATCATCTGTTTGGCGACGATGTCAGCTCCATCAAGTCACACAACGTATCCTTCAGCGCTTTCGGCAGCCACATGAATCTGACGCTGCGCGCCACGCAGGGTCTCTTCAAGGGCGCGCCCCACGAGCTGCGTATGTGGTCGGTGGGCAGTGAACCAAATGCCACGCATGGCTTGGATCTGCAGGAAGTTCTCGATCAGAAGGTAAGTTGAGGGATTTATATAATATTCATAAATATTCAATATGCATTTTTGCAAACAAAAATCAAGTCTTATAAGTTTTAGACACGAGATTAAATATTAAATTTATAAATATATGAAAATAAATATTGATAATATTTTTAAAAATTGTAATATTTTATAAATATTTTTCAAATTTGTAATAATTTTTATAACAATTTTATATATATATTCTATATATATATATATTTTATATATTAAAGTTTTTTATAATTTTTCTTAAATTTTTTTTTTAATCCTAAAAATTGCACCAAATATTTTTAGTTCTTGCTTTACTGCCCAAATTCTTTTTTTGGCACTCCTAACTATGGAATGCAATAATATTTATTGTTTATTGCTATTGCTATGATTATTTTGTGCTATTGTTATTGATCACGTTTCTGTGGCTACCTTTTTGATTGGTTTCTTTAACGTTTCTTGCACTTTCATTGTTACATCATGATTTGTAACATTTGTTGTTTTTTGTTATTTTATTCGTGCTTTGATTTTGGTAGACGTTTGTTTTTATACCCTGTAGTCAGTGAAAAAGGGTATATTAGAATTTCTATAAATGTATGTTACAGTCGAAAGAAAGTTTATTTTTTTATGTTTAGTTTTTATTTGCAATCTGTACAATGGGACAATCAGCAAAGTTTTGGCGTTGGCATTGAGCATTGAGCTAGCTGTGAATTTTCAAGTTTGAGTTTAGTAGTGGAGCATTGGATAATGTATATATACGAGTTTATTGTATATGTAAATATATTTGCTATAAAGATGAGAAGCTGTCTGGACTTGGTAATGTCTATTTAAGTCTTCATTTATGTATATATCACCAGACCAATGTTCTCATTTCTTCATTTATATATTGGTCAGAATGATGCATAAATGAAGAGATAAATAGACATCATTAAGTCCACGCAGCTTCTCATCTTCATGGCTTATCTTCATTTGAGGGACTGGAAGAACTTTGAGAACTTAAATTTTAATATATAGTAAGTCTAGATAGCAGACTAAGGTATTCTAATTTGAACCAGTCCTTCAAGCTGTCTCTCAATATCTTCACTTAAAGCTTATGCTTTCTACTGATTAGATATTAAATTTAACTTTCCATAATGTAAAACTTAGTCCTAAGAAAACTTCATCAAATACATCTAAAATCTAAGTCCTAAGAAAACTACATTAACTTTTGTAAATTTGCTATTCTCTCTCAGGGTACTGCCTAGTCGAGCAGTTCTGCTTAGAGCCATTTAACTTGTTATTTATTTGTGTGTTTGTCGTGCTTTGTCTTCCGCTTTTTAAGTAACCAGACTTTGTAGCTTATTTTGTTTCTTATCACATTCGCTTTAGTTGCGCTTCGTTTGCGCGCTCTCTCATAGAGTGTGTTTTTTTTGTCTGTGCTTTGCCTGTGAATCTAATCAAAATTAATTGGCCATGTGATAAAGAGATTAGACAGACCAAGCCAAGACTACTGTTGAATTACATTTCTTGTTATGCAATTGGCTGCCCCAAAGAAGAAATAAAACAAAATCTTTAAAGTCAAGGACGTGCGGAAATCGGCTTACATAAAGTGGGTTGCTAGATAAGCGCTCATGACAGCTGTTGACACTAAAGCGACAATTGATAGTCTTAAATAAAATGAGACTCGCATTATGTAAAGTCCATATATATGTATATATATTTGCAAAGTAATTATTATAAATAGGAATATGAATTTGATTGAATAATTTGTGAATAGTTTATATAAGAGGTGGGTTCAAAGAGTATAAAGAGAATTTATTTAACATTTTTCGAAGTGTTTTGAGAATTGTAAAAAACGTTGGCATATGGACTACTTTGATTAGGATAAAATAGATCTTTTATTTATTGTTTTGATAAAATATTTTATATTATATATTTCTATTCAGTATATTTTTATTTATATTTGTGACAACTTTATGTAGTTTTACTTGATATAGATTTTTATGACTTTTTAAATTTTTTAAAATTTTGTTTACAATTTTTAAAAAATTACTTAAATTTGCTATACTTCTTCAGCACATCTCGTATAAACTGCCTGCAAAATGTTTTGGTTACATTGATTCCAGGGCAATTGCAAATGGTTTTATTCAAATTTTGTTTACATGCCATATATAGAGGGAAAAACAACTTAATTTCCAATTAAGCCCACACACACATACAATATAAAGCACTTTTCGTGTCTGTGACTCTGCCATGAACATGAACGTGACTTATTTCAATTATGAGTGCTCACTTTCTTTCGCCTCGCTTCTATACACTTAGCTGTATCTACAGTATATGCCATAATTATATGCCCAATGGCAGGGGCGTTATCCGCAAGTGCAAGTGAATTTTTATTGTAACTACTTACGAGGTTATTTTTGTATTTTATTTTCATTTCTACGATCGATCGCACTTTATTATACGTTTTACTTTCGGCCTTTATGACCAAATGGCAATTGGTGTAGGAACGTCAGTTGTACATACGGACAAAAAATGATTTTAATGCAAGACACAGACTTCGGAAATGAAAGTGAAATGTCATGTCAGGCGACAGGCGAAGAGAAAAGATTGCCGGGTCTCTCGACTTCTTTTGGACTTCGCTCTACTGTTCGTTCAGTGATTTATGTGTGATAATTCAACTGCTAAGCCCATGCGAAATGCGGAAAAACATATATACGTGTGTGTTTGTCATTTTATTGGAAGATTTTTGGCTTATTTTTAATTAAAATTAAATTCGCTGCATTTTTATGCAACAGCAAATGCAATTTGCAAGTGTTCAAAAAATTTTGGCAATTATTTTTTTTGGCTAAAACAAAAAATCTTTGACTCATGCCACAAAATGGTACCGAACAAATGGCCTCCAGTTATGAACGCCAACCACAGTAACAATTTGATATTTGCTGTATGTGATTTTTGTCTGGTAATGGCGGCACTTTGTCGGAGACCTTCCATGAAGAAACATTTATTCTAATTTGTGGCATGAATTGTTTTATTTTATTTTTGGCAATTTTCGTGAATTTTTTTTTGGAGCATTGTTTGAAATGATCAGAATTTAACCGCATGCGGAACAAGTCTTCTAGTTGAGCGACCCCGTTTGTGAGTGTTAATCAACAGAAAACAAAAGACTTAAGCCACAAACTTGACAGGGAAATTTATTTGCCAGCCGCAAAAAACTAACAAAATTGCTGTAAATTGTTGCATTTATTGTCTTTTTTTGCTTATCAAAGTTAAACTTTCAAATTCACGAGTAGCAATAACAAAGTTTGAACTTTAATTGCATTCTTTTTTTTCTGCTGGTGATGAAAATAAGATTCGTGCAGTGAAATTTTCGTACAAACAATGCAGGCAACGCCCCGAAGTTTTCTTTGTAATTGTATTTGTGCTGCCACGAAAATAAAGGCAAACACAAGGCGTCGATCGGGGCACACCCACCTCCGCATTCAATCGATAGGCCCCGCCAAAGGTCAGGCTCAAAAAATTAAATAAAATACTGCGGCATATAAATAAAGGTGCAGGTTTCTGCTCGCCAGCCTGCTGCAGTGGAAGCTGTCTCTAACGGGCATAACAAATTTTTTCACAAACAGGAAAATATTTAATGTTGAAAAAAATGGAGGAGTGGAGTCGTGAGCCCTCTGCCTGATAATGAAAATAATTAAGAAACTGAATATTTAGGAAACAATTATATCGAAGATGAAAGATGTAAGCTTAGCCTTGAAAAAGAATAAGAAACAGGTATACATACATATATGTATGTATATATTTGTAAAAAATACCATTGTCATGTATATTTGCTTGTTGGACAGCCTTATATGGGGCATGGACAGAACAAACCTCATTCCTGGGCTTGGCAAAACGGCAATGCGAGACGAGTTTGTCTCGAGCCAAGACAAAAGAATTGGGCAATAAATTGTGCACTACTTCTCGGCTCGTGTTGCGGCGCTTCATTCTCAAGAGCCGTACCCAAAAGCTGAAATCCAAATAATTGAGTTTTCAAAAAAATGAACTTTTAATAGATGCCGCGAGTGCTGAGCTCATAATTAAAATGCTATTAAAGCAATTGGTGCACATTTCATCATAGCTAGTTACATATTGTGGATATGCGAGCTGGAGTGAGTACCTTGTCATTGCAAAACGACTTCAACTTGCTGCCCCATTTCCATTTGGACGATATTTGAGGAGTCGAAAGCGCTTGATTAATGAGCTAGCGATTATGGCCAGCGTTTGGCAGTTGAATGAATTCGAAATTAGCTCACTGTCTCCCACTCGGAAAAGACTCGACTTCTGCGCATAGAAAGCAGCTGCTCGCCTGCTCGTTGCATTTCGCTAGAGTTTTTTTTTCGGTCTCTGCAATCGGTTGCATAATGCTCCCGTGTTTGTGGCACGACAGCAGGCTTTGTTGTTGCTGCTGTTGCTGTGTTGGCCGTGCTCATGTTGCAGTTATTGTTAACGCTGTGCGGCTTGTTGCTTTGTAGCTCAGCAACAGCAACAGCAACAATCAGCGAACCAACAAAGTTGATCTCGCTGCAGTCGAGGTTGCTCATTCCCTTTTTTTTTGCCAAGTTTTTGCACTACAAAAGTACGAATACGACTTTGAGTGGACGTAACGAGCGGTCAGATGCTAGGTAGGCATACTATATATATATTTTCGTTCGACCAGCTCTTTGCCTTTGCATGTGATTTCTGCTTTTGGGAAATTCGCTTATCTGGCGGCCACAAGGGAAAAACTTCATGCAAGTCTAATGCAAGTTTGGAAGACTTACAGTTTTAAGTAATCTTTAAACAAAAATCACTTTGATTATGATAAACACCAAAAGAGGTTTTAAAAAATTTGACTTGCGGTAGCAATAAAAAATCTGAAAAAATACTAAAAAAAATCAAATGTAATTTCAACGAGTTTGTAAAGTTTTTTTTTTCCGGAAATTTATCATCATCTTTGAGAAGATAATACCTTAGATTTCAAGCAGTTTGTCGCCTTTTTTACAAAATTCATATCTTTTCAAATAAAAATACCTAAGATAAGAAAAATTCACTATAAATTTCTTAAAATACCTTCCAAAAACCATAAATCTTCTTCACTTTCAAATATATATATTTAATAAAATATAAATAAAATTATAACCTACATTTGAATGAGTTCTCTTAACATTTGAGATTGACTGCGACAGCTTATGGAAGAATTATTAAATCTGAAAAAATACTAAAATAAAAATCTAATGCAATTTCAAGGAGTTTGTTCAGCTTTTTTTTTAAATTTATATCTTTTCGTAAAATATACCTTAGATAAAAAGAATTAACTTCAAATTCCTTGAAATACCTTCAAAAAACCATAAGCCTCCTTCATTTATCATTTATAAATATATATTTAATTATATAAAAATCAAATTTTCACCTTCATTTGAATGAGTTCTCTTTACCTTTGTCTACATATGCGATTGGCTACGACAGTTTATGCTGATCTGTCTAGCTCGGGCAAACAATTGAATAATCAGACATAATCATAACATTGATCATCAGCTGATCGAATGAAATGTGTAATTAGCCAAATAATGGACAAACAATGAGAGCCAATTGCCAAAAGCCTTGGCATTGTGACGGCCAGAAGACCAAAATCAAAACAAATCACAAAAGACTGCACTGAAATGAAGTCAACTGTGCTGTTTATTGTGACTGGCAGCGTATCGGCTTATGCATAATAATGTAAGCGTGTGAGTGTGTGTGTGTGTACAGTGCATAATGGTGCGTAATAAACACGCACAGCCAAATCCACGCTGAGACACAGCGATAAATGGAAATGATTATGCGCGCGGCCAACGCGTCGTATGCGTAACCATCAAAGAAACGACGCCCACATCTGCGACGCTGTCGCTGTCGATGTCGCTGCTAATGCGTTAATTGTCAGTTAGCGTGGTTAAATGGCTTGTGGATTTATGTCCGTACTACGCTGGCCGAAAACTCTGCCATTTGGCTAAAGCAGAGAGTGGGCGAGATACACAACTGCTGTAAAAACGTTTTGGCTTTCATTTACAACAATAGTAAATTAGTTGCCCGATTTGGGCTTTACGCTACGCATAGGTCCAAGCTCAAGTAGCTTTTCACGTTTCCCCAACATCCACCAAAAATAAACTTCAAAGGCTAATTTTCTTTTCGACAAGTTCGTTGCCTAAGTCTTTTGTTTTGCGCACTTTTTGCCTGCTTTTCTTTCTCTTTTCAACGAATTTGCATTTCGCCGCCCGGAAGTAGCTGAAGTTGAGTGTTGCTTTTACTTTCGTTTAGGCAGATTGTGCTCTCTTTTTATAGCACCAACTTATTAGAAATGGGATTTCAGGGTATATTGTTTCAAAAGACTTGACTTGATATTTATATATAAACGAAGAGATTATTTTTAAAGACTAGCTTACAATAGATTAATCACACTTTTATAATAGATGCTACTTGGATTGATTGGGAATCTTGAAGTAATCTATACCCTGTAAATATAAGCCGTAATGAGAAGCTGCAACTAATAAGCCACTTGCTCATGCCTTATCAAATATTTGATTCTACTTCAATTCAAGAAGAAGACTGCAAAAACTTATAAGCTGTGTCCAGAAATCTGTTGCTAGTTGCTTGAATTCAGTTGTAGGACTTATACAGACATTCAGCCCCCAAAATAAGTTAAGATTCAGATATAAATGCGCTAAAGAGTCTAAGACAAAAGAAGCATAAATTTAAAAAAATATGACAAACTTTGCCAAATTATTCTCTTTAAAAATCTGTATATTTTTATATATATTTCTTTTGACCCACAATCTTTCATCTAATTGCTGTAAGCGTATTACTCTCACCGTTAATGAGGAGCAATTTATAAAAATAATATGCAAAAAGAAAAAAATATACTTATGTAGAAAGGCAACAAATTGTATGGCGCCAATTTGGCTAAAAAGCCCTTGGGCGCGTCGGCCACTCGAAAGTATTTTAGCAGCTGAATTGAGCTAAGGTAATTGACGTAGCCGCAGTAGACGCTGTGCTGTGAGTAAGTGTTTTATTTACATAACAGCCCAGCCTTACACAAATAATTTTCAGATTACTTTATGGCGCTGTGGGCAGCGATCTGCATAATGTCTTGTAGCCATTTGTAATTAAAAATTTACGATGTCGTTAATAAAAATAAGAAAAAAATTGACACCAAATGCGAGACGGCTCATGACAATTTACAATACATGCCTCAAGTGGGCTAATTAAAACTGCAGCAGAACAAATGCGGCCAAAATGGGCACAATTGTCAACTAACGAAGGAAATGCAAAGTTGCTTCAAAAAAAAAACAAGACCAAAAAATATAATAAAAATGAAGAAAAAAAAACTTTGGTGCTTGTTTCTTTCTTGGCTGCGATAAGTGGCCACCGGACACAAACAGTTCATAAATATGGCCAAACACTTGGTCACCAACGTGGCTGCAGCGGTGACAAAAGCAGCAGCAGCAAAAAAAAAGACATAGACAACAAGTGCCTTGATTCTTGGCAGTTGGCAGCTGAATTAGAAATACAGAAATACTAAAGTATGTACGTGAGCCATTTGGTGTGGGGGTCGCTCTTGTTGCTTTGAACTTATTTCCACAAGGTCGTTAGCCAAGACATGTCAGCCAGCCAGCCAACCCGTTAACAACAACAAATTAAGCCATAAATGCTTGTTGCACATGAAAATTGCTTTTTATTTGCTGGTGCGTTTGCGTGTCAACACGTTTCGCGGTCAACAGTTGAGACACCCAACTGCCACGCCCACTTTTCAAAAGGCAGTCAGCTCACTGATTTGATTAATCGCCAAGCAATTTGTAAAGTATTTGCAACAAAATATTTTCCCTAAAAATTCTCTAAGATAAAAATTCTCTTGCAAAACCTTCCTTAAATTTTATTGAGTAAAAGCAAAAGATGAAAAAATTTATTTCAATTAAAGTTCTTACTTAATATTTGGAATAAAAGATCATAAAAACACACCCAGTCAAGGTCGTCAGAAATTGATATAAAATTTTTTAATAAATAATTTTTTAATAGGATTAGAAAACTTAAGAAAAAAAAATATTTTTTATATTAATGAAAATTTGAAAAAAAAATAAGTTAGACCCAGGCAAAGTTAGCTGAAGTAGATATATATATTTATATATATATATTTTTTTTTTCTTTCAATATATTATATTATTAATATAAACCTATTATTATATTATATTATATTAATAATTTCTTATTAATATTAGTATATATGTATATTTATATATATAATATATTATATTTTCTTATTTAATAAATATTGTTTTTATATAATAATGAAAATTTTAAGAAAATAAACCAGACACAGGCAAGGTTAGCTGAAATAGATATATATATATTTTTTTTATAGATATATATTTTTCCCTTTTATTGTTATTATAGCTATCCATCAAATAAATGTTCATATAGTTTTATTTTGTGCCTCTTTGTCTCACGCTCTATTTCGTAATAATCTCCTTTTTTGGGCATTTCTTGCTAATGTCTTCCATAATATTTTATTGCACTTTGAGTGTAATAGTTATTATATTCAATTATATATTTTGACTGGCTCTATGTTATCAATTAGCTAACCACATCTTCCGTTCTTGGTTGAATCGGTTCGGTTAACCCCCGGCTGATTTATGGCCTATGCGGTTGCTCCGACGCTTTCATCGCATGTGGGCAAATTTGTGGCCAGTGGCTATTTGGTCACTTTGCAGTGACTTTGATTTTGGCACTTGGCTTAGTTTTATGGCACGTTATATAGATACATATATATTTGTGCTGAGGCCAGTTATGAAAATGATTTATGCTTGTAATTTGATAGAGCGCCGCGGACAAGTTTTGTGGCTCAGATACGCCGATACGCAGTCAATGCCAAATGCTGATGTCAAGTGTCAGATTACATTTATTTCGATATTTATTACAGAATTAATGGGCAGGCGCAGCGGCAATTCATTTAATTAGTCGCACATTTGACTTCTCACAAATATGAAACACTATGCTAATTCAAATAAAGTAAATTCCTGAAATTTTGACCAAAAAAATGTAAACTTGTCAGCCTAGTTGCCTTGAGTCTAAAAGCGAACTGAGTCCGAATGTCGATGTCAAAGGATTTTGCAGAGAGAACAGCGCAACTCAAACCAGATCAGCAGCCAGTTGGCCAAATGTCAAAAGCTTAAGCTTTAGTTAAAGCCACGTTTTCATGGTCAGGCTAAGAGCCAGCAAACAGCACGGCACACACGGCGCATGAGTGACGTGCATGTTGAGGCGTCACATTTGTTGACCAAGTGCATAAATCAAAAACCCCGCTGCCGCATATCCCACGCAGCTAACAGCACTTCTCTCCCTCTCTCCCCCTCTCTTTGTACAGTTCTCTTAGTCTGTCTCTGTCTCCTGCTTTAGCTGCTGGCGCATTTAATTAATATACAGCTGCCTGACCACACGGCTTTGGCTTTGGCTTTGGATTTGGCTTTGGTCAGCTAACAGAATTACAGACCAGCATTTTTTTGTCTGCATTATAATAAATTGCTTTACATTTAGCGGGTTTTTGGTATGCTTGGAATGCAGCCATAAAAAATTGATTTGCTTGCCAACATCCTGCATCAATTAACTAACAAAAACTCTTTTCTTGTCTTTGCAGCATCACAAGCATGAAATTGGAGAGGTTTTCCAAGATGAGCAGAATATGGCTGCAATTCTAATGCGGCGCCATATGGAAACTGGCGATTTGATAATGGTAAGTGCTTCAGACATATCTCCACTTATGCATCTCAGAAGGTCAACGCAATCAATGAGCGCGCAACAAGAATTTCAATTAGCACGCCCCTTGGCGCTGCGCTCCTTAGTTTTGTTTCTTTTTTTATGGCTTTTGCTGTTATGACAGACGGCTATTGTTATGGTCAAACTTGGGCATTACATTGGCTTTGTGCTCTGGGCACCAAATTGCGGTTGGCTGCTGTGGGCCGCACTTGGGGCAGTTACAATTAAACGCCTGCCACTTGCCGATAATTTGCGGATTTAGACAATTTCTGCTGATTAAGCATTAATTTATATATATCTAGCAAATATCGCGCCACGCTTGGCCACCAAATGGCAGTCGTAATGTGAATTGCATGTCGATCGACATTAGACATTGTCAAATGGCCAGCTGCAACAACAGCAAGCACAGCAACAACACCGACAACAAAAAGAAACACTCACGAATTGTCGTCACAGCCAAATCAAGCACCTTGACCAATTTGCTAGAGTGAAAACTCTGATGGCGTATGGGCGATATAAGCTTCAACTCTTAGAATAGCCTACAAATATAAATTGTATTTATTTATAAAAAAAATTATAAATAATATATAATAATATAATAATATATAATCTGCAAGTAAAAAGCTTCCATCCTTATATGGGAGCTAGCAGGCTCAACACATAGAGAAAGTGGCAATCCTATCAGCCTGTGTTAGCACAGGATGTGTGCCAGCTGAACTTGCTCCATTTTACGTGCGCTATAGTTTATTTGAGAATCTTGGGTAGAAAATTAGTTAGATATTACCGGCTTTACGACCCAATTGCCGTCTGAAGGCCTGTTTTTACAGTAGAAACAGTACCTTCATCCAAATTATGTAAATCTATAAAATAGAATCACTTTCCACTTGAAACAGTAGCTATCGTATGCATATATACTTTTAAGTATCCGCTGCTATTTAAATGAACAGCCTTATTTTCAAACAACATTTTCCTTAAGTTCTAATGTGCA
The DNA here is from genome assembly GCA_035045545.1 of Drosophila gaucha. NCBI lineage: Eukaryota > Metazoa > Arthropoda > Insecta > Diptera > Drosophilidae > Drosophila > Drosophila gaucha. Next base: position 6,728,217 of record JAWNOY010000375.1, read on the forward strand.
AATAAAAAAACTTTATAGATTGTTAAAGATTGTTGAAAAGTCAAAAATATATATATAAAGATGCCTATTTTCTTTATTTCATGTTAATATTTTGCTTTTATAATATATTTTATTATTTTTGATGCAGCTGTATATATAAATAAATATATAAAGAACCTTTGTATTTATGCTTTAGTACCTAACTGTCTTATCTATTAAGCAGAACCTATGACCATACATTCTTACTTACACTTTGTAGTAGAAACAGTAGCCCTAGCCACCTAACCGCCCGACGAGGCTCTCATTTGCCTGCAGGGCATCCACCTAACATAAATTTACTTTGTACTTTACACACATACTTTATGTATTAAAACCTAGCAAATTACATGGACAGACGCAAATACTGCAAAAGGCAACATCAAGATAAATATATATATATATATATATATATATATATATATATATATATATACACTTGGATGGGTATTTAAATATTCTACAGAAACTATGAGAAATAATAGGAGGACATTTTTAGGGGGGACAATTCATAAGGCCGCTTCTTGGTTTTAGAATCAACATTTTAATAATTAACCCAATTTATTTAAAATAATGGCTCCTAACTATAAAAAAGAACTATAATATTTAAGAAAAGGAATAACAATCTATAATTAACTTTGTGTGTCACATCGCTTAAGATTCAGGAAATGGAGTTTGCATTTTAATTGCCTCTACTTTTTTATCATCTATCAAATATTTGTATATATAAAGCACACACATTTTTATAATATGCAACTACATACACACACACACTTACACACACATACATCATTAATGCAACAAAGTTCTTTTCGCTTCCTACACATCAACGGCATTGGCTGAAGGTCAATCTGGCTGTCGTTTCTAATTTTTATTAACAACTTTAGTATTTTGCAGATAATAAGTTGTTGATAAATTGCTTCAGCTTTTAATTATAACACAATTGGCAATTAACATTTAACCTGTGGCGGAAATTAAACTCAAAATACTTCGCAATTCGCACTCTAAGTGCAAATATTTGTTGAATTTGTATCAAAAAAGTCTTTAGAAGAGGAAGTGGCAAGAAGTAAATCGTAATTAAGCTGGGAAATTCTTATAACAATACACACAAATAAATGACAAGTTCACAGCGTGTCGAAAGAGTTAAAAGTCTGCTTAGCTATGCAGGGAGATCAAAGCAAATGTCACAATGCCAAAAATTAATAATCAATAACGAGCGGAGACAACAAATATTCATAGTAATAGGGTCAATCGAACCAATCAACCATCAGCCTCAAAATGGCCAATAAACAAGGCTTCAACTGTGCCGGCTGCTTCTTTAAAAATAAAAAAGAAATAATTTATTTTTTGTTTAGTTTTTTTTTGGCAATTAAGTGACGTGTGTTTATTTTTAATTTGTTAAACAAAAGTTGAAAATGTATTTTTGATAATAATTACACACAGACAAGTTAGCAGGCAGTCAGCCAATAAAAGGTCAAACAGCAATGTCTGGGCCCGGCTTGGCCGACTTGGCCGTCTTGACCGACTTGTTATGGCCAAGTGCGAGTGCTGCATAGAAAAATTGAAAAATTTTACAATTCATAAATAATATGTAGAAAATCTTTGCCCGCTGACATTTTGAAGTGCAAAACTGCCAAAAAAAAAACACATTTCGCAAGCTCGCTGCAGCTGTTCGGCCGGCTGCCCGGCTGCCTGGCTGCCTGGCTGCCCGATCGGACAGGCTTCCGGCTTAGCTTTGACCTTAAACGGCTAAGAAAAATCGAAAAAGCCGACATGTAATTAAAAAATCGACAGAAGATGTCTGAGTCCGCAAAGAATTGCGCAATCTTTCGCTTCGCCAAATGAAGTTGGCGCTGCGAAGACTCTCGGCCATTTTTATGGACATTTAATTAGTCCCAGCGAACAGTTGGTACCATAAAATGTGCGTACGCCTTAAGACACAGTCGTAGCGTAATTATTGTCTGCATTGAGTTTAATCAAATATTTTAGACATTTTGTTTCAGTGATTGCTTAACAGCCGCATTCTCAACATGATATGTCATACAGTGGGCTTATTTATTAGCAAAAAATATAGTTACGAACTGCTTGAGGACTTATATTTATATACTTTATACTATATATTTGTATGTAAATATATAATACAGTCGAATCTATATATACTATATATCTGCTTATAAATTTTCAATTTATTTGAATTTTTTAAAATATTTATTCCACTTTGTAACCACAGTGCAAACAAAAGACTTAAGGCACAAACTTGCTAACAAGCACATATTGCTCAAGTTTGCAGAAAAAAAATTAGCCCAGTTGCTATTGCCGTTGTTGTTGTTGCACTCTAGGCTTATTTAATTATGGCACAGCTCTTGGCACGCACTATTTCTTCTTCTTGTTGTTGTTGTTGTTGTTGACTCAATTACATAAAAAAAAAGTTACAGAAATGGTGCCGCCAATATAGCCCTGCCTTTCAGCCCACTGGCACTGGAAGCTGTGGCGCGCGAAAGAAATAGAAACAAGTAAGAGTGTCTGTAGTGGCAAGTGAACGACTAGCTGAATACCCTATACTCTGAGTAAAACTGTTGTTTGTTAATAGTTTCTTATTTATATAAAATGGAGCGGAAAGGTATACAAAAAAAATATATATAAGGTATAAAAAATCGTAAATATTTATAAACCGTGTATTTACGAAAAACAATATACCAATATTATTTTTATTTTTTTCAGGATTTTTGAATATTCCATAACAGGATAGGTTACTTAAGTTAAGGCAAAGCCGCGCTTCATCTTAAAAAAATAAGCTATATGCATTAATTTTTTGGATAATTATTATTTTGATTTAGTTTTTAATTCAAAAGGTTGAGCTGTTGCCATCTCAAACGGGTCACCTTAAACGGGTTTGAGACGAGGGGGCTGACAATCTTGTTCTTGTGTGCTCTCAGCCTATCTATCTGCTGTTACGTACATTTGCACAAAATCATATTACCTTTTCTCAATGGGCTTAGGGTATACGCAACAGGCACTTCAATTCAAACTTCGACCGTTGGGTTACCCGCTGGGTGGGGCAGTTGAAAGGGAAACCGGGTATCGGTATCGCCCCAATTTGGCCAAGGCACCTTGCTAAGCGCAACTGAGCAAACAAACTGCTCTGGCCAAGAAACGCTTAAGAGATTGTGCGAGTGTTGAAATCGTAACGAAAATAAAATGGTTTCAGCTGTAAGAATATGAACGTAGGGCATTTAAATGGCAAATGCTGATTATAATGTAATAAGCTGGCATTCATTGTCAGCTAGTTACATTTGCTTAAACAATTTGACATTGAAAATATTTTTCGACATTCAAAATATTCGCTCGACTGCCGACTCGATCGTTCACAGCTATTGCAGGCAAAACAATGTTCATGGCTAATTAGACGCACTGTGCGCCCTGCAGGCTTTTTGGCCAACATCGTTGGGCGTTTGGCAATTAGTTGCGCAAATATATACAAATTGATGACAATTGCTTTGCCGCCTGGCGCCTGCTACTGCTAATTGTTTAATATTAAATTACAAAGTGCATCGCACTGCGGCAAAGTGCGTTGGAAATTAATCAAAGACGAAACGAGTTCAAGGACAAAACGCACAACAAGACGTCAATCAACATCAACTCCAGCCATCATATTTTTTTTCATTTTTGTTTTTGCTGCTTGGCCTGGAAAAATACAAATGGCCTGTGCCATTTGCACTGATAAATAAAGCATTTTTGGGGCCAACTGCAAATAGCCAAGCTTGATTAATGCTAATTGCGCCAAATGTCAGCCCAACAGCTGCCCGCCACAATTTGTTTATACAAATTATTCAAAAGGTCGAGCAGCAGATGCAGTCGCAGTTCTTCAGCCAACTTCAACTTGGCTTTAAGCTTGTGTAACCGCTTCGTCTACTAATTAACAACAGCATAAACGTATCCCACAATGCACTCAAATCATCTTAATTACTTTAAAGTGCATGCAAATGCTAGAAGTAAACAGATGCAACAAAATTTAGTGGCAAGAATAAATAAATTTTTGTATAAGTTTTTATCATTTCTTAATATGTTGGAGTTCGATATAAAATTCTAGTAATTAAATAGTTCATTATTCAAGAAATTTATTCTCAATCACAGCAAACATAAAACATTCATTAAGACTTTTGCAGTTGAGTTATACGACTTTTAATATTAGCAAGACGAACGCTTTGATATCAGCAAAAAAGTAAAGCATCTTCGCAAAAAACTGGTCAAACAGCTATAAAGTTCATGTTTCAATAAGTAACATTTTACGAGTAGAAGCAGTTGGTTACAGCGGTATTAGCATGGCCAATAACACAGGCCAACATAATTTGTTGAAACTTTCGAAAAGATTCAAATATATAATACTTTTTCAAAGACTTTCGACTTATTAAATGAGAATCGGAAACCAAAATCTGAAACCAGACTCTTGGGATACTCTAAGCAAGAAGTGGTTGAACGGGGTTTCGGTTCGATTTTGAGTTTCATTCATTAAAAACATAGTTAAAATCCTCAAAATATTTTAAATTTAAAAAGTTTAAAAAAATTAATAAGTTAATTTAAAAAACATGTAAAATAAACTTTTTTAAATTTTAAATAAATTAAATTCAAAAAAATGTTAAATAAAGTTGAATGCGTCCGAGGTATTATCAGATTAAAATTTAACATATCAAAGCCCTTTGGCAAAGCATAGTGTGATTCTTGATTACTAATACCTGTTGGCCTGTGTATAAAAATGTGCACACGAAATGTCAAGCAAAAGTTAACTTTATCACCCTAAAAAGCAAATTCTTAAGATTTATGTCAGTAAATATTTCAGTCTTCGTTGAGTAATTAACCTTAGTGTTATCTGAATAGGCACAAAAGTCGTTTTTTATACCTGACATATGTATATATAGATTATATATTATACATTCTATTTTCTAACTACAAAAATTATTTTCCAAATATGAAATGAAGCGAAAGAACTTTCAGGCTAATCGTCAAAAATTCTCATCATTCGCCTCATATAATCTTAGTGCTCTTGGCAGCTGAATAGTATGAAACTATTTAGTATGTAAATCGTTTTACTTCAGCCGTAGTCCATAATGGATAGTAATATTAAAGAAGAGCCATGTTGATATATTATACTATACTAATGTCGGTTCCCTTTTTTCAAACCAAACACAATTTTTACAAATATCTTTGCTACCAAAATCAAAATTACCTAACACAAGATTTTTACATTTAGAATATCAGCCCCCTTCTCACACATTTACTTAGATTATCCCTGAAAAAAAGGTCTTTTTCCAAGCTGTCGACAGTGGGTAATTTGACTGATCGCAAAAAAGTTTTGTTGATATCTATAATACTGTATCATACTAAAATTCATAACATGAGTTTCCCTCTCTTCTTGGCAAATATATGTATTACAAATTTCTATGAAAACGAGTTCAATTTCAAAAGGTCCATCCATTCGATCTCGCTATCAGATTCCTTCATTATGAATATAGTAGTTCTTATAAAAACTGACTAGTTATACACTACATATGTACATAATAACTACATACAACACTAATACAATATTTGTGCATAATATAAAACTATATTAAGTTGCCACCAAAGGTAGCATTAAACTGTTTTAAATAAAAGGAAAACTAGTTCAAAGTGATTTATCACAAGTTTTTCTTAGATTTAGAACTTGAAAAGCTATCTCAGCCTACTGTCTTCTCCTTTAAGAAGGAAATCCCTCTTTCCAAGCTGTGTTTTTATTATAATCACTCAGTCAGTCAGTCAATCAATCAATGATTCAATCAGGCAATCAGGATACATCATATTTTACCTTACGTAATCAAAATGCATTCAAGTAATTCCATAAAGCACTGATATTTTACTTGTTACACAACACAATCTGTTAAATGATTTTTTCTGGACTCTTCCTTTTTCAAAGGTGGCATTCAAAGTCCACGCCTTTGCCTTTGGCATGACAGCATCGTGTTTGCCCTTTGCATTCACTTTGGCATTTGCCAGAGTGCAGCGTTAAAGATCAAAATGTATGGGCATCGAGTATTTATGCCATTTGATCAAATAACAACAAGTGAATAGCAGCAAGAGAATCAACAACGAGCCCAATTATTAGGTAGTCGCAGCGACATCATGTTGCCATTTTGGACATTTTGGGCAACTCTATTAGATACGCGCACAACAGCATCAGCATCAGCATCATTAAGAAGCCTCAAGTCTTTTGGCAGCAAACTAGTTTTTACCTGTGGCTTCTTCATCGTCACCTTCTTAACAAATTGTTTACTTTGTGCTTGGCGTCTCAGCCTTGATATTTACACAGAGTTGAACGTGTCTTTACCCAACAATTTCTAAGTGTATATATGTAAATATAGCGCACACTTAGAGACAAACTGGCCACTGCTTTGATTTGCATCAGATGCGCCAGCAACGTGTTAAAAACAGTTAAATTTATGTTATTTGCTCTTTTGGGTCGTCGCGCGTTCGTTGCCTAAGTCTTTCGATTTGACATTCGTCGAGGCGAGCTTCTGAGTCGGACTCTGCTATAACTAGCATCGATATTTATGCAACGACATTTACAGCGTTGTTGATTTTATAGCTATAGCTCTTAAAGCAATATAAACTTTAATTTAAGTAAAAATTGCTTAATTCTCTTCTCAAGGAAACCCTAAAATATTCCAAATAACGTTCTTTGATTACATGAATGGAAAAATTAAGATTTCTTTAAAAGCGTTAGACATTAAAAAATAAATAAATAAATAACTTAAGATATTAAAAAAAAATACATATATATGTATATATGTTTATTTATTGATATTTATAATAGTCTTATGAATATGTGAAGCCTTGGGAAGCTCAAAGTATTCTTAGAAATTATATTATTATTTTCAACTCAAATATGTTTATATACAAACTTCATTTTGCTTTTCATCTAAATATATATATACTCTCAGTGAAAATAACCTATATAAAGCCATATGAACTATGTATATTTGCATTATTCCAACAACAAAAAGTTACTCTCAACTGAAAACTCTAATATTTCTGCTTCTCAAGACTTCAAGACTTCAACTTTGTAGCTCAGTGTTAGTTTTTACTTTTTTACTTTTCGTCGCATGTAAAACATTTGCATCTAATGAGTTGAGTAATTCGAACCACATGTCATATTTCCTATATCAAGCTATTAATATTGGTCGAAACTAATACATAAATTTGCAATTTCACCATCAACGTATCATATCAAAAGTGTTTTTTATTTTGGCCAATGCAAATTTAGTTGCTCAAGTTAGGTTTCGAGTTTGGCCAGTTGGCAGCCACTTGCTGTAACAAAACTGAGACAAAACTGAGCCGACATAACGACAAGCGCATATTAAGACCTGAGGCGCAATTGCATCCAAAACTGCAGTTGCTGCTGCTGCTGCTGCGAAGATCAGCTGCTGGCGATCTTTACGCATGCTGCATAAAGGATTAGTCGTGCTCCATTTCACAGTCTTTTCAATTATGGGGCGCGCACACACACACAGACACAAAGGTGCGCTTGTATTATTTAATCAATTTGGGGCAGTGTCTGCTATTTCCTCATGAAAAATGATTTTTAATTGCTCCCCCCAAATGGTAGAGAGAGGGAGGGAGCGAGGGGGACTGGGCCAACACCCATACACGCCTTGTGGCATATTGCATTTTAATAATAGTTTACTCTGCGTCCGTTACGTGATATAAGCAACACAGATAACATAAGCCGATTATCAGCAAATTTTCAGGCACTTTTCACGCTTCGTGATGAAAGTGAATTGAATATTAAGAGAGACTTAAGCTGGCTCTTAGTTATTTTTTGTCTCGAAATACTTGAAATTCTTGGCAAAGAATCGCTTTGCAACAGCCTTGATAGACCTTCACTTTGGCTAAGTAAGTGCAAGGATAACTGCAGCAGCCGGTTGACTTGACTTGTCTTGATTTTGACTTCGTCTGACATTGACATGCAACTTCATTAAGCGTCTGACTGCCCCTGCCCCCAGCCTCTCCCCCTCTCTCTCTCTCTCTCTCTTTCTGTCATTGGAGCGGCAACTTTAAAGCGCACTTTGACTTGCCCCGTTCGCATTGAACTTGTTGGCCAACGCATAAAACGCAGTCAACAAATTATGCCAAATCTGTTTTGCAGAGTGCGTTAGGCATCTAGCTGCTACATTTTTCCCAACAAGCGAATGAGCAAATTAATTTTGATTGCATTTGATTTGATTGCTTTGCTGCGGCTTAGAACGTCAAGAGGCTGTGTGGGCCATGTTCTTGTTCTTAAGCCATTGGCCATAAGGTGACCATGGGCGGTGCCTGCTGCTGTTTTTATAAATATTCATTGATCGCTGCACTCACACACACACATACACACACATACACACACACACATGCGCTGCCCGAAGGTGGGCTCAGTTTTCCTAAGCTCTATGTTTTTCTCTTTTTTTTTAACGAGCTGCTTTATGTAAACAAACTGTTAACACTGTTGGGGCTGCTGGCAGTTGGGTTAGCCTTAGTTTGTTTGTATTTTCTTGTTCTTACTCTTATTATTGTTGCTTTTGGTGTATTTCTTTTTTTTGTTGCTGCTGCTGCTTTAGTTTATGGCTACATGCGCTCGTATTGAACAGTGATCTTAAGCGCCGATTAGATTTAACCTTGACCAAGATGATAACAAAAAAAACTGTGAAACGAGAATTATAGCCAACATACACCGCACGAGTTGCTTTTATGTCGCGCTATAAAAAGCTTTACGTAAAAGTTGTAAAAATCTCAGGAGGCGGCAGCAATAACCGAATTTATGCGCCTTTGCTTTGCAATATCTAATATGCATTAAACTGAGAAATACCTAAATACATACTTTAGACGAATTTGTCTTGTATTTATAGTATCTAATATAATTAAAAATATAAAAAAAAAACAGTTTCATTTTTAATTTGGTTTTACTAGAAAGACGAAAACATATTTTTGCTAAAGCCTTTTAAATTAATTTTTTATATATAGAATGTTTTTTTACATTTTTTATCACATTACACGTTTGACCCAAAGAAAAAATGTAAAGAAAATATTTTACAAATAATATATATATTTAACAGCATTTATTTAATCATAATTTTCATAAAAGTATTTAAAATTAAATAAAAAATTTAGATAACTAAAAAAGAAATCTGTTGTCCAACCATTTTTATACCCTGAACCCATTGAAAATGGGAAATCAGGGTATAATGGTTTTTTTTCATTTTTCCATTAGATCTCACGTTTAGTCAAAAGAAAAAAATAAAAAAATATGTTAATAATAATACATATACACATATATATAAATTGGTACATTAATTTAGTTAGTTAGAAAAAAAAAATTGTTGACCAACAAATAATTTGGAAAATTACAAAAAAAAAATTTGCAGCCTTCTAAATATTTTTTTAATTTTTCCTTCAGATATTACGTTTAGTCAAAAAAAAAATTTAAAAAAAAATCAATAATAATTATAAATATTATATATTTTTTTAAAAATGTTTATAAAAATTTTTAAATACGTTTAATAATTTAGATAATAAAAAATCTGTGATCCAACAAATATTTTTTTTACAATTTTTTAAGGTTAAAAAAAAATGTTTGTTTTAAATATTAATTATATTTTATGTATATATCTAATAACTAATTGAATACCAGAATAAGCCAGTTTTTTTCTAAATACATTTTTGAAATAGAATAAATTAAAAATTTATTTATTCTATTTGCATCCTCACTGATTGCTGCATGGGCAAAAATTCAGATAGCCTCAAATTTTGCTACTCTGGCGTCTGTCTAATGTTCGTGTCATGAATTTGCACAAAATATGCTAATTTCCAAAATTACAAACCACAAAATGATTTTTGTTTTCCAACGATTTCTTTTGTTGTTGCCCGATGGCTGCCAATTTTCAATATTTGCACAGTCGGACCATTGTCAAAAGAAAGAAAGAAACAAACATCAGAAGAAGGTGTTAATTGTGATTGTAAGTAAATTGTGTGTGTGTGTGTGACTTGTAGTTCAGTGAACTTTGCGGCGGGGGCAGATGATAGAGGCAAGTAATTGAACTTAAAAATAACTTTAAAATGTTGCTGATGTGTGCTCGTTATGTGAAATTAAAAAGCAATTAATCGACGAACAATGGAAGATAATGCCAAATGCCAAATATTATTATCATCGCATCCCATCGCGGCTTCACAGCATCGCCAATCGATTGGGGCGTGGCTGGCGTTGGTTTTGGCCTCAATGGAAAGAGGTTAGCAGCGCGCTATGCAGGTGCCACTTTGTTGGCTTGTCACACGGACAGACGGACTGACAATTGGACAGAGTTAGTGTGTGAAAGGCTGAGAGCGGTCTAACCACGTCTGGGATTGCGTTCGAACTGTTTGAAGCCATGTAATAAATAACGGCGCCTGTCTCGGCAACGGGCAACAAGATATAACAATCATGTTGTGGGTGATTACATAAACTAGACAACTAGACAACTTTATTTGCTTGGCCAGCACCCAAAAGCCAACAACAACACTTATGCTGCGTGATTTGAAAGCAATTTGCTGTTTTCCCTGCTTGCCAAGCAGATATATTACATTTCTATCAAAATATAATTAACTATCTAGCACGTGCTGCTAACTGCTAACTGTTAACCGTTTGAAAAGACGCACGTTCAATTAATTGAAAAAATAGGCTTCGCAAGGCATTAGTCTTAGCCCAGTTTCAACACACTCGAGCCGAGCCGCACAAATAAATAGTCTAGTAATTTATTAATTGCACTCTCGCATAAACAGCTAGCTAGACATTTTTTCTCTCTTTGAAATAACAACTTGTTGCATTTTGAAAATTACATAATAGTCGACGTCGCAGCCGCCCAAAGAACTCCGCTCAACAATCCCAAATAAATTCAAGAGAGCATACATAAATTTGCAAGCGAAAAACAACAAGTGTGAACTTTTTGGCACTGCTAGCCGAAGAGATACCCTGTATATCTACTCGAAGTGCTGCTACAAGTACTTTAAGTAATTAGCATGCTGCAATTGCTCTTTTATTTATTTCTAGCTGAATCAGTTATTGAATAACTTTGGCTCTTAGAGCAATAATGCAATTTTCTTGTTTGGCTAACAATTCTGAATATTCGAAAATTTGTTATCTTAACCTCTTAAAAGAGCTCTAAAAAAATCAATAAAAAATGTTGAGATTGAGAAGATATAAAAATCATTTGATTTATGTTTCTCATAATTAATACTGACCATTTATATCAATTCAATTAAATTCTTCTTTCACAAATAATCTTTATAGTTGAACATGTTATGCGAGCAATAATATAAGAAGTACAGAGTTCATGAGATCATCAGCAACTTAAACAGTAATTAGGAATATATAAAATATAAAATGAATTTCAAAGATTTACTTGTGCAGTCTAGATTATAATATTTAACTTCAATATTCAACGAAAATACTTTATATGAGGGCGGAGAGGACTAAACTTCTCTAGCTCAAAATCTATTCAACTGTGAAAACATATATATATATATATATATAATATACATCTAAATATATGTAACTAGCTTACAGCATCACATACATATGCAATACATACCTATCTTATAGCAGGAAAAGGGCTTCTATCTCAGACTGTCACCAACACTGGCTTATAATCAAAATACCCCATTTTCAGTATACAGCATAAAAATAAATAAATAAAAATGACCACGGCACACGCCCAAAAAAAAAGAAAAAGAAAAACGCCTCAGCTGGTTTAAGCAGCCAGACAAATGTTGTTGCAACTGCCACAGTTATAGCTGATGTTGTTGTTGCTGTTGCTGCTGCTGAAAAGGCGGAACACATGTATATGTAGCATGTCTCTTAAAAAATTAAAATAAAATAAAATACGAGCAAGCGTTGCGCCTATTTGCTGGCGATACGCCTGTCCACTGCACACGCCATAAAAATTATGGCAATGACTAATTTTTAAATATATTTTACTTATATAAATATATTATATATAATAAAATAATATAAGCATTCTCTTAGCCCTTTTGTGGCATTCAAACCTGCTTTCAAGTTGAATGCCAATTTCAATGGCTTAACTGGCACATTTATCATACGCACCGTGCGCCGTTATCTTGTTGAAAAGCAAGCAAAAGTGCATTTAAATGTCGCCAGTGCTAACATCTCTCATAACTCAAATCGCTAACTCTGCAGCTGGGCCACATTTGCGATTGGTTGCAATTGGCAAAAACGCACTTTGCAATTTTGCAATTCAATAGGCGACGCAACGCTGCGGCATTGAAGTCGACTCCAAGCCGCAGTCAAAGTCGAGCCGAAGTCTTTTGCCTGCCTTGTCATCAATGGCAATTTGTTCACTTTGCAATTTGTTTTATGGCACAGCAACAAGTATGGTTGAGAGGACATTGAACTCTGAAGTTTCCTTTGACATTTCGAATAGAGTCAGGTTCTTAGCACAACAAAAACTAAGTTTGAAACAGCGACTTGCGTCTTCTAATACATATATATTATATACATATATATATATAAATCAAGTTAAATCATTTCGACTGACTCAGAGTCACATTTCCGTTTTGCCAAGTTCGTGTTTTCGGCACATTAATAATACGAACTGCAAAGTAAGTGCTGTAATTTATATTTAATATTTTAATTATAGCATATAGAATCGCAATGCCTGAGAGCGTGGCAAGATATAATTGGACCATGTAGCCACGGGGCGTACTCGAGTGGGTGCCCACTCAGAATGATGAATCGAAGTTTGCAATTGGCTAAAATTGAAACTAATTCTAAATAGATTGCTTTTAATTAGCTAACCTTTGTCAAGGTCTTTTCGCAACTATTTGATTTTCAATTTCTTGAACATGGTTTTTTTTCTCTGCTGTTAATTATTGCAATTACAGAGGCGATAAAAACCGTGGCACAACAACATAACAAAAAAAATATATGTATATATAGAAAAACCGCCCAAGAAACATTCTTATCTAGATCAAATAATTTGCATAAATTGTGCAGCTATGCAAATCGCGACTAATTTGTATGATAGCTGGCAGCTCAACTGACCAACTCATTCATACCCGACTCGCAGCTATATTAAACAGAAGTGAATAATATATTTTCGAAAAAAAAGGTAGTAAATTAATAACAAGGCGCAGCTAGCTTGTGTGCACCTGTCAGACACTGTAGATGCATATTTATTGGTTTTATGGTAAATCCAAGAAGTTTTAAGAAAATTTAATATATAAATTCTAGGCATATATATTACAAATATATTCATATACCCTGAATCCATTGAAAAAGGGAAATGATTTTGTAACAATATATGTTACAGGCAGAAGGAGGCGTGGCAGACCCCATAGAGTATAGATATGACGACGAGCTCAGTCGATTTTGCCATGTCCGTCTGCCTGTCTGTCTGTCCGTATGTTTAAACTCATCGATTTCGGAAGCAAGGAGAGCTAGCGACTTGATATCTTAAACGAATTTGCTCATATACAGCGCTCGTATCGACTTTGTTACAGAAAATCAATAACTTGTTTTTCGTTTCCATGATATCGATTAAAAACTTTATCGTGATTTAGTTTTTTGAGCATATCTTTTACATGTTATCAGCTAAATTTATCAAATTGCACTTAGCTTTTTGTATATAAAATACAATTTCGGTTTTATTTTATATTTTAGATACTGACTTCAAATCAATTTAATTGAAGTTCAGTTGCAAATATAGCCACAACTTAAAAAATTTGGTTTATTTCAGTATAATCACCTATTCAAATAAATAAAAATTATTTAATGGTTAAAATTTAATCAAAATTTATAATGTTTAAAATTTTTTTTAACTTTTTTATTTCTTATGCCGGTAAATACATATACTATGTGTGCATACATCTCTGTGAAAAGATGTAAGCTCTTCGGGCAGTCCCGACCAGAGCATACTTACTTGTTACTCACTAAACTTTCACAGCTTTTTCATAAGCTTAGCTCATTTATGGTCCAGCTATTAACATAGACTTTCTTCTCTTTTACAGGAGGGCAGCATTGGTCACGATCTGGTCATTAAGCCTCTGCCACACGAGCTGAGCCCCAACAAGGAGCAGGCCCAGCACATTGTCTACAAGCGTGCGGCATCCGCCACGGATGATCAATTGAGTGACTTTGGTAGGTATCCAAACATTTAAGTCTTGAGATATGAGCCAACTGTCTATTATAATTCTCAATAACTCTCATAGCTGCTTCACCTTGGCCTGACATTGATTCTGATTAGGTTGAGGAGCGCAGCATATAAGTCTTCATTTGTTCCGCGCTAATCGGCAGCGCGCATCTGTTAGTAATGGGCACATTGAACTAGAAACCAAAACTTGGCTCTAGCATAAATCTGTCCGTCTGCGAGCCGTTCAGGCGAGAGATCGACGTGCACATGATTAGCATTTCCTGTTCGCGTTGCGGCGCTTAGTGTGGGTTCAATGCAAGACTTGAACTTTCGATGTCGCCGTCGGTGAGGTAATCAGCGGTGTCCTTCGCCGGATGCATTTACCTTTGAGTTTCACCGGTGGCGCCAAAATTCCAACGCGTTAATTTAGTTGAACCATAAACTCGGCTATTTTATGGATGGTATTTCAGCATTTACAATTGCAAAAGCAATTTCGCGCAGGTTTTTTTTTCGGGCGCTGCCTTATAATGAGCGAAAAATTATATTAAATACAGTTAAATGAGTTGCTACCTGACTTGCTTAATAATAATTATAAAAGTAATGAAGCGATTGCATTGTGATTCATTAGCCAACTCCAACTCTCTTCAATTGCAGCCTTCATGGAGCCAGACGATCTGTTGGCTAGCGAAAAGCTCGAACGCCTACAGCGCCGTCAGCATCGCAGTCGACGCAGCAGCGGCAACAGTCCCGACTTTGAGGATCTCAACGATGAGGACGAGGGCACCCTGGACACGGGGGCGGAGCCGAGCGAACCCCAGACATCCGAGTCGCGTGTGCGCCCCAGACGCCAGGCCCCATACGTTATCTATCCCGAGGTCTTGGTGATTGTCGACTATGATGGATATCGACTCCATGGCGGTGACAATCTGCAGGTGCGTTGGGGAGGGGCCTGACTGCTGATGAAGTTGTCAATGATAATTATCCAGTTGGGATTGCCAAAAGTCTACACACTCCCAGCCCAGTCTGGAGATTTGTAAAAGTTGTTTTTTTGACGATTGTCAGATAGAAGGGGACGTGTGTTCATATACAAACATATACATACATACATATAGAAGACAAGCTGCACATATTAATTGGGCGCTATTCATAGTAAAAAACAAAAAAGAAATATAATATACCTTAGTTCAGTAAATTGACAAAGTGTGTGCCAGCACGAAAAGCACCTCAAAAGAATTTAAAATTATTTTGATTCTAAATATAAATGAAGAGAACTCTGA
This sequence comes from Drosophila gaucha, assembly GCA_035045545.1. Taxonomy (NCBI): domain Eukaryota; kingdom Metazoa; phylum Arthropoda; class Insecta; order Diptera; family Drosophilidae; genus Drosophila; species Drosophila gaucha. Next base: position 6,743,692 of record JAWNOY010000375.1, read on the forward strand.
ATTGATATAAATTGTATAAAGTGTCTAGGAGCAGAGCAGAACTTACGTTTTCTTGATGCTATCATGAGCTCTTCGTCCGCTCCGTTGTGCATTTAGACACAGCTCTTAGCCTTGCCGACACACCTGCTTTGTATGCACATCACTCACTCGAGGAGATTAATGGGGGGCAGCTGGATTTTGGGTGCGATCTTTCATGTCAGTTATAAGCGGCTTAGATAAAAGATGAACCGTGCGACAGTTGCAGCATTTGTCTCTGATGAATGTGGGCAGCTCTAAAGTGATATACATTTATATATATATACATCTCTTCCAGGTTAAAAGATACTTCATATCGTTCTGGAACGGTGTCGACTTGCGCTATCGCCTGCTGAAGGGACCCAGAATACGCATCAGCATTGCCGGCATTATTATCTCACGCGTAAGTACACAAAATGCTGCCGCAATCGTTACACAATATTTAACTTTCATTAAAACTAATTGAGTAATCCGTTTGCCAAGTCAACTTTGACCCCCAGCCAAAGGGGGCCATTGCAAATCGGAGCAAATGTCGGCCGTAGGCAACCAAAAACTTTATCACGATTCGCTTGCCAATTGCCCAGAAAGTGAGAGAGAGAGAGAGAGAGATAGTTGTATAGGAAAAACCAATAACATGCAACGCATGCGCTTCGAATTCGTATTTGGTAGAAAAATGTGAACAATCAATTTGGCTATTTGCTTGGGCCGTAAACAAAGCTAAGCTACAAATTTTAACAAGTTTTTTTTCTAGAAGTAAAAGACTCGTGTGCAAGCAAAACGAACAAAAAAACACACGTTGCTAAATGCCTAAGGAATTAGCAAATGCCGAAGCACGCGAACAAAAGACTCAGGCAACGAACTTGCCGAGCTATAAAAAAAGACTCAGGCAACGAACTTGCCGAGCTGTCGCACACAAATAGAAATGTGGATTGGCAGCGGTTGGATTTTACTTGCGCACATATGGTTAACCGATTGTTGTTGTTGTCATAATTTTCATACATCCTTCAACGGTTTAGTTATGCAGCTTCTTCGAACGCGCTCTTGCATAACACGACCATAAAACACTTTCGACAACTTTATTACATCGGCCGTTTGACTTTCTCACACAAGTCACAGTTCAGGAAGTCATTTGCCACAGAGAAGAGCCTGCCAACCAAGCGACCCACTCACACATGCGTTTGTGTGTGTGTGTATGTGTGGAAAGTGGAAAATTGGCGCAGTTTTTCCATGGCTGGCACCTGCAGCACGGCAAAGTGATTGCGCTCACAGCCCACACGTCGACGTCTTACCCTAAGTTCGTCAATTGGTTGTGGTCGACGCGACATACTAGTAAACAACAACAACAACAAAACCAAAATTGTTTTTAGACGGCATAAATAATGCAGCAGCAGACTCTGCACTGTGCAGTTGCGGCTGAGAGTTATATAATTTAATGGGCCGCGTTGGCAGCTTTAGTTGAGGTTTAGATTTCTGCCCAATTTTATGCAGCGACTTCCTCTTCTATGTATTTTGCGAAACAGCAACTGCATCCGTCGCTAAACGCTTTTTTCTTTTTTTTTTCATTGACGCTAATTAATGTTGAAATCTATTTTGCTGGCCGTAAACAACAAATCCGAAGGCGAATTTATGACACCAAATTGTAACATGCGCGAACTCAACGCCAAGTCCAAGTCGCAGTGGAAGTCGGAGCACAGTAATTACTCAGAATTTGCAAAAGGGGCTACAAATTATATGATATTGCATATCCGATAAGCCGATGAAGTCTGTTTGCAAATATGCAAGCGCTTAATGGAATTGAAACAAAGTCACGCATTGGAGTAGATGAAAAAGTGGGGGTAGGGTTGAGGGAGAGGAGGTAGAGGAGGCGCATGCATATCGAGTAATAATATATGCTTATGACAGATTAAGTATAGCATGTAATAAATGTGCAATTTATGCGAGATATATATTTTGCTAGCCCAAGAGAGAGAGGAGGATAGAAAGGGAGAACAAGAGATATAGAAAGGGAGAATGAGAGAGCGAGAGAGAAGGAGAGAGAGAGAGATCGACAGAGAGAGAGAGACAGATGGATATAGATAAACAGAGATAGATTGAGAGTGAGAGAGAGACAGGGAGAGCATAGGATATAGCGAGAGAGAGAGAGAGACTGATAGAGATATATAGATAGAGATAGACTAAGAGTGAGAGAGAGACAGAAAGAGAATAACAGAGAGAGATAGATAGATGTATAGAGAAATATAAATAGAGATAGATAGATAGAGATAGAGTGTGAGAGAGAGATAGACAGAGAGACATAGAGAGAAATAGATAGGGAAAGCTAAAGAGAGATAGGGAGAGTCAGTTAGATCTGGAAATAGACAGAGAAAGAGCGAGACAGATAGAGAGAAAAAGAGAGATAGAGAAAGAGAGATGAAGAAAGATAGATAGAGAAAGATAAATAGAGAAAAGATGAAAAAAAGAGACACAGAAACAGAGAGCGATAGGGAGAGAGGTAGAGTGAGAAACAGAGAGAAAGACAGAGAAAAAGAGAGAAAGACAGATACAGAGAAAGACAGAGAGACAAAAAGGCAAAGAGAGGTAGAGAGAGGCAGAGACACAGAATGAAATACACAAAGAGAAAGTTTGAGAGAGACAGAGAAACAGAGAGAGATAAACTCTTCAAATTTATGTTCTGTCATCGAGTGCATGTTGTAATTGGAGCGCCAGAACAGCTCGATTAATCAACTGGGCCTCACTTTTATTTTTCCTGATTTCATCTGTGGGCAATCATAACAAGTCAGAGAGACAAACGCTGTCTGAAAGTCTGAATGAGATAATTAAATGAATTGGCGTGGGCAGTTGACGCTGTGTTGGGCTACCGTTGCGCATTGTCGACCGATTGAACTTTTATCTGTGACATTTAATTAACATTTTAATTAATTGCGGGCAACTTTCCGTTAGAATTGAGTTACACCTGCCTAGCAGGCGGGTCGGCTGCATATCGCCATGCGTACGGCCGACAGACCGACAGCTGTACAACGTGTCGAACGTTGCGCTTGCGCCACAAACATTTTTCAATGCAGCGCCAGCAACGTTGCGTATACGCAATTTATTATGTGCGTGTCGAGCGAAAAATGAAAAAAAAAAAGAAAAACAAAAATATCAAAAAAAATACAGTGTGTGTGCATTTAATATAGCAGCAAATTGTAATTTGAACGCTGGATACTAACTGGCCTGCACTCGATTAGAATTTCAGTTTAGCCATAAATTGAAGTTTGATGCATTATTAAGTTGGCAACTGGAAACTAGGTTGGCAGTCGAGCGACAACTTATTGTTGTCTCTCTCACTCTTTCTTTTCTTAATTGGGAGGGGTAGGCAGGGCAGGGGTACTCACTCTACCTTTAGATTTATTTCAAGCTATTTTTTGTTGTTTTTATTTTATTTATTATTATTTTTTGTTTCTGTGCGTTTTGTTGTCATTTAGCAAGCATCGATTAATTGCGCAAATTTAAAGAACATAAACATTTTGCACTTCGCTTTTAAGTAATTCTGCTGGTTATTTGTCAGCCTCTGATTAATTTATGTGAATGAAAAAATATGGCTATCGGGCTTAAACCAACTCCTGCGCGCGAGCATTGGGGTCAAGTTGTGAAGCCTTGAGCCAACGTGTCTATAAATTAAAATGCAAACAGCTAAAAGAAAGTATTTGAATTTAAGAATTTGTTTGCAACTGCTTCACTTATTCATATCGAGCCGTTTTTGGAGGCTGCCAATCAACAATCTCCACTCAAAGCTTATCTGCTCTTATTTATCAATTGCTACGGAAATGCCAAGTAATGCATATTGCCACTCCCAGACCAGATCCAGACCCCAAAATAGCACACACACACACACACACACTCACACATTAGAGAATTACTTTTTGAGGCATATATAACATATTTGCAAATGTCATAACAAATTCCTAACTAACGAAGTTTCAAACTCAAGTAGCTGCCAGGCGCAGACCAGGTGTTGGCCCCAGGGCAAATTGTAACTGTATATGCTATAAAGCGTTTGAACATATGTCACGAAGCGGCAACTGGAAAGCTTATCGCCAGTAGCTGAAAATGCAAGTGCCACAAATATACATAAATTTAGCTGTAAGGCAAAAGGAAAAGTTTGCTTGATCCGAAGGCAGCGTACAAAATGTATATAAAGTAACCCAAAGCCGACAACGCCGTGGGTGGTGTCCGAAAGTAGCCACCGGCCCCTTACCCATTCCAAACCCAAATCTAAATCCAAAACCAATGACTGTGTGGGCGCAGTCGCTAAACAAAAGTCAAAGCGTTTGTCATTGCTGTGGAAGTAGGAGTTAAAACTGGAGCTGAAGCTGGCTCTGGAGTTGGGTGGGTGGGTGGTTGGTCGGCTGGTCGGCTGGTTGCATTTCGAAATGATAGAAATATAAGCATAACTAGCTTTTGGCTTGACAGTTTCTTTTAAGATTTATGCGCCCTGTAAATTAAATTAAAATATTAAGTCGCAGCGCCGCAAGACTTTACATTTAATTACGCACAAAAGCCATTGCAACATTTTGAGACAGTCGAAAATAAGCAAAACAAAATAAAACCACATCCATTTTTGGGAAAGGCAAACCGGTCTCCCAGTCAGCCAGCCTGGTTACATTTTAGGTACTACTCGAATCTCGCATTCGCACTCGCACTCGCCTATGCCAAGCTATTAACGTGAGCCACCCCAAAAACCAAGGAAAAAAAAACAACAAAATCGCAACGGGTCGTATGTGTAATATTTCTAATGGCTGCAGTCACACAAATTAGATTACTTGACAAATCAGTCTTGTTTAATCGAGTGAAATATGCATACAGGTTGCCGAAAGAAAAATAAATTGCAAATGCCAAATCTGACATTTACCAGAGTCCGAGACTAAGCGTCAATTGCGTAAGCCAGGTTCCATGTCCCAGGTCATAAGTCCCAGGCAAGTTATCCACAATCTATATAAATATCCAGCTTTCAGACGCTTCTGCTATTCGTTTGATGACTACCGACTGTATGTATTGATAAGGGCCTTCACACCTTATACGACTTTTCCAACAAATTTTATTCAGTGATGAAATTTTATAGAGTAGAATATTAAATATTTTATGAATAGCAACTCCATCTTATCTGTTAAAAAAAGAGCTATATGGGCATCTATAATATTAGCTTGGCATAAAACAGGGATGATTCTAAGAACAATGGAAGAAAGATGAGATATTTTAAAGCTGTCAAATGGTATTCTAAAAAACTTTGTAAACATGTTAATGAGTAGTCTCTCGCTCTCGTTTTTATGTAAAGTTTTACAGTATTATAAAGCAGTAAATATTAAAAAACTGCAATATGTTTTTTATCGGCAATATATAAGTCCGGTGCTGCTGAGCTGTTGCTGTCATGTTAGGAGCATAATTTTAATTGATTTTTCTAAGCTTCATCAATGTATTTTTAAAAATTTGAAATTTAATTTTGAAATAAAATTGAGAAAGAATAACTCGTCTGCCATTCAATAATAGCTCTCAAAAAAAGACTTCCCTACAAATATTATTTGATATTATTGATTTTTATTCCCTTAAAATCAATAAAAGTGTGAGTTTTGGGAATAATTAATAATGGACTTGATTTGGGGAAAATATGTTTGATAAAAAAGGTTTTCTTCTGGTGGGTTAGAGGATGTTTAGATGATATTTAGAGGATGTTTATCATGCATATATAAAATTAAAATTTGAAGTGATTTATTGGATAGCTAAAACCATAGCTGATAGCAGATATAAAAAAAATGTATTTAGGCATAATCAAATCTAATTACTAAAAACTTTTAGTTCTAGTTAAGATAGGAGCGTTCTGATCGGCTTAGAATTTGATGTATCTTCCCAATTTCAATACGTGTATAATATTTATGTTATGTTTCATAAAAATGTACTTAGAAAATAATTTACAATATAAAATTGGAAATTATCCATTTTTTAAATACATTAGAAGAAGTGAAATCTTATATTATATTACTTATATTATATACAGTCAAATCCCGATAGTTCAAAATGGTAAGGAGATCACTTTTTTTACGAATTGCACAGGAATTCGATTTATCGAACAGGAATTCGAACAATTTTTTGATTTAGCGGGGGACTTATTATCGGAATTCGACTGTATGTATGCATCTATAAATACATACACATATCATCAAATGGAATTTGCCATATAGTTGCCTGCTCTTTGCCGTGGATTAGCTGCTTTGCCAAGAGTGTGTTATTCGAGTGCTCATCATTTGAAGGCCTTTAAAGCTGCGCATCCACTTTAATTTGGAATTCCGATCGCAACAGCTGTAATAGCCCGCATCAGCTGCAAGAGTCAAATGAAACTAAGCTCGTATATATAATTTGGAGTATAATTCGGTACGATTCCGTTAATTCCCAGCAATAATTTGAGAGTTGACGCATGTTGCCTTTCCCAAAAGCAATTGCCCAAGGTCGCAGTCGGAACATTTAAAATTCTTGTTAGTTTTGCTCAGATAAAAAATTAGCAAATATTTTCGTAGCTTGATTTTGGAGACGTGCCCGCACTAACAATTGATCAATATGTCGAATTGTCAATTATTTAGTGATAAAGTAGAGCAAGAGCTGAAAATATACCAATTGCTGGCATCTGGAAAAAAAATTGTTAAGCAAATGAAATTTCGTCATAAAATTCTAAGGAATTTCTGGTATATATATATGTTTTAATAAATAGATTTATTTTGACTGCAGTTCACAAACGTCGAGTAAACAACCTTAAGTTCTATATAGACAATATGATTATGGGTCATGCCAGACTACTGAGTGAGTGGAGCAATATATCAAATGCTCTGGCGCGACACTCGACGATCAAGCGCAGTCAGAATGTATTCGAGCAACTTCAATTGCAAATCAAAGTCTCTGGCCGGACGCAGTGACAGTTAACTTACTTTTATCACCTGCACTTTGGGGCCTGTCCAACGGGTTCTGGCAAACACTTATATATAGATTATGGCCAGGTATTAACATATTGATTAGCCTAGGGCCCGACATGATTGACAATTGTGTTACAATAATTTATGTAGCTGTCACTTCAAGCACACACTCATACAGTCATACAATATTATAACGCCCCTAAGTCACGATAACAAATCTAGTTGCAAGTGCCACAGATGCAACTGCAACAGTCACAAATTATATAACGCACAATTGCAACTAGTTTTTACACGACTTTGACTTTGCGAGTCGACACTTGCCACAGCGACACCATTTCCATTTTCATTTCCATTTCCATTTGCATTTACCATCCACTGTGACTCTGTGGCATCGTCGTCTCTTTGCTTTTATCGTATCAGCCGCATCGCAGCCGGCCTGGCACGTTTTTCACGTTCACTTGTTTCCGTTTGCCTGACAGATTCCGCCATACTCCATTTAAATGTGTCCCCCACACACTCACATACACACACACACACACATTGGCAACAGGCTTCCCTGGTGGCAACTGCAACTCTGTTCCTGCCTACGCTAAAGTGTTTGAACACTTTTAGCGCTGAGTGGGCCATAAATTTGGTTATTTCCCATTTGTTTGTTGTGCCTTGTCAAATGCTAAGCCGATTGCATAATAAACCCAATACGTGTACTTAATGGGTGATAGTATAAGTTTTTTGGCTTTTTATTAGAGGTTAGAGACAGCTCGGGAGTTAGACATTCATGCAGCTGGTTACCTATTTATAGTTCGCCAATTTTGAGACAAAAGACTCGACTTGGCATTGTTTGGATGTAGGCAAATGCTACTGAACAGCTACTATGAATAGATCGACTATGAATAGATCGATAACGATTTACAATATTATTATATATATTTATTTATATATAAAGTCAACTAAAATCCTCAAGCTGGATCATACTAGCACTTTCAAGTTCCTTAAATTGAAATTGACTTCAAGTTCCATAATTATTTTTTTGAATAGAATAGATCGATAACGATTTACAATATTATTATATATATTTATTTATATATAAAGTCAACTAAAATCCTCAAGCTGGATCATACTAGCACTTTCAAGTTCCTTAAATTGAAATTGACTTCAAGTTCCATAATTATTTTTTTTTAATTTTAATAAGCTTTTTAAGCTTCTTAAGCGTATGCCAGACTTCAATTCCCAGCCATAGAATTCACAAAAATAATCCTTTCAAAACATTTCTTAAGCAAGAAATCACAGCCAGTCGAGTAGAAAATATGTTTCTGTACATTCCGAATTGAAAACCCGCCTTTCTCAAATTATCAATTTTGAAGAAAAAAAATGGTCCATAAATAGGGCTAAGGCTTCAATTGCAACTTGGACTTTAAACATATGTATGTCCTATAAAACGAAGTGCTGTCAGTTTTTCCGAAAGCCAGCTCAAAGTGATTGAGAACAATGGCTTGCATATTCAGAATCTATAGATAAAACCCCTTCAGAAAAGAAAAAGATAAGACTACCTCGAGTGGCAAAATCGTTCTTAAACAGTATAATACCATACCAGCCATAGTACTTAAAAAAAAACCATCATGCCCTGATTTCTCATTTTCAATGGGTTCAGGGTATAAAAAACTAAAACTTTAAAAGACAGATAAGAACTATAAGAATTGAAACCAAGTTTTCGCTTGTAGCTAGCTGTATCTTCAAATAATAATTACTTTTCTAATATTAAGTAAGTATTACTATTTAATTTTTACTAAGTACTAAGTATTACTTTTTAATTATTACTAATTTAAGCAATATTGATTGTTTTTTAAATATTTTTTTTCTCCTTATTTACTTATGTGTTTATAGAATTGCTTGTATTATTACGTATTCAGTAGGATTCGAACCCTATATATGATAACTTGTGTGCCAAAACCTATCCCACTAGTCTGTTCTTGAATGAAAACTATGTTTTAATTTTTATATTTTATTATTAGTTTAGTTTATAGCTCGCTTAGTAGTAAAAATTAAGCTGCAGGCTTTCAAGCCTGATTTATTGCACGACTTTCAAATAGTTTTATTTCTTCTTTATTAATTTTTGTTCATTTTTTGCAGGGTCGCGATGCCACGCCCTATTTGGAACGTAATCGTGTGGGCCGCGATGCAATTGACTCTGCCGCCGCACTCACCGATATGGGCAAGTATCTGTTCAGGGAGCGACGTCTGCCCGTCTACGACATCGCCGTGGCCATCACCAAGTGAGTAGGGGCCTCTGCCCCGACCGCCTTTTATGGTGTCTTCTTGTGTTCTTGCAGATTCAGAAGCAGCAGCAATGTTTTGTTAGCAGCCACAACTTCAGGGCGCCAACGCCCCTGCCCCCTGCTCCCTCTCCTTTAACGCTCTCTCTCTCTTAATTAGTCTCTTCTCTACTCTAATTATCGTATATATACAAATATATATAATGTCTACTTATGCGCAGGTATGATATGTGTCGCAGGCGTAAAGGCGGCCGTTGCACCAAAGGCACAGCGGGTAAAAGAATATATACCAAAATCTAAATAACAGATATTTAAATACCAAAGACCACACACACACTCACACACACGCACACACACACTGAGACGTACAGTCGAACAAAATGTCATGTGGTTTTTAACATCTCAAAGCTGTTAGTTACAATAGTTGCTAGTTTGTTGCTACATTCTCGTAATTTGCACTAGAAAAAACACTTAACAAAGTTGCCTAAAAATGCGTGTGGGTCTCAAGAAACACACATTTACATACACACACACACACACATGTTACACACTGAAACACATACAACAACTCAGGCATTGGAGTAAATGATACGAATTTTAGTTAAATTCGAGGCGTTATTCATCTAATTTGAGGAGCGGGTCGGTCATATACCATAACCGGTTACAAGTCCATAGTACGCCTTAATGGTTGCTGCATTTGGGTAGCTAAATTTATATGCATAAGTTAATTTTATTTATTTTCTATTTGTATTTTGACATTGGAAGTTATCTAGTTATATAAAATATACAAATTGTTTGGTAAAGATATATTGCCCTAATTTTAAGGCCTAATTTTGAAGTTTAAGTTTAACAGTGCAGTATAACTGTGGAGTATAACAGTAGCATTTGCTCAAATAATATTACTAGTAATTTTTCTAATTTTAAGTCCTAATTTTGAATGATAACTATTCCAACTGTAACTGTTCACGTATAACAGTAGTATTTGCTTTAATATTTTCAAATATTTTTCTAATTTTAAGGCTTCATTTTGAAGGGTAACTATTGCGTTTGTAACAGCTGAAGTATAACAGTGCGGTATAACAGCGAAGTATAACAGTTTCATTTACCTTTATTTTTTCTAATATTGCCCAAATTTAAAGGCTTTACATTGAAGAGTAAATATTGCAGCTATCACTGTTCATGTATGACAGTTCAGTATAAGAATAATGTATAACAATAGCAGTTACCTTATATACTTTTAGATACTGTCATAAGTCTTAATTTTGAAGAGCAACTATAGCAATTATCACTGCTCAAGTATAACAGTGTAGTATAACAGTAGTATTTGCCTTAATTATTTAAGTTATTGTCCTAAATCTTATAGCTAACTTCTGCAACTGTAACTGTTGAAGTATAACAGTTGAGTATAACAGAAGTATTTGATTCATTCTAGTGTGAGTGTGGAAAATCGCAGCAAATCTTTTTAGACTCTGTTCCCAAAGGGAAAAAGAGTCTATTGGATTTGTGCAATGTCCGTCTTGCTGTCTGTCCGTCTGTCCGTCTGTCCGTCTGTCCGTCTGTCTGTATGAACGCGCAGCATTTGGACACTATAGAAGCTAGAGACTTGTAATTTGGAATATATACTCGTGTGTACCCGCGTCAGATCAAGTTTGAGTATTTTTCCGATACGCCCACAGGGGGCGTGGCAAATCGGGAAATGCTATATCTATTAAGACTAAAACGCTGTTATTTTAGTCAATATTGAAGTCTAAGAAATGGGATTTAGAATATATATTCGTGTACACCACGCGGACGTTTTAAGATATAGATTATATATCTACGCCCATTGTGGGCGTGGCAAATCGGATAAAACTATATCTTCTACAGTTTTGAAGCTAGAGCATCCAAATTTGGCATGTGGGTTACTGTTGACCTTCCCTTAAGTTAGATCAAAAAGTTATATACCCACGCCCCCTGGGGGCGTACCAAATCGGGAATATATATATAGCGATTTGTATAAATCTTATAATATTTTAAGCGTATTAAGAGCTAGAGACTTGAAATTTGGAATACATGTGCAAGTAGATCACTCGGAATCAAAAATATATATTATAGATATTTACGCCCATTAAGGGCGTGGCAAATCGGATAAAACTGTATCTCCTACAGTTTTGGAGCTAGAGCGTCCAAATTTTGCATGTGGGATACTGTTGACCTCCTCTTAAGATAAGTCAAAAGTTATGTATCCACGTCTTCTGGGGGCGTGGCAAATCGGGAATTACTATATCTTTTACTAAAACCGTGATAATTTCGGCAATATTTCCGTCAAAGAGTTGGGACTTGGAATATATATACTAGTATCCTACCTCTACCCAAAAATATATGTTATACATAGCTACGCCCATTTGGGGCTTGGCAAATAGGGTAAAACTGTATCTCCTACAGTCTTAGACGTAGAGCATAAAAATTTTACATGTGGGTTACTGTTCATGAAATTTAAATTTACGAAAAAAAAAAATAATTTATTGAGCCTACACACCTTTAACAGGAACAGAGTCTGACGCAGTCGGTGGCGCCCGACTGCAACGTTCTTACTTGTTTTTTTTTTGTGGTTAAGTATTTTTTTTAAAGTTTATTAATATATATATTTAAAAACCTTTTCGCTCTTAATATTTTCTCAATTTCCATCGGTATATTCTGAAAGATATTTTGTATATATAGTATGTACATATATACAAAGTATATCGTTTTCTTTGACCCAATCAAATACCAAAATGGCTCTCAAATCTTATGCTGTGCTGCTCTAACTGTAGTGGCTCCTCTGTTTGCCCATGTGGGGCTCGCCCCTAGAAAGAACCAACAATTGAATCTTTGTGTACATATAGAGGTCTACATATGTATCTAAATAAGAAACGTATCTATACTCAAATCTACGCATTTTGAACCATTTTCGCCCGCAGACTTGATATGTGCCGTCGCACCTCCGCATTTGGTGAATGTAATCGCGGTACCGCAGGTAAAAACAACAACAACAACAGCAACTATCACAATTTGCTCGCTGACAATGTACAGATAAATGCGAAATATCAAAAAATAAATAAAATAGCATTAACATTAAAGGCGGCAACCGCCGAACCGAACCTAAAGCGTCGCTCCATCATCTAAAATCAAGCCAAATTTAATTGAATTTCATGCACGTCTCTTTGTCTCTCTGTTTACTTGTTTGTTTCTTCTCTTCACCTCTCTTGCCTGTATTCTGTATTCTCAACTCTATTCACATTTTGTGTGAACTTTATGTTTTGTGTTTCGCACGTGTTTTCTGTACAGCAACAAGAACCTTAAACAACTCCAAAACAGGAGTTAAGTTCAAACAATGCTCCTCAAACTGTACAGTTGTATTATTTTTCTATATGTATGTATACATGTATGTATGTATTTGCTTGAATCGAAATCTTCACTCTTTGATATTTACTCTCTGTATTCGTATGCTTAGGACATGATTCTTTTGTGATATATTTCTGAAAGCAAATATGTTTTAAGCTTTATTTTTCAGGAATTTATAAAAAAATAAAAAAGAAATACCTAAGGCCTGTGTATGTATAAAGTTTATGGAAAACCTTTTATGCAGGCTGCTTTATGATCTTTTAGATATTATTTAAAATATTTTACTTTAATATATATTATATTATCACTTAAGCTATTTGAGTTTTGGGAACTAAGATTAACCTGGTTTTTGCTCTCAATTGTGACTAAGTTTTATGTACTTAAACTAAAACTCCCTTTAATGGTGTCTGGCTTCGACATATCTCATCAACCTATGATAGGCAATACAATATGGCACACGCTTCTACTACACAGATATATGTACATATATATATATATATTGCAAAGTCAGTTATTATATGTGAAAAGATAAACGCCGTTTAGGCAATATCGAAATTTTGAAAGTAAAAACAAATTGCAAAAGCAAAATTTAAAGGCGGCTTTTATTTTCTTGTATTTAATAACTGCGACAACAAGTGGCAACTGCTGCTGGTTGCCACAAAAAAAAAAAACACAAAAATTGTTAAAAATTGTCAACTTCCCGTTGGCAGTCGAAGCTAATTGCCTAATTCTCTGTTTTCTGCCCCGCCACAGGCTTTGCCTATGTCGGCGGCGCCTGCGTGGTTAACAAGCGGCTGGAGAAGGTGAACAGCGTCGCCATCATCGAAGACACCGGCGGCTTCAGCGGCATCATCGTGGCTGCCCACGAAGTGGGACATCTGTAAGTACACCAGGCTCCCAGCTCAGGGCCAGGCCTATGACACACACACACACACACACACACACACACACCCGCTTTTCATTGCCAGCTGCCAAACGGAACTGCTCGCGGTTTTTGCATATACTCCACTTCCACCACCAGTCCATAAGACATACTATATGTATATGAAAGAAAGAAAAAACCAACTCCGCCACATTTCCGGCGCATGACCGCAACTGGAGTTAAAAACGTGTTTGCATTTCCGTTTGACATCATTCGGCTGCCAATTAATTAATTTACATGTTGCCCATTTTCCCGCAACTCAATCAAGTCGCCAAATACTACAACTACATCAAATTCAACTACAACTACTTCAATTACTACTACAACTACTGCAATTACTACAACTGCTTTTTTTACTCCTACTACTATAAGCACCAATACTACTATAAATAATTACTATTACTACTACTACTACAAATATACAGTTACTACTATTCCCATAATAGTATAAATATACTACGTATATCTTTCTAAAACTACTACTTATAATCTACTTATATTCTACTACTAGTACTTACATTCTACTACTACTATTTAAGCACTGCTATGAATTTTTTACTACATTGTACTACTACGATTAATTTTGTACTGCTAGTACTTAAATTCTACTACTAATATTAATATTCTACCAGTATTACTTACATTCTACTACTAATTTGAATAGTTTACTACTTGTATTTACATTCTACTACAACTATTAATATTCTACTACTACTACTTACATTTTACTACTCATTTTTAACTACTACTATTAATATTCTACTACTAGTACTAACATTCTACTACTACTATTTTACTACTATTAATACTTACATTCTGCAACCACTATTTTACTACTACTACTAATATTCTACTACTACTACTACTAGTAGTTACATTCTACTACTACTATTTTACTACCTCTATTATTATTATACTACTAGTACTAACATTCTACTACTACTATTTTACTACTACTAATACTTATATTCTGCAACAACTATTTTACTACTAGTAGGACTTACATTCTACTACTACTACTACTATTTTACCACTGCTATTTTACTGCTTCTATTTTACTAGTACTACTAGTATTCTACTACTACAACCAGTATTCTAGTAACTAGTATTCTACTGCACAACTACTACTACTACTAATAGAAATTCTACTACTACTACTGACATTACCTACTTCAAATACTACCTCAAATACTACAACTACCCTCATTTACAGATTGGGCGCCGTGCACGATGGCTCGCCACCGCCCAGCTATCTGGGTGGACCAGGCGCTCAGCGTTGCCGCTGGGAGGATGGCTACATAATGTCCGACTTGCGTCACACAGAGCGCGGTTTCCGCTGGTCCGCCTGCACCGTGCAGAGCTTCCATCACTTCCTCAAGTAAATATTAACCATACACTCAAATATCCATAAACCAGATCTCTATAACAATTGACCAATCAACAGTGGGGACACCGCCACCTGCCTGCACAATGCACCGCATGAGGATAGCGCCCTGGGTAGATCGCTGCCAGGTACACTGCTCTCACTGGACGCGCAATGCCGGCGAGATCGCGGCACCTATGCCTGCTTCAAGGACGAGCGCGTCTGTGCGCAGCTCTTCTGCTTCGATGCACAGACGGGCTACTGTGTGGCCTACCGGCCAGCAGCGGAGGGTTCGGCGTGTGGTAATGGCTACGTAAGTGTGGGCAATGACGAGGTCTTGATTGATACAGCTAACTATCTCAATCCCAATCGATTCTCAATCACTTTTCAGCACTGCCTGGATGGTCGCTGCTCTCCACTGCCCTCCAACATAATACCTGACTATGGAAACAATTACCGTTTAGTATACAAGTAAGTGCCATTTGCAACTCTTATTGAACGTATCTCGTAGTTGGTTGTATAACTTTAGAGTTTGATTCGATTTGAAATAAGACTATAAACTATGTATTTTGCGTACAAAGAAAACACACACAAGAATCATAATTTAATATGCAAACCTTTTACACCTTTACAAATATCAACACCAACAACAACAACAACCACACAACTACAACACAATCTATAAAAAAAAACAAAAAAACAAATCACAAATGCCAAAAAAAAACACCCACCTTAGTAAAATCAGCCAGACAAACGATGCGAACAGCCAATCAACCGAAGACGTTGAAAAGAAACACACACGGGGGGGGGGGGGGGGGGGGGGGGGGAGAGAGAGAGAGAGAGAGAGAGAGAGAGCGCGGGGCGGGGGGGGGGGGGGGGGGGGGGGGGGGGGGGGGGGGGGGGGGGGGGGGGGCCCGGGGGGGGGGGGGGGGGGGGGGGGGGGGGGGGGGGGGGGGGGGGGGGGGGGGGGGGGGGAGCTCTGTGTGATGTGTTCTCACCTTTGCATTCAGATGGCTCAGATGTGACCATTATAAGGCCGGCAGAATGGCCGTGGCCAGCGCCAAATTCATTGAGTTCTTGAATCCCCACCCAAATCTCATCTTATCTAACCCTAACCCCTCCTCAGATGGTTCCCAGTGTTCCCAGGCTTCCTGGTCGCCCGCACAAGCAGCAGCCCTCTGGCGGCCGGCCCCGCCCTGCTGTGTCTCTCTCTCTCGCGCTTCTGAAGCTGCTTCTTCTGAGCCCCTTCCTGACTTTTGGAGTCTCCTCGTTCCCCCTCCGTTTCCCCCCCCCATTAGATGCCTCACCCCCCTAGCGACCCCCAGCCCCAGCCCCTGGCGGCCGACCGTCGTCGTTCCCCTCAGTGTGGACGCCCCTCTTCCCCACGTTTCCAAAATGGGATGTGATCTCTGGTCCCCCCCCCCCTGTTGTGTGTGTGTGTGTGTGTGTGACTTAAAGGTGGTGTGCCGGCGCTGGGGGGAGAGAGAGACTCTTCGGCCGCGTGTGTTCCCGACCGAATGGCGGGGGCTCGTCGCGTAGATCGTGACCGACTCGGAAAAAAAAAAGCGTGCTTCCCTCTCGCGCGCCGCCCCGGCCCCGCCAGCCCCACCTAGCCGCCCGGCTGGTCGGCGGCCCCCCCCCCGCCGCGCCCAACCGCTCGTCGCCGCCCCGCGGCCCCCGGCCCGCCCCCCCCCCCCCCCCCCCCCCCCCCCCCCCCCCCCCCCCCCCCCCCCCCCCCCCCCCCCCCCCCCCCCCCCCTGGGGGGGGGGGGGGGGGGGGGGGGGGGGGGGGGGGGGGGGGGGGGGGGGGGGGGGGGGGGGGGGGGGGGGGGGGGTGACTCGGCGGTTTTTTTGTTGCTGCTGAAATATCAACAACAGCAACAAAAACAACAACAACAACAACAACAGCAACAACAAAACTTTGACGGCAGCCCATTTCTAAAACGTACGCTAAATCGCAGTAGTAACTTAACAAACAAAAATAGTAGTAATAAAGTTAGTAGCAATAGTCATAGCTATAGTCAGCAACAGCTGCAACAACAACAACAACAATTGACATCGCCCTCATATGTGACAAATTACATTGGCGACAATACCAACAATTTGCCAACGGTGTTGGACAATGTACCAAGCACAACAACAACAACATCAACAACAACAACAACAGCCATACAACAACAACAACAACAGTCAACAAATGGCAACACAATGGCCAAAAAACCCAAAATTAAAACACAAAAGCTCATACGCCGCACACGAGTCATGTGAAAGAGTGAAATGCAAGAGCGTCGGCAACACTGCTACTTCTACTACTATTTTTACTACTACTAAATACGTAAACACATTGTTGAGGGGCTTCAACAACAAAAACTTACCAACAAGAACACTGCCAACGGTACCAGTCGTAACTGTAACTCTCTTACACACACACACACACACACACACAAATATACACACAGAGAACAGATTTACAGTTACACGCACACACGCAAACCGATCTATATAAATGTCCTCACACCGTTCCCCGATATCGATTCGTTTGTCTTGCTACTTCGTGCGGTAAGAACACAAAAGCCAACCAAAAAAGTTAATTCGTAGTCTAAAGCTTCGCCTTGGCAATATAAAATCGGGAACTTGTTCTTAAAATTTTAGTGGTATTGCTGCCTGCTACAATTATACATACATACATATATATATAAATATATTATAGATATAATCGGTAATTGAGGCTTAGAGTTACCAATTCGCATTCGTAATTGGCCATATTTAGTTGTTAAGCATTTGGCGCATGACTCCATTTTTAACTTTTTACCACATTAAACCAAAAAAAAGTAGTATATGGGCTATATAGTAGTAGCCCAGTAGCGTATAGTAGTAGCATGAACAATTAAAGTAAACTATTTTTGCATTTAAAAATATTTTATAAACCCATAAATTAGCTTTAATGCAGTCAAGAGTGATAACTAGCATCGATATATAGATATCTGACAATTTCATGGATTTCTCATTCGGCTTGATCAGATATGCCAGATATCTTTCATTAAATCAAAAAATCAATTCATCGCTGATCAAAAATCATTTTAATGCTCTTTTGCGCTCTGCCTCTGTCTCGCTCTCTCGCTCTCGCTCGCTCTCTCTCCAATCTACATTCAACACATATGCAAAAAAATAAACCAATACTGATACAAATTGGTAAAACACACATACACACACATAGATATATTTTCACACCTACACACACACACATACATATATACATAGAAAAAAACGACAATTGTAGAAATTAAGTTACCAACTATTTGCCGCAAATCTCTTTAATTTTGGAACATATTCGAATGGCATGGCGTAAAATGAAACTAAACAATAAACAAATCGCATATTGCATACTAAATTAGCAACAATATAAAAGCAAAGCAAGCTGCAGTAATTGGAACGCATGGAATGTGGAACAATAAAAGTAAACAGTAAATCGATTTAATTGCAAATGGTGGCACATGGTACACAAAAAACAAAATGGCGTCTGGCGGCAACAAGTTTTCAGACCATTTCTCAAACAACAACTGCAAACATTGCTCATATTTTGCACGCCTAACATTTATTACACTATTTCTATATTTCTATATTCTGTTTTCTGATTTATTTTGTTTTTGTCTTTTTGTGTTTCATTTTCTTGCGGCGTTTTTAGTGGTTAACTGGAAGCTGTTTCCGTTTTAGAGCACTGCCAGCCGGATAACGGATGAAACGTTTGGAATTGGCACAAAATGTCGTGGTTTGGTCATTGCCATTGAAATTTGAAACAAAATACTTATGTGTATTTGCAGTTGGAGCAAAATTGTGTTTTTAGATAGAATTTTTTATTATTATTATTTTTATTTTTATTTTTTATAATATAATTATAATTACTATTGATTTGTTTTTAGTTTTAAAAGCGACTAATTTAAAAAAAATATTAATTCTTGTTGAAAAATCGCACCCAATCAAGTGAAAATTCTTTTGTATACAAATATATATATGTATATACATATTCTTAAAAAATATCAGTATAATATTTTGTATATAAAATATGTTTCTGCAAAAAGCTCATACAATACATGCATTCATATTGGTATTCAAATTTTGATAACTTATTGCTAAAGATTTCCAATTTTCCATTGTGATAAAAGATAATTTGTACACTTAACTAACAATATTTATCTTTTTTTTGTTTTAGAAAATTGCTTAAAAATGTTTTACAAAAAAAAAACGATTTCTTTATTTACCTAGCCGCACTTTGCCTACTAGAAAACTTACAATTCCAATTATTGTTGTATTAAAGTGTCGAGAAATTTTTGCATTGTTAATGCGATCGAAAGTTTGAAAAATTGCATTATCTTTTAAGAAGTAAATAGCTTAATAATAATACGTGAATAAGTTTTAGCTGTAAGCAACTGGAAATCATATCAAGTGAAACTGTACATTTATCACACACACTCACACACAGACACACACACACATGCACACAAACAAAAATGTAATTTAAGAAATATACATATAATAAAATAAATACATACATATATAGTTTAAAAGGATTTTTATTTATTTTTCTTTTCAATGTTTCAATGTTTTTTGATGCTAAATAATATTTTAATCATATATTAGATGATACTATACTTAAATTTTAAAATTTTTTAAATTTGTAACGTTTTTGTTAAGTTTTAGGTCTCTAGATGTAAAATTGTAGAAGCTACACTTTTTACCGATTTCCCATGCCCCCAATAGGGGTATATATATAATCTTTGCTTAATATATAGAGGAGAACAGTATTCTCTATATCAAATAACATTTTCCACCCTGCTGCTTAGTTCTACTCGCCTGGTACTTCAGAAAAAAATTTGGTGTCCAGCTCAATTTATTTTTTCACGAACCTTTTTGAGTATTTTCATTTTTTGTTGCATACTTTTGAGCGGAGCAATTAAAGCACTGCAAGCAGACAGAAATACTATGTAGAAAAATAGTTTTAACTCGGTTACATCCTTGCATAGGTCGAAAGGACACAGTGCGTTTGATTCGTGAGGACCAGCCCTTTCGATGCTCATCTAAATATTAAGGGGTCATCTAAGGATCCAGGACTTGTGATATTTCAGCTCATGGAAATTGCCTTAAATACACTTAATCCCTAATACCTCCAAAACCATAAGGACTATTCAGATGTCCTTCTGTGCCGTTATAGTCCTTCAGGCCCTAATTAGTTTAATACATTAGCTGTCAGGATACGTAAGGATAAATCCGAGTTATAAGCTACTTAAATGAAGTAAATTATTTAAATATATAAAGTATTTGAGTTTAAGTACAAATCAAATAAGGTTTATTAAATATTACAGTACAAATAGTTGATACGCACGAATGTTCTGATTACAGGCTGTCTCATAGTTGACAAACGAATCTTTAACTTTTTTACTTCTATTCTATATAAGTCCATACACCATTCACATTTTGTTGAAGTCCCAGGGAAAAAACGATTAAAATAAATTTGTATAAAATCTCGCGGCAAGCTTAACAGCAATCCAGACTTGGTTTTGTTGTTGTTGTTGTTGTTTAGGCACCCTTTGTGGGTATTGGCAAGTAACGATTATATGTGAACAAGTTTTTGACCAAAGCTGAAATGGAAAGCACACACACAATTCCAGCAGGCATCAGCTTTCCAGACCGATTCCAGCGAGCACCCATTAGACCAGCCAAAAAGAGCGAAGTACCCAATTGGAGCAGCGGCCGTGGTGGATCCTGGGAGTTCAGATGTGCGCCATAGCCAAGCAACGCTCCAAATGCAACGCCTGCCCCAAGCGACGGTATGGAACCTGTTACAAAATGATTTAATTACACATTTATTAACAACTGGAAAAGTTAAAGACAAAAAAACAACTAACCAGCTTTCGCATAGCCCATTATTCCGCCAGCGGCAACTGTGGCAGCGTATACATAACCAAACCAGTCTACAGGCATTTTGTTTTTCTTATGTTTAACGCTTCTGTTTTGAGAATAGATTTTTATGTAATTAGAAGTTTGCCACTTTTTTATTTTCGACTTACTTTTAGAAATTGCTAAGTAATTTGTCCTGAGCTCAGCTGTTGTATTTTTAATGCAGAAAAACAATGGGAACGCATATTGTGGGAACCAGTTTCAGTTCTATTAGTAACTCACTAAATTAAGCACACAGTTCCAGTTCATTCATCATAAACGGAGTTCGTATACGTTCTATAAATAAACAAAATATTTTGCGGTTTTTGTTACAAAATAAATAGGTATTTTTGTATATTATAAATACTATCAATATTATCTACAAAATAAGTTTGTTGGCTAAAGCATTTTTGAATAAATTCTATTTGTAGCCGGTAACATTTTATCGATAGTTTTTAAGTCTAATACATTTATTATAATATATTTAAGACAATGAAAAATGCAAAATAGTAATCGCAGAAATGCATTAGTACTATTATATTTACTATTAAGTACATAAAGTCTTCCAAAATAGTTAAATGTTGTAGTCTTTTGTTATCTTCCCTCTTAAAACAGCGATGTAGTAAATAGTTATCGATGTTTTTACAGCCACATTGTCATACAGTGTTGGAAAACATATCATTAAGTGTTAGAAACTAAGCATCCCTATGTACGCATTTTGGGGCGCATAA
This sequence comes from Drosophila gaucha, assembly GCA_035045545.1. Lineage (NCBI taxonomy): Eukaryota > Metazoa > Arthropoda > Insecta > Diptera > Drosophilidae > Drosophila > Drosophila gaucha. The sequence goes on from JAWNOY010000375.1 coordinate 6,765,227, forward strand.
TTTTCACCGAAAAAAACTAAGAAAACTGAAGCGGTAGCGATAACTGATATAATAAAATATTAGTTAGTGGTTTGCCATTGTGTTTTATAAGAAAAATTCACAGTGACGTTTACTCTTCATAATAATCTACGTAAAAACACGCCATTCCGGCTTCCACTGCATTTGGTTATTGAATTTTCCAGTTGCACGTCGTCAACTTGCGTCGGTGTTTTTTGCAAAAAGTGCGGGGCGTGGGCTTCTCATTAATAAAACAAAAAGGCAAACACAAACAGCTGAAAATAAGTTTGACTGAAAATATTTGCAAAATGAGTGACTTCCAGACGCAGCAGGCGAGTTTAAGTCAATCGCAGGCTTTGGCAGCTGCCATACAACGTGCCAAGCAGGTAAGAAGAAGCAAAGTAAAGCATTGTAAAGGAGCAATCTTTACGATCTAGACAGACGCAAAAAAGGCTCAATTTACAGCAAACGTAACTGCTCAATCTATTGGTGTATTTAAACAGATTGCTGCAAAGATACAACCAACTCAGCAGCAGTCACAAGGAAGCAGTGGAGGCGACTCTGGTGGTCCAACCGCTGGCGGGGGAGGTAGCAACAATTTTAAGCGGCATAACGACGACGGCGATAGCGGTCCAGACTGTAAGCGTTCCTTTGGCAGTCCTGACTACGGTCAAAATAACTCAAACATGAGCAGTGGCAGCGGCGGCGGGGGTGGAGGTGCCAACATGACTCAAGCCATTGCGCAAGCAGCTGCGGTGGCAGCACGTTTGGCTGCCTGGCCGGCGTCCACCTGCGAGGAGCAAGTGCGCATACCCGAGAGCATTGTAAACGCATTCGTGGGACGAAGCGGCAGCGACACGCTCAGTCACCTGGAAGCAGAGTCGGGTGCAAAACTGGAACTAATGCAGGATCAAGAGCGAGTGATAACACTGCGCGGCACCCGGGAGAGCTGTACGAAAGGACGCGAAATGCTGCAGCAGATGGCCAGTCGGAACGGTGCGGGCAATGGCAGCTGTGAAGTGCTGCTGACCATTAATATGCCACCGCCGGGTCCCGGCGGTTATCCGCCATACCAGGAGATCATGATTCCTGGCGCAAAGGTTGGCCTAGTTATTGGCAAGGGCGGTGATACCATCAAACAGCTGCAAGAAAAGACCGGAGCACGCATGATTATCATTCAGGACGGTCCCAATCAGGAAGTTATCAAGCCACTGCGCATTTCCGGTGTGCCCCAAAAGGTTGAGCATGCGAAGCAAATGGTCTTAGATCTCATCGCTCAGAAGGATGCGCTGGCCATGCAGCAGCAGAGCGGACGCAGTGGCGGCAGCTCAGGCGGCGGTGGATCTGAGCAAGGCTTCAATAACTTTAACAATGGCAGCGGCGGAGAAAGCGTTGAGGTCTTTGTGCCCAAAATTGCTGTGGGCGTGGTTATTGGCAAGGGCGGCGATATGATTCGAAAAATCCAGACTGAATGTGGATGCAAGCTACAATTCATTCAGGGCAAGAACGATGAGATGGGCGATCGACGATGCGTTATCCAAGGCACGCGCCAACAGGTGGAGGATGCGAAGCGCACCATTGACGGACTTATCGAGAATGTGATGGTAAGAAACGCTTTTCGAGAAAGGAGACAAAACAGATTACCATTCCATCAAGCTGGCTGTTTTGTAGAAACTTGACTTTTGGAATTATAGTATGTCATGGTGTTAAACTAGTTTATAAACTCATATCAAATAGGTCAGGATTTAGAGTTGAACACATTCCGAAACTTTTGGAATGGCTTTATTAGTTTGTCGCGTTCGTATAGTATATTCTTGTTATAATAGGTACATGTTTGATCCACAGCAACGCAACGGCATGAACCGCAATGGCAATGGAGGCGGCGGCGGCGGCGGTGGAAGTCAAGGGGGCGGTGATTCAAACAACTCCAACTATGGCTACGGGTACGGCGTTAATCATGCTCAGGGTGGTCGGGAAGAGATTACGTTCCTGGTGCCTGCCTCGAAATGCGGGGTAAGTAAATATTTAATTTGCATCCAGCGAACGTTCTTTAATGCTCTTTATCTTTCTTCTGTTATCATCTGTTAGATTGTTATTGGTCGTGGTGGCGAGACGATTAAGCTCATCAATCAGCAGTCGGGTGCCCATACAGAAATGGATCGGAATGCCAGCAATCCGCCCAATGAGAAGCTCTTCAAGTCTAAGGGAACCACAGATCAAGTGGAGGCAGCACGTCAAATGATATCTGAAAAGATCAACATGGAGTTGACGGTGATTTCGAGAAAACCCATTAGCGGCGGAGGCGGTGGATCTGGGGGAGGTGGCGGCGGTGGCGGTGCCAACAATGCCCATCATAACCAACAGCCCGGTGGCTACGGTGGCAGCCAAATGCAGGGTGGCGATCCCAACGCCGCTGCTGCAGCCGCCTACCAGCAACAACAGCAGCAGCCCTGGGGCGCCTATGGACAACAGGGCAGCTGGGATCCAGCCGCTGCTCAACAGCAGCAACAGATGGCCATGGCAGCGGGTCAGGGCCAAGCAAGTGCAGCCACCGGAGCGGGTGGACAAGATTACTCAGCACAATGGATCGAGTACTACAAGTAAGTTCTTAGGATTTTCAAAGTCTTGAGACTTATCTCATGTTTAAAATCATAGGCAAATTGGTTGTCATCGGGAGGCAGATATGATTGAACAGCAGATGAAGGCTAAGCTGGCGGCTAATCCTGCGGGCCCACAACAGCCTCCGCAGCAACAACCTCAGCAGCAGCAACAAGCTGGCAGCAGCAGTGCCGACTACAGTGCACAGTGGGCAGAATATTATCGCAGTGTGGGCAAAATCGACGAAGCAGAAGCCATTGAAAAGACGCTCAAGAATAAGGTAGGAAAATATGGTTTATTCAAACTGAATTTTGACATTGATCGTGTATTGAATTTAAATTAAATAACTCAATTGATGATTGACTCTATAGCCGAACGGAGCTGGCGCTGGCGGCAATAGTAGTGCGCCCAACCCGAATCAAGGCGTCCCCAATCCCAACCAACAGCAGCCAAATGCAGCAGCTGCGGCAGCTGCAGCAGCAGCCGCCGCTGCAGCGGCCGGCGGCTATGCCCAAGGTATGACTCCTAGCCAATATGCACAATATTCACAGTATTATGCTGCAGCGGCTGCTGCGAGTCATCCGCAAGGCGCACCACAGCCCCAAGGCGGCGGAGCTGGCGGTGCAGGTGGACAGGGCGGTGGTCCACCAGGCGGATATCCGGGTGCCTATCCGGGTGGAGCCTACGGCGGCTATCCCAGCGGGCCCACTGGCGGACCGGGACAGCAGCAGCAGCAGCAGCAGAAAGCCCACAAGAGCGATAAACATTGAGGGATCCGATGACAATGAAGGTGCCTTGAAATGGTGAGTACACCACTCGAATAGAATGTCGAGAGATTTTGAATATGCAGATGAGCTGCGTATTGAATTGAGCTTCCTTGATTATTTTTGCTTTCCGCTTTGCTTTCTTTCTCTTGCCTCTCTCTTGTTTATATTTTGTATAAATACTTTTGTGAACTTTTTTGTATAATTACGATATATATACTTACTTATGTATTTAACTACCTGCAGAACTATGTATGAAAACCTAACATAATCTTGTTTACCGTGCGTAAAACTCTTTGCAGTGAATCATTTGAATTGTTCTACTATCCTATGTCTTTTATCCCCAAATAAATTAGCAAAAAAATATAATTGAAGCGCAACCAGCTGATCGAGATGAAAAATAACAACAACCGCCAACAGTCAAGACAACCATCAATCAATCAAATCAAACAGTCAATCAATCAATCAATTTGCACACTTACAGCTTAAAGCGTTGCGCTTTGCATAATTGTAAATTTATTATATATATTAATTATATGCCAATTACATTGGTTTTTTTTTACTTATAATTTTACACTAGATTTTAAGAGACTTTGCCTGAAATATTAATATTCTATGACAACAACAACAACATACAAAAAAGAAACAAAACAAAAATAAGAGAAAACTAAAACGAAATGCGATTGCTGTCCAGGTTGAGATACACAAATTCTGGGACAATATACAAATTGCTATTTATATATACATATATACCTATGTATATGCAGATTATTTCACATGCATACAATTTCTTTCGTCGTCAATTTAGGCAACTCGAGAGCACGTCCCGACAGCTGCCAACTAGCAAATAACAAGCAAATGCACACGTAGAACAATTTCCACGTTGGAGTGTATTGATTGAAAGACAACAAAAATATAATAATATTCATATATATACAACAGAAGAAAAAAAAAGATAGAAATATGAACTACCTTTTGATACCACAAAACGTTTCTCTCATACATTTTAACATAGCTTAGTTTTAATATATCCATATAACATAATAACTTTATATCTATATCAAATTAAATACTACTACGATCAACGTCTCCACTGATCTGGTAAGAATTTTAACCTGTCAAATTACCAATGGTCTTATATAACTTGAACATAGAACAAAATATGCCCTAGAAAATATGTTTCTTTCTGTTTTCGTGTTTTGGATGAAACTGGTTTGTTGATCTGACACTTCTTTTCTCGATCATATAATGTTTAGACCTAACACTGTTTTTTTTTCAGTTGAGGACATAATTTTGTATGATTCTTTGCATAGTCTTAAGAGATAATTTTGATTTCAGTTCGATTGAGAAATATTTTGGGCAGCACCCAACGCAGATTCCATGCTCTCTAAGGCTTGTCCGGTCTGAATACTTGGATATACATACATCTTCTATTTTTTTTTCCTCTCCTTTTGGTAAGATCTTAAATGATAAGTTTTGGTATACAGTTACATTGATGATAAACTAGTTAAATTTTCTTTACACATATACATACATACAAATATACTCTATATATATTATGCACATGCAACATATGTATGTCATTTCAGAGGACGTTCATGTAAATGCAGACATCTTCAAACCAGTTCATAGCAGTAAACCCTAATATATAAACCAATACAAATAAATATTTAATGATAATAATAATTGAACTAAAAAGCGTGAAAAAATGTTGGTAAGATCTTTTGTTGTTATTTGTGTATGTCTTACAAATCTTACAATTAAAACCATAAACATTTTAATGCGTAAACCATATAAAATAACGTAGGTCTGCAATTATGAAACAATTATATATATTTACATATATATACATATATATATGCAATAAATAGCCTAAGTTTTATGTCTCTTAAAAATGGAAAAGAAAAAAAAAACAATTTAATAATGTTGCAACAGCTGATGAAATGATATGCACCCCCTTTCTAATTGAATATTTGTATAAGAAAGTGGGCGTGTTGTAAGATTTACTAATCATTTTCGCAGCAGCCTTCGATACATTTGAATAAACACATAATATGACTATAATATATATATATATTTATATCTATACAAACCACTGATATACCGTTATGCGACGCACAGCAATGTGCGTTGCATGCGAAAATTATGCGTTTCTATTTATTATATTTGATTTTTGTTTTTGTCTCTGTTTCTGTTTCTGAATATATATATCTTCTTTTTATTTTGTTTTTCAACGTCTTATGCCATATATGAAAATCGTTTTTGAGCGTATTTTCAGAGGCGCTGAGTTGGATGGGATCCGGGATAGGGCCGGGCTTTTGCTTTTGTTCTCAGAGTCGCTGTCGTTGATCGTTGGGTATGTAGCAGGTCTATCAATATCTTGTCTATACATATATGTATTTAAAATGCCATATCTTATGCACTTGTACTCGTAATATTTTGCTGATATTCTATATACATACAATATATTTATATATATATATATATTCTGTACATACATATATATAACATCCATACATATGTGACATACATATATTTCTCTATATATTTCAATAGCCGACCACAACGATTTTCCACGATGTTCAACTTCGCAAATAGCGTCACGTATGATCCAATGAAACTAATCTGAAATATATTGATTATATATCGCTATTTATAATATATGAAACTCAAATCTCAACGATTAATAACTGTATATTAGTATGTTCTTTCATCAGATATCATTTGTTTGCGATCTAAGCGGTTTATATTTATATTTAAAAACTTACGAGTATTATATATATCCAATATATATGTATATGTATATATAAATATTTTTTATATTAATATATTGACAGTCTAATAATGTTGTATAGCATTCTCCGAAGGGCAAAATTTGTAACAAGTCAAATTTTTTGGACATTTTCGAAACTCAGATATTATTGAAGCAGATCGCTTTGGCTTAGCTTAGCTATGTTTTTTTCTTGGATCGGGAAGTTGTTTTCAATTCTTTCAATTTCAGCTGACGATTCTTTGATTATACTATATTCCAAAATTGTGGTAAGTATATATATATATATATATACATATATATATTTGTGTATGTACATATTATAGAACCCATTTGAAAATCCATTTACGTTAAAAATTTTGGGTCCAATGTCAAGCCGTTTATTTCGCAATCAAATGATATTTTTGAAATTGATATATATTTCTTTATATTTGATTTAAATTATGTGCTTTGATCTATTTCCAGGCCAATTGAGAAAAACCAAAAAAAAATCTGTTTTGTATTCTATTCAATGCATTTAACATTTTAATCTAACATTCATTTATCACAAATTGTTAACTAAAATCTTGTGTTTTATTAATGAGCAATTTGAAATCCTCCAAATCTAGAAATGATTCTTTTTAATATCTGTATGTTACAGCCTTATATCCACGTGATCCACTTACCAGTCAAATTGACATTTACCTTTAATCCCCCATCATCATAAACTACATGCATAAGTATATTGAAACGATTATTTTAAATATTGCCAAATATAGCATTTATCAATTTCTCAATAAATTACTATCTGAAACAAAAATAGAAACGGTTTTTTGTTTACAAAGTAGGATAACTCCAAACAAAACTTATATAAAAAAAAAAACTTTTATATATATATATTTAAATATATTTATAGCTGGAAGAATCAACCAAATATATCGTAGAGTTCATAGTTTTGTAGCCCATTAAAAACAACGCATATTCCATTTTATTTTCGCGCGATATATATTATTGATATACATACTTCATCCGTTTTTAATTCCCTTTGAGAAACATTTAAAGATAAAACAAAATATCAGTTTATATCTAGGCATCCAGATTGAGATGCACGCGGTTTAAGGATAAGTTAATTTTCTGTTTTATTATAAGGAGAGCGTTCAATAAATTTGATTCCAACTTTGTTCTTGTACGATCCTCGTAAACTCATTTATCATATATAAATACTTTAGATTTGTGTACACTTATTTTTTTTCTTTTTCTTTTATTTGGGTTTGAAATTGTTCTGTTTTTGTTTTTTTTTTCACTACAAGAAACGTACATTGAGATGCTTGTATATATGTTATATGGAGAAGTGCGTTCAAAACATTGTGTTTTGAATCTTGTAACTTTTTGTTCGTTATTCATTTGTTTAAAATGTACATACAACTATTTTGCAAGACTATTCTTATTATTTCTTTATTCATATGTGTATATATATATTTATATAATATATATTTTGGATGTGTGTCTGGTGTGTGAATCCTATATGTGTCTGCCGCTCTACGAGAGAAACCTGCTTTAGTTCTGCCTTCAATATATTATCAAAGCCAAATTAAAGTGGAAACTAAATTATAAATAGGTATATAATTATTTTAACAATCTGTTGTGTTCCTTCAATAACTGACCATTCCAAGCCTCCTCGAACCGAAACTAAATCAAAAACAAATACCTAGATCAACGCCATTCCTACAATTTACAATTAGTTTGAATTTTGTTCCAAAAAGTTTTCTCAATTTTATGCCTGTTATTCTGGAATAATAGGTTCTTATATCGATATTATTTTCAGTACATTCGCTTGACTTTTATCCACCCCCCTCCCCAAAGTTCAAATACTTTTATTATTTTTAACATAGACCAAAACGTATCAATATTAGCAATTTTGAATTTTGACTTGTTTTGTTTTAAAGTTTTCATGCTTCGTTTTTTGTACTGCTGCCAGTGTGTGAATTTTAGATAATCTTTTTGTTTTTTATTTATCCTCTTTGCTTAATTTAAAATACATAATTTTGAACGTCAAATCAATCAGCACTACATTTAAATGTATAAGTTGTGTATTCTGCTTTTGTTTTTTTTTTACAATATTCTTCTCTATTTCTGGTTGCTTAAATTACACACTTTTTGTAGAGCCGTTCGAAAGCGCAGGTATTCATAAAGAAAATGAATATTAAAGTGTTTAAAAATTACGTTTACATATATACATTATTCACATGCATATATGGAAAAAGGACATAATCCGTTTAAGGTTGAGTTTTAGTTAGTTTTAAAGAGTACAAATTATACGCTTATAGGAAAACTAGATATATTTCTTTGTTGTCGCAGCAGCTCTCAAAAAGTGGCAAAATATTTTTGCTTTTGCGGTCCTTGTTGTATTTTTGTTGTTGTTTTTAATGTTGTTTGTTACAAGTTCTACTGCTTGTTGGCCCATTCCAAGGCGCTTCTTCTCATTTGTGTAGTTTTATGTCGCAATTAACTGAAATGAAACGGACGTTTTAAACAACCTCGAAATGACAGCCAACAACTCCATCACCTACCGCTTTAACTGTGGCCTTTATGAAATCCTTTTTATCTGTTAAATCGAAATCTGGGTACTTAGCATAGACTTGTTTGCACACTGTTTTCATAGTAATCTCTTCGAGATTGGCCTTGTCTAATATTTCTTTGACATAGCCGCGTATTTGTTCGTCCTGCAACCGAAAATATAAATTGTATAAATATTGATATACTTTTTCTACTTGGCTTTCTATTTATTTTACCGTTGGGAATGCCAATTTGCCCTTTTTGGTTAGTGGCTCATCCTCATCGGACTCATCTTTGTCATCAACATCTTCCTCCTCGGACGTTTCCTTCTTTGATTTCTTCGGTCGACCAGCGGCTGTACATCAAAATTATATGTTAGTAAAATAAACTAGGTAACGATCTTTTCTTTAAGACTTTACCCTTTCCAGCTGGTTTTGACTTGTTGTTGGCTTTGCTATTTTTCGCAGGCGTTGTAGGCTTCTTATTCTTTTTAGGGCGTTCCTCCTGGAAGATGAAACAGTAATTAATTTATAGTTCAATTACAAATCGTTATATTTGATTCCAAACAAACCTCGCTTTGCTCGCTGCCAAATTCGGACAATTCCTCCTCTTCGTCTTCTGATACTTCGTCGCTTTCCGAGTCCTTGCGCTTTCGCGCAGAAGAGCCTCGCCCACGTCCTCGTCTGCCAGCCGGAGCGGCTGCAGAGGATCGACCACGCTTGCCTGAAGCTGCTCGCTTGCGCTTAGGCACCTGTTGTGCAACAGCAATAGTTATTTTAATACTATTAAGTTAAGCTACAGTTATTTACTTACATCACTATCAGCATCGGATAGCTCAGATTCTTCTTCGTCTTCGGAATCAGAATTTCTTCGACGACTTTTGCGTGCAGGGCGCCCTCGATTGCCACGAGCTGCCACCTTGCGACCGGCTCCTGCTGCGCCACCAGCACCGCCTCCGCCACGCCCCGCATCAGAGTCTGAATTTCCCGATGGATTGTACTGCAAAATGAGAGCGAAAAATATGAATTGGGCTAAGAAGCTAATCATTGAGATGACTTACATCTGAGCCGGACTCGGATTCATCATTTCGTCTCCGCTTAGCCACTGTCACTTTGTGCTCGCTCTCCTCGGAGCTTGATAAATCTACGTATGCGGACATTTCTGCAAGTACCGCGAAGTGTGTTAGTCAAAGAGTCGGCTAAAATGAGAAACTATTCGGGCTCTACTTACTCTTGCCCGCTGTTGCACGCTTTGGACGTCCAGTGGAATTGCGGGCTGAGCCTCTGCCTGAGCCTGCGCTTTTACTGCTCTTGCGTTTCTTATCGTCTTCGCTGGCGGCCTCATCATCGTCGTCGATCTCTTCATCGTCCACCTCCTCTTCTTCCTCCTCACCCTGTTCAATACAGAGCGACTCATCCGGCTCCATTAGAAATTTGAGCACACGCGACGCAATCTCATCCTTGCTGCCCTTGCGATCAAGCGTTAGAATTTCGCAGATGCTGCGCAAGGATTTGTTATCCAGCTTCTTAATGGAATCATATTTCTTTTTGTATTCCGACGAATCCTTGGCAAACTCTAAGCCCGCGAAAGAACGCAGATTCTTTTTCACCACATTATTTTTTCCTTGTGCGCCAAAGCAGAGCTGCATTCAAAATATAGTAAAGTTATTAATAATCAATATTAAAGATTCTTATTAGTTAGTTTTAATGGTAACTTACCGAATGTAGCACCTGTAGCCCATCCACTCGCGTCTTATTAATATTCTCATTAATGCGATCGATCTCGGCCAGAGCCACAACATTCTCGTCATCCTCTGCCACCTCGTTGTTCTCATCGAGGCCATCGCCATCGCCCTCGTCATCGTCGTCGTCATCTTTCTCATGTTCCGACTTCTCCACCTTGCCGTTCTTGGCCTTGGTTTCGGTTTTCTTAGCGACCGCTGATTTATCCAATCCAGCAGATCCTGACTTGGACTTAGCACCATCTGTCGCATCATTTTTCTTCTTATCCGGTGTGGCTGTTGGTTTCTTTTCCCCATCACTGACATCGTCCTTTTCATCTTCCTCCTGATCCTCCTCACTTTCCTCCTCATCCTCTTCAGCATCCTCGTCGTCGTCAGTCTTGGCTACATTCTTCTTGGCGCCATTATTCACTTTCTTTGTTGAAGGCGGCGCTGGTGATCCCGCCTTTGTGTCCTTTTCATCTGATGGAAAGAATTTTTTAATATAACTATTTTTACTAGTCCCACAAATTTGTTTGCTGGTTCCCTTGCTAGTACTTGCTGCATAATTACCGTTATATCATTGCCCTAACATTTTTAAAATAAAAGATCTTATTATGTAAATGCAACTTTATTCTATAATTTCCATAATAATCTCATATTGAACCCAGCTTAATTATCATTGGAAGAAATCATAAAAATATAATTTTAGAATTGTATTCATGCTTGGGAAGTCCAACGCTAGTTTTGGTAACGCAGAGGGACTATGAAAATTGAATTATTAATTTACCTTAGGCATTTACTATACAAAACCATATTGTTCAGGGTTAGGTATGAACAATAGCCAAGGATATTCTTCTCCAGAAATAATTCTTTATTTCAAATATAAATATGTTAGAAAGAAAATTATAACTTTTATTCCCCTCTCTTTTCTGGGAGTTCGAACCCACGGCACAGTGACGTACGAGAAATTCTCACATTAACACACGTTCGCGGCATTTTAGACAGCGCAGCTACAGCCAACGCAGCAACAAAGGCGGCAAGCGACGTATATGTGTCGAGAGCGATGTTATTCGCCGCATTTTACGAAACGCGCGCAAAATTCATTTTATGATTTTTGTTTTTCTCGCTCTTTCTTCACGCAAACATACAAGCACGTACACATGCTCAGAACAAGTGTGTATGTATGTGTGCATACTTCAGTTTCTTTTATTTACCTGCATCCACTGTTGGCGCGGTCGCAGCCACTGCGTCTCCAACAGCTTTTTTATCAGCGACGTCATCAGTTGCGGGTGACGCTGCTGCATCGATCTCTTTCTCTACAGTTTTAGCTGCCTCAGTATCGGGTGTAGTTGGCTCCTTAGCACTTTCTAGCGCCTTTGACTCGTTTACCTTATCAGCGGCATTTTCTTTGGTCGCCGTCTCCGCTTCTGGCGTGTTGGCATCCTAATGTAAATAAAAACAAGAGCAAAACACATTTTAATTACACTAGCAAATTTTTGGCGCCGTTTACACTTAGGCACTACCACTACCATCGTACTGTGCGTTGCTCGGCCACTGGTTTATGCGTTTCAGTTAATTTTTTTTTCAAATGTTTAGTGCACACACAAGTTTTCTTTTGAGCTTTGCGTTTGTGTATGCGTGTCTATGGGGGCATTCGGCATGCACACGTTGTCTCGCTCACACGCATCAAAAACTAGACACAAGCAACATACAAACGCAACGACGCCATGTTTATACACATAAACGAATGGTCGAAGGGGAGAAGACCGATTTGTCCAGAGCAATATTTGTTGCGCTTTACTTTCATGGTAAACATATTTGCACCGATTGTTTTTCTTATGCGCGTTTATGACAAACACTTTTAACTTGATTTTGATACTATTTCCAGTATTTTACATACCATATTTTCAATGGTTTTATCTTTTTTTTCGTCAGCCGACATGCTTTTGCTTATGTGTGTGGCGTTAGGGATGAGTAAATATATCGATAACGTTGCACTCTGGAAATCGATAATTGGCGGCAATATAAAATTAATAATTTTGTAACAACACACTCTATTAATTTCTATTGTTACTGAGTGGTTCAAAAATTTAAAGAGAGTTTTCGACCTATTTTTTACCCATTTGACATACTGCAAATCATATTGAACTGTGTCACTGAAAAATTAGACTATCGATATACTCACAATATGCGCTGCATTTGAGCGCCACTCACAAAAAGACGCGTGCACAACATTTGCAACGAAAAGCGCGCGCTGAGCATTTGTCAAGCGAAATCATACTTATAAACAAATCATCCCAGACTAGCGCGCACACAATAAACAATAATCATGGGAATTTTGGGCCTTTCTAAGCTTATTGCCGACCTGGCGCCACTCGCCATACGTGAAAGTGACATGAAAAGCTTTTTTGGTAAGACTGACCCCGGCTTCTGTCATTTATAGTTGAAAGTAATTTCCATGTCTTTTGCAGGTCGCAAAGTAGCTATTGATGCTAGTATGTGTTTGTATCAGTTTCTGATTGCGGTTCGATCGGAAGGTGGACAGCTGGCTACCGTCAATGGTGATCCAACCTCACATCTCATGGGCATGTTCTACCGCACCATTCGGCTGCTAGACAATGGCATAAAGCCGGTCTACGTCTTTGATGGACAGCCGCCAGATATGAAAGCTGGTGAGCTGGCCAAGCGTGCCGAACGGCGCGAGGAGGCCGAAAAGGCACTCAAAGTGGCCACCGAGGCGGGTGATGAGGCAGAGATGGAGAAATTCAATCGCCGTCTAGTGCGAGTCACAAAGGAACATTCGAACGAAGCGAAAGAACTACTAAAGCTCATGGGCGTTCCCTATGTGGACGCACCATGCGAGGCTGAGGCCCAATGCGCAGCTCTAGTCAAAGCAGGCAAAGTGTATGCTACGGCAACGGAGGATATGGACGCCCTTACCTTTGGATCTAGTAAACTACTCCGCTATCTAACCTACAGTGAAGCGCGCAAAATGCCCGTCAAGGAGTTCAGCTACGACAAGGTGCTCCAGGGGCTAGAGCTGACGAGCAGTGAGTTCATTGATCTCTGCATCCTAATGGGCTGCGATTACTGCGAAAGCATCAAGGGCGTCGGACCTAAGCGCGCCATAGAACTGATCAAAACCTATCGAGACATTGAGACAATATTGGAGAACATCGACACCAACAAATACTCGGTGCCAGAGAACTGGAACTACAAGCGGGCGCGCGAGCTATTTATTGAGCCAGATGTGACCGACGCCAGCGGCATTGATCTCAAATGGACGTCTCCCGATGAGGATGGCCTGGTGCAGTTTTTGTGCGGCGATCGCCAGTTCAACGAGGAGCGCGTACGCAACGGCGCCAAAAAGCTTTTGAAGTCTAAGCAGGCGCAGACACAGGTGCGACTCGATAGCTTCTTCAAGACGTTGCCCAGTTCCCCGAACACTACTGCTGCGGCCAAGCGCAAGGCTGAGGAGATCAAGAAGAGTGCCAACAACAAGAAATCGAAAACAAGTGGAGGCAGCGGCGCTGGACGCGGCAGGAGGCCGAAGTAATATTCGATGAAGTAACATTTCCCTACGAAAAAATACAAGTTTCTTTAATTTAACCACAAAATCGTATTGCTACACTTTAAGCTTAGAATCTAATTGCGTAAATTTACAAAAACTTTTTAAGCTTAACTCTAATTGGTCTTCTTTGTGGGCTTGGTCGTGGATGTGGATGTGGATGTGGGTGCGGATGTAGTTTGTAGCGAGGATCGGGTGGCCGCCTCGCCTGCGACTACAGCAAATACTGCTTGGCCAGGGCGCGTAAGAAGCGCGACTTGCGCACCATTGCGCTCTCTCGCTTGATCTCCTCATTGTTGTTGGCATTCAGCTCCAAGGTGCCCATCATTGAGATCTGATGAAATACAATTAATTAGTTAAGAATTTAACGAATTGGAACATTTGACATACCGCTTCGAGCTTGCGACTGTGTTCGCCTCGTTTCGCATGTAGATTTACGATAAATTCGAGGAGCGTTGTATCCCAAATGCAGCTGTAGTAGGCGTCCATGGCGTCTGTGAAGTTGGATGACTTCTCGCTGAGATTCTTGAAGACAATGCCATAGTCGATCTCGTCGAGAAACTGACAGAGCACGGTGGCCTGCATATGACAGCCCAGATTGGCGGCACACCTAATCATCTTCCTAATCACATAGTCATCGGCCACATTCCGCTGCAGCGGCATCGTGCAGTAGTCGGTGCCCGTGACCAGGGCGTTGACATAGCAGCGCATCGCGGACTCATTGTTGCCAATCGCAAGCTCAAGATCACCCTTCATCTTCAGCCACGAGATCGTCTGCGGATAATAGCTGAGCGCTTCGGAAAGCAGCCACTGCAGCGTCTCGCACACACTTCGCAGACTGTAACTGTTGGGGCTGCAAGGATTCGACAGAAGATTAGTATTTATGGGATGCAGCTACATGTCGGACAGCGCCTACTTGTTAATGCTGGTGGGCCAGAGCTGCATGTATTCGCAGCTCAGGTCGTGGTTGGGGTCATCCTTCAGTATGTTGTGCATTTTGCCGAGTATGGAAATCGCTAGTCCGAATACACTTTGGTGGCGGAGACGTTGGAGGAATGCCTGCAGCGCGCTGCTGGCGCCGATGCCGACTGCCGTTGAGGCCGCCCGCTTGGGCACATTGAGGAACATGCTCAGCAGTAGTTCCCAGGTGTCGCGGCATACTTTCTTCGGTCCCTTCATCTTCTCCATTTCAATGAAGGTGGCTGCAAAGGCCAACGGCAACTCCAGTTGCTGCGCCCGCTTGTCCAGGTAGAGAAGTGGTGGAAAATCGGTCAGATTCAGTAGCATGATGGCGCAGCTCTCTAGAATATCGAGTCGTGGCATCATGGAATCACCCGCCTGCAGTGCACCCAGGCACTGCTTGCACCGCGTGCCCAGCGTCTGCAGATCGAGGGGCTTCTGATGCCATTCGTCCAGGCACTGCGTGACCTGTATGTGGAGGATTTCCCACGTTATGAGCTTGCACATTAACTGGGCACTGCCGCCCAGCTCCTGGCGCTGGGTTTCCGACTTCAAGACACTCAGCATAGACACCGCATCTATGTAGCTGCCACGAGTTGCCAGCTCTCGTGCTTTGCCCAGCAGCACGTAGCTGAAGTCCTGCAGGAAACTAACCGGCATTGCCATGATTAGCGTTTTGAGCGGCTGTGGAACATCCCAGCTGGGATTGATCGCCCACAGCGGCTTGCCGGGCGCCGTGCCACACAGTTTGACCAGCAGAATCCTCACGCTATTCGCATTTGTGCAACTGATCAACTGACGTTCCAGCGCGGCGACTTCCACACGAGTCACTGCAAGATCGAACAAAATTGGAGTCAAGAATGGAGAGATCCCTTTTTATTTACTTACTTTTTGAGTGACAAATCCAATCGTTGAGTGTAGCCAAGGAATTGCTAAGCACAGGCAGCGACGCTTGGACAAGCTGCTCCTCCAAATCGACCAGTTCCTCTTTGGAGAATATTTTCATGCCGCGCAGCGTGTGCAGCAGCTGCCGGCTTTGCTCCAGCTGCTGTTTCTGCTGCTGATGCAGCACACAGTCAATGAGGAAGTGCTTCAGGGCGGACTGTTCCGTGTGGCTGCAGTATGTGAGGGCGTCTTGCATTGCCTCCAAAATGGGTGGCATGTAGTCCATGTCGTGGTACTTCTCAAAGTATTCGACGCTGCCGAAGATGTTGCCCCACTCGAAGACGGTGCGCACCACATTCAAGGCGGCCACGTGCAACAGCAATTGTGGCGTCTCTTTCAGCAATCCCGTCGAGATTGCACCCTCGATGTCCAGCTCGACGTTGCGCCGGCTCACCAGCGGAATCTCGCGTGCGCGATTATCTTGCCGCAGTATGGACACAATGTCCGCATAGCTGTTGAGCAGGGATTGATGAAAGCGTTCCAATAGCGTTTGCTGCTGTGCACTGATGCCACAAGCCTGCAACAGGCCCTCCAGCTCATCCGCCCGAATGTGGCAGAAGAAGCGCGTGACTCCGGCGGGCATTGCTTGAAGATTGGCGTTGCAGGCGGCCGCTGACTCGCGGGCCAGCACATACTGCTTGGTGTGGAGGTAGTAGTGGGCCAGCTCGTACTGCAGCTGGGCGCGCAGCTCGTGTGGCGTGATCAAGTGCATCATGTCGTAGTTTTGGGCGGTGCTCAGCGTGTCGCACTGCAGCGCCACAAAGCTGTCGTAGTGGAACACATAGAAGGCTTTGCTGGGCGCCGACGAGCACAGCTGCTCCAGATATTCGATGGAAGGCTGGGTGGGTGTGTCCAGAAACTGTTGTAGCTGATCCGCTGTCTGAAACCTGAATTGAAGCAATTAAAAGCTGCCCATAATAAGAGCGACTCGGACTTACATGAGGGGACGCGGACTCTTCAGTGCGCTGTCCTTAATGAGCTGCAGCCGAAGTATCATCCGATGGTAGATGGTGAGGGCGAAGCGTGCAGCACGCTCGTTGCCAGTGGGAGCTGTAATAGAGAGGGTGATATAATAATGGATACAGTATACAGGACGTCGAAGGAGCATACAAATCTTCAAGTCAAAATCGCTGAGGAATGGAATGCTGACGATGCGACCATAGCTAATGGTGCACAGATCACGCAGTAGACCCAGCTGCATGATCACGGGCATACCCTTCTCCAGTGCATCCAGATCCCAGCGCAGCCAAGTGGCCACCTTCAGCTCCAGTATCTTCAGAGCCAATTGTTTGCGGGTCAACTGCAACTGCTGCTGCTGTTGGGCTATGAGCGGCACATTGAGTGCCGCGGATGCTGCAGGTGTTGTGGCATTGGCGCCGACGCTGGCGCCACTTAGATTCTGCAAGTCGCTGCCCGGCGTGACGACTGTGGATGCTATCGCATTATCCGGCGTCATGCTGATGAACTGCATGATGAGCTCCACGGCGCTGGGTTCTGCAAAGCAAGAGGAAGAATATATTTGGCCATGTCACAATTGAAAACGTTTTGGATCAGATTTCGTTGTTTCCACGTACCGCGATTTTTGCATTGCAAGTGCTCTGTTATTTTGTTCGGATCTAGCAGAAATTCGAACCACAATACTGTCTCTGCAGCCAGGGGCACTGGCTTGGGCTTCAGAGGGTCTTCCATCGTGTTTATAAATTAAGTCCCTGATTCGCGTTTATCAAACATATGTTTTCGGCATCAGAAAATTTAACATTTTACTCCAATGTTATTAACAGCGGCGCATTGTCTGTAGATAAATAAACACCGCAACTGATCTTTAAATTTTATGAAAACAATATATATATAATTTTAAATGAGGCAAATTCCTATAACGTAAATATTTAAGTTTACACATTACTTTGCTCATTGATGGAAAAATTTAAATATTTCTGTTGTTAACAGGTGTGACTTTTGCTTTATAAGTTCCATAATCGTCACAACATTGGAATTACAGAGTACAGCAGTTATTTAAATTCATTAAGCTAATTTCTTACATAGGAAAAAAAACACGGCTTCAAATTTTTACGAAATAATCATAAATATTGGCTTATTTATGAGTGTCAACCTGTGACTGGCTAAGGTAAGTCACATTGTGACTTTGTATCGATGCCAGAATATCGATAGTCGCTTGATACATGTTAGCACTGTACAGCACTCTTTGTTCAGCAACACTCAACAGTTGCGTAGAACCGCCAACAAAAAATTCAAATTCAACTAAAAAATATGGAAGTTTATAAATTTTATGGGGCGTTATATATTTTATTTAACTAATTTAGTGCGCTATATGACAAATACATATGATTTGAAGCTACAAAAGGAGCTTTAAGTGAACTTGAGTGCTTATTACTTAACATTTAATCGCTTGAATTTATTGCCATAAAATTCTTTTTTATGACGGACATAAATCGATAAAAGTCATAGATGATAAAAGAGGAGAACATGAATATTTTGTTTTTCCTTTTTATCTGCCTTTATTAAAAATGTAAAATAGTTTGAATATTATTTGGCTGATTTATGCAAATCAGCTGATTAATTTTTGAGACGCCCATAAGTCAGACTCATAGTTTTTATTATTTTTTTTATGAACATACCCTGTAGCTATAAAAGAAGATAGACAAGGTATTATAAAAATGGGATGTGGCTAATGTTTAAGGTATATGTGTATGCATAATTATGTGTGCGCTAAGTATATAATTGATGAAATTTCTAGTTATATATAAATGTAAAAAATCAATGGATATATATAGATAATGCTGATTGAGAACTGGGAACAGGGTAGTGCTTAGTCAAGAACTAATGATTTTACGTATTTTGTTTGTATTATTTGTGCACTGATGAAAAACAAAATTAATTTATTATTTAAGTATTTTTTAAAAATTTAAGAATTAGTTTAAACTTAGTCTGCTTTGCATATAAATACCTAAAAATAAAATAAAATATAATTAGCTCAAATAAACACTAAATTTTTCTACAGTGTACTACAAAATAAACAATTTTTCGAATTTCAAAGAATAAATTAAATAAAATATTTTTAAGAAAATATAATTATAATATAACATTCTTTAGCTAAAAATTATCAAGAATTTCTCTCAGTGTTGATTCAACATGGTTTTGGTCTCGTTTTACATAAAAAATCTCTGTCTTGGCGCTTTATCTTGAACTTTATGAGAATTTCATAGCGTAAGCTGCAAATAAATATTTAACGTTCAGGTGATTTTATGCAAATTATTTATATGTATATATGATTTTAATCGTCTGATCTTGTGGCGGTTGTTCTTGCTGTTGCTGGTGTTTTTTTTAATGACATTATTCATGCGCTTAGCCAAGATCGTGTTAGGGAGGGGAATCGCTTTTGACCAAGCCTCTAAAATAGTTTATGTAATTTTAAATTTATTAATTTTTTTGTGAAATACATATATTTACATATATTTGTATATACAGTGAAACTTCGATATAACGAATTTGAGGAGAATCAGAAAATTCTTCGTTATATCTATTGATTCGCTATGGTCACTTATTAGTATAAAGAAATTTAAAGAAATCTTAAAAAAATCGTTAAAAATATAGTTTTTATCTGTTAACATTAAAATAATGCTAAAATTCCACTGATGTGGGGTGAATATAAAAAATAAACAGTTACACATAATTTTTTTAAAAAGTTTAAAAAAATATTTGCTTATTTTGCTTTGTTCTGACTTCGTTATATAGAGACAATTCAAGCAAGGCTTTGTTTTCCTTATGTTTTTCTGATAACGGCACTTTAACGGCTTGCAACATATTTTATTTTGTTTTTTTTTTGAGAAAATACCTAAAGTATGAAAAACTTCGCAAAAACGAGGTTTTTTCAAGGGACAAGGGACAAAAAACTCGTTGTGTTGAGCATTTCGCAGGGATCGCAAATAAGAGTTAAGGGATTGAAAAAAAAACATTGAAATTTAATAATTAAATAATAATTTATTTATTTAGATCAAAAAATAAGAGTTATTGGGAAAGTACAATTAAAAAAAAGTTGGTAAATAATTATTATTTTTCAATTTTTAATAAATAGATTATAATTGTTACAGTCTCTGGCTTTTTGTTATGTTTATCGAGGTTTCACTATATATATATATGGATATATATATATGGATGGCACTATCGTTAGTATTGATGGAAATGTAGTTTATCGATGAAAATATCTACGTAGTAAGGCCACTATCGATGGCTATCGATTCTCGATATTATCGATGTTTTTCCAGCTCTAATTGGATTTATCGAAGAGAATTGTTTTGATTGCGGTTTATAGTTCAGTTAATCCAAAAATATGAATGACACTAATGAATTTTATCTTAATTTCTTTTTAGAGCATATTACAAATTCAAGAACATCTATATACATATATATAATATAGCTTGCTTGACATTGAAATTCGTTGATTTCTTTTTTTGAGGCCAATAAAAATGTCAGTTGCGTTTCAAGTGCTTTCATTGCTGTTTCTTAATATACTTTGTATTTAAATTCTTATATAAAAATATATAACAGATTATGGCGTCTATTCCTAAATAAGTGTAATCAGTGTATTTTGAAAAAATGAATATATATATTTAATGGGATCAAAGTTGTTTGTTAAGAATGTGCACACGCAGTCGATTTGTTTTTGATTATAATTTTGTGTGTTTTATTTAAATGGATTTTAACAAATTCGAAATCTCAGCTTAAATAGCATTAATTAAGCGTCTCAATAACAGGCGCAGGTTATCTGCTCAGGCAGCACTTATGGAATTTTTGATTAGAACGGAAAGCAGTTTCGTCAAATTCGAAGCGACATAGAGACTATATAGACTATGAATGAATGTTGGTTGCCATGGGACGCTCAACAAAAATATTTGCATAATATGCTACACTTTGTTCTTATATGAATGTAAATTTCTATGTTAGTGACTAAAACTAAATCAGCTTTAATCTGTTGAGAGTGAGCGACTAGGAGATATCCTGATACGCCTATAACCCAAATTTGCTAACTCTATAAATGATATAAAATAACTAATTTTTATAATATATATATGTATATGTATATATGTATATGTTTATATGTATACACGATCAATATCGATTAAAATCGTACTTAGGATATTCTCTAAAACAGAAAACGTTCCTTAGATATAAAAAAGCTTTCATATAAGAATTTTCATTGCGGGTTTCTGAAGCATAGTTATGCCATTCCATATACAAATAGACATAGGAGCTGCAAAAACATCGATAGTTTTGTTTCCGATAATAAAAAACCTCGAATGAAAAATCGGTAGTACAACTCCAAAAGTTAAAAAAAAGTAATACTGTTTTGTTCTCTTTTAGTAACTAAAAAACATTAACAAAACGATTTCAGATCATAATAACAATAAAAAATTATTTAAAATGGATTTTTTTTAAAATTTAAATATTAGATATCTTTAAGTAACCGAGATCAGTTAGTCCAACAGACAACTACTGTAAAGCTTATTTTAAGATCTTTTGAAATAGGTTCATGCTTCCGAAACTATACACTTATGTGCAGCGGAAGTAGATGGTGATAAAGTTTCTTACTATTTGTGACCTAAAACTCATCCATTTTGTAGGAATTGCCAACTTTTTCAGTTCGTGTTACGAAAGAGATCGTGGTGAAAAAACTTCAAAGTTTGCGAAATTTTAAGCTGCCGATACTATCGAAAAACTATCGATGGTTTTTGCTGCTCTAATAGACATAACTATATAAAGTCTTTCAAAAACTTTCAGATCTCTCCTTAATGCATATCAAGGTTCATAGCAAAATTATAATGCCTCGCATAAAGGGTATAATCTTGCTAAACTAGAAGAGAAATCCAAGAGCGGCTTTAACATTTTTATAGCATTTAGACAAGACCCTGAAAGATTCTATTGATTGAATCGTAAATTTGTTGTTTTTGTTTTCGTTTTTTTTTCGGGTTTCTTTGTTAGGTTATTTGCATTTTATGCAGGTTGATTAGCTCGTGCCATTCAGAGATGTCAAACTACTCAGCATATTTATTACTTTGGCCTAGGTATTCAGAGTATAATATATAGAGATAGTTAATCGAGTGACCCAGTGAAATTCCTATTGTCTGAATTGCTTCGATGCTAATTCCGTATGAAAAAGAACGGAAATCAAAAAAATTTATTTTTCAAATACAGCACTCACATGACTAAAAAAACTAAATATATATATTTATAAATAATATATATACATATATTTGTTTTAAAAAAATGTAGTAAAAGAAAATGTCGTCGTTTATTCTGCTCTTTTTTTCTATTTTCTGTTAATATTTCAAAATGTCATTAATAATGCCATAAATTAACTAAATTCATTGCTATTGCTAAATCTTTTACGTGCGAAGGCAACAAGCAAAAATAAAAAAAAAAAAGAAAAAAATTTAGAAATATTTAAAGAAAAAAAAAGAAAAGTTTTAAAAATGTTTTTCAAGAATTTCGTGTCTGTCGCCCGCTGGCAGGCGGCATGGAAACAGCGACATGAAAATCTTTCAACAGCAGTTGACAGCCCCACACACACACACACCTACGCACACCTACACACACTCACACACACACACAGACACAATCTGAGATGCACAGCTACTCCGCTTGGGGAGGCATCAAAAATTCTACATCGCTTAATTTCTGACTGAAATAAAAATTGTGCCGAGGTTTTCTGCCTCCGTGTCGCCGTTGATGGGTTCTGAAATGAGGCGCGTTGCTTAAATATTTCCACACTTCCTGGTGAAATTAAAACTACAACTAAAAGCTGCAACGGCCTCAATGCCGCACTCCAAATACCCTTTAAAACAAAATGCGAATCTAAGAGTATCTGATTGTTCTATATAAGGCTAATATATGCCGCAAAGTATGTGAATCTGACATTATGCCGCACTCCAAATACCCTTTAATAGTTATCTGATTGTTCTGTAAAAAGTTGATATATTTCGTGAAGTAAATGCTTGAGCAAAATTAGCTTTATGCCGTATTCCAAATACCCTTTACTAGTATCGGGTTCTTCTCTATTAAGCAAACATCTTTCGTCATTGGCAAAGTTAGCTTCATGTCGCACTCCAAATACCCTTTAGTAACTCAGTCTCGTTGCTATATAGAAGCCTGCTTTCTGAATGCTCAGGTAAAGTTCACATTATGCCGCACTCTAAATACCCTTTACTAGTATGTGAATCTGACTTTAAATAAGGCTGATTTTTTTTAAAAATCAAATGTTTTTGCATGTTAGCTTAATGCTGCACTCCGAATACCCTTGACTATTATACCACCCTGATTTATGCATAATATAGTTTCCTTTCTTATGAAATTAAAACTAATTTCTGTATAATTTTTGCGTTAGACACATTTCTTATCTATAGCAAATGCTGTCATCTTACTGAAATTTATTTTCTATTATTTTAATTTTAAAATTCTTTTTTTTTTTTTTTCTATAAGGCTTTAACCCTGAGCGAAGGCAAATACGATTGACTATTCCATCAATAAATTTTTTTCTGATATACCTTTCTTTCCTATAACTATAGGCTATAGGCTATAACTTTACACTCTGATTCCATTCTGATTTTAATAATATTTTTTTGTTTGCCAACTTTCTTTAAGGCCCTTCAATAGCTAATATGCTTGTTGCTACCAAAACTTCTGCTCAAGTTAGCATACCCTTCCGCCTTAGGGACACATAAGTAATGAAAATGTCTTTGTCGCTGCCATGGTCTGTGGGTCCGTGTGAGTTTTTGGAAAAATTGTTTCAAAATGTTCGCTCGCATATTGTTCTAGACATTTTTTTTATAGAATTTCTTGGCTGTCGCCACACTGAATATTGTTAAGTATGTTTATGTGTATGCATGTATGTATATACTATATATATATAAGACATTTAGTGCGTGAAGATGTCGCATTTTGTTCTAATTTTGTGTCCAAAATGCTTTTTTGTCGCTCTGCGCTCTGTGTTTATTGGTATCATTTTCAACGTAATACTCGCAATTAAGAGTTTCTATTTTGGTGAGCTCGACAAACTGACAAAGTTATGCGGAATTTACAGATCGTGCCTGGAGCAGCTGTCAGCGCACCGAACGATCCTCCATCAAAATCAAAGATACTTTTTTTCTTCTTTTGTTCACTTTAGATCTATTGCTGTCAAAATAGTTGTAGGATCTATTTGACTGGTCGAATCATCATTTGCACTCGCTTGTAGGCGTAGTTGAGGCCCAGCCACTGTACCCAGCAGTTGCCATGACCCTGTAGATCCACGGCATACTCGCCGCCCAAATATTCGCCATTGAGATTGCTGAAAGAATGAAGATTATATAGATATGTATATATAAATATATATATATGTATATAGATATCAGTTCCTACCTGAACATGCAGTTCTTGTACCACCAGGCGCCTGAGAACTGGGCAGCACAGTTGTTGGTGCTGTTGTCATTGTCCCGATCGTAGGTGCTGAACTTCATGTGCTCCTGATATCTGAGCGCATCTCCAGCGTTGCCCGAGTACATGCCCAGGGTATTTAGGCCATATAAATTCGCCTCGTTGCCAACGGCAAAGGCATTATATTTGGCGAAGCGGCTCTGGCCAGTGAAGTCCTCCAAATGCACATACAACTCGTTCGACTGGGCCATAGTTAGCGCATGCAACTTGTCCAGGCCAATGAAGAAGCTGCCATCCAGCTCGCCGAAGCCCTGCTGGTAGGAGGACCAATTGCGGAAGAAGTTGATCTTGGCATCCACGCGACGCTGAATCACCAGCCAGCCGGTGCCGTTGAGCGTGGCATCGCAGTAGACGTTGAAGGGATCGCCGCCATTCAGTTGTATCTTGTAGATGCCATTTTTCTTGGCCTTGGCATCCTTGCAGTTGGTAGGATAACTCTTGAACGGCGCAATATCTGCCGTGACCACGGCCACAAGCAGCACACACAACACAATCTTTAGAACTCCCATTTCGACAATTTCATGCAATGGGACTACCTTGACTAAAAAGTCTATTATAGCAACTGTCCTCTTTATAGATTGAGTTCCCCCATCAGGCCATGAATCATTGTTGGCATTGATTAGATTGCACTTGACTTCCTAGAAAACTAATTTAACACTTGAGATTCTCGTGGGAGTTACACTCTGATATTGATAAACAGTTTTGATAATTGATAACTTGCTTATGCTAAACTAAAGCTCTCTAAAGTCAATTGAAAACAATTGATTAGATTATAATTATTATCAAAAGATATTATAATGCGAATGGCAGAGCTGGCATTATAGATTCTGCAACTCTTATTCATAGAGTGTACTTTTAGGTGTTCTATTATTGTTGCTTCTTGGAGTGGAAACATATTGAAAATATTTAGAAAATATATAGAAAAGTTTAGAATGTACAAAACATGAGTTTCCAAAAAAATTAAAACATAAGGAAAAGATATAATAAGTGTTCTATTATGATTTCTTGATGTGCAAAAATATAGAAAAATATAGAAAATATAGCTCTAGAGAAATAAACATTTTTATAAATACTATTATTATTATAAAGAATAGATATACTACAATAACTCCTCTATAATTATTTGTTAACATACAAACTTTATAAAATTTAAGAAAAATATATAGAAAATATCATAGCTAGGCATACAAAAGTATAAAATTAAATATACAATATACAATATATATAGAAATTAATATATGACAGAAAAAAAATTATGATAATAGGTATTATTATTAAGAATCAACATACTATAATAGGAGTTAAATTATGATTTCATTTCATTTTTTCATTTTTTCTAAAATATTTAAAACTATGGAAAATGTCATAATAAGGAATACAAAAATATAAAATTAATAATATACAGAAATTAATATATTCCAGAAAAATATTTATTATAATGTGTATATACATATCATATCAGGAATAGATATACTATAATAGATGTTCTATTATGATTTCTAGATACACCATACTTTATAAAATATATAAAATATAAAATATTTAGGTATACAAAAATATAAAATTAATAATATGTAGACATTAATATATGTCATAAAAATAATGTTTATTATAAATATATACATATATTATGTCTTGAATTTCTGAAAGAAATTTCTTAAGTTATCTCTTAAAGATCTGTAATGTGATCAGTTGAGATAAAAGACTTTCGCACTTCAATCCATCTAGATAGCATCGATGTTTGCTATAAGTAAAATAGTGGCATTTGTCTCTAACAGCTTTGCACAGTCATTTAAACTAGTTGGGCTTCGGGATCTGTGAAACAGGTAAGCATTTAATTGTTTGGCCGATTCACCTTTTGTACATTTTGTATTGAACAGATCGTGCATCTCATCGAGTCCCACATGCCGTTCACTTCAACCACGTTTTACCGTTTACGTTTGTAGCCCATCAATAGTCGAATATGTATGAATGTGTATCCAACTTGCCACACAAACTCAAAATCAAAATCAAAATATATATAAGACGAACGATCGATCGCCGCTTTGATGGTCCCAGCCAGCAATGACACACATTTGTCAAAACGAGCCCACTTCAAAAGGCCGTCGGAGCCAGACAATGTGGCCAAGTGCAGAGTAAACGCAAAAACCAAAGCCAAAATCAAATGCAAAGGCAAACAGCAAAAGCAACACGAACACGCACACAAAACGGGAAGTTGGCCATAAAGAGAACTTGGCTCACAAATAAAATAAAAAGCGCAACAAGTGAAAGACAAATGTGCGGGCCATCAATTGTCAAAGTCAAACGCCAACAAGGCTGACGGATTTCCACTCATAGTGTGAAATTATTTCACAGATGTATATTGAATACCCTGTTTTCCATTGGTCAACAACAGGCTATATTGGTTTTAAGCAAGTTCTGCTGATAAGCTAAGTACAGAAATTGAAATTACAGTCTAGATAAGCTTATTATTAAGAGATCTTTGATATATATATATATATATATATATATATATATATATATATATATATATTTATATTTCATAGTATTCAAAGGACTTTCTTAATATCGATATATATCGATTTTAAAACTAGTTTTATAAATATACATATATTATATTAATTTTCATATCTGTCTATACGAGATATTAAGTATTTCACATAAAAAACATAATCTCTCTTATTACAACATGCAAAATTGATTGTTTTTCTGAGATCTCCTTAAGCGTAATTTCGATAAATATCAATTTAGTAACAAGTTCTATTAATCTCAAAATCTTTTCTTTATCAGTTCGAATAATTTAAAAGCTCGTTTCTAGCTCGACTGTAAGTTAAGGTTAGGGTATATTCTAGTCGTGTATACTACAAATTGGCAATCTCACTTATTTTTGCGTATTCCTGTACTATTCGAACGGTAAAGTAATTCTTGTTACAGTTTTGATGTGTCTTTTTTCTTTGAGAGAAATTTTAAAATCGATTCAGATAATGGAATCATATACTCGCTTACAGTTGACAAAAAGAGGTATATTAGCTTGAAACTTAGACTTAGAATGAAAAAAATAATTCTAAAACTAAATCTTCATCTATATCTTTATATTTTTATATTTATATAGACTTTGTTTTCGAGTTGTTCAAAACGAATGAGCCGAGAATAGAAATAAGATTTTATCTTAATTTCTTACTTTTAAATTAATTTCTTATGATTAATTTGTTTTGCTCCGACATAATAATACATTGTCATTAAATTCATTAAATTTTTTGGTACTTAACTGAAATTTATTAATAACGTAATGCCACGGTCCCAGAATTATTCAGAAATTGTAAAGAAAACTAGTTTCTACTTGATGACGGTTGTGTCAATATGCTGTTGAGCAAATAATACAGCTGGGGTTCAGAAGACTTGAGGCCGGGTCCAGAAAACAGCTGAACATTTAGTGCTGCGAACATAAAGGGAAATAAAAGCCTTCAATTTACTTTTGCTTTGTTGAAACAGTTGGCAACTGGTTGTGTTTCTTCAATGCCAATGCCTTTTATGACTGAATGCCCTGTAAAATGGTATCTAAAAGATATATATATGATTAAAGGTGAGCTTAAGAAATTTTTTATAATTTTTTAAGAATTAATTCTATTGAAGCTTAATTTTAAATAATGAAAATATATAAAAATTTACTAACTATTTTTTATAGCTAGCGGGAAAGAGTATTCAGGCTTCATTTGGTTTATTCTTCTTTTCTTTATATTTTTGGACTTAAATTAAGTTTGATTTGTACAGCTGTTTTAGAGTTTTGTTTTTTTGTTGGTTCTCAAAGTTCTAGTTGAAAAGCTTTGCTACTATGAACGTTTCATTAACATTCTCCGATAAACAAGCAAATGTATTTTAGGTAGCAACAGGTAGCAGCAGCAGCAGCAGCAGCAGCAGCTGCCCATTTGCATCCATTCATTGTGCAGATATGTTTTGGAAACGAGTGTACTTATGTATCTGACAATTCACTTTTATTTATATGCCCAGCCATACGTATTAGTCTCTCGGTCTGTCTGTCTGTCCGTCCGTCCGTCTGCACTTAAATAAATCCTTCAGCAGGCTCGTCATGAAGAGCGTAAGTGGATTTGACAACTGTCAACTGCTCGCAGTCGGAGTCGGAGTTGGAGTTGGTTCTTGCATGCTAATCACGTGTGGAGTAGGCATTTTTTCTTTCTTTCTACCAGACACTTGACTGTGGTACCTACATGTGTATGTATGTATGCGTGTGTGTGTGTGCTATGTATGAGCTGTGGGTTTCTGGGTTTAGTCATCAATGGCTTTCATTAAAACTCGCTGCATATGAAATTGTATGCGTTATGCTGCCTTTGAAGTCTTTGATATGACTGCTTGGACTGAGCAGGATATGTGAATATGATTTATAGCCAAAAGAGTTAAATACAGCTGGATTTATATATATGTATAAGTCCTAAATACTACTTATAAAGTCTTTAAAGTCTGCTTTGCTTAAGCGATTTATAATTTTATCTGCTTATTTATTTTGGTCAGAAGCTTGCAACGCACAAAAGGACTATATAAAGTATACATATTCTTGATCAGCACTATGAGATGTGTTGATATAGCTATATTCGCCTTTTCTTCTGTCTGGATCAACGCAATCTCCCTTTAGAGTATTAAAGCTATAAAGATAAAAATTTGCACATATCTCGGCAGCATACGGATCGGACGACTATAGCATATGGTTACCATTGGATAGATCGGTTTTAAGAAATGTTTTAGTAGGGAAAACTTCGGCGATATTAAAATCTAAGACTAGAATATTAGGAATATATACTCGTTTATTCCATCCTCATTCAAAAACATATAGTATATAGCTAGGCCCTTGATGGGCGTGGAAAATCTGGTAAAACTGTATCTCCCTAAGCTTTCTATCTAGAGCCCGATATAGGTTACTATTGCCCTCCTCTATTGACCAAAAATCATATACATATATCGACTGTTGGGGGCATGGCACATCGATAAAAACTGTATCTTTTAAAAATTTACACCTAAGGATAAAAAAATTAGCAAATATATCTATAACTAGATCTAGATTGGTATCTTCTAGGTCTCTTCTTGTGAAATCAGAAAAAACTATATCTATATCCTTGACAATTGCAACTGTATTAGCTCATCCCACCAGTTATTGTTTACAAACAATTTCACTTTCGAAACAATTTAAAGAAACTTTTACTATATGTTATGCATTTTGTTCACTAAAATGAAGTTACTGATAAAAACTATGGCTGGCTATACAAACCGTCAGTATTTACTTATCGAACTATATATAGTTAACTTCTGCTAGCAATAAATTTCTTAATATTTAAATCCAATAAAATTTCTTCAAAAATTCTAATCTCAAACTCAGCTCAGTTATGTTATTCATCCGTTTATCTAACATTTATATACACACACTTACAGCCATCAGCATGCATACGTATAGGATTTGTAGATAGAGCAACAGGTGGATGCGATAGTTGAGAATTTATGAAACTTTTTAATTAAGCCGCGACTTGAAGGCGGCTAATGAATTGACTGAAAGCGCATTGGTCATAAATTTTAATTATGCCCAGCGAGCGTTTAAGTAGTGGAGAGAAGCAACCCTCGATCGAAACGGATCCAGCAGCATCCAATGCGAACGTCATGGCTAAGTGTGTCACACAGTCAGCGGTCACAGAAATTATGTATTCAAAAAGTAAACGAAACCCA
Source organism: Drosophila gaucha (assembly GCA_035045545.1). Lineage (NCBI taxonomy): Eukaryota > Metazoa > Arthropoda > Insecta > Diptera > Drosophilidae > Drosophila > Drosophila gaucha. Next base: position 6,795,301 of record JAWNOY010000375.1, read on the forward strand.
AGCAGCGATTAAAGCAGAAACAGAGAAACCAGGCACAAAAACATAAATTTAAATAGCCCTTGAATTCTAGTTGGGCACCCTCGTCGATGCTATCGAACAGTTGTTCTCTCGATCGCTGTCAGGATATGCCAATGACCTCGCTGCTAGACCTAGAACCCACACCACCTGCACCACAACCCGACATCCTTCTCCATGCTATACTATATTTCTACTTATGCTTTATTCCATTTTCTGGATTTACCCAAACGGCAATGCTTCATTGGCCAGGACGAGGCATAAGATGGGCGCTGGTGCAGTCTGGCTTGGTTTGGTTAGAAGGTGTCAAATAACCAGCTAAGCGCATGACTCTCTACTTATGTTTGACTCTGTTTGTTCAAATGTTAAGTATCTCGAGTGCCAAACAGTTATCACAGCAGTGAGTGAGACTTGTTGTCTGGCTCTGGGGGTCTCTGAAACCAAGCAAGGAAAATAAATGTGCCTTTAGCTGGGCCTCAGTTGGAGATAAGGCCAAAGGCGTAAACTCAGTTTCTCATATGTTTATCAATTCCAGAGCCTAGCTGTTCTTTCTTTATAAAATTATTACTATACTCGCTCGCAAAATGAAGAGAGTATATTGGTTTTAAGAAATATTAAGGAAGCATCTTCAATATACGTCACAAATTGGACTAAAACATGTGTTTCAAAGTTTCTAGGCAATTCCTCAAAATTTCCACAGCTTAGCTATTCTTTCTTTATAAAATTATTACTATACTCGTTCACAAAATGAAGAGAGTATATTGGTTTTATGCAAATCTACTATAGATGTAGGAAGCGCCATAAATATATGCCACTTGGAGGCATGAGAAATTGGACTAAACTATATCTTTCACAGTTGTAGACTTTTCATCTATTTTATAAAAATACCTATAAGTGATTTAATCCTCAAATTGGGTAGATCTACATCAATATTTGATACAATTTAGCTACTTCTATACTTTAAACAAGTATTAATACTAATTGTATTTCATTTCTGCCTTAGGAACTGTTCTTTCTTTATAAAATTCAACTTAGTTAGCATTAACCTCGATCGTAATACTCGCACTTTATATGTGCTTACCTTTTCCATAGAGCGCATCAGAGGTTCTTTAAAAAGTATTATCTCTTTTATTTATTTTTTAATAAAACGTAAATCAAACAATTTGTCCTAAATAAGTCACGTCTACATATTTGAGTTCAGGTTGGGACTCGCTTTCGGCGGCCGTCCATTGTTTTGCCTTTTAGGCTCTCGCCTTGCCATCTTTTATTTATGAACTTGGACTGAACCTGAATCCTTTTTTGGTCATGTGGCGCGTTCGTTTCTTGTTTATGTTCTTTGTTTCTCTCCCTCTCTTTCTCTCTTTCTGTCTCACTGCTCTTTTCTCGCTCAACAACGGAACGGTATATCGGACGTGTTATATCTTTTGTTGTAGCTCTTAACCGATTTTAACAGGCCATAAATCTGTTGTGGTCCAAAAGCCTAGCCCATTCGTCCGATTGTTGGCTTGATTTAGTAGCGCCTCGAAGTTGCAACTGCAAAACTGACATTTATGGCACTTCAACATGTTGATGTCTTAAGCAGGTCCACTCCAGACTCTACTTCCAGTTGGTCTTTTGCCTAAGCCAGTTTAACATAGCAAATATCTTTGGCTTAACTGATGGATTAGTTCTTCTGTAATTTAAAAGCTATTGTTTTCTTGATCACTTCTTTTTACCTTGGCTCACATGCTCAAAAACTGCACAGAGCATTCATAAATTTTTCACACCTTATGATTATCGTAACCTCCTCATAAGTGGTCACGATCATTTAGGAGCGAATACTGGCAACATTGTAAGGCCCCGATGAAGCTTAAGAGAAATACTTGATTTCAAAAGGGTATATTGATTTATGCAATTTTATGCAAGATGTAGAAGAAGATTACATATATATCTTGATCATTGAACATATGTATTTTGTAGTATCGAAAATATTTGATGTTGAAAGAAGGATTTCTAATTACTAAGATAGAAGTATATTCCAGATCTTTGAATATATGAATGCTCGTTTTACTGTGCAAACTGAATTAATTGGTTCCTTTATTGCTAGAATTTTATAATATCGATAAATATCGATTTTGAAAGAAGGATTTCTAAGCTTTACTGAAGTATATGTATATTCTTTTTCTGTGTGCAAATTCATGGCAAAAGAATACCTGCATTCTTGTGTTTACTATGTAAAACGAATCAATTGGCTTATTTACTCTCATTTTTATAACATCGATAAATATCGATATTAAAAGAAGGGTTACTTTGCATAACAAAGGCATACATATATTCTTGAGCATTGAATATATGTTACCCTGTATCAATATGCTAAATTAATAAATTCATTTATTTATACATATATTTTTGAGAGTCAGTTTTGCAATATCGATAAATATCGATTTTGATAAAAAGAGTCTCTTAATATATTTTACGTAAACATATATTCTTGAATATTGAATATATGTTATCTCTTAATACTATTAATATTTCATAAATTAGATTCTTTAACGTCTGCTTAATATCGATAAATATCGATTAGAAAGAAAGCTTTATAGTATACGCAAATAAAGAAATAATCAATTTTTAAGATTTTTTCTAACTGTTGTACAGTTAACTCGATTGATTGGTTTGAAATGGTATCTGCCAGTCTGGCACTCCCCACCAGAACACTCTTACTTGTTTTTATCGTGCGCCGTACCCACATGAACGAAAGTTCTTTCTAACCACATAAACCTGTTCGAAGGTTGCGAGGCCTGCGTGCTGCAAAAATATTTCATGAATAAAATTCCTTTTCTCATTCGTCGCGTACTGTGATAAGACCCCAATGCCCAACGCCCGGTTCCATTTGGCTAAGGCTCAAATGCAGCACCGCTTGGTTTTTTATCGCCGTTGCGCTTGGAGGCCTTTGGGCATTTATCACCAGCACTTGCTCCAGCTGCATAGTGTGCGTGTTTTTAATGGACTTTTGCCTAATGTTTGGGCGGCTGCTCTGCTGGTCCCACAAGCCCCCAATTGATTTTGAATTATGTGCTTTTTAGTTTCAGCTCTCTCTCTATCTGCTTGGGCGCCTAATCGCGCTTACGTCTTGAGAATTTGTTTACTCCGAAAGCTATCAAGAAATTGAAACGATAGTCAAGAGAGAGCAAGACAGAGAGAGAGGGGAGGGTAGAGAAGAAGTAGACTTCTTTGAAATGAATAATTAGTTCAACGGAACCATTCCATTTCCGATAACACAACCACATTAAAATCGACATATGAGGGCTGTGTTTTTCTGAAAAAAAATAATATTATTTCTGATTAATAAAATCTATGAATTGAATTTATAAAAAAGTAAAAGTAACGCAAATCCAACCCGCTTTTGAGTGTTGGTTTAAAGCTGATAATAATATATTGAATCTTATTAAAGTTTTCTTAAAAGTATAGAATATATACATATATAAATATAAATTAAATTAAATTGCAATTTAAACAAATATAAATTTAGAAAATAGAAAATAGAAGTCTTAATATGCTTATATAAATAAAAAAAATATATTTATATAAAAGTATATTTTACCCTTCAATTAAAAATTAACTTAGCTTTTTATCTTTGGTAACCTGCAGCTGAAAGTATTTTACTTATAGCATGTTTGCGATATCAGTTAATAAGTTGTATTTTTAACCGATTATATATAACATTATATAAATACTTTAATATTTATAGATCTAATTCAACATTTTGATCACAGAAAAAATATTATAGCTAATATTATAGCTCTAAATCATAAATTTTGACTAAAGTAACTTTTAAGACCAAAAACTATTTAAACTTTTGTCGAATTAGTGATTTTAAGTAGGCTTTCTCTTGGAGACATCGCTTTCTACTAACTTTTCTCTTATTAGAAGAGAAAATCCTCAGCAGAATGAATTTTTATCATTTATCTTCAAGAGAATCTATATAAAATCGACAATATATATGTATATCAAAATATAACAAAATATTCTACAATTTGTATATATATGTATATATATGAGATTAAAAAGCAAGAAAATGGTATATATATATACACATATATAGATTGCAGAATATCTCCTTGTAGTTTCCATTTCTTAGACAGCATTTTGTTCAAAGTTGCTTTTTAATAGTCATTGATAAGAAGCGTGAACCTAACAAAAAGACCATTTAATTTTTAATGACAGTCATGAAATAATAAAATATATTTAATATTTATTGTAGTACAATAACTCGACCTCATTCTTATCTCTAGTTGCACTCTATTCACAGTCTTGATATTTGACTCTGTTTTAGATAAAGATGAAATCCTAAGAATTTGAGTCTGCTGCGCTGAGGTGTCATAATCTATAAATTTTACAATTGGAAACTGGCTGGTTGCTCGATGAGATGATGCAAATCGTTAGATATACAGTCTTAGGGGCACAGCCTAAACGCTTAAGTTTTAGTCACTCAAGATGACTCGTTTCAACTGATTGACCTTTGTCTACACTATGAACTCATATATGCATATATATATAGCCTGTTGACACATACTTTTACTGATGCAAGTGCAAGTTTCGCGCTTACTCTAGCCAAGATCTAAAACGTCGCATTGCATCAAGTCAAAAATCAACAAGTACTTAATTAAGAAAGAAAAAACTATGAACCAGGATGCGGACATACGCACAAACACATACACATGTTTGGCCACATATGCAAAGATGAAGATGAAGATGATGCTGTGGTCCAGTCAAAAATGCGGCAGCTGTCGGCATGGCACATACACTTGTCACTGATCCGCTGCCAGCTTTGTTTCCAGTTCCAGTTTTAGCTGCTGTCCAGTTAAAGTCATAGCCCTCATTCTCGATTCATTATCTGTCTGTCTGTCTCTCGGTCTGTCTGTCTTGGGCAGTGCCATTGAAACCCTTTATTTGTTAGCTGCTTTTAAGCAAATTACAGCTTTTGCCTTTGCTGTTGATGTCGAGCAGGTTAATTTGGCCGCTCTCATTGCTGGGGCTACCTGCTGCTCGGCCGCTGCTGCTGCCCTTTGACGTTCTGAGCCCTCATCGTCGTCGTCATCGTCGTCGTGGCATGCAACGTGAGTGAAAGCCGACGGCGTTGCGAATGCGTCTGTTGCTTCTCTTGTCATATGACAGTAAAACCTGAATTTATTCATATTTTGCTTACGTATGGAAATCACGATTACATCTATTCTAGTGTTCTCCTTTAACGATTTGCAGCTCTGAATAATTTATTTAAGATAAACGTTACTTATTGATTAATAACTACAGTTGATTACAGTCTAATCCCAAGTTTCAATCAAATCGCTTCCATTAATTTTTTTGCATTAGTAGATGGAATTTTCTTTGTGTTGGTTTGTGTTTATATTTCATATAAGTTGTATCAATCAAAAGTCATGCAGTCCGTTAATTAATCATTAAGTTAACCCATCGGTCAATCAGTGAATCAGGTTATCAGTCATTGCATTAGACGATCAATCAGTCGCTCAATCGGCTAATCAGTCAGTTAATTAGTCAGTCAATCAGTCAGTCAATCAGGCAGTCAATCAGGCAGTAAATCAGGTAGTCAAAAAGTGAATCAGTTAATCATTCAACCAATTAATCAGTCAATCAGTCGCTTAATCATGTAATCAATCAGTTATCAGTCAGTATCAGTAAGTCAGTCAGATATTAAGTCAGTCAACGAGCTAGTAAGTCAGCTAGTCACTCAAACAGCAAGTCAATCAGTCAGGTAATCAATCAGAGAATAAGTTGATCAATCAATAGTTTTATATGTCAGCCAGTGGCAGTCACTCGGTTATTCAATCAGTCAATCAAACAGTCAGTCAGGTAATAAATTAGTGAATCTATCCATTAATCAGTCAATCAGTCAAGTAATAAGTCAGTAAATCAGTCTAGCATTCAACCAGCTACTCAGGCACTTAGTCAATCAACCAGTAAGTCAATAAGGCAGGTAATCAATCAGTGAGTAAGTTGATCAATCAATAGTTTTGTCTGTAAATCAGTGGCAGCTACTCAGTTAGTCAATCTGTCAGGTAAAATATCACTGAATTTATCTATCAATCAGTCAATCAGTCAGGTAATACGTTAGTACATCAGTTGAGCAATCAAGTCAAGTGAAGCAGTCAATCAGGTGACTATAGTTAGTCAGCCTATCAATCAGGCAGTCAATCAGTAATTCTTATTGACAAAAAGTCAACTATTCAATTGGGTAATCAGTCAATCAGACTATCAGTCAATCATTCAAGAGTCTAGAATCTAGACAAACACTTCTATACAGATATATGTATCTATAATATGTAAAATCGTTTAAAAATTCAAAAGTTAGTTTAAATCAAGTACACTTTTTTAATAAATGCACCTTTGCAATAAACATATATTACAGATTACAAAAAAAAGAAGGCTGCAGCGGCTAGCAATCTCTGAGCCACTAACCAGACAAAGTCCAACAGGTTGGCTGGTTGCAGCCAAGTCAATTGGCCTCGCCGTCCGTCCCGGCCCCAGAGTCCCAACGGTCGAGGGTATAGCCGATCTGACTCCGCCGACGTACGGTTAAACGTTTCACCTGTTCGCACAAGGCGTTTGCTTTTGCTTGCCATAACTCTGGCTCTCGGCTCTGCCCCGCCTTGGCGCGGCTTGCCAGCTTGACTTTTGCAAGCGAGAGGCGTTAGTTATTAAAACAACAACACGAAGCCGAGAGATCTGAAGTCTGGGACCTGGGGTCTGCATTAGTAAACGCGCGTGCTTCCTTGCCTGGTTGGCTGCCGGTTGAAAACTCGTTTCGATTATGAAAATTCCAAGCATTAATAACTCTGTTGCTCGATTGCGCTTTTTAAGACAGCAACGGGCGGCAAAGTTGCTACAAACATTTCTGTGCTATAAATAAAGCAAACAAAAAAAAAATAAAATGAATATACTCATATATAATATATATACGTATATAAGTTTATGTGTATATAGATCTGAAGCGAGGCAATGCAGAAAATCGTATCCCAACTGGTAAATGTATTAAATAGCCAACAGTAGCTGCTAAAATGGCTGAAATAAAACTCTATCTTTATATTTCTTTAGCCTCTTTTAATGCCCGTTCAGTGGATGACGAAGAGTTTGCTAAGACTTCTGTTTATCTGTTTATATATCCCTTTTTCATTAATATTTATTGATATGCAAATTGTTAGCCAAATGAAATATCTCAATAATTATTTGTTGCTTGACGAGCATTGTGTAGTCGGTTATACTCTAGTGCCACATTCTCACTTGCTTCATATGCACTTGTAAGTATTTTATGTCGTTTGTCAGCTACGGGTTACAGAGACTTGCTAATAATTACAACAACCACAGCAAGTTTTCATGCAACACGCAACACTATGCAACAAAAAAACACCAGAAAACATTAATTTTATATATTTCATCAAAATTAATTGAAAAGATTTATTTAATAATTATTAGTTGTAGAATGTTATTGAGAAAGTTTATTTTAAGAATTTTCGGTTTGATTATTTATATATTTCTTATGTTTATTGCTCATATTTATTCTAATAAACTAAAACTAATATTTATAATATTCTTGTATATATTTTAATAATTTATATTTATATTTTTGTACATATTTTTAAAAAATCTTTTATGATCTTTCCGGTTCTGTCTCTATATATAAACCACAACAAATGCTGTCTTTGTTGGACAGTGTTTGTATTAACCTGTTACCACCTGCTAGCTTCTAGTTGCTTGTCGTTGTTGTTGTTGTATTGCCTTGTTTCTTCTTCTTCTTCTTCAACTTTATCTTCCACTTTTGAGTTAAGGTTCATTGCAATTTCTATGCAAATTTATCTAATTTTTTACGTGTTAAATTTATACGTGTGTCCGCATGTATTTGTGTGTGTGTGTGTTTTTTGCAACAACACGATAGTTAATCGTATGTATAGTGGGCATGTACATATGTATGTATAAGTGTAGTTGTTGGGGTTGGCAGTTCGTTTATAAAAGTAATTCATACATATTCATAATCAGTGTTCAGATTTTTTTGCTAGCTAATTGCTCACTGAGCTGGCCGATCAGATGAACACCTGGTGGCATATCAGCCAGCTTTTGTCAGCTGTAGGTGTTGCTTGTTATACTCGCTGTTATAGTAATAATGTGTTTATATAGACTTGTGAACATGGCTAAATCTAATGGTTTCATGCACAAATCATAAACAATCTGATATTTTATATTTTCAACTTTGTAAATATTCTATATATGTGAACGAGTATTTATGTATGGAAAAGTTTATACCAAGAAAGTTGATCTAAATATCAAAATAAACATATTTTTTAATTAAATATAATATTAATTTATGTATTTTACACAGTTGACCTGCCGCCTTAATTGTTTTTTTTATTTAGCGTGTTTTAAATTTGTACGTTTTAAATATTAACGTCAAAAAAATAAAAATAACTCCATTTTTAACCAAAGGTAATAAACATATTAACGCTTTTGAATTACAAGCATGCCCAATCCTATTTGCAACACTTGCGTGGACCAGCCAGGTGCTAGCAGTACATAGATTTGTAAACATATACATATATATAATATATAGACTCACATATAATATGAATATATTCTCATTTGAAGTTAGGATATCAGTATCACATACGCGGTATAGAGATCTTCGTTCTACAAAAGCTTACTCATCTATCGATAACTACCTTACATATGTATACTCATATGTACCTGAAAAGAACTAGTATTACATTACACACATAAACAAAATGCATCATATTAAATATTTATTTTATCGGAACTGATCTTTTTGTACACTTAGGGTTATTTTGTTTTAGTATTATTATAGCTAATCTTTCTATACAAACTAATTTAAAATAACTTTATTTATGGTTTCTTAAAAATCATTTTATTGGATTTGTAAATATTAATAAAAAAAAGAAGAATATTTTATTCAGAATTTAATAAGAATTCTAATTTACAAAAACTTTTACTTAAAATATCTTAAGAATTAAAAAAATTTGATTTTTATATATAACTGGATACCAATATTAAGCTTAGGAAAAGTATAATTTAAATATATATATAAAATAAAATATATATAAAAATAAAATATATATTCTTACCAAAATTTCTAAAATTTTGTTGGCCTGTGGAATTCTTTTCCAATATTGGATTTTTCAGGGAATGTCTGTCAACTGTTGGATGCGCAGTCTTTCAGAACATTTTCAATTATCATTTGTAAATATTTCATTATTTGCATAAGTATATGTTTGCAGTCAGTTACCTGTGCTGTTTACCTGCTCTGTGGTTAGGAGTGCATTCCACAGCTAAAAGCTTCAGTAGCCATCGTAACAATGCTAATTTGATGCACCGCCAATGCTAAAGAGCAGGCGTGTCCAAGAACAGGGCCCGTGAATAGGCGAAGCTACAAGAATTGGCACGGGCTCTAACTCGTCCGCCCAGCTGCCCAATTCCAGTTAACGGGCCTTAACAGTTTGCAGGGGCAATTGGACCCAATTGAACGTTCAATTATCCATGGCCAAGTGAAAGACTTTTAGTTGCGCTAGCTCACAGACTTCACATCGCTACAGCAGTATTTCTATACCCTAACATAGGGTATAACAGTTTTGTCACTAAATGTGTAAAGTATTGAATGAGACATGACTATTGTATTATAGCTGAAATAAAGCAAGAGTACTCTAGTTGGGAGTGCCTGAGTCTTATACCAAATAGCTGGTAATTGAGGAGGTATCTAAAAAGTGGAGTAGTCAATATTTAAATTTATATTTGTATATACCAAATAACTAAATTATTTGAAGCAAACTAGATGTTTACCTGCTGTAGGAGTTCCGACTCTAATTAAAACCAAATTGCAAAACGTTCTTGAAGCTTTTATCCTATTAGTATAGCTGCTTTAGAAGTGTTATCTATTTACTTTAAGATCCAAAAACTAGACTTCTCCCTAGGACGGACGGAATATTTCATATGTAATATTTTACTGTATACGCTTCTTAAGCCTCTTCCAGAGCATTTAGTATTCGGTGTGCCAAATGATTTGCTTTCTTTCTTACTGCTCTTTCTGCCGCAGTCCCTGGTTAGCTGGCACGAGGCATGCCTCATCCGCTTGCAACTTTGATAAATTGATGTTAATATTCTGGCTGCTCCTGCACTTGCTTCGTTACTATTTTGACCCATTTAACTTTATTGGTATTGTTTATAAACCATATGCTACATATGTATAGATCATGTATCTATATCGAAGTTACTTTTAGATAACTTTTAGATAACATAAAACTATTTTTTTGTTATTTGAAAAGTGTATGAAAATTTAGTTCATGTCTTTGTCACATTGTATCTAATAATAGCTATTTTGAATTTTGTTTTGTGGGCGTGGCTTATATGATATGAACTATATCTTCCAAAGATTTAGAGTTAGCAACGGCAAGTTTTGTATGTGAAACACTGTTTATTACCTCTATAGAAAGATCTTTAACAATTCTAAGTGGTTTATCTATCTGTAACATACGCCTTACACAGATTCAACTATTATATATATATATATATATATATATTTTTTTTTAAATTTTTATATTGTATTTATATCTGATTCATATACAATTTTTAGCAAAATTTGTTGGTGAAAATATATGTTTTACACATGGAGCTAATTTTAGAGTGACGAAACTTGAATCAGCTTTAACAAAGCTGGGGGAATCGCACGTTCTGAGAGATACTGGCAATTATATATATATTGCCTGATTGTGGCTATGTTTGTATACGTAATCCGCCTTCCTCTGCCTTGTTGACAGCACAGTTTTTTAACCCATTTTATGGATAGAGGGTATTAATAAAAGAGAAACAGCGTAAAAATGAGCTGGCAGAAAAGATCATTAATGCACAGTTAAGAGCCTACGGCTCCAGGGCTCTCAGGTTTCGCCAGTGTATATACTTTTTCTATGCATATATCTGCGTGTGTGTATGTGTGTGTGTGAATAATGGGTGCTAAGTAAGTTTTGTTATAGGCTGCATATCTTTTACGACTTCGCGAGAGTCCAAGAAGATTAGTGGAAGCTGCCGGTGAAGGGGCTCCCCCAGTTAGTTAGTTAACTCAAATTTGAACCTGTTCTTTTGGTTACAGTTGTCGCTGCTGGAGCGCTGGACGCTCTTCGCGATCGTGCTCGGTATTATTAACGATCATTATGAGGTTTTAACTTAAGTGGTCAATTAACATTTGCATGACTGAAATCGGAATTGGAAATTAGTGTTTAACTAATTTATGCGTACAGAAAAAGAAACTCCTAGCGCTCAAAGAGAACAGGCTTGACAACTCCCAACTGAGCTCTCTCTGTGGCTGTTGCCCTAACTCGATTTTGTAGCCAACGCTGACGCAGGGCCACGTAGTATTTGAGGCGGGTTCATTAGACCTCAAACACGGCTGCATTTTTAATTAAAAAATATATATCAGCTGCTTACAGAGCCTTGACTCTGAACATTTCCGTTTTGCCCCCCAAGTGTCGTGAGCACTTTAAATGGACTGAAAATCTTTGTTTTTAGCCTTACGACTTCTCCTTACACTGCTATACCCAGTGATAATGCTGAAGATTGTTTTTCAGTAAGTAAACTTTGTCAAGAGTCAGTCAATATCCATATATCTATCTCTATATATCTTACAGTGAAACTTTACACATTTATAATATACTTTTCTTTAAGCATGTCTTTAAAGAAAATAGGAACTGCAGTCAACAAATTCCATATATTCTTTTTCCTACAAGGTATATATATTGAATTCCAAAAAAAAAATATAATCGAATTATCTATACAGAAATGATATCTGAAAAATGAATATTAGTGAAAACATATTAATATTTAACATTTTGATCTCAGTTTTGCTTGAAAGGCATTCAAATTGAAAACTAACTAATGAGCACTCGAATATATGGCGCCAGACACAATCGAGTCCGAGTCCGAGTCCGAGTCTAATATAAATTTATCAATAGCTAATGTTGCGATTAGATACTTACCTCGCGGTTCTTTGGCTGTTCACTCAGAGTCCATGATTAGATAGAGTTGGCTGCACGATTAGATACCCTACGTAGTGCCCAAATGGTGACCAGCATATTTTTGGAACGTACATTTATTTCGAAGCCTCCAAGATAAGATGTGATCGGAGTTTGCCAAAAAAAAGCCACGTATGAATAACATTTTCAACAGATGCATGTAAAATAATATATATGATACATAGGGGGGACTTTCTTTTTAGACTATCTCATGAATACCCTATTGTAGATGAATACCATCTGAGTATGTTGAATAGAAGCTTCCAAATATTACTTGTGATGCGGTTGCCAGGCAAGGCAGCATTATCTTTGATACGTGGATATCAAGTGGGCTCTGGTCATATTTTTGATTAACAGCAACCCAATCGATACAATCGCTGCCCCTCGACGGGGCCACTCAAATCTGCTCTCTATATTGAGCACAGCTGAAGTGTTTTTCTATCGGCATGGTTTTCTATTAGCCCGAGTTTTGGTTCATGATTGCTTTGGGTTGTGAAATAGTTAGCTGGATAGATAGGGCGGCATAGTGGATCCTTATATAACTTAGACTTTGATAGGGAATTGTGACAAAAAACAAAATAAGTCTTTACTCAAGAATTTTAGACCAACGAGTTTATCTAAAATCGAAACTAATTGCGGAATTTCCTATTGGATGACGTATTTCCTAAATCTAGTCTTAGCTTAATTGAGTCGAGCTAGATTTTATTGGAAGTTCACGATGGGTTCGGATTTAAAATTAAAGTTTGGATTCAGGGGCCGCCTGACTTGCAAAGTTCTGTTAGAAGAAGAGAACAAAAGCTGAGTGTGCCTTCTTCATTAGTATCGCTGCTAGGTTCATTAATAGGTGTTATATTCGTTCCGGTTATGTATCGACGTTCTCGCTTGGTAACGTTTGGTAACGTCTCGACGGGGCGACCGCAACTAACATCCATTGCAATGCCGCATTTTACCTATTTTTTGGTTTCCTTGATTAGATTTCCCCCCACTTGCCCCACCTGCCCCACTTTGCTTTGCTTTGCTGACAAATGGGAAGCACTGTGTGGTTGAAGGTTGAGTGCGTTGTAAACCGTTTACAGCCCATACTTCAGCGTTTTAGTGTCTATTATCTGAGCTGTAGACCATATATACATGCATATATGCTATATATACATATGGTATGTATATATATAGAATAGTCTCAACAGTTGGTTGTCGTGTACTATTGACAATTGGCTTAGTTGTTTAGTTATTTGACGAGAGTGCCTTTTACCTCGTTGCTGAATGTTTGACAATAGCCGTCGCCCCCAAGCGGCCCCGATCTTATCTTGGGTTAAGCTGACCAGGTTATAGATGCTACAGCTACAGCTAGTTGTTAACTCAACACAGTCAAATTCTTTATAAGATGCTGAATGGAATGCTGAATTTTACATTCTAAGTCTCAAATGCCAAAAACTGTTATTTAAAGGTAAAAGCAATTCGAAAGACAACATAACATATAATAATATTATAGTTCTTAGTCAAGTAATAGATATAAATATTTCTATTAAGTTCTACATTTAACTAATTCTTGTTTTCTTTCCTTTCCATAATGTTTACCTGCTCACTCACACACATATGTCTAGAAGCCTGGTGTCATCGAAGATCTCTCTCAACTGATGTCATAAAAAAAAAAACGCGTCATATGCAACATTTTGAGGAAATTGTCTGTCGCTCGTCCATGGACAGATTCGCAGAAAGGCACGCAGAGTCTATGTCCTTGCCTTGCCCTTTCACCCTTTGGTAAGTTTTTCGTACACGCACAATTGAAAAACTTGTTTTTTTTTAGTCTGCAAATTTGCTTGTTTTTTTTATATATTTTTCTTCTTTTTTGTTTGATTTATGATGGATAAGGACACGGACGACATCTTTACCTGACAGTATTAGAATTATTTAAATCAAGAATCTAATGCTGCCCGGTAAGATGTGAACAGATGTCCTTGCAAATAGTTAGTTGCAAGTAAATGTTTTTAAGTATATTTTCATATTATTATTATTATATTTTGAGTTGTAAAACGTTTATTATTCTTTATATTTAATAGAATATTTTTAAGCACAATTATTTGATTTGTTTCCGTGGTGACATATTGCCATATGAATGCAGATACCCAAGCATCAACTTTTTTTTTACGGGTGTGTTTCCGACGCCAACGGCAAATTCTACTTTGGACCGGAGCGCGTGATGGCAACGCGGAGAGGAGAGATGGAGAGAATATAAAGAGGCAAAAAAGCAACGCCTACCAGCGTGTGTAACAATTTGAAATGGTGCACACTGTTGGTGTGGTAGTATGTACGCGATAGATACAAATGTACATGCATACTCATATGTATGCTTGGATATATGCATGCATGAACGTTGGCGCTATTATTGTTGATGTATTTATAATTAAATCGACGACGTTGGCGCCAGTCAATAGTAACGCGATTTGTTGGTTACGCCAAGCACACACACACACTGTGATTGTTGTATACATATATATATATATATATATATATATATATATGCGCAGTATGCGTCGATCAGTATTTGTGTAATGGATGTACGTTAATTGAATATTTACACTTTTTTGACACCGGAAACACAGATACATACGCGCGCACACGTGTGCTCACTGGCGCAGAGTATGAGAGAAACTGGCTGGCAGTGGTGCTAACCGTCTTGATCAAGCACCAAATAAGAATTGAGAAAAGCGATAAAAAATTGAGAAACAGGCGGGCGGAAATTCGAAATCTTTTTGAAATGAACCAACAGCGAGGTTGGCACAGCTTAATGTTAATGTTAACGCACAAGTGTTAAGCATGCAACCGGTTGCAGCACAACATCGAACCATTTCAGCCAACTTAACATACTCATTTGTTTGACAACAAACTATATTATTTTTCATTCTATCTTGCTTAGATTCGATTCTTTAAATTATTAAAAAGAGGGTCAGCAACATTATAAAAACAGTTCCGAGACTATACTTTTTTTACTTTTAATACTTGTAATAAACACGACAAAGACAGAAGACAAAATGCTAGTTCCAACTCATAATGGCACTGTTTAGAAGCCAACAGGTTTGATTCGAGACCAGTGCAACATCGAACAACATAGGTGTTTGGCAACTGTTAACTCGCTGTTGACGTTAAATTTAATGATGTTTAAATGTTAATTCCATAGACTTACGAAATATTAAGTAAAATATATATGTCGCATAGACAAATATATATAAATATATTCTAATTATCTCTCATTTATTATGTGCTAGATTTCTTAGATGGAAATTAAAATATATTTTTTTTAAATAATTTGATTTATTTTGGCGGGCTTTTCTTGGCCTTGGGAATTGAAGGAAATCTGAAGGTAGCCTTACCTAAGGTCTAACTGATTTAGGAAGAGGCCATTACTATATGCATTTAGGGATTACCTGCCTCATCATGGGTCTTACAATTAAAACGTTTCTTTAATTATAAGACCATGATTTGAAGTTTATTTCCATCAACGTGCTGGAAGCTTGTTTTGGATATGTGTTGAGTTCATGTTAATTACAATTTGATAAATGCGCTTAATTGCATTCGGTTTTTGGTTTAAGTCACACTTAAGTCTGACCTTTCAGTGGAAGCCGCCGGATGGCGCTAAAGCTGCAACTGTCAGCACGTGTCAAGGGTCAAAGTCCGACGTCCAACACAGACTTAATGCAATTTTATATTTATTTATTATGTAAAAGACGCTCTGGCGCAATGTCAAGGTGTTATAATCCTGAACACACACGCACACGCACACACACATACAGATACAGATACAGCGCAATCACAAAATGCAAATTGATTAAAAGTTGAATGCATTTCACTGTATTTGTTTGCGGATTAGATTCTTTTGCAAGCACTCAGCGATTTATTCCATTTATTTATAATTATTTAACATTTTAGAGCCTTGTGGCACGCACTTGTTTTTGTATAAGTTTTATAGTATTTTCTTTTATGTCTTTGAGGCGAGCTGTTTCTCCTTGTTCCTGTTTTTAAATTAATTTAAAACGTTTTCTTTTTGCTGCGTTCGTGGCTTTTGGATTTACACACCCGGGTGGCAACGCAAAAGTTTAAGTTTATTTTATTTTATTTCTTTTTTTTTAGGCCTCGAGAGGCGAGCGAGCAGACGTCCAGCAGGGCACGCGGCACACGATCAACTGTAACGGTAAAAATGGAAACAAGTTTGATATAAAGTACAAAAGTTAAGTTCCAAATACAACAGCTTGTCGTCTATGTTACTGTTAACAGTAACATGTTGCAAGCCAAGTGTAAGCATTAGCTGTTATACAAATGTATCGCTCTCTTTTGGCTCGAGTCGTGAGCGAAAGACCGCTTTTGCCTTCTCCCTCTCACCGCATCTTACTACACGCTGTGCGTTTTATTTGTTGTCGCATTTCTATTAGTTTGACATTTGTTTTTTGTTGATGTTGTTGCCCAAAGCTACTGCCATCTCGTTTCGTCGCACACACTGCGGTCGGCTTGATACGTGCTGTAGTCGTCTTGCTCACAGCGCACATGTTGCGACCGCATGGTTTCTGTGTTTCGTTCGATCGTTTGTCTGTCGCGTTGTTACTACAATACTTATGCCTGTTGCCCATTACGTCGCAAGTTCGTATGCCTGTACGTACACATGCATACGTATGTACATATGCTTGCGCACAGCAATATGCAAGTGTGCGTGTATTTCTGAAAACAACAAATTCGTTGCATTGGCGTTACTTGAAATCTATTAATTTTGGTTTTAACAAAAGTCGGACTTCTGTGTTGACCGGCCAGCGGCTGGCATGTATTGTAGTTCATTGCGTGCCTCTTCTCACCCATCCAATTTTCGACATGTTCACTCAATTAATGAGAGCAGCCAGATTTCGTCTTCGTCTTCGTCTTCGTCTTTGTACCCTACACACGCAAATTCAGGTTTGATTTGGTGCGCTGTGGTGGGAAATGCAGCCAACAGTCGAAAATTGTATTCCTCATTCAAATGGCCAATATATTTAAAGCCCCTAATTGATATAGTTATGGGCAGCTTGAGCATTCGGAATATTTTTGCATTAAGCATACATACATACATAAGTAAATATGTATGTACATACATATGTACATATGTATGAAGAAGAGTGGTAGGGTCTCACACTGTCATCGTCAACCGAAACGCACAAATTGTTGGATTGAGCCGCTTGTTGTTGTTGCTGCTGCTGCTCCCATTGTGCCGCTGCCTTTTGGTTTCATGAGCAGGAGATCATTGTCAGGTCCGGTTCTCATGTTTTTTCTTATACCATCTTAAACACTCCGTACCTACTAAGCGCAAAAGTCTCCTGTAGTTTTTTAATTTCAATTTTTTTCGCCTCATTTTCGGGTTGAAGGACCATGGCCCTTTCTCAACTAAAGCCCTTTGCGCACTCCTGTCGGACCTGCTGTCTCTCCCTCTCTCTCTCTCTCTCTCTCTCTCGCTCTCTCTCTCTCATTGACAAAGAGCTTGTGAGAATTTACCCTGCGGCAACTAATTAAAAACGCAGCATTGCCGAGGGATGGGTGAGGAGCTCTGAAGAGTGTACGAAATATCATTGGTGATCCTTAAGAGCAACAATTTGTTGTTGGTTTCAGTTTTTGGACTTTGAGTTTAGGATTTCATTGAGTCTGATAACAAAAAAACTATCGTATTGCGAATTGATATGAAAAATTCCAATTGAATTTCAAAATATATGTAAAATTGAAAAACTTCCTATTTTTTATAGGAAATATAACTGTGAAAAATAACTATATTTTATAAATACATATTTACATAATATATATGTATATAATATATTATATAATATTTTAAGATAATAAAATACGTTTTTTTTTGCATATATATAAAAATTTATTTGTACAGCTGCTAACAAAGTAATGAAATTGAAAAGATGCGAGTTCGAATCTAAAAAAAGGGAATGTTAAATAAATCCTTAAGCACAATTCACGCTTTTATCTGAGTACATATGTATGTATATATGTGTGTGTGTGCGTGTGCGAGTATATATGTATATATGAATAACAGTCCGTGCTTTCTTTGTGAATGTATGTACAGATGCAAGCTCGAATTTTTGATAAAGCAGCTCGGCCGGTTCTGAGTCTATTTGCTAGTGGGGCACCCCCGGCTAGAGCACTCTCACTACCTTTTTTGAAGTCCTAAAATTTTTTTTTTCTATAGTTTTTTCCATTTTTATTTTTGGTCCTCCTCCGTGCGCCGGTAGCGTCTGTTGGATCACCTACGTCTTCGTGTTCAGACGGTGCAGTAGCATTTTCCTCATCCGGATTATCGGTATTCGGAGCACCGTTATCAGGTATATCGAGGCCACTGCCATCAGGTGGCGCGGTTCCACTACCACCAGGTCCCGCGGTGTCACTGCCATCGCCACCAACACCGCCGCCACCAACACCGCTGCCACCAACACCGCCGCCATCAACACCGCCGCCACCAACACCGCCGCCACCAACACCGCCGCCACCAACACCGCCGCCACCAACACCGCCGCCACCAACACCGCCGCCACCGCCACCGCCGTCAGCGCCACCGCCGCCAGCGCCATCGCCGCCAGCGCCATCGCCGCCAGCGCCACCGCCGCCAGCGCCAGCGCCGCCAGCGCCAGCGCCACCGCCGCCAGCGCCACCGCCGTCAGCGCCACCGCCGCCAGCGCCATCGCCGCCAGCGCCATCGCCGCCAGCGCCACCGCCGCCAGCGCCACCGCCGCCAGCGCCACCGCCGCCACCGCCACCGCCGCCACCGCCACCGCCACCAACACCGCCGCCACCGCCACCGCCGCCGCCCCCGCCGCCACCACTACCTCCTGTTCTGCCTTCGCAGCTAACGTACGTTACGCACTGCCAGCAGCACTGAGGAAACGGCGTTATTGTGGAAACTCCATCGGTATTGCACATTTGAAAAGGAGCCGGTTTCTGGCAGCTGTTTGTGAATGATTGTAACGGATTATGTTGAAGAGCGCCAATTTGTAGATCAACTTACTAGTGAATGAGAGCGTCGCCTTCTGTATTTTGGCACACATAGACGCCGCACGTATTTTCGTCCTTCAAAACGCCACCCACTTTTATTTCAGTTCCACCAGTTTTGGCCTTGCAGCCGTTTGCTAGACAAATACTTTGTGCAATTGACGTACTGCAAATGAAATTTAATACCCTTACCTCCTTTGCCCATTTTTTGGTAGTGGACTAAAGCACTGGCGCATAGTGCGAAGCTTAACAGGCTTAATAGTTTAAGCCACATGATGCTTTTACTTGAACACTGCAAGCAACAATTACAACTGAATTTTTCTTGCCGTAGCAATACCTTTTATATGAATTGTTGAAGCCCAACTCGATCCCTGTGCACAGGTGTGGTTGCAGCTGCCAAGGGAATTCTAAAAAAAAACATTTGATGCAACGTCCCGTCTTATATAGTTCTAAGGAAATCAATTTAATTCAATAGGCAATCGTTTCTATTTCTTTAATCTCACTTAAAAGACAATCATATCAAAAATTGTCAAGAAAATTGAGCTACTCTTCAATAAAGACCATCTGTTGTCTATCTTTAAATATTTGATATTGATTTATGATATTATATATTATTATGATATTATCAATTGTCTATCGTTAAATATTTAATATTGATTTATGGTATTATTTATTGGTCTAACTGAAGAAAAGGTCAACAGTATTTCACCTGCAAAACTTGATGATCCTTGCTTCTTTTCTTATTTTTATTTCTTAAATTAATGGATTTTTCTATACATACATACTTATATGTATCTTTGTACGCGTTGTCATATATCATAAAAAGATATTTTTCTACAAAGTCTGACTTTGAAATTGAAGAAGTGGACAAGAAGTCAACTAAATATCCGTTTCCTTTGCAATCCCGTTAGTCCAACTTTTTTAACTTAAGTTCTGATAGGCAGAGTTGCTATAAATATTTATAAATATATAGTTTACGTAAAGATTTCGCTCTTATCATGGAATATTTGAACACAACTATACATAGATATAGTCCTGGTAGGCTAATAAAAAAACTTTATAGCCAGAGTTGCTATAAAAAGTCTTAAATATATATTTCAGCTAAAGATTTCGTTGTTATCATAGAATATTTGAACACAACTGTAAATAGATATAGTCCTTGTAGGCTTATTAAAAAACTTTATAGCCAGAATTGCTATAAAAACTCTTTAATATAAATTTCACCTAAAGATTTCGCTCTTATCATGGAATATTTGAACACAACTATATATAGATATAGTTCTGGTAGGCTAATAAAAAAACTTTATAACCAGAGTTGCTATAAATATTTTTAAATATATATTTTACGTTAAGATTTCGCTCTTATCATGGAATATTTGAACACAACTATATATAGATATAGTTCTGGTAGGGTAATAAAAAAACTTTATAGCCAGAGTTGCTATAAATATTTTTTTTCATGTAATATTTGAACACAACTGTATATAGATATAGTCCTGGTACGCTAATAAAAAAACTTTATAGCCAGAGTTGCTATAAATATTCTTAAATATATATTTCACCTAAAGATGCTCTTATTGAATATTTGAGCTCAACTGTATATAGGTACCCATAACTGTATACATAAATATACAAGTTAGAAACGTATCTAATTACAAAAATGCTAATCGTATAATATCACAATTTGAACATGAAACCATTTTTAATTTCTTACAATGTAAAATATATATATATATATATATGTATATACAAATATATAAAGTAGTATTTGTTTCAGTGTGTGTCGAGGGGTTGGTAATTGATATGTCGTTGACTTCGTCTCCTCCGATAGGTGGTCGCAGCGGCCTTCTGCTTGGCCTCGACGGCGGCGCAGGCAGCTCTGTATGCCGCCTGTTTGGTCCTTTCGTAATCGTCGCGTGCGCTTTCGAGTTGCTTTTGGAGCGTCGCCATGCGATTCTTGGCTGCCTCGAGCAGCTGCACCTTGGTGGTCATTTCCTGCTGCGAGCCGAGTGCAACAGTTTGTATGTTGGCCAAATTGTCCTTGACCGTCTTGTGGAGGGCGGTAAGTGCCTCGAATTGATTTGTGGCAGCTCGAGCTGCTTCTAGGGCGGCGTTCATATTCGTCTCCGTGTTCTGGAGGGAGACAGACTCCTCCTGGACAACGGCGTGGGCCTCCTGCATCTCCTGTTCCAGTTGCTGTACAACCATTTGCTTGCCGGTCAGTGCCGCTTCGGCTGCCTTGGCTGATTGGAAGGCCTTTTCGGCCAGCTCCTGCTTAATGTGCTGGGCAGCCAATTGACCGGCTGCCTGCTGCGCCTCGTTGGCTGCCTTCGCATCCTGTGCCGCCTTAATTGCTATGCTCGAGCTCTTTTGCTTGGGATCGCCGGGCGAAAAGATTTTTTTCACATCACAAGGCTTGCTGACCTCTCCCTCACACTTCTGCGAGCCCGAACCGGCTTCACCTCCACCTCCACCTCCAACTCCACCCCCGCCGCTGCCGCCACCGCTGTCAGTAGGGTCAATCAGCTTGCTTTGGCTTTCAGCTGCGCCATCGATAGCCACAAAGTCCGCGTAGATGTTTTGAGGCCACGCCAAACGCTTGCGATGATGTCGCTGAGGATGTTCGCCATATCTTAAAGCTGCGACACTTGCAAACGCAAAACACTTACCTCGACCAGCCGATAGCCAATGGCATACGTGTTCGGGTAGAGCACAGACATTGCGAGCAGTAGCCAGAGGAATGCGCTTTGTATTCGCATGGAGATAGATATTACAGGCTTCTCATTGCACTGGCCAAGTGGTTGCTTAGATTCATGCCCGATGCTTGACGTACTAGGCATGTGCTCCAAGTTGCTTTCGGATCAATCTCTAATCCCAATGAAGTCACCTCTGTCCAATGCCCGAACAGCGATCCTCTCTAATAAGCTTCATTCATGCCTGGCGTATTTTAGGTTGTGAATTCGATTTGACAACTTCGCCTTGGAGTACTGCCTGCTTTTAGTATCCAGATCAATCATAAGTATTGCTCATCCATACGATAGTGGCTACAGCCCAAAAAATAAACTACGCAATCGATCCGAAGACAAGGTGCTTGGTGCGCACTGACACAAACAGAATTGTGTTTATGAGTCTGTGCACAAACAAGTAAGAACGCTCCAGTCGGGACTGCCAGACTTTAAGATACCCTGAACCAAGTCCGAGTTGATATTTTAAGCAAACTAGCTTACATCTCTTTTCTCTATAGATATTAACCTTTGCGGGCACACATACACGCGCAGATACATATGTTAAGTAAAGTCGGTTCTAGTTATAGTTTCTTAATAATAATTTTCAGAACATTTTATTACATCCAAATGTGCGTATATGTAAAATCTTAAGTCTATGCTATTTGAAATAACTTTTTTTTTCAGTTTTAGGGGTAATATGGGGAGGTGTCCGAAATTTGATAAACTTATAATCTGTATTTTTAGAACAGCAACCCATACAGCAAATTTAGTGTCTCTAGCTTATAAGTCTTCTGAGTTATGGCTGGAAAACTAACTCAAAATATCGATTATTGTCGATAATATGAAAATAAGATGAGTTATCGAAAGAAAGAAATAAGTTTGTACTGCGTATGGTATACACGAATATAAATTTAAAATTTCACTCTAGCTCTTGTAGTTTACGAGATATGTTCAAACGGGCGGATGGACAGACGAACATACAGACATGGCTAGATCAACTTGGCTCGTCGTGCTGCTCAAGAATATATATACTTTATGTCATCTGCCACCCCTCCTTCTGCCTGTTACATACATTGTCACAAAACCCTTATACCCTAAAATTCCATTTAGAGTGGGTATACTGTATAAAAACGTCTCCATATCGCAATTGTCTGAGTGCCCGGCTATAAAAGCCAACTCCAGTGAATTGGCCACAGTTAAAAGCTGACGGAGCAGACGGAATCAATATGAAATACAGTTGCTGTGTGTGCCTAATCCTGTTTAGCTTTCTGGCTATCTGTGCCAGCGCCTTGGTTCAAATGGTGCGCATGGAGAAGAGCGGTAAGGACCTTGATGCACATACAAATACCCTTTGTATTCATCTGTTTACTGTTATATAAGGTTAGAAAATGGTTGCCAAACGTCAAAGGGTAACATTCGTGTTGGTCAAGAGGTGGACGATGATAATACGTGCGGTATTTTCGTCTGCCAGGATGACGACGGCAATGGCCTCTATCAATTGTAAGTTTTGCTGCTGGAGCTATTTAAGCTTTCTAACGACGGATTTCCTTATCTCCTTAATGCAGTTGCCAAAAACCCGCGAGTTTTGCCAATTGCGAAAATGACCTCATTAATACGAAGGGTAAATTTCCCGATTGTTGCTGGGAGTGTGTTCGGGGCATCGAATGTCCTGAAACCAATATAACATAGTCAAAGCAAAGTATCCCTAAGCAAACTATATATAGTATCTATCTATATATAATATACACAATTTATATATAATGTAATAGTTACTAGGCGCGATCATTTAATGTTGACTTTATCGTATTAGCATGCATCTGCAAACATAATCAAATCCAAAGATCACTTTAGCATTGATATATATTACTTAATGTTGACTTCCTCTAGTCACGGGATCTTTTCACTCTATATATATATATGTTATTTCATTATACCTTTAGCGTATGTCAAGATTGTTTCTAATCGAGAATAGAATAACTCTTAACCTGGCTCGATCACTTAATGCCGACTTTTCCGTATTACTTGTCTGCGTGTGTGTGTGTGTGTGTGTGCAGCACCTCAACATTCCATTTGCGTCTCATTTGTTGTCTGGTCGCTGTCCGTCCGCCTGTCTGTCCGTCCGTCCGATTGTACGCGTATCTTTGTATCTCATAGATACACAGCGCATTCTAAAGTGTCTACAAGTGATGAGCACGGCATTTAGTTGCAATTTTCAGTTTCACTTGACGACGACGCCGACGCCGGTGAAAAAAAGAGCAACAGACAACAAAGTAAAAGACTGGCATAGACGAATAAAAATAAAAATATATAAAATGCAAGCGGGCAAAAACAAAGGCGTCTATACATATAGACATGAGTTGCTATAAAAATGTGAGCTATGCTAGATGCAAATGCTAAAGGCGAGCAAAAACCAAAAATCTATGGCTGTACGAAAGCTGCCTGACAAACTGACACCAAGTAGAAATAGACAGTCAAATAGACACACATACATTTATATACATATATACGTATATATATTGTTTAGGCAAATTGCATTTGGGAGCAAAGTCAGAACTTCGAAATAGATCAAACTATGCTTAAGATACAATTTTTCTAAGCTAGATATGGAAAAAGTAATCTGATTTCTAAAATAACTTTATTCTTAAGTATATCAATAAATTAGAAAATAATTTTTTTTTTTAATTTTATAACAATTATTTTAATAATTATAAACTGTAAGAGTAAAAAAGCTGAAATTTGTTATATTTTCTAAGAGAAACAACAAAAACATTTTAAAATATGCAACTTCATAGCATTCTTAATTCATTTAACTAATTCGAATTCCTATACTAATAACAATTATGTGAAGTAAAATAGGCTCAGTTAATCTTTGCTATGAATTTGGAAACACAAAGTGTTGGAGCTTGGGTTAACAGGTTCAGAATGCGAGCCGATTATTCGGGCGAAGAAAATCGAAACATGCGCTGACTACATGAACAAAGTCTGAGCAGGGAGAGGGTCAGAGGTCGGACGCCGCACTGATAAGACACACGGGGTAATTACAAGCTCGTAGTCGTAACTCAGCCATTGCATGTCAAACTGTGTCAGCTGGCATATTAAAATCTAAAATCCCTGAATAATGTTGTTGTGGTGTGAAGCGAGCGGCGTTGCATTAAATAATCAAGCCTGATAACCCCGCGTGGTTGCGCACTGTGGAGACTATGCTCTGCTGGAACCACCGAAGCGAACTAAAACCCAATTGAAGCTGACGCTCAAAACTAAAAGCTGATAGTCTGTCATACATATGTACATATATATACATATGTCGAAAACTTGGAGGCAGCCACAAATATTTATTTTTAATGCCCTATTAAAATAGAACTCACCAAATGCGATTGCGACCAATGATGAATAAACAAACACAAAATTAAGAGTGCTTATCACCTCTATGTATACACACACACACACACACACACACACACACATAATGGATTGATAAGGCCGCACTGACAGCTTGTGGATGTGTCAGAGTTCAAATTCGAAATACTTAAGAGCCGGGCATTACGTATTTCAAATAGTATACTTAGACAGCTCTAGACGAGCAATAATCGCAGCAAGTAGCAGACACTTATCAGCCGCAGGTCAGCTCTGATGGCTGTTAAATTGGAGCAACAGTTCCCAATGACAACTGCTGCACAATTATAATATGGCTTCATGGAATTTTGTTTGAAAAAACAATAATACATAAAACTTAATTGAAAATTAATAGAAATTTGAGCAACTTGTGGTACGCGAGCTCAAACGAAGTTAGCATTAAAAATATTTTATGATATTCGAGAGCTCGATCAAGCTAATGAATACTACTATTAATATTGTTAGTTAATCTATATATCATTATTATTATTTAATTTTTATTTATAATTACATAAATTTGTATTTCCATATAACTAACCTACATATTAGGCACTGTATCAATCCAAAATTGGGCATCTGAAACATCGGTAAAAAGAATTTGATTAGGTATAAAAAATAAAGATTATATATATACATATATAAACATCTTAATTAAGCACATTTTTATTTTAAAATATTTAAATTACTAAATAAATTCGCTTTTAAATGAAAAAATCAAGAATATACATATATAAAAAAAATCTTGATTTAACAAATAATTTATTTAAAATACTATATAAATCCGCATCAATATTTAATAAGCATATAATTGCATATATATATATATGTTTTTATGTTCTATAGTTTCTAGTTCGAGAAAAGACATAAACTTAAGTAATGATAATAGTAAAAAATATTAAAAATTAAATTATTTTAATTAATTTTTATTTAAAACTATTTAAAGAACTAATAGATAAATCCGCTTTTAAATAAAAAAATTGAAGAAAATATATATATATATAAATCTTAATTTAACAAATATTTTATTTTAAATACTAGATAAATCCGCATCTATATTTTATAAGCATATATTTGCCAGATATATATATTCTATTTTCATTTAGTTTTTTTTATTCTGTTGACATGTTTATAGATCGAGAAAACACATAAACTAAAGTAATAATAATAGTAAATAATATTAAAATTTAAAATTATTTGTGCTTTTAAAGAAATTATAATAAATTTTACAAAAATTCACAAATAATTATGCTATGAAAGTAAAAGTTGATACAAAAAAAATGTAAATTATCCTAATTCTTATATTTTGATCTCTTTTAAAGAAAACTTAAAAAACTTTACCTACACATTTTTTAAAATTTTAAAACATAGTTTCTAGTACGATTCAAATAACATCAAAGCCAATTGGAACTGCATCGAAGCAACAGGTTGCTCCTTGCCGGTTGACAACCGGGAATCCAGTTATGCGGCTACAGCCTCAATGATTCCAGGGCAACAACATAGAGTCAAGTATTTGACGCCGTTGGGGCTATCAATGCAATTGAACTCTGGTAACGGGGAACAGCAATCAACCAGGAGAGAGAGAGAGAGAGAGATAGCGGGCAAGAGAGAAATGTCCGTATGTGCATATATAAGTTTATTGGTAGGTAAAAATATATATATGTATATGTATATGTATATTGGCACATATAGAACAAGTAAAACAACTTGCTGGATGTTTTGATACTAGTGCCGAGATCTGTTGAACTCATTTTAATTACAAGTAATCTTTATAAATAGAAAACATGACGAAGACACCCAAGAACGTCAAAGCAGAGACCGAGGAGGCACCGATTTATGCATGAATGCGGTGGACAACGACCAAGGCATAAATCAATGATGAGGAAGCTCCAGCATCCGTGGGGGCAGGGGGAGGGAGGGAGGTAGGGGAGACACAAACCAAACGTAGAAGCCAATGCGAAATATGAACTGGCATTGGCCATAAATGAGTAATTGCTGACATTGCCGTTGCGATTGCGATTGCCATTGCCGGACCTCTCAGGGTCTCCTCTCTCTCTCTCTCTCTCTCTCGCTCTCTCTCGGTCTCTCGCTGCATTCAGGTCTGGAGTCCGGTGCCATTTTTAGCGGAGACAACAACCCATAAATGTGCGCCCAACGACAAAACGATAAATGCAAACTGGCCAGGCTAACAGCCAGCGATACTTAGTGACCATGCCGGGGCTTGGCTTGGCATTCAATTACAAGCACAGCCCCCATGCGGACCAGCCGCAGTCCGACTGGACTTCTGCAGAAAAATGCTTGGTGTCTCGTGGTCTCTTCTTGGCGCATTGGGCTGGGCTTTTTGGTCTTGCTCAGCCGCGCCGCTTCCAGGTAACGTCTCTCTAACGGTATGCCATGATACTTGTTTGTATCTCTATATCTCCATCTTCAACTCCAGCTCCAACTCCAACTCCAACTTCGACTCAGACTCCATCTCCGTCAGCTTTTTTTTCTTTCTATTTGAATCTGGCGGTGCGATGCGCGCGCCTCATGTTGACAAACTCACTTAACAAATCCACAACTACTTATATAACCCGAAGTACAACAAACAGTAATTTTTCTCGCTTCATTGGCATCGTCTGCCGACTGCCGTCTGCCGTCTGTCGTCCGTCTGTCGTCTGCCGGGAAGAAGCCTGTAAAGCGAGCATAAGCATATCGGCGGTTTGTTTAGCCAACTTGTCTCAACCCGGACGGGGCAAAGAGTGTAAGTGTGTGTGTGTGTGTGTGCGACTTAAGACTTGGCTGCTGCCAGTTAAGTAAATAGAAATTGAATTGTACAAAGGCCACAGACAGAGCAGCAGCAGCAGCAGCTACTCGGCATTGTAGTTGACCATTGTTTGCCTTGCTCTAGAGTTCTTCATAGCCTGGGCGCGGCTGTTTCCATATAGGCTCTTAATGATACAAGTATACCAAAAATGTATAAAAATGTCATGGACTGAAATGAATTTCAACTTTCATCCAATGCAAATCATAAAGGGCCAAGAACAACACTCTCCAACATGATGATGGTTTTTTAGTTTGTAGAATTTATAGCTCTAAAAAGTTTGAAAATAATTAAAATTAAATAGTTTCGTTTTCGTATCATAAAATGTGTTTGCTCTTGGTCGCTGCTGCTTCTGCTTTGGCTGAGAGATGCAAAATTATACGCAAGCTGCGTCACTTATGCTAGACGCGACAATAATATTTCTATAGCAGAAACTTCACACTTAATGTAATTTGCCAACAAGAAGCAAAAAACAAATCGAAAAGCCTCCAAAGTAGTTGCACATGTTGCCGCAGGCGGCCCAAATTTACTTGTGGCCGAGCAGAGCAGCAGCAGAGAGGCAGCAGACGGCGACGGCAACGGCAGCGACTAGTCAATGCTTTAAGGAATATGGCAGCAAATAATTAAAACATATTTAAAAATAGTTTGCCATATGGATGACGACTAGAACGACGCGGCCCGGCTGGGTAATGGGTGATGGTTGATGTTGCTGTTGCTGTTGCTGGTCAGCCCCCAAGAACAACAAAAGCCAACAATTTGTGTCTGGCCAAAAGGCGACGGCGACTCCACCAGCCAAACTGCAGATACAGCTACAGCTACAGATGCAGATACAGATAGAAATGAAATTGCAGATAGTTTTTGTTGGTGTCTGGCGGCCGACTTCTAACAGGCATCCATCTAACCATCTATCTATAACAACACTTCATTACAAGTTTGTCCTCTCGGCTCGTCTGCTGCCAAGTTCAAAATTATATGCTTTGCACTTTAGTTTATTCATGTCAAAAAGGAACAACAAATTCATCTTCGAGTTGAAAAACATTTCGGAAAAAACTTTTTGGATGTTATTTTCCGTGTATGTATGTATGTGTATATGTGTGTGGCCAAAAATACACGGTATGTGGCTGAAAAACTGCGCCAGCCAGGCGCTAATGTTGTTGCTTTGCTTTTTTCTCTTGCTTAGTAAAAGTGCCTAAAAAGTATCTGCATCTGTAGCTGTATCTGTAGCTGTATCTGTTGGATGCTGCGAATTTATTTTCGTCACTTTTATTTAATTTCGTTTTTGTTTTTTATTTTTATTATTTTTTGTTGCATATACTTACGTGGCTGAGCGCGTGCGAGTATTTTACAAATGAAAATTGTAATATTTTCGACAGCAAACAAATTTGAAATGTCTCTGAAACGTTTGTTGGATCATTTTTATTTGTCTTTTGTTTTTGGTGAATCCCAACAGACGTTGAAAATTGCAACTTTGTGTGCAAGTCTTTTGTCTGGGAAATATGCGACTTGATATACTTTGTATTATGGAACGAATCAAAAAATTTCATTTTAAATTGTAATTTTCATATATTATTCAGACTCAAATGAGAATTTAAGTATTATTATTATATTCTATATTTATTATTGGATTTTTCAGATATTTTGAAAACTTTAATCTAAATTTATGTATTATTATTATATAATATAACATTTATTTTTGATTTTCCTGATATATTTAAGACTTTAATCAGAATTTTAATATCAGCCATTTATTATTGGAATTTTTAGATATTTGTAAAACTCAAAAGACAATTTTAGTATTATTATTATATTATATAATGCTTAAATTCAAATTATAATTTAAGTATTATCATAATGTTATTTAATTGTAGATTTTCAGATATTTTTAAATCTCAAATAAAAATGTAAAGTATTATTATTATATTATATAATATTTATTATTAAACTTTTTACATATTTTTAAGACACTAATCAGAATTTTTATATTATTATTATATTAAATAATATTTAATTTTGGATTTTTTAGATATTTGTAAAACTTAATTTATAATTTAAGTATAAGTATTTTTGAAACTAAAATAAAAATGTTACGTATTATAATTCTATTATATATAAAATATTAAATATTAAATATAAAATCAGCTGTTGTCATGAAACGAAATTACTTAGTGAGCGACCTAATACTTATTATTGATGTTTTCAAAATTTTTATCAGAATTTAAGTATTGTTATTATATTATATAATATTAAATATTGGATCTTTCAGATATTTTTAAAACTTTTATTAGAATTTTAATATTAGCAATTTATTTTTAGATTTTTCAGATATTTTTGAAACTCAAATTAGAGTATTATTTTTATATTATATAATATAAAATTAAAACCAAAATTCTATTAATTTTCCGCTTACTTCTCTTTTAGGCAACTCTTTTGACTTAAGTTTCGGTTCATAGCAAAGAAATTGGTTTGGGGTTGAAACCAGTTTTCAGCAGTGCTGCTGAGCCATTTCTTTCAATTAATTTAATCGAATAGTCAATGCGAGTCGCTCCTTAAATGCAATCAATCAGCTGTTACGCTCATCTCGAGCGGCTGCTCTGCATAATTCATAAGGCCACAGACTCATCCCAGTGCCTTCTTGGCGCCAATTTTGCGAATTGCCTATGGGATAGTTGAGTCCAGTGATCTTGCAATCTGATTACAAATCGAACACTCTGTAATTGTTATGGCAAATAAATAACTTGGCACAGTATTACAAATCGCTGTGATTAGCAATTAAAATTGCAAAAACAAAGTCTCTCTGAGTCGCTCGCTGCGTTGTTCCTGGGGCCAGGTAAATCTCTTAATTACTCGCCAGTTGCGGCACAGGCAAACAGGTGTGCGCTTATTAACTCATTATAAATACATTTGAGTGCAGTTCGATTTGCTTTTAGTTTACTGAAAAGCATTGCAATTGCCACGACACTCGCACATTTTCGAATGCGTGCCAATGCCGCGCAGTTGCCCCGTCGCTTGGTCCACCCCAGATTAGGGTGGCTCAAGCTAGCTGGCTAATAGCCTTGATTGCCTTGCAGATTGTCTCTCACTTGACTAGGAAGTTGGTATAGAAACATCATCATTCAATCAATTATTCTGACTGACGAGCCAGTTATTCAGTTAGTCATTCAGTCAATCAAATTTATTTATATATAGCTATTATAGCATCTATTAGATTGTCTTAGACTCAGGATCTTACTTGAATAGGAAGTTGCTAGAGAAACATCATCATTCAATCAATCATTCTGACTGACTAGCTAGCTATTCAGTTATTCAATCAATCAAATTGATTTATATATAGCTATTATAGCACCTAGCAGATTGTCTTAAGCTCTCACTTAAATAGGAAGTTGCTATAAAAACAGCATCATTCAATCAATCATTCTGACTGACTAGCCATATACATTTTCCACACTCAAGTTGTCATTAGCATTGGCAAGTGGGAAAATAAATGCAATATTTTCTAATGCTCTTGAGACGCCCTAATGCAAATATTTACACCATGCTCTTGTACCGTGTTTGAAATGCAAATTCAATTTGTTAAATGGTTTTTGTTGGCAAATCTCGGAACTTGTTTTGCATGAGTATGCAATTAACGCTGTCCGTCGCATATTCATCCATCATAATTTTATTTAGTTAATTATCATTTCAGCGTTGTAGTACTTACAAGCTGTCTCACTCAATCTGTGTGTGTGTGTGTTAAACTGAATCTACACACGTGTAGAAGATGGCTATTAAGATAAGAGTAAAGAATTTCTAACACCATGAAGAAAAGCGGATCTGTTGTAAACAAATGTCTACATTGAAATAAAGTTTGAAAATTTTGAAAATTATCTAAATTATCTCTTCAAATTTCGCAAAACGAGCTGCAACTTCCGCAAAAAAAGTAAAAGAAATATATAAAAATGCTTCTTATGTTTGCATAAAATAAATCAACATTCCTACGTTCGCAATCCAAATTTTCCCACCACATTCGCAGACGAGCAAAAATTATAATCAAATAAAAGTATCGCACACACCACAATGACCATCAAGCGACGGCAGTCGGTTATGTGATCCATTTATATATATATATATATATATATATATGAGTTGTAAAAAAAGTGCTGGGATCAGCTGGCTCTGCCTAGAATTACTGAATGAATGAGTGAGTGTTGTGTGTGAGCTTGCAGGCAACTTGATCTGATATTTTGAGTTTAATTCCTTCACTTGAAAGTTTCCCATTGTGCACCAATTGAGTCATCGAGAGATTAGCCTGAGCGTCCACATCCACGTCCACGTCCATGTGGAAGCCGAGCGCCAGCAGCAGTCGCTCTGCCAACAACTTTTCGAGCGGCGATAATAAACAACAAAAGCTTTGAGGCACGGTTATTGGATATGGTGCGGATCGGTCGCAACTCAAACGGATATACAATATGAGCGCACAGGGGCACTGATTTTTGTTAATGTTTCTCATAATAAGTCCCAATGATATCTGGTGGCGAACCAGAACTTGAACTTGGCATCCATATGCTGCAAAACGTATTTATCAGCGCTTTATTCAAAAATAAAATTATTATAACATAATATCAAAGGCAAACCAAAATATACTCGCTCGCGAAGTGCAAAGGTGTATATTGGTTTGGTTCAGAGGCACTTTAAAACTTCATATAAATTGTCATTGGTAATGAGTTCATTTAAAGTCTTAGAGACGATTTGGATTAAAGAATGTGCATGATATTCTCTATGTCAATTCTAATCTTAAGTCTTAGAGGAAGATTTAGGTTGACGAATCTGGATGATATTCTCTAAGCCAATTCTAATCTTAAGTCTTATAGAGAGAGAGAGAGAGAGAGAGAGAGAGAGAGAGAGATTTTGTTTGAAGAATCTGGATGATATTCTCTATGCCAAGTCTAATTTAAAGTCTTAAAGTAATACAGATTTGGAAAAAATAATCTGGATGATTCTCTATACCTCGGTTCTAATATCGTGTGCCTACCTATCATGACACCACCAGGCGCCAGTGTATTGAACACCACAATTGCTGGAATTATGCGTATCATTATCCCAATCGAAGGTGCTGAACTTCATGTTTTTATGAATGCTTGAAAATGCGAAATCAGGGTATAATGGTTTTATTAATAGTTTGTAACAGGCAGAAGGAGACGTGGCAGACAACATAAAGTACATGTTCTTGATCAGGATGAAGAAGTGTCCACTTGTCCATCCGTATGAACGCAGCGATCTCGTAAACTACAAGAACTAGAGTTTCAAAGTTTTAAATATATATTCGTGTATACCATGCGCAGTCCAAGTTTACTTTTTTTCTCGATAACTCATCCTGTTTCCCTATTTTCGATAAAAATCGATATTCAGACGTTGGTTTTAAGCCATAATATAGAGACCATAACAGCTAGAGATACCTCAATTAATATGTAGGTTTCTGTGATGAAAATACAGAGCTAACATGTTTCTGACTTTGGATACCACCCTCGATTACCATCAAAACTTAAAAAATCATATATTAAATAGCAGAGACTTTAGCTTTTGCATATACCCACATTTGGATGTCAATGTTATGTGTTGACGGATTAGTTTAGAGTTGCTAAGCCTAATATGTTATTGTGTCTATATTTAGCGAAAACGTATTAAATGAGGGGTGCAATACACAATAATCGAAAGTGTTAAAGGTAATCAATAAATTTTGCAGGTGAATCATTGATTATTTATTTTCAACTAATAAAAAATACACCATTTATCTAATACAATCAGCAACTATAAACTAAGTCAGTTGTAAATCAATAGAACATATCATTGAATGCCTAATGTAAGGCCAGAGGTAGAGGCCTAGTTGGATTAACTCCATTTAGTATTGTTTTTTTTTCGTAAGTGTTATTTTTTAAGCTCAATTCAAGTAGCAACAACAACGCTTAAGAACATTAGGTTGGGTATATCGAAGTACCTAACACTCGTTCACTGTTCAGTAATCACATAGAAAATATGTAGATAAAATATTTTTGGAATTTAAGATAATACATATGTTATGTTTTGTAACTGGCAGAAACAGTAACGATTCTTGATCAGGACAATGCACCGAGTCTATATACGAATCTTTAGATATACATCTAGATTTATAAATAATAATATACTATATAAAAATATAATAATTGTAATATTTGTTACTTACATATGTATGTATTAAAATTTTAAAATTTTTTTTTTAAAGATAGAAACCAACCTTAAGATTTATGAACATCAATGGGCAGATGGTTAAAATAGTCATTTACATCTTTCCGGATAGATGTTTTCATTGATTTTGTCTGTTTAACTCAAGCTTTAACAAGAAGATATGCGCTAAGTCTCTTAAGGTGTCATCTAGTCGTACAGGCCCGACACTGTTAGCTATTTTAAAGTATATTTGTAAGTAAGAATTCGATTGCTTAGATCTATCTAGGCTATTACTTGGAAATAGTGAAGTAATATTGCTGAAAAA
This sequence comes from Drosophila gaucha, assembly GCA_035045545.1. Classification (NCBI taxonomy): domain Eukaryota; kingdom Metazoa; phylum Arthropoda; class Insecta; order Diptera; family Drosophilidae; genus Drosophila; species Drosophila gaucha. Next base: position 6,829,798 of record JAWNOY010000375.1, read on the forward strand.
TAATCCATACCCCAAATTTATATGTAAAACGCAAATTTCGGAAAGTAAATTTTGAGTTCATTTCCTGTTGAGCATTTTGAGCTGTCAGCGGCGGATGGATTTGGGCAAATGCGAAGCGGCTTAACACCTTCGGTCTGACAGCTTGAATAATGCGTCTTTTGTTCTAGTTGCCGTCGGACATAGAACAAGAACAGAAGTTGCCACCGAATATGATAAAGACGCTGACAGCACAAATGGGAGCCGAGCCACCTACAAAGTGCATACAAATACTCGAACAGGCGACAAACAAACAAACAAACAAATGAACAAATATTTGCCTCAACGGGAGGAGCAAGCCAAACTGAAGGCGATAAAATGGTATTTATGATAAATACATAATACAATGACACACACGCAGATGGAGATGTGTGTGTGTGTGTGGGTATTTTTTAAATAGGCCACAGACGTATTGTCTACGGCATTTGACAAAGTCTAGAGTATGTAATAGATTATATATATATATATGTATGTGTGTGTGTGTGTAGGGTGCAGAAGTGGAGAATAAACGTTCAAGTGTCAAAATGACAGCTTTGAAATTGATTACAGCGACAATAGAGTGCTATCCGCTGAGTAAATAAGGTTTTAAAGTGACGTATTATATAGGCAATAATATATATATATATATATATATAAGTGAGATAAGTATGCACATAATATATGGCCAGGTGATTGACGTCTCACACGTGGTAAGCTGCGTTTATCCGTGTCGAGCTATATCAAATAATAAAAACACTTTCAGCTTAACATTTGGGAATAGTGTTTCAACATCGTTCTATAAACAAAACATGTTTCGTATTGCCGAATGTTTATGATTATAGAAACAAAGACAAATAAATATATTTTGACCATTTAATATACTTTTTTCTTTGATATATTTACATCGGTTACATATAACAATAAGCATAACTCTATTATTTCAAGCAACTTTCAATAAATCAAAAATGTTTATTGTTTCTTTTCTTTTATAACATGAAACCTGTTCAAAATTGGCAAGAAGGGTATAATGTTGCTAAGCAAATGTATGTAACAGACTGATTAATAAAGTATGTATATATTTGATCGGAATAAGTCAATTTAGATCTGTTAATATACGTTTTAATGAAATTGATTATGAAAGTTTATGAAATTTCACTTGAAATATCTAGATGATAGATGATCGAAATTAGTATATAGGTTACTTTTTCCACGGAAGGGAATATCCAAAAAGATGAGAGTATAATATATGTATATATAAATATTGTATTTAATATTTTCATATTTTTCATACCTTTATTACAAATTGCCGACTATTTTGGCCTCCTTTAGATGAGGATGGAGAAAAAGCAGTAGTCTTTTACTTTCAAAGCTGTTGTGGCTTAGGTGTTCGAGTGGAGATCATATCAGATTTTAAATTAAATTTAAGAAGATCAGTGTATTCTTATAAATAAAAAGTTTTCTGAACTAACGCAGGTTTATTTAAAACAGGTTTGGTCGAAAAAGCAAAAATGAAGACAACATCTAAGAAATAAAGACAGATTTTCGATCAATTTTATTTATTGCCTCGAATTCTAGAAACACACTAAAAAAAATGTATTTCAACATTTTTCATCATTGATTAAACTCTTCTTTTTAGACTCTGTTCCCAAAGGGAAAAAGAGTCTATTGGATTTGTGCAATGTCCGTCTTGCTGTCTGTCCGTCTGTCCGTCTGTCCGTCTGTCCGTCTGTCCGACTGTCCGTCTGTCCGTCTGTCCGTCTGTCCGTCTGTCTGTATGAACGCGCAGCATTTGGACACTATAGAAGCTAGAGACTTGTAATTTGGAATATATACTCGTGTGTATCCGCGTCAGATCAAGTTTGAGTATTTTTCCGATACGCCCACAGGGGGCGTGGCAAATCGGGAAATGCAATATCTATTAAGACTAAAACGCTGTTATTTTAGTCAATATTGCAGTCTAAGAAATGGGATTTAGAATATATATTCGTGTACACCACGCGGACGTTTTAAGATATAGATTATATATCTATGCCCATTGTGGGCGTGGCAAATCGGATAAAACTATATCTTCTACAGCTTTGAAGCTAGAGCATCCAAATTTGGCATGTGGGTTACTGTTGACCTTCCCTTAAGTTAGATCAAAAAGTTATATACCCACGCCCCCTGGGGGCGTACCAAATCGGGAATATATATATAGCGATTTGTATAAATCTTATAATATTTTGAGCGTATTAAGAGCTAGAGACTTGAAATTTGGAATACATGTGCAAGTACATCACTCGGAATCAAAAATATATATTATAGATATTTACGCCCATTAAGGGCGTGGCAAATCGGATAAAACTGTATCTCCTACAGTTTTGGAGCTAGAGCGTCCAAATTTTACATGTGGGATACTGTTGACCTCCTCTTAAGATAAGTCAAAAGTTATGTATCCACGTCTTCTGGGGGCGTGGCAAATCGGGAATTACTATATCTTTTACTAAAACCGTGATAATTTCGGCAATATTTCCGTCAAAGAGTTGGGACTTGGAATATATATACTAGTATCCTACCTCTACCCAAAAATATATGTTATATATAGCTACGCCCATTTGGGGCGTGGCAAATAGGGTAAAACTGTATCTCCTACAGTCTTAGACGTAGAGCATCCAAATTTGACATGTGGGTTACTGTTCATGAAATTTAAATTTACGAAAAAAAAAAAATAATAATAATCATAATGTAAGGCTCCGTAAAACAAATTCTAGTTGACCTAACTGGGGATTGAAGCAGGGTCTTCGCTACCACAACGCAAGTCTGTTTAACCAAATCAAAACACTTCCAAACTCAGTTTGGCACATAGTCGCGCAAGAGACGCCGTGGTGTTGTGGGTAGAGTGGTGGCATGCGAAGCGCGTGACCCAGGTTCGATTCCCAGCGCTGACGTGTGATATTATCATTTAATAAAATGTTTTTTTTTTATTTTTTTTATAACTTCTATGTTATTTAATGGATTTTGATAAAACTTTCTGCATAAATCCTTATATTTTATTAAAAATACGGTTTTACCTAAAAAATTAAAAAAAAATGTAAATGTGGCTTTATTTGCAACTAAACTTATATTAAATTGATTTTGTGAAATGTGGAGCCAGTATCCAAAATATATAATAAAAACCAAAATAGTATTTTAAAAAAGCTATATGTAAAATTTTATGACTGTAGCTAAATTGATGTAAAAGACATGCTCAAAAAAGGAATCTCAATAATCTCGCATTCAAACATACGGAAAGACGGACGGACGGACTAACAGGAACAGAGTCTGACGCAGTCGGTGGCGCCCGACTGCAACGTTCTTACTTGTTTATTTTTTTTTTTAAGTGTTTATTGTAATATTAAATAATTATTATTTGATTGATAAATGTGGGTACATCTTTGTATACATGAATTGGATTCCCCCCCCTCATATCATTTGTTTACTTTCAGCTAAACCACGTTTATATAAAAGTGTTAAATAGCAACACGAATACAAAGACCTAACCCATTTTCAATATGATATGCACAAAGCATTTCAATCGAGCCCCTTAGATCTAGCAATTGCTAACCACAAACGAATTGGTTAAACTAACTATATATAATTAAATAGGGGCAGAGAAAACAGTGCGTATAAAGCAAAGAACAAATACACAGAGGTTAGTTAAGGTAATTAAAAAGGTATTAAAAAGAGAAGAAAAAATTAAAAAAATTGGGTAATTTAAATATTATAATTCTTATCAGGTTAAAACGTTGTTAAAGGTAGAAAAATAAGAAAAATTGTTGTTTTGTTATTTTAGTCATTTTTCCTTTCATTTTTTAGTCTTTTTAGGATTGTGTAAGTAAACACATAAGCTAATACAGCTTTTGTAGTCTTTCAAATTTAAAAATTTACAGAAATTCTCAAAAAATCAATGTTCCAACATGTTTCATACAAAACTTTAAAAAAAGATTTAAGATAGGGTATGTCTGAGACTTTTCCGTAAAAGATTTGTGTAGATCGGCAATATTGCATAGAACAATATTGTTGTGGGCTTGTGCCACACATGAATGCTGGTAAAGCTTGGCGAGGTTATTGAGAAACGCCTTGCCAGCGGCCTGTCAAATATTGGCAAACAAATTGAAGGCAAATCGAGAAAAAAACGCCTGACTAACGAACGTTGCGAGTGCACAAAAGGCGATATTTATGGAAGGTAGCGCGGGCAGCGGCTGCAGCACAACTTGACCGGTTGCCCAGTTGACCAGTTGCGGCCACGTGGATCCAGCGCACACACCTGGAAGCCGGTGGGGCTGAGGCTGGGGCTGGGCCAAGCCCTGCAAATAAATTAAGTGCCATGTGAAAATATTTCACGCGTGCTAAAGTCCGCACTAAATATGCTTTGTATTTATGTATGGTTGCATTTGTTGTTCTTGTTGTTGTTGTTGTTATTGTTATTGCTGCAGTATCCATGAGATAGAAATCGGCATTGTCGTTGCTGCGGTTCATTAATTCCGCAGCGTTTGACAAATGCAGCGCCAGGAAACGACGACAAACCATGAACTGATTTGAATACTATTTGGTCGATGTGGTGCGGCATTTGCATTTTTAAACGATTTTCCCATTTGGGTTTATTTTTGGTGTTTTGGACTCGTTGAAATTATGTATGTAAATGTCTGTTGACGGCTTCAGTTGTCATGGGTTATCAACATTTGAACCCGCACTTAACGATAAGAGGAAACCACAACACACACACACACAGATATGCAGCTGCTTGCATGCTCAAACATGATTTGTATTTTCGAACTGCTATAATAACTGCATATGATTTCTGACCACGCCCCAAACATAATTTCAGCATACCACAGCCAGATGAAATTCCCAACTGAGAAATTCAAAATATTTGCACAAAATCCTAGATGGAAATTAGGGGAAGATGTGGATAGCATAAAAGCAAAATATATATAAATACATACGTTCTTATGTATGTTTATGTTAACAGATAAAACATTTTTATTATCTTTGGATGATTTCGACTTTTTTTATTTTTTTATATTTTTATTTTCAAATTTAAGATCTTAGTCTATGAAGCTCTATAAAATTGTTTTATTTTTGCTAAATCAGAAAAAAATATAATATATCTTACATGAAAAGTTCTTAATTTGAGATTTACCATATTTCAAATACAGTGTGTCAAAAAAGTATTGGCACAACAGTAATATCCAAGTTCCAAGCGCTATAACTTTTGACCGACTTCCAAAATTAAAATGCTGATGTATAAAGCGACTTATAAACTATTAATTTTACATATATTTATAGAGTTTTCAAGAGTTTTTCAAGAGTGCAACAAAGTTTGATATCGTGAAGCAAGATACCCTATATTCTGAACTGTGAAGAACGGTCATCCAGAATTACATACAAAAATATGTATGTATGTATGTATGTATGTAGTATGTATGTATGTAGGGACAACTTAATTTTAAAGAATCTACCTTCTGTCTGTAACGAGCATTAATTTCCAATGTGATTACAGGGTATAGAAATACCCATCATACACACGTACGTGAGTCTCCCTTCAGCCACATACAATGCCAGAAAATTAATGTTGGCAATCTGTAAATTTCTGTAAAGCGTAATTCAAACTTGACACATACACACACACACACTCAGACACACATACTCACACACTCAGACACACACTGCATCTGAGTAAACGAGTCTTAACTAAGTTCCTAGAGATGTGCCATGTTTTGAGCTAGTTAATCAACACTTGATTTTACTTTGCTCTATCTTTAATCAATTTAATCTATCGAAATTGGACAACATACATATATTGTTGTGATCTGATATTCATTGTGTTTATTTTTTTGTATTATACTTAAAATAATTGAAAAATTATCTATCAATATAAATATATTAATTATAATTTTAATTGCCATTGCTGCTCTGAAAGCCAATGCTCAAATGAGTTATCTGTAAGTGCTGTCATTGCCTGTGCGATTAATTATCGATAGATAGTAATCGGGATTAATCCACACAGCGCCATGGTCAGCACTTAAATTGAATATATATACATATACCCTATAGCGGGTATAAATATTTTGACAGATAGTTATAATATTTATTAATATAAAATATTATATAATAAAAGGTAACAAGCTAATATTACTTGGGATTTGGATTCTTAAAGATAGTATAGTTATTCTTAAGTCAATAATTTCCCTTTATATTTTGTAGGGTATTTAATTTTTCGCATTTCTTAATGCTTTTTTTATTAGTTTTTCGTTATCTTTTATTAATATTATTTCTCAATTTTATTTTTATTTTATGCAATTTATGTGCTTCACGGTTTTGTTTTTTTTTCCGATTTATTTTAATTAAAAATGTTGGCAAGGAAATTGTGGAAGGAAACGGTGTTGTTGTTCTCTTCACCACCTTGCCACGGCTGCCGCAACTATCGGAGCTGTTGCATGTTGCTTGTGTTGCAGGTTTACAAGACGACAACGCTTGTACAATATGCTTTTCTGCAACGCACCAACGTTGCATGCCACCAGCCGGGCAGCCAGTCAGATAGACAGCCAGGCAGACCGAAAGACGGGCGAGCCAACGAAATGATCGACGATGTTGCAAAGTATTAAAGTCAGCGACACAATCTGCATATTAAACAAGAAAAACAAGCAAACTGACGCCAAAACGAACATTGAATGCCCTTAAATGTTATCTCAAACAAGCTGTTATCATCTAGCTATCAGGTACAATCTAGTGTTTCTTCAGCACTTTTCAAGCTAACTCGTTTAAGTATGTGACATATTTCATAGCAAGTCTAGGATGCTCTGTGAAAACTTAAAAGAGAGTATGATAACCAACAGCAACTGCAACTTGTTGCACAGTGCACACACACACACACACACACACATACATGTCATACACACATAGACCAAGACTCGCCAGACTGGGTTGCAGGTGTTTTGGGCCGGGCTAGAAAACCGGAAGGTGTCGGCCAGGACTTTGCTCCAACAGCTGATTGACTTTAGCCTGGCTGGCAACTAATGAAGCACTTCGATTGTGCCAATTCATGTGGGGCTATTCATTAAAGCCTGCAGTCAGCATTACGAACGATTTGTGTATTTGCAATCGCATTTGTAATCACATTCGGTTTTTTTTTATGTGCACTTTTTGAACTTTTGCCACAACTTCCGCTGCGAAAAAAGAAGCAAAAAAATGAAGAAAAAAAAAAACTGTCGTACTAGCAAATTCAAATTAAATGTTGCATATGTTAAATACTCACACAAACACAATTGCTGCCACATATGTAAATATATGTACGTGTGTGTAGAAGACCTTACCCCTGGCAAATTACCCCACCTTGGCTACGTTCCATTACCGAGACACTGGGTCTGCTTTAAGGAAATAGCTTTTAGAATTTGTTTAGATTATGATTAATGTTCTTCTTGAAAATCATGCCAATAATTATATACATAAGTATTTTTAAAAAATTGTATGTAACTGCAAAGTTACTTTATAGAACAGCTGAACAGAAAGAGTGCTAAATTGAGACATATGTATTACTATGAAATATTACTTTTTCAGGTTAAAAGATAGTATTCTAAGACTTAACAGATCAAAACGCTATTATGAGATTTATGCAATAAATATAGAACATTTCAAATGCTGTCATAGGAACCCCATGTTTTTATACCTTGAACAAATTGTCCGTGGTTTACAACTACATAGATACAATCCAGTTCTATATACAAATTTTAATTGAGGATTCATCTGGAGCAAACCTCTGTTTCATATATATGTATGCATATCTATATGTGTATGCATAAGTTTAGACTCATATAAAACAGAGGACTAATCCGGATGAATCAGCATAAATGTATAATATATACATATATATATATATATATATATATATATATATTCATGAAATTTTACATTTACAGTTGTATCTAGAGTAATCACCTCGATATAGTAAACACCCAAATTTTTACATGAAGTACTCTAAATAAGCTAAAAGTCACTTTTTAAACGCAAGACGCAAACGTTAATTCGCAAACTCTTTCAATAAGCAAACATTTATTTTTTCCTAATTTATATAGATAAAGTGTATTTTGAGTAAATAAAACGAGTTTTTGAGAAAAAATTTGAACCTTGATATGGTGAGCAATACTTGAAACAGGTCTTGCAATAATTAGTTCAGTATATCCAGGTGCTATTGTATAGATATATTCTTGATCGACAGCAACAGCAGAGGCCAAATATTTAGGTCTGCCTATACTTTATACTATTGATACATACTATACTATTTCTCATACCAGTTGAATAGAAACATTGCAAATTGTTTTCGTACAACACTTTTTATCTATATCTAAAGTCTATTCTGATTGTATCTGTATCTACACTTACCTTATAGTGGACAACAACCTCAATATAATATACAGACGAGACTGTATATATGTATATATTTATGTTTATATAAATAAGATTGAAGACTCTAAGTATCTATAACGACTTGACTGTTCATGCAGATCATTTAAATATACTTCATTATACCCAAATAGTCAGTTTATATATATATTTTATGTAGTTTATATGTATTTATATAGTGAATACCCTCTCCAAAATTAAAGTTAATGACATAAAGTCAAGTCAGTCGATGGAATTATAACGAATTTAACAACAGTTTAAGGCTGAAAGACCATGGCAAAGGTAGACTAATCAGTCATGTAATGTTGGCCAAACAAGGTAAGTAGCTTGCTATAGCAATATAATAAGTGCATACCTAAGTCTCTACCTTCAAATGGGCATTTAGAGAGATGCGAGTGGCAAGTAAATGACTCAAGCCGAATGATATTTGCAATTGGCTGATGACGCTGTCGATCAATGCATTTGGATGCATTTGCAAATATGTGCGAGCAGAGAGTGTGCGATGCAGATACAGTTCGAGCGACGTTGTCGACGCTTCGTTACAATTCCCAAATACTTTTCAATAGAATGTCAACGGTAAAAATTTGCTGAATATCGCGCGCCTCTCTGCCCTGCCTTGTCCCGCCCCCTCTCATTCGCTTTGCTTTGGTTTGTTTTGCCATGCTCTTTTTAAAAATGTATCTCTAAGTATCTGTAGCTGTAGCTGTATCTGTATCTGTGCCTTTTGTAATGTAATTGAACTAAATGTGGCGGCTGCGTGTGACATTTTTTTTTACTTATTTTTTTTTCTGCTGCGGCTGCCGATTGTCGATTGCCGGCTTCTGCTCGGGCAAGCCATAGAAAAACGTCAAGCTATGCAGCTGATGAGCATGTGAGTGCGTTTTACATAAATACACACATATGTATCTCAATCTCAATCTGAATCTGTAGCTGTATCTGTATCTGCATGGGAGTATCTGTATGTGTGTGTGTGTGTGTGTGTGTGTTCTTCGAGCTGATATCTAGTAGAGCGTCGCCGTCGCCTTTGCGACCAATCTAGCGCGACCATTGATGAAAGCTGAAAGCAACCCGGACCGTTGGTCATTGAACTAGCTGACTGCCTCTGTCTCTCTGTCTGTCTCTCTGGCTGTCTCTCTGTCTGTGCTTTGATTTTTCTCAAAACTAAAATATTTAAGTAGTTCGACAACAATGGGACGTCAAATGACTTTTCCGCTTATCTGCTGTTAATTGTTTGGGTCTTGCTCGACGCTAAGCGAAAGGCCAAAATAAAATGCTTACGAGTGTTCGGATCGGATTGGATCGGTTGGGATCGGATCGGTTTTGGGTTCGGTTCACTTCGTTTATGCATATCGAGTATTTTTGGTTGCCATCAACCGACTGAAAATCTTGTGTGTGTATGCGACGAGACTCGGTTCTATGGGTTTTGCTTTAAAAAACTTGGCAGCGTTGCGTTTGAAGTGTCAATTTTGAAATGTGATTCGTTTTCAACGTAATTTCACTGATTTCGGTTTCTCTTGTTTGGCAAATGCACAAAAATGCTTTTTCCCCAGCACCGCATAACGAATGCATACGAAAAAAAACCAAACAAAATAAAACTCAGCCAACAGACTGAGAAAGCCAACAACAATGCAATGCAACCATTTGTGGCAAATGGTATTTTTAACAGTATTATTTAAGTAAGCTTTAGCTTTGTTTTTTTTTTTGTGGGTTTTTAATACATTTAACATTTCATTGAACTATTCCGTGGCATATAAATTATTTAGTGTGTATGCCGTGGCTCAGTATTTAGAATTCATTTCAAAACTGAAAACAGAAAACCGAATTCATTGTCTTCTCCGTACATTCACTTACGATTGTGTATTATACACTGTACGTGTCGGGGTATATTGGTTTTTTGAGCCGAGTTGTTGATAATTATTAAATAAATTAAATAATAATAAATTAAATTTCTCATTGCGAAGAGTCATTATTTGACTTATATTTTTTAGTATATTATTTACAGGGTATATAATAGACCAAGTCAGCTGAATGTGTAAATGTAAGTAAAATTATGCTCATAAACAATTAAAGTTGGCTGGAAATATGGTAAAAAAAACATTATTAGATTTATATTTTGTTGTATAAAATTAACAGGGTATATAATAGATCACGTCAACTGAATGTGAAAATGTAAGTTTTAGTAATTTTTATTGTAAAAAGTTAAAGTTGACTTGAAAAACTATTTAAGAACATATTTTGACTTATATTTTGTAGTATAATATTTACAGGGTATATAAGAGACTAAGACAGCTGAATGTAAAAATGTAAGTTTTAAAATTATGCTCATAAAGAGTTAAAGTTGACTTGCAAAAATGTTTATATTATATTTTGTGGTATGAAATTTACAGGGTATATAATAGCCCAAATCAGCTGAATGTAAAAGCTTAAATTTTTTAATATACTCATAAAGAATTAAAGTTGACTTAAAAAAATGTTTACCAATTATACTTTGTAGAATGAAATTTACAGGGTATTTAAATGAGCAAGTCAGTTGAATGTGAGAAGGGCGCCCAATCGCTGTCCGCGAAGAAGTGACAAATAATTTCCATGCGGCTCACCTTCTGATTTAAATTGCGTATTCAGACCCACTTGGTCAGTTTCTGAATACAAATCTACGCGTTTAACATAAAGAAATGAAGATACAGACAGAACCATGGCAGGGCACCTGGACACATTGGGACTGGGGACTGGGGGCTACATTTATCTATTATACAGCTTGGTGCATTGGGTTTATGGTAAATGTGTGGAATTTGTAATCGATTCTATGTGTTGCCTTCTGCCTTGTGCCCAGTCCAAAGTGTTTTATATGCGTGTCGAGTGTTTGCTTTATTTTATTTTATTACATCGACTTTGCCAGGCTATTTTTGTGCACAATTAAAATTCAATTCAATGCAATTGCAGTGCCATAAAACTGAACCATAAAATGCACATTAGTTTAGTTCAGTTCATATAAATATATAGCATAAAATAATGATTGAAAATTGGGTATGCAAGTGGGAGTTGAAATTGGAATGGGGGAAAGGTATAGAATCTTCAATTTGTATTCTCCGATTGACATATTTCGTGCTGTTTATTGAAGGCTTAGAGCATTAACCGAATTCGTTTCACATATTTTGAATTTGTAACGGCTTACGATTGGGGTCTTTGAAAGAAAGTCTCGCATTTGCTGGGCAATAGAAACGTTTGCGCTAATTGTTAAATTGATTAAAGCCCATTATTAGCAATTGTCATGATGATATGTCAATTGGAATGGCAGCTAGTCGGCCATAAGCGTGCAGCTATTAGATTTATATGATTTATGGCGGTCAAACTTTCCAAAATACTGTATCGTACTATACGTACCTACACTAGATGTGCGAGCACTTGGCTAACTCAATTATGTGTAACTCATATTAACTTTGGCTCTAGCTGGCAAATGTGTACACTTGAGGGTTTTCACTTTCACAATGGCCAGCAAACTGAGTGGCATAGATACACAAAGCTCATAATAGATACTTAGATATATAGGTACTGAGATACTGAGAAAACATGCGACGGCAGCAGCAGCGGCAGCGGCTGCTCGACTTTCAGGCGTCACATAAGCAATTGAGTGTTGTCATAATAAGCATAAGCAACAACAGCAACAACAACAACAACAACAATAACAACAATTGACAGTTATAGATACAGACAAAAGTATCTGTATCTGCAGCTGTCAAGCAAGCAATCGATGGCAATGTCTGCGGTTCATTGGCTTCTGCTTTAGGCTAACTCATCTGAATGGCATTCAATAATAACAATAACCATAATATCTGGCAGATGGCTAACAGTTTCCTGGTGTGCGACAGCCCAGGCCCAGCGTATCTATAAGCTGCAAGAATATCTATACCATGCTGGTTATTAATCATTCCTCTCTCTCTCTCTCTGGGTCTGTGACGTTGTAAACATATTGCCTGGGGCGTGAAAGTCATAATAATAATTTACTTGCAAAACCCAAACCCAAACCCAATCCCAAAGCCAAAGCCCAAGCTCAAGTTTTTCTAAGACTCCACCAACACGCGTAAAGCTCCTTTCGTCATAACAATTAATTTTGGATACAACAAATGCCGTAGCACGTGCGCCTGCGCCTGCGCTCGGCTCGCATTCCTGGCCGGGCCAATAAATGCATGAAATATTTTCAAGTCTGGCCATAAATTTGACTTTACATCAATTCAAAATGTTGATAACTCAGCGTGGTCAATGAATACGAGACTTGATTAGTTGCCGCACAAGCCAGCCCCAAAGTCCCCCACCCGGCACCGCCTCCTCTCTCATTTGAATTCATTTTATGTATTTACCCCAGATTCAGACACACACAGCTAGAACTGTTCCGTTTTATTTTCTATATATTTATCTATTTATATATGTATCTGTATGTGCAGGAATGGCTTGGCTCGATCACCTCAAAACGTCGAACGCAACGGAATTTAATAGAATCGATTTGCATTTTGAGACTATGTAATTGGGCACAAAGAATGTAAATTATATTTGACAATGTCTTGTACAAAGTGGGGAGTGTTCTATTAATAGATACCCTACAGCTTTAGCATAGTTGTTAACATTTATCAATATCGAATCTAGTGCAGTTTTATGTTAGTTTACATATACAGTGAAAGGTCTCGTGGACGGAGATGTCAAAAAATTGGCTGTACAATAATCTCTTCATCTGAAATTGTCTTTTCCAAATTTTGAAATTAAACTTAATTATGTTCTATTAATAAGTGTTTTTTGTCCGCCTGCGAGAGATGTTTTATATAAAATGTTAAAACAAAATCGTGTCCGCGTTCGGTCCAGGGAGCGTCCGCCCACGGGAACGGATTTTGTATGAAAATCATGCCATAAATCTTGGGACTATAAAATTCATCCGGCTACGCTAGATGTCCGCTACTACAGCTTTCACTGCGTATATTTATTGCTCGCCTGTTGTATAGGACACCCCCTAAGCCTGTGTTCAATCGCCTACTGCTCAAAAATAAAGCATGCTAGAGAAGTTCTCTGAGAGACCTTCAAACAGTACTACTTAAACTATCTTTACTTTGAGTAATATTTGTTAAAAAGAATCGAAGTTGTTAAAAATAAAGCAAAGGTTGTCCCCTTCAAATGGCGCACTATTTGACCCCAAGTTTTAAGTATATTTTTGTATATATTATTTTGTTAATACTTTACAATTTAATATGAAGTAAGATTTTTAGTTCATTTACAATAAAGAAATCTCATTTAATTTAAAATTAAAATTAGGTCTCTAGCATAGACCCACAGCAGTGGGTGACAAAAAATAAGCTAAGGAAGTGTTCTATTCTAGTGGCGAGCATTAAAATATGTTATTCAATAATACAGTTTCTCCAAGTATATATTTATGTAGATATTTAAAATTTAAAATATATATATTTTTAACATATATGTATATATAATTTAAACTTAAAACATTTTACATATGTATGTAGTAATATATTTTTAATTTATTATAATTAAAATATAGTTTTAGCATAATTATTAGAATTTATTAATTTAATTTCTAAATTTTGATATACCTAAGCAAATATTGGCATATTTAGTCATATGTTTACTAAAGCATATATTTATGTATGTATGTTAATGACATTTTAATGCTAGAAAAAATAACAAAAATTTTAAAAAATATTTTTATAAATGCATTTTTCCAATTAAAAATCATCACATATATATATGTATTTTTATTTTTAAATGTTGTTTCAGCATAATAATAAAAATATATGAATATAATCTAAAAATGTTGATGTTATAACGAATTAAGTATGCCAAGTCAACTGATGATATGGTATGATAGTTTATGTATCTTTTTATATTTATATAAAAATTTAAAAAAAAATTTTAATTTTTGTTAAAGTAAAAACAATTTCCCAACGCCATCTGTATATATTTTACGTATCATCTAAAAATGTCAATCTAAGTCTATACGCTAAAAAGAAAAGTATATATAGAAGTCTTTAATCTATAATAGTAAATAATATTATCCTCACGCTGCGTTGTGTGTGTGTTGGGCTCCTATTAAATTACCCATCCAAGAGTTCTTAAGTTAATAGCAAAAAAAATAAAACTATCTCAAATATATATAATTAATTATTGTGAATCAAAAGTTGATAATAAAAAGAACTAGAATCAAATCAGTTAAAATATTGATATATTTACTTTGCATCAATTATGCGCTTGAAGTGCGCTTTAAATACATTTTAGGGAAAGGCAGTCAGAGATAGGAACTGTAAAGTTGAGAACACTTTGTTGCTGCAGCATTTACAGTTAATTCTCATTTTATGAGAGCTACAACAATACGCTTTGAGTGTGAGTCTTGGGCTCTGGTCAAATGGATTTGAATCTGGCTAATCCAGGCCAATGGCCAATACGCTGACTGCAGCTGGTGTTGGCCAAGCTGAAAAGCGGTGTTGGCGCTGGTTCGAGCAATTAGAATAAATTAAGTGAACCGACTTTATCGCCGATACTAATGCAGGTGAAATCGAAGAGAGGAGGAGAAGGTGCCGTCGCCTCGGTCCGCCAGACCGGAATGTAAATTTGTCCAAAGGGGCAGAGATAGAGGCGCGATCGCAGATGAATCTGAATCTGAATTTGAATTCGAATACGAACAAATTCGGAGCGTTGAATCTAAATTGAGGTTTAATTTTCATTGTCTGCGTGCTGTTAGAAAAACCTGTTCTGATTTGTAGAGCCACCGATCCACCGATCCACCTATCGCCCCTCGTATGGTAGTTGTCTTTATTGCCGCTCGCTCTCGTGGTCACATTTGTTGACTTAATTTATTGGCATTAGTGTGTTTGTTGTTGCTGCAGATGCTGGCAGCAGCCGGTCTCTTGTTTTTTGGCTTTTATTATATTTTAGCAGTTGATTTGCTTTTTATGTAAAAATATTTTGTTCATGCATTCCTTCAACAAAAGACACCTGACTCGCCTGCCGCTAGCCGCTAGTCGAACCGGTCCATGGAATGGCATTACAACAGCTGTTGTTGCCCCTCTGATTAGCCCCAAAGATGCGGCTCAGATAGAGCTAATGAGATTATACTGTCGCTGTTAGTTAGAGTTCGGCCAGCCAGTGGAGCCATGTTATACGGCGAAATGCGCTATATGCAAAATGGAGTCGCGATAATTTTGTTAGGAAATTGCCGTTAAAATTCATAAAACACATGATATATATGCGTTGGGGCTGGAGTCGGCGCTGCGTACGGATGGGCAGGCCAATTAATTTTATATGGTTCATAAAATTGCACAATGCTTTGATGGCTGCCATTAGACATTTAATTTGCCCTCACCTGCCCGAGCATCAACAACTAACAACTAACCGCAACTAGTTATGTTGTTTGGCTGCTTTTTCAATTTTTTATTCCCTTTTTATTAACAATTTTAATTGCTCTTTAGCTCAAAGAGCGAAAGACAAGAGAAAAAAACGACATTTTATAGACTTGATAATAAATCTTTAAACACTTAAGAAATTAAATTTTGAATAAAAATAAATAACAACTTTTACACGAAATGCAATAAGAAAACGCCCACGTTTTCCCATTAACGGCGGCAGAAGTATCAAATCCAGAACACGAAAAATGTCGCTGCCTTACAAAGTGCTTAGTTTATTTATAAAAAAAAGAACTTTACTCACCTCAAGAGAAGCTGCTAACTGGAATTTTCGGAAAGCCAAAACCAGGAAACGCCTTCACAACATTTCGTATAATTTGAGTAATTTTTCACAAAAATTTCATTTCATTTGAAAGCTTTTTTTTTGGTTATTTTTTGCTTGAAAATTTATTATTGTAAATTAGTTTAGATATTTCTTTTGCTCACACAAATTTTATGTTTTCATTGTTTTTTAAGCTGCTTCACTTTTCGCCTTCACAATTTAAATATAGGCGGCATCATTTGCCAAGACTTTGTCATAATATTTGCCCATCCGCCGAGCGTGTTGCGGATTATTGAAAGTAATTGAAATTAGATTTTATCTAGTCTTCTCTGAAAAGTATGCTAGTTTATATTTGTGTCTGTGTTTTATGAAATGAACGGTAAGTTGTTGTAATTCCCTTTAAGTTTTCACACCCACTGCGGAAGCTAAGCACTTAGTTCCTGTGCCAACTTGGCAGACCCTCAGAGCTAAGGCAACTGAATAACATGCTGTCGCATGTCCAGGCACGAAGTCTCTCAACTCCCTGCCACACACACACACACACACACACACGCACACACATACATAGCGGCATGTGCAATATAATTTTTTATTCGCAAAAAAGAAAAAAACTTACACACACACATAGCATGTAAGCACCTGCCCTGCTGTGCTGGCACGACGCATGCGCCATTTAGGTATTTGCATTTACTCTGCATGTGTGCGTTTGTGTGTGTTTGTGTGTGCTTTGTTGCAGTACAGAAATTTCCGCATATCATGTTAATCGCCCAAATACACGCAATTGCTTTGCTGGCTTCTGGCCGCGACGCCTAAAAGTATGTCGCATTTATTTCTATTTGGCGTAGCTCGTAATTCAGCTTGATTCTGTCGCCCGGCCGTTTCCTCAAATTCAGTTACAATTGTTTTTCTTTTTGGGCAATGGCGAGCCCATAAACGTACTTCTCTCTCTCTCTCTGTCTCTCTGTCTCTCTCTGTTGTTGCTGTCTCTGCAGGATCCGGCAAAAAGCACAGCCGGACAGGAATGACGTTATTGCCTGTAATTAATTTTAGTTGGCATACATTTACGTTTAGCTGGCAAAACGCATTTGAATTTATTTCGTTTGTTTTGCATATTTTGCGGAGTTCGGTTCAACCTTGCTCAAGTTGTTGACCCTGCGGCATTTGCATAAATGATAGATTGCCAACGAGTCTAATACACAAAAACTATATCAATTTATTCGGCTATCGAATGGAGCAACGTTGGCTTTGTCTTGCCTTTAAATATGGTCCAAAATGTTGCCTTAATTAGTTTAATTAGTGCGTGGCACATAAAACCAGGTAGCTAATGTGCCCGCTGGCGTTGCAGCAAGTAATGACCGCCAGCAAATAACGGTAATTAAATGTGGCCAACTGTTTGCCGGGATTAGCATAATTTTCGGGCATGCAAAATGTGAATAAAAGTCAAGCAAATTTTCGTACATATTTGTTCGGTCCACTGGGAAATTTGGCAAAGTGTCGGCTTTAACGTTGCGTATACGCAACGTCGGCCCAGTCGTGGCACCATTTTGTTTAGTCGATGACAGTTATGGCTGTTTAATGACATATTTATTTGCATTTGAGCTGGGGCTCTGCTTTCGCCCGTCGACTCTTTGTTGGCTTCCGCATGTCCTGTGACATAATCAGACGCAACTTTCGTTGTCATTGTTGCTTAGGCTCCTCGATGTTGCCGTTGGCGACTGCAAACTTCGCCCCACTCGCAATTAAAACATTAAATGAGATAGCGCAGCGCATAAACGACAAATGCAAGAGAGACTAGACTCTCTCTCTCTGTATGGCATGTCATGTTCCAAATTAATTAACCAAAGGATCTGACACACACTCACACACATATACTCGCTGCTGGGTGTGGGCTAGCGAGTCAAGTCAAGTGTTTGATATGCTTGTCTATGTACGCATCATTTAATTACGTTAATTGTCAGCGAGCGCGCTTGTGTGTGTGTGTGTGACTAAGTGAATGGGTGTGCGAGCATTTTAGACCAGGCGATAAGGGTGAATTGTTGCTGAGTGTGTGTTTTTTGTCTCCTGTGTGTGCGTGTGTGTGTGAACTGTGATGACACACACATCATAATAAATTCATATACTTGTGCATATGTGTCTTGTGTCTATCTACCATATATATGTATATAAAGCTAAAAGATATTTTTTTAAAAGCAATTTATAACTTTTTCAGAGACTTCATCTTCCCAACCCTTTATCGGTCCTGCGAAAAATGTGCTCCAGTTGCACACCTGTCAACTTCAGAGCTTACATTAGAGTTCTAATTTATTTATTTAGCTTGTTTTTGTAATTAATTGTTAAGAACTGTAGACACTTTGGCTCTTTAACATAACATTTATTTATTTCAGTATTGACTTTTATTAGTTTTACAACTATGTTTACGATGACATTTATGTTGGTGCCAACCCCCAAGCATAATATTTCTTTTTTTCAGCCTCTTGGAGGAGAGTTCTCTCAAGTGTTTTATACCCCATAACGAAATTTTAACTTAATATTGAGATTCTGGCAATAAAATACAAAGATTAAATTGGCTAGCAGCTATAGATGCTTATAGGTCAAGTTGATCTCTAAATGTCTGTCAAAGCTTAAAAAATGCATAAAATAATCTTTTTTAAAGTTAATTTTCAAGATATATTTAAAAAAGGAATTTAAAAATATTGTGTAAAGTTCCTAAAAATAATTATAGTTTTTTTTTTCACAAACTTTTCATATGCACTGTACACTTTTCACGTTTACTATTTTTTTGTTTGTTTTGTATATAGTTAGCAAGTCGAGGTCAACGCTTCAAACAATCAAATATTGCAGCGCGATTATTATTGATACCCTCTAAAGATAAAGACATTTATAGAGCTTACATCTTTCAGTTAGATTCAGCAAAAGGAAATGATAAGCCTTGGTCTCTTTTAGAAATGAACCTCAAGGGTTGTTCTTAATGTAAAGAAACCTTTTCTTTATGTATTATTAACCTGTATTTAAAGCATGCTCTAGCATTACCAAGTCGTTTAATTCAGCTATTTTGTGTAAATTATGAATAAACAAATATAACAATTAACATTTCGCGGGGCATTTTATGTGGGACGCTCATAAGTCACGCAGCCTTTAGCTTTAGTATATATCAGCGTTCCAGTTAAAAACTTTTCTTACGAACTTTGGCCTACTTCGTCACAAACTTGTAGTTAACAAAGAACTTTTTACAAATATTCGCAGTTATACATGAAAAGGGGTGATATACATAAAATTAATAAAGGTTTCAGCTGAATGCTGAATCAATCAAATAAATTAGCCATAGTCAGTCAGTCAAATAATTAGTCAAATAGTCAATCAGGAAATCGCATAAGAGATCGCATAAGAGATCGTATTAGACATCGCACTAGACATCGGAAAAAAAATTCTAATATTAGCCAGGGACTTGAGTACAGATGCATTCAGTGGTGACTAGAGATGGGATCTGGAAACATGTTGGTTCCCCATTCATCCCGTCACGTAATCAATTTTACTTTTAACAATTTTTCCCGAGGCTGTCGACATTTCCTGACATTTCTTTTTTCAACATTTAAAACTAGATAAAAAATTATATAAAACTCTTTAAAAATAATATTTTCTCAAAATTTTCTATTTGAAGAAGTAGGAAACACCCTCTCCCTCGTTGCCGCAGATGTTGAAACATCAAGTACTTGCCTAGCAACTATTTGTAACAATGATAATTCGTTGCATTGCTGTCAAAATAATACAATATTTCAACTTCTCTTGAAATTTAACATTAATACAGTAAAGCAATTTTATCGTTTTCTTATTAGGACCCGCGGGAATTTCGGTATAAAGAACTAATCCCAACTCTTCCAGACAATTTTTTAGAATCTTTTCCATCTCGTCCGATCCACAAAATTTTTTGACGACCCGCGACATTCCCGAAAATCCCAATCCCGACGCCCATCTCTAGTTGTGACTGAACAAGTAAGATAAATCATATACTTAAGACGGCCAATTTGTCAAAAATGTATTATAGAATTAGACCATAGATTAATATTCATTTAAACTCTGATTAGGGTTGGTAATTTAAATGGCATAAAATTAGTCAAGAACAAATTACTACCCAAAGAAATTGGTGGTGAATATAAAACACAAAATGTCAACCACCTTTGCTTCATATTTAGATATACATATATACTGTTATATACATACATACACATATACCTTTAATCGTCCTTTTAGAAAATGGTTTCGCATCCCTGCGCGAAAGTGTAAAGCTGCTCAGATTTTGGGACATGCGCAGCATCCCTCATTCGGGTTGAGGGGGTGTGGTGGCACGCCCACCGCTTGCCTTGGGCATCCAACCACATAACTCAGGGCTTGGGCAATGGCACTCGGCTAGAAGGCGGCCATTAAATGTTTAGAATTATGGCAACTGGCAAACAGAGAAGACGCACAGAAATGCTTGTGAACGCAACACGCAGACAATAAGTTTTAGGGGGCCCAGCCCCACCCCCACCGCCTGCCCCTTGGCAGCCGCCCACCTAAATAACGTTGAGTTTAACATTTCTAATTTATTGATGTTTCCGTTGATGTCGTTGTCGTTGGGAAAGTTCTTGTCGCCTTGGTGGCCAACTGCCAAATGTCTCGGTAAAACTAACTCAAATTTATGATGATTAAGAAAAATCACAAAATACTTAAGCAATTCTATAGATAGTACAACCCGACATACATACATACCATATCTTTATGAATGTGTATGCCCAGAGAAATGCTCGACTGTGGGTGTGACTCGCTTGTTTTCATTCTCATAATTTGTTTGCTGTTTCGAAAATAGACAAAAAACGAAAGAAAGAAATAGTCAGACAAACAACAACAACAACAACTGTTTGGAGGCCATGATTTGTGTCCTCAAATATTTTCCACACTTTCGATACTCACTAGAATTGCTAAGTTGTTTCTAGGAGACGTATATCAAACTGACTAAGATCTGTTTCGAAAAGTTTTTAATTTGTATTTATTGTATTATTATCAAAGGATTCTTAAATATAATTGAATGTCAAATTTAATACTTATAAAAACTCAAACTAATTTAATGAAAAAAAAAAAACAGTTTCATCCGATCTTTGCTTGATTTAAATTTATTTTCATTTTTATTTGTTAAAATGAATTGTGGAATTGTAGAAAGTTTCTTAGTTACAAGATGTATTTCAAGTTGGAAACTGTAAAATTTTCAGCTCTCAGCTTTAATCTCAGCTTCATTCGAAGAGCTTTAGTATAAATATTCATTTTGCCATGGATCTTTCTTTATCTCAACATTTTATGGTATCTATATGAATGACAAATATTTGATCTGACTGAGTCATTGGAGATAAACACATGGCTCGAACAGTAAGGGCTAGAAGCAAAATTTAATATTTCAAAAATATATTTCGACTGAAAATGAAATATAGAAAGTGTATGAAGAAAATCGAATTCCTCTCAAAGTTGTATTTGTTTTTTTTGTTGGTAATAGATAAGTGACAGTCCTTGAAAACTTTTTAATCCACTTATTTCTAACTCGATAAAGGCTTTTTTCATTATTAAACAGTTCAATTAAACTTTTTTCTTGTTTTTTGTGGTAATATTATTTTAATTTTTCTGTTATTTACATAACTATCTTTAATTAAACTAATTATAAATATAACAAAATACATTATATTACCGTAGACTAGGTGAAATAATTAGGCCTCACCCTTGACAGACGCTTAAATTGAAATCTTGCTGCGGTTTCAGAACAAACTTCTCCAAGACCCCCAAAACTTGGCAGATTTTTGTGAATATTATTTTGTTAATATTTAACAATTTCATGTGAACTAGTCCTTAATGCTTATTAACAATAATGAAATAGGCTTTAATATAAAATTAAATTTGTATATGGTTGGATGTAATAGTTGTCCTATTCAAGTGGCGAGCAGCGTATTTAAGTCTACTATCAAAAGACCTTGCGTAGAAAATGAGTAAAAATGTCATGAGTAAAATTTGAAACAAGAAACCTGAGACAAGTCCGGGTTATGCCAGCCGATAGCCAATATAAAATAGTCAATGAGAGATACAAAATGAAGACAAACGTTTTGAATTTCTTTTAAATTATATACCTAATATCTTTAAAAAATAATGTTACTATTTGATTTGGTAACATTTTGGAGGAATTGGAAACTGGGCAAAACATTAAGTGAAATAAAATAGAAAATCGATGGGGCAAACAAAAGGCTGCAAAGCAACAGCAAACAGCAAATAGCAAACAGTTTATTAACTTATGTGGCCGTAAAGTAGGTTTATGGGTAGAAAAACACAAACACGCCAAATGAGTGTAGATAAACTTTAACTACCCTAGACCTGAATGCAGCACGAGCAAATAAAACGACCCAAAACAAAAGCCAAACAATGGCTTCAAATGGAGTTTTGGCCTTTTTTTCCAGTCTCTGTCTCGAGCATCCATAAACTGACAGTTTATGTGATTGGCTTTGTTTTCTCTCGAATGTGCGTTAATTTATTTGCCAAAGTCATTAAAAACATAACTTTTATGGTGCCGAGCGAATACCTCTCTGGCTCCACTCTGAATTAATTGCTTTCAAAATTATTGACACTTATTTGTACCAATAAAAAAATATTATTGTATCTGGGCAACAATGAAGTGACAAATGGTCAATGAAATACTTAACTGCTTTCAAATATTATTAGTTTTACAAATAAAATATGGTTATTAATAATATTTTTGAGTTATAGCTACTTTATTATATGGAACACTTTAGGTTCTAACTGAAAACAGCAAGACAGGAATGTCTTTTAAGTTTTTTTCGTATTCCACATAACATTTTTAGCACAAGCAAATAACAAATTTTTAGAGAGCAAAGAAATATTGTTTAATTTGGATCTCTCTTTTATGTATTTATATTTTATATAGTAACTATATGTATATTTTTTATATTTGATCCTATGTATATTTAATCCTATATCCTATACATAATTTTATAAAAATAATCAACACTGTAACCAGTGTTGCCACTTCAGCTTTTTCCGGATAGATCTGTCGTTTTTTCTTTTTAGGCTAGCCGGAAAAAATATTAAACACCCATTGTCAGGAAATCTGTCCTTTTCTAACGATGAATGTAGTTGAATTGTTGTTCGTCCTTATAATCATCGTACCACTTAAAATGTATAAGAATTGTGATCGTAGATTGCCGATTTATGATATATCGAGCTTTAGCGACATGGCGCCTGCTGCCATAATTACGAGGTGCCAGAAAAATACTTAAAACAAGTGGGAACAGATCAAGTTTATACGGAATCAAAAGTCTCAGACGACGAAACTATTGATAACGTGTTGAAATCACTTTAATATACATATAAATATTAAAAGTTTAGTTTTTAAACTTAAAAATTGTGCTCTTGTTTTCTGTCCTTGTTTTTAAAAAGTTTGTCTCTTTTTTCTCAGACGTTTGTCTTTTTTTTGTGTCACGTAGCTGGCAACACTGCCAGTAACTATATACAAAAAAAGAGAGATCTAACAAATAAATATTTTTAGATACATCTATCTTTCCAAAGTTTTAGTTTCGTGAGCCGAGTCTTACAAATCCTTAAAGTCTGTCTTTGCTTATCATTTCATTTCAAAAATTGTAGTCAAGCAATTTAAATAAAAATTCTTAATTGCTTGTCATTATTCTATTTATATTTTACTAACTAATGCTTACACTATGCTCTACACAAATATATATAGAATCTCAATAATTAAATAAATAATAAAAATAAAAATAATAAAAGGAATTCGATTTATCGAACAGGAATTTGAACGAATATTTTTGAAGGGCACAGCATTTTTTTACGAATTATTGAGGTTTTCGATTTAGCGGGGGACGAATAATCGGTATTCGCCTGTATTTCTCTTTTAATTACATATTTTGAGTAGGCACTAATTGTCTGTAATGGCAGCTCGACGGCTTTTGGCATTTGTTTTCCTTTTTTGTTGAAAATATGCAGAGCTATAAAATCGTGACATAGTTTTTAATACATCAATTAAAATAAAAGTATTGAGAAGCTTAGAAGCTTATTTAATAGTTTTCATCAAGTTAAAAAAGAAAAATAACAGAAAACAAGAAATTTTTTTGGTATTTTTGTATTTTGCTAGATTGAATAGATTGTTTGTTTGATTGAATGCATAACCCCAAAAGGCGGGGGCTAAATAGTGAAGAGGGGAGAAGAGATAGTTTGGTAGTTCGGTTTTAAGTGTGCCAACAGCCTAAACAGCTGACAAGAAAGAGTTGCCCATTATATTATATTATTATATTGTAGGTTATATATATTAAGATTTTATTATATTATTATTATATAGATTTTATATTAATATTTCCCATCTCCAGTTTTTCTTTGAATGTCTATAGCTTTTATACTTTTAGTCTTGTATATGTAAAATATATTGATTGAGAACTCTATAGCTTTAGAGCTGTGTCGCCTTGTAGAGGTGTCTATCCTGAAGTCATTTCTGAATAAAATATAGCTCTATTTGGGGATTCGGGTCAATTGTCAATTATAAATTTACAACCTTGACTAAAAATATAACTTTGAATTTGTATTTAGCGACAACAGCACGAGCAGAATCGTGCCGAGAGCATATTCCGAAAAAGGTCTAAAGGAAACTTGGCATGGGAAGCGGAGTCCGCGTTATCTGTCATAATTATATAATGCATATTGTGTGTATTGTGAGCTTTTTAGATTGCATGACGCCGACTGTGGAAAACGTTTTGAGCAAACGCGAATTGGGGGCCGGGCACCGACTTGGAGCAGAGGCACCAGACCAGACCAGAACAGACCAACCCCATTCAGCCGAATCGCACAGCTAGCAACGGGGCAACGTTGACATAGTTTCTGTTGCCATCCCCGCCTCCTAGTGGGCACTCGACGAGCTTCGCTTGCCTCCCCTTGCATGTTTAGTGTGCATTCGGCAGGACGACGACAACAACAACAACAACAACTATTATTACTGGCTGTTGTCAACGCGTATCCATTTTGGGCTGCATCTATCTAGCGACAACCCGAAGCCCCCGCCCCCGCCCTCGGCTCCCGCTTGTTTGGGCCAGCTAAATAGCAACAAACGTCTCCTGCGACAGCTGAAGCCCGTAAAGTGGCCGAGTGCCCCACGAGTCCTGCCCCCGCCTCCCCATTCGGTTTTATGTAAACCAATTGTTTGTTTAGCTGGTGTGTCTCCGTCCAGCAGTCCCAGCGGCTATTTCGTTGGCTGTCGCCATGTTCCATGGGGGTCAGTTGGCTTCCTGGCCAGGCCGGGCGCTCCGGTTTCTGTGCTGCGGCTCTTATCGGCATTTTGCGGTTTTCTCTTTGTTGATTTAGTGGAGCAGCCTGTTGAACTTTTCGCCTCACTGCCGCATAAGGACACACCCAATCCCAATCCCAAGGCGCTCAGTCCCTTCCCCGTCCCTCCACTCTCTCCCCCCTCAGTGGTTAAAGTGAACTATTGTTTGCATTTGTCGCTTGTTAAAAGTGGTCGTGGACGTGGTCTGTTTGCATTATTAAATTGCCGGATAATCAAAATATTTTCAATTTCACGTTAGTTCTGCATATATATTTATGACACTATTAGCTTAATATTTTATCAATTTGCTGCAATGAAAATTTGCGTTGTCTAATAGGTCCTTAAAGGAGAATTTCTTCGTGTCCCCAGTTTGAATATTCTCAATTTCACTTTGCATAGAATATCTGTGTAGGTTTTTGCTGTGCTAATGTTTCCCTTTACAGTGGTTTTATATAAAAACAGTTTAATAAACAAGTTCACATCTGTAATTTGGGGCTTACTCTTCTAAGTGCCTGTAAAAAAGTCTATTTAAATTTTAAAATACGTCTTTTACTCATTACTTTGATTTTTTGAATATCCATATATTCAATATTTAATATTAATAATATTTAATTTATTTAAAATTCCACAAATAAATAAATAAATGATGAAAACAAATAATACTGGTTAAATAAATATTGATTTAGCTATGGAATTTGCTTAAGACAAACATAGGGGAAATTAAGTGTAGTTCAACATAGTTTTACCCAATGCATTCACCATTGAATGTCTAACACATAGAGGGCGCTTTAGGAAAAATCCATCCGTTTGCAGTTGCCATACAGTTTTTAATGCGACTGCAGTAAAATGTCGAAATAAATATAAATAAATGAATGGTGAAAAATTTCCTAAGAGAATAACATTTTTTAAATTTATTTTTATTTAGTAAAGGCATTTGCTTGATCATAGCAGCGTTTAAACTACATTTTAGCCAGTGCATCCACCATCCCACAGCTTAACTCATAGGGGTCGCCTTAATCGAATGGAAATCATTTGCAAGTTTATTTATAACATTCTTGTCAAAAAACTAGACTGACAGCAAAATCTTTCATGCTAAAAATCAGTGTACAGAAAAAACATTTAAATTGCAAAAATTGAAAATGCTCTTAGGAACGGATTTATTGCTAGCCAGTACAGAAGCCATTAGTGGTGAAAAATAATGGGTTTTTGTGTATCGGCTAACCATAAACATTTTTATTTTTATAAACTCTTAAACAGTGATTTTTATTATAATTATGGCACGAGTTGTAGTATCCGCGTCTAGAGTTGTGGGGCATCCGCATTCAGTGGTTCAGCTGCTGGTAGAGCCTCTCGGACAAACCGGGCATAAGGCTTAAAGGTAGGCCTTGGCCGATATGGGGGCCTCTCGTATCCGAGTGCCATGGCAAAGATGGAGAGCAGGAGCAGAATAATTGTAAACTTCATAATGATTCGATTGACAATGCTTGATTGATACTGTTCGACTGACATAAGGCTGCTTTTATAGCAGAGTTTCGTGGACCATTGGGGTTTACATATGGGGAAATATGTGACCTGATAGACTAATAAATTATTTTGTTCGCTTCGAGAGGTCTTATCAATGTTTTGCTGAGTCTAAGATTAGGGGAAATTTTATTTGGTAATGTGCATAGTAAACTTTCATATACCAATACATCTAAACAAGCCATTGAAGTTTTCAATGGATTCAGGTTTTCTTAAAACTATAAGTCAAAGGAGGTATATTATTTGAAGTTCGCACTTTATTCATCCGAGCTACATTCATGATATTGATCTCAGGGATATGTGCATAACATTTTATACTTTAGGAATTCTTAGATTCCCTTTAGTAAATATAATATAATATATTGCAATAACAAAAAAAGGAATATATTATATAATATATAATATATATATATATATATATATATATATATATATATATATATATATATAATATTATATATAATATATAATATAATATCAAATAAATTATGTATTTTATTAAAAATATCAAATTTTTATGTATAAAAAATTAATCTGCAACAATTAAACAATCCAGTTTTATGCTTTAAAGGGGCTGGCAATCGATATTCAAAAATTAACCAAAAAAATGCACTGTAAAAAAATCGTTGCATAGCCTTAAGGCGCGGCCGCTGCGCTGATCGTCACAAAATTGTGACTGAAAATTTAGTTGAAGTACCAGGTGAACAGAAATGAGTAGGAGGGTGAATATTAAAGTTAACAGTGGCCTAACATAACTCTGTTAATTCACTGTTAATTAACATAGGCTTAACATAATTCTGTTAACTCACTGTTAATTAACAGTGACTTTACATATTTATGTTAACTTAACAGCGTACTGTTAACTAACATTTTCCACCCTGCTGCTCATTTCTGTTCGCCTGATACTTCAGAAATATTTTCTGCCGAAATTCGGTGCTCAACGGTCGCAGCGATTGCCCGCCCCGTGAGGCTATGCAAAGATCTTTGAGTGCTACAATTTATGTTTTCATGAACCTTTTTTCACACTTTCATTTTTTGTTGCATACTTTTAAGCGGAGTAATTAAAGAGCTGCAAGTATACAAAAGCATATAGAAAAATAGCTTTAACTCGACTATATTCCTGCACAGGAAGAAGGTATAAAGCGCGTTGGATTTGTAAGGACCTTTCCTATCAATTTCCATCAAAACTTTATGCGGCTATCTAAGGATCCAGGACTTGTGCTATTTGAGTTTCAGGCCGGCTGCCAGCGGCCATGGAAGTCGCCATAATTCACAAAATCGCTAATATTTCGTAAATCACATGGTCTATTTAGAAGTTATTTGATCCTTGAGACCCCAATAATTTTGATACATTACCTGACAGGATACATAAGGATACAAGCCGAGTTATAAGCTTTTTTCTCTGTGAAAAATCGTCATATTAGCTCAGCAGTTGGAAGGACTTTCCTCCTTCTTCTTGCTAACTCTTAATCAGGACCATAAGGACATTAATTTTGCAGAAGGGCGTCACGATAGTACTTCAAATGACAAAGCTAGACCCTATTATTGGCAATTTATGTAATTTTTTCTACCATATCCCTTGAAAAAATATGATAATTGAATGAATTGAATGCCAGTCGGTAGGTAGTCTTGCTCTCGCAAGCTTAGAATACATCCTTATTAGATCTTTAGCTACAGAATGAATGTTCTTTATGGAAAAATCGATCTTACTCTGCCATATCCTGGCGCACGACGAAAGGACATGATAATTCAGGATGGTAAATATCAGCTATCAACTGTCTAAGAATCCAAGACTTTTGTTCTTCCAAAAGTCAGGCCAAGAAAAATTGATGATATTTTAGAGAGAGAGAGAGTGCTTCTCGAATTGAAGGAAAAACTGCTTGGATTGTTTTTTTTATCCAACATATATTGGCATTTATTTAGTTTTTGTTGTTGATTTGCTTGAATTTAATGACACTGAAACAGACAAATTTGTATTCGCTTGCATAATGCATGTGTGTGTGTGTGTGTTGAGAGTGTAATGTATGTTAAGTATTGATTATTATTGTAGTCAGATTATTATTGTATTAAGAGGTTGCTCTTTAGATGTGTTTTCGAATGTCTTTAGACCCATATAGAACTAAAGACATTTCTGAGAGAGCTGTGTGTGATATGGAGTACGTGTGTGTGTGTGTGAGTGGGTGTGTGTGTGAGTGGGTGTGTGTGTGTTGCTTGTCAATTCAATACATTCAATATTAATATATAGTTAATACATATATATATGTTTTGTAATTTGTAATTAGTAATACACATATTTGAAGTATTCGTTTAGGTTTTACGAGTTTTAATCTTTGGATATTTGTGTCTCCGGCCATACTATATATATACGCGTATGTCTGAGTAATATTTGATCGGCTAAGAAGGAGCGAGTGATTAGTATGCGTCTAAACTGCTTGCCTTAATGTATAAATGTTCGTTTAACCATCTCATTTTAATTGCTTAGTCTGCGTTCCCAAACTGATGTGCGTTGAAGTTGAATGTTCTCAAATGTGAATGTTTTGTATTTATATTTGTGTTTCATTTCGATTTTTGTTTTCGC
This sequence comes from Drosophila gaucha, assembly GCA_035045545.1. Lineage (NCBI taxonomy): Eukaryota > Metazoa > Arthropoda > Insecta > Diptera > Drosophilidae > Drosophila > Drosophila gaucha. Next base: position 6,859,401 of record JAWNOY010000375.1, read on the forward strand.
TTTAATGCATTGGAATTTAATTTTGATTTATGCGTTTTATGTTATGTTAAGTAGAAAATTAATTTATGTTAATATAATGAATTGGGCTTATAGATTACTATAATTATGTCCTTTTTTTATAATATTTTTGAAGCAACATAAAAAGCAATGCTCTGCTTCTTTATGGCAGACGTTCCAATATGCATGCATATATATGTTTATGAAAAATGGATGATTTTATTTTGAATATTACTTAGCTTAGTTTTTGTTTGCGAATTTCGAAAGTTTTCGTGAGTTTTTAGAGATTAATTTTTGATTTTGATTTGCCGAAAAATTGTTTTGTTTTGTTTTTAAGCACGTTTCTATTAAGATTTGTTTTGGAAATCCAACATTTTTTTGTATTTTTGCTATTTGAATTACTTGAAAATTTGTGAGTTTCTTTTTCTTGACTTGTATATCGTAATAATTAGAATATTTATTAAATGCCATTTCTCTAAACGCTATTTAATATTTGTAGTTCGTTTACCATCAAAATTTGTAGTACATTAATATATATTAAGATTCATATAAGTTTCCCATAATATGTTTTTATAAGCAATATTATCGTTCACAACACTACATTCATATATAAAATCGGTATACCTAAGTTAGTAGGGGGTTATATAGTGTATGAAAATTGAGTGTAGTTCGCTAATTGGAAATGAGATTCAATCGAAATAAAAGCTAAGGAAAGGCAAACAGCTTACAAGTCGTGGGCTACCTCAAATGCTTTGCTATTTCTAGGTTTTGAGCAAATATTGTGTTCTGTTTAACTCTTGGAAAATTCATATATTTGTGTTAATCATTTCATTTCATTATATAAATTTGCATAGTTCAGTCTTTGAGTTTTCAAAGTAGCTTCACAACTTATAGAACTGTCAGTAAAAACAAAAAAGCTGCAAATAATATTTTTAATAAAAATAAAATAAAAATTCAATTAAATTGTTTTTTTTTTTTATATTTGGCAAACAAATGTGTTGCAAAACTTAAATAATATAAAAATCTTAAATAAATAGCTGACAAAATTAGAAATTAAAGTTTAATTTGAGTTTGTCTTAAAGCTTGATGTGCAGAAACGAACTGTAAATAAATATAATATAATAATCATAAAAAAAGTGCGCTTGGGTTTGTTGTATAATACAATTTAGAGCTTAAATTTCAATTGGTTTCTGCATAAAAAGATGCGATTTGTGCTTGAACAAATTTTGTTTTCATGTTGTTGTAACTTTTTGGAAGCGCCTTGTAAAAAAACGAAAGAAAACTAAAAAAAAACTATAAAGATTGATAAAAGTAATTATAAAATCGTTTACCAATGCTAAAAATAATGATCACAAGTCAACACAAATAAGCTGATTAAGCGAGTATACATATATATGCGCTATATATGCTCGCAACTATAGGATTTGCAGACCATCAAAAAATATTAAACAATATCTATCAGTTACAATAATATTATGACTTTGACTTAGGCTATAGATGGCAAAGAAATCAAACCGAAGAAGAACTTATGAGCTACACGCAGACAAAAGCACTATATAGACATATATATCTATATAGTCTATTTAGGGCCGCTGTTTAGCTCCTTTGCTGCGCACCCTCTTGATATTTTGGTAGTTCTGCTTACAATTAAAATACAATATTAAAAGTTACTTTCAATTATGCAAATTGAATATTAAATGTTTTTTTTTATGTAAATGCAAAAGTGATTTGCATTCGGTATTTCTTTCTTTCTTTTTTTTGTTTATAAATATTTGAAGTAGTTAATATTTTAATATATGTATGTATATATTATATGTGTATGTATGCGCTTTATGCGTTTCTTACTTCTGTGATGTTTCGTTTTTTATGTAAATAAGACTTGGCACTCACACATATATATGTGAGTATGTGTGTGTGTGTGTGTGTGTCATTCAACTCCCACGCACTTCATTGACTTTGAAACACTAAGCTAAAATGCCACGCCCACTGACAGTCGCTTACAAATTACACTGCCATAGTATCGTAGGCTGTGAATCCTGCGCCATTTGCTTGTTGGAGTTGGAGTTGTTTTGGGCCGGCTTCGTTTCTGCGAGGGGAATTCGATTATTTTTAAAAACAATTAAAGCTTAAACAACACAGAAATATATATAAATATATATATATAGTATATAGAATATAGTATATATATAGTAAATTATTATTTTGTTTAGCTGTTTGTAGTTTGTTTGCAGCTGCAACCAAAGCATTGCTTTATAATTACGCCTACTTTTGTGTGTATTGGGCGTGGCAAGACCAAGCCAACAGCTCGTGGCATATATTTATGTATGTGTTAAATAGTTAAAAGCCTGTTGATTAATATACGTATACGAGTTATGTAATTGAAATTGCTTTTCAAATGATAAATGCTTTTTTTCGGTACACTCGGAAACACTCAACTGTGATTTGCTTTCAATCAACCAAAAAACAAAAGAAAACAATTCAAATATAATACAAAATGACATTAAATAACAGATATGCTTAAACAAAGTTTAGATTTAGGTAAGCATGCTCGACATTAAGTATTAATTGCGACCAGGACATGCAAAGCGAATCACTTAACTTAGGTTTAGTATAAGACTTACAACTGCCTGCGACTACGTAGTCAGTGTGTTATTTATTCATTTTGTTAACCAGTTTTATTTTTTTGTTTAATGAAAAAAAGTACAAAAATTGTCAGGGTTAGTAGCTGCATTAAGTACGGGTAGTTCTGCTTCTTTTGTACCTTACAAATTGCACAGAAATAAATAAATTGGCTGCAAATTAAGCTGGAAAACTCAGAGAATTCGATTCGATTTAAAAGAATATGCGGAGTAAAAATATTACTTTTGGAAAAGGCCAGTATAAAAAGCAATCGATCTAGGCGAAAAACTGAACTAAGACTAGAAAACGAGAAGAAAGCTCATGGGTGATTTACAAGACACGTAGACTGACAAAATGTAGAAAATATTTTCTTTTTGAGGAGCTAGAGAAATCATATAGATTTGTTATTGATATAAGAAGCTGTAGACCTGTAACTGCAATACTAAATCTTAACACTACTTTGTTTTTCGAACACGGATTCTTGTTGCTTAGACTGATCCACTTAGGTAAATTATCTTTTTCAATTTACTTGAGACTTCACCCATGGTATTTAGAATAAGTGAATTGTTCTCAGATGAGATCTACATGATTATACTATACAATAGTAGTCATATACGATTGAAACCCGATAAGTACTTAGCCTCTCCGTCGGATGGCGCAACTGTCGCAAGGGAAATTTACTATCTCGTAGACGGCTACTGTCCAAATTTCAGTCGAATCGGACTTGAAATTTTGTTTTTAAATGGCTCATCCTCTAATAATCTACTAATGGTTGCAGCTATATCATATGGAATACATTTATTGCTCTAAAAGTAGAGAACATTTGGTACAACACAACGCTTCAACAATTGGAAGTGTTATGAAAATGGTGAAGCTGCGCTGAATCTAGTGGATAAATATTAAGCAACGGTTTTTACTCATTTCGCTTAAATTTTCACAGTAGGAAAAACTTAATAGTATCAAAATAATTAGTTTTTAATAAACAATAAAAATGTAAGTCTGTTTTTGCTTTTCAATCTTGTCTAGCTCAATTACTTATAGTTTCTACTAGTTTACTAGAAGGGTTAAGAGTTCAGCTTTGATTTTCAGTTCCCCAATTTCGAAATATTTCTGTGCAATTTTATCTGAGAATTGGTGATACCAATAATAGTTGTGTGTCAATATGTTTCTATATACAATACTCGTTTCTTACCTCTCAATTAATTTACGCATTTCTTCGGTAGTGCGTTGATCTTTCGGTTGAGGTGATCTTTTTACAGCTGTACGTTTTATATTATTCATTTTTATATAATTTTTTTATGTTTTTAATACAAAAATTTGCAGTTAAGAACCGCAAGAAATTGAGCAACCGTAAAGTAGTTGTGTTTTGTATTTTTTTTTTAAATATCATAGTATGTAAAAGAAAATAGAAAGAAAACACAAAATGAAATTTAAAATAAGACTTTTCTTATACCTAAGGTGAAAAGATTGAATATTACGTGCAAAAATATGTAAAATTCCTTTTAAATAAAAAAATAAATAGATCTTAAGTTCTTATATATCTAACTTATTGTTCTTAAAAACCAAAAACAGAAAAAAAACGGGTTTCTAGTCGGAGACATGCGAATTTCTATACACATGATATTCAATGAAATGAGATTTTATGAAAATCATAATTAAAATAAATCTTAGATCCGATATTAGATACAAAACATAAAACATGGACCGGTGCTGAAAAGGAACCCCTTAACAATGTGGTCGGTGCGACTTATGAAATGAAATGGAAGTTATTTAATTGTGCACTAAAAAATTCATATTTAAACTTAACAACCAAAACCAAAATTAATATTTTTAACACAAAATGAAAAAGGAAAAATATTTAAAAGAAAATATATATATTCTTTTTAAATATTAGCAAAACACAGCATGAATATTTATAACGAACTTCTATAAAATTATCCATGAATGACAATGAAGGAACAATGAAGAATGAGCACATTCCTGATATGAGATCGAAGGGTGCTTCATGGGACTCGTACGATAAGGACGAAGAATGAGGTGAGTTGTGATTGAAAGGGAATTGAAATTTCACTCTAAACACTAAGTTAACTTCGATTTGCGATTTAAGTTCACATCACTCACCATCATTGGAGTCTTCTGATAGATATATTAATATTCGAAAATACAAACGAATTTTGAAAAGGGAAATTAAGAACATTTCGAATTTTCGTGTTAAAAATGAATACACTTTCAAGAGGGCTTAGTAAATATAGGAATATTTAGTTTTGAAGTTTCAGAACGCTTCGATTGGGGTCAACTGGTTTGGGGACTCTGACTTACCACCGTAGTTGCCGCGTGGTCCATGATCGCGGTCGCATTCAGCCTCTGAGATCTCATTGCTCTCCTTGGAGTCGTTGAACGAGGAGTTGCTCATGTCATGGTTACGTGGTGGTGGTGGTGGTGGCTCAGGTGAACCATTGCCTGGATTGCGAGCCGAGCCTAACACATTAGATTACAAATTAACAAATAATCATATAAACTTTTTCTCTGTAACTTACCAATGCTGCGACGTCCCATTGATCCGCGAGATCCATAGTGATCGTAGGGTTGTCCATAGGGACCGCCATACTGAGAGCCATACTGATCTTCCTCAGGTGCGCAGTTGGCGGGATCATCATATTCAGGACCGGGGCCAGAGTACAAGCTGCCGCCTTGAGAGTTGACGCGAGTGTAGCGACGCTGTGAGATCCCAAAAAGAGAGAGTGAGAGTGAGACACAGGAAGGTAGATGAAGAGAGAGAGGGAGAGAGAGAGAGACATAGACAGGAAGGTAGATGAAGAGAGAGATAGAGAGAGAAAGATAGAGAGAGAGTGAGAGATAGAGAGAAAGAGAGAAATATAGATAAACAAAAAGAGAGAGACAAAAAGAGATAGAGATAGAGAAAAATAGAGAGATGGAAAGAGAGAGAGGATGAGAGAGAGAGAGAGAGAGAGAGAAATAGAGAGAGAGAGAGAGAGATAAATAGTGGGATAGAGAGAGAAAGATAAAGAGAGAGAGAGAGAGAGAGAAAGAGAGAAATGGAGGGAGAGAAAGAGACAAATAGAGCAATATACAGACAGAAAGAGAGAGAAATAGAAAGAAAGAAAGAGACACAGATAGACAGAGAGATAGAGATAGAGACAGAGAGGGATAGAGGCAGACAGAGATAGATTCTGTTTGATATGCTTAAAACATTCGATCTTACATATTGATCCTCTTCGGCACAGTTAGCGGGATCATCGTACTCGGGAGCGGGTGTATAGATCGAGGACTGACCACCTTGACTGTTCTTGCGTTGATAGCGATTGGCACGTGGCATGGACTGGGAGCCGGAGCGAGAGTGAACGTGTCCAGGATGACCAGGGGGCAGCATGGTGCCGGCATGTCCGGGAACGGGAGTGTGTCCATTCTGGTGCGGGAAGGTCTGGAAGTTCATGGCCTTGGTGGGATCCATTTCCTCGCGGAAGCCGAGCAGATGGAATGTAGCATAGGGGCAGATTTCATCTTCCATGCCTTTGGCGAGAGGAGAGTTCGATTAGCAGCAGTTTTCCAAGCACAGTCGATGCTTTGTTGGTGTCTTGGTATTTGTTTTAGTGTTTTAGTACGAGGCTGAGAGAGGCTTTACTTACTATCCAGTATCTGGGTGTAGCTCGATGCGACTGGGGTTAGACTACAAAGTGTTAGTGGACTTAAACGTAAATAAATATCAATTGAAAATGTTAAAGGGGGTTGGGTGTTAGTAGTTGTTGGAGTGAATACAGAAACGATAAGGTTTACAAAATGAAGTGGGGGACAGCTCCTACCTGGATGTCTATAGTGGCACTCGGGAGTACCGTGGGCATGGCCATAGTGATTGCCAATGCCGTGCATGGGGACTGGCGGGGCTTTCAGCTCCTCGTATAGATTCGGATTACGTCGCGGGTCCCAAGTGGAGTGGTTCGAGCGTAAGCCACCGCGGCCTGAACCGGTTCAATGTATGTATGTATGTGTGTGTGTGTGTGTGTGTGTGTGTGTGTGTGTGTGTGTTTGTATTTGTGTGTTTTTTTTTTATTTTATTCAATTTCCAATATTCATACAACATCAACGATGAGTCAACAGAAAAATCAAAGAATTGAATCAACGGCAACCGAAAAGGAGAGGATTTGGAATAGTTTCAGGAAATATATTAAAATTATATGTAAATAAAAAATAAAAAAATTATTCAAAATCTAAATTCAGCACAACATTTAGTAATACGAGTCTTGTTTTCAGATCGGGTGGGTTCGAAAATCATAAGAAGCGACTTTAAGAAGCAACATTAAGAATTTTTTTTTTGTTCTGAGAAAGCGTTGCGATGTGTTCGAGTGTGTCTGTGTGTGTGTGTGTAATGGGCGTGTCTAGCGACCTTTGGGTCTGAATTGTTCATTGTAAATGCAAAGGCAACTCAAAACATGAAAGAATCTTTTTTTTCTTTTTGTTCACTTTCATTTTGTACGCAAAGTAAATGGAAGACAAAAATAAGCCTCAGCCAATGCGCAGTGAGTGCCCCAAGAACTTCTTTTGGAGGCTGGGGCTTCGCTGGCATAGTCCTGGCATTAATAAATGTTGCATTGGAAATTTAGATGCTTACTTATGACTGTACCTCGCTTAATCCGGTCGCAGGTGTTGTAGTTGGAGCCGGGTACGGGAGGCAGCTTCCGGTTCGGTGGGGCAATGTAGCCGAGCTCGTCGCGCAGGTCCGGGCGGCGCTTGTCCAGGGTGGCGCCGGGTCCCATTGTCTGATTGTAAACTACATCGTCTAGAATTAATATATGATATCGCGAACTCAATAGTGAAACACTGAAGATGCTTTTCCTTTTAATGCTGCTCAAAGATCAACTCGCATACTTTACTTCTGTTTTTCGTATCAATCAGCTTTGTTCCGTCACTCACAATTGGGATTGAAAAATGATTTCTTTTTTGTTTTTTTTTTTTGTTTTTTGGTGCGGCATCTCAACACGCTAAGGTGCTAATTAGTAGCTCAAAGTTTACAAAGTTTACAATTGCAAAAACGGAATTACGTGAGGTGTTTTTTAATCTTTTTTAAATTTCAAAATATACCAACTTGTTAGCGATATTAAAATTCATGATATATAATGACATGAAATGAGAGATGATTTCAATTTCGAGTTCAAATTTACTTTACTTGACTTTACTGTACTTGCTTAGCATTAATATATTCATTTGCGATTTCAAAAAGCATCTTAGTTTTGGTTTCATTTAATAAAAAAGGCGTTCGGAAAAGTACAACAAAAAATGTCGATAGAAAGTTAGATGAGGAAATTGTGTCTGTTGTGAATGTGGGAGAATAAATGTTGCTTAGGGTCTAAGCAAAACGTATTTACAACACTGGAGATTAGCATAGGATAAATATGTTTTTGTATATTGTAGGTGATAAGGTTATTTTTACTTGGATTACAACTCATAAAGAACAGAGCATTATTTCTCGAATCAATAAATCATTATAAAACATCGCAACAAATGTTTTTTTACAAATGTAAATTTTTAATTTTCCAATGTTTCTTAATGGAGATGGAAAATTGATGATAGTTCTATGAGTATAATATATATATTTTTAGTTATATACACAGAAGACACACTTAATATATTATTTATATATATATATCTTTGTTTGGTTTTTGTTGGTATATTTTTGTGAAACTTTTGGTATTTTTTTTGGTGAGTGTTTTCTTGAGTTCGTGTAAGCTGTAGTCTGAATAAATTTTAATCAAGCATATTGAATATGAATAATTATGTCATGCTATAAATATTTTATACAATTACTAAACAGCAACATTCCAAAATGTTAAGAAAGAGTTTACCAGTATTTTTTTTTTGCTGAGTGACGGTCTAAAATTTATGAGTTCTCATGTTGACATTGACTAAAAATTTGAGATGCGACAATGTTCAACAATTTGGACCAATATAAAACAGAAATAAAATTTGTAGAAAATAATAAAATATGTTTTGTTATAAGAAAAACACTTGAGCTCCTCTGCGCAACTGGCAATTGGGGGCACAGGGAAACCTACAATAAACATCCTTTTGTCCGCCGCGCAAGTCGTCGGCGCGTCTGCGAGAGAGCGCCACGCAGACAACGCAGATGCCAACCGCAACCACCACCACGGTGGCAATCAGTGGCACCATAAAGTTCAGATCCAGCCACTCGGGCATCCAGGCGGGCAAGGGAATCCGGGCATGGACATTCGTTTGACCCGTGCCGTCATCGAGTGGCGCAATTGTGCCTTCATTGATTTTGATTCGGTTTCGGATTCAGATTTGTTATTCAAACCATAATCGAGCATGCAAATCGTTTATCAGATACAACAACAGAGCAGGCAGTTTGTTGTATATAAACATAGGTATTATGTATGTACATATATATAAAATGTGAAGTGTTCGGGGTATGTAGAGAAAGAGACAGAGCGACAGAGAGAGAGAGGAACCGAAAAAAAAAAGAAATTGTAATTAGTTTGATATACTTATAGATACCTTTGTGGTGATTGCCTTTGCTACGCAGTATACAAATAACAATTATCGCTATGATTATGACGAGCAGAGCCGCCACGACCGGCACTACTAAATTTAGGTTCGATAGAATAATGCGGATTGTATCCTCGGCGGTTAATTCGGGTAAATCACGCGAGGGTGCGATTGTGCCTGCAACAACAACAACAACAACCAAAGTGTTTCACATGTAGACCAAGACGTGGGAGAGAGAGAGACATTTATATATATGTAGATATATTGATGTATATGTGTAGGCATGTCTATATGTGTGTATGTGTATATAGAAAAGAGAGTGATTGAGAGAAGCAAGGCTCAACGGTTAACAAAATGGTGTAAAGAGAGCGAACAACTCGAGAGTTCGCTCTCCTTCGGCCTTCCTCTCGTCACATTGACTTTTGTACCCAGACACTAGTCGAGGGCGATCTTTTGCTTAAAACACACACATATACAAATACATTAATAAACACAAATACAAATTAGTAACTTTGAGTTGAGTTCGAAAGAGAAGTGTTGAGAAGAGAATGTAAATTACTTATAAATTTATTTAATAATTTTTTAAAATTTATTTTACAATGCGCCAAAACTGCGCGCATATTTATTTTGTTTGTGAGTATTTTATAAGAAAACTATTTTAGCTATTTAAGTATAAATTTTAATTATTTTGATAAAAAAAATTAACATCGTTTTAATACGTTCAAATGCAATTTGTTTTTTAGTCCGTAAACTCTTACAACTAGTTAAGTAAATTGTTAATGCTATATGTATTCGAAACGCTAGCAATTTCATTTCAAAGCATTCCAAGTGTAGCAGCTTTCGAGAGTATGATAGGAGAGATACGAGTAACGATAACGATAACGATAACGATAACGATAACGATAACGTAAACGAAAGAGTATCATTTATCGATTCGCGCAGAGAAAACTTGAAATAAAAGTTGCAAAAACACGAACTAACTTAATTGGAACTCAACTGGAACTTGATGACAGAACTAAATTGTAATTGAAAATAAACATATTTGTGTGTAATGTAATGCACAGATGTATCATGTATATAAGGAATTCTGCTTCTTCTCCATATTATATCACTTGATCTCAGCTCTCATGTGAACTTACTAAAATGTTGAATGATGGATCTTTGGTTGTTGTGCTTTCGGAAATGTGTGCGCTTTGGCTCTGCTCGACTCTCAAGTTGAGTTTTATCTTTTGTTTTTTGTGTTAAATCAGGTTAAGTGAGCATTTTGCTATTGTCAAAATCAAACGAAAAACGAACCTTTACTTTCAAAATATTCTAAAAATAAAAAATTAAATGAAAATAAAAGAAGTTCGAAATGCAAAAAATGCAATCAGTTGTGGACAAATTTTTACAATAGAATCTTATTGATGGATCCCGTGTCGATCTTCCATATTTCGCTTCTGCTGCAGAAAGAATGTATTTTTTAAGAGTTTTGCGAGAATATTAAGCAATTTACAATTCGGAATTTTGTTCAAGCGACACTTTCGTGTCCTACGAGCAGCGGTAGGGAGCGACTGGAGGGGGTTTACAACATCGATTGATCATATCGCAGTTCGCAGGCAGCACAGAATCAAATGCACTTTTGACGCCTTCGCCTGCTCTTTGATATGAACAAAATATACTTCATCTCCACAGACTGGACACATAAATGCAACTTAACTGAATGTTAATCAAATAATAATTGAGTGAACAACTAAAGAGCACAAGAAACTAAAAAATACTATGAAATGTGGTCGTCTATAACACTATAATATAATAATACAAAAAATACCAGAAATAATACTAAACGTGATTTGGTGATATTTGTTTTAAGCTATTTATAAAACATTACTTTTAGGATTGTAGCATTTGCGCTTCTCGGGATTTGTACAGTTATGTATACGATTATTTAGTGTATAAAAACGTAAAAAACAAATTGCATTTACGCAATAAAAACATCTTTTGTACATCATTTAATGCCGCTGCGATCAAAGTTTTAGCATTATGTAAGAAATTTCGATAAAAACAAAATAAATATGCTGTAAATTGTTGAACAAGCTTTTTGTTGAAAACGAAAAAATAATATTAGCTAATAAAAAGTAAAATAATTACTGTGCAATTTGCTCGTAAAAATCGAAATGAAAATTGAAATTTGCTCATTTTCAGTTTTTGGTGAAAAAACATTTACAACTCAGGGAAAGTGTTTATGCCTAGATTGTTATTTGTATATGGACAATGCTGTTGAGATCTGCCGGCTGGCGACCCAACAGCATTGTCAACGTAGTTTTCTATGTACAAAAGCAATGTGAAATATTCAAATTGGAAAACAGATTGTAAATACCTCCGGTGACGGTGAGTGTGGCAAAGTCGTATTCGGCAACGGTAAAACCAGCTGAGTTGTGGGCGGTGATGCGCAGATTGTACCAGGTGGCCGGCTCCAGATCGAGAACAACGTAGTTATTGTCGGGCTTAACATTATTTGAGATTTGATTCCATTCAAGTTGATCACTGCAAGAAACAGGGAGTTAGTTTGTGGCAGACATAATGTTAGTCATACTCCAGCAGATACCGTTTCTTGCTCTCTACAACAAAGTGGGACATGGGGCAACCGCCATCTTTCCAGGCCTTGAAGTGCAAGGACACCGAATTGGAAGAGACTTCAATGAAACGTGGCTTCTCTGGCAGCTTGGGCTTTTGGCCTTTGGTGCGTGTATTCAGAATGTCGGAGGCTTCCCCGGCGCCAATGCTAAAGAGACAGAATTATCATTTGATATCTTAAGATAAGTTTCAGCATTACTCACTTGTTGAAGCCAGTGGCATAGACCTGATAGCGTGAGCCGCAAAGCAGATTCTCAATGTTGTGCTTCTGTGATTCCACAGAGACCTCAGCTGTCTCCCACTCTCCGAATTCTGCGCAAATAAAAAGTTTATAAAAGTATTTCGTAATAAGTTTATAATCCACTCTCTACCTGGCTTATAGTGCAAGGTGTAGCCGTGCAGTGGTGCAGTGTCGCCCTCATGTGGCTTCAAGCGCACGGTCAAGGCGTCGGTGGTGGTGGCCGAGAGCGTGACATGTGGTGACTGAGGTGGTGCCAATACGATGAGTTTATGGGTAATAGAGTCCTTAGCAATAGAGTTTTCGGCAAGGCAAGAATAGTCGCCAGCATCCTGTCGATTCACGGACTTAATCAACAGTGAGCCATCGGGCAATAGACGCATGCGTTCATTGGCACTAAAGTCGACTCCCTTGATCTTCCAGGTGATCTCCGGCTGAGGTGCGCCAACGGCCTGGCAGGGCATCTTGGCGTCCTCTTTGTAGGTGGCAGTGAAAGTGTCGTCGAAGGAAGCAATTTTGGCGGGCACCTGGTCGCTGGGCATGGCCACAATGCTCTTGGACTGCTGGCCCTCGCCAATGGTGGTGCTCGCAGTGACCCAGAATTCGTAAGGTTTGTTCTTCTCCAACTCGCTGGCCTCGAAGCTCATTTGATAGTGTGGCACCTTTTGGGTTTTCGTTTCAGTCTCGGCGCCCTCAGCCTTCGAGTAGACAGTGTACTGAGTGATAATGCCGTTGGGCTGTGCTGGTGGACGCCACGAAACCAAGATGGCTGCATTACCCATAACCAGAGCCTTGACATCGGTGGGTGCTTCGGGAACTGCGTAATGAAAAATGGATTGCAATTAGAGCTAGGCATTAAGATTTCGTAATGGACTTACCATCAGGCTCGGTCTGGCAGTGAATGGGCACGCTGCGAACTCCGTCGCCTCCTGCTGTGGTGGCCAGCACTTGCATGGTATAGTTGGTGTACTTCTTCAGGCCATGGAGCACAGTGTCGGAGGAGGCTGTCTTCTTGTAATGGCGTTTGGTCTCATCTAAGATAAGTTTTAATTAATATGAACTGATCGTTCATAAGAGATAATAACTTCTACTTACCATACCACTCATCGCTGGGGGCATAGACAACTTTGTAGGTCTTGATCACGCCGTTGGCCGACTCGAGTGGTGGGCTAACCCAGCTGACGCGAATGGTTTGCGAGGTCAGTGTGGTGCAGGCAGTGTCGCTGGGTGGCTGGCTGGGTGTGCCTTCGGCAGTGAATTGTTTCTCCTCATCGCTCAATGGCCCAGCGCCGATCTTATTGAAAGCCTGAATCACAACCGAGTATTGAGTGTAAACGCGCAGATTGTTCAGTTCCAAATTGTGTTCTTTGCCCTCCTCGGTGATGAAATTGATGGTCTCAAAGATGTAGGACGAGTTGGTGTTCGATAGCTTGTAGCCGACATAGTAGCCCAAGATCTCGCCATTCCAATCGGAGCGTGCTGGTGGCTTCCACATGACGCGCAGCGTTGTCTGATTCACGGGATCCACTTTGATGTTCTGCGGCTTGCCGGACGGTGCCTCTTCGGCGGTGATGATGGTAACGGCCTCTGACGACTGCGAGGAGCCAATTTCATTCTCGGCAACGATGCGAATGTTGTAGGTGGTGGCAGGACTCAGTTTCTGTACTTGGGCTTCGGTGGTGTGGCCGGGCACCATGACGCGATCGATCTCATCCCAGGATGCGCGCGAGCGCTTGAACTCAATGATATAGCGATTCAGGGGCGAGTTACCGTCGTAGGGCTGGGCCCAGCTCAGCTGGACAGAGCGACCGGACTTATCAAGAACCTTCAAGGCGTATGGCATTTCAGGGACTTCCTGCACTATCATATTTATGCTGGCATCGTCGGAGCCAAAGGCATTCGTGGCCACACAAGTGAACAAAGCTGAGTCAGAGCGTTCGGTGCGTTTGATGGACAGACTGGACATAACGCCGGCAGACAGTATTTCCTCGCGAATGGTATAACGGTTGTCGTTCTTGGGGTCCAGGCGCATGTTGTTCATGTTCCACAAAATGCCAATGGGCTTCTCTCCCTTCGCCTCGCACTGCAGCACAGCGGGTTCGCCTCGACGAGCGGTCTGATTGCGCAGCTTCTCGGTGAACTCTGGTGGCGCCTGAACACTGACCATGATAACAGCTGAGAGTCCCGAGCCAATGCCATTGATGGCCTCGCACAGATAGTATCCCTCGTTCGTCTTCTGAATGTTGTCAATGTGCAAAGTGCCCTCCTCCACGCGAATGTTGTCGCTCTTCTTCAGATCCTTGTACTCTCCGGGTGTGTCGCCTAAGGATTTTTATATTACCACAAATTGAATTTGGTCTGTTGAAATCTGCGCTTACCAACTGCTTTCTTCCAGGTGACTTGTGGCTTGGGGAAACCGTCAGCTTTGCACTCAACCTTGGCATCGGAGCCCTGGGCGAAGGCTTTGTCTGTTGGCTCGAGAATCCATCTGGGTGGCACTGTTGTTTGCGATTGTTGACGTAGAAATAATAATATGTTAGTAAATTTTGTTGCGGGTTCTTAACTAAAATAAGACATTTAGCATGCGGCAAGTAGTATTTTTTATTGTCAAGCGGATGGACGGACATTGTTTGGTTCAAACTGAAATGTTGTGAATATTTCAATGTATTTTTATTCATTTCAATTTCAACCTAGTGGAAACATTTGATATAATTTTAATAATTCAATAATTTTCTTTAAAATGTTTCCACAATTTACTTAACTTTAAATATAACTCAAAAGCCAAACTACAACCAAAGATATTAGCACAATTTAATAACAAAAGTTTTAAGGGACAACTGAAAGGGAGTTTTAATGAAATAATAATTAGCAACTAACTAAAAGTTAAAAAACATGCAATTTGTGCAAAACGAAGTCACATTTTGTGATCTTTGTAAATGTTTCTTTCAAACAGACTTCGTTTTGTGCCTTAAAGACTAAGTAAACCATATATTTGAATGAAAATGAAAGTAATTAAAGTAGAGGATAGATGGGATTGAGGTTGGACTGAGGGTTCAGGATTGGTTATTGTAAGGACGTAGCAGGGTCTTGTGTTTCACTGGAGCGTACAAATGTTTCTGTAACTTTTTTATGGAAGCGAACAGATTCTGACATCACAGAGGGCACATATGATATGATATTAGGTAGACAATTAGAAGCGGTTAATATGCGAGTAGTTGTTATTGTTGTTTGCAGTTTATTCGGTGTTGGAGCATGAGCCTCTTCAAATTGTAATTTACAAAACTGAATTGAAATCAAAAAAAAAACATATTGTGTGTTTGTGTTTCGTACAGAAAGCTCAGGCAAGTATCAAGCTGTGAGTCCTTTCAAAAAATCTAGTATTTGAGTGCGTATACGTATGTGCGTGTATATATATGTGTGTGTGTGTGTGCTGTTGGTTATAATGTTTGCGAATCTGAGCTGTTTTGCTAATTAAGAACTTATTCGGGTGCGATGAGATTAGATCAGAGCTAACATTGCGTCTATATGTTAGTCCAAAATAAAATGGGGTTTCTTTATTTAAGAAGAGTGTTCAGTAGAAGTTTTTATATACAGTGCCTAAATGTTTTGTAAAACTTTGTCGATAGACCTCAATCGAATCGTTGAATAGTTTTTGGCCTATTGAGCAAAAGATCGAAAAAGATGTAGCTCGAGAAAAAATCTTGATTAGCTGACGAGAGAAAAATAGAAATGGCAAATTGTTGCTTCCTCCGACAATATCATTCCAATTTACCGTTGACAGTCAGAATTGCCTGCCGCTGGGCCACGCCCACATGATTGCTGGCGGAACAGCTGTAGTTGCCGGCGTGGTGAGCCTGCGCCTTGTTGATCAACAACAGGCTCGAGTGCTCACCCACCGATGCCTGTGTGGCATCCGCGTCCTCATCGTCGTCGTGCAATGGCCTCCCATTGAGCCGCCACTCGAATCGAATGGGCGTGGCACCTCTGATGGCAATGCACGTCAGCTGCACATAGTCGTTGACATCACAAACGGACGTGGAAAGCGACAGAGCGGCCAGCAAAGGAGGCTCTGATGGTGTTTACAATTCAATATTTAACAATATTTTAGTTTATTGTGAATTAGAAATTGAATTATCTATAGCATATGCCCGAAAATTCCAAAAAACTCCATTTGATGCTGTCAAGTTCGTTGCCTAAGTCTTTTGATTCAATATGACATATTCAATAGAACTTTTATTCGAGTTCAGCTAATGCAGTATTTGATTTCAAGTTTGTTGCCTAAGTCTTTTGTCGTAAAATGGGACATTCATTAGAATCATCAATAGAATAGAAATCCTTTTTGGTTTAATCAAGTTCGTTGCGCAAATATTTTAATTTAATATCTGATAATTATCAATCGATGATTCTAGAGCAAATACCTGAAAATTCTAGAAATGCTTTTTGATGCTGCCAAGTTTCTTGCCTAAGTCTTTTGATTCAATATTAGATAGAGAAATACTCAAAAATTCTGGAAACTCAATTAAATGCTGTCAAGTTCGTTGCCTAAGTCATTTGTCAAGTTCGTTGCCTAATTCTCTTGCTCAATTAATGCTGTTAAGTTCGTTGCCTAAGTCTTTTGATTAGATATCTGATATTCATTAGAATCAACATTGGAGTTCACTTTTTTTTGGACACAAAATATATATATACAAAAAATAGACTATTTACAAATGATATAGTTTTTACACTAAAAAAACACTATTGAGGTGGCATGAATACCCTTGACTTTCAGTTGGGACCAGCGACTGGCCAGACCCGCAGCATTGCTGGCCACGCACGTATAGTTGCCCGAGTCGCTGATGGCTGCCTGGCGTAGAGATAGGATGAGCGTGTACTCATCGATCTTGTGGTAGATGGAACGCAGCAGGGGCTGTCCGTCTTTCAGCCAGAAAATGTCGATGGGCAGATCGCCAGTTGTGACCATGCACATGACACGCACCGCTTGGCCACCGTTGACGCCGTTGGCATTGAAATGGAACTGCTCAATTTGAGGCAGCTCTAAGCGGATGATGGGAAGGGGACACACAAAAGCCGTGCATGAATTAGTGTTATTTTACAAATTTGTGCTTATGCAAACCAACACCGGGGCAAACACAGAGAAACACAGGTGAGAGAGACAGAGAAATGTACAGTTGCTGCCTTAAAAAGAAGCCTACAACTACCAGGCCAAGACATAAGCTGTACAGGAAACAAACCCTTGACACTGAGATTTGACTCGACGATCGCGTGGCCGGCCCCATTGGCTCCCATGCAGGTGTAGGTGCCCGTGTGACCACCCTGCACGCTCTCAATACTGAGTGAGCTGCTGCGCCGGCTGTGCATCAAAATGCTGACACCCGGCAGCTCCCCAGCCGGCAGCCCATTGTAGTACCAGGTAATATTGAATGGGGCATCTCCGTGCAACACGGCGCACGACAGTTGATAGTAGTCGCCCACATAAAGCGGCGAATTGATCGGAAGTGGCGACAGTTTTGGTGGCACTTTGAAGCAAAATAAAAAATAACACAAAATAAACAAATAAACTAAAATTGGCACGAAAACAGTTGAGATGGAAGTCCTTCCTCAGACAAATCTTTGCTATAACCTAAGCCTAACTCAAATGAAGTCTCAAATGGAGCTCGAGAAGGTGCTTCGTATGTTTTGTTAATTTGTACATGCAAGCCTTTATGGTGCGACTAGCCACGTGAACAAAGTGTGAGACAGTAATACAGAGCGAAAGAGAGAGAGAGAGAGAGAGAGAGAGACAGACATGCAGCCAAAAATAACGTAGACGCATTTGATTAGTATCAACAAACTACTGAGGTCGGATTATTGGCTCATATTTTCTATTGTGTGTTGCTTTTCTTATATGCATCTAACCGTAGACATTGAGTAGCGTTGTGAAGCGCTGTTGGCCCGCTAAGTTCTTAGCGTGGCATGTGAAATTGCCCGCGTGTGGCGCCTCAACGGAGTCAATAGTTAAGACGCTGCTGCGACTGCCAACGGCTAAGGTGCTGATGCCCAGCTTCTCACTGATCGATTGATCATTCAGCGTCCATTCGATTTGCATGGGCAGGTCGCCCAGCGGCACAGAGCAGTGCAGAGTTAGGTACTGGCCTACCTGGGCGGGGCCCTCTTCAAAAGCAAAAGGTGTGATACGCGGCAGAACTGAATGTTTTGGATGGAAATAATAAAGTGCACAAAATAAAAAACAACTTTTTTGTTTGAGGAGAAAAATGTTGTCTAAGTAATAAGAAAAGATATGATATGAGTTTTCGGTGCACCTATGACCTTCAGCTGGGTGCTGTAGGAGACCTTGCCGGCGGCATTTTCGCCATGGCAACTGTAATTCCCGGCATGCTTTGCCTCCACACTCTCGATGGTCAGAACGCTGCTGCGTCTGCCCATTTTGGCAATGAGTATGTCCTGATCATCGTCATTGAAGAGCGGCTGCTTGTTAAACGTCCAACGTATATTCAAGGGCAAATCGCCCTCGGTTAGGGTGCATTGATAGGTTATATACTGGCCCAGATGCGTGGGCTGAGCGCTCATGGCGAAGGGCGTTATTTGGGGAAGTACTTTTTTGTTTTTTTTTTTGGGATGCGTACAACAGAAAATATAAGAAACAGAAAACAGAAAGCACAAATGATGGTCAACTACAATATAAAACTAAGTCTACAACAAATTGAGATGCTTAGGAGCTGCCCAACCGTTAACTATCAGCGCGGCCATATACTCCACAGTCTGGGCGCTGTTGCGGGCCCGGCACGTATAGTTGCCCGCATTGTTGCCATTCACAGAGTCGATGGTCAGAACGTTGACCTTTTTGCCTATTTTCGAGCTGGTTACGCCATGGTACTCGTTGATGGCATAGTCATTGAAGAGCCAGTAGATATCCACTGGCAGATCGCCTTTCGAGATGGTGCATTGCACGGTAACCGAGTCGCCGAAATTCGCAGGCTCGTCCCCGAACTCAAAAGGCGTTATATGCGGCGGCACTTAATCAGAATTGAGATGAAAAATAATGTGGGGCAATGCAAAAGCTAGATTCGAAGAGTTCGTAGTTGTACCCTCAAGTTCGTTGCCTAAGTCATTTGATTGAAGCGTACAATTCACTAAAGCCAAAAGCATTCATGCAAATTTGCTGTGTTGTTTTGTGTGATTTACGCAATTACATTGGTGTAAATAATTGTAAAAGAAATAGAATAGACTAAAAGAAAACAATAAAATGAAATTTACATTCATGTGCTGTACAAATCTCGCTGTACCATTAACAAAGAGCTGGGCCGTATAGACGGACGCGGCCCACAGATTTCTAGCCTTGCACGTGTAGTTGCCGACGTGACGTGCATTGACAGCATCGATCATGAGCACGCTCAGGCGCTTGCCCATTTTGGATGTCGAAATGCCCGAATAGTGATTGATGGGATAATCATTGAAGTGCCACTCGATGTCGAGCGGCAGATCACCCGAGCTAACCAGACAATTAACCGAAACTGAATCCTCGAAATTGACAGGAGCTTCGCCGAAATCAAAATGCGCTATTTTCGGTGCAACTAACAAAGAAGTCAAACACAGATTACTACAATATATATATAGGGGAGGTTTCAAATTAAACAATTGAAATTATATCTACTCGTATATACATATGGACAGACTACGACTACTACGACTACTACGACTCATAAGCCGAATACCATTCACAATGAGCTCGGTGGTATAGTTGACGGCAGCAGCATGATTCCTCGCCCGACAACTGTATCGGCCGGCATGGCGCGCCTGAACACTATCGATGCTAAGCACACTGTTCCGCTTGCCGCCCTTTATGACACTTATGCCCGAGTAGGAGCTGATGCCGTAATCATTGAACAGCCACTCGATGTCGATGGGCGAGTCTCCAGTTGATATTTGACACATTATCGATACCGAGTCCTCGACATTCGCCGGCTCATCCCCAAAGACAAAGGGCATAATTTTGGGTGGAACTTTTGGGATGATTAAGGATAGCATTAAAAACAAAATGAAAAGCATACAAAATTCCCGTTATGACAGAAAATTAATGACCATTCACAATTAAGGCAGCCGAAACTTCACTGCTGGCCGCCCGATTCTTCGCCTTGCAGCTGTAGTTGCCAGCGTGACCTGCATGCACGGAGTCTATGGTCAAGACGCTGGTTCTCTTGCCCCCACGCACGACCGCAATGCCCGAGGCAAAGTTTATGGGCTGCCCGTTAAACAGCCATTCGATATCGATGGGCAGATCACCAGAGGAAACCAAACAATTAACCGAAACGGAGTCCTCAAAGTTAGCTGGCACTTCGCCAAAATCAAAGGGGGCTAGTTTGGGAGGAGCTAAAGCAAAATATATATTTATAAATGAGAAATACGGCCAACTCTCTTTTTACACGATCTTTAAATACATTATTTTCAAAAAATGCGATTCACAAAAAAAAATATGTTCACTTTTTTACACTAAATTTTAGTTCTAGCTCGAATCTTTAAAAATAAATATATATTTTTTTTTCAATTTTAACTGTCTTACAGAAACTTTGCTATGCAGCTTATGCGTGGTAAATCGCCCAATTTTTACTATCACATTTTCCTTTTTCTCGTTGTACTTCAACTTGAACACAGTATTTCGTATGAAACATTTTCTAACTCTTGATCCTGACATGGATTCCAACGTAATCTTAAGTTTTGTGAAGCTGATCATCAGGAAAATAATTATAATTTTTTGATCTAACTCGATTTATTAAAGTTGTGGAACATATGTACCACGATTTTTAATTGCACGCTTCTCTAAGGAAGTTTCTTCTGTCTAAAAACAGAGTTAGGTGCATCTAAAACTATCAGCACAGCCTTAGAATGTCGAGTTGGGTAATGGAAGTTGGGGTAAAAATAATATGCAAATTAAACTTTGTCTGCTAGGTACAAATTAAAATCTGATATACCATTCACAATCAACTCAGTCGTGTGATTGACGGAAGCCGCATGATTCCTGGCCAGGCAGCTGTATTTGCCGGCATGGCGAGCACTTACATTGTCAATGGTCAACATGCTCGTCCGCTTGCCGCCCTTCATGACTGTGATGCCCGAGTAGGCGCTGATGGCGTAGTCATTGAACAGCCACTCAATATCGATGGGCAGATCCCCGCTAGAGATAAGACAAGTGACCGAGACGGAATCTTCGACGTTCGTGGGGGCTTCTCCAAAGTTAAAGGACGTGATTTTGGGAGGGACTTTAAAGAATGAAAGTGTACAGAATCAGAAATCATAAACTAAATCAGCTTTAAATAAGTAAGTCTATATATATATTTGCGAATACCATTCACTGTTAGTTCGGTTGTAAAGTTAACGGCTGCTGCATGATTCTTGGCCCGACAACTGTATTTGCCCGCATGCCGCGCCTGAACATTGTCAATTCCTAGGACACTGCTACGCTTGCCGCCCTTGACTACAGTTATGCCCGAGTAGGAGCTGATGCCGTAGTCGTTGAATAGCCACTCGATATCAATGGGCAGATCTCCGCTGGATATGAGACACGTGACGGAAACTGAGTCCTCCACGTTTGTGGGTTCCTCGCCAAAATCAAAAGCCGTTATTTTAGGCGGAACTTTAAGCAAAGAGTGTGAGGGGGATTTGGGGGAATTTTAATAAGAATTAAATAAAAAATGCAAATATCTATTAATAAATTTCCAGCTAATATCCCAAAGGAGTACCATTCACAATCAGTTCCGTAGTATAATTCTCAGCTGCTGCATGATTTTTCGCCTTGCAGCTATATTTGCCAGCATGTCGTGCCTGAACACTGTCAATGCTCAGCATGCTGTTGCGCTTGCCTCCTTTCACAACATTGATGCCTGAGTAGGAGCTGATGCCGAAATCATTGAAAAACCATTCGATATCGATGGGTAAATCGCCGCTGGAGATGAGGCAAGTTACTGAGACCGAATCCTCAACATTTGTGGGCTCTTCTCCGAAAGTGAAGGGCGAAATTTTAGGCGGTGCTTAAGATACCAAAAATAAAATAGCAGTTGGGTTTGAAAATATGAAAAGATAACAACAGAAAAGTAAAATAAATAATTTCACACAGTTTAATGGTTTTAAATACCATTCACAATCAGTTCAGTTGTATAATTGACAGCTACTGCTAGATTTCGCGCACGACAAGTATAATTTCCCACATGGCTGGCATGCACATTGTCGATGCTCAGCACGCTGTTTCTCTTGCCGCCTTTCATCACCATGATACCAGAGTAGGAACTGATGCCGTAGTGATTGAACAGCCATTCGATATCGATGGGCAAGTCGCCAGTTGAGATCAGACAAGTCACCGAAACCGAATCCTCAACATTCGCCGGCTCCTCACCGAAGCTAAAGGGTGTTATTTTGGGAGGCACTTGAGAGACGCAGAAGGGGAACAGGGAAGGGGGAAAATCAAAGAATAAAACTGAAATTCTGCTACAATTTATATAGTTATAGATAATAAATATATGTTGCTCTTGCCAACCATTGACAATGAGAGCCGCTGAGAACTCGCTGCTGGCCGCCTTATTCTTCGCCTTGCAGCTATAGTTGCCCGCGTGTCCTGCGTGTACGGAGTCAATTGTCAAGAGGCTCGTGCGTTTGCCCCCTTTGAGCACCGCAATGCCAGCGGCATAGTTGACCGGAGATCCCTCGAACAACCACTCAATTTCAATGGGCAAGTCCCCGGAGGTCACCAAACAATTCACTGAGACAGAATCCTCAAAGTTGGCCGGTGCTCCGCCAAAATCAAAGGGCGCTATTTTGGGCGGAGCTAGGATGGAAAGTATGTGTGTTTGAGGTTGGTGAAAATCAAAAGAAAGTTTAAAGAAACAACACAGATCATGCAAGTATTGCCCACAAGTATACCATTCACAATCAACTCGGCCGTGTACTCCGCAGAGTTCGCATCGTTGCGCGCTTTGCAAGTATAGTTGCCAGCGTGACCCGCGTGCACCGAGTCGATGGTCAGGATGCTCGCCTTCTTGCCGCCCTTGACTATAGACACGCCTGTGTAGGCCTGAATGGGCGCACCATTCAGCAGCCAAGTGATGTCCATGGGCAGATCACCCAGGTAGATAAGGCAATTAACCGAAACCGATTCCTCAAAGTTTATGGCATGATCACCAAAGTCGAAGGGTGCAATTTTGGGAGGGACTAGGATAAGGCAATGGAAATGGACAGTCAAATAAAAGAAAATGGAAAATAGAAAACAGATAATATTGAAATTCAAATTTGAAAGCTTTTGTGTACCATTCACCACCAGCTCGGCGGTGTAGTTCACCGAGGTGGCTCTATTGACAGCGACGCAGGTGTAGTTGCCCGCATGATGATCGCGCACAAAGTCTATGGACAAGGCGCTAATCTTTTTGCCCAGCTTCACCATCGACACATCGTATACATTCTCATTGATCTCGCGTCCATTGAAGTGCCAAGCAAAGCTAACGGGAAAGTCCCCTGAGGTAACTAAACATTGCACGCTCGCCGATTCACCAAAGTTTGAGGGATCCTCCCCAAAGTCGAATTGCGCAATTTTGGGCGCAACTTAGATTTTTTTTTTGATTTTGTGTAGTTGGGAGGTTAAAAAAAGGCATACCAAAATAATTATTCAAAATGTGTAAGTAAATAGTATTAACCATTAACTTTCAGCTCGGCAGTTTGATTGACGCGACCCGCTCGATTCTCGGCTATGCAGGAGTAGTTGCCCGCATGCTTGGCCGAGACTGCCTCGATGGTCAGCTCGTTGATGCGTTTGCCGCGCTTGGTTGTCAGTATTTCTAGATAATCCTCAAAGGGTTTATCATTCAATGTCCAGGTAATATTTACGGGCAAGTCCCCGCCCGAAATCGTGCACTGAACATTAACAAATTCGCCATAGCTCATGGACTCATCGCCAAAGGAGAAAGGACTAATGCGCGGCACAGCTAGATAGAGATTCAATAAGAATGCAATTCTATCAGCTCGATTCTTTGTAACACTAATTTCAACAGCACACAACACGCTAGAGTATTTGGGAGTACGAAAGATGACAATAATAACAACTACAAATTGAATTCTTCGGCAAACCGAAGCACATAGAACCTCTCAGAGTTACTGAAAGGGGCATCAGATTTTTTAATAGATAGGTAGCTCTATAAAGTCTATCAGCCACGCACCGTTGACAATCAGCTCGGCTGAATGCTCAGCACGACCTGCTGAATTGCTGGCAATGCACGTATAATTGCCCGCATGCTTCGCCTCAATGGCCTCGATCATTAGGTTGTTTATGCGCTGGCCCCGCTTCTCTGTGAATATTTCCAATTCCGGCAATAGCGGATGGCGATTCAATGTCCAGATGACCGAAACCGGCAAATCGCCGCCCGATATGGTGCAATGCACCGACACAGGTTCACCGAAATTCATGGGCTCCGTGCCAAAGGAGAAGGGCGTTATCTTGGGAGGCACTGAACACAAATGGGATTTTCAAATAAAAAATATTGTAAATCAAATGAAAGGTAATAAAAATTAATATCGACTCTCATATAACGTCCGTAGCGACAAACCATTAACAATCAGACGCGCCGAATGGGCTGTCAAACCCGCTTTGTTCTGGGCATGGCACGAGTAGTAGCCGGCATGATGGGCGGAAACAGATTCGATGGAGAGCACATTGATGCGTTTGCCAATGCGAGAGAAGGAAATGTCGTGGTAGCTGTCAATGGTGGCATTGTTTAGCAGCCAGGTGACATTCATGGGCAGATCCCCGCCAAGAATGGTGCACTGCACCGAGGCAGGCTCCCCATAGTTCAATGGCTCCTCGCCAAAGTCAAAGGGTGCGATCTTGGGAGATACTTAATGCGGGGAATTAGGGAATTAGGCAATAGATAAGTAGATATATAGATGGATGTGAGCATTGTCATTAGTCATTATTAGTATCAGATTTTAAATTCAGTATGCAACGAAGTTAGCTCATTAAACGTAACCACAACCCATCGGAGATAATCGATTTGGAATACCATTAACAGTCAGGTTGACGCCATAGCTGGTCGTGCCCGCCGCATTGCTGGCGATGCAGGTGTAGATGCCCGTGTGGGCTGGACTCGCACTTGGTATGGACAACATGCTCGTCTTGCTGCTAATGCGATTGGTGCGCATTTGCGGCTGCAGCTGATCATAGCTGCCGGCCTCGCTCTCGCTGGCACTGGCGCTGCGCTCAAAGCTCCAGTGCACCCGAATGGGACGATCGCCCTTTTGGATTTGACAGAACAAGTCGATGGAGTCGCCCGTATTGATGACATCCTCGTAGGCAAAGGGCACTATCTGCGGCAGTACTAGGTGCAATGTGTAAGAGTGTGTAGGGTGTTAGGCGGGAATTGCAAATCAAAAACTAATTTAAGACCAACTATTGATTTACAGATGCTTATAATATCACTGATTACTATATTTAACTCGGATCTGGGGCAAATTAAAAACCCGCAAAACTGTTGGTGATGTTATTAGATTAATCTTTTTTTTGTAATTTTATATAACTGTCTACTGGAAACTTGTTTTAGTTCAAATTTTTTAAAATTTTTATACCCATTGAAAATAGGATTTTAGGGTATAACGCTTTTGTAACAGTCAGAAGGATGCGTTGATATTCTTGGTCAAGACGACGAGCAGAGGCGATCTGTCCGTCCGTCTGTCCATCAATATGAACAAAGCGATCTCTTAAAATACAACAGCTAGATATTTAAAAATTTAAATATATATTCTTCTATACCATATGTAGAAGTTTATTTTTTTATTTGATAACTCATCCTATTTCCTTATTATCGATAAAAATCGATATATTGACTAACCATAACTTAACGCAATTTACTATGTAGGTTTCTGTGATGAAAATATAGATTATAAATATTTGTGATTTAGCATACTACTAATATTTCAAACAGAAGAGGCTTGAGCTTTTCTATATACACACATTTGGATGTCAATGTTATATTCTGAAACTTTCATTAAGAAACTACATCTGGACTCGATGTTATTTAACAATTTATATTCTCACAGTGCTGCCCAGAATGCAGCCCAAGCGTGTGTTTGTGTATGCGTGTATATGTGTTAGCAAAGTGTTTTATGTATAGATAACAGATGTAAGCAAGATTGTTTGAAACATCACCTTCTACTTTGTTCAGGGTATCTTCTAGTCGGGCAGTTCCGACTGGAGCGTTCTTAGTTCTTCATATTTAAATAAATAAATCAATTCTCAAATACTACGCTCTACTCTCTGTACATATTGTTATTGGTCTAACCGTTGACAAACAACTCCGTCGTATAGCTAATGTTGCCCGCACTGTTGCTGGCGACGCAGCTGTAGTTGCCCGAGTGGACCGCCTTGACGGTCTCCACAGTCAGCAGGCTAATGCGTTCGCCTATCTTGCTGGCCATTACGCCGAGATGTGGAAAGAGGGGCAGGTCGTTGTGGCTCCAGCGTATTCTCAAAGGCAGATCACCCTTGGCCACGTGGCAGGTCAACTGAACACTGTCACCCTCGTTGGCGTCGGTGTCGAAGCTAAATGGGTGGATGCTGGGCAACACTGGCGTTTGGATTCAGGATTGGAGATGTGGAGTTGGCAAACCAAAGAGTAACAAAGAAAACGAAATAAATCGAAATAATCTTTAGTACCGTTGACTTTCAGCTCGGCAGTGTAGCTGCTCACGCCAGCTCGATTGCTGGCCCGGCAGGTGTAGTTGCCCCGATGCTCAGCGGATATATAGTCAATGTTGAGGGTGCTCGATTTGCTGGACATGCGACCAATGACAACATCCCAGTCGCCGCTGATCAGTGTCTGATTGTTCAGCGCCCAGCTGATATTGATGGGCAGATCACCCTTGATAACGGTGCATTGTATGCCCATTGTTTCTCCGGAGTTAGACGCCTCGTCGCCAAAATCAAAGGATCGAATTTGTGGGGGTACTGTGGGGTGTTTTATATGTTTTGGGATTTCAAAATCAAAATATCAAACGGAAAATAACTACTCATAATTATCGATCATAATGTTAGGAATTATATAGATCCCACCATTGACAACTAATTCTGCTGTTTGTTCAGCGCTGCCCGCTGAATTGCTGGCAATACATTTAAAGAGCCCGCGATGATGACCATTTATAGAATCGATACTCAGCGAACTAAGCTTCGGTGACATTTTGATAATTCGTATGCCCACATTCTCGTTCGTTATGGGATGTCCGTTTAGGGTCCAATGCAGCTGCAGCGGCGTATCGCCCTTGAACACCATGCACTGGACGGCGGTGCTATCGCCATAGTTGGAGGGTTCGTCGCCAAAGACAAAGGGCATAACTTGTGGTGGTACTGGGAGGAAAAAGACTCGAAACTAGAGCAACTTAATTTGATAAAGCTGAAGAAGGGATAAGACTGGACAATTCAGCTACTATTCAGCTGTTATTCAGCTGTTATTCAGATGTTATTCAGCTGTTATTCAGATGTTATTCAGCTACTATTCAGCAGTAGCTATTCAGCAGTAGATATTCAGCAGTAGCTATTCAGCTACTATTCAGCTGTAGCTATTCATCTACTATTCAGCTACTCTTCAGTTACTATTCAGCTACTATTCAGCTGTTATTCTGATACTGTTCAGCTACTATTCAGCAGTAGTTATTAACTACTATTCAGCTACTCTTCAGTTACAATTCAGCTACTATTCAGCTGTTGTTCAGCTGTTATTCAGCTGTTATTCAGCTACTATTCAGCTGTTATTCTGATACTGTTGAGCTACTAATCAACAGTAGCTATTCAGTTACTATTCAGCTACTATTCAGCTCACTCTTTCTTTTCTGCTTACTATGACAAAACAGCTTGATAACTACTTGAAATATGTTTCTTTTCGCTGCCAATTCAGCAGTCTTTGATGCTTTTTAGACAACATTTGCTTGTGCTCCAACATGAATTTTTAACTTCAGCAAATTATTATTTAAAGCTACTTAGGAATAGTTCAATACGTATCTGCTCAAACGAACCATTAACTTGCAATTCAGCAACATACTCGCTGCTGCCAGCCGCATTGCTGGCTACACACTTGTAAACACCGCGATGAAACGCATTCAGCGAATCTATATTCAGCAAACTCGTTCGCTCATTCCAATGCCCCAGCTTAAAGCCATTCTGGCCATCGACAATGGGCAAAGAGTTAAGAAACCAGCGAATTTCCAAAGGAGCATCTCCCTTGGGCACCAAGCAGTTGGCGCTCGCGATGTCGCCCACATCGGCCGCTGACTCGCCGAAGCTAAAGGGACGCACTTGGGGTGGCACTTCATGGGGTATTTTAAATGGTTTATATCAGAAATCAAAGAAATTAAACAAACATAAAATAAATCGAAATGCATATGAATTATGATCCTAAGAAACCCCTAAGAAAACGGCACAAACCATTCACATGTAATTCAGCGCTATATTCAGCATTGCCCGCCTTGTTTGTCGCTATGCATTTGTATATTCCTCGATGTCGGGCCTCCAGAGCGTCAATATTTAGTGAGCTGGTACGTGGATTCAAACGCGATAAGGAGAAACCGTGCTCGCCCGTTATAATCGGCGCCGAGTTCAGGGTCCAACGTATTTCCATAGGCAAATCGCCCTTTGGCACCATGCAGAAGATGCCAGCTATTTCGCCCGTATTCGCGGGCTCAATGCCAAAGTCAAAGGGTTGTATTTGTGGTGGCACTTTTGAGATCAGGAAATCGGGACAACAAAGGAGTTAAATATCAAATAAAAAAGAACTAAGAATAAACTACAGTTACTTAATGATTTGCGAACAAGGCAACAAACGCCATAATCGCCCAAATCGCCACATATTCAGCATAACCCGCTGAATTGTTGGCTATGCACTTGTAGCTTCCCCGATGAGCAGCCTCCAAGGAGTCAATATTTAGAGAACTGGTGCGCTTATTGAGTCGCACTATGGTAAAGCCGAGCTCACCATTCACAATCAACGCCGAATTTATGGTCCAAAATATGTCTAGGGGCAGATCGCCCTTGGGCACTACACAAGTAACACTGGCTACCTCACCGCGATTGAGTGGTTCCTCGCCAAAGGAAAATTGACTTATTTGTGGAGCAACTGTTTTTAAAGATATATATATATATATATGACTCATCAGCTTTAAATCGTTTAGGCAGGCATAGCTCAACACCAAATAAACAGGAATAATATTAGTAGCGTAGATAGACGTCTAGGAGACATGAGATCATGTGTTGCTACTGAACCACCAACCATTCACTTGCAATTCAGCAACATATTTGGCGCGACCCGCCTGATTCTGGGCAATGCAGCTGTAGGTTCCACGATGCTTGGCCTCGAGCATGTCCACACTGAGGTAACTGGTGCGACTATTTAGCTGGATGACAGTGAAGCCGTTGCTTCCCGTTTCAATGGTCTCATCATTCAGACTCCAATATATTTCCAACGGTAAATCACCCTTTAACACCACACAATTAATGCTCAAAACATCGCCCATATTGAATACCTCGCTGCCAAAGCTAAAGGGCACGACATGTGGTTTCACTGTATGAATAATGCGTTAAATCATAAATAAAGTAAATCAAAATAATAAAATCTATTTTCATATTTGATAAAGCTAATAGAATACCGTTGACTTTAAGTTCGGAGGTGGTAAAACTGGATCCTGCCATATTTTCGGCTATACACTTGAATGTGCCCCGATGGTACTGCTCAACGGCGGCTATGTTTAGGACACTTGTCTTTGGCGACAGCTTCAGTATGGTAATGCCCTCCTCGCCGTTGATAATGGGTCGCGAGTTGAGCGTCCATTTGATGGTTATGGGCACATCGCCCTTCTGCACCATGCACTGGACGCCGGCGTTTTCGCCCGTGTTGACGGGATCGTCGCCGAACGAGAAGGGTGCTATTGACGGTGGCACTGACAAGCAAAATGAAAATCGGAGTCGGTTGGGGTTGGGGGGATATCAACGTAAACTCAACATAAACTGAAGCATAATTTTCTAGGAAAGCTTTAGTTAACCATTCACGGCGAGCATTGCCGATTGTCGCGTTTCTCCTGCATTGTTGGTAGCCACACAGGAGTAGTTGCCAGCGTGGCGAGCTCGAACTGATTCTATGCTCAGCACGCTAATGCGCTGACTATTGCGGGTGACAACCACGCCGTCGTTGGTGAAGACCCGCCCACCGTTCTTGGTCCAAGCAATGTCTAATGGCAGATCGCCCTTGTTGACTGTGCAATAGGCTGAGACCATGTCCAGTTCATTGATGCTCTCTTCTCCGAAATCGAAGGGCATTACTTGGGGCAGTACTGTAGGGTTTGGGTGGGATTTATGTTCAAGTGAAAAGCAAACGAAAAGCAAAGAAAGTAGAACAAAAGCAACAAGGATTAACCATTGACAGCCAGCATCGCCGATTGCCTGGTGGCCCCGGCGTTGTTTGTGGCTACGCAAGAGTAGTTGCCCGCGTGGCGAGCTCGCACGGATTCGATGCTAAGGACACTCAATCGCTGGCTATTTCGGTTGACCAGCAGCCCGTCGTTCGTATAGAGGCGTCCGCCGTTCTTCGTCCAATAGATGTCCACGGGCAGGTCGCCCTTGTTGACGGTGCACGAGACGGACACCATGTCCAGCTCATTGATGCTCTCATCGCCAAAGTCAAAGGGCACTATCTGAGGCAAAACTGGGAGGGGGTTTGTTTTTGTTGTCTTTTTTTCAGGAAATTAAAAGCAAAGCAATGCAAATCAAACGCTAAAGACTGTGAATACTGAATAAATCTTAACCATTGACGGCCAGAATGGCCCAATGTCTGCTCTCGCCGGCATTATTTGTGGCTATGCAGGAGTAGTTGCCCGCGTGGCGAGCTCGCACGGACTCGATGCTCAGGACGCTCATGCGTGTGCTGGTTTTGGTAACCACAATGCCGTCGTTGGTATAGACTCGGCCGCCATTCTTGGTCCAGGCCACGTCGATGGGCAGATCGCCCTTGTTGACTGTACAGGAGGCGGACACCATGT
Source organism: Drosophila gaucha (assembly GCA_035045545.1). NCBI lineage: Eukaryota > Metazoa > Arthropoda > Insecta > Diptera > Drosophilidae > Drosophila > Drosophila gaucha. Next base: position 6,890,440 of record JAWNOY010000375.1, read on the forward strand.
CCAGCTCATTGACGCTCTCCTCACCGAACTCAAAGGGCACTATCTGAGGCAGTACTTAGATTGGTTGGAAGGTGTAACAAATTAAAACTCTAGATGAATGTACAGCTACTAAGCGGATCAAGAGAGCTACAGATAGAGATAGAGATAGAGATGGGGGCATCACCATTGACGCGGAGCTCTGCCGTATGATAGACAATGCCAGCGGCATTGCGAGCTACACAGGTGTAGTTGGCCCTGTGGCGGGCATGCACCGACTCAATGCTCAGCATGCTGATGCGCTGCGTCGTCTTGGTAATCAAGATGCCATCGTTGGACATGAGACGGGCAACGCCAAGCTTCGGTTCCGGCGCTGTAGTCCAATACACCTCGAGTGGGGTGTCGCCCTTGTTGACCGTACAAGTGGCCGACACCATATCGCTCATATTAATAGCCTCCTCGCCAAAGTCAAAGCCCACTATCTGTGGCGGCACTAAGGTCGGACAAATCATTTATTACAGTGAAAAAGAGCGACCAGCGTTGCAGGATTTCCCGTTGCTGAAAATTCAACCCACCCCAAAAAGATAAACGGGCACTCAGCCTCCTTTGCGGAAAGCCGAGCGCAATAATCGAAGCAATCAACTTACCCATAACTTGCACTTCCAGTGATCCGCGTGCCGAATAACCCTCCTGGTTCTTTGCCACACACGTGTAAGTTGCCTGATCCGAATTGCGCTCCACGTTCTCAATGATGAGTGTGCCATTGGGGAAGACCTTCTGCTTGCGATTGATGGGCAACGGGCGGTTGTCTAAGCAAATAGAAGTTATATTAACCGATTCTGGCTTGAAACAAGCTTCTTACCTCGCTCCCAGACAATGGAATCAATGGGGTAACCCGCAACGGGGCAAGTGACCATTAGGGTTTCTCCAGCGACTATTGCCTTCTTCTCCATCTGACGAATGTAGGGTAAGCCGTAGACATTTAACTTGGCCGAATGCTCTGCCACGCCCACTTTCGATTTGGCAATGCACTTGTAGAGACCACCATCGTTGGCGTGCACGGAAGTGATGTTCAAATAGGAGACCACATCCCCGTTAACCGTGACATATTGTCCCACTTGATATCTGTCGTTGTTTGCAATCTTCTTGCCATCCAATTCCCAGGAGATTTCGGGTGTGGGATTGCCGCCGGCTACACACTTAAGGAATACACTGGGTCCCGGTTCCATGGTCTCTTCCTGGAAAGCCTGACGGATGACGGGTGGATCGAAACGGCCACCAAGCTTCAGTTCGGCGCTAGCTTCTGCAGACTCCTGATCGTTGCGCACAAAACATTGATACATGCCCTTGTCCTCCTTCTTCACCGATTCGATGCGTAGCACTGGCTCACTGTGTCCCATGGCCTTGCCGTCCTTCATCCAGCTAACGGTCTTGATCGGATTGCCGGTGTACTGGCAGGTGAAGACAGCGGGACGTCCGAAGTCGATTGTCTGAGTGGGGGGATCTATTTTGGCTGAGAGCGGTGCAGTTACGGTGAGAACAGTCTCGACGCTCTCGCCACCCACAGAGTTGTTCACAACACACAAATATTTGCCCGAATCCTCGACAACGGCGTCCTTAATGATGAGTGTGCCAGAAACCTGCTTGACGCGATCGTTCAGCACCACAGCCTGCTTACGAGTGGTTCCCTCAATGAATTTGTACCATCTGGAACGAGAAATATGTATTAGTGGATGCGATTCAAGTGCTTCAAGTTGGCAGAGGAGAGCGGACACAAAACAAGCAAATGACATACACAAATGTCTCCTAAAGAACAGCACTCACAGCGGGGACCAGGACTCAATATACTTACATTTCTTACTGCTCTGAATCATTCTGAATATACTTACCTAACTGTAAGCTTTAATTAGATCATTTGCTTATTTTGTGTTACGCTTTTGGGTATGGGGGAAAATGTTCCTAACAGAAACGCCCTATAAGAATTTTAGCTACCTATAAACAGGCACTGGATAACCCTGCCCCGGGCAATGTCCTACAAATGTTTCCCTCAACGGAATCTCATTGATTTCAATGCTTTTACTAGCAATACGAGGCTTAACATGACCAATGGGTTCTGTAAAGTAGACAGAGCCGAAATGTTAAAGCATTCTCTAACATAATAAGAACTGCCTGAACGATAATTCTATAAGGCTTCAATAGTGGGAAGTACCTAAAGGCAGGCATGGGATATGCTTGTCCCTGGCAAAGTATGGAAAAACTTTGCCCTATTTTTCGAGTCAGCTCCTGCAAGCGATCTCCCGATATGGTGGGAGCTACGCTACCAATAGGCTCTGAAATAAAATCAATGATTGACATTGGATCGAACTATATAAAAACTGCCTGAACATAGCTGGGACTGTTAGGATATTACCTAAAAGCTGGTGTTGGATAGGATTGACCTAGGCACAGAATAGCCAAGTCTTTGCCCGCTGTTGTTGTTATTTCCTGCAGACGACCACCGGAAATTTTAGGTGCCACGGTGCCAACTGGTTCTGCAAAATATATTGGATTGAGGCACCATAAGGAATATGTTCTATATCTAATAGCAAACTGCCCGATTGTTGTTTGCTTGTAGGACTAACCGTATTATTGGCACTGGAAACGCTTGAGCCTGACAGAGCAAAGCAAAACTAGTTGAGATCTCCTTGACAAACGTAAAGCTTTTCGATTCGCCTGAGAAGCTAGGCACCCTGGCACCTATGGGTTCTACAATAATAGAGTAAAACAAATTTATATAACGAAATTTGTAAGCTGCCTGAAATGGTTTAACGATACTTAGAGCTATGTTAAGACTACCTTATCAGGGGCACAGGATACGCCTGGGCCTAACAAAGCACTGCAAAACTCTGCCCAAAATGCCGCACAAATGTATAACTTTTCATATCGGAAGCGAATGTGGGAGCTTTGGCGCCGACAGGCTCTAAAAATATATATTCAAAATATCTATAAATATATCTAAGTCTCTCAGATAACTGCCTGAAGTTTTACCTAGTGTAAGGTACTGGATATGCCTGAGCTTGGCACATCAATACTATATCCCCTGAGCTAGCTCCAAGCAAACTAGAGATTTTTGAAGAGCTAGAAAATGTGGGCGCCTTGGCACCGACAGGTTCTGAAAATTGTTTAATATAAATTTCAAAATCTGTGAGGGAATGTGTTTCATTGAAAACTGCCTGATGATATATGAAATGCCTTATAAAGCAACTACCTCATAGCAGGCACAGGATAAGCTTGAGCCTGGCAAAGCAGCGCAAAACTTTGACCCACGCCGCGAGTATACGAAAAGGAATTGGAATCTGTTGAAAAGGTTGGCGCTCTGGCTCCTATAGGTTCTGTGAATTGTTTTAAATTTTATTTTTAATAACTTGTTAAAGTACGAAAACTGCCTGAAATAAGAGTCTACCTCTTGATGGGCACTGGAAATGCCTGCGCCTGACACAGCAATGCAAAACTTTGACCCACAGCTCGTGCATAGGAAAAGGAGTTATAGTCCGTCGAAAACGTAGGAGCTCTGGAGCCAATGGGTTCTAAAAAGTCATGGATAATAATAATGCTTCCTCAAATACTTTAGAAAACTGCCTGAATAGATAACTCGTTCAACTTGCCTAATGAAGGGCACAGGAAAAGCTTGAGCTTGGCACAAAAGTGCGAAACTCGCATTGATGGAGCGTTCGAATATGCTTCCCTTCGAGTCGCTCGAAAAAGTGGGCGCCTTTGCGCCGACGGGCTCTAAAAAATGTAAGTAAACATAATTTAGCGATTTCTGTAGGGCTAACAGAACCAGTTGACAAGCGTTAGTCCAAGCATTTGGCTAAAATAATACCTAAATTACCTAAATATTGGCACTGGATATGCCTGGGCCTCACACGTCAAGGCCAAACTAGTTTGCTGTGGCGCGTTTATGGTAAATGTTGAGGCCACGCTGGGAAAACTGGGCGCCTTGAAGCCAACAGGTTCTTCAAATATATTCATTAGGAATTAAAGATAAAACTAACTAACTGAATGTTGTTTCATAATTGATACTGGATACTCGACTTGCATTACCTAAAAACAGGCACTGGAAATGCCTGCGCCTGGCAGAGCATCGCAAAGCTAACGCCCAATGGAACCGACTGCTGAAATGTTTGCACGCCAGCAGGCACAGCTGGAGCCTTCGAGCCAATGGGCTCTGAGAAAATAAAGGTCGAAGAAAAATACTTTATATAAGTTTCTTATGAAAACTGCCTGAATAAAAGAGAAATTGGAATTTGGCGCACTTTGACATAGAAATTTCCATTCAGGTAAAAGCTCACACAAAACTAAGTAAAGACAAGAAAAATTTGAAAACTTCCGACACAAAAAACTTAAACTTTGACCTCTAATTTATTTGTTTTGAGCGTGACCTGTTGACACAGCGGGCACAAGCTAGGGCAACCCCCAAATACGTTAAACTTCTCCAACACTAAGTTATAAAAGAAAGGGAAAGGGCATGGAAAGAGACAAAGCCGGCAATAACTGACGCACTCAATGCATATTTTATTGGGGTCAATGTTAACAGTAAGGTTACCGAACAAAAATAACAACAACAACAACAGCTATGCGCCTCGTGGGGCATGCGCACTTTATGGTTGCGGGCGCAACAAGTGGCGGGGAAAGAGCCGAGTTGAAGACAACAAATGAAAGTTGACCCAGAAACGTGCGTTCATTCAAGAAACCGGTGTGCGAGCGAGATGCATGCAGTCCACAAGTTCCACACAAGCAACGGCGTGCGCATGTAGGGGAAGTTTGTTATGGGAAATTTTGAGTCCAGCACGCGCATGCACAGTGCCAAAGAGAGCGCACTGTCAAAGAGAGCGCAAGTGAGCAAACAGCTGAGATGTGCGTTTGTTTACAAACAGGCACGCACACATACACGCCGACAAGACAGAGCGAGAGGCAAGGCGGCAGCTGCATTTGATGTTGCCTTTTGCGGCGCTCTTCTATGAATCTGCCGCTGCCGCTGCCGCTGCCGCCGGCTAACGTTTTGTTTATTTAGCTTACTTTTTATGAGTGTGTTTGCGCCTATTTTGCTAGTGTTTATTGTGTGTGTGTATTTGTGTTTGTTCACGTTGGCGCGCACATTTTATGAATGAACAGTGATTGGCCCCTCGCTTGGGGTTAAAGTTCACACGGCTCATGCATTATTTAAAGCACGCATTCTGACTAACCTGCTGATAGGCACAGGAAAAGCCTGCGCCGGGCACAACAAAACGATATCTATGCCGCGCTGTCGCTCAATCCCTGACCATTTCGTGTCAATGGAGAGCGTGGGACCCTTTGCCGAAACGGGTTCTATAGAAAAAGCAATGTTAGCTTGCGAAATTACGTAGACTTGGAATGGCTTGGAATGTCGGGATAGAGCTGTTACCTAAAACTTGGCGCTGGATAACCCTGGGCTGGACAAAGCAGCGATATATCTGCACCCTCATGCAGCTCAAAGGGTTTACTCATTATCGAGGGTATGCGCGGCGCCGTGCTTGAAACTGGCTCTGAAAGTTAAATATACAGAAACTGTAATTTGCCTATATATAACTGAGCTAAGATTAATTCCTATATAAGTATTACTATTTCTCAGCCTAACCTGAATGCGGGCACTGGATAAGCTTGAGCAGGACAAAATAGCGCCAGATTTGTGGACAGCAAGCGCTCGATCCAAGAGCGTTTGATGTCGTTGGAGAGCAGCGTAGGCGCCTTACCGCCAACAGGCTCTAAGGAGTCAAAGCAAAAGTCTTTTTTGAGCTTTTGTACAAATCGAAGCTGAATGTTGAGTTTCGGCTTACCGAAAACTGGGCGCTGGATAACCCTGAGCTGGACAAAGCAGTGAAATCGTTTGGGCCTGCTGCAGTTCGATTGGTTTCTGAACCAGTTCTGGTGTTCTAGGGGCTGTGCTGGAAATGGGTTCTGTAAAATGTTCGAAAAAAATGTTGTGTAATCGAAAAAAAAAATCTGGCCTGATGTTGGTTTAGAGTAGTTTATAACGCACCTAAAACTAGGCGCTGGATAACCCTGAGCTGGACAGAGAATTGCAGTGGGAAAATAGACTTGAACCGTGTTTGGCTTATACGTCAATGCATTTATCTTGGGCGGGCTACTGGCAATAGGTTCTGAAAATGTCATTGAAATTGTAAAAATAAAAACTTTTAATAACTAATTTACAGCCAAAATGTTGTGGTGGGCATAACTAGAGACTTTTTTCGATTGGCTTACCGAAAACTAGGCGCTGGATAGCCCTGAGCTGGGCACAATATGGAAATGGTGGAGCGACCAGCCATAATCAAAGGACGAGACTGCAAAGGCGGCACTTTAGGAGCAGTGCTCGAAACAGGCTCTGAAAAAGTGCATTAAACTAGGCATAGAGCTAAGATGCTAAAATAAACCAACTGAAACACCTGAATGTTGAGATCTTTATTGAGTTTGATGCTTTACCTAAAAATGGGCACAGGATAGCCCTGAGCAGGACATAGTAAGGACAAGGTGCTTGAGCCAGCGTAGCTTTTCATATCAAATTTGGCCAGAGAGGCAACTTTGGGCACTGCGCTGCTAATAGGCTCTAAGAGAAAAGTTTCAGTTAAGAGCAAGAAAAACTAGAAAGGATATATTTTAAAACTGCCTGAAGAGGACTACTAAAACCTTACCGAAAGACTGGCACTGGATAACCCTGCGCAGGACAAACTATGGCCACATTCGCTTGTATAGAAACAAATTCGAGATTTGTTTTTTGTATTAGAGCAACCCGAGGAGCTGCGCCGCTAATGGGCTCTGAAAATTAGGCAAGAATAATGCTATATCACACTATCAACTGCTTATTGAAAACTGTCTGAATGCCTTTAGGGCATATTTTACCTAAAAAATGGAACTGGGTAGGCCTGAGCGGGGCAGAGCAAAGTAAAGCTGCCTCCTAGTAAAACATCCACATTGCGCGTTTTATCGCCTGAGGTAAGGCGAGGACCCACAGTTCCCACGGGCTCTACAGTTATAAAAATAAATAAAACTTTTAAAAACTTTTCAATTTAACTACAGAAAACTGCCCGAAACTTGGAATAGATTTGAGTTTACCTAAAAAATGGCATTGGATAAGCCTGGCCGGGACAAAAGAGCGTAAAACTAGCGCCCAACTGAGCTTCGGCATTTTTAAGACGATTCTCAACACTGATCTTAGGTGCAACGCTGCCAACGGGCTCTAAGAACACAAAACAACATTATATGAGTTATTTCTAGAATCGAAACATAATAAAACTGTCTGAATGTGGATAGTGAGAGGCATTTACCTAAAGGCAGGCACTGGATACGATTGAGCGGGACAAAAGAGCGTAAACGTAGAGCTGAGCTCAGCTGCTGCATCTTTAAGACGCTCACCAACACTTATTTTGGGTCCAACAGAGCCAACGGGTTCTATTAAATGTATCTTATTAATTTAAGAAGTATCTCAAAGATTACTAAATGAAAACTGCCTAGCTCTTACCTATAGGCTGGAACTGGATAGGATTGTGCTGGACAGAAGATGCTTATGTCTGCCTTTAAGGGCACCTCCGCATCCTTGCGCCGCTCCCCGATGCTTATTTTGGGCGGCACACTGCCGACGGGCTCTTAAATTGAACAACTCATTAAAGTTCAACAAAAACAACTTTGAAAACTGCTTAGAATCTGGGGTTGGGCAAGTGCCATAAAAATTTGTGGAAACTAAGCTGGAGGGGGGCGGGGGGCTGAATGGGTTCAGCCAACCACAACCACAACAATTGCGTGACATTGTTTGACCAGGCTGTTGTGAATGAATGGGCTTAATCATGCGACTCTGAGGCAGAGCTTATGGCTAATTACAATTTGCAGGCAATGATGCTTGAAGACTTTACTCAGTTATAATTGGAAAAGTTTGGACGGGCCGCACAATTACCTATAGAAGGGCACCGGATAGGCCTGAGCAGGACAGAAAATGGCAACAATCTGACCAAAGCGAATGCTGTCGCGTGTCAGGCCATCCTGTTTGTTGACCCGTGGTGCCACGCTGCCCACGGGCTCTGCAAGTTGAGACACAATTGAATAAGAAGACAAACAAAGACTGGCCTAAGCTAGGCTAAGGATACTCGACAGATTTACCTACAGACTGGCACAGGATAGGATTGAGCTGGACACTGTATGGCAATGGCCTGTGAGCTGCTGATGCGATCGTGATTGAACTCATCCTTGCGATTCACCCGAGGCGCAACGCTGCCAATTGGCTCTGTAAAGGTTATTGACCCTTAGACATAGACTACGGCTAGACAACTGCCTGAATGCGACGTACCTAAAGGCCGGCATTGGATACGACTGAGCTGGACACAACAGAGCCATAGAGCTATTGGTATTTGCCAGAAATATTCCCAATTTATCTTTAATTTCTACTTTGGGAGCAACGCTGCCCACAGGCTCTGCAAAGATAAATCAAAAAGCTATCATTAGAAACCCAATTTCCTACACGAAATCTGCCTGAGTATTTGGTTAGAGCATTACCTATATGCGGGCATTGGATATGACTGAGCTGGACAAAGTAGAGCTAAAGAATGTTCAGCTTTGGCTAAAAATATTCCAGCTTTATCTTTGATTTCTACTTTAGGCGCCACAGAGCCAACAGGTTCTGCAAATAGTTGAAGATAGTTAAGTTAGGGGTATTCCATAAGCTAAGACTGCTTTCGATCTAAGGTACTCGACTCTGAATTACCTAAATGCTGGCATTGGATAGCCTTGAGCTGGGCAGATCAAACTTAGGGAATTCGTCAAACTTTTTATAGATATTTTGACTTTATCATTAATATCAACTTTAGGCGCCACAGAGCCAACGGGATCTGAAAATGAGTTTAGCAAGGGGTATTCCACATTGAAAAACTTTTTAATCTTACAGGAAACTGCCTGAATATTGTGCTCACCTAAACGAGGGCATCGGATAGCCTTGAGCTGGACATAAAATACTCAACGAAGTATTCAGAAACTTTGAAGAGAACTTTAGCTTGTCGTTCATATCCACCCTAGGGCTGACAGAACCTATGGGTTCTGTACAGATGCATTGATTTATTAGGTATAACTATTCTAGTAACTGCCAATAGTTGGTGCTAGGTACCCTTACCTAAAAGCTGGCATAGGATAACCTTGCGCAGGACAAATTAAGCTCAATTGTTGAGCAAGTCTTACAAAAGATATTGAAACTTTATCTTTCAAATCAACTTTGGGCGCCACAGTGCCAATGGGCTCTAAAAACAACAAATGCATCATTGAGTTAATAAAGTTAATCTTTTTAACTGCCTAAATATGTGAATTAAGTACTTTGATATATGTACCTAAAGGCTGGCATAGGATATCCTTGAGCTTTGCAAAACAGATTTAAAGACGTATTGGAACTTTTTATGGTAAAGTCCATTTTATCGTGCATATCAACTTTGGGTGCCACACTGCCGACAGGTTCTGAAAGGATTTGCTTATAGATAACTACTTGAAAACTGCCTAAGGATCATACCTGTAAGCGGGCATAGGATACGACTGAGCTGGGCAAAGCAAGTTCAAAGCCTGCCCCAAAGGCTTATCAAGCCAAGTGATACGATCTTTTACATCGACCTTAGGCGCCACACTCCCAACAGGCTCTGCAATTTATAGATACTTATATCACTTTTTTCAAATTCTCTATTGAAAACTGCCTAAAAATTTGGAAGGGAATCTTACCTAGCGGCGGGTGTTGGATACGACTGAGCTGGACAAAGTAAGCTCAGGGATATACCCTTTGGCTTGTCTACCCATTTAATGCGATCATTCGGATCGACTTTGGGTGCAACACTGCCCACAGGCTCTGCAATATTCAATAACCTTAATAAGAATACCCTCGAAAACTGCCTGTATGCCTGAGCGGGTCTTACCTAAATGCAGGAACCGGATACGATTGAGCAGGACAAACTATGGCTAGACTATGATTGAGAACTACTCGAGCGTAGTTGATCTCATCTTTTATATCAACTTTTGGCGCTACACTTCCCACGGGCTCTATGAGTAGAAAATATAGCAAATGTGACCTGAATGTTAGGCTGAGCTTAAGATAGAAATAGTACCTAAATGCTGGCATGGGGTACGATTGAGCTGGGCAAATGAGCGCCTTGGATAAGCCAAGTTGAGTGCGAGCAAAAGTAAACTCATCCCGCGTATCGACTTTGGGCGCCACAGAGCCCACGGGTTCTACAAGCAAAAATGCAAAAATACTTATTTCGAAATGTAAAAACTATAAACTGAATGTTGACAACGGGGTTTTCGAACTGACCTAACAACAGGCACAGGATATGCCTGGCCAGGACATTGCATGGCATAATCCTCGCTCAACTTTACTTGCAGAACTTGAAATTTGTCGTGAAGACTGATAATTTTTGGTGGCACAGATCCAATCGGCTCTATAAGAGAGTATATAATATATGAATATTAAAGTAAACTAACCGAACTATGGGTACAGGGTATGCTTGACCAGGACATTGCATGGCATAATCCTCACTCAATTTCACTTGAACAAACTGAAACTTGTCGTGCAGATTTGTTATTTTTGGTGGAACCGAGCCAATGGGTTCTAATATAAAAAAAATATATATATTGAAGAGAAATATTTTATTTCCCCCAAATGTTGGTTAGGACACTTCAACTTTTAAGGAATATAAAACTAACCGAACTGCTGGCACTGGGTAGGCCTGGCAAGGACACTGAATTGCAAAATTGTATCCCAATTTAACTTGCATCAGTTGAAATTTATCATTGATATTTATTATTTTGGGAGGAACGGATCCAATTGGTTCTGAAATTGCACGTTTTGCGTGTATTAAAACCTTGCTTTAGTAAAGGAATTGAAAGTAGCCTGAAGTTGAGAGGGATTCGAGTTACCTGTTAGTGGGAACTGGAAATGCTTGCCCTGGGCACTGCATGGCATATTTAGCGCCTAAAATGATTTCCATAGTGCGCACTCTCTCGAGCAGATTCAATTTAGGAGGCACAGAGGCAACAGGCTCTAGAATATATACATACATTTTCAGTTTAGGCTCACTAATTGGTCTACTACTTGAATGTTGAGTTAGTTTAGGGTTGACCTACCTATAGGCGGGTATAGGATACGATTGTGCTGGACATTTAAGACTTAAGCTCTTTGCCACAAAGGCGCGAGCATTGGCCACTTCATCGTCTATGCTAACTTTGGGTGGAACGCTGCCAATGGGTTCTGAAAGGAACTCGAAATTAAGAGAAGTTCCTAGTCACAAAAGCTGCCTGAATGTTGAACCAATTGAAATCCTACCTATAAGCTGGTATGGGATACGATTGCGCTGGACATTTGAGGCTGAATGTGGCACCTTGGACAGTTCTTGTATTGGACAATTCATCAGCTATGCCCACCTTTGGCGGCACACTGCCAATAGGCTCTGTAAACATTGCAAATTTAAGACAGTGTCATAAATTATTTGAAAACTGCCTGCTGGAAAAGAGGAAGTGAGTCTAACAAAATAATGTCTACTCCTCGTAAATTGGTCAATTTACGGAATTTAGAGCTCACAAAATGGCTTCAAGACATGCAGGAGCAATAATGGGTGTACCTGTAGGCAGGCATAGGATATGATTGGGCCGGGCAAAGCAGGGCGAATCCGGAGTTCTCGGCTATCTCGCGTGTCTGCAGTTTGTCCTGCACGTTTATTTTGGGCTTGACGGAGCCAACGGGTTCTGGAACATAAAAATTCGAATTCTTTTCTTTCTTAACAAGAAAACTGTCTGCTGTTGGGCCGACAAGGTAACGACTTGAGACCCACCTAAAAGCTGGTGTTGGATAGGATTGTGCCAGGCAGAGCAAAGAGCAGCTGTTATTTAATTCCACGTCTATAAACTGATGTTTGTCTTGGGTGTTGACTTTCGGACGCACGCTGCCAACGGGCTCTAGGAAACGCAGTTAACTTTAATGTCAAATGATCTATATCTAAACTAACTGAATGTTGGGCTTTCGACTGGTCTTACTTGAAAACGGGCATTGGATATGATTGCACTGGACACTGTATGTTGAAGCTGCTGCCACCTTGAATTTGCATCATTCTGAAGCGTTCAAGGAAAGTCAACTTGGGTGCTACACTTCCAACGGGCTCTGCAAAAGTATGATAAAGTGCCTAATGAAAGAAAGCTAGAGGGAATAGCTGGGATGTTGGGCTGGTACTCTGAAATTCTTAAATTACCTATAAGCTGGCTGTGGATAGCCTTGAGCTGGACATAAGAGACTTAGGCTATGCAGATTCTTGACTTTAACATGTTTCAGATCATCTGCATTCGAAATCTTGGGGCTAACACTACCAATGGGCTCTGTAATTGCAAAATGAAGACTATTTAATGGGACTTATTGAAGCTTAGCTTCTTGAAAACTGCCTTAATTTGGTTGAGGATTACTAACGAGATGATGATTACCTATAGAATGGCTGTGGATATGCCTGAGCGGGACACAACAAGCTCAGATCTTGAGCGCTCTTGCCCTTAATATGATTATAATCGTCTCCTGTATTTATTTTGGGACTAACACTGCCAACTGGCTCTGCAAAGTCAAGGTAAATGGTTTAACAATAGAAAAAAACTGCCACAAGTTGATAAGTCTCTAAGCATCTTACCTATAGAAGGGCACTGGAAAAGCCTGAGCGGGACAGAGCAAAGTAATGCTATTCGAGAGCTGAACTTTTGTTGTGCGCGAATCATCGCCCGAAGTTAGTTTTGGACCAACGCTGCCAACAGGTTCTTAAAAAATACCAATTTGAAATGAATAACTAATTTCTGTGGTTGATTGAAAAGCAAGCCCTATGTTGGGATAGGGAGTATTACCTAAAGTAGGGCACTGGATAGGCCTGCGCTGGACACATAAGTGAAACGGTCTGATTTAGTGGAATTCGAGTGAGAGTTATGTGTTCCTGATTGCCGTTGCCACTAAGCTGGGGACTAACGCTGCCAACGGGCTCTGAATTGGAAGTTTAGGAAATATGTATATTACGGCATGCGAAATTGTGCCTAAATGTTGGGCTAGTTTACCTATAAAAGGGAACCGGATAAGCTTGAGACGGGCACATGAGCGTAGCACTCTGGTTCAATGATACTTTTGGAATTCTAATGGCATCATCGCCAGCTGTAACTTTTGGACTGACACTTCCTACGGGTTCTTTAAGAGGAAGAAAGAGATGTGAATTGAAAAGTCCATGTAAATAAAGCCTAGATGTTGGGCTAGTTTACCTAAAGAATGGAACAGGATATGCCTGGGCTGGACATAAGAGCGTGGCGCTCTGCTCCAAGTGCACCTTGAGGATGCGAGACTCATCGCCGCTTGTGAGACGTGGTCCCACACTACCCACAGGCTCTAAGGAGTATAAATTCTAGTTAATCAAGGACTTGACTGGGACTGCCCTCAAGTTGGGATAAGTCTTACCTAAAGAAGGGCACGGGATACGATTGGGCCGGGCATAACAAATTGATAGTGCGCTCAGCAGAGTATTGCACGACTTTAATATCGTTGCCCGAGAGCAGACGAGGACCAACGCTGGCAACGGGTTCTTGGAAAAGGGAAAGTTTTAGAATTTATCTAAAGGGGAAAACTGTCCAAAGTTGGGTCTAGCTTATTAAGTTGTCATTGGCTGGCCCACCTAAATAACGGCGCTGGAAATGCCTGAGCGGGACACAACAAGGTGAGGCTGCTATTTGCTGCGCTCGTAAAGCTGCTACTAGTAAGTGTGGTTGGGAACTTGGGCGAAACCCTGCCGACTGGTTCTGTGAATGAAGCGAAACGGAAAATGAAGTTTTAGATTTGCATTGCGTTAAAATAGTTTGATAGTTGTTGTTAGGCACTTACCTTGGGCGCATTTCATAAAAAGTTACACAAAATGTTCAATTCAAGTGCCCCCCGGTAAGGCAAGCTCTATTTATTTCAAATCGGACCAAAACTGACATTTTAATTTATCTCTCATTTAGCTTTGTTTCAAGCTCATAGCATTGTCGAGTACCCTATCCCAACATTCAGGCAGTTTTCAATTTAGTACTAAGACAGCAACAATTTTTTGAATTTTATGTAATTTTTATATGTTTATGCAATAGCTTTAAAAATTATTAAGTGTATGTTTTCCTTCACAAAGAAAGAGATTTTAGGCAAAAAATCTTTTTGATTGAATATTAGAAATTTAAATTTGTTTCAAAATATTGTTGCTGTTAAAATATTAATTAATTAATTACTGAGTTATTATAATTTCAGTAATTTCAAGGCAAAACAAGCAAAAAGTTGTATATTATCTTAAAAATATTGAATTATATAAGCTTTTTTCTTGTTTTACCTTAAATATTTGGAATATTTTTAATTGATTTACATTGATTTAATTACGCAAAATTTTATTTATATATTTAAAATAATTTGTATTAATTTTTTGTTAAATTTTAGTCAAATATAATTATTTGCTTATTAATTAAATATTCCAAATATTTGTTTAAAAGTCAATAGACCAAAAATTTAAAGCTTTTTAGCTCAATATTAAAGGTCTGCGACTTATATATATTTGGCTAAGTAAGCTGTATACAATTATGATATATTGAATATATTTTTTTTACTTTTAAAAATAAATTTTGGGATTTTGTTATAATTTTTGTATAAAATTTACTTAGCACTTAAGAACCTCAGTTATCAAGATATGGGCAATAAATAATATAATTTTATAGCTCAAATAAATTATATATATTTTATTATATATTTTATTATTATATTTATATATATTTAAAATAAAAACAATTAAGTCAAATAATGTAACTTAATATAATTATTGTTAAATATTTTTTAAAAAATATTTTATTATTTTTACCAAATAAAATAAAAATTTAACTGCAATTATACTTTCTGTCTTTGGGTTAATATATTCTGAAATTTCCATTTACAGATATTATAAGATGAAATACTTCTTTAAGCAATGCCCACTCGCACAGATAACTGAAGCTCTTAAGTCTTAATCACGTTAATATAAAAATTGGGCAACTTGGCCGACTTACCTGTAATAACCAAACGTCCTTTGGTTGCACTGAGACGCGTCTCTCCAGTCAAACGATGCTTGGTGCGGCACTGATAGCTCTTGTAACCATCTTCGGGTCCAACTTCACGGATGTGTAGCTCACCGGAGGGCAGCACCAGGTATTTACCGTCTAATTGTGTTGAGTGATTCGAGCGAAGAAGCAATTAATAAAAATATATTAGTATTGCTGTTTCCGTGTTAGACTTAAGCTACTCTATATAATTAAGCTAATTTTTATACAACTGAAAAAATTCAATTAAAAGCATATTAATTGAATTTTTTTTAGCTTCGCAGTCGAAAGACACATGACAGCATCGAATTTTATTCTCTTTGATCTTAATTCAGTCAATTGTTAGTAACATGCAATGTGACTTTCTTAAAGCGATTTGTTTACAATATAGCAATACAACTATTTACATTTGCATTTGTTTATCTAAGTCTGAAGTTTGTTTTTACATTATTACTATAATTTGATTTTTATATGTAAAAAATTTATTTGCAACAAATTTAAAAAATATTGAAATTGACGCAAACGTTTTTATAGTGTACTTCAGTTTTACAACAACAAAGAATAATTTGTTTATATGCAAATCCTTGACTTATTACTAACTATACACCATACAAGCAGTTTGTTTTTTATTGACAAGAAATTGTGGAAAATTTATTAAAAAATTGAAAGGGAAACTTATAATATTTTATATTTTATATTTTATCGATTCTATACAGGCAATAAAAATCAAGAAATTTTTCTTAATGATATGTCCAAATTGAACGTCTCGATACATATTCTTTCTTGTTTCAACAACTTGTTCGTATGTAAACAAAAAGTATAAATACTTTCCACAATTTCTTTGCAATAATTTCCGATATTCATGCAATAACAAAAATGCCAATACTTTTGGCTGTGGATGTGGATTATCAAAATATGATGATATTTGTTAAACAGCCTCTTTGTGTTATGATATGTATATGTATATGTTTATACAACTGTACAAACTGATGATCATTTTATTAGCATTTTTGTTCATACATATTTACAATAAAACTATTTACACTAGGCTACAAAACAACGCTACTTTCAACTACATGAAGGGGTAGGTTCTTGTGAACGGTTTTTTGGTAAGTCAGGAGCGACTTTTGGAGTTTGATTGGAGTGGGATGGGATGGCAAAATAAAAAAGAAAAGAGATTTTGGAGTTTGGGCGAAATAATAAAAAGAATTAAGAAAGAAATAGAAATTGAAAGTAAAGCAAAAGATATCAAATGCCTAACAGCGCAGCAGTTAAGGACCTGTTAGAGAAAGGCAAGGACCAAGGCACTGAATGATTGATTGATCAATTTAATTGGACGGGATTGATTAACTAGAAGCACGGCTAACACTTAGAGAACTTAAAGCTAGTGGTTTACCGCTAGCTGTGACATCGGCCTGCGGATATATCTCACGCTCCTCGTCCTCAACCCACGAGTCGACCACAATAAAGTCGGCCACAAAACTGGGTATATGACATTTAAGAATGGCGCTATTGCCGCGCAGAATGGACTCATCCATGACATTGACGCTGTAGGATTGTGGCACAACTGTACTCGAGAGAGAGAGAGATGGAGAGAAAGGAAGATGGGCTTCCATGAAAAACGAGGTAAAACCAAGGATAAATCATAAGGTAATGTTGGATAATGGGCCCCCTTCATGTTTCTACAGTGGCACTAAGGTATGCAAGAGTAATATACCCGTTATGTTCTTGGTATAGACACCGCCCTCGGTGTCAATCCAATCGGTAATATCAATGTGATCCGCCACAAACGACGGCGTCTGACACTTGAATATAGCTGAATTGCCCTTGATCACATACTCATCGTAAACTTGCGACTCAAAGAACTGTTTGACCACTGAAATGGCAATATAATGTGGGGATATGGAACATGATTCGAAAAGCAAAGATAATTTTGGAGTATAGTTTAAAAAAGTTAAGGAAAATATATGTTTTCTTAGCTACAGACTAGTCTAGCTTAATCAATAAAATGCAGTTGACGCTATACCCATAGATTCATCGGGCAGTGGGCGGATTATTTCCACGTTCTCCTCATCTAACCAAGCCTCAACATCTATGAAATCGGCCACAAATGAGGGCACCAAACACTTGAGTGTGGCCGAGTTGCCACGCAGCACAAATTCATCGATGACGCGTGTCTGATAAAATTGATGCACAACTGGGAGAGAAACGAAGAGTTGGGCGCATAAAAAATGATTAAAGAAATTGTGGAAAAAATGATTGAATTAAGGGAACCCCATTCACATAACGAACGTTAATTAGATATAATCGAGTTTTAGGTAGTACCCGTCTCCTCGTCACTGTTGGGATAGTAATTGCGACCCTCTGAGTCCAGCCAGAGATCAACGAAAACAAAATCCGCCACAAACGAGGGTATCTCACACTTCATCACAACAGAGTTGCCACGAATAACATACTCATTGTCGGCTTCCGATTCATAGGACTGAATGACAACTGAATCAAAAAGTTACGCACAAAGAAAATTAAAGATGGAGTAAGAATTAGGGAAAAGATCGTTTAAAAACTAAGCTAAAACTAAGACTTATAAGCAAATATGTTTTGTTGGGACTGTACCATAGGCGCCAGTTGAATTATCTCGCCTCAATTCGACCCCCTGATCGTCGACCCAGGCGTCAATTTGCACAAAGTCGGCTACGAACGATGGTATCTTACACTTAACCACTGCTGCGTTGCCTTTAATGACATATTCATTCTCGGCCTCGGTTATATAGAACTGTGAGACGACTGCGTGAAACAGTTGGGTAAATGAAAATTAAAGCAAATTAATATATAATATTTTGGAATTGGTTGGGATGGGTGTTTGACTAAGCTTAACTAAGAGAGAATATCAAATCGAGGCACACCATAATTATCGGAGAAAGACAAGACATTGCCCTCCTCATCTATCCACGATTCGACACGCACGAAATCAGCGACAAACGATGGAATGGAACACTTTAAAACGGCAGCATTGCCTTTAATAACATACTCGGTCATAATTTCGGCCTCATAGAACTGATTGACCACTGCAAATGTGTTGAAACAAGCGAAAAGTAAGAAAATTATAAGTAAGCTGGAAGAATATTAGGACAAAGGGAAACCAATATTGTATTAGTAGGAACTAGACTAGATTTCTGAATTTGTTTCTTAGTAAAATACCATAATTGTCAGAGTAACGCAGTTCGTTGCCCTCCTCATCGATCCACGACTCAACCCGAACAAAATCAGCGACAAACGATGGAATGGAACACTTAAGCACAGCGGCATTGCCCTTGATGACATACTCCATTAAAATATCGGCGCCATAAAACTGATTAACAACTGCGCAACAAATCGGAAAGGAATTGTAAACAAAAGTATAGTAAATAGTTGCAGGAGTTGGGATTTGGGGAGTCGCTACTTAAGATTACAAGAAACACAACTGAGGGAGCTACCAAAACTATCCTCCGGTACATATTCCGTGCCATCGCTGGCCAACCAGGCCTCGACGCGTAAAAAGTCTGCCACAAAACTTGGTATCGTGCACTTCAAGACAGCCGTATTCCCCTTGATAACATACTCCGATACAACTTCAGCTTCGTAGTACTGGTTAACGACTGCAAGATGTTATGGGAAAGTATTACAAAACAACGAAGAGACTCGATTATAGAAGAAAACCTTCGCGCTGTAGAAGTTAAGTAAATGAAATGAAAATGGTTGGAAAATGGTGGGAAAATTGGAATTCCTAAATAGATGTCTAATAAACTTTTAAATCGCTTAGCTAATTATGTACCCATGCCCTGTTGCTGGTCATCGAGTGTGCCATAGAGCTGGCCCTCTTCGTCTTGCCAGGAGACCACCTGCACAAAGTCCGCCACAAACGATGGTATGGAACACTTGAGCACCGCCGAATTACCTCGTATGACATACTCATTGTTAACTTCCGATTCGTAGAATTGCTGCACAACTGAAGGTTCAAAAGGGGATAAAGATGAAAATGATTTGGTGGGAAGGCCAGGTGAGGGAGGTAGCTACGTAACACCTTGCGTGTGACGGTCGTGTGAAAGTTTTCAGCAGCCTAATTGAAACCGTCGAGACGACTGAGCCCTTTAAGAGACAGCGCCTAGCTGACTGCATTTAATGGACCTTAATGCGCAATTTGATGAGATATACACATAAATATTTAGTATGCGCCGTGGAAACTTCCCTGAGAAAGAGTTTAATAATAGTTTAAGAACATGGCCCAAAGACACGCACTGAGAAAACAACCAACTGAACAATATACATACATACACATTCATTTGTAAGGATAAATACAAAACGGAAAAGTTAATGAAAAACATAGTTGTTGGGTTGGGGGGAGAGTAGGGCTTACAATTCTATGATGCTGTACAAGACTCTCGCAATATGAAGATTTTGTGCTTAACAAACCATATTCGGTGCCTGGTAAAAAGTCCTCATTCTGATCCGTGTGCCAGGACACAACACTAACAAAATCTGCCACAAATGAGGGTATCTCACACTTGAGCACTGCCGCATTGCCGCGTATCACATAAGCCTTATTTACATCGGTGTCGTAGTATTGGGCAACAACTAAAGTGAAGCCACAAGGCAAAAAAAAAAGACACAAAGTATGATAGATAAGCTAAGCAAAAGAAAATGAACTAAAAATAAATATGAACAATAATTTGATGGGCAATAGAGAAGAGGAAACACTTCACGAAATTCTGTTTTCAACCTAACCAGTGTTGGTTAATTGAGTTAGCTCTTTGCAATAATACAACTGTGTGTGGCTCGTATTTTACAGTTATTAGTGAAGCATTTTGTATTTGGTGTGGGCTGTTGGTGGACTTAGTACTTAGTGTTGGTTAACTGTACTTTACACGAGTTTTCAGTGTTGGTCATTGGTTGTATGTGTGTGTGAGAGAGAGTGTAAGTGTTGTGTGTTGGAATATAGTTTGCAAAAGTAGTTAAAGTAGTGCTGTTTTGCAACACACACACAAAGCACACACACACACACGCACAGTCAGACAGAGAGAGCGAAAATCACACACCATATTCAGTGTCTGGATAGAAACTCTCTTCCTGATCGGTATGCCAGGATATAACATTTACAAAATCGGCTACAAACGATGGTATATCACACTTCAAAATGGCCGAATTGCCGCGTATGACAAACGCCTTGTGTATATCCTCTTCGTAGTGTTGCGAAACGACTAAACGTATAGAAGAAATAAAATAGAACTTGATAAAAAGATAAGATGGGAAATTTGATTTCAAATGGAAAATAATGAAGGTATTTTATCGATGACATGCGTTTAGTAAACCTAAACCTAAATATTTTGTAGAGTGCTAATCTAAGAGACATAGATATGTCGCACCATATTCTGTGCCTGGGAAGTAGTTCTCCTCCTGGTCGGTATGCCAGGAGACAACCTCAACGAAATCGGCCACAAACGAGGGTATCAAGCACTTGATAACCGCTGAGTTGCCTCGAATCACATGCTCCTTGTTCACATCGGCCTCGTAGTACTGGGCGACAACTGTAAGTGATTTGTGGTATGGAGTGCGTTTTTAGACTCTGTTCCCAAAGGGAAAAAGAGTCTATTGGATTTGTGCAATGTCCGTCTTGCTGTCTGTCCGTCTGTCCGTCTGTCCGTCTGTCCGACTGTCCGTCTGTCCGTCTGTCCGTCTGTCCGTCTGTCTGTATGAACGCGCAGCATTTGGACACTATAGAAGCTAGAGACTTGTAATTTGGAATATATACTCGTGTGTATCCGCGTCAGATCAAGTTTGAGTATTTTTCCGATACGCCCACAGGGGGCGTGGCAAATCGGGAAATGCTATATCTATTAAGACTAAAACGCTGTTATTTTAGTCAATATTGCAGTCTAAGGAATGGGATTTAGAATATATATTTGTGTACACCACGCGGACGTTTTAAGATATAGATTATATATCTACGCCCATTGTGGGCGTGGCAAATCGGATAAAACTATATCTTCTACAGTTTTGAAGCTAGAGCATTTAAATTTGGCATGTGGGTTACTGTTGACCTTCCCTTAAGTTAGATCAAAAAGTTATATACCCACGCCCCCTGGGGGCGTACCAAATCGGGAATATATATATAGCGATTTGTATAAATCTTATAATATTTTGAGCGTATTAAGAGCTAGAGACTTGAAATTTGGAATACATGTGCAAGTAGATCACTCGGAATCAAAAATATATATTATAGATATTTACGCCCATTAAGGGCGTGGCAAATCGGATAAAACTGTATCTCCTACAGTTTTGGAGCTAGAGCGTCCAAATTTTGCATGTGGGATACTGTTGACCTCCTCTTAAGATAAGTCAAAAGTTATGTATCCACGTCTTCTGGAGGCGTGGCAAATCGGGAATTACTATATCTTTTACTAAAACCGTGATAATTTCGGCAATATTTCCGTCAAAGAGTTGGGACTTGGAATATATATACTAGTATCCTACCTCTACCCAAAAATATATGTTATATATAGCTACGCCCATTTGGGGCGTGGCAAATAGGGTAAAACTGTATCTCCTACAGTCTTAGACGTAGAGCATCCAAATTTGACATGTGGGTTACTGTTCATGAAATTTAAATTTACAAAAAAAAAAATAATAATAATCATAATGTAAGCCACCGTAAAACAAATTCTAGTTGACCTAACTGGGGCTTGAAGCAGGGTCTTCGCTACCACAACGCAAGTCTGTTTAACCAAATCAAAACACTTCCAAACTCAGTTTGGCGCATAGTCGCTCGAGAGACGCCGTGGTGTTGTGGGTAGAGTCGCTGGCATGCGAAGCGCGTGACCCAGGTTCGATTCCCATCGCTGCCGCGTGATATTATCATTAAATAAAATGTTTTTTTTTTTTATAACTTCTATGTTACTTAATGGATTTTGATTAAACTTTCTGCATAAATCCTTATATTTTATTAAAAATACGGTTTTACCTAAAAAATTAAAAAAAATGTAAATGTGGCATTTTTTGCAACTGAACTTATATTAAATTGATTTTGTGAAATGTGGAGCCAGTATCCAAAATATATAAAAACCACAATAGTATTTTATTTTAAAAAAGCTATATGTAAAATTTGATGACTGTAGCTAAATTGACGTAAAAGACATGCTCATTCAAACATACGGAAAGACGGACGGACGGTCTACATATTTATTGAGCCTACACACCTTTAACAGGAACAGAGTCTGACGCAGTCGGTGGCGCCCGACTGCAACGTTCTTACTTGTTAGTTTAGTTTATGTGCTCTATGAAAGCGTCTGTGATACACAATTCTCACGCTCGAAACACCTGTGCAACCTTGATAACTTCTTTTTTGTTGTTTAATCCGACTTCCTGGAAACAATTTGCGCATTTCCTGTTTGTCGGAAAACAATTAAACGAGCCAATTAAGTGGAAAGTGCGAAATGAACATAATCACAGCGTAAAGCTCAGTCCAGGCTTTATATTAATTAAAGCCATTTTATCAACACGCATTTTGAGGTGTAGCCCGTGCTCGAGTCATAATTCATGTTGAGGCCATTATCATCCGTCTCCACTTTAAACATATTTTGTTTTGGCTCTAAGCAAACATGATAAATTCACTTAGTTAATAGGAACCGAGCCGAGCTCATGCTAAGCCAAACGACAATAATGAGCCAAAGCTGGGGGGTTGGGGAATAGGGGGCGGTTGGGTTAGGTCTCACGGCATGAGCTAATGGCTGACTAACACGTCGAGCGGCAAGAGAGAAGCCCGTTGTTGATGACTAAGCGAAGTTGTGCACGGTCGCCAGGTGACGAACCTAAGCTAAGGGTTGCTCATATGATTGTAACATAATTAGGAAAAAGTCATTAACTACGGCCTATTTAGCGTTGGTTTATGCAAGCGGAAGTAATGGATATTTCCCCAGCGAATTGGCTGACAAAATAGACAGCTAGTTTGGGGCCACACATTATAAACTGAAGAGTTGCGAACTCCTGCCCTGAACTCTGGCTCTGGTTTCAGCTTCACGTGGGGCGATAGGCCAGGTGGTGTCACAATTGCACCACCATTGCACAACCATTAATTACAGTGAAATTGCTTAGACGATGGGCCAAGCATATGCAACACCGAAGCTGGCTTCAACAACAAACGTTAATCGACAATTGCCTTTTAGATTCCCAATTGTTTGCAAAACGGAAATGCAAAAAGTTAAGGAATATCGCAATAAGCATCGAATTGCAATGAAAAGAGTTTTCTTTTTTTTTTTAGCTGAAATTCAAACTGAAATAAAATATACACCTCTGGCAAGCAATTCTAATATATATTAGCGAAGATAACATGGAAAACAACGTAGATTCTCGAACAACCAACGGTGATGCTCTGAAATTTGCTGAAAAGCTGAAAAAATATTGGTTTGAGTGAAGTGCAAGCTTTGAATGTGGTTAATATTAGAATAATTCTGGAACTGTCTAAAATCGGACATATATTTCTATAATTAAAATCATATGCAGTACAGCAAATGTTAAAAAAACAAGAACTTTCAAAAATCAATTTAATAATTAATATTATTTTAAATTAATTAAAGTAGTTATTTAATTAATTAATACAAATTTCCTGTTTCAATATATGAAATTATAATTCATTTAATTAATTTATTTCATTGATTTGATTAATTTTATTAATTTAATTTATTTAATAAATGAATTAATAAAAATTGCCTCTTTCAATATATGAAGTTCTGCATAGTAAAACATTTTTGTCTCTTGATTTAATTTGTTTGTTTCATTAAAATATTTGTATATTCGTTTTAAAACATTGTCCCTATTCAAGTGATTATATAGAGGTCTTGAAAGGAATGCTCTCCTACTTGGACTTCTTTTAATGAAAAGATTTTTAGAATATGCTACCAATTAGTTCTAAATAAAACTCAATTTGCATATATATAAATATATATTTACTTCAAACAAAATTTTAAAAAATTGTTTAATATTCACGTCTCTTTCGATTAACTAAGTTTTTCTCTCGTAAGCTCAACACCCGTTAACCACATCCATAGACTTGCGCTGCACTCAGTAGACTTCCACGTGCTCTCTCTAGAACACCGACAACTTACCTGCTCGCACATGGACATCCCGTGATATGATTGAGCCAAACTGATTGCGGGCGAGGCAAGCGTAGACCTGGGCATGCACTTCCTGACGATAGTCCTCGGCGCGGAAGGGCGGGAAGACCAGTTTGCCATCGGACGAGATCTGACGCAGGCCGGGCACATCTCCGACGGCGGTGCCATCGCTGCGTACCCAGATAATTTCAGGCATGGGATTTCCACTCGATTTGCATTCGATTTCGGCGCCCGTGGAGTTCGAGAAGTCAATACGATTGGTGGGTTCCTTGAGAAAGACGGGTCCCTTTTGGTCAGCATCCGGTGGATTGGCAGCCAAAGTGCTGCCAATGTTGGCTATGGATAGAATAATATGAACAAGAATTAGTACAATACAATTAAAAAGTCATAAAGCATATAAAATATTCAGGGCAAACGGAAGTTGTGCATAGAGATACAAAAATATATATATGTATATGTGTATATACTCTGCATATGTATTTGTCATCATATTTGTCAGTCATCAAGTAAAGTCAATTGTCAACTTTTTGGCTTTTGTTGCAAAGCTCTCGTGCTTTGAATGCCATGGATCAGTGACTGTCCCCGCAGCATGCCCATGCGAGAGAGTACGTACTGAAGTGTGTCGGTGTTGCTCTGACAATAACAAAAGATTCAACTACTAAAACTGGTCTTTCACTTCCTCTACACACACACACACACATACACCTAACCTCAAACAAAAGGCAACGGGGCAAAAAATCGTTCGTTGACACTCTGGAAGCTGCCGCTGCACGACAAAAGCCACCAGAGATCAGCCCATAGAGCAGGTCGAGGGGCGAGCTGAGCTGCCAGGAGCTGACAAAAGAACCATCTGCCCCCATCTGTAATTGTCACTCTTGCATTGGCATCCAATTTCATACACAATTTTATGCACTGCCATGTTCCACGCCCCACAACCACACCTCTTTCGCCCTGATGCCACAGTGCACAGGTGTGCGTAATGATAATAAAACTATTCTTGATGTCTGCTGCAATGGAAGCCTGTAGTATATTAGGGAGTTCGTATGGAAAATATTAGTGAATTGCTATTATAATTATTATTATTTAAGATATTTTTATTTACTATTATATATGTATATTTATTATTATTATTTTAAAATTTTATTATTATTTAATATTATCTTATATCATTATTATTTTTTTTTTCTTTATTATTATTTATTTTTTATATTATTAATATTAATTATTAGTATTTCTTATTTATCATAATTTATTATAATTTATTTTTATTTTTATTATTTTTTCCCCTAAAACAGTCGTGTGGTTACTTTTGACAAAAAACAAAAGCTCTGAGACATTTATTGTCTTGGCTGTGCGCTAATCATCAATCAATCTTTATAACATTCAATCAATCTAACAATCATATATAGATATTTCAACTTGTTCTCAACTTTAATGAATTTTTCTAGCATTTTGCTCTACTATAACGACATTTTCGCATGTCCTTCAACCACGCATTGTTGAATTTATTTTTTTGTGGGTCATGTGGGCACTTGTCAACAATTTATCATTTTAATTCTCGCATTAATTAATGTTCAGCTTGCCTTTCAGAACAAACAGCAAAAATTGCAACAAATTAGCTGCGAGAGTAATTAAAAACTGGACGCGCACAGTGGGCCACAACTGTATTTGTGTGTGTGTGTGTGTGAACTGCTCACCACTGTGCCTATTGTGTTATAAAAGAGCAGAATTTCATTGTGAATGGATTGGGAGAACTTCCAAAACGGAACTGAGAGAGCTTACCACATGTGGCTAATTTAAACATTTCAAAGGAAAATAAATTAATTAATTTAACAAAATAACATGTTAAAAGACTTCAGCTGGCTGTTAACGACTGCATAATATACTTCATTGATTTAAAATCAGCGAAATTGATTACTAAATTGAATTTTGTAATTTCATACTCATAAGATACATACATACTCTATCTTTATTGGACCTTCCCAGTTACCTATCTGCTGACTTTAGTTTCTTAACTGTAAAAGATATCATATTTATGGATGTGATAATACAATATCTAGTCTATTATAATGACCCATTCAAGTTGAGAAACAAAAGTGAACCTCAAATTTGTTTCCCAAAATATCACTTCTACAAAGTAGACCAGCTCTTGGGTCTTTGCACTCCTCTTAACCATATTGAGTTCTCAATTGTTGAAATTGTTTTGAGGCAACGCCACTCGCTCATGGCCCAATCACGACAATTCCTTCGCTTTATAATGCAGGAAATGCGCAGAAGACGCGAGGAGAATACACAAAAGCAATTCCAGTCGCAAGCAGATGGCAGCCATATGACTGTCATAAAGCCTGTTGGGATATACATATAGAAATTTATGAGCGATAAACATTTACATATTATTATACACATTGTATATATCTGTATATATATACGTTTACAAGTGCGAAAGTCGAAATTGTGGGCTAGCGAATCAAATTATACATTTCAGCTGTTACACATGTGGGTTTCACTTTTTTTTGAGTTAAGGAAACGATTAGAGGGAATAATTTGGACAGACGGATCGGGGAGTGAAAAATGCCTTCAATCATCAATCAGTGAGCATGTGAGTCATGCTGTTTTGACTTCCAATACGCTGAACCTATTGACAATGGTTCAAGCAGGGATCTAAATTACCATAATATAAAATTTTTATATTCTTGATCTATCTGATGAATAGCAATTCTGATTTGTTTCAAGTTATACATATGTATGTCAGCTGTTTCTTATAAGTATGGATTTTTTATAAGTAGCGATTTTATAGTTTTTTTAAAAGGCATTGAAAATGGGAAAATATGAATTTAGGGAGGAGAGAACGTGAAAGCCCGTTTATATATATTCCAGATTAGAAGTAAAATCAAAGTCGACTTAGCTATGTTCATCTATCTGCCCGTCAGTCTGGCTGCCCTTATGTATGGATGCGTCTTTCATGGAAAGTAGTTATAAGAAAGAGATAGAAAGAGAGAGAATCCAAAATTATACGCGTCTCGCCTGCAGATGAACTTAAGTTCACATCCTCAAAAAATGTTTCCATATATGAAGTTGTTAGAAATCGATATTAACTTTGTTTTTGCATATCTCGCAAGTTCTAAGAGCTAGATTTGGTATATAGACTCTCCTAGATACTATACAAATAAGGAGCAGTCTACTTTTTGGATACTTCATTCCATTCATGCACAGCAGGAGTACAGGGTATCTCATAGTCAGGTCACTCCCGTCTAGAGCATTCTTAATTAAAGCAAAGCTTACAAATAGACGCATTAAAAGTTGTGTTTAATACAATATACGCTGACATCTCGAAGCAATCCAATTTTAAGAGATATTGCTTAACGCTTTGCTATATAAATACACATATTATATCTATATATATTATATATATATTTTATTTCATTTTTCTTACGTACAACGAACGGTTCGTAAGAAAATGAATGAATTGCCTTTATCTTTGTCCTTATTTTTTGCTCTTACTTGATTCAATACAACTTTTTTACGCTGTCTACAAATGGGTATGCCAGACTCATATGCATACATGTAACAGGTAGAAGAAAACTCTCCATTTATAGTCTAAGTCAAAGTCTGTATATAGGTATTTCATATATTTTACTAGTTGGAAACCCCCAACAATACAGGGTATCTCCTATTGAAACACATCCAGTTTGCTTTGCTTTGCGGCTTCTTCTTCATGCTGCACCGCTTTACCACGACCTTTTAGAAGCATGGTGTTTTTTTAGGAAATCTTTTCGGCAGGTGTTTTTGGAATTGATCATATTAAAGTGGCTCGGTCAGTTTTTACCCTAACTTGAAGTTTTTGGCAAATCAAGCAAGCACAACACAAACAAACGAACGAACGGAACCGGTTTCATGTTTTCGCCGGCAATCTCTTTCCAGATGCTGGTGACGCTAGCAGCTGCTCGAACGAATGCGATTTACCAGAGAACAACTATAAATACAACAACAAAAAACTTAACTCAACTTAATTGCGTCTCTCAGTTTAACGACAGAGAGTACAGATATAAATATAGATATATATATGGACAGCTGTAGCCTACGACTGCACTAAGCTACATAATTATGTATGTGGCAAAATGATTAAAGTGTGGGGGATTGCAAGTGTCGTTAAGGGGTGCTAAGGTCATGCTTCCTTCGGCAATTGTCACTCGTGCCACATGCGGCAAGCTACGAGTCTCGAGTCTAATAAGTGCAGGCAGTACCAGTACTTCAATGGTGGCGCCACAGTAAACAAACAGTAGCGCGAACGCCAGACACAATACAATTTGAAATAAACAAATAAAAAAGCATATGTACTTAAATACAGATATACGAAAGAGTGACGCATGGGAAAAGAATGCCAAGCCATAGCCATAAAATATGAAAAGTTATCGTTAGAAAACAGTTGAAAATTAAATATTGTATATATCCATATCCATATCTATATATACATTTCTATACACAATTAATTCCTTTATTTCCATTTGAAGTTAATGTGCGAAAGCTTTCAACGCCTGCCACGCCCTTTAGAGCTATGTGTCTGTTAACGCCCCTGCAATACCTACCCCACCTAATTAACCCATTCCGAGTTACTTTCAATGCCCAAAACAACACGCAATCACTTTGACGCCCATCGATGATGCATGTCGTGAAAGGAAACAAGAAATTAATAACTTCCTGTCAAACAAAAACAAAGCGCAGAAGTTCAATAGGCACACGTATGACACAGACGCGCCCCAAATATGCTATTCAACACGCACAGGTCACAGGTCGCAGGTCGCAGGTCAGTTTGGAGGTAGGCTCTGCTCACACGCAAACCAAACGATATTTCTATTAACAGCAAGACAAATATATGAATGAGCTAACAGTGTCTGGCCTAATCCCTCTTATCATTGAATTATATTTTATGATCTATATGATAGATCCCATATTTAACTAGACAGCATATCATTTTTCGACTCAACACAGATTGAATACCCTAGCCTGACATACGACTTGCTGAATATGCAAATTTCCATCTCCAAACTATGCAATATTGAGTTAATAAAAAATACTAAGTTTAATTTAAACAACTAAAAACTGAGCCTCTGACCTAATAAACTTGGTATACAAGAATATTTATTTCAAATTACAAATCTCGAGCGTTCATACGGACGGACAGCCAGACGGACGGACGGACAGACGGACGGACGGACAGACGGACAGGCGGACAGACAGGTATTGCTAGATCGACTCAGCTTGTCATCCTGATCAAGAATATATACTTTATGGGGACTGCCACGCCTCCTTCTGCTTGTTACATACATTGTCATAAAACCATTATACCCCGAAATCCCATTTTGAATAGGAACCCATTCAAAGGGAACCCATTCAGTGGGAATAAAAAAGGGTATATAAAAAAGAAAGTTTTTGTAATATATATATATTTTATATAATATACTAGGTCATTTACTAAGATGTATGCAATGTCTGCTAACTTTATTGATAACTGAAAATGACAGACTTGTCAGACAGACGAGCTCAACGAGTATATCCTTATCGATTCGACTGCTGATATTAATTCATTATATATATATATATATATATATATATATATATATATATACATATATCATAATACCCTTCATTTGCACGTTTCGCAAGTCGAAGAAAAACCATCTGCTGAGTCGCATAACGAAAAAACCTGTTCGCCAGCTGTTCAAGAATCGCCAAACATTTCGAATCGGTCTTAAGTATTGCCCACTCATTCATTAGATTCGTGTCGCGGCTGAGACCCACACAAAGTCACGTTTGGCCGAGACGTAACTTTAATAAGTGTTTGGCCAAACTGCAATTAGCAAATGCGTTACGAAAAATCTTACTCAATTGCCTACGCGATGCTGGCTAAAAGGCCAAATGAAATTCTAACAACTCGCCGCTCGTCCAGCGTTCAATTAGAGTCAGCGGCGGCAAATCGAACGACAAGTAAAACCACAAGCTGTCCACCTTGTGGTCGATGACGCGCTGCTGATGGAAAGGTGACAAGGCACACACAGAGACAACGTGGACCGAACTGAGGCACGTGAGATGCCGTTAAGTCGACAGGAGACGCCAATGTGTGGGAGTAGTCAGAGTCAGAAAGAGAGCACGTGAAATTGTGTTATGCACTGACTAAACGACAAAGTGTGGTCGCTGTCTGCAGCAGCTGGCACAGTGTGGCAAAACCAGGCAAAATTATTAAAATATTAAGTATTAGTATTTGTAGTTAGCAGATGGAAAGAAAAGATGAAGAAACAAATGCATAGCATTCATACTTTTCATTAAATATTTTTGTTTATTTTCATTTCGTACCACTGTGCACAAATACATGATGACGACAATGGCTGCAAATGTCAGACGAAGTGGCAAATACTGAAGTTGACGGGCGCTGGAAACGATTATAGCTGCTTGTGGACAGGGTTGCAGGCGGATGACTGTCACAAAGAGCGAGACAGAGAAAGAGAGAGAGAGGGAGCATGAGATCGAGAGGGTGGTTTGTCTACGCACGTGTGGGTGAGTGCCTGAATGGGTGGCTGTTTTTTTGGGTTGTGCATGGGAATGTGTCAAGAGTCTGCTAGGAAGCAAAACGAAGCGGGCTGCCAACTCGCCAGACAAAACAACAACGAAGAAGCTGCCTAAAAAAGCGAACCAGACGTGCTTTGCATACATAAAGGCAAGGCGAATTAATTAAGGCCCGCTGACAAGGCCTCCGAGTGAAGAATAAACACGCGAGCAATGGAACTTTAAATATATTTAACATGAAATAAAAGAATTGTTTGTCTGTCTCTCGCTCGTTAGCCAGATTACAGAGCCACGATAAGCTCCCAAAAAAGAAAAAAAAACGTGACTCAGTTTATATACACACATAGGGAGGGGCGGGAGCTGTTGGCATGCCTGTCATACGCGACGTAGATGATGTCTGCCAGATAAATGTCACCTCGTTCGGTCCCTGGGCGAGCCAATCAAATATTTTACAAATTATAACTTGATTTTATTCTGCTTCTTTCAGTTATGGCGGAGGGCGCCAAAATTATGTTAAGCCAGCTTTGTCTCATTGTTAATGAAGATGACTTTTACAGATTTTCCTAGATAAAACTTTTTTAATTTAACGCCACATAATTCAACAAAATCACCTCAATTCTTGGGGCCTATTTATATACTTATTTAGTGTGTGTTAAACTCAGCAGTTGATTTGTATCGCGTTTCTCGAGCGTTTTGTTTATATCTAAAGCTGTTTCTTCGCAAAGCGTTAACTAACTTTTATTTACTTATTTATTTATGGAACATAACTGTCAACACAATTACTTTTGAGAGCCACACGCTCTGGTATACCACTAAAGAAAGAGAGAAAGAGAGAGAGAGAGAGCGCGTATATCTACTTAATTTACACTTACGCATACCTACATAACTCAAAGAGGAAAACAGACACACACACACACACGCACCCACCCGATGACTGAAGTTCAGTTCTCAGTGCCTCGTCCTAGTCCATATCCAGGGCCTTGCCGTGTGAAATGCGGCAACAACGCGCGGCTCTAAATGATTTTGAAACAGCAACACAAAATATGTAGAAAAATGTATGGACAAGTTCTGCTTTTTACCCCAAGTGCTGATGATGATGATGAAGATGATAACGATGTTAGAAGGGGACTGTAATTACTATGCTTAGAGATGGGTGAGATTTTTGTTGTGCCTTAGCATAAGCACTCAGTTAATTTTTTTTTCAACTTTATATCTGAATAATGTAAATTCTTTTTAGGAATTTAAGGAATTCATTTTGTATTTAATTTTTTTTTTGATAATATAATGTTAAGAAAATGATAGATAATAAAAACAATGTGGATAAAAATATCAAAAATTATTAAATAAAGGGTAAACTTTTATTAAACTTTATTGAAAAGTTATTTTTTTCAGTTTTCTTGAAATGGGTATTTTGCTTGAATTTTATTTAAAAAAACAACAAATATATACATATATATTTTAATATATTTATATTTTTAAAAAACAAATTAAAAAATCAAAATATAATACAAAAATAAAAAACAATTATATTTTTAAAATAAATTTATTATTACTAAATAACAATAAATAAAAACAAGTAAGAACGCTCTAGTCGGGTGTGCCCGACCCGAGATCCCCTGAACCAAGTCCGACGTGAAGTTTTAAACAACCTAGCTTACATCTTTTATCTTTACATATTAGCCTCTTCGCGCACATACACACGCACACATCTACACAATATATGTGTGCACACGTATAGAGAAAATGCTAGGCGCTTGGCTTTTGCCAATTGACATAATGTTTTCCTTAATAGCTTCTGTGTTACTAAACGGATTTTGATCAGTCTCAGCATTGATTGCTTGTAAGGAAGTTATCTCAGCTTCACAGCCTTGCGACTTGCGATGAGCATAATACTGCAGTGTTCCACACAACAATGAAGTCGCCAGGTGGTTACATATTGGTAATGAGTATGTACTTTTAGTGAATAAGCAAACCAAATTTCCATGAAAAATTAAGTAAAAACGCAAGCTGCCATCTCTAACCGTAAACTAAATTCAATGTGTATGTATGTGTGCACATGTATAGACTGTGTGCACGGTGTGCACTGCACACGTATTGGCGCTCGCTGCCGCGTGTTTTTGCCGATTGTCAAAATGTTTTGTTAAAAAACTTCTTTGTTAATAAACGGATTTAAATAACATTTTCAACATTGAATTCTTTGATTTTACTAAAAATACGGTTTCAATTAAAAAATTAAAAAAAAAAAAATTGTGGCTTTGATAATTTTTTGTTTGAAAAAATTGATTTTGTGAAATGTGAAGCTGGTATCCAAAATATAAAAAAATAGAAAGTGTATTTTATTTATTATAAGTTAAGTGCAAAGTTTGGTGACTTTGGTGAAAGAATGTAAAAGATATGGTCCGAAAACTGAATCTTGATAACGTTTGTAATCGATATCAGTGAAACAAAAAAAGTTATCGAATATTCAAAACAAACTCGATATGCGCGCTATATACATGGACCTTCGTGCAAACATTTCAAGTCTCTAGCTCTATATACTTTGTGGGGTGTGCCACGCCTCCTTTTGCAAAACCATTATATCCTGATTTCCCATTTTCAATGGGTTAAGGGTATAAATATATATAAGTATTTAAAAAAAATTATATAATTGAGCTTAATAAACTAGCATTACTATTGCCAGTATAACATGTTGAGACTATCTTCGGCTAAATAAAAGTCTATAAAATATACCTTATTCAGGTACTTCTTTTACTTTATACCATAAGAGTGCATATTGTATTGAAAATATACTTTTAAACTATTATATTTATGATACATATATTTATTATACAATTATAAGATATCTAAAGAGAATCTTTCAGTATATTAAGATACTTTCATATCAATCCGTACGGAATATTCAATATATTAAGATACTTTCATATCAATCCGTACTGAATATTAAACAAAATATTTTTTTCTCTATAAATCTTTGCACTGTTGAGATTTGTAAACTTAAAGCCTTAACAGATATAAATTGTATATTTTATACATTCTTTTAATCGTCTCCGAGCTATGCACTTACTTGACACGCTCTTAGCTTAAGTGCCAGAAATCTTACATTTTTTCTAGGCCCACAGACACATAAATTGCCCGCGATGCATTTTCAGAAGCAGCTCGTAAAATATTTTCGGTTGCCGGTTGTTATATATATATATATATATATATATATAGAGATGCCAAAGACATATCTGGGTTGGCTATAGAAATGCCTAAGAGTCATTTTGACTGCGCTAATGAGCTTTAGCAAAATGTATGACAAATGTAAATGTAAATGGAGCAAACGTTGACTCTTTGATGTTTGAACCGAAGAGGATTTGTAAAGAATGAGGAGCAAGCAAATAGATTTTCCAATATGACACAGCAAAAGTTACAGTGCTCCGCATAATGACATAAAACTTGGCCCATTAAATTTGCCACTGCATTGTGATTGGGATTGTGTCTGAGCCAAGATCTCCAGCTCCTCAAACCAAACGCCAGTCGCATTCCTGCGGCTGTGTCGACAATTTCTCTGCACTTCGGCACATAAACATAATAACTAATAATAAACGCAACATGCACAGAGAGACACGTTCCTAGAGAACCATTAAAAATAAATCATGTATAGAATTGAGTCTCTATGCAGCCAAAAGCTGCAGCAGCTGCTCCCCATCCATGCTGAAGTGCCTCCCGTTGCCTTCTGTTTCTCTGTTCTTCTCTTATTGTTTGCACAAGCGCCGCGTGTGATATGCCTCCATCGTCGGCGTCCTCCTAAGAGGGAGCCGACTCCTATGGCAAGCAGTCTCTGTACCTCGGCTAGCGTACATCAATCATTTGTAATTATACGCTTCTCTCTTCGATCCCCTACGCTATCTGTTTTCCTTTTTTGTCTGTGGAGAATAACGGAAATGGCCTTTATTTTGGCAGCCCGGTTCACTGATCTGATCTCTGTGCGTGTGGAGCAGCGTTCTCATCTCGCACTTGAGGCCTGTCAATTTATGAGCACACAGACTGACGTAATGTGTAGCATCAGAAATACAGTTGCTAAGATCGGAGAGTTTTTGATAAAATCATGAAATGGAATCCTAAGTAGTTAGTATTCATGCTAGAGACTACTTATGCTGTATATAATCTTAGTCTTATGCGCTTTAAAGTACTCTTTACAATTCTATGACTGTCAAGCAGACTGTGTCACATGTGGGCGTGGCAAGTTATTTCATCTGACATTCATTAGTACCAAATTCTAAAGATGAATTCTGTTTCTAAAATGGCAACTAATTTGAAGTTGGAGTATAATAAGTAGCTAAACTTGCAGTTTAGTGTAACATTGGTTGATTTCTATAAATATTCTATTAGATTAAATATTTTCACTAGCTTTAAAAGAATTGAATAAACGCAGTATAAAAACTGATTTTATAATCAAATAAATGTAGCCTTCAAAGATATATACGTTGGCAGACGTGTGATCAAAAATAGGGTTCGAACCCTACTGATAGTATCATTTTAATACTATCAAAATTATTAACAAATTTGACAGTTGCAAATCAAGAGGAAAAATGATTATGAAAAATATTTAAATATATACAAATTTTATTTTAGCATTTTATCTAAATGTCTTTAAAATCAAATCAACTAAGTACATTGGTTAAAATATATTTATAATAGACAACATAAAGCGGCTAACGAGCTTATAATGTCCGCTGCGATTAGGAAAATGAAAACTTCATAGAAAGTTTTTTTTTATTAACTAAGCAATTAACAAAGCATTTCTTCTGATTCTAACTAGCTTTAAGTTCTCTCAACTATTAGGGTAAATGTCTAAGAGAATAGTTGATGCTCACTTGGCAACTTTTACAGTTAATATCTACTTAAATATATTTCAAGACTTTTTAGAAAAGAAGATTAAATTACATTAGATGGTTACGAAATGTGGAAGCCACAGAAAATAGCTTTAGAATTCATTAAGTACAGTTGTGTCTGGGTATGTTAAACACTCTATATTCTTTTTATACCCTTAACCCATTGAAAATGGGAAATCAGCATAAAGCATATCTTTTACATCTTTTTAGCTACAGTCACCAAACTTTGCATTTAGCTTCTTGTAAATAAAATACATTTGTTTTATATTTTAAGTACCGGCTCCACATTTTACAAAATCAATTTACTCAAAAAAAAAATTATTTAAACCACAATTTGATTTTTTTAAATTTCTTAAGCAAAACCGTAATTTTTATAAAATATACAATATATAAATACCGTAATTTTTATAAAATTAAAGTAATCAATGCTGAGACTGATTAAAATCCGTTTAGTAACACAGAAGCTATTAAAGAAAACATTATGTCAATTGGCAAAAGCAAGCGGCAGCAGCGCCAAGCGCCTAGCGTTATAGAGAACTATACGAACTATACGAACTATACGTGTGCACACATATATTGTGTATATGTGTGCGTGTGTATATGCGCGCAGAGAAAGATGTAAGCTAGGTTGTTTAAAACTTCACCTCGGACTTGGTTCAGGGGATCTCGTGGTCGGGCACTCCCGACTAGAGCGTTCTTAATTGTTACTATATACTATATGTATATATTATATTAGTATCACTATATTATATTCAGTAAACACAATAAGTTTTTACATGGAGCACTCAAAATGCACTTTGTAAATTAAATTTAATAAATTTATTAACAAATTTATTTATTTTGATGTTATCTTGAATTTATATACATTTTTGAGCAAATTTCGAGATTTTCAGCAAAAATGTTAACCTTGATATATATTGTATATATAAGCCTCAGTACTGTGAACAGGCCTTGCAATAATTAGTTTACTATATCCAAACATTTTTGAGAAATATCTTCAGATAAAAGTATTCTGTTTCCTCACTAAGTTTAGTTACATTTTTAAGGCTTCTGTCATGGTTATCCGTTTTATTCAGTTTTTGATCATACAACTATAAAAAGTATTAATACAAATTATTGGAATTATGAAAAGTCTTATGATTATTGATAATTGTGGTACTTAATACTGTCGAATCCCAATAATTCGAAATGTCAAGGGGATCACATTTTTCTTCGAATTACACAGGAATTAGATCTATTAAAGGAATTCGAACAAATTTTTTTTCAAGGGGACAGCATTTTTTACGAATTATTTAGGTTCTTGATTGAACGGGGGATGAATTATCGGGACTCGACTGTATATAGGTCAATAAACTGTATTATAAAAACACTTAGCATAATCAGCATCGTACTAAATGTTATACAGCTCTATAGAAATGATCTGTCGAGAGATAAGCATATTATTGAAATATGCATATATACGTAGTAAATATAATATTAAACTATACACCCAATCTGGCCACATATTTACTGCCTATACCTTGTTGTTCTTCATTAGCCATACAATATAAGCTTAAAAATATCTTATAAAGAAAAAACTTATAAGAAATAGTTAAAAACCATTTAAGCTTATGGCATTCTTATCGAGACGCTTCATTCATTGAGTTCCGGCGACAAACAGCAGTCATAATGTTATGCTCGTTTCTATTCATGTGACTCGCACTGTATTCAATTGTTCGCTTCCTGTAGATACAACGATTTGCAGCGTATATCTGTGTGTTGAATTTCAAACCAATTGAATTAAATGCGAATTAAATGCGTTGCTGTTGCCAACGAAAATAAAAGATGCATTTTAGCTTACACTAACTGTGTGTGTGTATGAGTGTGAGTGTGTGTGCGTGTGTGAAATAAAAGCTTGTTTACATTTTTATTTCTGTATTCACTTATGGCAAGGAAAATTGGCGCAAAATGTTTTTAATCAATTTCAATTGAATGATGACCCGCACAATCAGCGCAAGATGCGCGGCAGCCGTTCGACTAAGAAAAAAGAAACTTTGGCATTGTATCTTTTACTTGGCATTTTGTATCTCAGAGTCTGTTGAGCGCTGTCTTTGAACCAATATAAAAGGAGACATGACATATTTATCCCATTTTCTATCGTATACAGTGTTGCCGTTCCCGCTTTTTTCCCGCCAGATATAGCTTTTTTTCAAAGATCTTTTACCTAGCATTTTGTATCTCAGAGTCTGTTGAGCGCTGCCTTTAAACCAGTATAAATAATGATACATCATATTTAGCATATTTTCTATTGTATACAGTGTTGTCGTTTCCGCTTTTTTCCGTCAGATATAGCTTTTTTCAAAGTTCGATTGCGGGAAGAATTCTAAAACTACGGGAAGCGGAAACAATTCTAATTTCTCATCAAACAGAGAGTATTTTGCTGTTTTTGCTAACTAACCAAAAAAAATTTCGTAGAAATTGCAGAAATTTTAATAAATTCTGTTTAAAATTTGCACATAAATTGTTAAATCATAGAAAAGTTGTTTAGAAAAGTCAGCTTTTTCCAACTTTTTTCCCTCACAAAACTTTACTTTTTTTTTGGTTTTTTTCGTTGATGTAGCTTTTTATGTCGTCAAAAAACGGCAACACTGATTGTACACAGCATTTTTGTAAATATCCTGTAATAATTGCAAATAGGGTAGGGCTGAAGTAAAGACAACTCTAACTCCTATATGATAGGAAGGTAACTCTAACTCCTATATAATACATATATAAATAAATATTCTTCATTTATCTAAACTATATATATATTGTCTTTTCATCTTAGTTACATTACGAACTTAAACCAATTATAAAAGTAAAACCTTGAGCTTAGGTAATTTTTTTTTTTTTATATATACCCTGAACCCATTGAAAATGGGAAATCAGGGTATAATGGCTGTAACATTTATTGTTCAAAAACAAATTTTATTTTACTGTTGCATTCATATCGTTCTGTATGTATGTAAAAATGCAAACTCGAACAAAGGTTCAGGGGATCTAGTTAATGCCACACAATAAAAATTGAATGAATTGCATTGGGGCATGTGAGTAATTAAAATTTATTTAGATGGACTTGAAAGAGGAAAAGGGCCACAAAGAAAGGCATGCAGTTAAATATAGTTAGAGTATGCTTGTAGATGTTTCAATCGATGCATTAGTTTGAATTCCGGGCTCGATTTAAGACCGATTTGCAGACTTGGTTTAAAAATCTTGCTCTGTGAACTAACTGTATTGTGCATTTGCACTTTACATTTTTATACCCTTTCAAAAAGGGTATATTCATTATCCCCATTGAAAATGGGAAATCAGGGTATAATGGTTTTGCAAAAAGTATGTAACAGGCAGAAGGAGACGTGGCAGACCCCACATAGTATATATATTCTTGATCAGGGTGACGAGCTGAGTCGATTTGGCCCTGTCCGTCTGTCTGTCCGTCCGTCTGTCCGTCAGTCTGTCTGTCCGTATGTATGAACGCGTCGATCTCAGAACCTATAAGAGCTATAGACTTGAAATTTTGCACGAAGGTCGATAACTTTTCCTGTTTCAATGATATCGATTTAAAACGTTATCGAGATTCAGTTTCTTAAGCATATCTTTTACATCTTTTTAGCTACAGTCACGAAATTTTTCACTTAGCTTCTTGTAAATAAAATACATTTGTTTTATATTTTGGGTACCGGCTCCACATTTTACAAAATCAATTCACTCAAAAAAAAAATTATTTAAGCCACAATTAGATTTTTTTAAATTTCTTAGGCAAAACCGTATTTTTAATAAAATTAAAGCAATCAATGCTGAGACTGATCAAAATCCGTTTAGTAACACAGAAGCTATTAAAGAAAATATTTTGTCAATTGGCAAAAGCACACGGCAGCTGCGCCAAGCGGCTAGCATTTTCTCTGTACGTGTGCACACATATGTTGTGTATATGTGTGCGTGTGTATGTGCGCAGATGCTAATATGTAAAGATAAAAGATGTAAGCTAGGTTGTTTAAAACTTCACCTCGGACTTGGTTCAGGGGATCTCGTAGTCGGGCACACCCGACTAGAGCGTTCTTACTTGTTTTTTTTTAATTAAGCTTTGAATCCGTAGCTTAGGTAACTAGAAATATAGTATATAAAAGGGCAGCTCGAGCAGCTTTGTTTTCTTTTCTTTAGCTAATTCTTTAACTGGTTTCAATTTCATTTGTTTTCTCTCAATTTCAAGCATGCAAAATTACGTAATTATAAAAATGCTTAAAATTTAAATTTAAAAAAAATTTTATTAGCAACAAAATGAGTTTCATTTATTTTCTTGTACATTTTGCCCGATTTATGTCGCTGCTTGCGTCAATTTATTTTTAGCTCCCTCCCTTCCTGGTTTGTGCCAAATCTTCTATTTGAAGTCAAATAAAAAATTACGCATACGCCACGTGCAGCACGTTTCATAGAAGACGAAGGGCTACACAAAGTTACTTATATATTTTATTAATAGTAACTATCTTATGGCTTTCGTACAATCAAATTGATTATTGAGCTTTAACGGTATCGCAGCGGGTCAAGTGCTTGGCCTACCCAATTGTCAATCGTGTTGGTGATAATAATTCAGATATGCGAAAATTCAATAAATATATTTAATATAAATATACATATATATGCCTCCCAAGATACAAATTTATATAAATATTTATATTTACATCTATATTTGTATGTTGAGAGTATATATGTATATGTATATTTATATTTATATTATTTTATATATATATATGTATGTATATATAATAGTAGTAGTTGTAATAGAGTACATATATTCTATAAGAAGGAATTTGCAAAAAATATTACCATCTATGTTAGCATCTATTGCACTGCTATTTTTGTGAACACAGCTGTACATATACATTTATACATACATATATATGCAGCGTAGCTCATTTGCCCTTATTCAATTGATATCAACTCATGAGATTTGCATTTTATGGAAATATTTATCTACTTATA
The DNA here is from genome assembly GCA_035045545.1 of Drosophila gaucha. Taxonomy (NCBI): domain Eukaryota; kingdom Metazoa; phylum Arthropoda; class Insecta; order Diptera; family Drosophilidae; genus Drosophila; species Drosophila gaucha. The sequence continues at coordinate 6,931,109 of JAWNOY010000375.1, forward strand.
CATATATGTATATACATATATGATATTTGAAATTTCATGCTGGGCAACTCCAAGTTTTTCATCTAGTACAGTGTGACCCACTTAAGTGCTACACTTATAAAAGTTAAACTTAACTATGTAGTTAGTTGAGTTACTAATATCTTACTCTAAAGGCAACGCATTTCAAACAATCTTTCTGTAATGCAGCATGATAAGCCAATGAAACGCTGCAGATAAATGCAGCTAATGCCAGAGAAAATCCTAAAGAGTGCTTCTAATGGGTGTGCACAATTAGAAGATACCCTGAAAAAATACACTAGAAATGCAAAAAAAAAGTCTAAGCTATATAATCTAGGAGATATCCTGAGAAAATACGCTGGAAATGCAAAAGAAAAGTCAAAGCTATATAAACTAGAAGATACCTTGAGAAAATTTGCTAAAAAAAACAAAAGAACACTCTACGCTACATAAAATTTGCTCTAGCTAGCTCCTAAAATTTTACAGACTTTGGGGTCTACATGTTATATGTGTAAATATATATTTCGTATATAAAGTCTCTAGATTATAGAGAGATAACTATGTGGTCAGACTAACCAAAGATAATACTAAACTCTTCAACACAATCAAAATCTTCAACAAGTTAAAGATTCCCCTTTACAAAAAGAATGTTGCCTATATTAACAGGGTATAAACAGACTTTAATATCTAAGAATGCATTCATATGCACACAGCGGGTACATATCAAAATGCAAACAGTTGAAATAGTTACAGCAAAGTAGTTACTCAAGTCTGGAAGACTTTTGTAGAGAACATATGTGTCAATAAGATAAAACCGGGAAAAGTAGAGGGAAGAAATGCATAAACAGAGACAAGAATTTGAAAAGATAAGCATTGCACAATTCCACCAAAAATGTAGCTGTTTAGACTGTTTGTTTTTCAAAAATTCTATTTTTAAACAAGAATGGACAAAATGATGGAGTTTTACTAAAGTTTAGTTGAAGAATCTTTGGGAAAATCCAAATTATTTCTTTCGTCTATAAATAAAACCCGTGGGAAACTTTTATAGAGATTTAATTATGAATCAAAAATCTTTGCCTTTGACGCATTGTTTTCAATAGGATGTTTCATGGCTTCTCAAGTGCTATCTTAATGGAATGCAAGCAAAACATTTTCGGCTGAAATAATAGAATAAAATTCTAGTAAATTATAAATTACTCACCAAGAAGAGCAACAGCTGCGAACAGCGTTAGCCATTTGTGGCAATCGTTGGGCATCATCGTATAGGCCGTTTTGTAGTCTGCTCTGTGCTGTATGAGTTTTCCGCTAGGGGTTGTATCGATTTTATGCGAAAAAAATAAACACCCTTTATAGGAACACGCGCGTTCACGAGCAAATACCCGGTGACTCAGCTGCAATGAGAAATTAGAAAATTGTGAAAGTTAAGAATAGTTTAGCTACTTCCGATTTATAATATATGCTGAAATATACATATATGGTATTTATTTAAGCAAGTGCGTTTTCTGATTCATTATATATGTATGCATACTTTAACTACCGCTTGCTGGTAAACATCTATCGATTTTGAGAGACCTTACCCAATGCTAATGAAATGCAAGTAATTTGATTAGGCAAACACCAACCCCAATGGCAACCCTTTAGGCAAATAAAAGACCTCTTCAACACACCCTCAACAACTAACTGCTGGTCATGCAAAATTGCTTTGCAAAATGTGTAGCACAGCGTAAAATGATACCTAACTCTGCCTAAATGGGCGTGGCTGACTATCAATGTGAGGGAGTGTCCCTTAAACTCAATTGGATTATAAATTGAAATAGTTGGAAACAGAAGAACACATTTTTAATAATATAAAATATTAATAATCTAAAATTTTATAACCTTCTTTTTCCTAGTAACTTTATAGAGAAACTTGTTTGCCTACACTACTTATTCTTTTCGTCAATTGTCAATCTTATATGTTTAGATAAATCTCTTAAAGTTATAAACTTTGTTAAGCAGTTAAACTTTTATTTAAAATACACTCCACACCACCCGCATCTTGATGTAAATCCATCAAAGCAAACGTGCCAACAATTTGTCCACAGATGCCACATATGGTAGTCGAATTAGACCCGCAGACTTGCGACAACGCCAACTATTTATAAAGCTATATAAACTATCAGCGAAAATATAGGAAGCAGACACAGCACAAAAAAATCATGCTTCGAGCTATCGAATAGTTAATACTCTTACATATTTATAAATGTATTTTGGAAAATAGTGGAAAATTAGCTAATGGAATCATAATCTTTAATGTATAGTAATATTACAAGAATACATAATATAAGTTATTATATATTTTTTTTAAATAAAAATTTATTGCAATTTGTTTCATACAAATTTATCGAACAGGAATTTTCGATTTTTTTGGCGAATTATTGAAGTTTTCTATTAAGCGGTAGACGAATTATCGGGATTCGACTGAATTTACATATTTATATTACGAACTAGATATTTGCCTGGTCCGACTCTACTTATTTACTACTAAGAGCATCATAAATCACAAATCACAAATTATTTTCTCTTTATCATATCTTTATTACCTATCGTTATCAATTGATATTTCCAGTAAAAGTTAACTGAATTGTTACTTTAAAGTTTATATGGCAAGGCGAAATTTGAAATCTAAAACTAAACTTGGCTTAACACGCGAAATTTGCTTTAAATCAATTTTCGAAAAATATATTTTTTTTTTGCTTAAAAATTTTAATATTTGGTATAAACAAGTTATCTGATACCGTTATGGTAAGAAAAAACATATAAATCTGTAAGAATATTTTCTGTAGGTTCCTCAGATCTGAGATGTGAGATTTGAGATTTCGAATTTTGTGCCTTAGCTGATATCACTTGGTAGTATATACAAATATGTAATGTACAATTTCCAGCCGAATTTTAAGCTATATATTCGTTAATTTCTAAAGGTGCAAAAACTGCAAAAAAAGTATATATTTTATGCAAAATTTGACCTCAATTGTTGACATGATTGAGATAAAATTATATAAAAATCAAAATATAAAAATCAATCAATTCATCGAGGCAGAATCATATCATCGTGCACATCTAGAATCACAACATCATATAACTCTAGTGACAAAATTATTGTTGTGCAGTGTAAGTTATAGAACTTCTATTTCCAATTATTGCTTAAAATATATAATATATAATAATATAATATAATATATATGTGACATGTTGAGTTCCATGTTTGCTCAATATCAAATGTCATCTTGCTTCAAGAACAGATAACTCCCAACATTAGGGTAGAAAGCAACTACTGGCGATGTGGATGTCATTAATTAAACCACAAATGGGCAAACGGGCAGGAATGGGGCAATAGAAAATCCACTTCGATGTCGTCTTGTGCCTTTTGTCAGCCATAAACTATCAGCCGACCCCTCTCCAAACATTGGCGTGCTTTGAAAACTATGACCGGCAGGAAGTCACGATTCCACACACACACACACCCACACACACACACACACAGATATATATAAATATATATATATCTATCAATTTCTTTGGACTGTCTGTCTGTGCTTGACATATGCCGCTTGCCATGTTATGAACTTGCCATGGATGTCAACATGGAGTCTGGCTATTCGTCTGTCCATCTTGGCATGTGTCTTCGACTCATAGAAGAAGATTTTATATGAATTCCATAGGCAATTTGTTTGCTTTTTAACACTTAATTAAATTTCTTAAAGCTCTTTATAGTTTTTTTTATTTGTTTTTTAGTTTTTAGTTTTTATGACTATCTAATGAATTTGACTATTTTCCGCTCTATCTGCGACTTAGAGTTTATAGAGGGGTAGCGCGACGCATGCGCAGCAGCTAAAGTTGACACGTGGCCAGCAATAAAGGGAGGATCAGACTAACACCCCGACAAATGTTAGCTTTCGCATAGGTTTAATGAACTTTATCAGAGGGTTAGCAATGCTAATGAAAGGTTTTTTCCTATGACGCAGTTGCGCAGCTGCGCACTCGACTTTGGGGTGGAATAGTGAAAAAGTTAATGATAATACATGTAGTTGCAAATTATTGTCCATGTAGCTTAGGGGGATGGATACTGTTTGCCTAGACTTACAAATTATATATATATATATATATAATATATATATATAAAAATACATATATATGTAGAAAACAATAGCCATTATTTAGGCTCTGCTCTTTACATTAGTTTTGGGATGATTGAAAAGTATCTTTCGGTCTCTTGGCATATGATTCAGCTGTAAGATACAATTATGAAACATATGTATGCCGTAAACTTCACGCATCAATTTAGAAAACATCTGGTAATCGGTCAACACCCTGCCATAACCATAAGAGATTCTGTATACAACTCAGCAACAACTTTTATACCCTTGCGAAAAGTCGTTATTCATTTTGATCAGAAGTTTGCAAACGCATAAAATGAAACATCTGCAACTTTATAAAGTATATATATATATATATATATATATATAGTTGATCAGCACGACAAGCTGAGTGCATATAACTATGTCTATTATGTCTGTCCTTCTGTCTGGAATAATTATTTCTAAAGTGTTAAAGCTATCTTTCTAAAAATTTTACCATAGGTGAAATTATCCAAATATACTATACAACTATATATATTATATAGCTCCCATAGGATAAATTGGCTTAAAAATTGTTTTAGTTTCTTGAGATCGAACATCAGTTTTCTAATTTACAAGGAATTTAGAGGATATTTTAATGCGCATTTAACTATATTTATAACTGAGCATTACTTATATAGACCTGTACATACTTTGCTATAAATCATGTATCTCATCTTTCTTCCTCTGCCTTTAAGCTATGCATAACAAAACCAATTTCCAACATCAATGCTGAGTTGTTTACAGAATCTTAAGTATTATTAGCACGAATGGCAAAAAATACCGAAAATATATAATAAGTCTTTATGAGGTTTTTGTAAACATTTTCCCCTAATATAATAATGATTTTTTAAAAGATATTTCTATAAGTATGTACTATATATCTAAGTGAAAAAGGTCAGAGGCCTGCACTCTTAAATTTTCATGCTAATCACCCACACTTGTGAAATATTTAAATATATCTAACAATAAAGTGTCTCATAATAACATTATTATAAGTTTATGAAACAAGAATAAAGAGTTCATACCCTGTGTTCAGGTCTTGTAGTTTAGAACATGCCCAGATACCTACCTAGTTAATCAAGCTAATCGTAAAATATAGCTTACAGATAGATTTAAGATAGATGTAATCCAAAAATATAAGTATACTCATGGTTACTTAAGGTATAAAAACATAAAGCTATTAATAATTCAATTGTAGATTTTGAGTCAAAAATTAAAATATTGAGTTAGTTTGAAAATAAGTATAGTTCTTAGTGGTAGGTATGCGTTGGCACACAAGTTATCAGATATAGGATTCGAACTTCGAACCCTACTGAGTTCAGTTCGTTATAATACGATCAGTTCTTTAACCAACAAATTCGCTTGATATCATAAACGAAAGTTCCAAATAAAGTTTGAAAATAATAATAAATTATGTTGTCAATTGAGGAACGAAATTGAAGCCCTCAATTAAATCTGAACGGATCCGGCTGTGCTTCTCAATCGCGTGGTAACATCAACGAATTACAAATTTTATTACTCATTCTTGTTGCTGCTTTTCTGTCGGATGCCTGTCTGCATTAGGGTGCCCCCAGCCAATAAATTTTGCTGTTCTTTTTTTTTCGGATACTGCTGAGAGAGGGGGGGCGAACATCGGGTGTCTGCTCCACAAAGTGCAGTGGCCCATTGCAGGGTCAATCCCCAACGTTCGTCATCGGCAGTCACAGAAACCGGAAAGGAACAAATGTCCGTCCATTGTTCAGTTTTTGGCGTTTCATGTTGCATGTTCAGTGACCCATTGGACGCTGCATGCGGCGCCTAATTGAGATTCAAGTGTACTTTGTGGCTGCAGCAACTTTTGTTTGCTTGGTCATTCTGTTATTTGCTTTGTCCGTTGTTCACTTTACCCCTTTGACCATGCCCACGATCAATATTTGCTATAAACTCCAGCTATAAATAAGAAGAGATGCTTGGCATTCACAAGAGTTTGAATTCACTTAAAAATCGATACATCTTTAAATCAAATGTCTGCAGAGCAGGATGTGTTAGCAGCCAAAAAACAGCGCCTAGCAACAGGACGAATGCTGAGTTTACAAAAGGTCTGCCAAAAGAGAAAGGACCTGCAGACGACAGACAGCCGAGACGCGGGGCCCAGGCGAAGCGCAACACTTGCAAAATCAAATAAAGGAAACTACGACAGCTGCACGGGATTCTGCTGAAGCGCTGACGGGCCCCGGGATGAGTGCCTTCTGTAGCAGGGGTTGCTCTCACACAGATACATGCGAGCACAATGAGGCCTGCGTATGTGTGCCACATGGAAATTGCGAAGGATTTTAAAAGATGCTTCATGATGAAGTGGACTGAGCCTCAGAGCCAGTCGCCTGCCTGCCTTCAAAGGGAAAAACTACCTGACAGAGACAAAGGCAGCTCAGGCAGGTTGCACACACACACACACACACACACACGCACACACGCACGCACACGGACACAAATCAGAGTTGCTTTCACAGCTGTGTGAACTTCAATGCGCATGCGCTAAAAAAATGTACCAAGCACAATTTTGGAAAATTCAAAAATTCTAAATGAAAATGTTGAAAACAAATGCAGTATATGTTCTAGAATATTAGAGAAAGCCTTTAAATTTAGAATATTCATAATTTTCCATAGTTTTCAGCAGTCGAAATGCATTTGCCAGGACGTGCAAATGTTGCACGGCAAATCGAGTGGGATTCAGAAGGCTCTACGCCGCACACACCCTTTTGCTTGACAGTGTGTGTGTGTGTGTGTGGAAGTTAACAAAGTTGATTCGCTAAAGGGAAAACTTTAGTTTTTGGCGAAAAATCAATAGGAAGCTGTGCCAAAACCAACAAATTTGCCTAGCAAAAAATTGCGCTCAGCTGAAATTTATGGCACTTCTCAAATATGCCTTAAGACTGACTGTGGGGGCGGCATCGGCGGGTGTTGGCATCGTTGAGAATGTGGGCGTGGAAAACAATTACAGCAACAACAGCGGAGACAAACACGCACAAAGAAATTGCCAGACAGTTAGAAGTGAACGAAAAAATAGCTGTTGTTAACCTACCGGTTGGATTGATGTATTGATGAATTGATTCAGTTAATGTTTATGCACAAACACTCACTGGCACTGGGAGTGTGAGCAAATTGTAACAGGGTGCCACTAATCCACTGGGGTGGCGACTCTGCACAACGACTGCTGCACAACAAACACTCGCACGCACACACACGCACGCTTGCCTTTTTTGGCGCTGTGCTCTGCTTTTTTACAATCTGGTTGTATTATTTATTGCTTTTGCATTTTATTTAACTTTATTTGGCGTACACAATTCACGCACGCACACAGACAAGGCGCGCTAACGATAGAACCACCACCAGCTAACCGGTTTGCGGGGGTGTGAGTACCGTACCGTAACCGTAGCCCAAACAACTCTTACACACACACACAGTCGCACTCTGAAAACGCAGACGTAAGCTCCGACTTCAGTACGTTCGACAGTTATCGCTCGACGGTCCAAACCAGACTGAATTGTCTAGCTGCCTGCTCGTTGCTCTGGAGCGGCCGGCCATTTTGATTTGCACTCTCTCGCCGCTCGCTGTGAATGTGTGTGTGAAGGGGCATTTGTTTGGGACATTTGTTGGGATATTTTAAGGGGACACCTGTTGATCTTGTGCTAAGAGCGAGATAGCCTGATATTTTATTAAATTGTTATGGTGGATAAGTAAATATTAAAATATATCACATATAACTTCTTTCAACCTATTTTAAGGTATATATCAGAGTTATACCCAACCCACCATATATTATTATTTCTTAATAAAATATATCCAAAAGTTTTTTTTTGCTAAAATACTTTTATTCGGAATATGAATTTGATATAAAGCATATGCATTATTCTTATGATTCTCGCAATGTAAATTTAAACCAAAATAAACACAACCTAAATTCTTTTAACATATATGAGTAGTTAAGAGAAACACTGATTTATATATATATATTATAACATAAAGGTAACGTCTTAGATGTAAACTGAATAAATGCATTGGTAAGGAAGTATAACTAGGGATATTTCAATTTCGGGAAGACATATACATATGTTAAAAGGAAAACCTAAAAGAAAATATAAAACTAAAAAATAGTAGTAAATGTGACTTAAAATAAAACCTAAATGCAAAATATCTAACTAATATTAATACATATGCATATTATATGTACATAAAACAAGAGATTCAATTTCTTAAGTAAACAAGTTGAGCGAGCTTGGGATTGCTGAGTTCTGAGTATTTTAAGTAACAATTGTCAAGTCTTTAAATTTGCAAGTCGAGAGACCTTTGTTGTTGACATTTAAATGCGCCAAGAGTCAGATGAAAACCATTTTAAGTCTGTGGACGTATTTGTTCAGTACATATCCATTTCGAGATGAGTTTGTCTATGGCTCTAATATACTAAAACATAAATGTAGTTGAGTAATTCGGGTAGACAGACATTGAGAGCGAAGGATAAAGCGAGACAGAGACAGCCATTTTATAAAGATATATTCAATCCGTCTGCATCCTCAATCTTTTGATCCATTCTCTCAGCTAACATTTTCCTGTTTTGTTTCAGCTATAAATTCGACGAATTATTTTAGTTTTTCCGCGTCGCATCTTGTATGATGATCTTGTTCTTCTGACGCGTCACCTTGGTGGACGTCGGTGCGGGCATAAGACGTTTCAGCTGATCCTGGTTGATGATGGCCAGCGCCTTCTCCTTACCCTTAGCCGACGCACTGGTGGTTGCCGTTGTGGTTGTGGTAGTTGTAGTGGTTGCCGCCGTGGTTGTTGTCTCAATTAGCGCTGTGGACTCGTCCGCTGTCGAGGATGAGCCAGCCGCGGCAGCTGCAGCGGATGCATAGCGAGTGAGCACCTGGAACTTGGCAAAGATGTTGCGACCGCTGCTTCGCTCCTTGTCCTTGTACTTATCGAGGACGGCAGGCGTGGGTTTGGCCTGTTGCGCCTTGAGCATGGCCTTGTTGCTGGCCGCCTTGTAAAAGTCCATGTCGTAGTCGAATTCACTGCTGGTGCCCTGCCCACTAGCAGGTGCAATGGCGCGCTCCCCATAGCTGGCCGAGCTGGCCGAAGTCTCTGCGGCCAGATGGCGCAGCATTAGAGTTAACTTCGTCTCGTGCTGGCGCTGGAGCAGCACAGCATTGCGTTCGCCCTCAAGTCGTGCCTGGCGCACCGCATTCGAAAGCACACGTTCCTTCCACTCCCAAGCATCGCGTTCGCGCTCCAACTGCACCAGCTGCTGCTCAAGTTTTCGGGACGAATCCCTCAGATCAATGACCTTGACGAAGTACTTGTAGAGCAGCGTACGCATCTCCTCGGATGAGAGCTTATTTAGACGCGCCATCAGCATTTGCTCGCCCTTCTCCCGCTGCTGGCGCTCGGTGGACAAATCTATGGATTTGTGACCGCAAATGAGTTCGTTTTTGAACTCGATGGCCTCGTCAATGGCCATGATCGCCTCGTCGCACTCGAGCAGCTTGCGCTCTTCGCGCTGCGTCAGCATTTTGTCGCGCTTGAGCTTGCGATCCAGCGTGCAGCGCTGCTCCAGTAGATGGTCACGCGTCCGTCGCAGATTGCGTATCTCGTGGCGTAGACCCTCCTGTTGGGCTGGCGACTTTTCGCCGCCGTCCCATTGCTCGAGATTTTCGGACTTCTCGCGCAGTATGTGATCCAGGTGGGTAATGCGAGCCTGCACCGCTTTGAGTTGGTCTGGATTTGGTTCCAGTTTGACTAGTGATGCCTCCTTCAAGCTCTTGAGTTCGGTTTCCAGCTGATCACGTAGTTTGCACTCCTTCTTCAGCTTCTTTTGCACCTCCTCGATTTGTTTGCGTGACTCGGCAACAGATTGCTGCAGTTTCTTAAGCTTTTGGCCACTCTCGCCAGCAATGTGCTTCATGGAGCTGAGATCCTGCAGGCGCTGCTCAATGTGTGCTATAATAGCGTCCCATCGTTCTATCTCCGCTTTCTCCTTGCCCTGCACCAGCGCCTTGGCCAGATGCTTCTTAGCCTTGTCACACTCCGCATCCAGCTTGGCCTTCTTCTTATGAAACCGTTGCTTGGCATGGCTGCGCGTCTCGCGGTTCTTCACCAGCTCACTAATGATGTTTTGCTTCAGCTGCATAGTTTGCTCGATTTCCTTCAGCTGTCGCTGACGTGCCTCAATCTCGGCACTCAGCTTGCGCATCTTCTTCTGCACTTGCTCAATTGGTGCGCCAGCTATTCCACTTGCGTTTCGTAACCCGTCGCCCGTGCCCGTTGCACTGTTCAGTGGATCGAATTCTGTTGGCACTTCAGCTCCCGTTGTTTGCTGCGAAGCAACGCGATTGAGCATTGCCAACTCTGCGGTACTCAAGCTGGCACCCGGCTGAATGCTGCGACGACGTCCTGAAAGAATTCATTAGAGAGATGTGCATCTGGTTCTATGTATCATATACTTACCACCAAGGCTAACTTTACGTTCGTCGCCCTTTTCGAGCTGCGGGGGTGGGTCCTGCGCAGTCTGCTCTCGGTCTTTGTCCTGGCTTTGCATGACTGCTTTGGGTTGCTTAAGCATGAATTCCTCATGCTTGGCTTGAATGAGTGCATCCGTTTTGGTGCGAAACTCATCCATGAGGCTATCCAGCTTCTCGTCTAGATCTGGACGCTGTGACTCATTGTCGGTTTCATTGTCCGAGTTTTGCTGGCATGAGGTTTCCGGTTCACTAATCGATTCCTCTGGCTCCTCCGCCTCCTGAATGGGCACCAGTGGCTTCTGGGTCCTCAGCACTTCGCTGGAACTGAGGCATTCCTCGCACTCCTGCTTCAGAAAGAGCCACTCCTCAATTTGTTCCTTCTCCAGCTCAGTAATAGCATTAGAGCCCATCAATCTGAAAGTAAAAATCGTTAGAATACTGGAGAACAGTTTTATGTCAGCCCACTTACTTGGCAAACAGTCCCTCTGCATTGGACACCAACTTGAACCACTGACTGGCTGCGAACTGGAGTCCAAAATTATCCCCGTTGGGCAAAGCCACAGCTGCCATGAGAGCTGCCGAGCCGGCAGCTTCTGGGTCGTGCGGTAATGCCTCCGGAGATATCGGAGTATTGTCATCGGAGAAAGTATTCATGATTACATAGTTGCGCACACACTGCACCTTGAAACCGAATTGCAGATTCCCTATCGTCTCCGCGAAATGCTGCTCCAGCGGCGACACACACAGAATGACTAAGGTCTGAGCACGACCACCAAAAGAGTCCTTCAGAAGGGTGGTTAATGTGGTCTGGCCATAGGGAATGTTGCCGTTGACGCCGTACATAATGCTGGGATCGGTCAGTGTGTTTACCACCTGCTCCAGCATCTGCAATCCAGCGTCGCGAGGATGTCCTGGCGGCGGCTCGCCCCAGCGATCGCTGGCGCACAGATCCGAGAAACTGGCCGTGGACAGGCGGTGCTGAATCAGGCCCTCCTTGGACACCCACTGCTGCTCCAGAGTCAGAGTGAAGAGTGTGTGCGCAGGTGACTGTTGCTTAGTGTTCAGGCCCAGCTGCAGCCAGTGGAAAACATCCTCCACAGTGGTGCAGTGTACATTGCCCATGCCCAACAAATCTCGGATTTCGCCATTGCATATCTCCACAAAGCCGACATTAACAGCATATGTGCGATCTATAAAAATTGATAAATATTCAAATTGACGCTTAAAAATCTCGTTATGTTAACTCACCTGCGTGCGCCGCAATGTGGGTGAAAATCTCGCGCACGCAACGCTGTACTACGCCCTGGTCCGCCTCTCCATAGACGCACTCGAAACCATGTCCATAGAGCGTGTAAGTTTTACCAGTAGCCCGTTGGCCATATGTAACCACCGACGCATCGAAGCCCTCCAAGAACAAGCTGATCAGTGGGAACACTGTCTGGTGGTAGACCTGACTCTGTGTTGTGCTGCTGGGCAGCGCATGTGTCACCGGCACAGTGTGGGCGCCCACCTGAATGAGACCAGCAGCAATGCTATCCAGTGCCGCACCACCAGGCAGTGCGCTCGGTAAGCCCAGTGCCGATACTGCGATTGGTATGGCCTGCACGCAGCAGCCGCTGGCATTGCCACCGTCTAGCGTTTCATTTGTATTCAACTGAGTGGTGTCTATCTCATTATTGCCATTAGCATCTATTGCCGTTGTTTGCAAAGGCAATGGCAATGGCAATGGCACGGGTGGTGGCGAAGGCGTAGGCGGGGCTGGGGAAGACGGCTCCGATTGCGGTTTGTCTGCTTCTGCGTCGCCATCGTCCGGCGCTTTGTGCTCCGGCTTGATTTGAAGCTCTGCGTGGGGATATATGCGAACAGCCACTTGTATCGGTATTTCCATTGTTTGTTGTCGCTTTAGCAACAGTTTTTCACTTTAATTTTTGCATTTTTGTACACATTTCGAGCATCTTAAAATATATTGCAAATACTGCTGAATCGATATTGCTGCGCACTCACAACAACTATCGATATATTACAACGACATGATATCGATAACGTCTAAGTAAGTATTGCAAGTTATTTAAATACGGCAAATATATCCGATTTATTTTTTAGCGCAATTTAAGAGATTTAGCAAAAATACACATGTATTATTTTTCGACTCAAATTTGCCTATGCAATGCGGAACTGATAACAGTGCCTTCACATAACATATTCATGTCAGTATAAGAGAATATTAAAGCGTTTAACAATTTATTTTATAACAAGAGTAAGGTATGTTAACCTTGATAAATAACATTGTTGTTAACATTCTTTGAAATATTGAAAGTACATAAAAAGTCAAAACACAATATTAATTTTGAAAAATATCGATATATTACAGTGGGATTAGAGAATCCATTGTTTACTGTTCGCTTCCGATAGTTGCTGTCAGCCCTGGCACTATTTATCGCTTTTCACGTTGCTTTCCAGCGCGTGTTTTTTTGTGCAAAACGTTTTTGCTGTTAATTGTGAATTTTAAAAAGGCGCAAAGATGTCGAAACGACGTATTGAAGTGGGCGAAACATATACCAGCAAGATGAAGAAGTAAGTATATGTCGGTAGGCTAGTAATACCCATTGCACATGGCCTAACACATTATGGCATTTGCAGAGAAACGGAACCTTCAACTTCAGCATCGTCGACCTCAGCTGCCGGCACTGTTGCCCAAATTTTAGGTGGATTTGTGCCCAGTAAACAGGTAAGACAATGTTAAGTCAGCATGAACTTGGTTTAAAATGTATTTTTTATTCCTTTGCTAGCCGCCAACAATGAATCCGTTCACAATGAAGCCTTACTCGACACGCTACCAAAATTTGTACAAGAAACGCATCACATTGCCTGTATTCGAGTATCAGACGGACTTTATGCGTTTGCTCAGCCAGCATCAGTGTATTGTCCTGGTGGGCGAAACGGGCTCTGGCAAAACGACACAGATACCGCAATGGTGTGTAGATTTTGCTGTGTCGAAAGGGCGCAAAGGCGTATCCTGCACACAGCCACGTCGTGTGGCCGCCATGTCTGTGGCCCAGCGTGTTTCCGAGGAAATGGACGTAAATCTCGGCGAGGAAGTCGGCTACTCCATTCGTTTTGAGGATTGTTCTTCACCCAAAACGCTACTCAAGTATATGACAGATGGTATGTTGCTGCGTGAAGCCATGTCAGATCCAATGCTGGATCAGTATCAGGTCATTTTACTTGACGAGGCTCACGAGCGTACGCTGGCCACCGATATACTGATGGGCGTGCTAAAGGAGGTTATTCGTCAGCGCAATGATCTCAAATTAGTGGTCATGTCGGCCACTCTAGATGCAGGCAAGTTCCAGCAGTACTTTGACAATGCGCCGCTTATGAATGTGCCCGGTCGTACACATCCCGTGGAGATTTTCTATACCCCTGAGCCAGAGAGAGATTATCTGGAGGCAGCAATTCGCACAGTTATTCAGATTCACATCTGCGAGGAAATAGAAGGTTCGTGGGTAAAACTCTTTGCTTTAGTAACTATTTAACTCTTCTGTTGCTTTTTTCCGAACAGGCGACATACTTATGTTCCTCACGGGTCAGGAGGAAATTGAGGAGGCATGTAAGCGTATTAAGCGCGAGATCGACAATCTAGGCTCTGAAATTGGAGAGCTGAAGTGCATACCTTTGTACTCGACATTGCCGCCTAATCTACAGCAGCGTATTTTCGAAGCTGCACCACCGCCGAATGCGAACGGTGCCATCGGCCGAAAGGTTGTGGTGTCCACAAATATTGCTGAAACCTCTCTCACCATTGATGGCGTTGTCTTTGTGATTGATCCCGGGTTTGCCAAGCAAAAGGTCTACAATCCGCGCATACGTGTCGAAAGTTTGCTCGTCTCCCCCATATCCAAGGCTTCGGCACAACAGCGTGCGGGTCGTGCAGGTCGTACACGGCCGGGCAAATGCTTCAGACTTTATACGGAGAAGGCGTTCAAAAATGAAATGCAGGACAACACATATCCAGAGATTTTGCGTTCTAATTTGGGTAAGTTGTGCCTTTGCGTAAGCCTTAATTGCTTTAATTTATGCTATTTGTTTTATCGAATAGGTACTGTGGTGCTGCAGCTCAAGAAATTGGGAATTGATGACCTGGTGCACTTTGACTTTATGGACCCGCCAGCACCCGAGACGCTTATGCGTGCCCTAGAACTGCTCAACTACTTGGCCGCGCTCGACGATGATGGCAATCTCACTGATCTAGGTGCCGTCATGTCTGAGTTTCCGCTGGATCCACAATTGGCCAAGATGCTGATAGCCAGTTGCCAGCACAATTGCTCCAACGAGATACTGTCAATAACGGCTATGCTGTCGGGTGAGAAACAAACTACATGAAAGCTCATTGCGTTCCGTGATTAAGTTCAATTTATATAGGAGTAGAAATGACCAAAATGTTGATCAATTCCACTTAATTGCGCTCAAGAACTATTGTCTATTAAATTAAATTTAATTGAGTGGAATTCAACAACATATTTGCTCTCTAGAGCAGGCTTAAACTTTAACTGGGTTGTCCCTTAAATTGAAAAGTAGCTACCTTTAGTTTTATGCGGTTAACTTTAGATATAGCACAATGACATTATCTTCAGGTGGCACTTTAGTATTAACTCATTATTTATCGAAAGTTTTCAAGCCCCTGAAAGTTGATGTGATTGAGCTAACTTACGATTTAAGCTCCTTGCGACGACGACTTAGACGCACGTTGACTGCACCTTTTTGAACTGTATTTTTACGTGCAAAGAAAAAAGTTTATCAATTTATTTGTTCTTTGCATTCAACACTGAAGTCAAGTTGCACGTGCGTTGCAGCCGCTTAGCACATTTGGTTGAAATGTGTCACGGCAGTTGCTCAAATATTCGTTTAAATTGTTAATGCCGCTGGCTTTGAACGCACTTGCAACTCACAAATGCAATCAATCTTTGAATCAAATATCTAGATTGCCTAGCTGACAAAATGTAAGCACAATCTATTTGTTTATGTAAAAAAAAAAAGTTTTGAATTTGCGCTTAATCGAAAACAAACCAATTCAAACATCAAACATCAACCAAAGTGCCACAATGTTTCGTGCGACCCAATGAGGCAAAGAAGGTGGCGGACGAGGCCAAGATGCGTTTCGCTCACATTGACGGGGATCATCTAACGTTGCTGAATGTCTATCACGCCTTCAAACAGAGTAAGTAAACTTAATTGTTTACTATTTAATTGTTTCTAATTTGAGTTTTTCTTGTTGACAATAGGCAGCGAGGATCCCAACTGGTGCTACGAGAACTTTATCAACTTCCGCTCACTTAAGAGCGCTGACAATGTACGCCAGCAACTGGCACGTATCATGGATCGCTTCAATTTGAAGCGCACCAGCACAGAGTTCACCTCGAAGGACTACTATGTCAATATACGCAAGGCTCTTGTTCAGGGCTTCTTTATGCAGGTCGCCCACCTGGAGCGGACGGGCCACTACCTGACCATCAAGGATAACCAGAACGTGCAGCTGCATCCATCAACATGTCTGGACCACAAGCCCGACTGGGTCATCTACAACGAGTTTGTCTTGACCACCAAAAACTATATACGCACTGTGACAGATGTGAAGCGTAAGTAGCCTAAATACCTGCATTTTGTTCACTTATATAATCGCGCTTTTTTATGGTATTCCAGCCGAATGGCTGATCAGTCTGGCGCCGCAGTACTACGATCTGAACAACTTTCCACAATGCGAGGCCAAGCGTCAGCTGGAGCTGCTCCAGCAGCGCATGGAAACTAAGCAGTATCAGAAGGGTTTCTGAGTGGAGGATCGACTTTTTAATCAACTAGTTTTTACAAATAATATGAATTCTAATTATAATGTGCGTTTAAGTAACCATGAAGATTAGTTTGCTTAACTGTTCAATTTCAATTCGGTTTCGAATGATCACAAAAGAATATATTGTTTTCCCTTATTGTTTGCTAACGCAATTACAGACTTAAACACAGCTAAGAATTCCGTTTAGTGTTAATAAAAGCAACCTTTTGTATAACTAAAAATACATGTTGAAGCGACAACTTGTATAAAAACTTTGTGCTCCATTTGCAATGTAGGAGAAACAAATTTTCCGAAAATTGTAAAATAATTTTGCGAGATTAAAGTTAAGTATATCATATTGGATTGAATCCGAAACAGCTTTTAAGTGGCTGTAACTCAATGAATCTAAAAAATCTATATCAAACTAGTATGGAACCAATTTCCAGTCTAGAGCACAACACCAAAATACACTTTTTACTTCAAGTGAGCACGTGGCATTCGGGCGCATTTGCAGTCCTCAAATAATTAAATTTCATCAAGTACCGATACTTCCGGATCTGCAGATCTGTAGAGGACGTCAACACCACCTGCAAAAATTGATGATCCTAGCTAAATAGCAGCCATTGATTGGGCTTGAATACGCATTGATGCATATAATTCTACCTGCATCGCTAGAGAATATACAGTTTCTTCTGATTTGATGCTCCCCCAATGCGCGTTGCTATATAACCTTCACAATTTCATGCGGTGAGTGGCATACGCTAGTAAATATTTAATGTTGGCGAAATAATTTGCCTTCATTATTACATTTAACCTTAAATTATAAGCATTTGATCCAATCGATAGTTTATTTAAATATAGTATTTTAAACATTGGAAAAAACTCCTTGATGTTTGTTTTTAAATAGTCCTTAGGCGTTTTTTCTCCTTTTCCAGTAAATCAGATTCCATCCACATCTAGAATTGTGGGGCATCCTCATACAGTGGTTCAGCTGCTGGTAGAGCCTCTCGGACGAACCGCGCATTGGGCCTAAAGGTAGGTCTTGGCCGATATGGGGGCCTCTCATAAGCGAATGCCATGGCAAAGATGGAGAGCAGCAGCAGAATAATTGCGAACTTCATGTTGATTCGGTTGACAATACTTGATTGATGCTGTTCGATTGAATTATGGCAGCTTTTATAGCAACTCACTCATAGGTGCGGTACTTTTCTTAGAGACAATGGGGTTTACAAATGATTGAGACAGGGAAATACGTGAGTCGCAAGTCAAGCTCTTATCAGTAAGTCAGGTAGGCTGAAGCTCAGGGGTAGTTTTATTCCATTTGGGCACATATATTATATTAAAGTAATAGCATATTTTGTTTTCTTCTTCGACCCAAAATATCGTAATTGCAATAAAAGCTATGAATATGTAGTGTTCGGTACACTGTGTTAGGTTTTTATATACCTAATGAGTCGAAATATCACTGAGTATACGTCTACTATATCTATACTGTGCAGATCAGTCTTCAGTTGTAGCTATTATAAAACATAACATATCAAATGGGCAGTTCTTAGAGGGAATATGGATCAAACAATATATTTAATAAACAATTTATTATTTAAGGTAAAAGCTGATTTGTTAATTTTGTAAGAAATGATATCAAATTAGACTTTAACATCTTTTCGTTAAAAAAAGTAATTGTTGGCAGAAATAAGGTTTACCATTCATATTCGAAATTCGGGGAATTCGTTTAAGAATAACTATTTTAAATTAATGATAAATGAGGTTAATATCTCTTGAAAATTTTTCTAGGCTTTACTTTTCTCTATTCTTGTATTTCCTTCTTTTTGCCATATAATTTCTTCTATTCTGAGATAAAAATATCAAATCAATATATGTAGGTTTGACTTTTTGGGGTGTAGCAAACCGAAAATAAACAAAACTTCCATAGTTTTATAAGTGTAAATTATATATTCGGCCCATTTGGGCGTGGCACAATAGAACATATGGATATATTACACAGGCTGCTCATTCTTTTAGATTATACAGGTAGTTTAAACATACATACATGTATATCACCTTTCTGCACTACTGAGTATAGAAAAGGGAAGTAAAGAATAAAGTTACATAGCAGTCAGCCTTTGCTGGATGCTCATTATCTTACATCATAAAGTGTATAGGGAATATAAGCCATATTTTATTAATATAATAAGCCATATATTTGCACTCCTGAGTATAGAAAAGGAAAGCGAATAAAACAATTTGACGACAACAAAATTCATAGCATCCAGCTTTTGTTCAATTGCATTATGCATTATGCATTTGCACCAACATACATACATATGTAAATTATTTAATCTTAGATATGTTGCCGAGTTCATTATGCTCTAGACAAAGAATATTATTAAAGTTTTAAACATATTTATTCATTTTTTAAGTTAAGAGTATTTTAACATTATAAAAACGCCTTGATGTTGGTTGGTAGCTATTCCATAAGTATGTGGTTCCCTTTCCCAATAGATCAGATTCCATCCACTTCTAGAGTTGTGGGGCATCCTCATTCAGTAGCTCAGCTGTTGGCAGAGCTTCTCGTACGAACCGGGCATTGGGCCTAAAGGTTGGCCTCGGCCGATATGGGGGCCTCTCATAGCCGAGAGCCATGGCAAAGATGGAGAGCAGCAGCAGAATAATTGAGAAGTTCATGTTGATTTGATAGACAATACTTGATTGATGCTGTTCGATTGAATTATGACAGCTTTTATAGCAACGCTTTGCTCAGTTGTAAATGTGGTACTTTTTGTAAAGAGCAGGGGGTTTACAAATGGGGCGATGCTTGAGGCAAGGAAACTCACTTGGTAAAATAGGTCAAGGTGTTATCAGCACTAAGCCGAGTTGGTTCGAGCTCAGGGGGATTTTAATAAATTTGCGCACGTAGAATATATAAAAATTGCATATTTTTCATTTTATATGTTATTTTTTGGATTCCAAAATATTGTATATCCGTTGATAAGAGCATTTCAACAACAGGCTCTTCTGGGGTATTTTCATAAGGACAAAATACCATATAGTATATGTATTTTCAATAAAATCTACTTGTAACTTCTGGAAATGGGGTTTGTTTCTAATTTGCTTAAAATTAGGACTTCTGGTCAAAGCTAAGAACATATGTATGTAATACAGACAGCACTAGAGATGACTATTTATATATAAAAAAAATTAAAGACTCTAGTTCTAACTTTCAAATTATGAAAGATTTGGAGTATTCCGATTAGAAACAAAATATATATGTATGTAATTACAGTCACCTTTATTTACTTTTTGCTAATCACTTATTTATTGTTTGCTGACGCAATTACAGACTTAAACACAGCTGAAAATTCCATTTAGTATTAATAAAATCAACCGTTTTTATAGTAAAAAAAATGTTGAAGCGACAATTTGTGGCAAGGATCAACCGTTCGTCTTTTGGAATTGGATAAGTATGACCAAATATGTAGCTATGGCTGAGGCAAACTGCAATATAGGATTTTGTTTAATTTGAATATTAAAATGCATCTATTAATATCTTAGTTAAACCCACCGATGTCAGAATGGTGCGATTAACCCGGCATAGACCGCTAGCAGAGAATTCGGCATCGTCGACTAGAAGCTGCTGCCAGAACTTTTTGGTCTCCTCCACCAGAATGGGCTCATAGACTTTGCGTTCGATTTCGCAGACAATTTGAATGGTCTTTCGGGCCTCGCGAGCAGCCAGATGACAAGGCTCCACGACCATGAGCAGGCGCAGAAAGTGAAAGATGATCCACAGCATCTGCACCCACACATACCCATTGTCCCGCTTATTGAGCATCTCCAGGAACAGAAAATAAGCGGTGGCCACCAAGTGGAGCAGGCACGAGACCAGAATGAACAATACGGCTATGCCATAGAATCTGAAATGTATATAGAAATCGTGAAGGAATGATATATATATATTTCTAAACAACTCAATAAATCACCTTGAGAGCAATCTCACGCATTTGCCCAACGATTCGTGATTGTCAGCCATGGTTTTAATGAGCACACTTTTGTTTTTAGCTGCAAAGGAATATATATATATATATACACATATATACTAAATGTATGTGACTACTTACCTGCGGATTCATTGGGCAACGTCTCTGTGTTCAACTTCGTCAAGCTGGCGTGCAAAGTCATTGGCATCATCGGCTTGAAGCTGATCGACTTGACAGCACTTACCCTAACCAGATTCGTTGGATTACCATACTTTTTATCTGAAAAGATACAGTTAGATATTATATATTAATATAAGCAGATGCTATCCGGCTTTACATGGTATTCATGATGCTTTCAGCAATATTATTAGAAACTTTAAGCTGTACTTTCTAATGAAAAATTTAAAATATTTTTAAAATAAGTTCCCATAACTTTCTACAGCTGCGTTTTGAAATTGAAAACCAAATTCATGTATTATTACTGGAGACCTTTTGAAAATTAAATATAAAACAGACTAAACTTTATACTCCTCCTTTTGTAAAATTTGCACCTTAAGTTTTTTTTATTTTTTTTTTTTTTTTTTATTTTTCATTTTATTGCTGCTATTTGTGTTAGACTCTCATTTATATATAAACCTTAACTAAAATTGGGGCTGTGTGCCTGTTTATTACTAAAGCAAATTTGTTATTAAAATTTAAAATGAAATTTTAACACAATAAACCAAAGCGCAAAGATGCTCTCTGATCTAAATAGTTGTTTTATATAAGCCCTTGCAAAATGGGTAATTTCGGTCTGAAATTTTCTACACACAGAAGGAGCGCATTTCCAAGCATATATATTCTTGATCAGCACGATGAGCTGAGTTAATAAAGCCATGTCAGTCTGTCTGTCTGTCCGGCGGTCTCCAATCTCCTCTAAGATTGTTAACGCTACTGTTCTGAATCTACTAAAGGCGTTGTATATCTCGGAATCATCGGCTTTAAGAATAGTTTCAGTAGGGAAAACTACGGTGCAATTGATGTCTAAGATTTTATGTTTCGAACTATATACTCGTCTATCTCACCCCTTACAAAAATATAAAGTATATATAGGTACGCCCTTTGGGGCGTGGCAAATGCGGTGAGACTGTATAATACAATATTACACCTAGAGATCCAAAAAATAAAAAAAAACGTCAATCTTGATCTCTTGGCAAATCAGAGAAAACTATTTCTATATCCTTTACAATATCCATTCCCCTATATAAATTATATATAAATATGAAATATAAATATTCAACAAAAGTTGAATATTTTCATGTACTGGTTGAAAATATCTATGAGCCACTGTATTGTATTGTCTGCTTACCAACCAGATAGCTGGTTCGCAGCATTTGATTGAGCCGCTTATAGCGTCTGCCCAGACCGTAGGCCGTGTTCGCGAAATTGATGTGTAGTCCGGTCAATATAAAATATAGACTGTAGAAGGGTATATACCACTGGACGTTGAGCTCTGGCGATGAGAGGGGTTCTGAAATTTGGACAGATCAACATGAAATATCTCAATTGTATTTACTCACCAGTGTCCGCTTGGCTGATGTTCATATCCTGTGCCATCCGCACCCAAGTGCCAACATCCAGGCCGAGCAGGATGCCAATGACAATGAGTGAAATACTGGCCATTGCATAGGAACGCCAGCGATCCCTCTTGAAATTGTTGTAGGGACTCAGAGTGCTGTCGATCTATCGAGGGAATTTGTTAAGGAGTCTTGGAAGTTGCCCATGCGAAGCTTTTCCTTACCCTTTCCAAACGTGTGTTCAGCTCCTGCGTAGCACGCAAGCCAAACAGACCACAGTAGACACCCGCTACGATGGCTAACACCACAACCGACACATCCGAGGCAGTTACCACTTTAGAAGTCGCCGATTTCATTCTGAAAGATGCACTTTTGATGTGTTGGGTTTTATTCAAATTTTAATTCATTCAAGCGGTTGAATTTGCAACATTCAAGTATGAATACTAGATATATATATAGATATATACTAGACATATGTATATAGGATATAGATATATATATTTAGTAGGTATATGGAGGACATCACTTGAAAGAACGTTAAGGCACATATGAAGTTGAACATGAATTCAATTTTAATGGAATATTCATAATTTTTGTTATTTTCTGATTAGCCTAATGAGATTTAATAAATTTAAAAAAAAATATATATTTAGTATTGGAAAACTTTTGAAAATTTTCGAATTTTTAAATTTTATTTAAATTCTATTTTAAAAAATATTTATATGCATTTTATCTCTTTATGAGTCAGGAGCTTTACAAATTGACCTATCCCAGTAGTGTGTTTGAGCTCACTTTAATGCTTTCAAATAACATTTAGCAAAAGTCTATATACCCTTCGAAGATCATACCCAATTGTTGGACAGATGCCTGAAAAAAGCTCTGAAATTTAAG
Source organism: Drosophila gaucha (assembly GCA_035045545.1). Taxonomy (NCBI): domain Eukaryota; kingdom Metazoa; phylum Arthropoda; class Insecta; order Diptera; family Drosophilidae; genus Drosophila; species Drosophila gaucha. The sequence continues at coordinate 6,954,008 of JAWNOY010000375.1, forward strand.
ATCTCTAAGAATTTTTTGACTTGAGCTCCCTCATTTGTATTAAATGGATTATAGTCAACGAAAGTTTGGTAAGCGAACCTATTTTCTTATACCAGACTGTCTCTATATTTATTCTATATAATATTCGACATTTTTTATCACGATTTTTATTTAAGTTTAGTATTATGTTGGTTTTTATTATAATATATTAACTAATTCAAGATATAATTAAATATTGTGTGTTTTCTGGAATATAAATTTGGGTGTGTCTTTAAATTTGGCCCAAATAAACAGACACTCCCGTCGGGCTCAACAGCAGAAAGTTTGAATTATGTGGTATCAAATATAATTCCATACTCGGATTGGACTACCCACATAAGATAATTACTCAAAATATTCTTGATATATGAGTTTGCTATACTTTCACACTCATAAAGAACTCAATATAAGATATAGATATATCCACATATTTATTTATTATTTAAATTAAGAATCTTTTTAACATTATAAAAACAAGTTGATGTTGGTCTTGAAGTCCTAAAGCGTGTTATTTCCTTTCCCAATAGATCAGAGTCCATCCTCTTCTAGAGTTGTGGGGCATCCTCATTCAATGGTTCAGCTGCTGGTAGAGCCTCTCGGACGAACCGCGCATTGGGCCTAAAGGTAGGTCTTGGCCGATATGGGGGCCTCTCATAGCCGAGAGCCATGGCAAAGATGGAGAGCAGCAGCAGAATAATTGAGAAGCTCATGTTGATTCGATTGACAATGCTTGATTGATGCTGTTCGATTGAATTATGGCAGCTTTTATAGCAACTCACTTATAGGTGCGGTACTTTTCTTAGAGAGAATGGGGTTTACAAATGTTTGAGACAAGGAATTACGTGACCTGGCATGTCAAGTTCTTATCAGTAAGTCAGGTAGGCTGAAGCTCAGGGGAACTTTTATTCCATTTGGGCACATAAAAGATATTAAAGTAATTGCATTTTGTTTATGTTCTTCGATAATAATATAATATTCAATACATATAATATTCAATACAGACTGTTCGATTTTTAAATACCTATATATATGAAATGTTAAAGGGTATACGTCTCTCTTTGCTATATCTGTAATCTGAGCAAATCAGTCTATAATTGTAGCTATATTATTATGAAACATTAGATAACTATTTCAAATCAAATCAAATATCCTATTGGAATTCAATATGTTTTTGTATAATAACAAAAATTATTACTATTTGCTGGAATAAGGTTTATCAGTTATATTCAAAGTTTAGGGATTATGTTAAAAAAATGTATATATTTTAAATTGATGAGGGTTAAATATTTCTTCACAACTCTTCTCTTCTCTACTCTTCTCTTATTTGTATACCCCTGTAAAAAGGGTATATTAATTTTGGTTAGAAGTTTGCAACGCACAGATGGAAGCATCTCCGACCACACAAAGTATATATATGCTTGATCAGCACGACGAGCTGAGTTGATATAGCCACGTCCGTCTGTCTGTCTGTCCGTCTGTCTGGATCAATCTGCTTCAGGCATTGTATATCTCGGAATCATTCGGATGAGATGACTATATCATATAGCTCTCATAGGACAAATCGGTTTTAAGAAATCTTTTAGTGGAAAAATTTCGACGTTATTGAGGTCAGAAACTCGATATGTGTATCTCACCTCCATCCAAAAATATATATTATATAGAAATATATCAAATCGGTAAAAACTGTATTTTACACCTAGTAACCAAAAAATTAATAAATACTTTAAGCTCAACTGCTTCGAAAAAATTGAAAAAAAAATTATATACATCCGCCTCTTTGTGGCGTGGCAGACGGTGGACAACTATATCTTCCAAAGTTGTACAGCTGAAGCCCGAAATTGGATATATAGGTCAAAAACTAGTAAATACGTCAATCTTTACTTTTCTTGACAAATCAGAAAAACAATAGTTATATCTTTTACAATTACAAGGGTATTACCAAACTTCGGCATGGTCGAAGTAAGCCCCTCTAGTTTCTACTCTTTTATTTCCTTCTATTCTCAGATAAAAATATTAATTAAATATAACTTTAAATTTTGGAGGTGTGGCAAACTGAAAATAAACTAAATATTTAATAGTTTTCTAATCATAAATTATATGGGAGCGACACAATAGGAAATATGGATACATTATACTGGTTACTCATTTTACTTTCATTGTATAGACAGTTTAAATATACGCCACATTTTTGCAAAACAATATGAATAAAATTTGAAGACGAAATAATTCATAGCAGTCAGCTTTTGTTGGATGCTCATTATTACCAACATTCATAGGAAAGTAAATTACTTAATCGTAAATACATATGTATGTTGCCTAGTTCATTATGCTCTGATACTCATTAAAAACTCAAGATATTGAATATTGTTAAAGTTGGGAACATATTTATTTATTATTTAATTTATAAGTCTTTTTAGTATTAGAAAAATTCTTTGATGTTGGTCGATAGCTAGATCTCAAGCGTTTTCTTTCCTTTCCCAATAGATCAGATTCCATCCTCTTCTAGAGTTGTGGGGCATCCTCATTCAATGGTTCAGCTGCTGGTGGAGCCTCTCGGACAAACCGGGCATAAGGCTTAAAGGTAGGTCTTGGCCGATATGGGGGCCTCTCATAAGCGAATGCCATGGCAAAGATGGAGAGCAGCAGCAGAATAATTGAGAAGTTCATGTTGATTCGATTGACAATGCTTGATTGATGCTGTTCGATTGAATTATGGCAGCTTTTATAGCAACGCTTTGCTCAGTTGTAAATGTGGTACTTTTTGTAAAGAGCAGGGGGTTTACAAATGGGGCGATGCTTGAGACAAGGAAATATGTGACCTGCAAGCTAATTATTCATTTCATACGCTTGGTAAGATAAGCCGAGGTCTTATCAGTATTAAGCCGAGTTGGTTTGAGCTCAGGGGGAATTTTATTAAACTCACACATAAAGAATATAATTGCATATAAGGTTTTGACAGAAAAAAATGATATATAAGTATTCTGTATAGGATCTAAGATTTCTACGATACGTATATTCAATCAAATTTTCTTGTGGTTCCTTCTACGCATCTGTCTGGCTATTTATATTATGTATGTAATCTATGCAAATCAGTCTCTAATTATAGATACTACTATAGAAGTTTGTATAGCGTATCTGTTGCAGTTATCACATAGGAAAAGTATTGACAATATATTCACAAACCGAATTTACTCTTTAGAATCTACTATGAAGTGGTCTGTTCTCCACTTTATGTGACTTTACCTTCCCCTACAAAACTGAAAGATTAGCGTATTCCGACTTGTCAATCATAGGATATAAGTTTTAGATAATATAACCCATATCATATTGGATAAGTGCAATCAATCTATATTATTTATCATGTACATGTCTGACTTTTTGCTAATCTTTTTTAAGTTAAGGCTAGACGAGTTTTTTATTATGTCCACTTGAAAAATCACCAGCTCCGTGAATCCCCAGCTCGTTTTAAGTCGCAATTTGTGACTATAAAAAGCGCTGCCAGCAATTCGACGGGATCAAACAAATTCTGTCAAGCCAACAAGAATGAAGTTCACAATTAGTTTGCTGCTGCTCTCGATCTTTGCCATGGCACTGGCCGCCCACGACAAGCCTCCATATCTGCCGAGGCCCACCTTTAGGCCCATTGGCCGCGTCGTACGAGAGGCGCTGCCAGCAGTTGAGCCACTGAATGTGGATGCACCACAGCTCTGAGAGCATTGAAAAACACCAAATACTTCAGAGAATTATGAAATATACTATGTAAAGTTTGAGCACTTCTTATAAAATAAAGCTCGATATATATGCAAGACATATTCTTATGAAAGTTGAAAAAACTTACCGAACCGGTATTTTAGAATTCGCATCGAATAGAAGGCCACGATAGGTAAGGAAAACTAATTCCAAGAAAATTATTTCAGTGGACCGTAAACTCTTTTCTTTACTGATTTTTTCACCTACCCATGATCACGCACAAGCAAACCGAGTATATGGACAACATCCAACTACGTCGTATCTCTAGCTGTCCTTTTGAATTCTTTTTCGCCGAATATGGCGCAAGTGCCAAAAGTTTACTAACATAGAAAATGCCAATGCTGGGCTCGGAAATTTCCATTCTTTAAAGCTAATTTTCAAACGATTCCGTCAAGCTGCCGACAAGTACTGAGGCTCAGCTCCCGAAATGGCAAATAGACCGACTGCAAACTGTATTTTTTATGCGCATTTGACACTGAACAAATAATGCGCTCCCGTGTTTGACTATTATTAGTCCAGACAGCCTAAGTGAAAATTGCGAAAGCAAAAAGGCCCACCCTGCTGCATATGAGCAAATTGTTTACTATAGTCTTGTCTGTCCACATAGCTGCTGTAAATAATAATTAGAGTGGCCCTCGACATGTCAATCAATTAGGGACCTGGGAGCCAATTACAGGAGCTGCCGCAACGACTTTATGAATGAAAAGCTGGACAGCAGATGTTGTTGTTGTTGTTGGCGGTCGAGTTTCCTATCAGCAATTGTCACGCCATTTGCAAATAGGGCTTCTGATTTTGTCCTGCGAAAATCCACTTTAATTTCTTGGCAAATAATACAAAATAAAATAGCTTTTAAAAGTGGCAGGAAAGCAAATATATGATATGAAAATATGGCTCTGTTTAGCAGTTACTCAGTTTCTAGTTAGGCACGTTGTGGGCATTAAAAATCTCAATCCAGTAGCCATCGGGATCCTTGATGAAGGCCAAGCCCTTCATGCGGCCATCGTCGGGCTTCTTGATGAACTCCACGCCATGCTCCTCGAAGCTGCAGACGGAAAAGAATTGATATTCTATAAATATCAGGCCAAGGCCAGTTCTATTTTTAAGACGCACCGTTTACAGGCTGCATAGACATCTGGCACCATCAGGCCGATGTGGCCATAGCCGCGTGGCTCGCTGTTGCCCGTGTGGTAGCTTTGATCTGGATCGCTTTCAGTGCCCCAGTTACTATAATTAAATAAATCACAGAGTGAAAGCCACATTTACCACGACTAAATGGAAGACTTACTGGGTCAATTCAATGGTGGCCTTGCGACTCATTGCCCAGCTGCGGCGCTCCTTGGGATCCTTAGGCACATCGGCTGCATTTTCATAGCTGTGGAAACATAGCTTATCAATGCCATAGCTACATACTCGTATAATATAATGGAACCTACCCCATAAAATACAAGCTAAACTTTGCCTCTGGAAAGTCCAACTTCACCAGCAAGGTCATGCCCAAAACACCTGTATAGAAGGGCAGTGACTTGCGCGGATCTTTGATGCGATACATGGTTTGCTGGAATAGGAAGTCCTGCGAAAAATGGTTGCCGGTATTTATATTTACCATTGCGAATTTATTGATGTTTCTTACCTTTGTAGTTGCATCTTGTTTTTGGCAAAGCTCGTCGGCTTCTGCATTGGTCAGGCCTGTAACATCCCCCATTTCCTGTCGAAGCGCACTTGTTGATATCTATAAAATTACACAAATTGCACTTTTTTGCAAATAAAAAACACGTTGTTTGCCAAAATTCTCATCAGCTGTTCTGCTTGAACAGCTGTAAATTCAGCTGGGCGCCATAAATATTTATGAAAGCTGGCGTTGCCCATATTCCACAATACTTTGTATTTTAAAAGGCTTAAGGTAACACTGAATGCAAGTCAAGAAGAATATATTAAAATCACTCAAAGTTTAGAAATCACAACTTAAATTAATAAAACAGTAGCAAGCGGTGAGCTTATAAATCTCATCGATATAGATAAAAATTATATCGATAGGCATTGTTTGCTCGTACTGGCGTTTCGATTCTATGCACCATAATAAGTGTTGACTAACGTTTTCTGGCAAGCTTAAAGAAGAAACCGTTTCCAAATCAAATAGTAACAGTATATTTAAATTTATGTCTTATCGTCTATCGAACGCTCCTAGGGGTTCAGTATTGAACCCGTTAGAGCTAAAGGATGTCATACAGAAGTTGGCCACCAACAAAACGCCCTTGAGTGGCGTTGCGCTATCCGAAAAAACCTTAACAAACATTTGTATGGCAGCGCGCAATCTCTTTCTCAGCCAGCCCATGCTACTAGAGCTGAGTTCGCCCATCAAGATTTGCGGAGATATACATGGACAATATGAAGACTTGTTGCGTATATTTAAAACCTGCGGCTTTCCACCGCAATCGAATTATCTGTTCCTTGGCGACTATGTCGACCGAGGGCAACAATCAATCGAGACTCTGACGCTGCTGCTCGCCTATAAGCTGCAATATCCTTTGACATTTTTCCTGCTCCGAGGCAATCACGAATCATCTGAGGTGAATCGCATTTACGGCTTCTTCGATGAATGCAAGCGACGCTACAGCGTGAAGCTCTGGCGCACCTTTGTCGACTGCTATAATTGTATGCCAGTAGCTGCCATCATCGAGAACAAAGTTTTTTGCTGTCACGGCGGACTTAGCCCAGATCTCAATGATCTGGCTGAAATACGACAGTTAGTTCGACCAACTGCAGTTCCACCGCACGGCTTGCTATGCGATCTGCTATGGTCTGATCCCGATGCTGAAAACGAAAACTGGGGCGAAAACGATCGCGGCGTCAGCTTCACATTTGGTGTCAACATACTGAACGCATTCCTCGATGCGCACAACTTCAACTTGATGGTGCGGGCGCATCAGGTGGTCGAGGATGGGTACGAATTCTTTGCCGGACGCAAGCTGGTCACCATCTTCTCGGCGCCCAACTACTGCAATATGTTTGACAACTCCGGCGCGGTCATGATCATAGATGATGCATTAGTGTGTCGATTTGTGATCATTAAGCCAAGGCTTCTACCATCATCTAATGCCAACAGGTTCTCAGATTCTAGTCAGTAAATATAGTATATATATGTAAAAAGAAATGAAAAATGATTTGTAAATTGTATACATAATTCGTTCACTTTATTTAATTGTAATCGGCATCCTAGCTGTGTCACTCACTTCTTCCGATCTTCCAACCATCTATTTACACGGTAAAGGCATTTTCAAGGGCAAGTTTTCTGTCTGTGTGTGTGTGTGTGTGTATGTGTGTGTATATATGATTTCTGCTCTTAACTATTTACATAACGTTGCATTTGTCATTGTATTGATTTGTGGTTTGTTTTGTCATTAAAACTAGTTCAACTGATACAGAATCCGAGTGATTCGGTTCTAGTTATCGTAATTCTTTATCATTATCGAATGGTATGCTTGTCTGTGTATATATCAGTATATAATAATATATGTATATATATATATATATATATATATTTAGCGTACATTTGCTTATAAATTAGACTACTTGCTTGATTTTCATAGTAATATATATAGTATTTTGCTCTCTTCTATAAGTAATGTTAATTAGTTCTAGGCGGTATGCATCAACATACATTGTGCTTATGATTATCAGAATCGATTTCTTGTTGTTCACTTTTCTTGTTTGGTGTCGTAAAAATAATTTGTAAATGAAATATCTATGGCTTGGAAATCAGACAACGTACTTCACATTAACATTATATTAAATTTAATTTTTAAAAAAATAATTGTATTCTTTTTTTATTCTCTTTATGTGTAGACGTTTCAACTGTTGGTCGTTTTTCTGCTGGATGGTTCTTTACAAATGCGTTTAGTTCTTCTTCTTTTTCTCATTTTGGATAACTAAATGCTATTAGTGTAAAATGTTAACAAAAGTGTTTTGTGTGGACATGTTTTATTTGATTTTAGTGCATTTCTCTATTGGAAGGAGTCGCATTATTATCCAATCTGCCGTAATAATAATAAAATTAAATAATTTACAATAGGGCTTTGGGGGAATACGAAACAATAAATGGGTTCGAGATAGTTCTTTCAATGCATATTTATTTTTCCACAAATCATTTCGTTTTGCATTAAATTAAATTGCAAGCACATAACAAAATTATAATAATAATAGTTATTACAAATTAATTAAAAAATTACAAATAAATTCAAATAAAAACATGAGCTAAGAACATAGATGTCTTCATACCGCACTTTAGTTAACGTGAACTAATAAAGAAGCCGCTAGCAACTAAATACTAAATACTTTTAATATCGTCTAACAAATAATTGAAAATTAAACATAAAATTTTTATTGCGTAACAATGACAAATGAAATCGCATATTAAATTAACTTGACTAAAACGATCGAAGCAATGAACAAAAAAAATTATTACAAAGCATAAACTAATATACAATTTATATTTATTAATATTTAAATTTGTATATTCTTCTTTTTGTTTTTGTTTTTAATTATATTCTTGTTGTCCGTCTCTTTTGGTGTTTGTCAAAATTTGTTTTAAATCTAAATGTTAGCTGAAAATCGCTTAGACTAAAATGCGTAATTAATGGCAAAAATCCGCTCTGGTCATTTTTTGTTATCGTTCTTTTTCACATCGTGTATATATATATATATATATATATATAGTGGGTCCATTAGAAACTAAATAATTTTTTTGTTGTCGTCTGTTTTGTATCTCTATATAAACATTGCGCGCACTCTTCAGGACTGCCAAGTTTTTCACATAACCTTTGATTTAGTTTTAAAATTAATGTACATTGAAATATTGGCAAAAGTACTTGTTTTTTTTAGCATTTACATTTACGAATTACATTGTGGTTGTGTTTCATTTGTTTTTGCTTTCAATGTTCTCCAGCACATTTTGTAAGTTGTAAAAATAATGTTAAAAATTATTTAGTATATTATATGTATGTGTGTTGTGTGTATATGTGTGTATGTACGCGTAACCATAGAACTAAAAATTTATTTATAAAAATTTCACTAGCAATTAAATTCACCATTCATTAATTTCAACTTAATTAAACGCAGAGAGAATGAATATCAATAATTAATGTGTTTGCTATATTGTGTTTGTTTCTTCTTGATATTTCTGTATGGTCGTTTGTTGTTTTCTTTTCTTTCTTTAAAGTATTCGAAAAGAAGGCATATATATTACAACTAAATGGTTTACAATTAAAAAGAAAAGGCTAATCATCATCATCGGACGAATTTGAGGACAATTGCAGATCGTTTTGTAGCAAGTCATTGGGAAAGCCACCATTGGATGCATAAATGCCGGACTGTTGCTGCTGCTGCTGCTGCTGCAGTTGTTGCTGCTGGTGATGCTGATGATGCGACTGCTGTAGCGGCTGCTGCTGCTGCTGTTGTTGTTGCTGATGATGATGATGATGACTATTGTATGTCGGCGATATAGAACCCAGTCCTAGGTTAGGCAGCTGATGCATATGTTGCTGCTGCTGTTGCTGATGCTGATGATGTTGCTGCTGCATATGATGATGTTGTGGTAGCTGCGCTGGCGGTTGTTGCTGTTGCTGCTGATGCGTGGAACGATCATCCTCGGTGCTGTCATCAGAATCGCTGCCACTGTCGCTGTCACTAGATTCAGACCCTGAGCTCGAGCTGGATGCACTCAGTTCGCCGCCAATTTGCTGTAAAGAAGTTAAATTGCTTAGGTATACTCAACAACAGACGTTAAGATCACCAACCTGTTCCAGCACGGCGGCTGCCTGTGCCATAGACTGTGCAGTTTGTTCATGATGACTGGGCGAATCCATATCCAGGGGCATACTGTTGCTATGATTGCTATGGCTAAATGAGGCACGTTGCTGCATCTGCTGCTGCTGTTGTTGCTGCTGCTGCTGCTGCTGCTGTGCGTAGTTGTTGTTGCTGCCGCCACGACCATAATTCTGTTGTTGCTGCTGCTGCTGTTGCTGATGCATGGGAGGACTGGAACGTTGAGCCACCTGCTGCCGCTTATGTTGTCCTTGGGGCGGGGCTTGTCGTTGCTTGCCCATGTGACCCGATGGCCCATAATCCGGCTGACCGACTGAAGAGCCCGTGGAGGACCCCGATATATTCGCCTGCCCGCCATTGTGCAGAGCTGCACTAAGGCCAAAGTCATCATCGTCCATTATCATAGGTATGCTAGGCAATGTTTGCTGGGCATTGTTAGCATGCCAGCTAATCGAATTAGAAATAGTTTAAGTAAGCATAAGACAGTATTGGATAAATGGAAAACATACGCCGGCGCCGATTGCGGACTGCGGTGCGTGGCCACTGGACGTGAAGGTGAGCTCTGTTGCATGGGCGAATTACGTGGCTTAAAATCAACTGAAAGAAAAGACGATTAGCTGATGTTAGGCAAAGCTATCATTACTTTACTCACTTATGTTGTTCCGGCGACTGCCCGTCGACACTTTCGTTTTCGAGGAAATGCGCATGGTGCTGTTCTCCAATTTGGGTGCAGATCCTGTGCCGACGATCGCAGCGGACGGCATGGGGCCACCATTAGCGCCAGAAATGGGTGCAGCGTTTGTAGCAGGCATCAAGCTTGGCTTGTTTGTCATTTCGTTTCTAAAATTGAACTTGAGTTAATATCAAAATGCCATTTGAATATGTACAAAGCCTACTGACCTGGTCTTCTTCACTTGTATATTGTGGTTTAGCTTCTCTAGTGTGATAGCACCCGTTTCCTTGTCGAAAATGATTAGGCATTCTTTTGTATATTTTTTGTGATTACCCTTATAAACTGTTTGAGGCACACCGGAACTTTCTGCAAGCGAAATAAAAGACAAAACAAATTAAATTAGCTGACTATCGATTATATGTATATATATTTATATATATGTATATACTCTCACACAACAAAGTTTTGTTCAACTTTGTCATTTGTTTGCTTGCTTTTTATTATAATGCAAAAAACGAGTTCGGAGCCTTATTAAGAGCGAGTGCTGCAAGTCGCATTTGCTTCAAAAGTGAATGTAAATTTACGGCGAAAATTAACACGATGCCTTAAATACAATATTAAGTGTAATACAATATGGTCAAACCTACATTTGTATATGTATGCACTGCATGTCTTTTTTTGTACTCTAGCAACTCTTCAGATTCGAACAAAAATAATAATCAACAATCATTTTTGAATTTATTTCAATTCAAGCTTCTCAATCCGTTAAGCCAATGCCCCAAGAAGTTGGGGTAACTATAATTATATGCCATTGAGTTTATTCAAGTACTACGTCTCGAAAGATGTCAGATGAACCTTTTATTTTTTATCATATGTATGTAGGCAGTGCTGGAGGGAGTGCTGGAGTCAAGTGTTTTAGCGGTTGCTCAAGCAATCGAAAGATCGAATTTTAACAATTTCTGTGAGCACGACTTGAAAGTTCGATAAGAAAACAGAAATAGATAAGAAAGCAACAACGAAAAACATTTAAATTTAATTTTCAGTAATTTATCAATTATTATGTATAGAGTATATAAATATTGCAAACTAGAATCATAAGCTTTCTACCTCAACACAAACCCAAAGAGTTCAGTAAATTTTATTTGTTATATGAATATAATAATAAAGGTTGCTATTAGTGAATGAAAAACTGAGTGTATATACATTAGAGATAAAGTTTCTTAGCATGTTTAAATTGAAATTGTGTATTTTTGGGCTTCGACTTTACTTGTCGTATTATTATTGTTATTCACATGTTTGTTATAAAATAAGCGTTATTTCAACCATCGATCGGAAAAAGTATAAAAAAAAATATATCAAAAAAGTAAAACCACCGGGGAAGACAATTTTGTGGCCTCCTTATTCAAGAAATTGAAATGTAATTTAAAAAAATACTTAGTTTTTGACATTTTGCCTCTCCTAAAAACAGCATTAATTATAGGGAAAAAGCCTCGCAGTTCCTGACATTTTGCCGACCCCTCGCTACGCCACTGAGTAAAACTGAAAATGATGTACAATATACGTATATGTATGTATATTTATATGTATGTATATATTTATATATACATATGTGTATACAACGGTCTACATATATACATCTATGTCCGCGAGTAAAGAGCTTCACAAATGCCGTGAAGAGCAGTTAAATTCCGGGATCCGAATATTAAATAACGTCTCTAACAGATTTTATAAGTACATATGCCAGAAAGGGTATTTAATATTGTATTTAATAAGGTATTCATAGAGATTGTGCTTACCAAAATATAAATTATGGTTAATTATGAAAATTAATTAAGAAATATAACTCAAAACAACAAATAGGCATGAAGAAACAAAAAACTCTACTATAGTATAGTATATATTAGATATAATAGATTTTGTGTTGGTATATACTTTATAGAAAAAAAACTATATTATAGTGATATATAATACTCTGTTAACAGAGTAAAACGACATGATAAAGGTCTAAAATATAGCTAATTACCTCACATATGAATCTAAATACAAATACGTTACCTATGTATAACGTGTGATGCTTACAAGATTCCGAATACCTTTTGCAAGGGTATAGAGTAAGAGTGTGGCAAGGTTATTTTGAGTGCCTGCAAATGTGGTTTGCGATTTGTTTTATTTATGTATTTGACTTGAACTCTTTGTATCGTCGTAAGTGTTGGTTGTTTTGTACTTTTTATTTTTCGATTGCATGGTGGGTAATCATTTTATTTTTTTGTAATTCGCCTTTCGCCTGTTGAATAATCGCGTTGTTGTTGTTCAGCTGTCGCTTACAGTTTGAAATGCGTGTTGCAGTGACTGCCAAAGCTCAGCCAAGCGACAGCGACTACAACAAACCAACTGCACAAAACAAAAAAAATAAAGAAGCAAATAAAATGAAAGCGTGCGCCAAGCAACAACAACAACAACAATAACAAAAGCAACAGCAACAATAATCCAAACGCAAACAAAAGCAGAGCAGACAACAACAAATCGTATATCGAAATCCGGTTGTGCTTTTGGAATTTATTTTGTTACAAGTAAATTGCATTAATGTATATGTACTTAGACGCGTATGTATGTGTATATATGAAAGTTTAAAGGTAATCATTGAAACTGCAGCTAACAGTATGAGGGACTTAGTGCCAGGCCTTTGAGACAAAGTGTGTTTTGTTTTGATATACCCTACATTTTCCTCAAAAAGTTAAAATATATACTTAAACTTTATTGATCGAAATCAGATAACTCTTCTGTGTCCTCGATATCTATACCATTTCTATATATCGATAAATATCAATTTTGTATTAATCTTGTTATAAAACCTAGTTATTTCATTTGGTACTTATTGCATTATACTAATAAGTTTTTTTTACCTCTTGATTTGTTTGGATACCTCTTGATTTTAAGAAAATCGGCCATATTTGTTTTTAATATCTACCTTGCTTTCTTCAAATCGATAAATAACCATTTTGTATAAATCTTGTTATAAAACCTAGTTATTTCATTTAGTACTTATTGAATTATGCTAATAAGTTTTACTTTTGGATACCTCTTGATTTGAAGTAAATCGGCCATATTTGTTTTTAATATCTACCTTGCTTTCTTCATATCGATAAATATCGATTTGTAAGAAAGTTGTTATAAAAGCGAATAATGTTATTTGCTACATTTTGCATTATATTAAGATATTTTGCTTTTGGATACCTCTTAATTTGAACAAAATCGGTAATATATGCTTGTAATATATAATATATCTTATTAACATCGATAAATATCGATTTGTAATAATTTTGCTGCACTTTTTGTTGGAAATTAATTAGAGTTATAAATTCAGTTGAATTTAGTATATAAGTAATAGTTAAATTTACAGTCATGAAGTAGTATATCGATAATTTTATTCATTAATTTAGTAATTCATCAGTTCATGAACGATGCATACTATTTAGTTGGTCATGAATGAACAGTATTGATCAGTTATTCAATTGTTCACTCGCTCATGATTGGCAGCTGAATAGCTCAATGCCGTTCTATTGTTCATGAGCATTTGAACAAAACTAATAGTTCATGACCGATTGAATAACTGAGCAGAGCTGAACTTTATCGCTCACTGATCAGTGAATAGGTTCAATAGTTCATTTAACTTTTATGTGACTAAAGATCAAAGTTAATCAATGATTGCATATATTATTAGGTCTACTTGTAGCTCAGGACTGTTTACAGGGTATGCCCTAGTCAGCTACTTTGCCTCAATTATCATCTTAGATGTCATATATTGAAGTGATTGCATGGCGAATCGGTTACAGGGTATGCCCTAGTCAGCTTTATTATCATCTTAGATCTCATATATTGAAGTGATTGCATGGCCAATCTTAACTATTTATAGAATTTATCAATATGTTATCAATAATTAATTATCTTCACTTTCCATGCAGTTGGTAATGAACTTGCCCAATCGAAAAACCTATCTAGCATAGCCCAGTTTATGGACGCGTGGCATAAGTTTGTGAGAATGAAAGAGAGTTCGTTAACGCGTAACACACTCGCGCTCAACTCGCTCTCTCTGACTCCCACACAAACACGTGCACACGTTGACGTGTGGGGGAGGCAAGAAGGCTCTGCTCGCAAGTGCAAGCGAAGCACAGCTGGTCGAAAACAAAGACTTCTGTTAGTTTCTTTCCCTTTAAATAAAACACGCATATTAACATATGCATGCGCGTCTGTATGTGTATGTATGTATGCGTATGCATATGAAGCGAAAAACTGCTATGGAAAATTCCACAATAAAATGCAGAGCAGAGCACTGAAAGTGCGCGACGTGCCAAAAGCGTTAAAGAGATAGATATAAAATAAGTAAGATCTAGTTAGCTGCAACAGACTAAAATATACCCTATGCCTCTTGATCTGAACTGACTATTAAAGCTGATCTTACGATCCTATTGGGTCAAAGAAATGTGTTTCTATTACAGCTTTTATAGGGTATGCAAGTTACTACAATAGAAACAAAATACTGGTAAGCACTGCCAGTTGGCAAAAGTTCTGATGAACAAGTTCATACATTAACATACATAATTAGATCACCATACAGACGCACCCACACACACGAACACATACACAAAGGCATTCACACTTATAAAAATAGTTGAACCGCAACGCTTTGTACATTGGCATTCAGAAAAGTTCTCTTGGACTCCAGTCTTAACGGTATATGCTTTATAATTTAAAGAAACTATGAAGAAGTAGCACTAGCTCCACACACACACACACTTATACACACAAACAGATAAGCGATAAGCAAACTGTCTGCAGCAGGTATCGATAAACTTATAATTTTAAATATAAAAATTTATGAAATCTTGATTGATTTTTTTATGAACATTTCTCGGAAATAAATTATGTATTTAATAATAGTATAAGATAGAACGGCTTTCAGCGACATGTCAAACTATATACATATGTACAATTGCAGACATAGGGTTTATTTTTGACAGATTGAGAGCTATAAAATATGGTAATTATCTTTGACTTTGTTAAATGTCATGAGAATATAGTTATATATACGAATAATGCATAATAATATTATATAATACATAATATATAATATATGAGCTTTATGAGAGTTACTAGCTTCGTAAACAAGATCAATATTGATATTATGTATTATATATAATGATAATCTCTTATCATATCATATATATAGTTCAGAAATCTTGAAAAGCTACAATGTTTTTCCTTAAGGAACTAAAATTTTGATTGCTGATTCTTTAGGCAGCTTTAAGATAGTTTGATCTAACCGATTCTAAAATTTGTAGTAGTCCTATTATAATAATATCCTAAAAACTGGGAGACTAGCTAGATAGTTATTGCTACTGTTCAACTTAATGAAAAAACTTTTGTGAAACTTCAGCATTTCATGTCAGAATCATGGCTATAAGAAAATTATTTTAAAACACCTATTAAAATTGTTTACGAACCAAAACTTTTCAGTATATGATATAATTTTTGTTTATTCTTAATTATATTGAATATTCAACCCCATAATATTGATTAAAAAATCAAATTTATTGTTATAAAAAGTCTTTATATATATATATACATATATATATATATAAATATAAATATATATATATATATATATGATTTCATGGTCAATTTAGCTTATCTAGTTTCAATTATCACGCCCTTAAAGCTGAAACATGTCTAAAGAACAGAAAATCATTTCACAAACTATTCCAGACCTTTAGCCATGCGTTTGACTTTTCTATTTGTCGGTAAGAATTCAAATTTTTAGCACTAGTAATATTAAATAAATAAGTAATTAATCCTTAAACAGTTCTGTTCTGTGCGCAGGCTCTAATGTGTGAAGAGGAATCTCAAGGTTTGCTCAGCGGCGCATGGGCACTAGTATCAAAACCATTCAGTACTATTGGAACCCGCTTCAAACAAGCAGGAGCTTACGTGGGAAAGTTGGGGCTTAAAGCACAAATATTTGGCGAGTCTCAGAAACCTATTGACGACTAACATTTTGTAACGCAATATGTGCTATTTAGATATATCTGTCAAAGAAAATATGTTCAGCTACTGCTCACGTATATAAGTATTTTAGATATGGTAAAAAAATATATTTTTCTTTTCCTTTGATTATTCATTAACTATGTATTTGATAATGATTTAAAAAATTTTGAATACTTTTGTAAATTGAAGCTCTCTTTTTTACTCATTTCTTCTGCGAATATCTCAACTTATCTGTTTCGTTTTATATTTTAATATACCCTCTCTTGCAATCCTTGTTGTCCTATTGATATATAAGTCTATATAATAAAACTCTAAAGTTTAAAGAAAATAAATGTTAAGCTATTGAAGAATTACAATTATAGCGGAATTGTAATTTTGAGCTTTCAAATCTAATTCGCAGCGGTAGTTTAATAATTAGTTTTGTAATCAGATTATATGCGCTTTTCTAAGACCATGCTTTATAAAGCTGCTCCAGACTTCTCTGCGCTTTCTATCAATAGTAAGCAATTGAAACAACTCTATGCTATAAAAATATTCGGGCTAATAACAATAAATATAAATTGAAATCATTTCGCTTTGCTTAGTTGTATGCATTGTGACCGCTATAAGTCCTAAATCTTTGCCTTAAAACGTGTAACCCTAACTGCAAATCCAAGAATATCCCTATTGATAGATCGTATCTAGAGGTTAAAAGCGAATCAAGCAAGCAAAACCATGACAATAAAGTTACCATAAATATATGATATTTTCCACAAATCCTACATAAATCTTTTGCTTACCATTTTACTTGAATATTTATAAAACTATGAAGAAACTATCCAATATGTGCAACTGGGTCAAAAGCTTGAGACTATTTTCGAGAAAACAAAAAAAAGTCAACTGGCTAAATTAAGCACATCATTTCCTAGAAATTTGTATTTGCATATGCATATTTATTTAAAATTCAAAAAGGAATATATTTCCCACACTAATAAACGTGGCTAAAATTCGAGCATTTCAAATCAGAAGAAGTTGTTTGTGTGCGTATATGAGTATACTTTGCGTGTGTGTGTATGAGTGTCTGTGTTTTTGTGTATTTTAATGTGTGACTTTTAAAAAAACTACATATCCGATAAACGCCTACACAAATATACCCTTGTGGTATTCCATTGTGAGGGTATTATAATTTTGTCATGTAAAGTAGAGCATATAAGATGAATAAGTATATATATTCTTTTTCAGTCTCTTAATAAACACTAGTCTTCATTTCTATCTAACTTGAATCAGATTGATTAGAAACAAAATTGAAATTTTTTGTGAAGCTTTTAAACGAACGAAAATATTTTCTATACATTATACATATACCATAAAAAAAACACAATTTTTATAAGATATTCAAGCTGAATAATCTAATTTTTTCAACAATTTCTTTCTAAAATAACTTATTCATTTAGTCCAATGTTATATTACAATCTGCATTATAAGTAAGCATTTTTAGGCAAGTTAAGAAACTTGAGACTTAAAAAATTTACTGATATGTAACCTGGTCTGATAAACTGTTAAGATTATATGGATATTTTTAAGATTATAAAGCTACGCCCACTATTTGTTTGGTAATTCACTAAAAACTATATTTTTACAGTTGTAATTAGCTAATACTTGGTCTGTGGAACTTTTCTACAGATGGAATCAGTATATTCAATTGATGATGATTTACTAAGGATACGTAGAGTTACAAATCAAAATCTTTAACACATTTGACCTTTAAACACTTGACCGATTATCGCCAGACAAAATCCCTGACTACGCCTTAACAATCAACGAAGCGTTACCTAAGCCCAGTTAGTTGAAAAAAAAATAAAAAATATACTAAATAAATAACAATAATAGCAGACTTTGGCTGTCTGGACACAAAGAGCATAGCTAAATAAAAACCTGAACGCTCGACTGCATTTTGCCTGACTTGATGTAATTTGGTTTCTTTACTTCAGACGTTGGCTACCTTTCCCATCTTGTTGGCTGTCGCTATACCCTGTACGAATCAAAATGGATCAAGTGGGTAGTATGAAATAGGGCTATTTAGTTAAACGTAGCGAATTTGCGATTGTATATGGAAATTCTATTTCTGGAAATTTGTTAACTTCAATCAGTGCATATCTATATCTAAATACATTTAACAGAGATTAATAAAACGTATATTCCATTTACTTGTCTTTTTATGTATTATTTTAAGATATAAATATTAAATAAAGAGGGATTTGAACACTTGAAAGTATTGCTTATTATAGTTCAGCAGAAAATACTTTTTATTCAAAGTTTCATTTCCATTCTTCCCTAGTTCAGGTTTATCAAAACACATTCCAGTCTCCTACATTATTAAAGCTAACTATATAATATATTTTTGGAATACGCCATCTTTCTTTAACAAATAATCTTATATGGTATAAGGTATCTCGCAGTTGAGCTACCAACTATAGCAAACATTGTAGCATTTTTATATCCAAGTAATGCAAACTATTAATTTGAGTGCTTTTTATGTCATCAGCAGGCAGATGACCATAGACAGTCAAGCTAAAGTGTATGCATATCATTTTCTCATTTTCACTTCCACGTATCTTCCGCTTACAATGCATGAAATTGGACGTAATTAGTAGAAAAGCTGTACAGATATGACTCATATATTTAGAGGTTGCGAACGAGTGAGCGGATCGATCAGCTGTGTTTGGGGTTAATGTGCAGGCTAATCGATAAATACAATCCTCTACCTTGTCAGCACTCCCGAGAACCAGTTCTGTTTATTAGCATGCTTAATATGTAATTTTATAAATGGATTTCATTTGAATATTCAATGACAATCGCTTGCGTTAATTTGATTGCGTGTCTTCAGCATGGTAATAACTTAAAAGCTGCCTCATTTCTGCCAATTCATCAATTTGACTTTCACTAAAAACATGCTTTAACGGGTTTGCTGACAGATTTTAAGTGTGGACGAGAAAATAAAATAAAACAGAATTAAGAAAATAGAATGCCAAGAATGAGCTTACATTTTCTCAGCTTTGATGCCTTATAGAACAAATTAAATAATCCAGTTTTTAAAAGATTTCTATGGTATAACATTTTCGAAATATCTTGAGACGGATATGATTAAGATCTCATTATTATATTGCTTAAAATTATATTTTATAATTATTTCTCGAACTTTAATTTTATTCAATTTCTTTTAAGGCAATGTTTAGCTTTTATTTGAGGAACATTTACTTTTTAATAAAGCACAAATTTGGTGTTTCAATAACTCGGATAATTCTGTGACCCGGACTAGGGAATCTAAGAAAGTTCTTATAATTCAGTAATCCCTACATTAAACTATACATTTCTCTTAATTATTCAGATCATTCTGTATATATGAAATTTTGGATCATAACTGACTGCAATCAATAACAATTACAAGATTGTTCTTTGTTCGAAATCCATGTAACGGGAAATATATATATTGCTTACTTATCGCATACATTCCAGAAATCAATGGACCAAAACTCCGTGTATATTTTCTTATACCTAATATCCCATACTAACTATATAGGAGTATGGAATGAAATATTGATATTTCACTACGATAAATACAATATTGATAATTCGTAAAATGACGATATATCTTTCGTAAACTCACCTAAATTTGGCACGGTAACAGTAACTTGATTATTGGAGCCCACATCCACAGTTGCCATTCGACTCGTATCCACACTCGCTGGCTTAAAGTCATCTGGAAAGCGTAGACGATTGCATAAGTCAACAGAACTCACGCGAAAATATCGAAAACAAATGGAAATTTTGTGTGAACAACAAAAGTTCAACTCACATTTGATTGTGTGAAATGCGGTCGCTGTGTTTTTTGGATTGAATGTGGCACCCAATTTCAGCTCGCGAACCTCGTCCCCACCGATGTTGAGGCGTTCGGTAAGCGTTGGCTTATGTTTGGTCATCATCATCGTTCCCCCGTTTCCGCTGCTGCAATTGTTGTTGTTGATGTTGTTGTTGCTGCTGCTGCTGTTGCTGTTGCTATTGTTGTTGTGGGAGGAGTATGGTGTAGGCTGGTAAGGCAGGTGGTTGGTTGTTGGATTCTGATTATTGTAATTGGCACTGGTGTAGTTTGACTTTTGATAATTGTTGTTGTTGTTGTTGCTAGTGCTGATGTTGTTGTTGTTGTGGTTGTATTGATATGACTTGTCGCCAACAGTGTCGTTGGCAGCTGAAGACGCCAACGCCAACGCCGACGTCGCCGCTGTTGCAGCAAAGCTACGCTCCTCCGCAGCGCCACCGCGTTGATAATTGTAGCCGCTTGTTGTTGTAAAATGAGCTAAGTCGCTGCCAGCTGCGCTGCCGCTGCCGCCGCCGCCTCCTCCGCCTCCGTTGCCGTTGCTGTTGCCGGACTTACGATAACTGCCGCCGTAATGTTGACTTGCAGCTGCTTTGGCTTTAAGGCGCTGCAGTTTAGATGTTGCCACGGATTTAGGAATTTTTGCGGCCGTACTTATCGACGTGTTGTTTTGAACGTTGCAAGACTTTTTCACACACACGCCGGGACACGGTGGAAAAAGTGTTGCACGAAAAAACAAACACGTTTTAAACGATGCAAACGAAATAAAATGAAATCAAAATAGTTAAATTATTGTAGGTACGCTCCGTAGCCGAGTTTTGTTACTGCTTCTCTTGTTGTTCTAGATTTTCTTATAATTTGATTTCGATTACTATTTATTTCGTTTGCGACTCCTTCAGGGCGGCATTCACGCGTTCGCTTTGTCACATTTGGCATTGGTATTGGATTCTGGTGCGACACGGCAAAATAACAAGGAGCACAGTTATGTTTGCTTTGATCCCATAATTTCAGTCCGTTTTAGTTGTTATTGTGAAGCAACATTGGGGCTGCAAAGAGAATGCATCAATTATTATCGAATTTGTTTTTTTCTTCTGTGCCAATTTTGCCATATGTTTGCACTGTTCACACACATACAGACACACACACGCGCGAATACATAAATACAAACATAGCATATGTATTGGTTTCGTTTTACAACACTAGACAGCTGCACCTGCTGGTTTAACGCGTCGTTGGCTCACATATTGACACACATTTCGCAACAACTACGCATTATTTATGCAAACCGTGAGCGCATTCCACTAATATTTATCAATTACATAGAGACCACGATAGGTTGTCTGCTTCTTGATACACATTGGCAAGTGCCCTTTTTTAGACAATATAACACAATTCAATGCAAATAAACATTCCAAACATATGTGCGTACGTACTTATGTACGGCAAAATTGTTCGCCAAGTATATGTATGTATGTACGAGCACAGCACCTTTGCGATAACACACACACAAACACGCAGAACAAGCACATGCATATATTCATACATATGTAAAATGTACACTTACACGTGCCGTGTAAGAGTTGCCAATTTCTTTATGTAAATTACAGCTGATCTCTCATAGCAAGTCTCAAGCATACAAATAATTGTATGTGCGGTATGTATGTATTTGAATACGCATCAAATTATAGCACTTTACAACCCATTTTAGTGCAAATTAGCGATAATTTCGTGAAACGCACGCACACCAGCACACGTAATACGTAAGCAAATGAAAAAAGTGAGCGGCTGGCAAAGGTAAGCGAAAGAAAAAATGAGACTATGAAACAGACACAGCTGAAAAACAAGTTTGAAATAGCCGAAAACAGCAAAGCGAAGGTGAAATTTCCGAAAATCAAATTGAAACGTAGACGGAAAATATACATATGCATATGTATGGCTACATGTACGCGTGTCTGTGTGTTGGTGTGCATTCTGCTGCTGTTGCTCCCTTTCTAGACAACATAACACTTTGCTAATAAATTTCTATTGTCACATATAAACTTATAAGTAAATCAAATTGTTGTCACTGGCATATTTGAATTTTATGCTATTACAAATCTTCAAAATATTCTTACAATATTTACACGACCCACGAACGACTTGTTAAAAACTAAGACTGTTGCTGGACGCTTATTGTAAGCAAAAAAATGTCAAATTTTTAGTAAGAAACATACGTAAAATACTGAAAAACAAAAAAATGATAGCAATTGCCAACTTGTATCAAATGATGGCGCTTTGCAACACTGCATTATTGCAGCGCTGCCAGACTGAGAAAAATAAAACCATGTGCTACCATACTCTTAAGAAATATAAATTTAAATTTATGTATACAATTAAAATAGAATGATGGATTAAATCAACTAAAAATTTTCAAAACATGACATGACTGTTGTATCTGAATGCTATAGCTCAGCAATTAGTATGTATGTCTAAATAACTTTCGTATGCATGCCCTAATTAAAATCGCATCAGCATTTGGCAAATCTGCCTAAAACCAAAACAAACAACTTGCCGCCCCGCAGGATTAGCACCAGTGCACTGATAAAATTGTAAAAGCAAACAACAGCTCACAGTCACAGGTAACTACCCTCTCCGATGGAGGGATCATCATTAATATTTGTACAAATCCTACAGGCGCCGCATCAGCTACTGTTTGTGCCCAAATGTGGAATACGGAATGCGGAATGCGGATGCTGTTGCCAATCCGAGCGAGTTTCTATTATATGGCGTTAATTATGTTGAGAGTTGTCTACTGCTGCTGCCTGCTCTTCCATTGATCTACACTTTAAGATTGGCCGAGGTCGCCGACTATTTGGTTCAATGCATTTCTTTGCTTTCGTCTTTCTTATCCTTTTCGATTATTATTTTAATCTCTAGCACTGCGATTGCTGCCATTTGATAAGTGAAATTGATACTTTTCCTTTGCTCAGTGCTTACAGCTTACAAACACACACACACACACACACACACACTTATATAGTGTGCTCCCTGTGCGCGGGGGCTGCTGGTGGTGGGCGTGGGTGGTCGCTGGAGCTAGGGATACATCACAGTGGAGCCCAATTGCAGGCACAAAACTTTCTAACGGTATTTTGGCGTGACGCCTGCAATTTGTAGGCCGACTGACAGCGGCTGCCTTTCCGTTAGTTAACCGTTCTCCTATACGCTGCTGTCCTTGTTATGCCCTGTGCTCAGCAAAAATGACTAAGACGTAGGGCATATTAGTTTTGTGTACATTTTATGTTATTTTAAAAAAATTTTATATCAGAATGTTACAGACCTAGATTTAAGTATAAAAAAATATATGCTTTTTAATAAAATCGGAAGCTCAAAGCTGTCTATAGGGTATGCCTAAGTAGTGCAACTGCCAGCTAGAGCACAAATTTTATAATTTCTATTCAAACATGTGTATTTCTCTTTTAATTTTTTCCTAATCACAATATAGCTTCCTTTAGTAAATATAGAGTATCTATTAGTCGTGCAAGTACCATCTTTTTTGTTTTCTGTTCAAACAAGTGTCTATATGTGCTTCGCAGTGTTGTTTTTGCTCACTTTACAGCTGCCATTTGCAATTTTCGCATTTATAGGGCATCTCTTAGTCGTGCAACTGCCAACTAGAACACTTGTTTTGTTTTCTAATCAAACATGTGTGTTTATGCTTTTGTTGTTGCTCACTTTACAGTTTCCATTCGCAATATTTTTGTGGCTAATTTGAAAACTTTTCTTATCAGTTGATGAAATCTAAAATTGCATTTTTATGGCACTTCCTTTTTAGCCACTGCTCTCTCTGTCTCTCTCTTCCTCTCTTTGTCGCTCCTTTGCTGATTTGCTGTTCTTGTTGTATCGACACTTTCGTTGCTCATTTATTGCATTGTCAAAGACACGCATGGGCATGCATGTATGTATGTGTGTGTGTGTGTGTGTGCATATTTCGATTTGTTATTGTTATTGCTTTTTGTTTGCCGCTTGTAATTGGCTTTGCCGCTAGTTTCCCTCATTTGAAGTTTAGATTGCTTGTTAGGTTGGCCCACATTGAGGTTATGTGCAATAAAAAAATCTAGGGAATTGTCCGAAAGGGGCTAAAGTCAAAATATTAATTCTTACCCACGGACAGACAATGTTGCGCTGATTAAATTACAAGCCTGAGAAACTATAGCAAATGCAATTGCAGATCGCTGACAAATGTCAGAATATTATATACCCTACGTCCTTCATTAAATGCCGCATTGTCTTAGCTGACCCCTTGGCTGACCCTTGACGTCTTGTTAGGGGCAGACAACGTAAAATTGGGCCAAGGTTACGAAAACCTTTTTTCTTTTATCGCTTACCTGAAAATCAGTAGCAAGGCAGCTGTTAGACACAGCCACGCCCACTGTCCAAAGTGCGCCCACTTATGCAAATTTAATTAACAGCAACTGGAAGGCGAGCAGCTCCGACTGCCGACGGCCTGACAAATGCGCCTGATCATGCGCTCATAAATCAATTTAAGTGGGCTCCCTCCCAACTCCATTGGCACATGATGCACGGCCCCACCGAGCCACCGAGCCACCTCAAACGGCAAACGGCAAACGTTTGAAATTGCCTCTAATTATGGTGCAAACACTGTGGCGCATTGCACCGCCTCGCATCCCATCGCATCGCATCCCCCAATAGCAGTCTGTCCCGCTCCCACCTGCATCGCCTCCCCCTAGTCGTAGTCTGTCCCGTTCGCACCACGTTGCGGCCCACTAAATTGATTTTAAGAGCTCACTACGTCGTGCCAGGTCCCAGGCACCGACTGTGTGGTAATAATTCAAAATTTATGTGTTTTGAAATTATTTTAATGTGACTTTTCCTAGCCAAAGACTTTTCTTTGACCAGCGGCAGCCATAAATAATGACTATGTTTAATTCGAAGAAGTTTGCGTTCATTATGTAGTAAGTGTAGGTAATCGGGTGTTTAACAATATAGTACATCTATTTTGTGATCTATGTGTATCTAAATAGTGATTTCATATATAAAGCTTCTCAGTTAAAGTTTTCTGTAATAGTTATTATCTATCAATTATTTGATGGATTTTCAGAATAAGTATATGATATTCTTCCTTCTTCACTTCCTTCTTTTATATGAAAATCTAAGTGTTTTTGTCTGTTAGCTTAAGATCCTCAATCTTAGAGGCTACTCAGGCTAGATCCCTTAAGTTTCTACTTAATTATTTACCTTGATCTAATTTCGATACCCTGAACCTATTTTAAAGTGCGTATCTATAGTTTTAACAACATTCATCTTGATATGGAAATATTGTAAAGTTGTTCTTTCCATTCTATGGGTAAATTTAATTTACAGCTTTTAAATACTATAGATGCCAATAGCATAGGTAAGCTCGTCGATTAGTCCAAACATATTATAAATGTCTAAGTTTAAGTCCTGTTTTTAAAATATTCTTTTGAATTTCATCCATATGCGATCTCACATCTTTATGAACAACAAAGGTATACAAGAAAAAATTAAAAATTGCATATGAAGAGGAAAAAAACCTTAAATTACTCAGTTCTATGACAAAATCTGGTTTAGTGTATTTTTTTTTAAAACAAGCCTGGATCTTAAGTAATAACAATCAATCAATCTGCCTTTATTTATTAAGACTTGGTCGTCGGACTATCATTATTACGATCCCTAAAGAAAAATGTGGATGACTGAATAAAAACTTTCTTTTAATCCTTGAATATTCTCAAAATACCCATTAAAATCTTTTAAAATAGGAATTAAAAGTAAATTATTTTGGTTATATAGCAATCAGATGAAGTACTGGATAAACAATTGAGTCTACTTTGCCCGATTATGCCTGGGTCTCCGTCCGTTTGTCCATATGTATGAACGCCTTGAAATCTCAGCTCGGCACGAGGTTATACATACCTCCTAGTCGTACACTCCCAACTAGAGCTCTCTTAGTTATTTAAGAATAAAACAAGCGTATAATAATTAAATCATTTTCTTTTTTATATCTATATATAGATACATATTGGATATAGATATATTTATATATTTTCTATAGATACTCGTAACATATCTTAAACAACAACAGGTAATCATGGTCTAAGCCCAATCACAGACAAATTGTTAACGAGAGTACCCCCAACAATAATAGCGGAATGCCCCCAACAATGCTGATTTGCATCTCGTGTCTACGAGCCACATTCAGTGTCCAACTCAAGAGATCTGTCGTACATAAACCACATGCTGATATTGCGATCTGTGTACTATGGAGCATTGCAGCATACAAGATTTAAGTTTATATAACTCATACAGAATAAAAGAGGAAAAATCTGTAAATATTTATTATTAACTCCCTATTATTTAATATGAAGTTAACATATCAGAATTTTATGGATAGTAATTTGGACATGGACAAAATAATGTAGCTGTTGTTATATTAGAGATATATTTTATGGACTCCCAAAATTCGAATTCCTTATTGCTCTTAACAAAGGAATTTGAATTCATGACAATCACATCATTTTCAACAGAAATTAAAATTCTACTAAATATATATAATATATATTTAAGAAACATGAAATAAAATTTTCTTAAAAAAGCAACCACAGCAATCCCTACGTATCCCTACGTAACTGAGAGAGTAACTAAGAGTCAATGGATCTAAAATTTGAATGATTTACTCTAGTATAATAATCGAAATTGATATCTTTGAAGTGAAATAGAGTATTTATAAGTCGTACCAATTTTTTATTTTTTTATATTTTAGACTTTCTGTCTAGACTTTCATTGAATTTTGTCACTTCAAGCTCTTGCCTTCAATAATTCTATACTCATACTGTTTTTTTGCTAAAAATTTCAAAATAATCCCACTGTGCATTTGAAATTAGCAATTGTCGTTAACGTATAGATCTATAGAAACTGAACTAGCTTCGTTTGGAATCGTACAACATTAGGAATATTTTACCTCAGTTTCTTCCAGAATCGAAAAGAGACTATCTACTAAATATATATGCATTATAGTTTTTCTATTATATTTTGTAAGATCTAGAGCTTTGTAGTAAAATAGTTTTATGTGAGAAAAAAATTAAATTATGCCCACTGTGCAATGCCTTAGCCAGTCGGAGTCGACCCCACGGGTCTCAATCCCAGTATCGGCGATAAATATCGCGCTGTTGCTGTTTCTCTCTCTCTTTCTCTCATTCTCGGTCTGCTGTGCCGTCAATCGGTCGTTTCTGTTGCTGTGGGTCCATTAAATCGATATCGTGGCGTGCCGCGCTGTAAGTACAAATGTTCGACTAAGTACAACATCGATTACAAGATCACACGCAGAGCGAGTGAGCCAGAGCTGTGGCACGAGGCAAAGCGCGGCTTAAAGTAGATTTGTTTACATTTGACATCTTGGCTTATTAGAGTGTGTATGAGTGTGTGTGTGTGTGTGCGTATGTGAAAAATGCACAGCATTCTCATGTAGTCCAGCACCTACTCCGGCTGCGACCTGCAGCTGCAATCACTTGCCACCTGCGCAGCTCAATAAATAATCCCAGCCAGATCTCAGGCATCCTCCTGCCGTCGGAACACAGAAAAATGATACGAAAACAAATTGAAATTGGCAACTCGCTTGTTGAGCGCTAATTTATTAGGCATTCGCGCTGTATCCCTAGAATTTTAATTGAATATTAACACCTTTGGCAGCCGGATCGCATCGGGCCTTCGTTCGCCTCGTTGCGGGGGCAGGCGGTCAAGCGCCTCGAGCCATGGCCACAATTCAATTTTTGTGTATTTGTGGCGTTGATTTATTCAACGGCTTCGATTTGAACTCTCTCTCTCTCTCTCTCTCTCTCTCTCTGTGTGTGGGTTTTTCGGGTAGCCACTCGAGGGATTGAAAAAGGAAATTGGTTATTTATAACTGACAAAAATGTTTATTAAATTGAACACTGGGAAAGTCGCATGATACAAGAAAATCAATTCCAAGTGAATATTATTCAACATGGTTAACATCGGGTTAGACAAGAGTAATTATATTTATACAATGGATATCTACATATATATATATAATTAATTGACAGATGGCAGTACTTCAATCTAAGCAAAGCTAAAAAGAGTTCCTTGAAATGAGTCCCAAAAAGATTCTCTGACAAAGTATTTCAAAAAGAAAATATTATCTTAATATGTAAGAGCAGCTGGCTGGACAGACGAACCTGAGAAGATCCAATAAATTGCTTAGACTGATCAAATGAAATATATATATTTCATTTTTATTCTTTATTATATATTCTGAGCTAGTTATAGCTAGGCGAAGACAATCCTGCAGTTAAAAGGTTAGACTGCTGATGATAGTATCAGGAGATTCTTGAAGTAACTAAATAGACACTCAGCTCACTTTAGATCTTAGTAGCCTTCGTAGTCCAGTGGCCCAGTAGTCCAGTACTGAGTTCTCAAATAATACGTTTAATTCTATTAACAAATTCTCAAGAGAAAAAAATTTAAAAATATAAAAATTCTTTATATTTTATTTAAGTTTTGTTACTGTTGATTAAAAATAATCATGGCCTGCTAACTTTGCAAGGTTCAAAATAGATAAGTATAGAGTACCCCTAGAGCTAAACTACCCCAAAATAAAGACGGAAACATATATAAAGAGAGATGTAGGCAACAACAGAAGACGCCTTGACAGATTAATTGTATAATTGAGCATTTCCAGGTTTGAATCCCAGACTGGAAAAATAGTTTGATTCATAGTATAACATCAAAATAATTAATTTATACTAATTATGTTAAAAATTTAAATATGCCATATAAAATGATATATAAACAGTCAGAATTGCCGAGTTCATTCAAAAGTCACTTTGTGAACGCTTGCTTCATGCGTTCACAAAGTGACTTTGAACCTTTTTAGAGTACTACATATAAAAATTTAACTGTTCACTATATAGAATGTTCACTATGTGGGATGTTCATTATGGAAGGTGTTCATTATGTAGGGTGTTCACTATATAGGGTGTTCACTATATAGGGTGTTCACTTTGTAGGGTGTTCATTATGTAGGGTGTTCACTATATATACCCTTATTAAGTTTATATGTAGGTATTAACTATGTAGGGTGTTCATTATGTAGGGTGTTCACTATATAAGGTATTCACTATGTAGGGTGTTCATTATGTAGGGTGTTCACTATATGTTCACTTTTTAGGGTGTTCATTATGTAGGGTGTTCACTATATGTTCACTATATAGAGTGTTCACTATATAGAGTGTTCACTATATAGAGTGTTCACTATATAGAGTGTTCACTATATAGAGTGTTCACTATATAGAGTGTTCACTATATAGAGTGTTCATTCTATAGGGTGTTCACAATATAGGATATCCACTTAAAAGGTTGTTCACTATACCCAGACATGACTGTATATCTATGGATATATGTTCTTCAGCAGTTCATAAATAAAAGTTAGCTTTCCAAATTTGAGCAATATTTCTCTAAAACTGAATAATATATTGTAGATCTTTTTTTACATTTCCATTAAAAATAATATATATATGTTAATTCTCTGACAAATAATGCTAAATATATAATATACCCTTATTAAGTTTATAAACGAGTTTGCTAATATATGATATGCTGATATTCATTATTCCAATTGCATAACTCTATAATGCAGAGATAGATCTAAAACCTACGCATAAGCAGCATATGACCCCCGAGGTGCATGATGCGACTACGCTCCACACAGCTTCGGCAGGAGTCTGCTGCATTCAATTAGGCAGCGGTGCAAATTGTTTTTAAAGTGTTTAATTAATATGAAAATTATTTAAATTTACAAGAGACGCAGCGAGCACAATCTAATCGCAACGAGATCGGCAAGTGCCGCGCCATTATTTATTGACACCTGAAACCAATGAAGGAAAGGCAGAGCTGAAGCTGGACTTGCAGTTGGAGCTGAGGCGTTGCCGCTGTGACAGCAGATGGTGTCGGTGTCGGCTCGGCTGCTGGTGTAACATTCCAGCCACCTTTTCAGATCGTCATCGGCTGCAGCAACAGCAGCAGCAGCAGCAGCATCATCATCAGCGACACCATCGCCAGTCAGTCCCGGTTCCCGGCACCGATTCGTGGCGTCTGCTGCGTCTAGAGTCCGCGACCTGCACGCGACTCTCACCTGGACCGCCCGCCTGGCCCGACTGGCCCGACTCTACTCTACTCGACTGTTTGATTTATGCTCGCGTAATTGTTGGTTTAAACGTTTCGCAAAGTGTCCAAGTTTGGGGGGCCCCTTGGCCGCCGTGGCCGCCGTGGCCGCCGTGGCCGCCTTGCCAGACGAAGACGACGAAGGCAGTCCACATTTATGACACCACGTAGCAAAATGTGAGACGCGTCTAGAGTTGCCAAGTTTCTAGTTTAAAGAAAGAAGTTTGTGCTTGAAAGATTTTAGTATTGAATACAACAGAAATCTAAGATCTCGATTATAGTGCAAATAGATTCAGCGAGAGGTAAGTCTGAGAAATATCTATGGAATATCTCAAAAGTAACTCTGATTGTTAGTACTATGAAATATAGTGAAAATATTAAAGTTGATTGCAAGAGATTGTTCCAGCTTTAGATTGTGTTTATCTCACACATGTAGCCTACGCAGAAAAAGGGTTCGAACCCTACTGATTTGGTATATAATACAATCAAATATTAACTGATTCGCTTGATGTCCAAAATCAAGAGCAAAAATCCAAAACAAAAAAAATTTTACTCATGTATGTGCATACATATTTATAAAAAAATGATCAAACATTCAACAATAAATATTCATATTTAACAAAAGAATGCGAAGCTTAATACCAGGTCTTAACTATGCTAGCCCACTCAACATAAACTGTTCTAGTACCCTTCCCTTTACTCTATCTTTTAAGCTTTGCTCACATATTTGCTATTTTGCAGAATTCAATCAATATTGATAGATATCAAATGCTTGCTTAAGTAATGCTTATTATTTGCCTATCGTGTATTAATCTTGCTTAGGATTTCTTTTTCTATCAACTTATGCCCAAACTATATTCTTAAGAGTTATTCACATGTTAATCTAGGCGATGTTGATTTCACTGAATTGACTAGCTAGTCCAACATTCAGTGCCCAACTGGCCTGTGGCATATAACTATGAATATGAGATGAATATATAGTATATAGGCTTATAGTAACTCTTTATCTAAGATAAACTTAAATTTAGCTATTCTAATTCCTTTGTATTGCTCTAAATAGCATTCGACTGACAAGAAATGTGCGTTTTGCATTAAAATGCAATGTTTCAGGAACACAAGAGAACAGCACGTTCTTTATAATACAAATTCATAGACAATGCAGCTAACTATACATTATATGAATTTATAACAATTAAAAAAGATTTAAAAATTCTACAAAAAATTGTAACTAATTTCAATAAAAACAACAAATGTGCAACTAAAAAAGTAATCCAGTTTATAAAAAGAAAAATTTAGATAAAAAATATAAATTTAAAAAAATCTTATAGTTCATATTAAAAATACAAGATAAAAAGAAAAATTTAGATAAAAAAATATAAATTTAAAAAAATCTTATAGTTCATATTAAAAATACAAGATTTTTATATATTTTTTTAATTCATTTTTTAATCCATTTATTTAAAAAATTAAATATTTTCAAAATCTCTATTTATAGACATATGTATGTTATATATTTATTGTAAATTTTCTTACATAACTTATATTCTTGTTTTAATTTTTAATTTTTTTTATATTGAATTTTTTAATATTTTTTTACTTAGTCTTTTATTTATTTTTATTTGTTTTTAATATTTTATTGTTTTTAAAATTTTTTTTAATTTAATTTTTTAGTAATTTTAATATTGAATGAAGTATTGAAAAAAAACACACTTTAACAGAAAATTTTGTTTTCGAACTATTTTTTAATGTCTATTGCTACATTTTTTTAAAATTTTTTTATACATATTTCATTACAGAAACTTATTTAAAAAATATTTCAAAAATTGCACTCTACCAGAAAATAATGTTTTTAAAAATTTTTTTCTTAAGTCAAGTCAAGTATTATTATTATAAAAAAAATTATAAAAATATGGCATACATAGAAACAACACAATTAAGGCTAGGTTATGTTTGGGTTTAAAAATTTTAAATAATTATTACAATAATAATAATGATAATAATATTAATACTTATGTTCATAATATATGTACCTTTTATCAAATTCTTAAGAGAATCCTCGCAATCTGCTCGTGGCTATAGCTGACTGAAGCAACCCTGACAACCCTAATCAGGGTATATCTTGGCCATATATGTATATATTGATGTGGCTGGCTGGCCTTAAATTTCAGCTTCTCACGTCACACCTTTGGGACCACCTGGCTGCTGCCGCATGCGCTTATTTTCGTTCGTTTGTCATCATTTTTTCAATAAATTTCAATTTCCCAACCCCGTCGCTTTGTATCCTTTGGCCCCTAGCTGGGGGCCGCCTGTGAAATCCGAAGTGTAAAATTGATTTAAATGGCTCGTGAGTGAAGCAGATAATTTTCAGTTGTCAGATGCTTGTAATATTTATGTGCCAGCGATTATTATGCCGTGGCCCGTCTCCGTTTAAAGTTACCTGTACGCGTGAATTTTTAGCCTCACCTGCTGCCCTCGGCCCCTCCTCGCCCAGACCCTAACTCACTTTAAATATGAATAATTGTGGCAAATTACATGGCAATTGCATAAACACCTGGCCCCGAACACCTCGCTCTATCTGTCTATCTTTCTCGCTCGTGAATTGCTAATTGAATTGCCGTTCCAATTATGCAGCGATTGGACGTAGGAGAAGGCTTTTAGGAGAAGGCGTGTGAGTGAACTTTTAAGTTTCCGGTTAGCTCTGCGATTGTGCTTGGGTAAAGCATGGGAAGTTAATATGAAATATAAATATTTTAAAAGTATTTAAGATAAGAATTAAGTTTCAATATAGTCACTTATTTAGTTTAACTGATGTCTATCTGAAGTAGATTGAAGGAATCAATATAAAAGCTGTTTAGGAAATCTTTCATAGTATAGAGCTTCAGAGTTAAAATCATATCAAGTAAATTAGGAAAACATTAAGTATTTATAAGTATATCTTGTTAAGTACATAAACACATTTTATATAGTTTAGATCAAGGGTTGGTGATTCCTATAAGGTACATATATATACATATATATCTATTTTTCTTTTTTGTGGCTGAGGTACATGAAATGCTTTTACGACTGCTATTGTAGCTTATCGAATAAGATACCTCTCTCTCTTTCTAGGGCTACTTCCCACCTCGGAACCAGACATTATCCCGCATTAACCTTCTAGATGGGGCCCTTATTTGTGCTCTAACTTCGCACTATACTCTGTGTTCCTGCGTCCAGGTCCCACTTTTTCCGCTTTAATATGTTTTCTGCAAAGTCGCAAAATTTTTTTCCACGCATTATTTTCTCCTCAACTGGACCGATAACTCCTATAATGTAGTTTCTTTCTTCTAGCCACCTTTTGCAGTAGAAGAAAGTGTGCTCGACATCATCTAAAGAATTCATACAGTATATTTTCCATATTTATATAACATCATATTACACATTTTACAACATGTCTGCAATATCATTATATCACTTATCTTCTCTCTGTTATTTAAATTGTTATTATATAATTAAATATGTATATATTATATAATCAAAATCAAATTATACCATCAAAAGGCAGGATGGAGTAAAAAAAAAACATAAAATATGTAATATAGGTATAAGCTAATTTCACCTACTTTTAAAATAGCAAAAACAGCAAAGGCTAGACAATACCCTATCAATGTACTCGCTTGAGAAGCGAACCAGAGCCCACATTAAACAGCTCAGTTGCAAGTTCTGCGAAATTGTATGAAAATTTACATGTTCAATTAATTTTATAACAATGTTTAATAAATTTATTAAAGCTAATGGTCGTTAAATTATCATTGAGCTTTTTATTAAATACTAGATTTCATTTGTTGAATAAAAATATGAATTGAATAACTTAAGAAAATGTTTAACTTCAAATATTCTCTGAGCAACAAGATATGCAATTCATTAGTACAGCTTTTTTACATTTTAATAAGATTTTAATAAGATTTTAATACTACAATATTTAAGTACAATTTTATTAAGATTTTAGAATTCTCGAAATTATCTTTAACGTTTGAGAACTTAAGCTCTAAAATTGTGGAATATATAGTAATAGTTCCTCCAACCTTCTCCATAGTGGGAGAGTCAAGTTCAACAGAGTCTTGTTTCCCCGTCAATTATTCGAAGACCGATCCCTTGCTTATCGTTTCACTAGATAGTAGATAAGAACAGTAAAAATCTCTCCTCATTGGCAACAGCTATATAAACATGGGGGAAGGATGGAATATGCCAAATTTGTAGATTCTAGCTTAAACAAACAGACTAGCTACAAAATTTGATAATACTCTAAAGTTTTTGTATCTAAAGATATTTTCGCTCAATAATATATATGTATGTATTGAATATCAGCTACAGATTTCTCAATATCTGCCTGATTTTTCAACAACAAACTTTTTACAATATCTTTAATGCCACATATATATATATGTATATATGCCCAACTGTTGGAAAACGCATAACAATACGCACAAATTTGATCAAGAGATGAACGGTCAGGTATTCAAAGCTAATTACCCACAGGTACATGGAAATCACGTCGAGTTGGTGCCCATTGGGGCAAAGGGCTCAAGCAGCGTTTGCCACGAGATGAGATTTATGACGTGAAATTAATAATCATTTCAACTAAATTAATAACACACTTCCAAATGATTTACAATGTGTGTTGAATATGGAAAAAAGAAACATTTATGGAACGCTTTTTGAGGTTTGTTTAGCATTTCTAATAATTTGGACTAGCTAGCCGAGGCAGCTGTGGGGGCGCCGTTTCATTAGGGTGAGCCCAAGAGGCGCTTTGTTTACCCAACAGCTTGGCCCAGCAGGTGATTTTCCTGGAGTTAACGCGCGCGTGCGCCACACTCGTTATTATCTTCATTTTTAACACCCAACGAGTGTAGGGGTCCCCCCCCCACTCCCTCCATCAAGCAGATGACGCTCATATTGTCCAGCACTTTCTTCGAGCATCTGCTCGAGGTTGAACGACGTTAACCACACAGAATGTGGTGTTGATCGCTGCTGCATCTCGTTTTCTCATTCATGTTGTACAAGATTTTTATCGCGTTTGTCTGTTTTTTTTTGTTTCATTAACATATTGCGGGATCGTTTTTAACGTTGCTTTTTATGTCCCCTTTGGCTATTTTGACATTTCCAACTGTTGTCGCTGGCCGTTTTTATTGGCCCGGGAAACATGAAATGTGATCTGTTATTATGTAAATTTGATGATTCCCTAATTCTCTAACACTTATTCGGGCATTCTTGCTGTGGGGACTGGCGCCCGAAAACTGATTGAATGGCAAATTCCAAAGCTCTGCTCTGTAATCGATATGCAATTTGTTTGGTCAAGTCTTAAAGATTTGAAAGATTAGCTGAAGTATGACTCCTGCATTTTTCCATCGATCCATCTATCGTCGCCGATCAAATTGGCGCCTATACAACGGGGGGATCGTAAATCTAATCAACTGTTTTGTTTTCTCAATAGTTTCATTTCTTTTATGGAGTTGTTAGTGTGTGATTGTGAGATCTCTTAGATGGCGTGGGTGGTCCATGATCCTCCTTTAATTAGATTTGTAGCATGTGGATCTTTCTGAAGACCTTTCACTTTTTATAATTATGGACTTACACTCTTATATTAGCCAGGAATTCGAGTCTGGAAAATTTCGAGTCATGAAAATTCTTTTTGTGCAAATTCAAGATCTTTTGTTTTATTGTTTATAAATTATTTATGTAATAAATATATTTTTTGTATTTCAAAATTCCAAATTGATATTCAGAAATTCGT
Source organism: Drosophila gaucha (assembly GCA_035045545.1). NCBI lineage: Eukaryota > Metazoa > Arthropoda > Insecta > Diptera > Drosophilidae > Drosophila > Drosophila gaucha. The sequence continues at coordinate 6,990,128 of JAWNOY010000375.1, forward strand.
ATTTTTGTATATAAAAGCAACTTTTTATTGCCTGTTTTTTGTTTAGAATATATAAATGTATTATATACTTTCTTTAAACAATTTCAATAAAAACACAAAGTTCAAAAAATATTAAAAATATTTGCCTAAAGCGTTGATAAGAGAGAAACATTTATGTAAAAGTACTAAAGAAATGACAAGTTTAAGTGAATTTAAAAACGGGGTACAACAGACTTGTGCATATGTTCAAAACAGGTTGAAAAAGATGTGTTCGAAGTTCGAGCCTTTAAAGAATATTTATTTTTGGTCAGAATCAACTGAAGAAATAACTGAAGCGAAAACTCAAGAGACTTTCAAATCTTATATATGTAGCTTTTTCTTACTCTTTCCAATTCATATTTACAGATTACATTTTGGGAACAGAATCTAATAAGAGAATGATATATTATGGGAAATATGTAACATGGAATAGATAGTTTAAGGGAAGTCATAATTGAAGTGTTCAAGGTAAGGTAAGATATTTGTGAATATTTTGTGAATACTATCACAAGTAAGAATTTAAGTAGGTCTTGGTGTGGACTATTTCCGTAAAGTTTCAGAAGAGCTGAATTCGTATATATTGGAGAGGTGTAGCGTTCCTTAAGGTATCGCCCAGACAGTCATCAATCGACAGACACTCTTACCTCACTTCAATTTTTTATTGATAAGCTTTAACTTTTGACCCAAAAACATTGCGAAATATAATTAATTGTTTTTGAGATCGTGGGTCAAAAGTAATCACTTTAATTACTTTTTTATATATATAGACGCTTATTTAAAATAATGAAAAGAGCTTGCAAAAAGTAAAAAACGACATTTCGTTTATGCGATTCTGTGACGCTTGCATTATATATTCAGAATGGAAAACTACTTCAAAGTGTTTTTTCTGTTCTTCATTTTTATATTAATTCAAGTAAAATTAGTGACAATGGAAAACTTTGAAAAGATTTCTCTAATTTCAGCATAGCCAGTGCGGTGGCTACTGTTATAAGATCGTAAAGCCACTCCTTGTGCACGCCTCCTCGGTGTTCTTGAAGGAGAAGTCTATAACAGAAACACTATCAAAAGTTGATGAATATAAAAAAGTATAGAACTACAGCAGGAGACAATCAAATCCAAAGATAAGCAATTGGATGTTCAGCAGAAGTTAATCAATTCACAGGCTGAGTTGATCACTTTATCTAAAACTACAAAGAATCTGAATTCAAATGACAAAACTCAGGAAATAATTAAATTAAAATCTTTGCTAAAAGAAAAAGATCTTAGAATATCTGATCTTAAAGAGAAAACAAATGCCAAAATAAAAGAGCTCGAATCGAAGCTATCAAAATTTCAAGAAACATTTGAAAAATCAAGTTGTCTAGGTAAAGCGAGTGATATATCTTCCATTAAAGTGCGTGAAGTGAAAACTTTTGATGTGGCCTTCGACTCGAAGTTGGCCGGATCCGGTTGGATAGTTATACAACGTCGTATTATCGGGTCTGTCAGCTTCAAACGAACCTGGGAAGAATACAAAAAACGGGTTTGGCGATTTGCAGGGAGAGTTTTTCATGGGTCTAGAAAAGATCCATTTGTTGACGCAATCGCAGCCCCACGAGCTATACATACAGTTGTGTTCAGAAAAATAGGAACGCGTTTTCATGTACCAGTAAAATGACTTTTTCGACAAAAGTCTGACTTTGAAATTGAAAAATTGTTCACAGTTATTAAAGAGTGGAGTGTCAACAATTAAATAGAGAAAAAATCCCGTTAGTTTTGCATTCCATTTTTTTTTTATAGACGAATATAGACATATGCACCGAAAATGGGTTGTTCATTAAAATAGGAATTTCGAATTTTTTGTGCTAAAAAAATTTAAAAAACTGAATTAAAAAATTTAATGTATTGCCATTAGTTAGTGTTATTTATACGAGAATTAAAAAAAACCAAAATATGTTTGAAAAAGTTAAAAATTTAATTTTTAAGGGGTTGAGGTTATCATTGGTCGGTGGAGATGTTAAATCCAATGGATCGCGTATAAAATAAGTGCTAGGCATATAGGAATTCAAAAATATAGTTTGATGATCCACTACAATGGTATAAAACGCTATTTATTATAAAAGGAAATCTGAAAATTGAGCATAAAACACGAAAAACGAAGCCGATAGACCATATACCCATTTTGCGCCATTGTGAAAAAACCCGTTAGAATCATAAAAATGTATAAAAAAATATTTAAATCAGTCTGTTTATACAGTTATAGTTCGTCTTCAACTGATCGAACAAAATTTCAATGCCAAAAGTACCAGGGAATGGATCATATTGGCCTAGACGCATGACTTAAATTGGCAAAGCCCCATGTGGACTTACTGGGTGAGCAGTGAAGCCACAAATTTTAGACGGATAAGTCCAAAGTCATACTTTTTTTGGTGGATCAGGCTCCACAAAGTAGATTCGGCCCCAATAAATTTTGGGGACAACCCACAGTCCACCCATTAGACAGTTTTCCACGGTGGACTGAGTATCATGATATGGGCCTGGTTTTTCTCCAAGTGGGTATGGCCTATATATGACCTGGATGGCTACGTAGACAAAGCTGTTTTTCTAAATAGATTAAAGAAAACATCCTGCTATCATATAAAGCTTTGAAAATTCCACTAAAATGGATATTCCAGAAGTATAATGATCCAAAGGTTACCTGCAAGCCGGCAAAGGCTTAGTTTGCATCCGTGAATATGATTTTGTGCTATTGCTAGCTCAGTACCCGAACAAGAATCTATATAAAAACTTATGAGGATTTGTTAAAAGACATCTAGGAACTGGCAATCCGGCAAAAAATAACCAACTTTGGCAGCCTGTTCGAAATGGATCACCCAAATCCTCTTGAAACGTGGTCAGGATCTTTCCGAATCCATGCTACGCTGGGGCTTAGCAGTTTTAACCAATTAGGGTCTCAAAACAAAATATCAGGACATAACAAATAAAAAGTAGTAGTTTAAGTTAATTTTGACTTAATTTTTTTGAATTATTTAAACTTTTTAGTAGGCATTCCTATTTTAATGAACAGCCGAATTTTCGAGCAATTTTTTCTTTACGTCCTGGTGCGCAAATAAAAAAATTTTTTTAGCCAAAGTTGTTTTAAATAGTTGAAAATATATGTAAAGATTCCTGTTTTCCTCATTTCATGTCGATATTTTGTATTAATCATTAGATATTTGACAAATTGCATGAAACTCAACCGCGTTCCTATTATTTTGAACACAATTGTATATCTCGAGGACTTTCAAAATAAAAACCGTTATGCACGATACAGTAAGTTTCTCACTGGCAACGAAACGGAATCGTATAGAATGAAAGTGCTTGAGGGATTTTCTGGAAATGTGGTTGATTCCTTCAAGTTTTCTTTGGATATGAAGTTTTCTACGCCAGATCGAGATAACGATTTGGTGGGTGGAAATTGTGCTTTTCAATTCGAGTCAGGATGGTGGTTCACAAAGTGATATTACTGGTTATTATTGAACTTTGTAAAAATCTGTTATTCTTTAAAGTTTTTCTCACTATTTAGTAATCTCAATGGAATTTATACATCTGAAGATGTTTTAATGAGTGGCAAGAAAATTGCATGGAATGATTGGCATTATAAGCCGCTTAAACGTACACAAATGATGATCAGACCAAAGAACCTTTAAGATTTATAATCGTTCACGAAGGGAAAAGAGTATATTGGTTTTGGACTATAAAGTGCTCAGACTTTTTTTTGAATACGGCTACTAAGGGCGTGGCAAATTGAGAATTACTTAAGCTACAGACTTGAAAATTTATTTATATTTATTTTTTAAGAAAGTCAGGATTATATGCCGAAAAACGATTATTCTACAATTTTACAGTTTGAACAAAATTTATCTAGTGATTTACAGTTGATCTGTAACTGATATCTTACTATATCTATAATATATATAGAGTACATATATACTTTTGCACCTTTATATTCATACAGAATTCTAAGAAAAACAATTTAACACCAAAAGCTAAATTTGTACATTTATATAAATCAAATCATCATTTAAATTGAAATAGTTAAGTTTTTCGACATGTAATCTTCAAGAAATTGATTAAAGAAATGTGAACTTATTATTTTTGCAGAATTTACAATGCTTTGCTGTTTTAATTGCATTTGGATTTACAGATTAATTTTGTATACCCTAAAGATATTTACAAATGGGTATCATTGGTTTTTTGAAAACTTATATACTCTGTCGAAAGGACGAGCTGGGTATCTCTATGTATAAACACAATCTTAGAAACAATCAAAGGTAGATATTTGATATGTCCCCATACATATGTATATATACATACATATTTATGTATATGTGTGTATTTGCGTCTATATATATATACATTTATTATCATAAATTATCTCATGTATACTATATTTTCCAAGCATATCTCAAAAAAAGTAAATATGCTTGCAACAGACCATAGGATATCTCCTCGTCGATCATCCCTGGCTCTAAGAATTCCACTTGTTAACTATTGCAATGCGAGCAGCATTGGAAATGAAATACAAAGAAGACCATAATTAAAATTGGAATTTCGAACGCAGCATAATTCTGTAGCATCCTTGCCACAGGATTGTGGTAAGGTGGCAGAAGTCTACGAGGCACACTGCAATTACGTACCGTATATATATAGATGCGTGTGTCTGTGTGTGTACTTGCATATACGAGTACATTACATGCAGATTGTATGTGCTCCCATTTATCAATATCAATATGGCGGCCATTGCGCATGACGGGTCAAAGCGAATCGGTCGCTGACCAATCAGCGATTTGTTATTGCAAGCTCTCATGCGTGTTCAAGTGTGTGTGTGTGTGTGCACAAACAGGTAGCTTGGAGTAGGCGTGCCCAGCGATAACAATGAGTGTGTTACAAAATAGAACCTGTTTGCTTACCATCTCTTTCGCACACAGCTGTCTCTTCGCCGTTCAATTTGCAGAGAGCGTCAAACTGTAAAGAGCAACAGATATCGGCAAAGCTGAATAAAATTGACAGTGGCTGTCAAAATAAAATGCATAGCACGCTCAAACTATGAACGAAGCACCTAATCTAGAAAAACTTTAGTTATATAATAACTAATAAGAAAAAGTGAATTTAATTAGTTAATATATTCAGATAGCCACAAATTGTATTATGTAAGTTATCACATTTGATTAACTTACGTTTACGTATGCCAATAAATTCAAAACTAATCGGATAACATTTACTTAAGTATTTTGTTTATTTGTCTAGCTGCATCAAGGGCCATCTCTGTGGCTGCCTCTCACTCCCTCTCTCTAATTGAGCAATTTACATGCAAAGAGAGCATTTTTACAGTTTGAAGTGCACTGCTGCTACGTGAAACAATTGCCTTCTCGCTCCCGTTACAGCTTAGCTGGCGGCAGCAACCACCAACAGACTCACACACACACACACACATATGCATGGCATGCATGCACACCAATACAAGCGCAGCGCTCGCTTGCTTGGTTGGCCATTGCGTTTGGCCTCAGCGGCCTTTTCCTTCTTCTTGTTCCTCCAAGTGTTCAGTTTCTCTCTTGCGTTGCTCGCGTGCGGTTCGCAGTTCGCAGCTAAATTCCGTTGCCCATCGTTGGTGTCGCTCGTGCGCTGTGTACGACGGCCCCGCCGGCACCGATCTTAGTTTTTAACGGCAATAAACAAATGTCCAATGCATAAATCAAACATCAACGCGCACAAAGTTTTTTCGCATAGAAATAGAATCAAGCCGCGCACCAAAATACTCACATTAATCGAAAACGTGCGCACACAACATAATATACATAAATAAAAGAAAAGAAAAGAGAAGAAAAAGCGGCGACAGCCACTGAAAAGTTTTTATCAATCGTTCAAATGTTTTGCGTCTAGTGTTTGTTCATCTTGTTCTTGTTGTTGTTGTTTTAAACCCTTGTAAGCAATTAATTTAAGTCGCGAAAGCGGAAAATTTTGCAAAGAATTGCAACACGTGTTTATGCTAACAGTGCGTATGAAAATTTGTTGCTTGTCTCCGCGGTCGCAGTTATTTTCGTTTATGCCCCACACACACACACACACACACGCACACATATTTCGAGGAGCAGTGAGTGTGTGTCCGCGCGCGTTGAGTGTATGCGCATGTGAGTGTGTGTGTATGTGTGCACATGTTTGAAAATTTGCTGAAAAGTTTTGACAAAAAGAAATAAAAAAAAAACTTCAACGCAAATGCACAAAACAGCAAAAAGAGCAACAACAAATAAAACAATAGCAACACGGATACGCATCTGCGGCAGTGATACATATATATACATATAGATACATATACATAGATACAGGTGAGATAAGATCTAGGCAAATGCCGTCGGCGTAGCTCAAATTGAGCTTAGATCAAAGAGAACATATATTTGTCGGAGTATTTAATCTGCTATTCGAAGAAAATATTTAAGATAATTATAAGAATTATGGATTATATGTGTATAAATACCTATTTATGTTATATATCATTTGCCACTATTACAGAGACAATACCTGGGATTAGAGTCTCAATAGTTTTATAAAAACCTCTAAAGAATTATATTTCATCTCATAATTTTACTTCGCTCGATTCAAGCATATTCGGGGTTCGAATCCCTACGTATCCCAACTCTTTTCAACTTGATGCTAGTTAAACGAATTTTGTAGTTAGAAATATTTAAAAATTCGAGGCTCAGTTCCAACTGTAGCTAAAAGATATAAAACTGATTAAAGATAATGAAATATGTAGATAAAATTGATAATAATCAAAATTTGTATATGTTAAATAACATTAACATTAACAACAATGCAATTGAGAGCACTTTAAAAGTGAATTAATTACAAATTTAAAAAAAAACACATTAATTGTATACTTTATAAATTTGGGAATATTTCATCATATTACACACAAAGTAAACAATAATAAAAAAAACAAAATTGTTTTGTATATGTGCTGGCAAAATCTGTTATATATATATATATATGTATATATATATATACATATCTTTAGTATTATGATATTCTATCGCTTTTGTTTGATTAGTCACATCTATTGGGGGGAGACTTTTGTGATTCATATGCAACTGCAGGCTGAGAGTCCAGTTGATAACGAGTCAATTTAGAGCAAAAAAAAAAACAGAAAATTTGCAGATGAAATCTACAATTTTTACATTTGCAGCTAATTTTGATTTCTATTTAAATTTCGGTCTACAATTCAGCTTCGGATTATTGCCTAGTTAGCAGTTAAACAACAAACACACTCACACACACACACACACACAGTTGTCTTTCATTCATCACTTCGCATCGCATTGAGTTTTGGTATCCGTGAGATACTTTTGTTTATTTATAAATACTTTTGAAGCAATTCATATTGGTTTTATCTGAAAATTATTAACTGACTACAGCCTCCATTTTCTACTCATTCGTTTTTGTTGCTTCTTGGCGAAAGTTCTTTTGGGTGGGTGTCGAGCTGTCGTCTGCTGCTTCTTCTTCTGCTTCTTCTTGTCGTTGTCGTTGTCATGTTTGCATGCGAATAGTTTATTAATATGTATTTGCTTGTCGCTTGTTTCTCGATTTTCGGTTTAGCATTTAAATCGAGAACGTTTAACCAGAACCCAATTTATTAGTTAGCGCGTGTATGTCGTCATATTTAGATTTATGAAATGGGCTCGCAAACAACAGTTGTTTCCTCTAAATTTCTGTTTTACTTCAACTTTGGCAATAAATTGAAAATCTATATATAAATTTAATATTTCTTTAAGCTAATATGTATATCTAAAAAGTATTTTTGCAATGCGCATATTATTAATAATATTATGTTTCATAATATATTTAGCAAACATAAGACTTGAAGTTTAAGAACAATAGCTTATATTCACTTATATTCCAAATTCAAGCCTCAAATTCCATTTAAATATTTGTTATATTTATATTACAATTTAATTCAAACAAAATGTATCTGAAATCTTAAATAAATTTGATAGACTCTAGTTTTTGTATCAAATTTAGCGCATTTTATTATATACTTTTTGAAAGTATGAAGTAATTGCAATTATTTTTATTGAAAGTCCAAGTATTTAGGCAAAATTTGAAAAAAATTAATAGAAAAAATTAAAATTCCTAGCTTAAGATGATTCGTTTCTAAATATTGCATATAAATTATGAAATTATACATTTTATATTTATATAGCTAAGCAGTTTTGGGATTATCAAATCAAATTTTCTTTGTTTCATTATTTTTATTAATTCTATTGATTTTATTTATTTTATTGAATTTACTTTTATTTTTTATATTTATTTTACTAATTTTAATTTTATTTTTTTTATTTTTGTTATTTATTTTATTTATTTTCTTTATTTTATATATTTTATTTATTTAATTGAATTACTTTATTTTATTAATTTTATTTAAAATTGTAAAATTTAGTAAATGCAGTAAAAACATGTAGCTTTTCCAGTTAATAGTTTTTTTTGTTCTGTTTTGCAATTCAACAAAGTTGCGTTGATAATTCATGTTAGGTGAGCATAGAAATTGTAGCTTTGATGATTTTACGCATTTGCGTAAAAATGTTGTTTTAATTTGCGTGCAGAGCGCAGAAGTTTCATTCAGAAAGATGCGAATCGTTGGCCGGTTGTTTGGCCAATTTAGACTGGGACCAGAATTAGCCAGCCAGCCAAAAGGCAACAGCAGCAGCAGCAGCAGCAGCCTTTCATTCAAATTCAATTTTCATAGGCACAGACAGAGAGTCAGAGAAACTGAAACAGGGGCAGCGACAGATGCAGATGCAGATAGAAAATGCGGATACATTTAGTCCGGCCACGCCCCAGCGAATTGCACATTAAGTTGACAAATTTCATTCATTAGATATTTGCGTTTAATCTGCGGGCCGAGTACAGCTGGCAATTAAATAGCAAATGGCAAATAAACACGAGAATATCGCTAGCTTTTATCTCATAGATACAATGGCCAAGCGTCGCCATCGTCGTCGTCGTTTCGTCGGTCAGGTGAAGTTTTCTTTTGTTTACTTCCATGGAAACCGGTGGAAATGTGTGCAATAACAGCTTCGAATTGTTGAATTTGTCGATTACATTGTATAAACACAGACGCCGATAATTCGCAGATAATTCGCTTTCAAACAGTCGCAAAAAACAGTCCTCGTCTCTGGATTCGGATGGTACCGCACCCAATGCACTTGGTAACTGTAACTAGTAGGGTGAGGCTCGGCCCTGGAATCCGCATCTGTTCCTTGGGTTCAGTTTAGTTTCAAAGCTCGAACGTGTCGCAGTGATTTTTTCTTTTTCTCAACAGGTAAAATATATTCCATCATAGATCTCTAAATTTCCGACATTCCAATTCATGTTGATTCGATTCGACTTTAATTAGAAACTAATTAGGCGCTCGCCACAATAGTCACAGATTGGATGCGATTTGATTAACAAAACAGCAATACGACAACTCTATAAAATACAGACACACACACACACACACACAGTTAAAATAGAAATAGAACCCGGGCCATGGCCAAGGTGTCCGCTTTCAGTTTTGGTTGCTCCCGCATGCAGTTAAATTTGACAGGCGACCAAACAAGCGAAGACAATAACAATAACACTCAAATTAAAAGCTTATAAAAGTCAAGCACACACACACACACACACACATACACACATACATACGGAAACAAACAGAAGAAATCGGAAATCTGACAGATAACACGTTCGAATGTAAAGTAAATTAAAAATGTGTAAGTCGAGCTGAATATATAAATTAAATTTCATTTTAGTTTATTTGAATGGCCCAAGAGCCAAGAGCCCAGAGGCCTCTTAAAACAGATCTATCCCCAACAGCTACAGCAGCCAACATCAGATAAAATATCTTTGTGGCTGCTGCTGTTAGCTAGAGTGAATGCTCCCAAGCACTTGGGGGCATCTGCATATACACACATACCAACACATATGTACATATACATATGTCAGGTCTCCCCTCAGGTCTCAGCACAGATCATATCGCAGTGCTATTAACTGAGCATCTTATATGCATCAATGTGCTACTTGATTCTAAAATTGTAATCGGGTCAAGCAAAAGCATCCACAAGATACTTTTGTAATTCATTAAATTTGGTTTCAAATTAAGCTTAGATAAGATTACATGTGTCTAACCTAAGTTAAGTTAAATACTATATAAATACTTGGCTTACATTTAAGACACTTACTATATATTATAAATGAAAGATATCTTTAAAAAAAATTATGGAAATTTTAAGAATTTCATTTAAGTATAGTCTAAAATTCAACTTTTCAGCTAGAATGCTAAGTCTAGTGGGTTGACTATCCAGCAGAAATTCTGTTTTTGACTTACTCAGTCAATCAATCATTCAACTCAAAACTCCATTTGAGCTTGAGCTTTTCAACTTGATTACGCAGGGAAACAACATTTTATGAAATTTTGCAATTTAGAATCAGACTAAAGTTTTCTGAAGTTTTTGACTTGCTTTATACGATTCTGATAACAGAACAGTCCCATCATGTTCGATTATTTGGTGCAATATAAGTGCTGTAACATTCAAAATATATATATATTTTTTAAGCCTCATCGATATCTTATATTGCAACTGTTCCCCACTGAAAACTTTTTAAAGTTTCCTTACTTATCAAGGTTATTCTGTTTTAGATTTCGGTTTCAGCAAACCTTCGGAAATCATAGTCTGATTCTCGACGTCTCAATCAATCAGTCAGTAAATAAGTAAGTCATTTGGTCATGCATAATAAATCAATCAAGGTCATCAGTCATGCAGTCAATCAATCACGCTGTCATTCAATTCAATTCAATTCAGCCAATCAATCAATCAGTCTGTCATTCAGTTATTCAGTTAATCTGATATTCAGCCATTCTAGCAATCTATAAGTTAGTTAATCATTTAATTAGTCAATCCATCAATTAGTCTGTCATTCTGTTATTTAGTCAATCAATCAGTCAATCTGAAATTCAGCTGTTCTAGCAATCAATAAGTCAGTCAATCATTTAATTAGTCAATCAATCAGTCAGTGGGCTATTCAGTTATGCAGTCAATCAATCAGTTAGTCTGATATAATAAATGCATCAGCGCATAGATAACATTGATTCTCATTGAGTTCATCAGTCAGTCATTTATTTAATCAAATATGCACTCAATCAATCAGCTAGTCAATCAAATAACCAGCTACTTTCACAATCAATCAGTCAATCAGCTCTTAATTCCATATGTCTACAGTACAGAAGTCAGCTTACCTGCTTATGTTGATGACAATTTAGTCAATCAGTCAGTCAATCAATTAAATTTTAAGCCGCTCAGTTAGTCAATCAAATAATCAGAAAAAGATTAAATATACACTTACATGGCAACTTGAAACTATCTATCAAATAGTCAACTAATAAGCTCCCATAGATCAGCTGCCTAACGAATTTGGTGTAAAATAAAAACAATCAATTTGTAATAAAATAGAAAAAGAAAACAAAATTCTGCTTGCAGAAATATTTCTGAGTGGATCGTGTATGGCGTGTGTTTGGTATATCGTATGACTGTGTTGTACAATATTTCAACTATAAATTCTGGATCGCACACGAGCGATTGACCAGACTGAACATATATATATATATGCATATAGTCGATTATATAGCATATTTCGTTTCACATTCGCGTTCGAGCAGCAAGCGTTTTGCTTGTTTACTTGCGTCAAACATAAAACAAGCCAAAATATCTGACGCTTGGCCAAATGGTGGCGGCTGAGGGGGAAGTGGATCGGTGGATCGTTGGATCAGTTGGATCGGTGGATCGTCGGGCCTAGGCCGATGACTCAAGAGCAGGCAGGCAACTTGGCGTTGGTATTTTTGTTACAGCAACAGCAATAGGAACAGCAGCCAAACGAAAATGCTTTGTATATATAATCTGCCTCACACAGAGCGAGAGCGAGAGCGAGAGCGAGAGCGAGAGAGAGAGAGAGAGAGAGAGCTGAAAATTGAAAACAGATCCGAAAATATCTCGAATCGCTGCGTCGCAGTTGCCTCAATTTGAAAACATATACGAGGTGCGATCTGCTTAGACTTTTCTCGGTATTAGGACGGGAGGCGGGGGTAGGGGGTCGCATTATAGATCTCAGATCTTGGCGCATCTCAATGTGAATCCAACTTTTGCTTCACCCAGCGATCGATTGCAGTGACCTTTGCAGATATTGTATCTGACGGATACGTTTGCAGCCAGCGCTCTCTGCTCGTGTGTAAGCAGAGCTGTGGCGTCGCTGCTGGTAATTTTAGAAAATTTTCTACATAAGCAATAACACAACACTGAAAACCATGCGCCCCATTTAATAATATTGTGTAAAAGTTTATTTTCGTTGAGGCTGACGTCGCCGTCGTCGCCGTCGTTGCCCGTGCGGGGGGTGTTTAGAAACCCATACTTTGATAATCAGAGAATCAGGTATTACATGTGCACACCTGCAACACCCCCACACACCCACACACCCACACCCCTCGCTCTGCTTCTGCCATTAGCTAATCAACCGATCGACTAATCGACTTTGACAACATGGGGTCGAGACGTGGATGCTTTGTTTGGTTTCTCATCGAGCGATATTTGCTCTTTCCATATTTCATAATGTTTTGTTTAGCATAAATGTGGAATATGTGAAAATATTCATTATTCCATAATGGCATTTTCAACAGGTTTATGTCTCTCAATTATCGTTTTTACAATTCTCAAAACAAAACATTCCCAATTACGCCAATAAAAATATGAAAAATCGCTTACCAATTAGCATGGCAATTGGGTTCCGAGGAATTGCTCTTAGTCCATTGGGCATCGCAAGTCGAAAACTTAAAATATGAAAAATAACAAGTAGGAATTCCAGTTTACGGCATTTATAGGTCTATTTGTAGAGTTGATCAACTGTGTACCAGCAGCAAAACTCGCTAATCCTCGCTCTGAAAATATGGATTGATCTGTAGAGGATGTCAACAGTTAAAAACTTGGGGTTCTAGCTGCAAAACTGTATAAGATAAAGTTTTTCTCGATGATCGCATCCCAACAATCTTAACATTTTATTAGATTAGTCTTCACGCAAATTTATATTCCTAATTATCTAACCGTAATTTAATAGCTGGAAAATACTTTTTGCAAAACAGACAGACGGATGGACAGCTAGACAGACATTGCACAAACTAATATACTCCTTTCACTTTCTGAGCGAGTATTCATATAGGCCCGCTTGAAGAGTATATATATATATATATATATATATATGATAATATCAATCGCTGTAAAAGCAGATAGATAACATCACAAATGCTTCCATTATTAGATGTATATATGTATATATATATATAAATGAATATGTATAAACTTTAATATAAAATTGATAAATTGATTTATTTGATTGGCAAACATTAAATTCCCTAAAATATTTCTGGGGTTATGAAATTCTTTCATTTGTGTTTTGAAACGTTGTTGCTATACTAAAAATTCAACTTTCGTAAGATCTTTTTTAAATAGGTATATAAAAATATAAGCCATATCAGTTTCCTTCTTTCTGGGGATCCCAATGTAGGAATTGCTTGGGAGTATAAATGGATATCTTTAAGGTTTAATTTTTGAAAGAAAAACAAGTTTAGCGAAAATATTTTTATTTATTTTTAAAGATTTTTACTTAAAAGCTATCTAATTTTTAAATTTAAATGTATGTTTCTTGATATTGATAAATAGAAAAATAAATAAATACTTCATAAAAAACCGAAAACTTTTACTTTGATTAAGCCTTAGTAAAAGTTAATTATTTGCTAAAAAGTAATTATGTTATATAAATGTAAATGCAAAAAGTAAATATTTTATTACTTTTTAGCAAAGAATTAACTTTTACTGAGGCTTAATCTAATATCTATATCTAAGATAAATCAACTTTTTTAGGCCTTTCTCACTTAAGAAAATGCAATGTATATACATATATTTAATTATTTATGCATATGTTATTATAAAGAAATGGCTACCTATCTCTCTATCCTTCAAATTAATTTTTAAAATTTTCCAGCTCTATTTATTCATTCAAAAGCATCTTAAACTTAATTACGATCTTCTTAATTTTTAATTTTCAATTTTTATTAAATCACATTTTCTTTTCTTCTTTTTGCAGCGCTCAAAATACCAAAGACAAACTAAGCTTAACTTCCACTAGACAATTAATGAAGTGACTTCTTATAGGAGACTCCACACACACACACACACACCTACACACCTACACAGAGATAGACAGCTGTAAGTCGGTGATCAGTTCGTGGAGGCTTTCGGTCGTGCAGTTCCTTTCGGATTGCGAGTCAGCCAACAAAACAAATATGCTACAACATCCCGCCACAGATTTCTACGACTTGGCTGCGGCCAATGCGGCTGCAGTGCTCACCGCCCGTCACACGCCCCCCTACAGCCCGACGGGGCTGAGTGGGTCGGTGGTTGCGTTGCACAACAATAACAATAGCACAAGCAATAACAACAACAATCTCGACATGTTGACGCACAACGGCGTGGGCGTGGGAGTGGGCGTAGGCGTCGGCGTCGGCCTGAGCAGCGGCGGTGGCCAGGGTGGGGGCGTGACTGCCACCGGATTGCACCTGAGCAGCAGCGGCAGCAATGCTGCAGGCGTCGGCAGCGCAGCCACAGCCGGACGCGAAACATTGCCCAGCTTCGGCTTCACGCAGGAGCAGGTGGCCTGCGTGTGTGAGGTGAGTAGCAGCTGGAAAGGTGGCAAGTGAGGCTCTTGGCTAATGTCACTTCAACTTGGCAGGTTCTGCAACAGGCGGGCAACATCGAAAGACTGGGGCGCTTCCTTTGGTCGCTGCCACAATGTGATAAACTGCAACTGAACGAATCTGTGCTGAAGGCCAAGGCGGTCGTCGCATTCCATCGTGGCCAGTACAAGGAGCTGTACCGGCTGCTCGAGCATCATCATTTCTCGGCCCAGAATCACGCCAAGCTGCAGGCCCTGTGGTTGAAAGGTGAGACTCTCTCTCTCTCTCTCTCTCTCTCTCTGTCTCTCTTACTCGCTCACTCTCTCTCTCTCTGTCACACTTCCCTCCTTCACTCGCTCACTAACCCGAAATTCTTTTACTGTAGCGCATTACGTGGAAGCCGAAAAACTGCGCGGAAGACCTTTGGGTGCTGTGGGCAAATATCGTGTTCGCCGTAAATTTCCTTTGCCCCGCACCATTTGGGACGGCGAGGAGACGAGCTACTGTTTTAAGGTGAGTAAGCACACCTTGCAACTGCCGCAGCACTCCTTGCTGGCTTGCTTCACTTCAGTTCGCTTCTTGCCACATTAATTGCGGCAACAAAGGGCACGAAATGAAATCGTAGAAATGTCCGTTCGTCCTATCCCTGGCTCTAAGCTGTGCAGCAACACTCCTGGCTTACTCCTGGGCAACGCCCACTTTCCCGGCCATTTCCTTACTGTTTGCACTTGGGCTTTATCTATGCAGGCTTTCAATTGATTAAAAACAGTTACGAATGCAGCTTTGATTTTACTTTTAGTTTAAGTGGATATACTTGGGGTATTCTAGAATTACTTTAGACCTATATTATTACTTTTAACAGTGAAATATTTCAAGGAAAATGTAGCTGCCCTGAATTCTACTAAAATGTACAAGTTATGAAATAACTAAAAGTTTTCAAAACACTTTTTTGAGTTTTCGGAAGTTAAGCCTGTAATTTTTTTTCAATAGAAACCCGATTTGAATTAGTAATTTTAATTTATTTTTATTTTGAATGAAATTTTTCAAGCCCAAACATTTATCGTACTAAAACCCAAACTGTGACCCGATCCAGGTCATAATTTGTTCAAAATATAGATATGGAACATATATGAACCTATTCGAGCTATGAATTCTAAATTCTTTTTCTTTGAATGAAATCTTTCACTAAAGACCAAACTGAGATCTTAAACAGGTGATAATCATATCAAAATTTGATTTTCGATCAAACATAAAGAAGTAGAAACATAATTTATAAAAACAACTGACGATTTTCTATTTTCCATTCTCTAATGGTTGAATTACCTCATTTATAGATCAATCTATACTGGAGGTCAACAGAGAAGGTATTTGCCCTACAAAACTTTAGTCAACCTTACATTAAAGCTTTGGAAAATACACTCTTTTCCGACTTGCCATGCCCCCAAGAAATTTAAAAAATTTCAGACTGATGTATAGAGGAGGTCAACAGTAATTCACTACTGAAATTCGGGTTCTAAATTGTTGAATATACAGTTTTAACCTTATTTACCATGCATTTAAGTTTTATAAATTTATATTTCTATATTCGATAATATATAATCCAACAAAATATCAGGTCCCTAGCTTCACAGCGCCATAAGCAATATTGCTTATGCTATACGAAGTATAGTGGTTGTATAAAAAAATTTATATTCCAAATTTCAATTTTCAAGTTTAAATAGCGGTAAAGTGCTTTGCGTTCATACAGACGGATAGAAAAAGAGATTTTGCATAGAGATAATATACTCTACAATCATAAAAAGTTTACTATATATAATATTCCCTAAGCCTTGCCTAGCTTAAGATCTAATCAGATTTGGTAGAGGCTAAGATTACGAAAACTCATTAAAATTATACATATTTATACGTATGTCTACCAATAATCAGATATCAGAGATAAATTAAAAATGAATTAAGTAAGGTATATATTATAAGCCAATAATCAGATATATAATAATAATGAAGTATGTATAATAATAATAATAATAAGTAAATATATATTATAAACTAATAATTAGATATAGAATAATAGTAAAGTATATATAATATATAATATATAATTTAATCTCTATATCAATGATAATAAATTATATATCTGATTATTGGCATTCAATAATTATTCATTATTATTATATATTTGATTTTATCCAGATCTAATGTTTTAGTAAAGATTGGAATATCCAGAGATGAGAGAAATTAAACAGAAAAGTTGAGCTGTTGGCCCTCTTTCTTTTCAGAAGTTACTGCAGTAGTCCTTAATAGCATCCTAGCCAATACAATTACCAAATTGACATATCTAATAACACATATCTAATAACTGTTCTTCTCTCCTTATCTCATGCAGGAAAAGTCCCGTTCAGTATTGAGAGACTGGTATGCGCACAATCCGTATCCGTCACCACGTGAGAAACGCGACCTGGCCGAGGCCACAGGACTGACCACAACACAGGTGAGAGAGAGAGAGAGAGAGTCCAAAGTTAGCTGTTTCAAGAGTCGCAATTTGTTATTTGTCAATTGTTAATTGCATGTCATTAATCATATGGCAATGAAATGAATTTTAGAATGCGATCTATTCGTCTATTTTTAAAATTATTTATTTATATTTTACACATTTACAGGTTTCCAATTGGTTCAAGAATCGACGACAAAGAGATCGCGCCGCCGAGCATAAAGAGTAAGTTCTCTTGCAAAATATACATACACAGATAATAATATATATATATACATATTTATATATATTTATATAAAGTGTATTCTGAATGTTTTATAAGTTATTTGTATAAGCGTCAACGCGTGCGAAATGAATTAGCATTTCAATTTCAATTACTTGACGTTAACATGCTTATAACGAGGCCAATTTGTGGGTGGGGCTAATTAGTGTCAAGGACACGGCCATTTTTCACGTGAATAACTGCCACATGTGAATGATGTGAATACATACTATAAAGCACTTACAAAGTATTCACAATGAATATGGAAATGGAAGTGAAATGAAAATGAAAATGAAATTTTGGCTGACAAATTCATGAACAATTTTGTTCCACATATTCAAGTTGATCTTTGTTTTCGTAGGCGCATTGTCATCTGCGTGGCAGACATGGCCACTAGCTGACTAAAACTAAGGCAGAGTCCTTGGCAAAAGGACGTTGCTTTTGCTTTTGCCTGTTGGGAAAAACATCTGCATTTCCGCTTAAGCAAATAGAACAACATTTGTGAAACTCTTCGTGCGGCATGTTTTCAGATGCCTGGCCGCTGATAGCCAACTTTTCAAATATTAAACATCCTTTCGAGCATCCTTTTTTGTTTACCTTGCCACGCTCCCTCTCTCTCGCTCTCCCTCTCTCTCTCTCTCACGTCTGCTGAAAGTCATGTGAAGCGCAAACATGAAATGGAAATTGGAAATGGATTTTAAAGTGGCCGTAACAACAATATGGAACTACATTAACTTAACATCGTATCTGTGCCTAAAAATATATATATGTGTATATGTATGTATATATGCATACAGGTATGCATTAGGCTAAACGGTATATCAGTTACTCAAAGAACTTCAATTCGCTTAGCAAAAAAAAACACACATAATTAAAACAATAATAAAAACGAAAAATTGTCGCAATAAATATAAAAATTGGCCGCCGTGGCAACCGCAACACACACACACAAGCACACACTTAGATACTGATATGCAGCTGACAAAAGTATCTCACAGATACTTTTGCATTTTGCTCATATACTCGTATAGTATAGGCTGGCAATAGCTACGTTAGTTTTGCTCCACGTCGCCTCGTCCTCACGGCTTTTTATTTTATTATTCTTGTTGTTGTTGCTGGTAACCTGATATATGTTTATGGCTGCGCCGCGTCGAGCAACAGCAGCAGCAGCAGCAGCAGCAGCAACGGCAACGGCAACTGCGCGCTGCTACTTTAACTTTTCATACACTTTTGTTGTTGTTGGTTTTTTTTTTGGTTTTTGTTTTGAATGTGCAGTGAAGACTCGTCTGGAGGTACACACACACACACATACACTCTCATACACACACATATAAATTTAAGTGTATGTATGCCTGTTTTGCCCCATTGTAGTTCCACCAACCATAACGACGCCAAAACCTTAACCATTCCATAAACTCTCGCATGGAGCTCGTTCAACTATCGTAGAGCACATAATGTTAAAGGCAAAGCATCTTGATTTTCATCAATTTAATTAACATATTTGATTTACAGCTCAAACTCATTACTTTCATTCACTTAACTTTACAGATTAAAGTTTTATAGACTAGGCAAGATATTAAATATTATACTCATAAATAAAAATTTAAAAAAATGTCAGAAATAAATTAGTTTTTGACATTTTCATCTACAATTCTTATATATAATGTATATGTTTATGTTCCATATATATTTATATTCTTTAAAATCACAAAGCTTTACTCTAGCGACAAAATTTATTATACTGAAATCTCATTTTCAATGTGTATGGGGAGATGAGCGTCTGGAACGGGATTTTCGGGACCCGAAATTGTCCCGATCCCGACGCCCATCTTTAAAATGGGGTATAGAAACCTAATAGATATAGGGCAAAGAGAAAGAGATTTTTTATATTTCCTTTATACTAACTATTTCCTTACCAGCCATAAAACTGAACAGATCTGTTAGGTATAGGACTGCAAATATGGTATAATATACATTTACAGTCGTGACTGGATATAGTAAACTAATTGCAAGGCCTGTTCACAGTATGGAGATATTTCACTATATCAGGCTTAAAATTTTTGTTCAAAAACTCATTATATTTGTTAAAATACACATTGTGTATATAAATCCAAGAGATCTTTCAAATAAATTAGTAGGAAAACATAAATGTTTGCTTATTAGAAGAATTTACTTTACTGACTTTTAAACCTATTTAGAGAACTCCATATACAAATTTGGGTGCTCACTATATAGAGTGTTCACTACATAGGATACATACATAGCAGCATACATAGGAACACTACACCCAGACACCACTATATAGAGTGTTGACTACATGGGGACACTACACCCAGACACGATTGTATCTGAATTTGCAGAAACTATTTAAAATCTATAACAAATCTATCAAGATTTGATCAGATGTTTTTCATATTCTATATCCCATAGTCAAAGGATTTTGGAAAAACAGCTGTTTTATGCGAGATCTCCATAGTCAACCGATTAATCGTGTATCAGCTATGTGATATAGCAATTCAAGCTGTCTCAGAAAGACAGACAAACAATGCCAAAGAGCATTCCAACAACTTGCATCTATGATATCAGATCAATTGTAGCTGCTGATAAGAAAATTCTTAATTAAAAAATGGGTTTCAACAATTTTGTATATATAAATATTTTAAATGATTTCTTTGAAATGCTAATAAGCTTCAGCTTTATTTATAATATCTGACAAACCATTTCAAATATATTACCATTCAATATAAAATAAAAAAAATAAGATTCAATAAATACTTAAAAACTAGATCAGAAACTTTTTTGTGCACCAGTTCAACCTAAAGCACGTATATTGAATTGAATGTGCCAAATGGTTTTTAAGTTGAGGCCACGTTTTGGTCGTTTTGAGTTAGCCAAAGACAAAGCACAAGGCCATACGCATATAGTCGACGGTAGAGGATATGGCCGTTATAATGACACGATATCGGTCAATATACATGGCGATGAACAGTAAGTACTTCTTGTTGGTGACCTGGAATTTCCACAGATTGGTTGCGGCGCCGATGAGATCGCGATTGGGGGGAAATTCAATATCGAAATGATTTTCCCCAACAAACTGCAATACACTATAGTAGAGGCCCAGCACCATCAATGGATATAGAACGGGCAGAAGTATGAAGAAGAGCAGAACGCAGGTGTATACGCACTTGAGGAGCGTCGGAAAGGGCAACTGCTGCAGCCATATATCGAACAGGTGCTCCAATAAAGGTTGCATATAATAGACCAAACGACCCGCCCATGAGATATTCGCCCACTGTAAGCAATGAGAGTGGGTGGAAGTGGGTGGCAGTGGTTGGAAGTGGATAACAGAATTCTTACAACTTTGCGCTTGTGCAGTGGTTTCTTCCAGGTCTTGTGCATTTTCACAGCCAATTTAGTTTTTTTTTATGTAAATTTCATTTGTTTAACATCAAATAACAATAAATTTAATTTCAATAACTTTTTTCATCAAATGGCTAACTCCAAATGATGCCTACTATATATTAAAAATTCTTAATAAATAGAGAAGTAAGCTGCTGCATTGAGATTATTGACAGGCTGGGGACAGGATCTCAATTCCATTTTGCTTACATGCCTTCACCTTCGTCATAGTTTGATTATGCTCCGATCATGCATTGCCTGCCTTGAATTGTTTATGGTGCACACGCTCCACAACAACAACAACTACAATGAAAAGAACAGCACCAGCAGCAACCGCGCAAAAAAAGAACCAACAACAACCTTAATACTACTTCAAATGTGAGCAGAGTTCCAGTGTTCCAGTGCCAATCTTACCGTTTCATGCCCGCGACCCGTTGATGTTCATTTCTTTAAATGTGTGCGCTTGTAACTGTATGTGTCTGTGTGTGTGTGTGTTTGTGTGTCGATCTCGGGCAGCTCAGGGCTCATCGTCGTTTTGCGTTTGCGTTCGTCGAATGCCACGGTTGGCTGGAGGGTAGCTGGAAAGAGTATCAAGTTACCACAAAATGTGCGTGTGTTCTTTATTCGTTCGCATCAGCGCCGTCGCCGTCGCCGTCGCCGTCGCTGTTGCCGACGTTGACGTTGACGTCGTCGCTGCGCGTTATTCATTTTTATTCGTTTTATTGTACATTCTGTTTTTATTATTATGTATTTTGCGCTTTTGCCCGTCTCTCTCTCTCTCGTCTTTGTGTGTTGTGTTTGTTTGCCTCCTCTGCTCCAGCCCTCCTCATGCACACACACACATATATATACACACATATATATACATATATATTCTTATATGGGTCTGTGGCCCGTCCGTTCCCGTTTCTGGAGTTCCGTGACGCATTTTGGTAGTTGAGTTTTGCCGCCGCTGATGGCGTTGATAATGATGTCGTTGGTGATGATGGACCGCTATGGAACTGAGACCTCAGCCGAAGGCGCTGTCAGCCTGGCTCTGCTCTGCTTTTGGAGGGAGCACTCATCGGGTGGGCGCCCGTGTCAAGTGATTTTTAGCCAACTATAATTAGAAAACTGAGCACCTTATCGATGCGGCATAAGCATACAATAGTTGGCATTTCCTCCAGTTGCCGCTTCCTCTTCCAGCAATCCCATTTGGCTGCTAGACTGACACATTTTTCAATGGCAATGCTTCAATTCGTAGGGTTTCACTTGGTTTCCGCTTTGTGGCCGACCGTGAACAAGTTGAAGTTCGCCTTCGGCTGCTCGCAAATGCCGTAAGCTGCTTAAGTTCTTAAAAAGTGTTGGGGCTTACATAAAAGTGGAGAGGTTCATTGGTCAAGTGGCATCCGAGCCAATGAAATCAATGATTTTTCAGCTTATGGACTCTATCAATGATAATAGAGCACAATCTAGATTGTATTTCGTCAATGTTCTTCAGCATCGATCGAGCTGTTCCGTAATCTCAGGCAACAGAAAACAGACGGTAGCGATAAAGAGGGGGTCTAGTCGGTTGGAGGGGTAGTCACAGCGACACATCGTATGGTAGATCGTTGCAGGATTTCCAAGAAATTCCATTGCTAATAAAAATTATAAGTCAATAAATCGTAAAAACAAATAAACAGCCACACACGCACACACACACACTCGACACACACACACACACATGGCAGACGGTTGGGAAAAATGAAACGCTGTTTCAAAACAAACTGAACCCCAAGTCCAAGAGCTGGGGATCACGATCGATCCAGCAAGTAACCGGGCAGCCAGCCGACCAACGAACAGGTTGAGTTATCGCATTGCGCGATCGGTACACAAATCCCGAGACGTGTGCGCAGCAGGACACCCAACTAAACGGTGACCGGTGCCTGGCCGAGACTTCCATAAGAAGAATCTGAAAAGGTGTTGATCATAAATTATCATTTAATTTACGCATGTGTGTGGCGTGTTGTTGTTGCTGGTTGACACAGCTCGAACTCTCTGAGAGACTCCTCCTCATCTAGCAGTAGTAGAGTTGTACCCAAGCATTGTCCCATTGTCTACAACTATGTTTCGCTTTCAGTTTTTGGTTTCGGTTTCGGTTACGCTTACGGTGTTCCCTCTCCATATTCCGTGTAGATCTTAACGATTAACCAAAAAGTCATCGTTCGCATCGTTATAAAGTATTTTATCTTATAGCCTGGCCGGCAGGCACTCCCCCTCGCACGCAGTTGGCGTGTGGCGCATTTTATGCTGGCTGCGCTTTATTTTGACAGTTTTTAATAATTTTGTTGCTTTTTAATTGCATGCCACAAACAGATCGTGCTCTGATAAGATACCAGACTCTCCCGATTTTCAAATTGATTTGTGTCTATTGTTTCTTATGAAGAAATACTATAACTACACCTAACTATTTGTTCTAAGCAAGCCCGTATATTGATTTCGAACTGAAGGGATTTGAACTTGGGAATTTTAATTTTTAGACGAGTTTCGTAAGTTAAGGTTTGAATCCCAGGCAATAGGGCATTGTATTGTATTTGTCTTTTGTAGTTAAGCTCTGAGAACATAAAAAAAAACAAACAGCTAAGCTTTGTAGTCACAAAGGCTAAATAGGGATCCTAAAAAGTGACATGCGCTTTAGAGTCAAATGGCAAGAAAGACAAAATTTAAAACAAAAAATAAAAAAAAAATCTTTTTAAGCACTAAGAAAAAAAACTTAAAAAAAATCAAGACAAACTTTAAAACGCTTTCTTTTCAATTCGATAAAAAATAATATAAAAAATTTATATGTATATATAAAAAATTACTAAAATCAATAATAATTACTGTGCTTTAGCATTATAGTAAAAACTATAAATAGTTTCAAAAATTCTGGGTATATATACTTGTCAATGAATATATTAAGCTTAGATCAAGTTATTGGTTCGAACTGTTAACCGAATCCTTCCTTGACTCTAACGCCTTCATCTATTACAATCCACTCTTTGGCTAAGCGATTCGAATTCGCATGCTGGTAACAAAGTTGCTCAAGCCCCACATAATCCGATCACGCATTATTGCCAAGCTAATGAATCTGCTTAATGCAGCTCCAATAAGCAACAACAACACAGACTTAAACCTACAAAAAATCAATTGAGCAAACAAGTAAAAATTAATTCCTCATCACTGAGCAGTCCCCAAAAAAAACAAGAACAAAAAAAGAGTCCAAGAACTTTCAGCCGGGACCACACACAGCAACAAAGTCTTGACCAGGCACCGATGAGGTTTTAACTCTTTTGCATGTTGTTGTTGTTGTTGCTGTTGTTGCTGTTGTCATATATTTTATATAAACTCTATGTGACATTCAGGGATTGTCCTTGGGGCGCAGCTACCGCGAAGGCTGCTTACTTATAAAAAAAAATTAGTAAAAACATAGCAGTCGAGCGTAACCGACTGCGCAATGCCCGTTCATAAACCAAAAAAAAACTAAATTTATTGAAAATCAATTTTATTTTGAATTTCTGCAGGAGTTCAATTTGGTTAGAGTAGCTCAACAGCTTGCGAATATATAGCTTTTCTTCCTTTTGCTATATATAATTTTATTTAATCCACAGAGGAGTTAGTCACATAATTAAAATTTTAAAGTTAAACTATGAGAGATATAGTTTTTCCCTAAACATTCTAAAACTTTATCAGACAGAGTATTATTGAGTAGTATTTATTCCAAATTTCAAGTCTATTAACGGACATTGCACGAAACCCATATACTCTTTTTACAATCATGAACAAGTATAAGTAAAAAAGCTTGTATGTGTGTGTATTTATTTTATAATGCAATCAGTTGAAAATACTCATCAGAGTATATAGGAATATGCCATTAAAGTAGGCGCTGTCTCAACCACCAACTCTCCGTTTCTCTCCCTTTTTCTCTCTCTGTCTCTCTCTCTCTTCTGGCCCTGTTAATAAGTGTTGCAGTAAGCGAGCAAAGCCAACAACTATGAAATTCTGGAAATTTGATATCATTGTTTATATGCTGTTGCCCTTTGTTTGCTCCCCACTTTTGCTCGGCTGACTGAATGACGGAATGACTGAATGGCTGACTGAACGACTGGACGACTGGCTAGGGCCTGGGCCAGGGCCAGGGCTACTCCAACATTTTAGCATTTCAGCCATTTCTCCTTTTGAGGTTAGCTTCATGTTTGCTCAGCCTGTTTGCATACAGATCTGTGTTTGTTTTACTTGGGTGGGTGTTTTTTCTCCCTCTGTGCCATATTCATCGATTTTTAGTTCAGAAAAATAGACAAACTCAAATTGCTCTTTAAATTATTTGCCTAAAATCGTGTTCAATCATAATTAAAGTCAGTTCGAACTCCAAGTAAAGACAGCAAATGAAGATCTTTCTATAAGATTAAGTATGCCATTACTTTCGATAATATAAACAGATATTTCATATCTTTTAAAATTCTTTGCCTATTCAATATCAAATGTGTTATACAATATATAGTAATTGGTTCTTAACTAAAATCTCAAGTTATTACTCTTCTACTGACAGTAGAAATTCGTGTCTTGTGTCAGATACCCTGTACTTAGCTCTACAACACTTTCAGTAGTAAATATTCTGTCAGTTTCCCATTTTGCAGGTTTATGTCAGATTTTAAATATAACATCTACATATATATGTCAGAATATACCATATATAATCAACCAGATTCAAAATAGTTAAGATGCTATACGAAACTTCATTAATCTGAAAAATATGCTAAAAGGACAAATTCGGATAGTCTAAAGTGAGGTACCGTTACTTATAATAATATATAAAATTTACCCTTTCTATCGATAAATACTTTATTTCATTATATCTCAAGATACTTTAAAATTTTCTGAATTTGTCTTTTCTGCATGATTTTGAGATTATAAGAACTTTCGTATAGCTTTATAACTTCATAACGTATAAAAAGCCACTTTAGTATTTATTGATAGAAAATTAAATCTTATATATATTCCAATCTATATACAAGCTTCAGCTTCAGTCAACTCTTAGTTCTGATAGATGTTACATAAATTTCCTAAATTGACATTTGTAAAGACTACAAAACATTCAGTATTCGCATGTGAAAATCTAATTAGAAATAACCCAATCAAGTGTAATATAAACAGTTATTTCGCTATAAAATGCTAAGTCAAAAAGCATTTGTAAACAAATAAAATAATTTCGAGCACAATATGATCTTGATAATTAGAGAGATCATACATACACATATACATACATATGTATATCAAAGCATTCGATGCGCAACTGCAGCCCACCCCCAGAGATTGAGGCAAGTGTTTCCCAGGCACCAGAACTGCAGCAGATGCAAAATGCACCGAATGGCAATTATCAAGCACTGCAAGTGGTTGACTAGCATCAATGTGGATGAGGGCGAGATGAATCTACAATTACACGATGCCCAACAGCTGGCTGGGGCTGGCTGCCCAATCGAGATGCCGGCAAGTCTGCGTCTGCGCCGTATGTGGCCGACGAGCTTCCAGGTCTGCAACTGGGCTCGGCTCGAATTGCGCGCGAGTCAGCAAATAACTTGCATGGCATAATCCAGCAGGGGGAGCAAAAGGTTGTAGCTGGAGCTGATCTGCCAGATCGTTCCCAATGATCTCTGGCCACAAATTTGTCGAGTGTGCGCTTAAATGTTTTGCATGGCTGTGGACCCTCGTCGCCGTCGCCGTTGCCGTCGCTTGTCGTTGTTTGTTGTCATCAATTTTTTTTTTTTTTTTGAACTGGTTCTGGGTGCGCGCTGGGTACGTTTGCAATTGGGATTCCGCGACAAGATTAAGATTAACACAAACACAAACACACTCACACACACACACTCTCGCACTGTGCCGATAATGTCAGTTGCTCGAATTTCAAATGCGCCTTGTTATCGCGCTGCCAGTGAATTAGCCATTAAAATGTCAGGACAGTTTAGCACTAACAAATTGAACAACACAAATAACAACAACAACAACAACAACATCAGCAGTCGTCAAATGTGCAAGTGTGTACGTGTGTGTGTGCTTGTGTTTCAATTCCCAACGGTGTCTGGAATTGGGCCAGCAATGAGTGTCTCGCTCCCACCCTGGCAAACGGTGGCGATAAAAACGACACTTGAAAGTCATTTACAGAATCAGCCGCAAATAATAAAAGTCAAGCTGCTTAACTTTCGATCAAAGGTGCGAGCGAGCACGCTATACAAACTACTTGCACACACACAGAGAGACGAGCAGGCGCAGCTCAAATAACTGAAATCAGATGCGACGGCGCTCTGTGGGGAAATGCACTGAGCGCGCAGCCCCTCTTGTGTTTTTGTTTATGTGTATGGGTGGGTGTTTGTGTGTGTGACACCTTTCAAGCGTGCTGTGCTGCTCTAGCTCACGGCCACGGCCTATGTCACACGCCGGCTGGAATATGAAACTGAAACCATTTATAGAAATGCTTGCGATGAGAGTAAAAATATTCAAGCAGACAATTTCCTTCCGGTTTTATTTTCAATTGCTCGCCCTGTCATTTGTCATTTGTTTATAAATATATACATTTAACTGTTGTCTCGTTGCTGCTCAAAGCAGTAAATTAGTTGCAGCAATTGACACATTTAATTTAAACATCTGCTTTGAATGCAAAAATCGACCGCATTTCCAGGGTGGGAAGTGGAATTAAGAGTAGAAATTACATCTTTAGTTATTTGTTTATTTGGCTATCAATAACTAAAGTGTTATTTTAAAATTCTTCTAATTATAGCGGCTCTACGGACAAACAACACTTGGACTCATCCAGCGATTCTGAAATGGAAGGCAACATGCTTTCCAGTCAAAGCGCACAACAACAACAACAACAGCAGCAACCGCACCACTCGCATCACTCACAACAGCAGCAGCAACAACAGCAATCGCCCAGCAGCAGTAACAACAACAACAACAACAATATCAACAACAACAGCAATGGCAACAGCAACAGCTTGCACCAGCATCAACAGCAGCAACAACAGCAGCAGCAGCTGCAACATGTTGCTGCCGAGCAAAGCCTGCAACACCATCAGCATCAGCAACATGCTGCCAATGTGGCGGCAGCCAGCAAAAGCAGCGCCGCAGCAGCAGCGGTCGCTGTCGCCGCCTCCCAAATGCCGCCCCTCTCCGCCGCCGTTGCCTACTCGCATCTGCACAGCGTCATGGGCGCCATGCCCATGTACGATATGGGCGAGTATCAGCACTTATGATTCTAGTTGGAGGCTGCTGCTGCTGCCAGTAGCAACAGCAACAACAACTGCCACAGCAGCAGCAGCAACAACAGCGGCGAATGGCCAGCCATGCTGCGTCAACGCCAGCTGCGCAGCCAGCAACAACAGCAGCAGCAGCAGCAGCAGCAGCATCCGGAAAGCTTTTACTTCTAAAGCAGCAATAAGATAATAGAGATCGCATCCTCGTAGATAACAAAAGTTAGCAACAGCAGCAAATTTAATTTAATCATCAAATAGTTGGCACTTGGCATTTTTTCAATATCAACAATTACAGTTACAGATACAGATACAATTACAGATGTATAGTAGAAATGGCTATAGCGAGGATTGCAGCAGAATCTGTTGCTAAATCTTGTTTAGGAAAAAATGGTTTACTTAAACTTCATTGATCTGTGTAAATAGCTAGGCTTTAGTTTTAGAGCGGAACGGGCTGGGAATGGAACTGAGTAGACATTAGATATGCTGGTTGGAATGAATGGAATGGAATCTTGGTCCTTCTCTGCCCAAAACGCAAATGCAAATCAAATCGAAATGTGCAAAAAATTATATAAATATATATATATATAAATTCTATTAAATTATTTTCAATGTATTTATAATTATTATTTTTAAATATATGAAAAATATAAATACGTACATAAATATATCAATTGATTTTCAAATATTGTGATAAAACAAAGGAGCGGTAAGTGTTGAAAGGTGAAGTCGGCTAGGAGATGCCCTGTATTTAGCAACGAGTTGGAGCTAAGAGAAAAAGAGAGAGTGAGAGAGACAGAGAGAGACCTGGCTTACCGAGCATAAGACGCTGAATTAGGCAAAAAAAAAAGTAGCAACAACTAGAGGTTGTAGTAAAAGATATAATGATTGTTTTTCTGATGTGTCAAGAAAATTAACATATTTACTAGTTTTTGACCTATATGTCAAATTTTCGGGCTTCAGCTGTACAGCTTTGGAAGATATAGTGTTCTCCCATTTCCACGCCACAGTTTTTACCGATTTGGCACACCCATAAATGGGCGTAGTTTTATATAGTATATGTTTTTGTATGGGGGTGGTTCATACAAATATATGTTTTAAGTTTTAAGACTCTGGCTCTAACGGTTCCCAAAATATTAGAGGATTTATGTTAAGCATAATAAGATTTATTGTGCGTGGATATATAACTTTTTAATTTATCTTTAGCGGAGCTCAACAATAGCCTACTTGTCAGATTTGGATGTTCTGTAGAAGATATAGTTTTACGCGGAGCCTGTGAGAAAAAAGCTTGAAAAACAGCTGAAAAACAAATTTTTGTATGGTTTAACGAGTTTTATGCAAGTTTGGAATAAAATTTCTTGAATTTCGCAGTTTTATGAAAGTTTTTAGTAAAATATTTGAATTTCTGCAAGTTTCGGGATCGGGCGGGATGAGTAAGATTCTGAAAAAGTCCGGGACGGTCGGGAAAAGTGCTTGATCAAAAATTATTATTCGATAAAATTACGAGGAAATGACGACGAAATTATTTCTAATATAAATACTGTTAAATAAGAGAAGTTCAAATATTTTATTTGTTTGACAACAATCCAATGAATTGTCATTGTTATAAATGCTTGCTAGGCAAGTACTTGATGTTCCATCATCTTCGACAATGAGTTAGAGGGTGTATTCTACTTCTAGTAGACTTTTGGAACAAAGGAAAACACATCTTAGAGAAGAAAATTTTAAGCAAATATTATTATAAAGTAAAAAATTTTATCTATCATAAGAGCTCTAAATGTTAAAAAAAATATTTCGGGAAATGTCAGGCCCCCTGGAAAAATGAAAAATTTGTCGGGACAATCGGGCGGGAAAATCAAAATTATTCAATATTATCAAAAATTATGCAAATATATTCAGTCGAAAAGGAAAATGGCTAAAAACTAGCTAGATTGATTTTTTAAACAGCTATATTTTCTCCCATCCCTCACTTTTTGATGTTTTTTCCGAAATCGCGCTACGAAAACAGCTATATCTGATGGGGGAAAAAGCGGAATAGAATCGAAGCAACTCTCTTCGACAGTTACATATAGTTTCACAATTCCATACTTTACGTTTTATCTATTTTCGATGTGTATAAACACATATCTGACCGCAACACGAAGCAGACAGCGCTAATCCGCGGCGACAGGTAAGCCCGCTAATGCTAATAGCCATGGATAATGGGCTCTCGGGCGTCTGTAGGCTGGGCGCGCGTGCGTCTCGTGCGCGTCCCACACGCGCCTCTGCCAGAGTCGCGACACATGTAATGAGCATGTTAATGGCACCAGCGTCTGCTCACCACCTGGCAACGGTCTCGACTGCGAGGGCGGCGCTTGGCAACCGGCAAATGTTCTTAGGGCTATGCAATGATGCCCTTTGAGGGTGGCTGCCGCCTGACTGGCTGACTGACTTTCCAGCTCTCTCTCTCAGTTGATTTGCTACTGTTGCTACACTCAAACACACATACATACATACATACATACACGTACATGTTGCAGACTCCGTTGCCAGCACTACAAAAACGCCCAGCCACCCCCGCCATTAACCCCCGTTGCCACGGGCTGCACACACGTGTCTGGCTGGCTGGGACGGCGTCTCTGATATCCAGTTACATAATATTTTGACTTCTTTTATCTTGCGGTCCATATTGCATATAATTTAATTAACGGCCCTAAATTCCTATTTCTTTGTGTACAATTTTTAATAGATTCAAAGAATATGCGAAACGAGTATATCAGTTTAGCGCTCACTAGCTTAATTACTATTTTAAGTGATACTGGAAACTTTGAAAAATAAAATAAATAAAATCTTAAGATTATGTGACTACGCCCACTGTAAATATTATATTCAGCAAAAAGAGTCATAAAGCGTACACAGACTAGGGATGAGCGTCGGGATCTGGTCCCAAAAAATTACTTGTATTAAAGTATCAAATAACAGAAGAATGGAAATTTTTTCTAATATAAATCATGTTAAATTTAAGATAAGTTTAAATATTTTATCTTTTTAACAACAATGCAATGAATTGTCATTGTTACAAATGTTCCTTTTGCAAGTACTTGATGTTCTAAACATCTTTCGCAACGATTTTACTTTTAGTAAAATTTTGATAGATAGGAAAACACTTATTATAGGAGACAATTTTGAGAAAATACTTTTTTTTAAATAAAAATGTTTATCCATCATTCGTGTTTTAAATGTAGAAAAAATATGTCAGAAATTATCGGGATCCGCGGGAAAATGAAAAAATTTTTTTGGGACAATCGGTCGGGAAAAGCAAAATTGATTTCGGAACGCGATGGATCTGTAACCGACTTCTTTATCGATCCCATCTCTACACCAGACTATAATCAATACATATTAAAAATTTGACTGACAGTTTTGAAGGTTCTTATTTGCTTATTTACTTCTAGATTTCGAAATAGGTATATTATTATCAGAAAAACTCGAATTACAAATACAAATAGGTTATGCCAGGACAGTAAGTACGCTTGAATTCTGATGCATCATGATATATGAGTAACACAGATAATGAAACTCATCTAAAAGTTCATGAAATTGAAGAAGTTAAAGGACGGACTCAGAAAAACACATGAATAGTTTAGCCAGGCGACTTTTACTGCAAACTTCTAAGAGACGAGTAAGGACGGCAATATTGAGTAATACGATAAGATTCATGTTCTTTATAGGCCTTTCTTAGCTCTCGGTGTGAGTACCAAGCTACGCCTCTCAGTGGGTACGTTGGAATGAAACACTCGATGAACCTCAACGGCTGCTGAGCTGCTTCCACGAAAGTGACAATATAAGGGGATTACAATTAAATGATGTTCAGAATATAATAGACTCATGGACAACACGGGACTCAATGAACATTTGTGAACTGACATAAAGCAGATTAGTGCACACATGAAATGTGTGTGTATGTGTGTGAGTGTGCTTTTGTATGTGTGAACTCCTATTCTTCACATCTCCTAATCTGTCATCGACTGTCAACATTTGATTTTGACAAAAAGCAGCTTACTTGAAAATTCCTGTATTCTAGGGCTCAAAATGAGAATTTATTAAATATGATAGTAAAAATTTAAAATATATAAAATTATTTGATCTTTCATATGATATTATTTGCGCCCTCGCCTGTTGTTTGTTGTTTTGTTGGGCTTCGTTGTTTCCTCATCGGACTCTTCGCTCGAGTCCGAGGAATTAGCTGGCTTTTTACCTCGCTGTTGCTTTTTCTGCGCCTGCGGGCGACGCGCTAAGGGCGCCTCGTCGCTGTCGGAGCTAACCTCCTCGGAGCTTTCCTCGTCAACGCTTTCCTCGTCGGAGCTGCTCTCTTGCTGCACATTTCGGCCACGTCTGCTGCTGTTGCCTGCTGCAGCCTTCCCCAAAGCGCGACCGCGTTGCGTTTTGTTCGATGGTTTCGACTTCGACCTGGTGTTCTTCGCCCTCGTTTCGTTGACAACTTTTTCGGACTGGGTGCTCGTACCTGGTTCGGTGACCTGCAGGCACTCGTTAAGGCGCGTTTCGAACTCCGTGATGACCGCTTTTAGTTCCGGCTTGGCCAGCTTCGAAGTATTGCCGATGATCAGCTTAAAGCATTGATAGACTTCGTCCACCTGCACCTTGTCCTTAAAGTGCTGCATGTTGTCAATCAGCTTCTTAATGGATCTTTCATTGTAGCTGAGCAGGCTCAGGCAGTAGGCAATGTCGCGCCACTGGCGCTCGACGCGTACGACGGGGAATCGCAGACACAACTTTTCCACTAATGTCTCGATGTGGCGATCCTTTTGAATCAGGCCAAGTATATAGCGCATAATAGTTCGGTACTTATCCTCCTCCAGGTGCAGATTAATGTCGCCCAACTTGGAGATAATGTCGGGCAGCACATTGTACAATATGTTCGACTTGTTGGCTATCTCCTTGAAGAACTGTTGGGTTATATTCTTGATCTCGTCGCTTTCGTCCACAATGCACAGTGCCAAGTCGGCTATTTGTCCCTTGACGCGTATCATTTCATGCAGAATTAGATGGGAAAGCATCTTAACGGCAGTCAGGCGCAGTTCCGTGTCCTGCTCGTGCAGCTGCGAGTAAAAGTGTCCTGTCCAGGGCTCGATGATGTTCGGAAAACGGAAGGTCAGATCGGACAGGCCCACCACCGTATTACACTTGATCTTTAAGTTCTTAGTCATGTTCAGAATGTTCATGAGGAAGGACATGTTCGACTCGCAGAACTTGGAGGAAACGGTCATCAGGCGCGCCAGCGTAAGAGTCGCCGCCTGCTGCAGCTGCTGGTCACGGTACTCGCCAGGTCGCTTGCATATTTCAATGATAATCGGATAGATCTTGGACATGAGCGCATTCGGATCATATAGCAGCATATCCTCGCAAATGGCATTGATCTCCTCGGCAATGTTATCCTCGGCCGTGGCACCCACCAAATCGTCGTCGGGCTCCTGTTGCGGCTCTGCGGCTACGCAGGACAAACGCTTCCGCACCTCCATCGCAGAGACGTTCATGGTCTGGCGGCGAAGTGCTTTCACCGCATCCTTCTTGTTCTTGATCTCTTCGAGGGCCGTCAGCTCCTCACGGTACTTCATGTTGTTGTAGACATCCATATCCAGAAAGATCATCTCCTTGATAGTCATGTAGCCAACGCAAAACACAAATCTTGTGACCAAATATACAGGCATTGCGACCTTCTGATCTTCGGCAGCTTTGGCTAGCGGCTGCGTCTGTGACAAAGGCATCGGTTGGGAATAAGGAATGTCTGTGGTTTGCGTCTGCGGTGGCTCCTCAGGAGCTGCTCCCACCAGCCAATGTTCGTTGAAGCGCCCAATTAACTCTGTTACTATATTCTGGGCCAGCTCGTCCGGCGCTTGGCACATGCGATAATAATACTCGAACAGGCTCATGGCCAGCGCATCAAAGTCCGGCAATTGGGGATGGAAGAAAAAGGAGAGAAACAGGCTCGTGATTTGCTGCACGAATTTGGCATCGGTGGCGCAACGTTTATAGTACTTGGTGTTGTTGTTTGCCTCGATACTGTTGACTAGCAGTTGTAAGCAGCTGGTATAGATGCGTGGATCCTGCTTCACACGCTCCCCAGTCGCTATATCCTCGATTAGCGCACGATTGGCCGAGACTATTGTAGATTTTGCCTGTGAGGCCATAATGAGCAGCTGCAGGGCCAAGCGCGCCTCATCTTTCGTGGTGCCCTCCAGTTTGAGCGTAAAGCGTTCGAATAGCACCTGAATGATGAGCGCATCAACATCCTCACTAGCCACCCATTCGCCCATCAGCGTTTCCATGGCCGTGTAGTGTCCATATTCGACTTCAGAGAGAAACTTCGATAGATTCTGCACTACCTTAATGGCATGTGCGCGCTCTGTTTTGTCTGTGGTGAAGAGCACCCTGCGATACGCATTGGAAACTGCATCCCGTTTCTCCTTGTCGGACGACCAGACCAAATGCAACATACGCTGCATACCTGTCTGGGTGCCGTGTATGCCAAACAGATAGCCCGTAGTGAAGAGATCCACAGATGCGAACACGTCTGTGTTTGTCTTCGAGAGCAGCATTTCGAGCATTTTTGGCATTGCGGAAGTCGCCACACGAGAGAACTCAATGCTATCCTTTAGAAACTCAACAGTTTTTATTTGCTTCTGCATTTCCTCGCTCTAAACAAAAAAGTTGTATTAAGATTTACTGAAAATTAAAATAAATCTATCAATACTTACGCTATCTTTGCAGCCCTTGGCTAAGGAGAGGAACGTTTTACATAGCGCCAATAAATATACACAACACTCCTCTGGCTTAAGCAGTTGGCTAAGAATAAAGATATTTAAACTTAAATGAAATTAAATTTGTCTCAATAAAATACCCACCTTAGATCATCGTTGCCCGCAGCAATATCTGCCTTACGCACTAGTATTGTCGCCTCCTTGTAGTTCTTTTCCAAGAGAAGTGGCAATATCTTTTGCACAATCTGTTCATAGTCCTCCTCCTTGTGGACCTGTACCTCTGGACCTAAAAATAAGTAAAGGTTAGTAACAGATTATGCTAAGTCACAAGAATCACACTTACTCAATTGTACGCTTTCCTTAATAATGGGCAAGAGCTCTGGCGCTATGAGATCCCATTGCTCATCGAGCTTTTTAAACTGATCACGCTCATTAGCTATCACTTCGTCCAACTGTTCCATAACCTCCACTTCCTTCTCGTGCTTCTTAATTAGCTCCTCCAGTGTTAACTTGCCCGAATACGGATTGTTTTCGAGGAAAGCCTTTATCAGCTGTATGGCTGACTTTCGCACTAAGGAACTTTTATCCTCCAGCCGACAAGTCGCCTCGCGCAGTACTTTGACTAAGAAACTAAGCGGTATCGCATGCTGTTCCTTCAGATGATGCCAAATATGCAATACCTTGGACCGCACATGCGCCGATATGTCATTTACGTGGGCAAGTAAATTGTCGAGAAACTCATTGCGCGCCTCCTTCATGTCCTCGTCGAGTTCTTCGGAGGTCAGCTCACCCACAATAGCATCACCCATGATCTGCAACACACAGTTGCGCAGTAAATGCGACTCGCAGTCGAGCATTTCATCGCCCAGCTTGGACAGATGTGGTATCATCATCTTGGGCGCAATGCCCGAGAACTCGGCAAGAAAATTGGAAAAGTTTCGTGAGACCGCCGTATCCGATGTGTCCAGTGTGAGAGCTTCAACAATATCTTTCATCAGTATCGAGAAGACCGTGGAAATGCCATACTCTTCGTGTAGCAACAAAATGCCATTTGCCACAGCTATTGCGGCGTGCTCAGTACTTCGGAGGATTTGTAGTATTCGAGCCGGAAAGGTAATGGCATGGTTATAGCGCTTTATGGCAATGCCAAAGATTTGGAAAACGGTGTCGATGATATGTCGGTTATCCGATCGTGGCGGAACCGATTCCAAAGTGCGATAGCAAATATCACACAACATGCTGCAAGAGAATAATTTTGTTTAAATTATAATGGCCAAACTTATGGTTTAACTTACGTCACGAAGTTTTCCTCGACGACTGGGGGACTCCACAGTTTCTCTAAGGGACATTGTACGATATTGTAAAGCTGCACCAGAAACTTGCCACGCTTCACATCCCAGTCGGGATACTGTTCCAAAACCTCGCCTTGCTTGGCGCGCTTTTTCTGCTGGTTCAACTGCTGATCTCTTATCGCCTGGTGGACAACGACGTCAATGCGCTTCACTGTGTTGACAAACAGGTACATGGTCATTTTGGTGAGATTCAAGTAGCGCACACGATCCTGCGCGGACGGCGGCTCAGTGTTGCTTAACAGCGGCGTTAGCTCGCCACCCAATATATCCACCGTAATGTATAATAGATCGAAGGAGCGCATAAGATTGCGTATGGCAATTGGCTCGTTTGCAGATGTTGCAATGACCGAATAATAGGTATCAAAATGCTCGAAGATATAAAATGGATCACGCTGATGCACTTTATGTTTACATGCTGCAAAAAAGGGGACAAAAATAAGCGTTCTTTAACTGTACCGATTGTGCGTACGAAATGCAGTCGCACGATTGCGCGCACAAAATTTAAGTCTACTTACCGTGCAATTGATCTGGTATTTCGCTGGCAGTGTATGTATGTTGCACATAGTACTGATCGCCACGTGAATTAAGTAAATCATCGTTTTTTATTGGTAAAATAAACTGAAAATCGTGCGATTCCACCATTGTAAAACCGTTTGCTTAATAAACGACGCTTGTTTTCGTATTTATTAGAGATGAACGCTGTTTAAATATTTACATAGTCTGGCAACGCTTTACATTACAATCGATTACAACCGAACAATCGACGACACGACATCTGATTGTCCTATCGAAACGCGTTTTGTGCGGCGCACGTTGTGTTTTAATTTAATAGAAGAATATAAAATACGATCATGGAAACAGAAAGCAGTGGAAGTGGAAAACGTAAAAGGCCCAAGAAGAAGGGCAGTCGCTTTATGCGAAATGCCAAGGGATTCGCCAAGCAAGGTATTTTCGGACGCGGAACACACATTGACGATGAGCAGTTTAACTATTTCATAAACATCTTGGATGCCATGAAGGCGGGTCTCGAAGATGTGGAGGAGCGAGGTAAGAGGCAATTTTTAATATTTAGTACCCATCTACAGTAAGTTTTATGTTTTTTAATAGTTAACATGGCCAATAACGTGTTCGAGCAGACAAATGATCAGGAAATTCATTTGGCATCCAATCAAATAGTGTCGAAGGCTCTTGAGTCCCTGATTGGATTTGTGGACGCTCCGCAACTTGAGCGATTCTTTATCAAATTTGGTGACAGCCTTCGTCCCATGTGCTCGGACCGTTTTGCATCGCATGTGCTCCAAAAAATGCTGGAGATAGCCTTCCTCCGAGGATTGGGACAGGCAGCAGCTCAGAAGCCATCTGAATCAGATACTTCCACCGTAGCCAAGAAACCCAAGCCCGATGCCGCACAGGTCGAGGAGCAGTACAATCTGGAGACAGAGTTCAGCACTGAACATCGTGAGCAGTGCCGTCAATTTGTTCTACGCATCTCGAAATTCATGCTTAACAATCTGGAGGACTTTGTGTGGGACTCGTGCGCCACGCATATCATGCGAACGGCTATACTCTGCTTGGTTGGCATTCACGTGCCTAAAATTGCATTCGAGAAGGGTGGCGCGGAGTTGGCCAAGCATCGAAAACTGTACACAGTGCCGGAAGAATGGCATGAGATCATGAAGGAGTTTCCACAGCGCCTGGAAATGTGGCCACAATTTGTGGACTTTCCTTACCAAGAGCACTCCTCCGCCCTGCTGGGTGTAATATGCCTGTCGCTAAGCGTCATTGATAAGAATATGTTAAAGCATTTTGGCAAAAAAATATTAATGGAAAGTTTTCTCATGCCAAACGATGAGGCGAACGCTCAGGATAAAGATGAACTGAAGGAGACTAAAATTGAAATAGCTGATGATGACGATATTGATAACGAAAAGGCAGTGGCACCAGCAACTGAAGACGCCAATGCTGAACCTAAGCTGGTGCTGCCAAAAGTCTTTCATTACCAATGCGCTGTTATATTGCTGGAGACTCTTTTGACGGTGGCAGGAGCCAAGCTACTGACTCAGCTTTTCGCCATGCTTTTCAACGGTCGTATAGCTCACCTGGCACAGCAGCATCAAACGAATTTTGCTGTGCAGCGTCTGCTGCAGCACTTGAAGGAGACGTCCGATTTTGAGTCCGCCTTTAACGAGCTGCAGCCGCAAATAGAGCAACTGCTCAAAGCGGGCATGACTGGCGTAGTATCTGCACTAAGCGGCGCCTGCCTGCGGCTGGGTGCCAAGCAGGCGCAGATGATTGCTGCACTTCAGACCGCTTTGCACGTGGCAGGCGACAAGGAGAAGACCAAAATGTTCTTCAACTGCCTGGTTAAACTGAAGCCGCATGATCTTGTCGTCAACGATCAGTCGGGCTTTGTGCATCTGCATGGTTCGCTGATAACACAGCATGTGCTGCAGTTCAACAAGCCCATCTTCCTGGTCAACTGCATTCTGGATTTACCTGCTGTGCAGCTGGCGCAAGTCCTCAATACACCAAACGGCTCGCACATCGTCGATGCATTCTTGCAGAGCAAATATATTGGCGAGAAATCACGAGAGCGACTTATACGCCAGTTGGAAGGCTTCTATGTAGACCTGGCTATCACCAGGCATGGCTCTCGCACCCTGGAGCAGTGCTTCAAGGCAGCCCAAGAAGCGCAAAAGGTGCGCATTGCTAAGGAACTCAGCTCCAAGGCCAACATGACGAAAGCATCCCCATATGGACAAATTATCTACACGAAATATCGCTTGGAAACCTTCAAATTGTCACCCACGCAGTGGCTGGCCAGTCTGGGTCAGCAGCTCGAGCAAGAGAAGAAACCAGAGCAAACGAAAAAGCGAACAGCAACAGAATTGTTCAAGGATATACTTAACTAACGTGTCAGAGCTTTATACCAATAATAACATATATTTTTATATGAAATTAAGTAAATACAAATATATTGTAAAAACATTTGTAACCCTAGGATCAACAACAAATTCTTATCACCGACTCGTTATCAGCTGGGTTTTTAGACTAACTCAATATTCTAAGCAGCCGATTGCTCAGTTTCAATCAGCATGAGAGCGGCAGTAGTTGTGCTAATAGTCTGCTCCTTGATTGGTGCTTCGATTGCCTTTGGCGACGAGGCCATTTTTGAGGACGAAGACATTTACAATCAGGCCCTGCCGCCTGTGGAGCACACGGGCCTCACGGTGCCCGGCACCAAATGGTGTGGCCCTGGAAACACGGCTGCGAACTATGAGGATTTGGGCAGGGAGCGTGAAACGGACAAATGTTGCCGTGCTCACGATCACTGCGATGATATCATGGAATCGCACAGCTCCATACACGGTCTGCCCAACAACACGGACTGGTTTCCCATGTAGGCAAAGTTTGAAAAATCAATAAATCGAAAATCCGTGACATCTGGACATCCTTTTCAGATTGAAGTGCAGCTGCGAGCAGCAGTTCATCAACTGCCTGCAGGCCGTCAACACCTTGACAGCAAACACCATGGGTCGTGTCTACTATGCGACGCGGCACAGATGTTTCGCACAGGGCTACCCCACGACCGGATGCAAGGAGTATCAGCTGGGCGCCATACGCAGGCGCTGCATTCGGTATGCTGTGAACAAGCGAGCGGCCAAGCTCTGGCAATTTTACGATATGCCGTTTTATACAATGCCTGCGACAACAAAACCTTGACCCTCAGAGCTTTAATCAGCAAATTTTATAAAACCGAAAAATAATAAGCTTATCGCGAAATTACGTCTCAATTCAATCGGGCTGGTCAATTCTCCTCGACGCTGGGATGCGTGTAGAATGCCAAATCATAGAATTGCCAGCGTTTGGGCAACGCTGCATCCTCGTTGTAGCTTAGGCAACGCTTCATAAAGAGATCCCATTGCAGCTCCCGACAGGATGTGATTGGCGGGCCATAGCCAAAGCACACATTCCTTGTACTGAAATATATCCGACCCAAAGCAGCCGACTCCACGTTGTGAAGCGAGCTAAGGCACTGCCTGAAACTTGATTCGCAGGCACAGGAGAAGCTGTGGGTAGCCAAGGAGAAGTTATTCAAGTAGATCTTATCTCATTTCTTTGCACTCACATGGGAAATACGTCGTCATTGCTAAGGCCGTAGTTTTCCGTGTTAGCCGAAATCTTTTCCTCACAATGATCGTGCGCCCGACAGCACATGTCCAGCTCGACATCAGTGCCCAGATCATTATAGTTCTTTGCTATATTCCCAGGACCACACCATTTGGTGCCGGGCACTGTTATGCCCAGGCCATGAGCCGTAGCTAGCATCGCCGCCAAGGCAACAACAAATATTTGGGCACTCATGTTCTATTCGAGAGTCGAAATTATACTAAAATAAGAGGAAGTCTGATGTCAACGAAGCTGCTGTGTCCAAAGAAATCGGTTGTTTGTCACGCTGTCAGAATGCTGATTAGGCTTAATAGGGTTCTCTATTGATAATTCATACCTTTTGTTGTAATCTATACTAAGAATATTTTATACATTTGCATGGGCTACATCGTTGCCCAGCCCATCAAGCGTAATAAACTAAATGGGACGATTAACATTTTTCGCATTAGTCATTTTCTTCGTCAGCTCAATACTAAAGGTAAGATTTCATTTCACTTATATATATATACGCAATAGAGCAAAGTCTAGGCATGCTAGACTTCGCTTTTCTGACGATTCTGCATCACCTGGCGTAGCTGTGGGAAGGTGCTCTTCGTCTGTGGTGGGTGGAGACGGGCACAGAGCATAGTAAAGGGTTCGTAGAGCGATGGACGTTCCATCACGTTGACAGTGTAATGCTTTATACGTTCTCGTTGACACCAATTATTCGCCCGGTCCATTATCGATTCCACAGGAATGGGTGTAGTGGGTGGCGTATCCTTTTTGCTGCGCACCCGCACATTGGCCAGTACTATTACGGGCACTTCTTTCTTTTCCTTGTGCTTGTCTATGTCTGTCTTGATGTCCGCCAACATGTCCAAGCTGCGTGGATCAGTTGGATCGTAGACTAACACAAAGGCATCTGGAAATTGCAAATAGTGACGCGGCAGCTGAGCCGCTTGCTCGCCTTGTAGTCCGGCTGTATCATAGATTCGCAAGGTTTCCCGAGCGCCTCCACGTCCTGTATCGACGCTCGCAACATATATATCCTCGATCGTTGGGTGCAATTCCTTTGACAAATATATTTATTCTTTTTATTGAGAAATAAAATCTAATAAGGAACAGTCATGGCACACTTACAGTTTCTGTATTAATGTTTCCATACACTAATTGCTCGATGAGTGCTGTTTTTCCGACATTTTTCATGCCACACACCAGCACTTTGCCAACTTTTCCAATCTTAGCATTAAGCATTGTTTAAATTAAAACAAATAAATAAACAAATAAGTGTGCCTACACTTTCACAACACACACAGAACGTTGCCACCTTTTTAAATAATACCAACTTATGAACATCGATAGGCCATATATCGATATAAAATTACAATCCGACTTAGTGAGCATCGATAATTTCAGGATAATTTCAAATCGGTAATTTACGAAGCAAATAAAAAAGAGAATTCAAATTTGTTTTCAATAACTTACATAATATATTTAAGTATACATTGAAATGTTTTAAATAATTAATTTAAACCTTTAAATTCTATATAAAATATTTTGTATATTAACAAAATTGTCATCTTATTTGTTTTTATAATTCTACATTACAAATTTGTTCTTATTTAGCAAAGTGTTACAACAGGTCTACTACGACCATCGTATTTGGTACCTTAATTTGCGCAAATGGATGCGTGTCTTAAATACAAAATCCCAAATGGGGCTACTAATTCCGTATCCGAGATCTTGGTGGGCAAAATGATGCTGATAATGATACCTCTTCATATGGTACAGATGATGACCAGCCGATGGATTTCCGTAATGCAAATAGTAATGTATCATATCATAGCATAAGTAGCCGAGTAGAGCACCCGACAGTACCAAACGTGGATGGTGATTTTGTAGAATAAAACTTAGCGGTGTATATATAACGACAGCAAGAATAACTCCAGGCAGTGGCGGAAAAACCAGGCGCATGGAATCAAAGGGCACTTTGTGATGTAGTCCATGTATCAAAAAG
This sequence comes from Drosophila gaucha, assembly GCA_035045545.1. Lineage (NCBI taxonomy): Eukaryota > Metazoa > Arthropoda > Insecta > Diptera > Drosophilidae > Drosophila > Drosophila gaucha. The sequence continues at coordinate 7,032,585 of JAWNOY010000375.1, forward strand.
TGAAACGTGCAAACCCAAGGACTACTGTTGCTAGTCAACTTTATATGAAAGACCCATCGGTGCAATGTATACTCCAGCAGAGTCCAGAATATCACACCAAAGAGCAGATGACCGATGATTGTTGTGATCTAATAGTGAAGATAACAATCATATAGGCGTAAATATTATTTTGCTTTAATCGAACTTACTTCTTTCATATTGTGTGAGTTCGCTTGGACCTCTTGCCATCCGCAAGCAATAATCGTTGGGATCCAAAACATGGGTACAACCCACCAAGGTGTCTTCGTGCACATTTCCAAATACCAAGGACCGAACAGGCGCAGCGGCCTGTCTACAGGTTTGTGTACCCATTCATCATAATGTTTTGTTATTTTTGAAATTTGTGGCAGCATCGCTTTCGACCAATCCACAAGGTGCTGAAAAATCAAAAACAAAAAATTTGAAAATAACCGTATTAAGTGTGTCACCACTATCAATATTTTTAATCGATGGCAGTCTCCATTTCAACTCTCTGTTATCAACTTATCGATATATTTAAAGCAATCAAGAGTTGGCGTATCGAGCAGCTGTTTGATTTTACTTCAAAGCTGACATTTGAACAGGTTGGTGTGTGTCATTCCGTTTTTGTAAGCTGGCAAACACGGCAATATTTAAATTCTTAATAAATATTCCTTAACACAAAAATACTTTTTGTGGATAGCCCAAAATTCAGCATAAACATGTCGAACACCACAATACGTGCGCCAATACCAACATTGAAAGGCATGTTTTCAGTGCCGCGTAAGTATAAATTTTTCTCAACCGCCATGGCAACCATAAATATATGTTCATACGATTTGGATATAGGCGTCACACCTGGACGTAATTTCCTAAAGGAAAACAAAAAGAGCTTGCGTTCACTAGAAAAGACAACAACCGAGAAGCTTGCGGCTAAAAAGCCGGTACGTCCCAAATGGATGCCGCCACTACGTCGCACCGCGTCCGAGGCTCGCGAATATGAGTCGAAGCGCTGCGAAACCGAAAGATTGTCTACAAGGCATGCTGAGGACGAAGTCTGTTTGCTACGCGCTCACAATAACTCTCGCTCACAGCACTGCCTGAACAAGCCACAACCGGACGAACCCCACGATCCATGCGTAGTCCTTGATAAACGTGAACCACAGAAAGAGAAAAAGCTTCGCCCAGCACCGCCGAAATCGGAAATGCAATTGATAATGCAGCCGCAACCGGCTCAGCAACCATTGCAAATGCAACCGCAATCGATTGACCTATCATTAAAACGCTGTCCGTCGTGTAGCAGCCAACGCAGTGCCACTAGCATTGCCATCCAGACAGACGACATTATGGATGAGCTTTATCTGACCAATGCACTCAAAAAGTTAGTTCCTGTCTTCTATATTTAATACATGTAATCCTAACTTGTATGTATGTATTTAGGTGCAATGTGGAGAGTAAGACTAATTTAAGTGAGGGGCGTAAGTTTTGCATCGATAGTGGCCCCGACTACGATGAAGACGAAGACTACATTCCATACAACGATGAAGAGCAGCCACTGTCGGCTCGCTCCAATGAGCAGGCAAATTACGCCCGTTTTGATATAGATGATAACGAACGAATGCCCTTGCCAGAGATAGAGAATATTGGCTTTGACAACACTGATGAAGAGGCACCATTGAGTGGGCGCAGTCGTGAAACAATCGCCACCGAGGCCTCAAATGCCACAACCAAATCGAAGCGTCGCGATCACAAGCTGGGCTGTGAGTATAACATTTAAATAATAAATTGTTAGCCACCTAATATATTGCTTTTACAGCACGCGATGATTTGCGCTTACCGCGCTACTTGGAAAAGGAGAAGCGCGAAAAGGCCGAGGCTAAAGAGCGTGCGGACTCACGCGATCCAGACTGTCCACGCGGTCACGTACTGCTGAGTGAATCGGACCGCCTAATAGCTTTGGCTGCCGCCCAGAAGCGTGAGTTACAATGGCAATTTAATAAATTAAATCCATAATTAATATCACATTTGAAATTCGTAGGCTTTGAGACGCTTATTAGCGAACTCAATCACATGCCCATGACCGCACAGACTCTACGAGTGCGTACACGTAAGGCTGAGATCGATAAAGAGCTGACCGTTGTCGAGGACGAAATACGCATCTTCTCGAAGACCAAAGTCTATGTGAAAGCAGCCAAATCGCGAAATCTTTAAAGCAACGACAAATTTCGTTTGCTGTTCAATAATCAACAAAAAGAATCTCCCACTCATGTATAAGCAAAACAGAAGGTTTCTAACAACACTTGGAACTATAATCTGACCAATTGAAACATTTGGACCAAGCCTAGTCGTTTATGTGTTAATAGTATTTATATTTTTTAACTGAGCATTAAAAAACTGTAAAAAAATATATGAATAGAATGTCAATGAAAATGAATAAAGATTAAGATGAGTGAAGGGCAAATATCATATCATATATACTTATCAATATATCCCCCACTTACCTCCATGCTTTCATCCATTTGATTGTTGTTGCTGTCCTCCGATTTCTGTTGTGTCTGTTGTGTGAGCAGCTCAACTCCATTCTCTGTCAACTTTTCCGCTCTTCGCTCATTTGTTCTATTATCACTTTCGTAATCCACCTTGTACTCTCTCATCAAGTACATGGCCGCATCGGAGTGCGGGGGAGCCTTCATGAAGCGAGAGGTCATGTCTGTCTGATTGAGACCCTTTAGGCTGTTCAGTCCGCCCGGATGTTTGTGCATAAAATTGGATATATCATAATACTGTTGACGGTATTTGACTATGAATTTATTATTTTCCTCCGACTTGTTCAGTGCATCCATTATGATCAGCTTCAAATTTGCAACTGCAACGCAAATAGTTCATAAAACAATTATTAGAATTGTATTGTAGTAGATTCTTAACTATTTAATTGAATACTTGTAACAAATGCACAAAATGTAGATCATCTATAATTGCAATTGGAGAAATACATTCACGAAATTCATTACATTATTGACTTTGCAACAGGTACTACTATAAGAATCTAAAATTGAACTCATTTTTCCTTGACTAAATTTTTATTTATATACCATGTTCTTCCGTATCTAAGCTACTATATATACATATCATTAGTTAGATTATGAATAGTCGATGGAAATGTGACATTATGATAAGATAAAATGAAACAAACATATGTTAACCGGGTTTCATGAACCTGCTCCATAATTGCACTTAACTAGCACCAATAAAATCTTTTTTTGTTGTAATGCTATCAATAACTCAGGTTTTAGGGCATAGAAAAAACTATGATGAAAAAAAAACTCTTTACGCTACGTTAATTTCGTTTAGATATATAAACCGTATATACTATGAGGCTAATTGAGGAATTTATTGTTCTACAATTACTGTAAAAAAGCGTTCGACATAGCTGCAATCTATAAATGATAATGATTAAAATAGTTTTAGTTGCACTTGTTAGGATAAGAACTGAACATTTAAATGTTGCATATATTTTCAAAATTTGAATATACATTTCAAAAGTAAATAGTATTTCTCTGAGTTTTATATGACTTATGTATAATAAAAGTTTTTTATCGGAATATCTTTTATTATATATATACACATCATATAAAGAAATGGAGTATTTATATAAAATGTAGGCATATTTTTAATTTTTTTATTTTAGGCTCTTCTGAAGACTTTTAAAATGTATAGCTATATATACGTTCTATTTTCTACTTTCTACATTTAGTACAAACAGTATGGACACAATTTAAATTTTAATTCTTTTTTTGAATTATAGGAAATCTATCGGTATTAGTCGAGTTATATCCATAGCTTACATGAAGTAAGAAACTTAACTGCGCTTATAGCACAGTCTTATCAACATATTAATATTTTCAAATATTAATATTTTCAAATAATATACATATATTTATACAATATATAATATTAGCAAAGATCTATCAACGTCATATTACTTTATACACATATTTATTGGATATATAAAATTAAAGAAAATTTTTAAAATATTTAAATTTCAAATTTAGAAAATTTAATTGTAATTCATATTACAATAAGGGTGTTTCATCATCGCCAACGTACTCTGTTAAAGTGCAATGCATGAATTTATAATAAGTATATTCAAGCACAATTACAGGACTAATACAGCTGTCCATATAGTTTGAGGTCCTTGCTTTAGCATGTCATAAATTTCTTCAGTGTATATAATTTGCCTAGAAGATATAATAGGCTCAATTTGCTTAAAATAATTGCTGCTAATGGTGCATGTGAAAATTTGCAAGCTGCTGCAAATATCAATGTACTTATTTCCATAGAGGGTATCGGATTGGCCCGGCCAGTGCTTGAGAGGCATGCGGTTGAGTCTACATATTCCCCATATGCACATGAATATGCATATGGCATTCCTCTGAATATAGAACAGATGTTGTTTTCATCGATTGCCAAATGCTCGCAATAGTGTCTGATATTGACCTCTATTCAAAAGCTTATAAAACTAGATGCAATTCCATTCATTCCCATTCCGAATACCATTTCTATTCATTTAAATGCGTATAAAAGTGGATTCAATTCCATTCCATTCATTCCTATTTCCGTTTCAATTTCAATTCCTTTCAATATAGAAGAGTTTCAAATCCATTCATTCCCAAACATTCATTTGAATTTGTATAAGAGGAGATGCAATTCCATTCATTCCCATTCCGAATACCATTTCTATTCATTTTAAGACTTACAAAATAGATGAAGTTCTATGTACTCATTCCGATTCCATATGCTTATTTAATTCATTTGATTGCCTTAAGAAGAGTTCCAATTCCATTCATTCCCATTTCACTTCCAATGCATTTAAATACTTATACTAGGATATACAATTCGATTCATTCCTATTCAAAATACCATTTCAAATCATTTGAACTCCTCTTCAGAGGAGATTTAATTTCATTCATTCCATTTATATTTTCATTTAATCCGATTCCAACTCAAATTCCAATTAGATTGCATTTTTATAAATGGAATTGGAATTCCAGTCATTCCCAAAGAGGAGATGCTGTTCCAGTCATACCCAATTCCATTGCAATTCCAGTTCATTTCAGTATGGACGAGATTTATTTTCAAATCATAAGATGTCAAGGGTATGAATCAATTGAAATCAATTGGAATTGGAATAAAATGGTTTGGTTCATTCCCATTTCATTCCAATTCCAATTGATTTTTTCGGTTCATTCCCATTTCATTAAAATTCCAATTGACTTGACTGCTTAAAAGATTAGTTATAATTCCATTTATTCTCATTCCTAATCCCATCCGTACCCTTGACTTGACTTGGCTTTGACTTCAGCCTATGTCTACGCGACAAGTGGAACGTAACGCCGAACAGGTTACTTCTTTCATAGAAATAGCAACTATATATTGTATATGAATATAGTTGGTATGTGTGTTAGGTAAAGAGACTTGCAACTTATCACTTATCGCTCTATCGCTGATAGTGGCCATGTTAATGCCGCGTTTCGGGCAGAGGCCGTTTGTCGAAGTCCAAGATAAACCCAAACTAAACATGAGCAAGGTGTACCGCACAGATATGACCCGATATTGTCGCAGCCTACCCTGACTCATCCGAACGTATTCTTTTCCATAATATTGATTATTAGGCATACAGGAACTCTCTATTTACTTATTCCAATATTTTATATACCTTCAATGAATGCTTATCGCCAGTTTTGTTTTTTTTTTTGTTATTTAGTTATTATCATATCTGTTCTTTGGTTTTGCTAGCCTAGCTATATCATATCAGTACCGGCCGACAGCTCTGTATGTTGCCTCTGCCAGCTGAAGTGTTCCAAGTCCGTCAACTCCTCTCTTTGCTTTTGTTACAGAGTGTCAGAGTTTGTAATGTGTTTGCTCCTACTTTATGGAGTAGCAATGTTTAACATGCCTTTTCTTATCGATAGATGTTATCTTCCGAGTTTGTTATAACACTTTTTTATAGCTCTAACATATAGGTTATTTTTAACAAAGGTATTTGCTTAAGGTTTCTGCTGAACTATTACTAATTTGTATATTTAATCTTTTATGTGGACTTCTATACTTTTCTATAATAAGCCAAATCAGTTAAGATTGATGGCTGAACTATATTATTATTAAAATATGTTTTATTTCAAATAACGTACTGAAACAATCCCAATAGTAATATCTATATAAATTTGCTATTTTATTAGAATTTCCTTTAACTTTATTCCCCTAGAATTTGTGAAATATTGCTTTGTAATGAAAAACTTATTTTAAAAGTACATTTTAATTCCACTTTTACAACTTTAGCCTCCAAGAAAGTCGAAGGATCTAATACTTAGATGTAATACTTCAGATTGAAAACATTTAAAGATCTAAGTTTCACACAGTTGAAGCAGATTAACATATATATAAAATGTTAATAATTTATTATAGAATAATGCAATAAATATTTCACTTCATTTCACATACCACTTAGAATAGAAATCGAACTTTGACTATTCAAGCAGTCGAACGAAGCAAATATGAGATAGAATTGGAATTAGCTATTTCGCCAGTGGCCAAAGGGAAGCCAAGCGCGCCTTTTGTATCTAAAAACTGCGTATACGCGTCGTATACGTAATCTTTAGAACGAACACCAAACAGCCGACCTGTCGACCGCACGCAACGCAAAGCAACTCGCAACTGAAATTGAAATTGAAAAAGAGCGCCTAATCGTTTGAAGGAACAACATTGTGACGTCGACGGCGCAGTCGACGGCGACTGCGACAGCGACTATCTTTGCTTTGTATACAAGCTTTGCCACCAGATAAACGCACCCCAAATAAGATTAGCCCCGAAACCTTATCACATGTGATCCAAAGAGTTTCTAACATGGTTTCACCTGGAGCCAACTATTGTACTGAACCTTATCAATCTGGTTCAAGTGCCCGACATAACTGTGTAGTATTATTATTGCTTACTATATTATGGCATGCTCTCTATAAGAAGAAAGTGCGTATCAATAATGATTCTTTAAAATTAACATATATATATGTATTATATATATAATTATATCTTGTTCGATTTCGAATCCATACAAGATATAAATATTCTTTTTATCAAATTCCAAATGTGAAATTTCAGCTAGAGATCCATTAAATTCCTAAATTGCTATTGGTTGAGTCACACTTATCAAGATTTCTTGCTCGTGATTAGAACTATTTATTAGGTTAAATCATTTCATTACTGATTATACCCATGAAAAAGTTTTGATTTTTACATATGACTCAGAATTCAGATGAGATAGGCATTTTTTCATACAATTAGAAATTTTAGCAAAAGTTTGATGAGCTGATGCTAAAGATTACAGAACAAAATTTTGATTATTTTATATGTACATATACTAATATATAAGTAATATTTCTGCTATTTCACAGCCTTACAGATCAGTTTATTTATCTGACTTTTCACTTTTTTAGGCCCTATCAATATTTAAATCTTGGTTTCACGTATTTTTTTTATAACATCTCCACACTTCTACAATAACATTTTTATTTTAATGTAAGAAAATTAAACTTTCTTCAGTGATCCGTTCAGTCGGATCTTCTCTCAAAAACTAACAAACAAGCGAGAAACTTTGTTCATAAGACCTTCTTTGTTGAAGGAGTACATAAGTGAAATACAAAGTGGACTTTCAGCTAAGTTGACAAATTCTTTTGCAGCTGAGGATAGCGCTTGCTGGACCAATTGCCTATATGCACACTTAAGTGGATAAATGCTGACTCTATGGAATTGGAGAGTAATTTGTTTTTTAAAAGAGTGCAGATGGAGTTTGCGTTAAAGAGTCACTCTACTACTGAAAATATTGGAAGCCCAACCTACTTTGATATACAAGATGTTTACCAACATTTTAGATCCTTCAAGTAGAGTTACGTCAATTCTAAGGGCTAAGATCGTACAGAGAGACATACTCATAGAATATATAGAACATATATACTGACTGGGTTCGCTCGAAATATGATCGAAAATATCGGACATGTTTCCTTTTTGATCCTTTCTTCCTTCCAATTAATCTCTTTCTGTGATTGTCTTTCTCACTATCTCTCTCATTCTGTCTTTCTCTCTTTCTCTCTCTATCTCTCTCTATCTTTCTCTCTCTCGCTCTCTCCCTCTATTTCTCTTTATCTTTCTCTCTATCTTACTCTCTCTCTCTCTTTCTCTCTGTCGCCCTCTATTTCTCTTTTTCTCTATCTATCTCTCTCTCTCTCTGTCACACTCTCTCTCACTCCCTCACTCTCTCACTTTCTCTCACTGCCTACACTTGAAAAACTTTTACTTTTTTGCAATTATATACATATATTACCTCACATCTATTAATAATATAAATATTCTTATCTAGACAAATATCTATACAATTATTAATTTCTTTTTTTTTTGATATCGTGTTGATACCGTCAACCGTGTTAAAAATTTAATGAGACCAGAAACTCAATAATTTGTAATACTGATAAGTCATTTGAATATTTTTAGTTTTCTAAAAGTCAACTTTATATCAGCATTCAAATCTATTGGAACATGCAACCTATAACTATAACAATTAATAAAAAATAAATAATGGATAACTATGTCGACGAACTCACTTCTAAGGCATCTTCCATCATAGAGATCTTAAGTTTCAATGCTGAGCATAAGAATTCTCAGTAGAGCAAACCACAAACATACCGGTAAAACGAGTAAAACTGCTCTAGTAAACTTTAGTCGACTAGGAGATACCACGTAGTCTGTCATAAATTCTGAACTTTAAGAAACTTAAATGAATAAACAAGTAATTTTCTTTTTGAAATAAAGTTGTTTTTATATATTTTTTAATTGGAATCTCCGATGTTCTCTAGCTCTATCAATTGTATCTGTTTCTATTTACCTTTTTTTTACTATTTTTTATTCGCTTCATAAACTCCGAGGTCTATACGAGAGCCATGCTCAAGCTCGTCTATTTTTTTTTTTATATTTTATATCAATTTTTCCGATTATTCTACAAAAGACCGAACAACTCTATTCAGTAGAGCTTACATCCAGCTGCCTGCTTCAGACTTTCTTTAAATGCGAATCTCTGGTTAACAGAATAATGTATTAGCAATTTAAATCGAATAATGGTTAGAAGCGAGTTGGGTCTGCGTCGATCACGTGTGTTGGCCTTTAACTTAATATGGCCTCAAGGCCGAAAATGGGGGCTGAGTGGAAGGTGTTAATATGGGCTGGCGGACACGTGTTCATATATCTATGTCCTTTGACATTTTTGCACGCAAGCCAAGGTCCTGGAGGCATGTTAGTTTTCCTGCTCGAAATTATAGCAAATCCCTCCAAGTCAAATGCCCGCTGTTTCGTCAAGGGACACACCTTTCACTGTTTTACGAAATTTATGCGCCCACACACACTCACACACGCACACACACTCAGGAGCTGTCAGTCTGACTATTTGACATTGACATGCCAAGCCTTTTCATAGGTCGCGGTACGCCTGCTGCCCAGTGGCTAGTTCGAACCACCATTAATTACACACAACATATGTACAGGAATGCCTGAAGTAAACTATCCTAACTCCCACCACTAACTATATAGATCCATATAATTTGGGCTGACTCCCGACTTGCTTGCATTCAATTAGCCGAATTCATATTGGTTTCAATTGCCAACCTAATTAGTTGTAACTAAGTTGTAGTTGGAGTTGGATTGATTAGAATATACAGTAACCCGGGGAGTCTACTAATTACCAATGTCCAATGTCCAATGTGATAAACTTATCAATCAAACAAAAATGACTTAGAGACGGGACCAGGAATACCTTTAAATGAGTAATGCTCCATTAGCTGATGAGACCATAACAAAAGCCCCCCACTAATCAACTGCCTGATTCATATATTGTATTGGACACAATTTCGTCTATGTTTAGAACAGATAATCGAAAAAACATTTTGATAACACTCGAGAATACATGCAGAACACATTTAACTGTAGAAAACTCTATCCAATTGTTACTTCTTATATATGAGTAACATGGCTATCAAAATGGATAAGTATTATATGGCTGCCATTGGAACAATCAATCAAAAAGCTTCTTCTTCGCAGTGAAAGAAATAAACATTTTTATGCTCAAGATATGCTTCAACATCAATCAAAATGTTGACTTCCTTTTAAAACTGTCATAAAAATGATTGATCAACAAAAAAGTTGATCATGATCTACTTATTTTATTATAGTTGATTTGATTTCAGTATAAATAACATTGAATAGATATTCAAGCACAAATCTGATTGATTGCTTACACTGTTTGAAAAAATTAAATTTTTCCTATGGGTGTACAGAAATTTCCACAAAATTGCTATTTGATACTATGAAGAACGTTTTGCCGATTGGGAATCTTCACAAAAATTGCTATCCTCATCATATCACTATAGTCTAGTGGCAAAATCTTTGTGGCATAGTGTTATTTATTTCTTAGCATTCCAAAACTAAAACTTACTTAGCCATCAATTTGATGATTGAAGATTTTATATATTTCACTTTTATTCAACTATTCCATATGTAAATATATGTAAATATAAGAGTCTTTGAGTTTTTTGGCTTATACATGCCCAATAAATTTCATAAAGATCGGATAATTATTACCGAAGTTATTCTATAATTACTTATCTATAGAGGCCCACTTTTTTTTAAATATCACAGAATTCTTTGGTAATCGGCAAATGCAGTGCTTAAAAATTACGAAACTTAGATAGCCCCTCTACCAGAGGTTCGAGAATCCATATTATTTCAGTTTATAGTATAAACCTGCGATTTTAAAAAGCATACTTTTAGGCTGAGTGCTTAAAAGCAATTTTAACTTTGAATTTTTCGTATACCCTACTCTAGTTAGAAACACGTAAGGGAGAGATAGAGATTGATACCGAGATGTAGAGAGAAAGAGGGAGAGGGAGATGAGTAGCATAGCTAAATTGATTTCCCTTTCTCTCATAGATATACTTTAAGACATATATTCAGTCAAAGAATACAATATAAGAACAAGCCTATTTTAAGGCTCACTTAGTTGTACAGGATATATATAATTATTTATGGAACAACTATTCATCTATACATGATTGTTTCTATTGGACCTATATTAGACAAATAAAAATATTACCCTCTGTCATAATTATAAAATGTTGGGTGGTATCAATATATGAAAAAGCTATATCTTCGATAATTCATATGAAAGCTATATTAAATATATAGAGGTCCGCAATGGCTCTTCATAGTAGATAACTGTACATGGTTGTTTATTTATATAGTTCATGTATATGCTCTCTTCTATATGTTACGAAGTTTGTAACACAATTCGAATACCCAATGCAAGAGCATAGAAATAGTTATACGATAAATCACATCAAGTGCGCACAGATGGAGAGTGGAATTCAAAGCTGATTGATATGTATACAAATGCCCCCTTTATATTGTACATATAAAACATATATATTCAATAAATATAGAACAGATATGCAAAATTCGACAAATGGCTTTCAAACTTCGCAACTTATGTTTTAGGTGGTTTTGAAATTTTATTTGATATATATATATTTGTAGCTTACAACTAGTTTGTAATTTAGCAAAGTACACATGTATGTATGTATATATATTCTAATATATACATACATATGCAGATATATATATACATATACATATATATATATCTACAGCTGCTCAAAGACCATTTCCATTGGCGGCCAGCTTGGTGCCATTGGTGTGTCCATTGGCATGCAGCTTGGCGCTGGACTCCACTGAGCAGTTCTTGCCGAGCAGCTTGGCCTTCTTCACTGGCGGCTCATTCGTGATGCTGGCGAAATCAAACTGGAAAAGAAAAGAACTTAGTAAAAGAAGAAATCATTTTAACCAGATGTAAGTCTTACCCTTTGCTCCAACGACAAATGCGAGATGGGCGGCAATCCAATGCAGCCACGCAATATATTCTCAATGGCAGCACGTTGCCGGAATAAGGAGTTGACCACCTGAGATCCGCTCGGCACCAGAGGCGCTTTGCACAGGTAGCTAAGCAGCGATAGCACCGGCTTGAAGGGCACCCAGGGCGCCGACTCCTTCTCGGCACTGCGCAGCTGGATGCGCGCACTCAGCTCGGCGAGAATGACCAGGTCCAGTATGAGCGGGGTGGCCAGCAGGGAGTCCTCGCACGTGTTGTGTATGACCAAGGTGTTGTGGCCACCCATCATGATCTCGGAGGTGTACTCGTCCATTGCCCGCTTGCTGTCGCCCACGTAGGGCACATACTTGATGACCACCACGTGGTCGGGATGTTCGTTGGGCTCATAGAGCACACTGTTCGAGGCGACCATGTCATCGACCACATTGCTCTTGGAAATCTATAATTGATGGATAAAGTAAATCATAATCAGTAAATAAGTGAGGGAATGACTTGGATAGCTTGCACAGACCTCCTTGGAGCGGAACTGCTGTGGAGCAGAGAGATTCTTGCCATCGTTGTTGCCCAAATGGTTGTAGCTGACAATGGAGACTGGCTTGATGCCGGCTCCCACCAAAAAGTCCACCAACACAGACTTGATCTTCGTTTGGCCCGACTTGAAATCATCGCCGGCAATAAAGACCCGCTGCTCCTCCGCCATCTCAATGAGGCCAGGCACAAAAGTGTTCTGTGGTGAGCCATTAATGTAAGTGCACTGCGGGAAAAGGGGTAATCTTAGTAAGGAAAGGAATAGAACTTATAATCGTTACTTACGCCTTCGGCTATGCTGGCCATGGCAAAGATCGTTGACGGCGAGATTTCGATTTTGTTGGCCTTGAGCGAGGCCATCAGCTCCTGGCTGGTGGTGTTCAGGCCCGGCAGCACATTGCTGAAGCGCTCCGTATTCGCTGTCCAGAGCACGACGACTGTCTCCACACCGGAGCGCTGCTTGAAGTCGCGTATGTCGTGACGCACCTGCTCATACTGTTCCAGCCTGGTGCCCTTGATGAGATTATCGGCACGATCCAGCTGATTGGCGGCAATGAAATCCGGATCGTAAATGGATGGACGCGGCTTCAGTGCTGACAGCTGTTCATACAGCTGATCCTGCAGGCCCACATCCAAGACCTCGGCCCGTCGCATAGCATCGCCCAAATGCTGTCCACTTATGTCCCAGCCATCCACAACAATGTCATCCGGCTCCGCCATAGGCAGCAGCTCCTTCATGGGCACGAACACATCGCTGCCCGACTCATCGGAGCCAACAAAGACCGTCGAGGCCTGCGTGATGGAGCCATACCAATTGGCCTGCTGCACTCCCGTCTTCTTGCGCCATTGCAGCTGGCGGCGATTGGCCTCCAAAGCGGCTGTCAGCGTCGATCCATTGTTGCCACCCCAGCCCACGAGCATGACTCCCAACTTGGGCACATGGCGAGCTGTGCGTATTTTCAGCGACGTCGTTCGCGGGTGCACCTGCAATTAGCCAAAAGCAAGGGCAAACTGATATAATCTCTAATTAATTCCTGGCCTATACCAAGAACAAATCTTAAGTGCCACCTGCTCCGGCTGGCAATTAGTGCCTTATCGGGCACATAGCCAGACGTGGCTTGATTAAAGTACCGCTAATATGCTTAACAATTTTTTGCGATCGCGTGATTTTTATTGCTATACTTCAAGAAGCCGAATTTGTATACTCTTCAAGAAAAAGTCGTTTACCAAATAAAGTTAATATATTAAATGAATTTTTTGATTTACCTAATAAAGCTAAACAAATAACATTTTCATATTAATTTTTACCCTTAAATATTGGGGTAAAGGTATTAAAACGTCGGTGCGGTGTTGCCAAAAACTTAATGCTCGATTTCTGTTTGCTCCGTCGACGTGTTCTTTAGCAGAAATATATGTATTCTTATAAATATGTACATTTATAATGATAATCGTATGTATGTATTGAATAAATAAATTATAAACGTGTGGAGTCGAAAACCACTTGTTGTTGGCCATTTGCCGGCCGGCATTTTCATTAGCACATGTGAGAATTTCATCACATACACACACACAACTTAAATGAAGCCCCACACGAACAGCAGCAAAGCAACAGTAGATAATATCTAGCAATATATTGGGAACATTATATGAATGTTAATAGATCTATTTAACTGGCAAATGCAAAAGTCAAGGTCTGCCCTTTTAAGAGAGTCAACTTTTTGCTCTAAGCAGCGACAAGAGAATTAGCCCGCTGGGCCAAATCAGCTGGCACTCCCCTTCCATAGCATTGACCTTGAGAGAGAAGAGTGCAGCAAGTGTTTGTTCCTGTTCCTGTTGCATTATCGTTGACCTTGAGGGAGAAGAGTGCAGCAAGTGTCAGTTGCTGGTGCATTATCATCGACATTGAGGGAGAAGAGTGCAGCAAGTGTCTGTTGCTGGTGCAGTTGGACACAGCATTAAACGAAACAACGGAAGCAAACGAAACAAACTTAAACAAGAGTTTCTTTTCTTTAAAGCTTAATTTGTATAAATACAAACATAAGCTAAGCATAAGCTGATAAAGTAATATAACAAATTCACTTTACGATAATACTTGGACTTCATTTCACATATATATATGTAAGTATGTACAGCGCCTGCGCATTGCCGGCAGGGAACACGCCACCAAAGCCCATTGTTATGAATATGGGAATGTGTGTGTATTGAAACGGGAATGGGAATGGCAGCTGGAATGGGTATGGGATTGGGATTGGGATTGGGAATGGGAATGGGCAGCTATCAGTGCTCGATGTTGTTTTATCAGCTGTTTTGGAAAATGTGTTAGAATCAATAAAAATCATACAACACCCACACACATTGCTGACTATACGAATTTTGGGAGCGTGTCCATGTCAACTTTGGCTCATTATCATAAACTAACAATATCGTATTTGTACAGAATATTAATAAGCGTAAAACACTATACGGAACAGTGGAAAGTTTTCCGTTCGAATTTGTACCCAATTTATTTTATGATGCCTTTCCTATAGCTAGAAAAAATATGAGAACATCTGCCACTAGTTCAGTGTGAAGGTCAATGTGTTATACATTTGACTTATTTAAAAAAAATAAAGCACTTAAGGTATTGCTGGAAAACAGACTACTCTCCAAATTTATTCAGAAACTTCGATTTTATATTTACTATTTTCGAATAGAAATCAAGATGTTTTTAATCATTTTAGTTTTTCAAAGATTTGATCTGATCTCAACCAGATTTGCATTACAAAACCAATATACTCTTTTGTGAACATGAGCATTCTTTGCTACCACGCCGCTGCCTGCTCAATTTCGCCGTAAGCTGATTAAATCCTTATGCAACTGTTGCATTCTATTTTTAAAGTCTTTCGGCGTGGCTCAAATCAATAAGCGTTCTTTCTTTGCGTAATTCAGGCTGTCCCCACTTGTCGGCCGGTAACTCACCTGCAATTGGCCCGTGGCGGTGCGCTTAACATGCGACGTTTGGTATTCGTAATCCGTCTCAATGAATTCATCGTCCACGTGTACTTTGGGCGAGATGACTTCCAGCGTTGAGTTCTTGGTTGGCTTCATTTTCGACAGACACGAATCTTGTGTGAAATATTTATCGTTTGGTTTCCACTTTTTTCGCTACTTTTCACAAGTTTCACACGCACACTTACACACACACACACAATTATTTATAATTTTGGCGTGTGTTTTGTTTTGTTACAGTAATTTGCTGCCTTTTCGCACACTTTTCGCCGCTTTGGTCGAAGGTCTAGGTCTGGGTCTGGGTCTGGTCAAAGCAAAAGTTCGCCGCTCAATGCGCACAAGAGCGAATTGCGGTCCGCTTTTATTACAGCAGCGGCGATTTGCTTTTTTGTTGTTGCTTTTTTTTATTTCTCCACTGACTCTTTGTTCTGGCAAGAGAGACACACATTGAATGGATGCCGACAATTTGCCGGCATTGTTGCCCCGCAGAGAGCCAAAAAACTGAAGAGAGCGTGTAGGAGGTGAATATCAAAGTGTGTGTGAGTAAGTTTTAGTTGAGTTCAGCTGCATGTGCATGTGTGAGTAAGTTTTAGCTGGGCTGAGAAAATGTTTGATTAAGGAAGTGGATTAGACTGTTGTTTATCAAAAAAAATATATACAATAAAATATATAAAAAATAATTTTGTAGAGAAACAATATAAAGTTAAATATAATATAAACATAAATATTTAAATACGTTTAATCGTAAATAAATAATTGTTTTCTACATATAATCAATTATAATATGTATTAATCTGGGCTTACTTATCAGATGGCTTATAATCCATATCTATTATAACATAAACATATATTTACATGTCCGACTTTCATGACTATTAATTGAATACGCTCTATGTGTGAAAAACTAACATTAGTTGGCTTGGACCTGTTAGGGCCTGAAAAATGCAGAGCCTCTCAGCAGCATCTCGGCATCAGAATTAGCATAATCATCAAATCAGGGCATTCTTCAAAGATGCCAAGCAAGTAAACATCTAATTTCCTGATTTCCGCAGCTACATTGGGTGAGAGAATCTTCTTTAAACTCGTGAGCAGAGCTCTTCAGCTTCTTCATTTCAATTTCAATTTCAATCAATGGCCATTTGCTTAGTTGTGGAAAATTTTGCATGCAAATTTTTTTGTTATGATTTGGATGCTTTCAAGGTTTTCAAACTCATTGTACTGCACATACGTACAATCATAATATATGTTGTTGTATGTATGTGTAAGAAATTTGTATTTATGAAATGTTTGCTCCTAGAAATTTCTAGTTGCACAGTCGATGTCGCCCACTGCAAAACTTTCCATTATTGCAGTCAATTGAACAGCAAGCTGCGCTCAAATTACAATTTGTTTATTTGTTGTTCGGCTTTAAAGTGAGGCATGGGATTCTTCACAAAATTGCATAACTACTATATTACTCTAGCTCCGTTAAAAGTTTTCCATTACCGCCTGGCAGTCATTCCAAGTAGGCAAACCTATTTTCAATCGATTCCAGAATGGAACCCTAAACCTT
Organism: Drosophila gaucha; assembly: GCA_035045545.1. Taxonomy (NCBI): domain Eukaryota; kingdom Metazoa; phylum Arthropoda; class Insecta; order Diptera; family Drosophilidae; genus Drosophila; species Drosophila gaucha. Next base: position 7,049,630 of record JAWNOY010000375.1, read on the forward strand.
ATTAATATGTAAAGAAAGAAAGTAATTTTGTTTTGTTTAAGAAAACTTATTTAAAAAAAAAAATTAAATATTATTAAGTGTTGTGGTATAAAAATAATATTAAAAAAAATACTTCTTTGAATTAAAATATTAAACTTTAGAAATTTCAATTGGCTTACGATTCAAATCAACTGCCTTGCTATGAAATTAATTTTTAAGCCTAGGTTTTGGTTTATTCTCGCAATATTTAAATACAATTTTTTGTATATTTGCATACATTTTTCATGTTTGAGAATTTCCATAAACGATATATGTATGTATATTATAAGCTATATATATTTTATTATAAAGCTAAAATGTTGAAATCAATTCCTAAATTATAAATATTTTGTAGTTGGACCTGGGTTAGTTTTTAGGTTTTTGGTAAGAAGTGGTTTTAATTTAGCTATAGCTAATATTAAAAAATAAAAATTATATTTTAAGTTCAATTTTTCAGCTTTTTCTAAACATATCCATCCAGTTTTTTTCAGTGCATCTTTAAGTTTCGCTATAGTTTCTCTCATGTGACACAAGTTTTAGCCTATGTGATAGATTTATCATTATGTGTATATATAGTATATATTATATAATATATGCACACATTAGCTTGTGTGGGGGCGTCTCGTTTCCCTCACATGCGACCATATTCAATATCAGTAAAACGGATTATGCACATGTTTTCATTTAGCCAAGTCATGCTGAACCCCAAAGGGCTATCAGTGGGTTTCCATTTCCTGCGAGTGCGTCTGGTATTAAATTCTAAAATGATACAAAGTATAAGCTGTGCTACAATTACAATTTTATTAATACACGAAAAAAAGGTGCATATGCAATTTCACAGATGTGGCATAAAAAACCGTGGAATGAAATTGAATTTCAAAGCAGTTTTTAAAAAAATATATAATAATTGTTCTTAACTAACATATTTCGCCTTAACATTATGTACAGCTGGAGCTAATTTAATAACAATAACACACGCAAATCACAATTTAAGCACACAACTTGTTTGACTAAAGAGAAAGACGGAAATTACATAACAGAGAAAAGTGCACAAACCTTAAACAAAAATAATTAAAACTAACTTCAAACGCAACTAATTTAAAACAAAAATATATCAATAATACTGGGCTGCATTCACTTTAGTTATCCAAAAACTCCCATTCGCTGGATGCGTTGGAATCACCGGATACGGGCGTATCCTTCTTTATGAGTGGATCACCAGCGTTTCGGAAATCAGGCAAAAAGCTGCTATATTCCTCATCGGGTGATGCTGTGGACTTTGGCTGAGTTTTTATGAATTTCAATGATGGCTTTGATGGACCCGCGCAAATGCCATCGACAGGCTGTCCAGCGCTGTAATCGGTGGCGTTGTTCAGCTCCAGCTTCTTGCGTGGCGTTGTCTGGACACTGACCTCCTCCAGTCTCGAGGGATAGCAATTGATCAATGAGTCGACGAGCTGAGGCGTTTGTGTAACTGCCCGCAACTCCTCCGCGTTAACTGGACCCAGATGCACTTCTGGCAAATCCAACTCGACAGCCAAGGTTTTCGCCTTTTCCGCAATTGTCCTCTGCAACGTGGTTGGAGTCAGCGCATCTGGCAGGTGCTGCAAAAATGCGGCTCTGATGTCCACAGGAGAAACCAGACCGTTGCTGCAATTAGGAAATAAAATCAATAAGATTTCAGATTCTAGATAACGTACATATATACTCACTTTTCCATTTGACAGTAACTAGCATCCATTAGGGTAGCTGCACTAGTTAGAGGCAACTTGCGCTCGTGTGTCTCCTGCCCGATTTCAACAATCCCTGCGGAAAGTGTAGTCTGCTTGCCCACGGATGTCTTACGCTTTTTATGGGTTAAGCTGCCACTGGCGTGTACTATGGACTGCTCAAAGTCCATTTCTCCAATGCGTCGAAAGATTTCTAAACGACGATTTTGCTGCGCCAGTGGCGACTCCACGGCCAGCTCAATGGGAACATTCAAATCAAGCTTTTCTATCGTTGGTAACTCAAAGCATTCCTCAGCTGTGTTTAAGGCCGGTTCCTGCTCTACCGGAGACTCCAGATCCAGTTTGGAATACTGGGAAGGTCCTGCCATTGGCAGCGGCGGCGGTAGCAGTGGATTAAAAATAACCGTAGCTCTTTTATTGGGACGTTCGGGAAAGGGTCCCAGACGCAGCAGCGAACGCTCTCCTTCGAGCACAAAAATCTCCTTGCCGCACACACAAAAATCAATGATTTTTCGAAAGCCGCGAGCCACTGCTTCCACCTTAAGACGCTCCAGATTTAGAATATATAAAGCTGCATCGTCATGAGTAACAACTAGCGAGTCCTGGCCGTCGTACAAATCCAATTCGCGAAAGTTTTTGCTGGCCACATAAGCATCAGTGCTGCTGCTTGCTTGAGCGCCAGTTCCAGTTGTTGCTGGAGTACGTTGCTTGGGATTAAGTAAAGGTATCTCCCAGGTGGGATTGTTCAAGACGGCATCGTTGAAGATAATGGTCTTGGATACGCTGCCAATGGCATCGGCAATCCAAAACCGTAGTCCCGGTCTTCCGCAAATGATTTGTGGCAAATTGTCCTTTGTCGTCGTTTGCTTGAGGAACACGCCACCACAGTCGATTAGCTGCTTACGATCCTTCTTACCCACTTGGGTGATCTGCCACATGTGGGTCTTAGAATCGCGCCGGCAAACTATGCATCGATAGAGCGTCGCCACTAGCAAATAACTCTGATGCACACTCAATTGCACAATCTCATAAGCTTCGCTAAGGATTTCCAGCGATTTGCTCAGATGCTGTGGGTAAGACTAATAATTACTATTGATGGGATTAAAATATGTATTTACGTACCGCTTGATAGTCGAATTCGGTGAGCACTACGACGCCCTGTCGATCACCCGAATATAATTTCATCCCATTCTTGGACCACTCACAGCAACTAACTACGCACCGATGCAAGTCACGGATGGTGTAGCGTTCGATGGGTTTGCTGCGTGTACAGGGAGCCACCAGGTCCAGGTCTGGCGGCAGCTCTTTTTGTATTTGAAAAACGCTAACCTGACCGTTAGCACTTCCAGCTGCTACCATATACTCCACTGAGTTAACTATCTTAACGCATGTAATGCGCGTGGAAACCTACAGAATTGTCATTGTGGGCAATTTTGGAAAGGGCAGCACACAACAGACATATAATGGGCGGTAAGCACGCGATGTGTCATCTGAGTCATAGACATGCTCGAAGACTTACCTCAGCTTTGAGTTTCTGCATTTCTCCCGAACGACGATTATACCAAAAGACAATTCCCGCGTCACTTCCCAGTGCTAGAAAATCTTCAACGGCATCGACGCAAGTTACATTAAGATTCGATGTGAAGAAACCTCGGCGCGCTGCTGGAATAAGCTCCATTATCTCGGTGAGGGGAGCCCATTCACGTAGGCAGAAATCCTTTCTGCTGGCCATTATGGCTCAATAATGTTTTGATAGGAGTCCAATCTATATTTAAAATTTACTTTATAGCCCAACCTCCGTTAACAGCAACTATTTACATTCCGTTTGTTGATATTCGATATTTTCGACAGCTTAATATTAAGCTCCTGAGCTGCCACATCTTTTAAAATAATGATTCTTATCGATTGTATATATTCAATTTACTCGATAGTTATGTATATCGTTTTAAAAACTTATCGCCCTTTATAATTGTATCGAAGTTATAATTATCGCTAACAATCGATAAGAAATAACAATAGAAAAAAAGAGATAATTGATAAATTCATTAATTTCTTCTTAAATATTTTTATAATAAATATTGCTCGCGAAACAAGTTTTGTTTCCGCTGGGCACAAGTCAGTAAATAAATAAGCTTGCTAAATAGTAATTAAAATATTTTTGTACACAGGTAAGAGCAATCATTGTTCATACTTTGGGCCAAAGTTCAAGAACTAAAAGTTAATCAGTCTACAGTAACATGGGCGAAAACAACAATCTGCGAAGCGCAGTTATAAACGAGTCGCCTATGCTGGCCACTCCCTACGGCAACGTGAGAGCCCTATCAGCCCCGCCACCACTACCACAGTCACCCCTGCAACAGAGCTCGTATGGCTACGGAGGAGGCTACGGTAACGCAGGTGGCTATGGACTCGGCTTAGGTGGTTACAATACAGGCGGGTACAATGCTGGAGGATTTGGCTACGGTAGCATGGGCTATGGTATGGGTGGTCTAGGTGGCTATGGTGTCGGCGGCGGCTATGGAGGCGGGGGCGGCTATGGCGCCTACAACCGATTTGGTGGCATGAATAACAACGATCCCGAGCAGCGATTTATACAGATGGCAGAGGCCAGTTCACGTCCCGCATTCCAAAGCATAGAATCGCTAGTGTCGGCTATTGGTAACATTGCTTCTATGCTCGACTCTACTTTCTTCGCGTTAACAAGCTCGTTTCGTGCTATCCTTGGCGTGGCTGCAAATTTTGGACGCCTGCGCAGTGTGTTTGCACAGTTCTGGACATCGTTTGCGATATTTCGCGGTCTGAAATGGATTTACAGAAAGTAAGTAATTTGCAGGTCGGTGGGAAAAGTTGAAATTAATGGTTGGCTTTAACATTTCAGGATACTGTTTTGGCTGCGTATTTCGAACTTGGATCCTTCGTCGCAAGCTTTTAAAAAAGCTTTTTCCGAAGCTCTCAACGACAATAATAGACAACCTGGCAGTGCGCCAAAACTACCTCGAAAAGGAACATCGCCTTGGCCAGTATTGGCTTTCCTTAGTTTCATCTTTACCGCACCGTATCTTATCATGAAGTTGCTGGGCACTGTGACGAATACGGCGCAAGAGGAAGGTATGCTTCTGAACATTGGACACCTCATTTATCTTATCTGAGCACTTTGCTCTCGGCTCATCCAGTTACAGCTCGCCTAGCTGGCCACGCTGGCTGTGATAAGCAAGCGATTTTCTTATTGTTATCTTGTTCTTAATATCACCCTCAATTTATTTCGCACAATCCCAACAGCCCGTAATCCCTCGAAGTGGACTGAACCAATTCAGACGCAGGCCGTATATGATTTCCAGGCGCGCAACCAAAGCGAACTGACAATGCGTGCTGGTCAGAACGTCCAGGTGGCTCCCCGTGAGATTCAACAAACGCTCCAACTCTTGAATACAGGCTGGGCTCTGGCTTCAGCAGATGGACAGACTTCAGGTTTAATACCAATTAATTATGTGAAATCACCGAAGCAGTTGCGGGCAGAGCAACAGGAATCAGCGAAGCCACTGCAACCGCAGCCCCAGCTGATGAATCTGTCCACAAATGCATTCCCCAACCCGCCCGTTGACCAACAAATGAACCACGACTTCAATTTCGCTGCTCGGCAGCAGGAACCCTTGGGACCGCCACCCACGACAGCGGCAGCATTTGATGAAGGATTTGCCTAAAAGGAGGAGTAGCTTTAACGCTTAGCTATAAGCCAAATGAATTTGAGTTCTAGATTCGAACACCTTCGGGCTGTTATTCGTCAGGGTTTTTGTTTCAAAATTGTCCTACTCTTACATTTCCCAGTTGTGCGACTGATCAAAGACATTTTATAAAATTTGTTCAGTGCGTACAATAGAATTCCTTAAAAAACCGTATTTTTTGAACAAAAACAAACCTCAGAAATTACGAAATAACGAATGTTGTATAAACAATTACCGTAAAAACCTATAAAATACATTTTCCTTATAACTTATTTAATTTGAAAATAAAATGGGTTTAAACAAAAGTTTCTTTAAATCATATTTTACAATATGTATTCAGTTTATTGCCTATGTACTTTGTTTTTGTTGTATATTTATGCATTTTGTATTTGCTCTTTGTCGATTTCCCATTTTTAAAATGAAATATTTTAAATTTATTACACAACTACTGCTCGACACTTAAATGTACATATTTCTTCCACTTTCTACTAATTTGTATGCACTTGTATTCGTTTGAAGTTTAATATAAATTCTTGCAATTTATATCGATGCATTAATAGTTATTACTAAATAGGTAGGTTGATTATTTTTCAATTACTTTTAATGTATATGTATTATATAGCTATATATATATTTTTTTATGTATATGTATAAATGTGTGTATTTATAAATATATTTGTAATTTTAATTTTATTTTTAGGTGAACGGGTTTTGAGAAATTTTGAAAATGTGAAACAGCTGTCTTAAAATGTTATTGTGAGGCAAATAAACATATTTCATATGCTTTTGTGTCTACAGTTTGCACTGCAATTAGTAGCTCTAAGAATATTTCATAATTTTTAATTGCTGTCATTTCAAGTTTTGGTTTACAATAGTTTTAAAAGTTGCTCTACAACATTGACGATAAACTTTCAAAAAAACTTGTGTTTTCGCTTCTTAACAATTTGATTAAGCAGCAATTATTTAACAAGTAAAATGAAGACAGATATTTTTTTGTATATTTTCACTAAAATACATTTTCTTTTTGCTTAAGAAGAACATTAATTTAAAACTTTTTGCGCTTAAAAATAAACTTCAAAAATACAAATACAAAGTGAACGCCAAGTAATATTTACCATTATTAAATGTTGATTTGTTTTTAACTTATTTATAGTTTTATCAAGTCTCATTGAGAAATAAACGAAATCAAAGCTATTTAAAGCTTGAGTGTGAGTTGTATGCATGTGTGTGTGTTTGTAAAGAAAGACAAATGTGAGAAGTGGACAGCCTAGCCAGTTGGGCGTGGCAGTCCTAACAAAGCGTTAATAAACGTAAAACTAAATGTATCCTCTGCATAGCCGCTGCTAACATCGCCAGCATCTGCAGAGGACCCCATCGCCCACGACACGTCCACCTCCGCATCGTCGTCAGCTCAATCGATGTCATCCTCGAGCTCATCATCGTCTAGCTCCAGCTTGAACTCGACATCGGTGGTATGCTGTGTGTGTTGTGCGAAGCCTTGAGACTCATTGGTTGATTCGAGGTACGGATTGAAGTCGTTGTCATCGTCATCCGAATCGTACATCGGATCCCCCATTTTGCCAGTGCCATAAGCTGTGGACATGGTTATCAATCAATTATTCATATTTTCCTATGATACTAGCAACATTCAATTTATACCTTCTACATATTTGGCCAGATTTGGTGGGACCCATCCCTTGACACGTTCTATGTTCTCTCCCGTGCATTCACCTTTATCCAAGCCTAAAAAAGACACAATATTATCTAACACTCTTTAACGGAAGCCAATTGACTTGTTTACTCACCCTCTAGAAGGCCCATTCGCTTCAAGACCTCAATGTCGTCGTGCATTACGAATGTGTTATCGAATTTAAAAATGTATTCGGATCTACGGAGCAAAAATGATTTACAAATAAACAATAAATCAATGTTGTCTGAAAGAGTCATACTTGTCGTTGGTGACACTGCAATTGATTTTTGTCGATTTGTGCGTATTCACAATGATAAACGGCAGCTGAATGGATGAGTTTGGAGATGGCACTACGCCCTGGCTTTCTGCCCGCTTATTCCGTTCGACGAGACCCTTGAATGCCACGTGTTGCATGACCATTTCACGCAACATTTCCTTCTTTTGCTTGATTCGTTCCCGGCACAATTTGTTCTGTTCTTCTAAGGCCAGAAATTGCTAAAAAAAAACAAAAAGAATTTCGTTAATAAAATGCTTAGCTACATTAGCAAACGTCTTGTACCTCAGCCGAGTTAGCGGGTAAGCCAATCCAACGAATTTCTTTTTTGTCCTTAGAAATAACATTGATTGCCATCAGTACGTTAAGCGCATCGTAGACACGACGCCGGATATTCTTTTGATCACAGTTATTATCATATGAATTGTTCTTCATTTCTTCAGCAACCAAATCATCAGCCACCTCATTGTATGTCGTCTTGCCCTTCTCCTGCACCTTTTCGCACACCTTCATCGAGAAGTGGCGCAGTCCCTTTCCGGCTTTATCTGGCTTTCGTTTCCTTTGCACTGACGAGGAGGAGGCGGGCACTGTGTGCATGGGACTGTTTTGAATGGCGTGCCTACAGATTTAAGAAGATATATATATATAATTCGTTGTAATTATAATTTGCCATTTGACTTACAATTTCGATTTCATTTTCATGGCGTTATTTGGCGTATATTTGACATATCGCTCATTTTTTATCTACAATTAAAGTGATACACATTTTCGCTATATTTTTTGTACAGAATAGGGAATACGTTGTTTACTTACCACCTCGTGAATGCCGCCACCCACACCTCCAGAACTACTGCCTTTTTGTGCTGACACATGTGTATATGAAGTATCTGTGAACCAAAACGTAATATAATTTTAATAAAGATTTAATATAGATTTATGTTTAGGGACTTACGTTCGGTTTTTGGAATTGTTAGACAACTGTCGTGTAGACGTATAAATTGTCCCTGACTCGTGCTCTGCGCGCCATTAAAAAAGTTCCGAATTTAAATAACCCATAAACATTAAATTAATTAATCAATCTTACCATTTGACTTAAGGCGCCTACTCGACCCACATTTCCGATGCCACTTCCACTTCCTCCGTTGCGTGTCGAGCTGCTAGGAAAGACCAAACTCGATTTTGAATTATCCATTGAGTGTGATTGCTTCACTACCACTGGCTTCAACACTTTGGCAATTTGTCCTGCAATATAAACACATAACAATTATATTGGAGTTACAGAACATTTTTAATGCTCTGATAATCAGAAAACCGTCCTAGACAGTTACATGAAGGATTTTATATGCGCGCTTTACACGTTCGAAAGTTCAATGAGGTGATTCTATTAAAATGCATACACAATGCATGCATATATACATTTACACATACATTTATACGCAAACACATGTGTGTTAGTAAACGCTACAAAGTATCCATTTCTGTCGTTCTTCGCAGTCTCATACACTACGAATGTAGAGAATGAAAGCAAAGTACGAAAACCAAAAACAACACAGCAAATGCGACAATATCAAAGGCAAGAACAACAACCACAACTGAAATGTGTGAAGTATGTGAAAAACGAAATTGTAAATAAGCCCACCACTTGGGGTGCAAGGATATGCAGAAAAACCTCAACAACCCACAAAAAATCCAGTAAGCTGATATATGTACACATGTATGCACATAAATATGTATGAAGCACGTGATCACACACAAGAGTACAACAGAATCAATATCGATATGTTTGTATGGATGTATGTAGCACGATCGCGTTGTTTGCACAACCCTGGTCGTTAGATATCACTCTCTTAACAATTTACATCTATATCTGTTGGTTATGCTAATTATTCACCTGCTGAGTTAACATTTACATAATTTTGATATTAACGGACGCTAAGCAATAAAGAAACTCAATAATATACATGTATGCAAATTTAAAGTAGTTTATGAATAAACAGCATAACCACAAGTAGGGCCTAAGCTATAAATACCAATTTGCACATACACACACACTAACAAATGAGTCACAGTTTAACTGCTGTCAAACATCGCTCAGTAGCAAGCAGCAGCAGCCTTCTAGCAGGCCGGTTAGCCGGCGTACGGTTGCTGCTGCTCACTCATTCATACAAACAACACATGCGCTTACATACGCGCGCACACACACGCACACGCTTTTGGATGTACGTAAAATGGTCAACAGAGCGGCAATAACAACAACCACCGCTGCCGGCGTCAACGTCGCGTCGTCGCTGCGCAGCCGCTGCTACACATGTTTGGTGTTTGTCCATTTTGGGCTTTAACTATTTTTCTATCTGCTTGCTTCTACGTGTGTTTGTTTTTGTGTATACGTGCAGTTTATCTGTGAAAGCGTATATGTATTGTTCAGACTTTTATATCTCATAGCAGAATGTCACGCAGTTTTAGATATTCTGCGTCACTTCCAACATACATACAAGCAAACACACCCCCTGCCTGTTTTTATATTCTGAATCTTAAGATTTATTATCCAGAGGATTTAAAATAAGAGAGGAAGGAAGTAAGGAAGCTTTAAGCGAACAGCGCGCTGCCGGCGACTGCTGCCTGCGTTGCTATCAGCTGTTTAGACAAAAAAAAATGGGAGAGTATCTTTTTTGTTGTAGTCAGAGAATGTGTTGTAGAATGTATTTGAGTATGTGTTTGACTGAGCGCCAACTGGGCGAAGCGCGGCTGTCGTCGCTGCCCGGCAATATATGCACATAATATACACATACATATTGACATACATATCTGTGTGAGCATGCACATGCATACATACATTCATACATATCTATGTATGTATGTATATATATTGGCAGCAGCAGACAAAACCAACCGATTTTACTTGATTTTATTTTTTATTATTTGTTTTTTTGACGTGTTGCCGTGCAGTTGTAGTAGTAGTTGTTGCTCTTGCTGCTGGTTTGCCTCGCCATGGCGCGGCGTTGAGTGTGCGCTTAAAGAGTATTAAGCGATAAATATTGTATGTAAAAGGAAACCGAAAAAAGAAAAAGATGGCGTTTACGCGCCAGTGTGTGAGCATGCAAGTTAGTAGTAGCTCCCCCGCCACTACTATTGTGAATACGCAAGTCTCTGCAACTGTGTGTGTGTGAGTGTTTGTGGTTCTATGTAAGAATATACATATGTATGTATGTTTATTTGTTACGCATTCATTAAAGCAAAATTATTCTGCAACATGGTAAATTTAATAACAGCCAATGTAGTGGGCGTATTTGCTGTAGTAAATGTAACACAGCAACTGGTTAACTGTTAATTTCACCACTAAACCGCTTAGCTGTGCTTACCGTGCTCATCCTGAAAGAAAAAGTTGACTTCATCCGTCTTTACCGCGCCACTCGTTTGATTTGCAGCCGAGGTATGCGCCATTTTCAGGTGTAGGCAGAGACAGGTGTAGGGACGTCGATTCGCCTGCTGTTTGGTGCCCAGCACCCTTAACTGCTGAATTGCTTTCGCTAGTACTTGCGGCGACAGCGACCACTTTGTACTTGCGCTTCTTTTGGGGGGGAACGTTCACCAACACGCCGCCAAAAGCTATCAATACCAACAGAGCACAAGCACGTAGCCGCAACGTGTGTATGAATGCCCGAGTGTATGCAAGTGAATGTGTATTTGTGTGGCGCGGCCAGCGATGATCCCCGTATTTTTTTAGGTGCACAATTGTAACACGTGTATTAAATATTCTTTGCACAACACTTCACAGATGTTTTAATATTTGGGCGTTATTGGATTCCCTGTGGCACAGTTCAAAGTGATTATTTTGATAGCAGCAAGTGAAAATTTGGTTGTCGCGCGAGTCAAAATGGCGAGCGCATTTTTTGTTTCCAGCAGAAGCAGCAGCGCATTTTTTCTTGTCACACACACAAAATGGTTTCAATGCGGGTTTTCAAAGGCGTTTTTCGGGCACTTTGAATGTTTCGATTTTGCTGCACTTTTTTTCAAATGAATCAACAATTAATTATGTTTCTTGTGCACTATTTAGAATACAATTATTGTTCGTTTTAATAACAGCGCGATATGCACAAAATTTCCATCAAGTCGTTGGATTTTCGACGACGACGACAACGACTACGAAAACGACCAACGTGAGAGTGCGAGCGAAATGGCAGACACCGCGTTGAACAGCTGATAGCCTCGGCGCGCCAAATTTACGCATCAATCGAACTCAGTGCTGTGTAACGTACGTCAGGGTAGCGGCACTCATATAGTACAATATCTAATATTTTATATTCATTCGTGAATCTATAGATATTGACATATGCAAAAAAAAGATAATTGTGTAACCTGAATGATAAATGCTATTGACTTTGCTCACAAATAAAATTACCGCCACTGAGCTGCGCCTGTGAGAAACTGCTCGAGATGTTTCTCAAATTTAAATAAGCATACAAAAAAAAATTTCTCAGTTCTCATTTGCTTAACGTTTTAGTACCCCTTCATTCCATTAATAGATTATATTATTTAGTTAAGACTATCGCGTATGTTCAAGAAAATTGTATCATCTCCAACGTTATCCAACACACGTAGAAAAATGTAAACAATGGTCTTATCGCCGACACCACCCTAAAACGACTACAGTTTTTTGGCCAGCTCGACAATGCCATCGCTAGCAAAGCTGTTTTTACATATCGATAGTTTTACAGACCCAATCTAGAGCTGATGCTGAATGTAAATTTTAAACTTCAGGTGCAACTACTCTAAGCATTATAATTTTAAATAAAATGTTTAAACTGGTTTCTATAATGAAATCGATGTGTATTGCTCACATTAGCGCAAAAGAACATATAAAAAGATTGTTTAATTTTGAGGAACTTAAGAACTAAATGAACGTTCAGTGAAGTTATTGGTGCCGATGAACTTGTTCGGAACGTTTCGACACAACTCTACATACGCACGGCTGTTTTTTGCCAAATACTGTCATAAACAATTTATTCATAACGTAAAATGACAAATAACACATTTAATAATATCTTAAGTGCAAAAATAAAAGCTGTCTAAAAAGGATTACTGTTCGCAAGTCAAAAGGAAATCCTAATATTCGCCAAAGCTCATTACCACCTGAGTTCAGTGTGGAAGACGACTAGGCAACAACAAAATGGTCGATCCGCTGTGCAATTACAATGTATTGGAGGCAATATTCTCATATTTGGAGCTTAATGATTTAAATCGATGTTCACAAGTTTGCAAAAGCTGGTATCACTTTCTAAACGACGAGAACAGCGATGTTTGGCGATGGCACTGCCTGCGCAGACTACCCAAGGAATCAATCAAATCCGACCTGCTGGCCTCTGTCACCACATACAAGACAAAACTGCGAGCGTTTTTGCATGCTTGGAATCCGAACGATTGCTCCCGGAACGTCTACATAAAGCCAAATGGATTTACCCTGCATCGGTAGGTATATAAATGTTGATTGTTTTCGGCATATGCTTAGACCATTGTTAAATTTGATTGCAGAAATCCGGTAGCACAAAGTACGGATGCAGCACGGTCTAAAATAGGTTTTCGTCAAGGCCGCCATGCGTGGGAAGTTATTTGGGAGGGTCCATTGGGAACCGTGGCCGTAATTGGCATATCCACAAAGGAGGCGGGTCTGCAATGTCATGGCTATGTGGCGCTGCTTGGATCCGATGAGCAAAGCTGGGGCTGGAACCTAGTTGAGAATCATCTCTTGCACAACGGTGATATGCAGGGCAATTATCCGTTATTAAACAATGCACCCAAATACCAGGTGGGCGAGAGGATTCGCGTCATACTCGACTGCGATGATAATACTCTATCGTTTGAGAAAAACTATGAATTCCTCGGAGTGGCATTTAGAGGTTAGTTATTCTAAGATCTATTCGATTATAGTTGTATTTAAAATTCTAATTGATAATATAAATAATTACAGGTCTGCCAGATAAGAAGCTTTTTCCTACGGTATCTGCTGTCTACGGGAACACAGAAGTGTCAATGGTCTATTTAGGGAACCCATTGGATGGATAACTACGAGATTACAGATGGAGCCTTACTGCCCTACAATTTGTAAAATAAATGCAGATAAATTAGTATATATGTATATTCGTTCAAAATTTGTGTCCCTTCTGTCTAGTTTCTAGTTTCTTTTGTACAAAAATATATGCATTTTATTGATTTTAGATTACGCCAAAGTTAAAATCCCCTCTATTCCGTCTGTATACCAGTTAAGTTTAATTGTACGAACCAAATAAATAAGTAGTTGTAATTTCATACAATGAACTGCTTAAAATCATACAACATAGTATCTTAAAACGTTTCACAAGTCAGATGCCTTGCTATAAATTTAGGAAATAAACTAAATTTTAATTGAAATTTTATTTCAAAGCGCAATCAATTTCTATAGAGTCCTTATTTAATGAGCAATTTTATATAAAGCAGTATATCATTTAGATTCTATAATATCAAATGCATTCAAATTATGCTGCTCAAGCCAGGATAAACAGTTAACGATTTGCAATTGTGTTGTATAAGGATTTTGGTATAACTGTTTCCAAGGACTCCGTGGCGCAACGGTAGCGCGTCTGACTCCAGATCAGAAGGTTGCGTGTTCGATTCACGTCGGGGTCAGCGAAAGGACGAACTTTTTCATTGTTTCATGTTTATTAGACAAAGTCAAACTAAGCAAAGGGGGGGATGTTTGGTTAATAATTATTTTTTATTTAATATATATTATATGAATTATCGAAAAAACTGTTTTTATTTTTAACAATATTTATTTTATTTTATATATTTTAAGCATATTCTGTTTAGTGCAAGAAACAACAATTGCATAACGAGCATTCGTTTATCTATTTTAAATTTATAGCGTGAATTTCGTTATCTTCTCAAAAATGTCATGACTAAAATACATATATATATATGTGTGTATGTATATATACTACTGTTTGTATATAGATAACAAGCAATTTCGAACAATTTCGTTTGATTACTAATTTTTATAATTTTCATATATGTTCGTATGTATATGTAAATATATATAAATTTATATGTGTAGATTCTTGTATTTACTTTTACGAATTATATCTTATTTGTAAATTCCCTAAACGGTTTGCAATGTCGTTTATTTAGTTGTTCCCTTATTGCATACGAATATATGCATGAATGTACATATAAAAAATATTATTTATGTGCCATGTGTTTTGAAATGAACAAATATAATTATGTTAAGCTACCAACACCAAAATTCGCGATGCCTTCTCGAACTTACATTCTTTTTTGCAAAATTGAACTAAACGAATTAAAAAATTTCAACAAATTTGTACACAAGTCAAAAAAAAAAGGTAATAAATTTATTTGCTATTGACTAGATTTAGGAACTCCTCGCGCGTCTTTGGATCATCGCGGAATACACCAAGCATAGTCGAGGTAACAGTTTTGCTATTGATTTTCTGCACACCACGCATCACCATACACATGTGTCTGAAATGGCAAAGGGATTAATAAATTTATTAAATTAAAAGTAAACATTTAAATAATGAAAAATCCAACTCGTTTCTTTGGCAGCTTGCTTACGCACTTCGTATACAGCTTGCTTTGTATACAGCTTTAGCGCAACTCTAGGCACAAGCATCGGTGGTTCAGTGGTAGAATGCTCGCCTGCCACGCGGGCGGCCCGGGTTCGATTCCCGGCCGATGCAACTCAATTTTTTGATATTTTTATTTTATTTTTTTTTTTTAATAAAAATTACCCAATTTTGATTTACCTAATAGAAGTATTGTTATACTTACACGCCCTCAACGACAACTGCAACTCCTGCCGGCTGCACTGCTTGTGTGACAGCAACGGCAATTTGCTTGGTCAAACGCTCCTGCACCTGAAGGCGACGCGAAAAGATTTCCACGATGCTGAAACATAAATGAAAACAATAAATACATATGTAAATTAAATTTACCCGCGCTTAGAGTTATTTAACTTACCGAGCCAGCTTGCTGAGGCCTAGAATCTTATTGCAGGGCAAATAGCCGATGGACACTTTGCCATAGAATGGAACCAAATGGTGTTCGCACATAGAAAACATTTCAATGTCCTTGACAACGACCATTTCATCGTGGTCCTCGTCAAAGACAGCGCCGTTTAGCACATCTGAGCCGCAAATGGAAGGAATTTTTGTGTTAATATTATTTTAGGCCAGCCGAGATTTATGTCCATTTTATGCTACATTTATTTGCTCAATAAAACGTGTGGCAATGGCATAACTGAATCTTAAGTTCAACTTTTCCACTTGACTGTTAATGTGCACACATACATACATATATACTTGAGTGTGCGCGCGTGTTAGTGTGTGTGTGTGTGTGTGTGGCGCCACTTGTTGGCCATTCTTTTGGGAAGCTTGAGCTTTCACTACTTCAGCTTTAAATGCTGCCTACTCTTGTGATTTTTGCACACTTCTCGGCTGGCCGCCCACTTGACGCCCACAGCAGTCCACGTCACTCACTTTTTCTCACACTCTCCCTCTCTCTCTCTCTCTCTCTCTTCGTCTCTCGTTACAATTTGAAAAGCTTAAGTGCGTTTCCTGTCAATTCAAAGAGTCTGGTCCTTCTAATCCCCCTCCTTGACGCTCTCGCTGTCTCCATCTCCCTCGCAGAGAACTTCAATGTCAAAGATTTTGTGATTTTCTTTTGTGATGGATACTCTCTCTGATGAAATATTAAACTAATTTTATTTTTTAAATTTTAAATAAAATAATTCTATTTTGATAACTCATTTAGCGAGCATTCCGAATTCTGTTATAAATATTTATAAAAGGGATGCAAATTGTTTTTGATTATTGATTATTAACGGGCCTCGAGGCGATTTACTTTCATTAATGTCGGGCTGCGGCTGCTGCTGCTGGCCATTTTGAATGCTGACTTTGACTTTGTGCGATTGTAGAACCTGCTTTTCGAAATGACTATTTTTAAAACCGGTCTGCAAACTTGCAATTCACTTCAAAAAAATAAAAAACTTAAAAAACATCAAATACAAATTCTGTTAGCCAGTAAACCATATGAGATTGTTGATATTGAGCCAAGCCGAAGGACTCTCCAAAGCAAAAACTCTCCATTTAAAACTGTTGAACATAACGGCACCTGAGATAAGTAGAAACTATTAGGGTAATGCACCGCAAGTCGAGTCAGTGATAAAGGTGAAGTACACCTCAAATAACAGTTATAGATATATAGACCTCTCTCTGTTGAATCACTGCGAAAGAAACTAGTTTCTAGTTGGAAATGCCCCTTGGAAGTCGCTGATTCATGGCGCACATGTGGAACCCAGGATGGTTGTGTGCGTGTGTGCGTGTGTGTATGGATCAGTGACCCAATGCTAATTGGGCAAGTGTCAGGTGCTAATTGCGCTTATGTTTATGAGCAGCGAAAACCCCCCCAATTCACTTACCCTCCAGATTCTGATCGTAGCCCTTGGTGAAGTACAGCATTGCCTTGGCCGCACGCTCCGGTGTCTTGATCAGGCCCTGTCGATCCGGATTCTCGCCCAGACCGCCCAGCAACAGGCGATACGAGCGCGCCATGTCAGGTAGCAAGGCCTCACGCGTTGGCGGCTTATGATCCAGCTCCAGATCATGATGAAAAGTGCACTTCTCATGGCCTGTACACAAAAAAAAAACAGAAACAAAACAAAGAAAATGAGCAACATTAGCGTTTAGCGTTTGTCAAAGATAACCCGGACAACCCCGACTGAACCCCGAATGCGTTCCCATTGGACTTGGTTGAAAAATAAATCTGATCAGAATCAAACTTGAACCGTTGACAGAATTAATGCTCTACTAATGCCTTTACATTCATATCAGTGCAGCGAAATCGGGGATTTGAACTCTTATCGCGATCGGCTGCTAGGCGCGACTTGGTAATATAGTTTGTTAGGCGCCACTTGGTAATTTAATTGTTATTATTATTATTATTACTGTTGTTGTCATGAATGCACGGTCTTTACGAAAGTTCCTGGCTGACCATAATCACATTAAATTCAATGATTATTATGGCTGTTAGACCCTAGTAATTGAATGATTAGGTGTAGAAAACGTGGCAAACGTGTTAATCATCTTAGATGACGACTACGGAAACGGTATCCTACGCATCCCTATCACTACCTGGCGTCGTCGATGTACGCGGTGTCTGTGGTGTTAGCGGTTGTGTACCATCATTTTCCGGGATGCTGGCGCTGCTCTTCAGTATGAGGCGAGGACGAGTGGGAATCGCAGCTGGCTCCTCGCTCTGCGCTATTGGCGCCATCTCCTCGGACGGAGCGACCACACGGTCAGCCAGCGACGAGGTGCCAGAGGTGCTACTTGTCGAGCAGACGCTATTGTTGCGTCCGCGGGACAGGATATGCGCCTGCGGAAAATTGGTGTCATCGATGGCATCGTTCAGCTCGCTGGCGCTCATCTCGGACAGTTGGCGTGTGAAGCTCATATTTGCTTTGTTTTACTTTCAATATTTGTCAGTGGCGCAAATGTATGAATTGCCAAATTATAAATACACAAAAAATGTAGACTTTGGATTAAAAACGTAACTCGGGCGGTCGGAGTAAGTGTTCTGCGTGTTTGCGTTGTGGAATGCTTTGGGCAACTGGCTGCCCGCTGGGCTCGACGATGCTAATAAGAACGTCAAGACGAGCTTTGAGCAAGTAAAGCTTTGGCCTCAGCTAACGACCGAGCGAGCGAGCGAGAGAGCCAATGAGCGAGCGAGCGAGCGAGCTTTGCACGCCCACAGTGCTTGTAAAACTGTTGACTTTCGAACTTGTTGCTTTTTGAGTGGGACGGTGGGTGGTTGGGTGGCACCCACTCAAAATGCCCAAGGTCTATTAGCTTCAACTTTTATTTCGTGTGTGTGTGTGTGTGTGTGTGTGTGTGTGTGTGTGTGTTTTACCCAAGCTCTAGCAGTCAGAACTTCAGAGACACTCACACAAACACTTAACCAGGCAAAACGTAAATCCTGCTCTGACAAAATTCCAAATTTTTAGCCAGCATGGCTCATCGAATTAAGCTCCGATGCGATGATTTCGATGTCGTTGGCGCCGTTCCGCGTGACCTTTCGGTGATTAAGAACTTTTTGAAGCGGGACTGTGCCGTGAAGCGTCTGATTGAGATCGAGGAAAGCTTTCTCAAACGCTGCCTGGAGCTTAACGCTGCAGAGGCCGAAGAGTCGAACCAAAAGGAAAAGAAGAAACCACAAAACGGAGCCAAGGAACAAGTAGAGCAACCACCTCCTGATCCATGCGTCAGCACATCTCCGCCAGACGCCAATGCGCCAGACTATTGTGATCCATGTCGCCGGCTAAAGACCTCTGTAGTGCTGGAAGAGGTGCGTAGACCCAAGACTACTTTCGTAACACTACTAAACGATATTATTCCCGTTGCAATAGCTGACTAAGCCAGCTAGCACCAATCCAGCTTTCAATCTAGGCTCGCCGCCATACTTCGACGAGGAGACGGTGCAGGATAAGTCGCAGCCGATCAAGTTTCGGTTTCGCAGAAAGGCAAATACCTGCGATGCTGAGAATAGATCGACCCTGCCCTGTACTCCTACCGAAAATACTAACGTTATGGTGCTCACTAACTGTAATGACATCATGGTCTGGCCCAGTCAAAAGGTGGCACAAATGAACCGAGTGCCCGTTACCCTGCTATCGGGACCTGGTGATCTAACGGAGTATATGTTGGAGGAGGAAACCATCATGTAGACGGAAATTTGGAATTTTCAATAATCTTTTTACAGATTTCATAAGACACATAATAATAAAGTCGAGTCTACCAAGGATACAGAGATAACACTAGAAAATTATGTTCTGTTATTTATAATATTATTAAAAAAAGGAAGAGATAGAGGAAGAGATACCAGAAAAGTATATTATATTATCTGCGAAGCCATCAAAAAGTTTTCCAATAAAGAGTTATTCCTCTTTAATTGGAAGATGGGAAACTTGTATGGCTTATGCAAAGGCTGACGCATAATAATGTGGTAATATGTATATATATCTGGTATATATTAGCTTATACATATATATTATGTAGAGAGTGTCCCCGAATAAGTCAATGAACGCAACTGGCAAAAGAAATTTATGCATTCCGAATGTCTGAGATTGAATTTGAATTTGAATTCGATTACAAATTAGAGTTTTCTTAGGGATAGGATATACATACATTGTATACAATTTCTCCAACTGCGAAATAGCGTGAATTGTGTTATTTAACATATATATGTAGATGTAGCTAAGAGTCAGCTGTATGTGGTATATACATATATATATATTCCATTCAGATAAGTTGAGTATAGCAAAAAAAAGTACAGTAAAATCTGATTATGTGAATAAGCTAACTAGACTACATTGGGTATGTTCTAATATGGTATATATATCTCATACAGATACATTAAAAACTGTGAAATGAATTTCTTGAAATATTTATGATAGTAAATAGCTGAACTCTAATAAACTTGTCGGGAGATGTTATAGAAAATGTCATTCAGATAAACTCTGTACAGTAAAAACTATGAAATGGATTTCTTGAAATATTTATGATAGTAAATAACTAAACTGTAATAAACTGTTATATACTCTGTCATTCGGATAAGTCGAGTACAGTAAAATCAGTGATATAGATTCTTATGGGACTCCCCCGACTATAATAAAGATGATTGAATTCAGTTGAATTGAGTACAGTAAAACCTGTGAAATGGATTTCTTATACTATGTAAAACAAACTCAAGCAACGGGGATGCTTGTTTAGTATATATATATATATATATATATATATATAACATTCGCGAATGGATGTGAATAGATGGAATACCATGAATTGAGCGAGTAAATGCCACAAATCAATGCATCTGTGTCGACTGTGAGACAACCTGTTGGCACATATCGTCAGCATGCAATGCAATGTAATTAAGTAAGGTAAGTCATCATTAACATTTTGCACAGGGCAGGTGTTTTTTCCTTTTGTCATAGTTAACAATTACGCATTACGGAATTCTACGAAGAGGCGAACATATAGGCTTGTCTACCAATGGATACTTATGAATATATATGTATATATATATTGAATATATATATTGAATCACATAGGATTTTTTCCAATTGCAAGTGAAATACCGTGCGAGTAGTTTTTTTTATTGACCGCGATCGCTCAAATGTGAAGCACGGCGACTTATTGCTCATGCAATATGAAAGAAACAGAAAAACCAAAAGATAAAATACACACATATAAATATATATACATACATATATAGCCGACAAATCTAAACCGTTTTAAACGGCAGCTTGATTGTTGGTACTCGCCGCAGAGCGTCCAATTAAATGCTTTTAACCTTCAAAAAGTAGTACAGGTCTAGCCTCGAGCCCCACTCCCGCCTTGCCCCTGGCTTTTGGCTAAATACCGGATTACGACGAGGAGTTTATGCTTATGTACTAGCAGTTGCCACAGTTGCTCACAACCCATTGAATCTTCCGATCTGCAGCGAAACTTTCAATGTCAATGTCAACAAAATCTATTACGATCATTGACAGTTGGTATATGAACATATATACATACATACATATATATATATGTCTTTTCAATCTGTCATTGTGTGGTTTTCATATATGTATGTATTTATAGTCTTGCGTGCTCTTTGAATTTTGGTTAGACAGAAATTTGAGTTTGTCATTTGCGGCTTATGTGCAATTGGTTTTTATGTGGGCAGCATCGCCGGAAATCAGAGATATGCCTAGAGGGTCATTGTGCGAATCTGAGCTGCATCTTAACTAACCTGATCCAAGACGAATAGTGTGATGAAATGTGTGTGCAGTATTGCCAAGTCTTATGTTCTAATAGAATATGGAAATAATTAACGTTCAGCTGAAAGTTATGTGAGAAATATGTGAAAGACTTCCTCAAACTCAATCATATTGTCACTGGCAACCGACACGAAACAATTAATAACTGTTAATCAAATACTTTTATATAATACTTTTTTTTAGCAGTTTTCGACCAGTCTAATCCTTATTGAACTGAAAACAACTGTTATCTGTAAGCGGACATCAACACAAGCTAACATTCGCTTAACTGTAAGGCCACGGCAATCCTTTCCAGTCACACACACTCACCATTTCCGTTGCCTATGTTTAGCATTTCCAGTTTCAGCTGTTGGCTACTTTTGGAAGGAACAACGGGGCCCGCGCTGGCTGCTGTCGCTGCCGCGGCTGCTGCTGCTGGCACGATCGCTGCAGCGTCCATGGCGACGCTGGCAGCATCGGTGGCAATGTCGCCATTTTGAGTGCTGCCATTTTGTTCGTTAACTTGAGGTTTCATTTTGTTAAATTTATTTATGTTATTTAAATGGAAAGGATATGCGTAGGCTCTAGGTTGGGGTGGTTTGGTTTACTAGCGCGTAGAATCGATGCTAAACTAAAAAACTAAATAACGCGTCGATATGGGTTTATGTTAGGTTTCGAATTGGCTTTTTAACAGTTTGTCAACTTATTTAATTTTTTTATTGGTTGATATTAATGCGCGCGCGCTCCGCTTTTATTTGCTACACCCGACTAAACGGCCAGAGATTTAGTTGTAACCTTTTTATTATGAAAAATCGAAAGTTCTTGTTCAACGAGAGATACAACTGACGACGACGACGACGACGACTCTGCCAGCGTTGCTTTTGCGGTCGCTTGCCTTTTGTTGCCGTTGTTGTTGCTAACACAGTACACACTCGATAAGTTGAGCAAGCAATTATTCGCAACTATTGTATGCAATTATATTTTATCCTGAACGATTATACATCATTCACTCACATTATATTTCAATTTGTTATGTTCATTTAAATACATAAAATCTTAATACTGAGTCAAATGTTTGTTTTTCCGTTATTCCTTTTAAAGTACGCGCACTGTAATTGTATTCGGTTACTTTTCGCTTACTTGTTGCTCTCTGAGTGCTGGCCGTGGCCGTTAGTTATGTGCATATATGTGTGTGTAAATGTATATGTATTATTGCAAAGCTTTTGCGTTACCCACTCTCTCTCTCTCTCTCTCTCTCTCTCTGTCTCACTGTCCGTCTCTCGGGTTTAGCACACTCTCAAGCTCACACGAGGACTACAGGAAATTAAATAGCAGGCACAAAGTGTTCGCCGTTATTAAGATATATGGCTAAAAGTTGAAAACATAAAATCAAATGTAATTATTTTGTGTGGTTTGTTAAAATGCTTAAGTAGTAATTACTGATGGCAGCAAGAGCTTCATAAATGGCTACAATTGCAAAAACGCAGTAGCAAACGAATTTGTAGTGATCCAGGGGACAAACACAGACACTTTTTTAATTGCCTTGATAACCTGTCGGCGCATCATTAATAAGTCATTGGCAATTATGCACAGATAGCGTTTGCAGGTTAAACAAAATCATGTTCGGTCAGCACAGATCATCGCACAATTGAATTATTGTCATCTAAGTCTAAGTACCTTATCAGGAATAATTTCGAAAAAAAATTCTTAAGACAGCCATAAGCGATACCAATTACGATTTCGATTCATCAATGGCAATTATCGATGCCGATTGGACTTCGATAGCAATAACATTGGCTTGGACGCCTTGAGCGAAAGCCGCAGTTTGGGCATTGAGTCATTCAGCTGGGAGAATGAGCAACCGCTAAATTATAAATAATATTAATTAACAGTTAATAAGGCATTTACGTCAGTTTTACCTGGCAAATTCGAACGATTAATACAAAAACCCGCCCCGGCCAACCAAAACTTTTGACTTTTAATTTTTGTGTTTTGTTGCTCCGTTTAATGGCATTCAATGCCATTAGCTGGCAACAAATTCACTTTTTATTATAATTATTATCGTTCAGACACAAACATGGCCAATGGAAAAGAAAATACATTGCGGAAGGAAGCCGGCGACAGATGGAGAGCCGGTTTTCAAGCACCACGCGACACTCGGATTACAGCTCCTGCACCTCGCCACCCACACCCTGTTTTCCCTGCGCCTGCCGTTCCAGTTTCTCCTGCTCCATCGTCTCCAGCTGTGCCAACGTCAGCAACGAAATACCCAGCTGATCTTCCCTCGAAAACGGCTGGGCCATGCGCCTAAGCCAGCGACGGGCCAGTTGGACAGCCTCCTCCGTGGACAAATTGCAAAAACTGTCCACCAGATGCTCCTGTATCCACTTGGGCAGACGCGAACGCTTGTCCTGGCGTGAAAATCGTTTATCTGCAAAAATCATGATACCGTAGTCTGTCTTTCCGCGCAACGCTCGGCCCACGCATTGTGCGGCATGCCGCATGGCATCAAAGGTCAGAAAGTCGTTCTCTCGTATCTGAAACTGATCCCGCAAATAATCGAGACGCGCCTTGAGAATGCGCGACTGCGTGTAAACGTAGGGTATGCCGAACATGAGCACCGCGCGACCATAATGGTGATCGAAATCCACACCCTCGGAGACCTTGCCACGCGCCACAGCCAACAGAACGGCGCCTCGACCGCAATCGCATGCCTAAAACGAAGGTACAGCATAGATCGAGATGAATGTGTGTCAAGTACATCATTAATGGAAGCCATAGCAGTTGGAGCTGCGTTTCAATTGCGAGCGCTCACCTTAACATAGTTCATGAGCGCATAGCTCGTCTCGGCATTGTCCTGGGTCTCTATGAACAGCAGCTTATAACGCAGTAGGGTGTCCACAATGCCCTGGTCGTACCAGGAGGCCACAACCGACTCCAAATACAGATATGATGTGAAAAAGCAAACAATGCCATCGGGCACCGTTTTGGCTACCTCCACCAGCAACTGTCCGTAGTTCCTTATGACAGCTGTGTCCTCACGCGTCTCGAACTTTGATGAGATGGACACCTGGTCATTGCCCTTAGAAACAATCTAAACCAAAATAGGTTAATAAAGTAGACACTAACAGTATTTATGTTGTCTCATTTACCATTGGCAGCAGACAGGGACGAGCCAGCGTCATTGTGAAGCTGCTCATAACAACTGGATCGAAGTCCAGAATTTTAGGATACATGTCCATCGGAGACAGCGTGCCCGATGTGATGACAACCGTTTGAAAGCGCGAGAAAACTGGCGCCATGGCAATGGATGAATCCAAACAACTAAAATGCATTATAGGATTCGAAACAGTCGGCGTCTTGTCATCGAAAGGCTCTATAATGATGGTGAATCCTTTCGTGTACGTTGAAACCAGAGTGGCAAAGTGTGTTATCTGTGGACAACAAGGTCGATTGATTATCATCATTAACATATGTAAGAACCGTATCACATACCAGTGTCAGAGCACCAAATTCAGTCATGTCACTGATTTCCAGCGTACGTAACAAGCTGGACAAACGCTCCGCACAGAAGCGCAAGGGTTTGCGCTCTATGCATATCTTAGATGAAACATCTTTGAGAAATCCGGCTGGTGACTCTTGGATCACATGATGCACACGCAACCGAGTTTTAATATACTCTATGAATCGACGCAAGAAGCTAAGGAAATGATCCGCATTGCGTATGTTGCCAGGCACCACCTCTGTGAGCACATCGTTGGGCAGCACGGGATTAGCCAGTATCATATCCGTGTCGCGCTGCACGCTGGCATCCTTGAGGCCCTGTACCATTCGCTGATATTCCTCATTCAATCTATTTGTGTCCTCGTCCCGCATGCTGCAAAAGGCAATGTTTGACAAATTATACGACCATTGAAATAATTATAAAAAAAACGTACTCTTGGACCAATTTTGTGAGCTGATTTAAGGCGTTGGTGCTTCGCTCTACTGTACGTCGATTTATTTTCACGCTCATTGAGTCGATGCAAACATTGTCAATATTGTGAGCCTCATCAAATACCACACAGGACTCGCGCGTCATCTCCTTTGATACGACCTGCGCGATTTTCGGATCCAGAAGATAATGGTAGCTGTAGACAACAATGTGAGCGTGTGCAATCTGTCAGAGAGAGAGGGTAATCAGTAAATTACAACACATTTCGAAGGATTAACTCTATAACGCACAGCGTAGCGTGCCAAAAAATACGGACACCAATTTCTTGAGCGTCCATATTCTTTTAGATCATCAATACTGTATACGCCCACAGGCAGCGTCGATTCTTTGCCCTCCAACGTGAAACCTTCAAAATACTGACCTACAAGAACAATAGATAAATATGTATGTTAAATATAAATAATTGACAAACACAGCCATTACTTACAAATTGGTACTTCTGCATCCATTTCATGACGTTCGCGTATGTAGCTAGCAGTTAGTCCATAACACTTGCCATCCACAGCCTTCCCTTCGCGCTCCTTGCTAACCTCTGGATGTATGCACATGTTTTTACGTGAGCTGAGCACCAGACCTGTAAAGCCGGGCGGCACGGACGCATGGCGTTCGTAGTAGACCATAAGGCTTTGCAATTCGGCAATAACCTTCTCAATCTCTGGCACCGTTCGCGAACAATAAATCAGCTTGCGCACTGTCTCCGGATGCTCGATCATATATGCCACTACCAGTGAGAGCAATGTTGCTGTTTTTCCTGTTCCCGAGGGCATTTCAAGTAGGCAATGGCCCTTGGCGTCCAGACTCCTCTTAAGCTCCAGCATATACGCATATTGTTCAGGATAAATGTACTCATAGGGGAAATAGACGAGCAGCCCATCAACGCTGAGCCTGAGAGAGTAAAAAAAGGAGAGCATTAATTGAAAGTAACGCTATTCCTGCACAAACTTCATTGATATTACTTCATTGTGCTTGTATGCACTTTAAACTATTATTATCTGAGTACAGGAACCTTTATTTTTCAAAATTACTTTATCTTTTTTAATTTCGCAATTGTTTATTTTTTGGCTGCTGAGGCGACTTCCATGCCGGCAACTATCGATTGTTATCGATATGAGCATTTATTGCAATACTCAATTTGTGCGCGGCTTAACATATGCCATGTACGTTGTTAATTCAGGCGAAGGGTAACCCATAAAATATCATTATGGTGTAACCAATTAACTAAAAAATTTATTAATTGAAATTTAGCCTAATGTTTGATTTATTTTAAGTGATACTATTCAAAATAAATTTTTAGAAAAATATTCAGTTGATTGCAACTTGCAATTCAGACCAAGCAAAATAGTCAATTGATGCACGTAGCAAAATGTTAACAGCTATCAGCGTACCAGGCGCAAACAAGTTTTCAGTAGTTCCATTGCATTTAAGTTAGAGTAGATGTGTTTTTGAAGGCAAATTCTTTATTTATTTTACTGTAAACGTAATTCCCATTAACATTTTATCAAAATCAGCAAATCCTCGCCCTATGGACGACCTAAACCCTTTGGCTGGAACAGCACATCTGCTGGAGGAAGTGGATAGTAAATATTTTCTGTAGTACCGGCACAATATATGTACTTAGCCAAACTAACTGTAATATATGAACTTTTAGAGAAACTAATGGTTCTGCTGCGGGACGGTCGAACATTGATTGGCTACTTGCGGTCCGTGGATCAATTTGCCAACTTAGTTTTGCAGCGTACAATAGAACGGATACACGTTGGCAACGAGTATGGAGATATTCCGCGAGGCGTTTTCATAATACGAGGAGAGAACGTGGTGCTCCTTGGCGAGATTGTGAGTAAAAATTAGAATTGAGTCTGTTGACCAGCAGAATACTTAAATATTACTACGTATGTTGCAGGATCGTGAAAAAGAACAAAAGCTTCCGTTGAAAGAAATTTCTGTTGATGAGATATTGGATGCACAGCGACGTGAGCAAGAACAGCGACAGGAGAAGCATCGACTCGTATCCAAAGCACTCAAGGAGCGCGGCTTAGCGGTCAATGCGGATATCATCAACGAAGACTTTTGCTGAGTGATGTCTTCATTTCAAAATTATTTAGAGTAAGCTTAAGAGAATAATTGATTTTTGTCAGTTGTATATTTGTACTCCATAAAAATCTATTTAAAAACTATATGTACATATGTCGCTATGTATTCCTGCTCAACCCTTGTGACTCGTCCCTGGCGTCGTCGCGGACTCCTCCAGTAATATGTACTTCTCCAAAATCTGATACATTTCCACTTTTGCCTTTATCTTGTGTCGCCGAGACAGTTGCCGCAAATAGGCAGCCACCGACTTACAAAAGAAATCGTCTTCAGTTTCGTTGGACGCGCTGGTAGCGGGTGGCGCAGTGACTGCCTCAAAGCCAGGTGAAGCCTCTGGCTTAATTGGCGGCAAATGCTCCTGTTCGACTCTCATGTTCGGCATACAAACCATAAAGCCAATTTCCGCCTGAGAATGGCCAGCATCAGACGGTGACGCACCAGCTGTGGACACCGTGCCCGTTGTCGGTGGCTCGTGGACTGTGACCAGAGATGGCGATGGTTGCAACGGGGGCAAGACTTTTTGATCGGTCGACTCGGAATCGGCCATGTACTCCTCATATGAATCATGTCCGTCTCCGTCATCCGCTTCGACGAGCACAGAATAGCTTTCCGATTGCGTGGTCTGCACCTCCAGCTTGGCGTCAGCGTCGTAGTTGTGATCACACTCATCGTACACTTGCGACTCATCCAAGTCCTGTTCAATTAATGTGTCCGGCTCTGGACGTGATTTTGATTTTGACGTTCGTACCTCCGTTTTTAGCCAACTTGTTGGGGTATCATCGCGACGGCTTCTCTCACGACGTTTTCGCACGAACTCCCGCAAAAAATCCATTTGCCTAAAAAACTCATTACGCCCGAATTCGGAGGCAGGATGCAATCGCATTTGCTTCAGCTCTCGCGAATATCGGTCCCTTAAACACGTCCATCTGCGTCGTGCATCGGGCGATGAAATGTTTAGGGTCTCAGCCACTTTTGCCCAATCCTCCTCCTTTCTTTGCGATAGGCGAAAGTCGCCATGTCTGTGGTCGTAGAGTGATGGTGTTGAACGTATCGTGCGTATTAGCACAACATCTGACTCGTCGAGTGGCCTATGATGGGCGCTCATAGTTTGTTAATTACTATTCAGCATTAATTTTGTTAAATTTGTAGCAGCTTATGTTTTCGTTTTGCTTTCTTTCCAGTGTGACCATTGCGTGTGTTAGGAAAACGAATTAATACCCTAAATAATAAATTGTACCCTCGTCATAAAGCTGCATTTTTTCAAGTCTGGCAACGCCAAGTTCTTGTAAATATTACTACAATTCCGTTATAAAAAAGACAGCTTTTTTTAAATATGAGTATGATCAGATATAGTAACATAGTAGCCATTTTTGTTATCTATAGTATTGTGTGTATTCGATAAGCAATTTAAGAAACATTCGATAGGTTTGCTTGACAATTCTAATTATAAGAAGATGTATGCTTTATATCGATGAAGCCGATAAGTTGATATAAGAATAAGCACCCCTACTATCGGCAGCCATTTTTTCACGCTCTCATGCGAAAAAATTGTGAAAATTCAAGTAAAAGGTTGTTAAACAAGCAATAAAGTAATTTATAAAGATCACCAATACTAAAATAGTATGCGAATTTGAATTTTGTGAGTGCGTGTAGTGTGTGAGCATTGAAATGAACATGGAGACGGTCGTCGCTTTCAATAATGAGGTAAGATGAGGCCGCCGCCATACACATGTACATACATATAAGAATATATATGTATATATATATCTGATCATACATACCACGGTATTTACATACACGTCTATATACGCCATGTGTAGTTGTGTAATTTGTATAGTACACAATTATAATCACGACACTTACATATGTAAAATATAAATGTTGGCAACAAACAGCTTCGCGTCCTGCTTTTGCCCATACCCATTAATAAACCCTATTTGCATGACAATCTTCATGTGTATGTTTTATTTCAGCTCTCCGGGCTCTATGATAGCCGGCCGCCCATATCGAAGGCTAAAATGGCCGCCATCACAAAGTCGGCAATGCGTGCAATTAAATTCTACAAGCATGTCGTGCAGAGTGTTGAAAAGTTTATACTCAAATGCAAGCCGGAGTACAAAGTGCCGGGCCTGTATGTCATAGACTCAATTGTGCGACAATCGCGTCATCAATATGGCACAGAGAAGGACGTCTTCGCGCCCCGCTTCCAGCGCAATCTAACCGAAACGTTTGCCAATTTGTTTCGATGCGCCCCAGAGGATAAGAGTCGCATCATACGCGTCCTTAACCTATGGCAGAAGAACAATGTCTTCAAGTCGGACGTCATACAGCCAATATTTGACTTGGCTGATCCAAATCATCCTATTTACCACCAAATGCCGCCAATCGGATCAGGCAACCTGAACTCAAGCTCGGGACCAAGTGGCAGCAGTGGTGTTCTAAATCTGTCGGATATTTCTAGTGGCAATGCTCCCAACGGTCTTAATGCCTCGGTGATGAGTAACATGGATCTAAGCGCAGCTGTCGACGATAAAATGGGTGGTGCTATGCCGGATCTGTCGGTAAGCGGCCTATGGGGGTAGTAGTATACAATCATGAACAGAGGCTGGCAATGAATAGTAAATTGATAGTTTAAGCTAGGCAAATAATATAACATATAAAAGTTAGTTGATCCATAAAGGCCAGTTTTGCTCATTGCCAGGCTCCGGAGCTGTAAAATAAGTATATATGTGCTATGTCTTTATGATTCTAATCCAATTGGCATTTGCTTTTGTTAAAATTCCTATTGATCTTTTCACTCTCCGATGCATGTCTTGCTTGACTAATGCGCGCAAATACACAGCTGAGCCATGAGAAGTGCTCAAGCTCTAGCCGACGTCATATGGAGCAGCATTATATGAAGCGTCAGCAACATCAGCATAACATGACTTCCAGCGTTTCGGCATCCGGGTCAAAAAGCCGCTTCGATAGTGGTGGCCCCAGCAAGTCGCATCATCACAAGTATGGCAAAGGTAGCAGCTCCCACGAGCTGGACTACGATCTGCGTGACATAATTGACGACGAGGATGGTGACATGATGATGGGTGACGATCATCATTGTATGGGCGATGATTCGCCGCCCGGCTCATCGAATTTGCTAGATGTATGCATAGGTCTTTTCGTTATTTATGTATTTAGTTTGTTGTTTAGGATTTAGTTTACTTGATTTGTTTTATCTACTAGCATTTGACTGCATGAATACCATCTATAATACACACCTCTTTCCGCAGAACAATAATTTAAAGCAGCTACTTAATGATCCCAATGTGCTGCGTCAGTTGCAAACGCTGCAAAACTTTCAAAAGTTCAAGCAGCAAGAGGAGAATCAAAAGCATCGCTACCAGGACGAGGCACTGCAGCAGCATTTGCAGAACGTTCTTAAGGTGCGTACTCTCATTTGATTTGGATTAATCATCCATTATTCTAATGGTGATATTTATCATTTTAGGGAACAGCTGGCATGCCGCCGGGCGTGGGCATGGGGATGAGCCATAATGATGTGGCTGATATGAACAAGGATGTGGAGTTCATATCGGAACAGCAACCCATTGAGGTAAACACACATTTCTTTATATATATAGTTCATCGAGCAGGCAATGTGTGCATTTTTGCTATTGATCTCAGCTACTGATATCAATCAAAGCTGTAGACATAACTGCAATTTTGTAGTTGATGTTGATTATTGTTACTATATAGTATATAGTTAATACTCATACTTGAAATTGGAACTACAGTTGAAAGACGTATTTGAAACTATATATATAGATAGTTCCATTTTCATAGTGCCAAGTGCTGCTGACGTGCCCAAAATGTTGTTATACCGGGGCGGAGAATTAAGAGTTCCGATTATTTGATCAATCAAACAATGAATGGGGAATACTTATTAATTATTTAAAAATGACTTGATGTGCCTTACTATTAAGTGCAGTATTAATAGTCAAATTTTTGTTTTTGGCCAAACTAAATAACTGTCGATAGGGCCATACTTAAATTTAAACTTGAAATTTGCATATACGTTTATTAAAAACTATATAAAAAATAAATGGTAAATGAAAGCCCAAAGGTAAGGTTTATATATACATAGTGACGGAAGCGATACTCGATGCTAGAAGCCCCTCCGTATAACAACGTTTGGTAAGTTCCTTAATATGTAAACCACAACAATTCAAGTCGATTCAATTCAATTACCCATCAAAGAACACAAAAACTTGCTCGAAAACGCATCGATAAGAAAATGCCAAATGAAATAGTAAAGAACCGCCGACCAATTAAAAGGCCAAAACCACACGTCAACACGCCAAGAATGCAGTTATAAAAAAATACGTATTTCTATTATTTGTAGTTTAACAAAACCCAACAACCACTCCTATGTTCTCCTCCTATCCTAAAAAAAAAAAAAGAATACTAACCACATCCCATCCCATCCGAACCAAACCAAACCTATCCCAATTCCACATCCGCCATTATTTGTTTTATGCTTAAAATGTTAACGTTTATATCACATCACTTTCTCTCAAATTTTTTGCAAAACTTCAAAACGCTCAGGTTATCAATCTGGATGGTGCCGATTCTCGTAGTCCGACGCCCGATCGTGACCGATACAAGCGCAGCCGACGCAGCAGCCGCAGTAGATCACCCCGTAGTCGCGGTGGCGGTGGTGGTGGCAATGCAAACGATCGTGATCGCGGAAGTCGACGTCGCAGCTCACGCTCGCGCAGCCGTTCACCACGTTCCAGCCGAAGGCGCGGATCGCGCGATCGTGATCGTATGGAGCGCAGCACGCGCGACAAGGAGCGGGATCGCGAGCATGAACGTGAGCGTCGCAAGAAGGGGCTGCCCGACATTAAGAAGGATCATCTAAGTGGTAACTATCCATGCATAACCATAGCGTAGCACAACACGCATCACGTAAGCGCTATAACGGGATTGGTAATTGTCGCATGCAAAAGACTTTGCTGGATCAAGAAGAAGAAACCTTCAATTTCTTTGCAAACCTTTTTGTGCCACATTTACTTTTTGGTTCTTCACTCTCGTTTAATCTTTTCAATTAATGGCTAATACATAAATATTTCTTTATTCTGCAGCTCCTTGGCTCGGTTGACGTGTGAGTGTGTGTGTGTGTGTGTCTGTGTGTTTTAGCTTTGGTGGTTCTAGTACTTAAAACATGATCAAATCTTATTATCTGGCATTTTTTATCCCACATAATATCCTCAACTGTCCCTAACGCGT
Source organism: Drosophila gaucha (assembly GCA_035045545.1). Classification (NCBI taxonomy): domain Eukaryota; kingdom Metazoa; phylum Arthropoda; class Insecta; order Diptera; family Drosophilidae; genus Drosophila; species Drosophila gaucha. The sequence continues at coordinate 7,082,260 of JAWNOY010000375.1, forward strand.
TTTTGAGCAAAGTTCTTTGTCAACCAAATTGAAATGGCATATAAATGTACCCTTATTTTTATTAGTGTATATCACAGCTAAGCACTTGGTACGCACAACAACAAATCTGTACACTTAAGGCTCATTGTGGAGCTCTCTTTGTATTCAAATAATTTGTTTGATATTTTTTAATGCTTACATCAATTTAAACTAAAGCTACAACTCCACGCAGAGAGCCTAGAGAATTTTTTTTATTTACATACATACAAACACATACATTAATTATTATATAAAGTGAAAGCACTTTGAAAGTTGAAAAGAAAGTAGAACATTTTCCAATTGTTGCATATTAATAATAACCATTTATAATTTGACGTGAGAAACATGCGCGAAGGCATTCTATGTAAAGTTGACTCAATCACTAACTTACAAAATATCGATAAACCGATTGAGATCGATAGAAACTATCGTAACAAAAGGTATTAAAAAGGAATCCCCTGTTTTATTATACTGAATGAAACTTGGAAAAAAGAACTTTCTAATAAGAAAGTCGCACATTATTTCTTATTGAGATGTTTAAAAAAAAAACATTTTCATATTTGAAAGAAGTTATTCCATGGAACGTAAGCCCTTGGCAATGCATTTGAGAAATCAGGGCAACAAAGCTATATGTCCGTTCAATAGGCTTTCCATTTAAGAAAGCTTTCAATGTATTAACTTCAATTTTTATTTGGAGATATGGAGAGAGTTAATGATTCGATTAGCTTCTACAAACATGTTTTTTTTTTAATGTATAGACTATATTTCAGTTAAGTGAAGTGTTTTATTTTAGTTGAGAAAAAATCTTGACAGGATTTTTTTTGATTATAGCTTGAGCATGGGTAAAATAGGGAATAATCTTAAATATAGTTAGTAGCAGATGAGTCACATAAGAAGAAAACTAGGTGTAGGGCTTAAAAGTGTTGATTTTTATTTATTTAACAAATCAAATATAGTATTTAATAATATAGTTTAACAACCACTAGATGCTAGGTCCTTCGACTCGTTGTTGATTGATTTTATAGAAACCATTTTAATTTTTTAATGCCCGAGTTTCAGTATAATTTCAGATATGATAGCTTATAATTTATTAGAGAGTTATGCATAATATTGAATATATGTGGGTAATCAGTTATAATAGTCCTATCTGGTTAGTTTCAACATGCATTGTCAAGTCTCATCACATGTTTTCTCTAAAATAGTTCTCTTGAATAAGCAATTTCTTCTCTTTATAAAGTCGAACCAAAAAAGTTTTCAAAATGGAGAACGTTGCGAGCTTAAAGCTGCGTTTAAGATATGGTATTTTGTATTATTGAAAAGATGCGGGAAACAATTAATATGCTAGCCATTTTTAAATAGACTTCATACGACTCTCAAAAAATATTCATTATTATTAACAATGTTAAATTGATTTTACTCTTGCAGTGTGCAGCACCACGCTGTGGGTGGGCCATCTCTCCAAGCTGGTATATCAGGAGGAGTTGTCGGATACTTTTGGCGAATACGGCGATATTGTGAGCATTGATCAGATTGTGCCGCGGGGTTGCGCCTTCATCGTGATGAATCGTCGCCAAGACGCGCACAAGGCAATGCAAGCGCTTAAGAACCACAAGCTTCAAGGTCGTGCCATTACCATATCTTGGGCAGCTGGCAAGGGAGTGAAGAGCAAGGAGTGGAAGGACTTCTGGGATCTTGACCTTGGCGTCACGTATGTTCCGTGGAGCAAGCTGAGTCCCGATACCGACTTCGATAGTCTTGAGGAAGGCGGCATGTTTGATGAGGACACCATGCCCAGCTGGATGAAGCAGAAAATCAATCAGGCGAAAAATGTTAAGGATATCAAGCCGACAATCCATAGCGGCGACCTGCCTACGGCACCGTCCGTTGCGCCACCAAACTTGCTCTTCGGCATTGACACAACACAGCCACCGCCAGTGGCGCCGCCACAGCATGGCGGGCCTGGGGCACCTCCGCCAGCACTGATGGGCATGGTGCCTGGCCAGTTCCAGATGGCGCCGCCTTTGGGCGGACCGCCACCGCAGCGCATGTTGGGCCCCATGGGGCCGCTGAATCATCCTTTGGGCGGTATGGCTATGCCTCCTAATATGGTACCCGGTATGCCACCGCCAATGATGATGCCACCTAACATGATGCCGCCTGGTTTTCCAAGCATGGGCGGTCCGCCGCCACATCCTCTCGGACTGCCGCCAGGCGCACAGTTCCCCCCACCAGGGGCAGTGCCGCCACCCATGACCACAATTCCAGCACCTGCGGGCTCTGGCACTGGCAATGTGAGTGACGATCAAATGGACATAGAAATGGAGCTTGAGGATGCGCCGCAATCTGCACCGACGTCATCGCAGCAGCAACAACCACCTAACTTTAGCCAGCCGCCACCGATCTTTGCAGGTGGCGCCGCGCAGCCTAACAGTGTCGATGTAACCGCGGGGGTCGCCGCAAACGATCTGTTTCAAAGGGATCGAACACGTGGTCCTGGCGGCGGCTCTCGTTGGGGTGGCCGCGACGATATTTCCGAGGCTTCAGAACGCTGGCGGAATGAAAATGGTGGAGGTGGACCGCCTCCACTAAGCGGAGCCTTTAATGAGGCACGGGCACGTCTCAACCTAAACAGCATGGAGCATGGTGGTATGCCGCGTCCAGAATTCTTGGGTGGATTAGGTAAGTTATATGCAGATTGGTGTCAAATGCTTTGAGTACAATACGCTTTATTTATTTAGAATTTGATAATCGTACTGGCGGTGGACCACGTGGCATGGGACCAGGACCAAGAGGAGCCAACCATAATGGTGGCAATGGCGGAGGTGATTTCTTCCAACAAAATATCAATCAGAATCGCTTCAGCCAGCCAACGAGTCTGATGCAGATGCGCATACCGCCGCCGGTGGCGTTTAATCAGCGCATGGGTGGACCGGGTGCTGGCAATGGAGTGGGCCCCATGTTTATGCGGAATCAAGGTGGCGGACCAGGCGGTAGACAACAAGGACCAGGTGCGAATCATACAGCCCAAATATGCTTAACCAACGTAAATTAAAACATTTTATATTTGAAGGTTTTTTCAATCCACGGAATCCGTTTAATGATAACCAGCGTGGTCGTGGAGGTGGCGGAGGAGGAGGAGGAGGAGGAGGTGGTCGTGGAATGAGTGGCAGTGGAGGTCGCGGTGGCCGGTGGAGTGATGAAGAGGACGACAGTGGCGTTAGCAATAGCAACAACTTCAAACGCCGCGGAGGCGGTGGCCCAGGTGGCCCTGGCAACCGATTCCGTGGCGATCGCGATGGCGATGATCGGCGTGGAAGCAATGCACGCGGTGGACGTGGAAGTCAGCGCAGCGAAGAGCGTGAACGTGGACCCAATAATAATAACAGACGCAGTTCACGCGATGACAGTAACCGTCACTCGATAAGCTCCTCGGATGACAACGCCTTGCACAGCAAACAGTCATCCGCAGAGGCAGATGATATGAAAAATAAGCCGATGGCGGCGCCATCCTTAAACAATGTCGAAAAATCAGCGGCTGAAGACACCGAGGAGGATTGGGACAGAGAGCTGCAGGAGTACGATGCGCGAATGGAGGCGCAGCAAGCTGCTGAAGCCGCAGCAGCAGCTGCTGCTGCAGCCGACGCTACTTCAACTGATACTGCTACAGCTGCTTTTGAGAACCAGAAAGCGGAAATAATGACCGAGGAAGCACCTGCGTCAGAGGCAGAGGCATTTGTCGCACCAGTTGTGGAGGAGATCAGCGAGGTGTTCAAGCCAAAGGCACCATCACCTGTCTGCACGCCCCTCTATGACGAACTGCCGCCACCATCATCATCAACAGCTCCAACGGCCCCGCCTCAACAAGTCGAGCAGGCCGAGGAGGAGCCAAATCCAAAGATCGAGCAACGTGTGACTGAAGAATTTGCTCCAGCGCCAGCGCCTGTAATACAAGAACTAGCAGAAGCAGCTCCCATCATTGAACAGTCAGCCACAGCAACGGAAGCAACGAAAGAAATAGCGGAAGAAACTGAACCCGTCGCCAGTGCCCAGCCAGCAGTTGAGGCAGACTCATAAAATGCCGAGGATAATTAAAAAGAAGGAACAACAATGAAGAGATACTTTCGTTGGGAAAGCGATGTGTTTGTCGAAAAATGCGTACTTTTTGATTTCCTTACATCTCTGATTTATTTATGTATGCGAACTTTTATAAAACTAAAATTTTAGCTTGAGATTACGCATTTGTTGAGACGCGATGAGTCTACACCATTATTGCTAGGCTAAGGCGCTTTATTTTATTATTATTAAACGATTCACATATTTTAGGGCTTTGGTGCCGCCAAAACACAACCAACTAACAAGTAGGCTGATCCCAAAAGTCGGACGCTAGTAATTCTCCATTCAAATATGAACATGTATGTAAAACAAAGAACAACCATTTGAACCCTAACTCCACAAACAGTTAAAGGCGCAAAGGAACAAACTGTAGCAAATAATTAGAGAATAAAATGTATGGACGAAATTGATAGACAGAGAAAACAGCCACGCTTGAAATGTTTATTATTTTGTTATGTATATAATTTTAAGAAGGTATTTAACACAAACTGTTTCTTATGCGCAGATTATAAGTACACGTATAATAATGTACAATTTAAATATGAACATATTATCAATACTATTAATAATAAACAAAAACAGACAGTTGACTTATAATACATTTGGTTTTATTCCCAATCGGAATCTTGATATTATATTACGAAGCTATAGAATGGGTATGTATGTATGTACATATATAGACATATGTACATCTATGAATCCTAGCATACATGTATGTATGAATATTTATACGGCTTTTAAGCCGAACATGTTCGAATTCTAAAAATCAGCTCATTAAAATATTGGAAGAAGCTTTTTTACCTAAAAAAGAAAAAAAAAACGGATTATCCCATCTGTTCCAGCTTTTAGCTCATTTTTGAGCTTTTCCTCCATATCCTGTACTTATCGATAGTTCAGCCGATTATAGTTACAGAGAAAAGATAGATTCATTCAAATTGGTTTTTTAAGTTGCTATTGTACAAATATAGACTAATAAATAAGATTTAAATAATTTCATTACATCCTCACCATTTTGCGGTAAATTATATTTAAATAACAACCTTTGATCTAGTTCGTATATGAAAAATATCGGACGCTGTTAGAAAACAGTTCACCAAATGTTAATGTTAATGTCACTGTTAAGCAACATTTCTGTTTGGTATTTTTCATAAATAAAAAGTCTTTGCACCTATATGTGTGTGTGCGCGTCATTTTCGAGCGTGAATTTTCGATTCGGTAAAAAAAAACGTAAAAAGCTAATCAATAATATTTATGAATGTTTAAAAAATTCATGCATTGTATAAACGACTACAGATATATGATAAAATTCGGTAAATAATTGTATTAAACTTAAAGCAACGCCGAACGACGTGCAAAAGAAAAATTTTGGTTTCTCTGTGCCAAAGAATTTACACACATGAGTACACGCATACAAATGCATACGTACGTGTGCACACACATATATATTTATGTACATGTGAGACTGTTGTAAGAAATGTGCAAAATTTTATGAAACATCCATATACAAATGTGTTTGAAGTCATGGCGGAACACGTTAGCCCATCTTTTTAATTGTCGATAATACAGTCGAAGCTGCAAAAGTGAGAGAGCAGAGCAAATACACAAACTTGTGAAACTGTATGCTATATTATAAAAAGAAGAAAAAAACATGTCTATGCATGTAGAAATATGCATGGATGTATTTATTAAAATATAGGCATGCATAAACATATACATACATACATAAAAGAGCGCGCGTGTATATTCAGAGTGTGAAATAGGTACATTAATATCTCCGTGCATACATAGGGACCGCCGCCAACAAACCACACATACATATGCAACACGCATACAGGCTGTTCTGTGAGAGTGTGTGTGTGAGTGTGCCTGAATGTAATGCGAAAAAGCAACGTAACCGCTGGCGACGTCGGCAGCTGGCTTCAACATCCTAGGAGCAGCATCCTTGTTTCTTTTCCTGTAAGCGCGCTCTCTTGTTGCTTTCAGTTTGCAGAAGTGGATGCTGTTCAGCAGCAACCCCCCACACCCTTTCATTACCACCACCACCCCACAACAACAGCCGCAGACTCAGTTTCAACCGCAACAGTCGCAGTCCACAGCCCCGTTGTGTATTTTGATCAACTTTTCACTTTTCGCTTAGTGCCTGCCATCGCAGTAGTTGTTATTGTTGCTGCTACCCACATTTGGTATTGTGTACATTTAACGCAAACTATACACTGATCAAATGACACCGGTGTTAATTAACTAATCTTACTACTAATAATACTTATTACTAATAATACAGAATGTTGCAGCCAAAAGCAAGCGTGGTCATATACTAAAATAATCTACAAGTATAAACGAAAATAAACGATTATGAAATAATCGCAATGTTTAAGATGCACAGTAAATATGCATACATATTTACATGCATGTTTATCAAAGTTCTTTAACCAGTTGGCTTGGTGGTTTTGTGGAAATGGCTATTTGTTGTTTTTATGTCTCTCAAAACAGCTGTACATTTGTAAACGTGACAATTTGATCGCAACAGTTTCCTATATCCTTGTGTGTGTGTCTGTGTGGTCACTTCTGGCTTAGTGTTTAAAAGTTCACACAGATTAAACAGTTCATTTGTCTATTGGAACACAGGACTTAACAGTGCAATAACAGCATGTTAAGCATATCCTCAACAAAATATTTTACTAACATTTGTGACCAATAAGCAGCGAATGTTGAATATTGCCAATACAAAAACGTGTATGAATTCTCAATATTATTCAGGTACAAATGTTTGACCGTCCATCTGCAATGAAAAATAAATACGTAAATCAGGTTTCTATCGTAGTTTTGCTGAAAGCCCATTTTCTAAGCAACAAAATTTATCGCCAATTGCATTTCATATTATTCCAAGTGCAATTGCTTTGCTGTCTGTCAGTAGATTTACCATTTCTAAATACATACATATGTATATAGACTCACGTATACACACATACACATGTACATACATATGCAGGTATGTATTTTTATGTGCTGCCAGACGTCATAAGTAAGCTCAGCTTCCGTTACCGTTGCTCGTTGTGTCAGTTCCATACTCTTGTATGATGCGCTCCACTTTTGGATGCTATTTATAAACGTTTTTACTTATATGTACACATGTATGTATTCATACACACACACACGCAGGCAACAAACATGCGCAAGAATGGTTTCTCTGTTGGGAAGCAGCTTCCTTTAAATCTGCATACATAGTTCCGCTTCCGTCCAAACGTGTATGTGTGTGTGTTTTTAGCGCAGTCGCAGTATGACTAGAATATAAAACGGATTGATGTTGCCTGTGTGTTAGTGTAATTGTTTCTGTGTGTGGGTCACACAATCATTCAACTTACCGGGCAGCATCCACATGTTGAGGCGCGTGCAATTGCCGCTTTATTCCTTTTCCATTCTCTACATACATACATAATATCCTGATAGAACTCTACCTCTCATTCAAATTTATCCATTCATCCATAAAATTCCTAAGCCAGCCAGAATAAAGTACATAAGATACATTCAATAGATTGAAAAAAATCAACGGATACTGATATCAGCATGAGAGTTCTTTTCATAATCTTATCTTTGACTACAGCCTAAGTGAACCCACTTGAAATTATGAACAGGAAGCTATTTAATTATTTTTGATTTGACGAGACTAAAAAAACGTTTAAAATTAAAACAAAAGCGATAAAACCAAGATAAATAATTCAGTTCAGTTTTTATGAAAACTACAAAATTTATTTTAACAGGTTGCAAAGTTTAACGTACGCTGATTTTAAAAACATTTTTATTTGCTTTATAATACGCTTAAAAATAACATCGTTAATATATTAGGGTTAACCAAAATTTATTGAATAAATTTCGAGACATGCGCCTAATTTGGAGTTAGAGAATTGTCAGGTTATGTGGTGAAAAAGTAGGCAATGTACACTAATACATGTATATATTGTAAAATTAAATTATCTATTGCTTTTTAAAATTAATAAAATTGGTATTTATTACCTTAGAAGCTGTCGAAAAAGGGGCACCTGAGCAATTATTTGCTGACGTCCTAGTGTCAATGTGTGTATCTGGTGATTTAGGGCTGTTTAGCTTGGCAGCCTGTTACGCGAATACACATGTTTTGTTTATAAATTTGCATAAGAAGCAGCAAATATATGACTTTTCATTTTTGTTATTTTTCGTTTTTGATTTATTTTTATGATCAGTTGCTTCGTCCGTTGCGCTATCAAGTTGAATGTCACCTGTTCTGTTAAACAGGGAGGAGCAGTGTTTCGTGAGGAGCAATTGTGCTGAATGCACACAAAGCTATAAAAATCGATATACGATTGCGGGCTTTTACAGTTAACTTTTCATATTATCTCTTTCACACACAGGCGCTGCAGCTGATCTCTATTAGAGCAGTTCGCAATAGTAGCATTTTTTTCTATTTTATTTGTTTTGGTTGTTTAACGGCAACGCTAAATGTTAGGTGTTGTAATTCGGGCATAGCTAAATGTGATTATTTTTGTATACTAAATAGGCTGACCGCATTTCAACACCAATTGCAACGCCTACACTTGCACTTAGGCAGCATCAATAACAACAATAACAATAGTACAAGCATCGGTCAACGCACAACAAAACGAAAGTGCTCTCAACAAAATAGTATGATTAAAAATAGTTTTCGAATAAATAAATAAAAGCGTCTCATGCCATCGTCGTTGACAGTTTTGTAGCTTAAAATGCAATGATACTATAAATGAATTTAATCGTGTAGCATATATGTATGTATGTGGATACATATATAGGCACATACACATAGACATACATGTACTTACGTTTGTATGCATAAAAGAACTACAACATTTTCAAGTTTTTTATCTTCACGCTCTTGCTTATGTATGTATATGTGCGCATGTGTGTGTATTTGCAGTTAAGAACTGAAAGCCGGCTCAGCGGGAGGTAAATTTTGCGTACGCGTGAGATGTGAGGAAATGCCGCGCCGGCAGCTGCCATATCGATGTCGACAACGTCAACGCCAACAGCAGCAGCAGCAGAAGCAACTAAAACAAAAAGTATCGCAACTCCCTTAAGCATAATTGAATAATTGCCAGCAGATCTCCATCTGATAAATTAAGTGTAAAGTGAGTGAAGAGAGTCCGGACAATTAATTAATAACATTGGCAGGCATTAACCCAAAGGAACACACAATTAAGAAAAGTTCTTTAATCGCAAATATTGCAACCAATCGAATAAAGCAAATTTAATAACGCAGCAAAAATGAAGCGTCGCAATGCGGATTGTGGCAAATTACGTCGCCCAATGAAGCGGAACAAAATCACAGAGGGCATGTATGGCAGGTAAGTGTTAAAATACCAACAAGATCTTCTCTATTTACGTGTTGTGTATTAGAGATGGGAGCGTTTTTCCGATTCGTTAGATATGACACGAACCAAAATCAGTAATAGAAAAATATCCAGAAATAGAGCTCAAATATGAACACAAGTTTAAGCAAAACTTATTGTTAACCTTTTTTCAAATTTATTTATTTTTAAAAAAAGTTTTTTAAGCGAACTGAACAACATTAATATTCTTAAGAAATTCTTTACATTTTTTTTACTCTTCTTATCCCAAAATGACAGTAAATTATATACAATACTGCAACGAATATATTAATTGCGTTAACGTAACATTGAATGGTTTTACATTCACTTATGCATTCAGATGTCTCAAACGCGTTGTGGTCGTGTCACGCAGACAATACACGACGCTGTACAAAAAAAACATATATGTACATACATACATACAAATATATGTATACGCATACATACATATCTATCCAGTTTATCGTGCTGATTCGCATACCGCACTGATCGCGTAATACATAATTCTAGATTTGGTTAGTTCATAACAAACTTGTATTAAGCTGTCCAGCGTCAAAATTTGTAGTTGGTTTGTCCAAACACTGTTCTCAAATTAATTATAAAAATTAATAATGAATATATACATATGTATACATGCATATCGAATGTTAAACATTATTCTTTATTTTTCTTAATAAATAGTATGTAAGTGAAAACAAAGTTATTATTTACTCAATATATTTTTAGCTAGCTAAAAAAATAAATACATTATTTTCATGCGCTACAGTAAAAACAAATATTAAAGGTCACTAGGCCAAATTCAGTTTCACTAGAAAGAGTTATAAATTACTTTTTATTTAATGAATACTTTTGTTTATTCCTTCTCAGTGTATATTGTAGATTGTCACGTTTTTTCTAGTTTTATTACGCATTTATTTGTTTGTTTACATTTTGATTTTGCATTTTAGTTGTTTTAATAGGCATTGAAATATATATACATACACAAACATATATGTATATAGATATGCATGTGTGCTTGAACGCTCTTCTCTTTGGGCTCTTGCTTTGGTCTGCGAGTCACTGCGAGCTAATTGAGTTAGATAATTTATTCAGTGATTGCCGATGTTGATGTCAAATGTGTTCGAAAGCTATAATTGAGCGTAAAATTCGTCTTAATCAAATTATTGATGGATCCATTAAGTAATAGACAAATATGTGTTAAGCTTTTGAGCTTATAATCGTTAAATTTGTATCACATATGATTACAATCTAATTTGTCTTCTTTTTCCCATGATTTTCAGCACAACTGTTTTATACATGAAATTTCTAATATTGTGGGCCATTGTGATGGTGGCCGATTTCATGTTTATGTTCCGATTTGAATTCCTATGGCCTTTCTGGCTGCTGCTACGCTCCGTGCATGATTCCTTTAAGTACAAGGGCTTGGTAAATAAATTTGCTAATTGTCGATATGGCAACAGTCATAACTTTATTTATTTATCTTTCTTCGACGTGCTGCAGGCATTTTCTGTGCTATTTGTGTGTATTGCAATAACATCGGATCTGGTGTGCTTGTTCTTCATACCCGTACATTGGCTGCTCTTTGCGGCCAGTACATACGTCTGGGTGCAGTATGTCTGGCACACAGGTGCGTATTCTTAACTAAAATAATAATATTATATATTTACATAAATGTTTCTCGTGTTATCAGATAAGGGCATCTGTTTGCCGACTATTATACTATGGATGTTGTTTGTCTACCTGGAGGTGGGCATACGATGGAAAGACAGTCGTCATATGCCGCATTTGGATCTTTGCCGACCATTCGCCGCGCATTGGTGAGTGATCAATCGTTTGAGCAGAGTTTGAAGCTTATGCTAAACTCTTTTTTCTTATCCTTAGCATTGGCTATCCAGTGGTTACGCTTGGCTTTGGCTTCAAAAGCTACGTTGGCTATCGTATGCGGCAGCGCAAGCAGCGCGAGGTAGCTAAAGAGAATGAGTTCTATATGCAGTTGCTGCAGCAGGCATTGCCAGCTGAGGAGGCTACCGATGAGGCACAGATTGCGGGCGCGACAGCCGTGGCCGCTGTATCCAACAGTGCCGTGGTGGTGCCCAACGGCACTGGAGGCGCGCCGGCAGCGCTGACCACATCGTCCACATCACAGGCGAATGGTATTTTGGCAACTGCAACGCAAGCACAAAATCATCACGAGCATCATCACAGCGGCGGCAGCGGTGCTGGCAGCAATGCCAGCAATAATAATCATCATCATCATCACCATCACAACAACAATAATAATAACAACAGCAGCAGCAGCAGCAGTCATCACAGCAAGGATAACACAACCAGTGACAGCAGCACAACGACTGCAGCAACGGCATCAGCAGTAGCCGCAGCGGCAGCATCCACATCATCGCCCGCATCTTCGTCATCGTCCACTAACACATCAGCCTCAGCGACAGCCAGGCAATCAAATGCAGCAACATTAGCAGCAGCGACAACAACAGGTGCAGCGCGAACTATCATTATTTTCTATTGCTCCTCCTGTTGCTTGTATTATACTTATTTATTTCCTGTAATCGAAAACTAACAAAGCTCGATAAGCTCCTGGCAACCAGACATATTTACTAGAATATTTCTGGTTCCATCTCGTGTAATCGATAAAAATCATTGATGTTATATTAATGTGTATGCATGTATATTTTTAGCAACCTCAAATGGTCATGTTGGCGGTGGCTCAAGGAATCATCGACGTAGCATGGACAAGGACAAGCATCGCAACAAAAGCGATGCAGGCGACAATGAGCACAACGGCACGCGGCATGGTGGAAAGAATAGCAACAGCAATAGCTACCAGCAAGTGGATGGCAATGCAACCACAACAAGTAATAACAGTAAGGAGAAGTCAGACTGGGATAGTGGCAATAGCAACTATCAACAACAACATCAGCAACAAGGGGCAAAGGACAAACAGGGTGCATTGAACAAAAAGAAATCGCTTAATTCGAAGCAAATTGATATCGCCCCCTTGCTTGCAGACAAAAAGACGCACAATGCTGTCAGCAATGGGAACGTCCTACAGTACGAGGCAGATGAGGCACCGGTCGTGGAATCAGTGCCCCAGGTGGAGAAGGCACCGAAAGGTAAGTGCCTAATTTAAAGAAATAAAATTTTAAGAGATTCAATTGAAAATTCTCACGTCTAACAGGCCGACGTAATCGCGGGAAGAAGGATAATTCAGCCAAAGACAATCATAGCCAGCAACTGTCGCAGCAGAAGGAGACTGCAGCTGGTGCCGCAACTGCTTCCGCAGCAGCTGCTACTAACAGCAGCAACAACAACAACAACAACAACAACAACAACAATGATGCAAGCTCTGTTTCGTCGTCGGCCAGCTCAACGTCAAGCAATGCTGCCGCTGCCGCCATCTCGCACATAGCCAGCAAAGTTGTATCCAAGATATGCGAAACGTGTCTCAAGCTGGAGGCAGACGTCAAGAAATATCGTACCGAAATTAGCCACATGAAGCAAATCGAGAACGAACTTCGCCAAAAGCTAGACGTCAATCTGACCAGCAAATCCAGTTTGCAGGCCAAACAGAAGGAGTGCGATGAGCTTGAGAAGCGCATACAGGAGCTCAACAATGCACGGCATGCAGATATGCTCAGTCTGCAGAGTGTGGAACGTCGCCTGAACGAGGAACGCCGCCAAAAGCAATCTCTTGACGCCCAGCTGGCCAACGAAAAGAAGGCCCGCAAAACTGCCGAGGAGAAAGCGGCACGTCCTGAGTGCAGTGCTCAATGCAAGCAGCGTCGCCAGCAAATGGACGAAGAATTGAAGCGCTTGCGCAACGATCTCAAACAGACCGAGGAAGCTAAGCAGCTGGCAGTGGATCACGGCCGCAAATTCGAGCAGGAGGTGGGTTTGACAAAAATCCCTTAATTAAATATAATAATAATATATTCCCTTATTAGTATCGTATGTTGGAGGTCAAGGTGCACAATCGCGAGTCCACGCAGGCGGATGCTGAAATGCTAATGAATGCGCTGTCTACCATGCAGGAAAAGAACACAACATTGGAGAAGAATCTATCCGCAGAGACGAGAGTTAAGCTGGACTTATTCTCGGCTTTGGGCGTGGCAAAACGCCGGCTAGAAATAGCTGACAGTATGTACACACCTGGTAGTAGGTCAGAAGAATCCACTTATTAAACAAACAATTGTTGCTTGCAGGTCAGCGTCGGTCCAAGGAAGATGAGGTCATTGATCTCAAGGCCAAGATAGCACAGCTGCTGGCTGTTATGCCGGATACATTGTGCTTGAACACGGGGCCGCATGGAAGCGGAAGCATGCTGCGCATGAACGACACACCTCCGCTACAATCGGGCGGACCGGGCCCGTCCTCGCCCATGCTCAGCCTGGGCGTTGGGCAAGATTATCAACAGCATCAGCATCAACAACATCAGCAGCATCAGCAACATCAACAGCTTCAGCAGCACCAGCACCAGCAACAACATCAGCAACAGCAGCATCAACAGCACCAACAGCAGCAGCAGCAGCACCAACATCAGCAGCAGCAACAGGTTGTGTCCAACTCTCAGCAACAGCAGATGGTGCCCGTCAGTGTGGCTGCAGCGCTACATGTGGTAGCCGGCAATGTGGTAAACGGAGGCGGAGGAGGTGGTCTCTCTACGCTGGATCCGAATGCTAGCGTCTATACGCCCAAGACAGGCAACATGATGGTGGTGCCGCCGGTGGTCATGAATCCCAATGGTGCGGATGCCTGACGCCAGCAGCACCAACAGCAGTCTTCGACGTTATCGTCGGGGACTGCGTCATCCTCGCATCAGCTAATGAGACGACAAGTTTGAGATTATTATAATTTATATGAAAAGTAAGAGCAAACAGCATCAGCAACGGTAAACGATTGAATTAGACTACAGTAGTCAACAGAAGGCGAATGGAGCAGTTTGCATATGATATAATGAATGTCCGTATTAAGCATAAGCAGTTTCCTTTAACACCCCTCCACAACTACAACAGTATCACATCAATTTACACAAATTTTCAATTTCCAAAACACACAATCGAAAGAACAGTTGATTGTTTTCCAAATTCCAGGAAGAATGCCCCATTTATATGGTTTTATTTTTGACTTATCCCAAAATGACTTTGAATGTCATTAAACTTAATTATAGTAAAATCCAAACATTTTTAGGATATTTAAAAGAAGTCAATGGAAATTCATTTCATAATTCCCAACTGAGAATTTTGTTAACTAAAATCAATATTTGTATCCAGTTGTCAACTACTATTTAATCCACCCAAGATCGATCCGTTCATGGAAACACATTCACAACAATACACACACTCACACACATTTGGCAGACTCGTTGTGAGAGTTTTCTGATTGATTTGAAACATTTTAAGAATAATAAGATGAGAAAAACGCAAAAACTAAAAATGGAAATATGTTTTTTTTTGTTTAATTTAAAATGCGAAAGAAGCGATGTGAAGAGATTGAAGATCTGTTTACTACTACTACTACTTACTTTACGAAACGCTGTGAGAGTTGACCAACTTTTAGTGATGGCTTTTGAATTTGGCGTGATCTATGCTTTAGCCAAATTTTCTGCCCTCTTTCAATGGAATTTTTGAAGTCTGCGCCCTTGATTTATTATCTCATTAAATTATTTTTGTTATAAACCTTAATTATACGCCTATTATGTAGAATTAACTATTTTGAAAAACAAAACAAAACACACAAAAACCAACAAGTTTTATTTTAAGTTTTAATTTATTTGTTGCTCTTCCTAAAAAAACAAAATACAAACAAAAAAGCAATTTGAAAATGCTTGAATTTAAATGCGAAGAAAGCGAAAAACGAGAACTATTTTGTTTAATAATAATAATAATAAAAAAATACATTCACTGCGTGAAGCTAGTATATATTTGTTTCTTTACGTTAATTTTATATTATTTATTAATTTTTTTTGATATATTTATTTTCTATTTTTTTTAAATCCCCTTGAAATCGATAGAATGAAGCTGAGTCTGGAAAGTTTTGTATATAAAGATATATGAACTAAGCAACCCACCCACACTACACATCTGTTAGAATCAAATTAGTCTCAAACCAAAACAAGTCCAGTCGACTAAACAATCCAATTTCAATATTCAAAATGCTCTATTATTTGCTGCAGGCAGTTTCGACTGCGGTCTTTAGTACAGTGGCCACCGTTTGGCTGGTCGAAGGTAAGCCACCCGTTGCCACACACATTTCTAACTTGAGAGCCTATCCATCCCTCCATCTCGCAGAGACTCTGATCAACCTGATGATGTCCAGCTTTTTGTTTGTGCTGCGCATTGCCACCCATCCTTTGATGGTAATACCAACGCTCTTTGGACTCTATTATCTGGTTCGCAAAGTGTGGCTGCGCCGTCGACAACTCGAAGGGGAGGTGCCGCTGTCCATGGGGCCGCGCCCACTCATTCGTTCGCCGCGAATCGGATCTTATCGCAGCATTGGCAGTCTATCGTCACGCAGTAATGAGAGCTGCGATTACGAGGACGATGAGGTGCGCAGGTCGCCGATATCGTAATTTTATCATCGGATTCATTTTTGTTTTAAAATTAATGAAGTAATTGTGGAATTTGGTTTGATTCACTAGTTTTACTCTTATAAATGCAGACACAAACGACAAAAACATATTTATGTATAAAATTGTCCTTAAACTAATACAGAGGACATCTGCTCCTCTCTGACTCCTGCCCCAGTTGGTATTTTTTGTATTCATGGCTTCTGTAAGGAAGAGGTATCCATTTTGCATAGAAGATCTGCCACCTTGAGCAGCATCGCGTTGCTCTGCTGTTCGGCGGCAGGCGAGCTGTTGCTGATCATGTCAGCCAAGTGATGTATGTACTTGTCCACGCTGTCCACGTTGAGTCCGCTCGGATGCACTGGTGGCAGCGAGATCCCTCCTAAAGTATTCACAATTTTCTGTCGCAGATGCTTCGTGTATGTTGCCAAACGCGCGTTCTCCTCCTTCAGCTCGGACACTTCGCCCATAATCTTAGCATGTCCCGCCTTCGTGTTGTCCACATGCTGCTCCAGCACCGCATTCTGTTGCTCCAGATCCGTTTTGGTTTTGCGCAGCGTCCGCAGCTCATTCTCGGTGCTGCGATTGTGCTCAATGAACTCGTTTGTATAGATGGGAATCTCGCCCGAGACAGCCGGACGTGTCGGTGCGCAGGAGACAAATGCTGGAGGCGTCGGTGTACGTTTCACTTGGGCCAGCGGTATATCATCTGGATCTGGTGTCGGTGTGCTCTGCTGTTTGTTCCCAGCACTATTCTTCACAATGGCTCTCCTTGACGCAGTGGCGCTGCTGCTGCTGTTGGCTGCGTCAATGCTGTTGCTGCTGTTGGTGTACGCCGCTTTCTCCTTGGGTGTGCTGGCATTCTTGCTATCGAATACCTTCTTCGCCTTTGCCAACTCGGTTGCCACAATTTCGGGATGCTCCCTCAAGAACTTGTGCATTTGTTCCTGATATCTGAAATTTCGACAAAACATTGTATAAGTGTTGAATGACATATGTATATATTTATATTCAAACTGTTTCCCCTTTAACTTACAATGCCTTGTCCTTGGCTGCCGCCTCCATATATGGCGCCTTTCGTTCATCCGTCAGCAGGTGCCACTCCTCGCCAATCATTTTCGTGTGCTCCAGTGCTGTGCGATTTGGATGCTCACGACGCAGCTGCTCCCTTCGATCGTTCATGAATCTCACATATGAGTTCAGTGGCATTTTCGGTGCTCCGGCTACATTGATTCGGCGATGGGTTAGCTTCCTCAGCTCTGTTTCCAAATCGTTGCCGCTCACTGCATTTCGCGTTTTGGCTTTATTCTTTTTTTTTGTTACTTTTCCGACGCTGCTGCCGCCGGCTGGGGGATTTACATCATTTTCTTCTTCTGCATTTGTTGCTTTGGAAGGCAAAGTTGCCATCTGCTCTTCAACTGGGGCGTCTAAGTTTTCATTTGCGGTCGCCTCTTGGCTTATTGCACTTTTGTTTTCCTGTTTGTTATCCATATTTTTATATTGGTGCAATTTGCACTTGTGTTTAATTGAACTTGTTTATGTTTTATCGATTACTCGCAAATTGCAACAGTGAGTTTTGTTTACCATTCAATGTGTTTTTTTCCTTATATTTTTCTGTGCTACAAGTGAATGTTTTTAAAAATGTGTTTTGCTTTTGCTTAGCATTTGTTTTATGTGCAATAAACATAAAGCAGCAGCATCGCCCGGCCATTTTCTAGAATGTTTCGTATTTATTAGCTGTTATACAAAAATCTGTTATACAACATATCAGCTGTTCTCAGAAAAACGGGCCTGCATTTATTATTTAAACTTCTCATAAAAAACATCGAATTTTAAAACAGAACAATGAAAAATATAATTTTACATTTTAAAATTCTCAATTTCATTTGACTATCTGCATAACTATATAATTTTCTTAAATATTTTTTGAGACTGCAAAAAGGTGGCAGCTCTGTGAGCACACACTTCTACATTTATGCAGTGACGTCAACGAAAGTGGCGCGATTTTGATTATTGTCAATTTCATAACTACGCACTTTTATAAATAATAGTAGTCAACAACAAAAACAAACAAAAATAATCTATACCCCCACATTTTGAGTCGACAAAAAAAATAGTCGATAAAAAAAATTATATTCTCTAAAATTCATGACTGCAATCATCAATAACCAGTCAGATTATAATATAGGGAAAAGTTCTAGATAAATCCCATTCGTAGACCCTTTATAATAGCAAAATTGATGTTATCCGTTGTGGTCTTTTCTATATTTTAAACATTCATATACACTTGTGGTCTGCATGGTCTCCGTACAATTCTTTGAGCACATTGAAAATATTATACTTACAAAAAATATTAGCCTATGTGAATGACAGGTGTTAAATATAAATAGAAACTTACAAATTAGCTTAGCTGTTTAACAATATCATGTAAAGCCTTCTCGATGACGAAATTCTGTACAGTGGATGAGAAAAACTTTGGGGTTTTTTCCCCCTAATTTTCTAACAACTACGAGCTAAAACACTTAAGATGAGGGCGGCCAGCCAGTTTAAACATAAATTAACAATGTTAAGAGAGATATAGATATAGAGAGAATTGGCTGATCCAATAGGTTTTTCAATTTGAAAAATTAACAATTAAGCCTCTCTGAAAGAAGTTCATGTGAACCTAGATTAAACTGGGGAATAGTTCATCAAAATTACTCTCCCAGGGAAATTCGTCGTCCGCCGTGGACATCGCAACATCGTTGTCCAAATGGCACAGAGTCGTGGATGCTGGTGAGCCGATCACCGACTCATAGCCATGATCGGATGTTGCCGAGTGCATTGATAGCGCCGGCGACTTGGCCAACGGCGAGATGGCCTTCACGCGCGGGCAGAGGAATTTCTCAATGGGCTGGAAATTTAGATGGCTGGCCGCTTCATCGTCCGAGTCGTCGGTGGCGTTGATTACGTTGAGATAAACCTGTGAGGGTGACGTTGCTGGCAACGGGCACTTCATGATGGCATCTGTGGTGTTGTCATCGCCAGCACTGACGCCCTCACCGTAGATCACCTCAACGGCCTCATTGACGGGCACCGCATCGCCGTCCATGACAATCGTGATGGAGTTCGTCTTAGCATCGTAGGTGCCATATACCGTATCCGGTGTGGCGCTCTGCAGGAATGCAGCTGCTGAAATTGTCTTCGTTGATGCTGTTTTTTTTGTTGTCGTTGTTGTTGTAGCTGTAGCTGTAGCTTTTTTTTGTAGGTTTCCATTTATCGTTGACACCTGCATTCGCGGGCTGTTGTTGGTGTCCGTGTTGTGCTTCGTGGGTGCAGGAGTTGTGCATGGTATGAAGGGTTGGGCTTTGGCTTTGTCATTGCTTAGGCCATCAGCTCTATGCCCGCTGGATTCCATGCACTCTGCTGTGGTCCCCACCATTGGTCCAGGCAATCGCTCTGGCTCGCCCGCATCTTTGGGAGCAGCTTGCTGGCATGGGCCACTGCTTGCTTCCAGGTCTGCTGTGATATCTGCGAGGAGGCTTTCGGCCAGCTCTTCAAGTCGTCGCGCATCGAACTCTTCGTCGTCGACGAGCAGCATGTCTTGTATAGAAGGCAGAGCGCCACAATTCTCCAAAGTGAGGCTGTTGTGTTGCTCTGCTTCAGCTGTTGTTGTAACATTCTCGAGGTCATCAAGGCACGCGCTGACGACTGTGTGTCCACTTGTGTACCCTGCTGCAGAGGGTCAGCATTGGATGCTGCAGATCCAGTGAGTGTGGACACACAGCCCTCAGCGCTTGCATTGACGCCAGCGATATTGTTGTTGCTGTTGTTGTAATTTTTGGCATGCTTTTTCATTTCGGCGAGCTCCTGACGCAGTTCCTCCATTTCGGTATCGAGCTTCTGATTCTTGGCCAGCAGAGATTCATTAATGCTCTGTAAGCTCTCGCATTTGTTTTGTAAGATTTCCGTTTTGTCTGTCAGTTCCTTGATTTCATATTCCATTTCCTCCATACGCGCCTTCTTTCGGTCCCGGCTGGTCTGTGCGGCCACGCGGTTCTTAAGCTTCCTGATAAGCAATAACAAATACTCATATTAGTAAAGGATGCTTGCATCACTTTGGTTATTCCACAAAACTTACTTTCTCTGTACTTTCTCCTCCCATGACAAATGATCCAGGCGACGCTTCTTGGCCTTTGTAGGCCCGGCCACATTCGAAGCCATCGACATGGACTCCTCATCTGCCGCACTGTTCGATGAGGAAGCGTAGCCCGAACTGGAAGGCGACGACCCGCCCTTCAGCAGCACCGCAGTGGCTGACAGGGGAGCGGGTCGCAGCTTGGGCAATGCGCTTAGGTTCGACCCAAGGGGCACACACTTGGATAATAGTACTCCGTTAACTGGTGCCATATTTTTGTTGTTGTTATGTGGTTGTTGTTGCAATTAATAATTGGTAACTGTGCAATGCTATTGCAAATTAAAATTTCATTTTTGTAGAGCTCTCAATTAGCGTGATATATGCGCGAGCACTGAATTTTATCTGATTTTCTTTGACTTAAACCATTGGCAGCGATGCCTTAACATTTGCTGCTTCTGCTGCGCTTTTCATGTAATTTGTGGCTTTGGATTTCTTCATTGCCTCTGTGCTGCTGCTTGCTCAGGTTTAGTCAGCCCAATCTCACGCAATTTTTTCAATCACCTTGTAATGCTGCGCACCGAACGTCCAACTTAAGATGTCGTGGACTTTCCTGAATGGGTTTGCCTGAAAAGCTGACGTGGCTTTTTCTCACTGGTGTAGGGGTTCAATAAAAAAATACGAGTTGCAAGAAGAAGAGAATGACAAAGAAAATGTTATTTAACATAACAGAAATGATGTTAACAGTCTATGTTGATAACAGAATTAATGCTCAAAAATGCGCATTACGTATTTTTAAATAACAAAATTAATAAGTGATAAAAAAACTTCAAATGTTTATAATAAATATATATACGCATTAACTTTAATGTAATTTCAAACACATAATTTTTTGCCAAATAATTGATTTAAATCATCGCTGAGCGTTATTTTTTCTTTTCCTTCTCATTGGCAGCGAGCTCTTCCTTTATTACTTCGGCAACATCATAAATTGTGGTTTTATGCTGCAAAAGTTACAAAGTTGGAAGTTTATTATAGAACATAGTATTATTCATACAGTTAATACCTTCAATTGATTTATATAGAAGACGTAGGGTATATTCCCTGTGATCGGATCTATTGCTACCGGCCACATAGTCTGTAATTCAGCTTTTGTGAATGGTTCTCCTTCCTCCTCCATTAACTTTCCAAAGTAGTCTTTTGTAAGAAATCGTTTATTTTCAGGATCTAAGATTTCGAATGCTGACAACAGTTTTTCTGGGCTTGCTGGTTCCATTCTGTATGGTAATATAAAATTAAAATACAAACAGGTTTCATATGCTAAATAATACTTTCTTTCGATTCATAAGCAATTGAGAAACATGTGACATAAATTTTGGTAAATGTGCTTCTCCGGGATTTTCCGTTGAATCGGTGGCGATCATAACTTCATTGACTTCCTTTTCTGTTGGGACACAGCCTAAAAATCGTAGCACATGTCCAATATTTCGAGTGTCAATGTATTTATCGCCGTGATGATCAAAAACGCAAAATGCTTCTGAGATGCGAACTTCAAGTTCATTTGCAAGTGGAACTGGCAATAGCTACTTATTACTTGGCAATTATGTTAAGCAGAATCAATAACTTACTGCCAATTTCCATATTTTACGGTAAATTTGTGAATAATTAAATAATTTTTTTGTTGGTTTTTTATTATACAGTTAATTTTGCATTTAAAAATCAGATTTATAAAAGTTATAAATTGCTTAAAAATGTTCTACGTCCTATTGTTGTAAATGTATGACAAACATATATTATACATTTACTTGCTTGCTATGTTTTCCGTTATATATTTTTGAAAAAAAGTATAGTATAAAAAAAATACATTTCAGTCGCTGTGAATTGCCACTGCCATGTGAATGAATACCGATAAGTGCACTTTCGTAAAATTTATCGATACATTGAATATGTCAGCTGCATTCGTCCGTGAGTGATTGTTTAATTACTGATGCCGCTGTGGTTGTTTTAAATTTACAAACATAAAATTGTGCAGCTTTAATAAAACGATGAGGACACATTGTACGTATCGATTCCCTTATTTCTTAATGTTTACAATCATTGATTATTATTTTTGATATTTCTTAAGTTAGTTAATTCGTGATTTTGCTTGTGTGAGTGAGAGAGTTTCGCATGAGCAACAGGTATACGCGCAACGACTATCGATATGATATTAAGCCAAATATCGTTTAGTTGTAGTTCAGATTTCGTTTGATTCGGTCGGGTCGCGCGTGCTCACTCTCAAGAGATTTTCCAGCGGGAAAAAAATAAATCGAAGTGTGATGCAAAATACGCATTGCCCTTTTATATTAAGTTAACAATCATACACAAAGTTTGTGCAAATTGGATAGAGTCAAGCAACTCGCAACTAGTTTTTCCCAAAAACCCACACTCTTCGGCGCAGGTGCAACGCGTTTCTTCAGCGTGTTTTTTTAGAGGTACCAAAGCAATAACAAGTTCAAACATATCCATAATATCACCTTACACAAGTTGTGTGTGTGTATAGTGAATGTGCTTGTGTGCATGATTCTGTGATAGTGTGCGTGTTGCGCAGTTTTGAAAACGCGTTTGCGGTTTTTCTCGCTCCGAAATGGAAAGTGCCAGCCGCCTTGCTCCTGCGTTTGTTGTGATACAGCGATCGCATTGATCGATTGATGCCACTCAATCTATACACAAATCGAATTGCAAACAAAAGAGGTGCGAAAAATGAAAGTGTTTGTTGTTGTTATTATTATTGTTGTTGTTGCTGGATATTGGAAATTGTTTACCTTGCGGCAAGTTTGCCACATTCCCAATTTGAGAGTGTATCATAGAAAGTAGATTAGATATGCGAATGAAAAACTGGTATTACATACATATACACATACAGATGCATTTATGACGCCACTTTTACCTTGAACTTGAGTTTTCCCCCATACAAATAACCATAATTGCGGACAATTTTAAAGTTTTGATTTGTCAACATAAAAACCTAACGTGATTTGAACAAAGAAAAAGTAAAAGACATTTATAATTATAAAATGTTAATGGTGAAATTCAGCCGTGAAGTGAAATTATTGCCGCTTAAAAGTAACTGCAACTGCAACTTGCACCTCCTCTCTCTCCCTCTCTCTCTCACACTTTGTGGTCGCTACGTGAGCTTTTGGCGTTTTGGTTGTTTTTTAATGTTTTTTTTTCGACAGGTGGCCAGCAACGTGCAACGTGCAACGCCAGCGATCCAAATAGAGAGCGTGCCGACTCTTGACCGCAGGCCATGCCACAATGCTTCGCGTCGCATCGCGTCTCGCGGCATAAACGACTCGTTTTCCCAGTACATTGTTATCGTTCGTCTATCCTGCGCGTCTGCGTCCCGTGGCAAGTGCAGATGCCACCAATACTCACACACACACATATACGCACACTTAAGCATCTACAGTGCATATGTATGTGTATGTATTTCTATGTGCTTAGCATGTTTATGTCGGGGTTACCTTTGGCTCTGCTCTTCTTGTTGTTGTTGTTGTTCTTGCTTGTGGCATCAAGTCTGACTGGTCGATCTGGTGGCATGGTCTCAAAACTCGTTTCTTGCCTTTGTTGTTGTTCTCTTTGTTTTTGTTGCTGCTGCTGCTGCTGCTGCTGGCATTCTTAGCTGGTGATTGTTGCCGCAGCTCCCTGTATAGAGGACCGTGCTTATGTACATATGTGTGTGTGTGTGTTTTTTTTTATTATTGGAGTAAATTTTTCGCTTGAGGAATTAAATGTTATTGCCGTGCTTGTTGCCCCTTTTTTCGCACAGTTAATTTTCTTTCTACTCATGCCCGCATCCGAACTCATAATTTTTATTTTTTATTTTTTTGTTTACGATGAGTCAACGTTTTTGGATTTTTTAAGGGAAAATACTTTTGAACTTGTTTGTATGCAAATGATTTATATGTAAAATATAAACTTTAATTTTAATTTATTTAAGACTTGGATTTAACGTATGGTTGAAGTTAGTTTTCATAAAGTTTCGGAACCATAATGAATTACAAAGAAAAATTTAATAACAAACAAAACAAAGAGTGAGGTTGTATGAAACCAGTGCACAGCTTGCAGCTAAATTAGCATAAATAAACAAAGTTTTTCAAGTGGAGCAGAACAACTTATTCGTAGAGGCTATAGCTATACAAACTTAATATGTATTTAAGACCAACTTACACTTTCAAATATACCTTATGTGCAAGAAAAAACTATTTTTTGTCTAGTTCAAAGTAGTTGCAATATTATGAGACTATTGTGAATAGAAGCAGAAATAAAGATGCTAGATGAGCCTAAACTGTTTGATCTTAGCAGTACTGTTAGATATCCTGTGCTATGATATTATAATTTCAAAGTATGTTGTTATTATTTGAATGAATGTTTATTGGGGGAATATAATTGCATCAACATTCATTTATGTTCGTTAACATTAATAAAGTACATACATATGTTTATATAAATTTATCTATATCACAAACTTTTCAAACTAGAGAGGCTTTAAAACTAGTTTCTTTCATAATTCCAATAGTTACTCAGAAATCCATAAATTTTAAATTTAGTTCTTGGTACTTTGATAAATGTTTAAAGATGGAGTAGCATATATAGTAACATAAACTTATATAGATAGTTCATTTTGTATTTATGTAGTTTCATAATATACTAAAACTTGAGCTAAATATATGGTATAATCCAATCTTTAAAATTAAATTATCTTTGTTATTCCTCAAATTAGAGATGGGCGTCCCGAAAAAATTGTCGAATCGGGAAAGATTCTGAAAAAATTCGAAATTCCCGCGGGCCCTATAAGAAAATTATTAATAGATAAAATTGCTTGTATTTATCAAAGAACAGAAGAATTATATTGACGAGCAAATTAATTCTAACATAAATCATATTAAATTTGAGAGAAGTTCAACTATTTTATTCATTTGTTACAAATGTTTGCTAGGCAAGTACTTGATGTTCCAACATCTTCGACAACGAGTTAGAGGGTGCATTCTACTTCTTTGAAAGAAAATTTTGAGAAAATAATTTTTTTAAGTACAAAATTTTATTTATCATAAGAGCTATGTATAAATGTTGAAAAAAAATTTCGTGAAATGTCGGGACCCGCGTGAAAAATTAAAAATTTGTCGGGACAATCGGGCGGGAAAACCAAAAATTATTTCTAGACGGAATGGGTCGGGAACGAATTTCTTTCTTGATCTCATCTCTACCTCAAATTATATTTGTTTGCCGGTTTCGTTTTGCATTTTATAAGACACTTGACTCACCCTAACCATAAGTAGACTGTCATCTTGCATTATAGAATGTAAATAGATCTGTTGAAGTTGAGTACTGGGTATCTTCTAGTCGAAACATTTAAATATCTGCCTTTACTTATATGATTTTTCTTCGGTTTTAGGTATTGCTTTCTCGATGCACAGTAGAAAATGTGATGATGTCAAATGTGCTTGATGAATGCCCAATGACATAGCGAACACGAGATAATAATTAGCAAGAGCTAGACAAAGCACTTCACAAATTATACGAATCAAATAAAAATTAAACGAGGTGCGCAATGGCAAGTAGATAGTTGGCGGATTGAGCTAGAGCTGAGGAACAAACAAGTTTATTTTCGACAACATCGTGAAGAAGATGCCTATAATAACAGCGACTACAACGGCAACGTCGACGGCGTCGGCGGCAGTGGCGGCGGGTGGTGCAGGGTCGCTCGCAGCAGCTAAAAGTGGTGCTAAGGCAACGGCCATGCCAGCAAGCTTGACGGCGGCGGCGCCAGCGTCGAGTGATTACCTAATGCACCAACACCAACACCAACACCAACATCAGCATCAACATCAACAGCAGCAGCAGCAGCAGCAACAGCAACAACAGCAGCAGCAGTTCAACAGCCATTACTATCAACAGCAGCAACAGTTGGCGCCG
The DNA here is from genome assembly GCA_035045545.1 of Drosophila gaucha. Lineage (NCBI taxonomy): Eukaryota > Metazoa > Arthropoda > Insecta > Diptera > Drosophilidae > Drosophila > Drosophila gaucha. Next base: position 7,108,418 of record JAWNOY010000375.1, read on the forward strand.
GCGTCGGTTGTGCTAAATGCTTCCCACCAGCATTCACATCCACATCCACATCCACATCCTGTTGCCAGCTCAGCGACGGCAACAACAGTAGCAGCTGCAGCAGCAATTGCGTCCAGCGGTGCATCGACCAGTTTTGCAACATTTAACGGAAACTCAAGTCTAAGTTCTAACCTTGCCAACGGAAGTAGTGGCCGGGCTAACCATGCCAAGAAATTCAATTGCAACGATTCCAGCGCCTCGGATCTAGCTGCTGCTGTTGCTGCTGGCAACGGTGACAGCAACAGTTATGCAATGGCTGCCATGCACAAGCCCACACCAGCAGCAACAGTTGCTGGTCCACCTTTGGGCTTGCCACCACCTGCTATCAAAAAATCCACGTCCGCATCGCTGCACGCTTCAAGGGAAGACGTTGCCTCTTTGGGTGGCACCTCCTCGCTGAACAGCCAAGTTTCTGGCCATCATCAGTTCATCGGGAATGGCGGAGTCAATGGCAACTCGACTGCTGGACGCCCTGTCGGGCATCCCAGCAGCATCTTGAAAGGCAGCAAAGGCAAGTGAATAACTCAACTTCTCAATCCAAATGTTTTATTCAAAGATTTCATTGTTAGAATGCTATTAAAAACAGTTTATAGCCAAACCGATTACAAGCATCTGATAATTAGATTTGTTGATTTGTAGAAAAACTTAATTCATTTTAAGATAAATCTAACAAATTTCATTAATTTGCTTAAGAGTTTATTTTACAATAACATGCATTGAGTCTACTATTCCAAATGCAAACTTTTCTATTTCATTTTCGTTAACAAAAGAATATAAGATTGTTTCTAAATTGATGAAAGCATCAATTAAAGTATTCCTTAAAAAAAAAAAGTAATTAGAAAAACGTTTAGCTGATTATTGCTGACATAATAAATGTAGAGCTTGTTAAAGTTATCTTTAGGAACTGATAAGCATTCTATTATATAATTTCTCAAACAATCATGATAAATGTTCATTCATTTAACCCACAAAACAATTGGTAAATTTCCAATTTTGATTGTCATATTTTAAAAAGCAACAATAAAAAGTTGTTTATGCAGTCTTATAGTAGTTAAGGTAAAGTGGTTAGATCCGATTGATTGCGGATATATATACTCATACATATTTTTTTCACTATATATATATATATATATATCTGTAAATATATGTCTATAGCAGAAAGACAAAGGTTCATAATAATAAGTTTGCATAGAAACTGGCACTGAGTCAGATCCATTAAGTGATCTATTGATAGTGATGAATTTACATATACAGTCTTGTTTGGATATAGTGAACTTATTAATAACTATATCATATTATACTTGATTCAAAATTTTTTGTTATTAGCACCTTTTCCAATTTTTAAACAAAATTTTCCAGTTTAACGAAAGGAATTTCAGCCAATAGGGTTACGAAAGATCTAGGGAACAAATTCTTTCATTTTTGATTGGTTCTTATGTTTTTTTGTTGTTTTTTGATTGAAATTGTTGTCAATATTTTATTCACTATTTAGAGTTTTTGGATTGTTGACTATTTAGCATACTGGGTGTTCACTTTACCCAATTACTACTATATTTGTATATGTTTGTCTACTTTATGGGTTCGAAAACACTTTCTTATACATTTCTGAGTATTCTTTTAAGAAGCTCCCAATTTGATTAGCCTAGCTCTTAAACTTACTTATAGACTCTGATATATGACTAGGAAATCTAGTATATGACAAATAGAAGCTGTGTTTTTTAAAAGAATTTTTAATTCTTTCTGCGGACATTTTTAAAAACATGTCAATGCTGTTCCCATTTGCCCCAAAGATTAATTGACTTGCGATCTGGAACTAGGAGCTTTGAATAAATGATAAAGTGTGCAGGGCAAACAGTTCTATAGAGAATTGAGGTCAGTTTGCTGTGTGCAGCAACTCGAAGTTGTTAATCGTAGCAGACCACATACAAGAGGAAAAAAAACACATGCTGGCCAGGCAATCATGGCTATTCATGGCAATCCCGCCCACATGGCAAGCATAAGTGCACCCACACTTCAATTTGGGCTTCATTCGGTTTCAGTTTCAAATGCACTTGCAATGCTTTAAGAGTACCTACAAAATTAGTTGCTGTTAAATAAATAAACAAAATAAGTAGACTTCAAATTAATGTTTTGTTCAAGGGGCTTTGTTTCGCTGCGCAGCGGGTGAGGAGTTCAATTGATTTGCCTGTTTTACGGCGTGTGTTTTGTACTTTTGTTGTTTGAACAGACACGTGCCAATTGTTTACACTTTATGCTCAACTGAAAAGACTTAAGACGAACCCGATTCGCACTTCTGCTTGTGGGTCTTCGCGCCCTACAATGACTCAAACAGCGAAAGAGTTCGCTTTCAACACATTTCGTTTTAACTTCATGGCTAAGATTTTACTCGGTCTTTTTTTCACTATACGTAAAGTTCAAGACTTTCATCAGAAGTTCAGAATGGGCATACCCGCTCTATAAGCAGAAATAGTGTTATAGCTATGTTCCTCCAACTCAAAGACCACTTGAGCTACAAAACTTAAATTTAAATACACAAATATTGCTTGCTCAGATAAAAATTTAATTTTAATCATCTAAAGCTCGATAAGTTTTAAAGAAATCGATAAAAATTGATTAGCATACATATTTCTATAGCATATATATAACGTAGAGAAATTCGAATGAGTTATAGTAAGATTTTGTATATGATAACCAAGTCAATTAATCAATAGAAATCGATTTTTTGAAAACTTCGTAGTCTACAGATTAGAATTGGGCGTATGCCCATTGCTTCGGGATCGGGATTTTCTGGCCCGAAATCGTCCCGAAACGATTATCGGTATCTGGCGGGATGGAAAAGATTTTAAAAAAGTCCGGGACGATCGAATACGTGCTTGGTCATGAGATCATGGTAAAAAATTCTAGAGATATGCTCTGAGATGGCGGCATTTTAGAGATACCCGTTCGGGACCCGCGGGACCTGAAAATTTCGATCCCGATGCCCACCTCTGCTCATAAGCATATCTCTAGAATCTCTAACTATGCCACCTTGATGTAGGGATGAAGCACTTATCCGACCGTCCTGGAATTTTTTAGAATCTTTCCCAACAAGCCCGAAAATTGTTTCGAGACAATTTCGGGTCATAAAAATCCCGATCCCGATGCCATCTCTACTACAGATGATTAAAATTAGAACTTTATCTGATCAAGCAATATTTGTGTATTTTAATATAAGTTTCTTGAGCATCTTGGAATTTATATGAATTCGAGAAAAACAATTTTATTATTTAGTAAAATTTTGTATAAGTATTACTAACAGATCCAGAATAATTTCCTGAAATAATTTTAGAAAACTTAGTTTTTAAGTATTTAAGTTTCGGTATGCAGAGTATCACTTAGTCGGGCACTCTTGAATAGCTGCATGAAGTTCGCAGTGAAAAGAAATTGAAATTGTTCAGTTAAACATCTTCGTTTACAGGGTATGTCATAGGCGAACACTCTCTTACTTTGATTAGCATATAGTAATTTAATACAGAGTATCTCTTGGTCATGCAACTTGATACTTAATAACATTCTCACTTATGTGCCCCTGCATTTGAAACTTTGGTGTGACAATTGATGCACTGTGAAATGTGAGAGCAAATGGCGTTTAATCCACTTGCTGCCAGCGTCTCTCAGGGCACCACCTACCCGAACACTTGCCATCTATTTTAGCTGTGAGTGTGTGTGTGTGTCAGAGTATGTGTGTGTGTTGCTGTTTTCGTAGTAAATTGTAGTATAGTTTAACCACATTCATTCATGAAACCCAAACGAGCTCCAAAGCCTAATCGACCCACATGTCAGGCACTGTGGGGGCTGCCACGAGCTTGATCGAGTTCAAAGTTGTTTTTCTTTATTTCTTTTTTTGTGAGTGCGTGGGCTTGTGGGCGTGGTTAACATTAGTCCGCTTATGCATATGAAGTGGAAAATAGATATTTATAGTTTAAAGACTCATTTCACATGAGAGAGAGAGAGAGAGAGAGAGAGAGTGAGTAATCCGAACTGGAGCTAAAACAAGACTCAAATAGGCCATCTAAAATGTGTTTCGTATAACAAAATGATAATCGCTTTCGGAAGTTGGCCAAGCGACATTTGCTAATCGGAGATGTTAAATGTTTCGCTTGGCTCAGTTTAAAGTTTATTTTCAAGCAGGTGTTTTATGACATGGGCCCCATTGTTATGCGGGGCTCCAAATTTGGTAACATCAGAAACTTATGAAACTTATTTATTAGCGCGTTTCTTTCATGCAGTAAAATGTGTGAACTTTTGGTGGTGGCAATGAACCCCATGGTCACCCACGAGGAAACACCTCAGTGTGCTACCTTATCATTTACGCGTCATGTCGCTGGCAATTAGCAGAACCGTCGCTATGGCTGTCATTCGCGTCATATGATGCGATTATTAATTTCTTGATTACGACAACATTGTGACATGCACAAGGAATAGCACCTACGATGGCAGCCAAAAGGGGGTTCGGCTCTTCGGGCTTATGGCGTGCCGTGTGTAAGCCAAGTTTAACGAAGCAGCAAAGCCAATTAGATGCCATCATTATGCTTGGCTCTCGAGCAGCGCAAGGAGTCGCACTTCCACATTCGTCCGACAATGATGAATCAACTGCATGCAGCTCGAGCAAGCCCTTGGCAAAATCTTAATGCAGTAGCTGCCACCCGCCACATATTTGAGAACAAAGAGACTGCCTTGGCTGGTGGTGCAGTCCTGAAGTGGGGCACATTGCTTGGCTCAATGACATTAATTACATAGTATATGTGAGAGTTGCTGTTGCAGTCGAGTCAGCGACTCGACTTCAAGAAGGCGTCTCCTCAACTCAATAGATTGACCACTTGTTTGGGCCCGTCGAGCTATACAAATAGGCTAGCCTAGGCACTTCTATTTAGAAAGCGCTCACAGTCTGCATTCCATGGCTTGAATCGTTAATTGAATTGTAGGCCGCCGAGCACTTAATTCTTCTTAATTCTTCCAAGACACACACAAATTGTTGGGAATATTTTAACAAGAAATTACAGTCTAAGGCATAGCGATAATAGATACTTTTGTGTACATATGGATTGAGTTGCTGCCATTATGATCTAGTAATGTTGTTTATATTAGGAGAGGCGTAAAAAGACAAAAGAAGTTTTTATAAAATGCATATTTTTCAATATAGGAGCAAAGAAAGAATCTTTTCTGATCAATTATATGCTATAGAAGTTGGATCCGACTGAAAAAACTATGCCAAGTTTCTTAATAAAAGCTCAAATAGTTAGCAGAAAAATAAGACAGGTATATAGAGACTGACTATATTGACTCGACTATTGATACAACTCTAGTATGGCAGCTGAGTAACTGAGTAGCTGCGTTCTATTTATAATTCTCAAATAGGTTTAGTTTAAGAATATTAATAATCCGTTGTCAAATAGCAAAGTTTATTGAGAGATACTTAAAATAGCTATGTATACAACCTGCGTTCTATTTGGTTGTTTTTACCTTGGTGTTGATTAATAATAATCAAAATTCATTAACTCGACCCTCAAGCCAGCTTAATAAGTTTTTGATCCAGAATATGTCCATATATACTTAATGGATTTCCACGTTTTTATGTTTATGCAAAGGTGTTCAAATTCTTTTTGGAACTCATTTAAGTCCACTTTTTCTCTTGCACCCTTTTTCTCTGTCTCTTTCTCTCTCTCTCTATCTCTTTCTGTCTATCTCTGTCTCTCCCTCTCCGTCTCTCTCTCCCCCTTCTCTTTATCTCAATTTGTTGACCACTAATTCTATGTAAATTTGATAAAACATTTCAGCTTTATGTGTCATTGTCAAGCGACCCTTCTTAGGAGTTGCGGTTGCCTTATAAAGTGCATTTCATGATCCACCCCTGTCTGAATGTCTAAATATAATGGGCGTCTTACCTGCCGAGTATTTTCTGTATGCCTCGAATGCGTCTCGGTTTAAAGTGAGTCATGCTCTTGGCTTGTGCGATTCACCATGCTCAATCTTCAGATCAGAGACATGAGTGTTTTTATATAGGGTATAAGCGGCCCTTATAATTGTGTTATGAGTTTGACACAAATTTGTTTAGTTTTAATATTTGTATAAACAAGTCTTGAGTTTTGTGAAAACTATATATAGACATTTATTTACACTTTATTATTGTTATTTTAGGATGTAGTAAAAGGAAATTAGAAATAGGATTAGACAATAGAACTATATTTGCCAGGGTTTGAATCCCTAGTCTTTGCTAGTTTTCTGGATCACTTAAAAAATCTAATTTTTTGAGAATTTCTGAAAAACAAATGTAAGCATACATATGTATATATATTTATATCTAATTGTTAAATAATTTTTAATTTTAAATGTTTGGGATTAAACCTCTTTTAGTTGCTTTAAGATTGGTAGAAGTTATAATTTAGGGATTCCTCTTTAAAAATTTTAATATATAAGGGAAGACAGTAAAAGGGAGGGATTTCTCTTCAAATTTTTCAATAAATCGACAACTTGTTTGCATTCATTGCCAAAAAGGAAGGGTATTTCCTATGCGACATCCTTTAGATAACTTTTGTTCCTTTTGTTTGCGCTAATCAAACAATATCCATTACTCATAATAAGAGGTTTCGTCTGAATTTTCTTCTGTATCGTCCATGATTGACAACGATAATCACGCAAATATTGTGGCTAATTGCAAAAAGAAAAAGAACAGATTGACGGAGCAAAAGCGATGCGAACGGAGCTGCAGAGATATGAGCAGTTCCCAGCATCGTCTCATTGTTAGATTAACAATGCATTCTCAAGCTCTAAAACTCTCTGAAAGGCCACAGCTAAATATAAACATCTTGGCGATCATCTACGTAGCATGTGTCCGCCCTATATGAAGAGGGGGCGTGCTGGGTTTAAGGGCAGCCAACAATTGAACTAAGGCAAGAAGTTTGTTTACGAACAGTTCATTGACTCTCGAATGAAAATAAAAGCCAGTTTGTTGGAAAATGCGCTTTTAATATTGGCTATGAATATTTGCCCTAAATCTGGGATAATTCATTTGTAATAGTTAATGAACATTGAAAATGGTGTCTAGTGTTATTATAGTATTATTTTTTTTTTTATTTATTTTTTTTAATTTTTTATTTATTATTATCTTTTTATTGTTATTATTAATTATTATTATTATTTTTTATATATATTACTTTATTTATTTTAAATTTTACATCTTCAGCCATTTTTAACTATTAAAAAAGTTAGATCTTCTTGAACTTTCTAAAACTCATGTATAATATTTTACAGATATTCAATTCAATCGCAGAAATGTTGAGACCTCACCCTTCTAACCCTTTTCATCCATTTTGTAACCTAGGAAGGATAAAATCTCCGAATCGTGAACATTTTCTTTTGTCTTTATTTTTTTTTTGATTTCCAACTGTTTTTTATAACATCAAGCGAATTTGTTGATAGAATTGATCGTATTATATACGAACTCAGTAGTGTTCGAATCCTATTTCTGAAGACTTATGTGACAATGCATAGCAGTGGGGTATCATTGGTCAACGAAGTCTACCTAAGTAAAGATATGTAAGTAAAGATATATCTAAGATCTAAGTAAAGATATGTTCTAGCCTTTTCTTCTTTATTTTTTAAATCACAAATCAGTTGAAATATAAATTTATTTCCATATACAATAGTTCAATTATAAAGATCAAATAATATAATTTGAAAATTTGTTCTATATTTTCTTAAAAACATAATGATGTATAAGTTTTTTCCTGCAAGTTTTCAATTACTTTTCTCTTATCTAAAACAAGTAAACGTAAAGATAAGAAACATTTTGCATAGATAAGAAAATATTATATACATAAGTACGCATTAGCGCTTGCATGTACACTGAAAGAAGAGCAGTATATAGAACTGTAGCAAAATCGACTTTCAATACTCTCACCTATAAAAGAGTGTGCTGTTTATTCAAAAGAACTGTATTTTCTTTCTGTGCCACATCTGGTGATCAAATAGCTTTAGCTCTCTCGCTCGCTCTACAAATATTTACACAACCAGTCAACACAGACAAATGAAGTCGGCTAAGGCGGGGAAGGGGAAGGGGGACTTAGTATGGGGCGGAGTAGCGACTGTTAAAGCAAACTGTGCCACACAGAATCATAGCGAAAAAAAAGCAGCGCCAACAACTTCCGTAGTTTGGTTGGGCTCGTTCGTTCACACTTTCTGGATTATGTGCAGCATCCACAAAACACACACACAAACGCACACATATACACTCTGCTACATGGCAGAACTTCTATTTGCGTTAGTCAGTAAAATCGCACTGTGATGGAGGCTAGCTGGAGTCCAACTGAATCGAACATGAAACCATCTGCCTCGTCTCTAATTGATGAAAACTCCACCCAGCACAGTCAGCCCTTGCACACATACACATACACATACATATGCATCTGTATATGTAAATATTTATATTTCTCTATGCAAATGATTCATTTTGAAATTTGATTTTTTGCTCTGTGTGGGCTTTGAAGCGAACTCTTCGAGTCTAACTCTGGACTGCAATTCGTTTAGATGGGTTACATACATATGTATGAATATGTCTGGGAATCATATTTACATGTCTATGGGACTTCTTTATATGGGCTAACGATGACCGAACCGCTTCTCTTTGGAAGCTTTGCTAGAGCACAGTTAGCTGAAAAAAAGCTTTGCTTCTGTTTTAATGAGCATCATCGATGTAAATTTTTAGCACAAGATTCAGAATGAATGAAGGCAGCATAATGACTTCTATAAATATGTTTGGCAAAGAAGTTTAATACTCTACAGAGGTTATAGCTTGATAGAGTAAAGAAAATACTTAAAACTTGATTTTATGCAATTTTTTTATATATGTATATAACTGTATAGTTTGATTGATTGACTGACTGAGTGACTGATTATTAGAATATTTTTGGAGAACAGTTCTCTGAAACTTTTTTGTTTACTATTCCTTCGGTTTCAAACGCAATTTTTAAGATCTTCGTATAAACTTATTTGATGTTTTTCAAATTTTTCATAAGATTTCGTCTACTTTGCTAAAGTTCAAATAACCTTTGATGCCTTTCGTGGAAATGTATATAAAAGTCTATTTAACCTTTGATACCATTTTCCACGAAAAAAATGTATTTTATTTTCGTCTGATCGATTTCAAACACTTTTTCGAAGATAAAATTTTCCTCAGCTTGTTTGATATCATGTTGATTAATGCTTTGTATCTTTCAATCAATTTGAATATAATATTATTTGCAATGTAATTCTAGATATTTATCTGTATCTGTATCTGTGTCTGTCTAATAGAAAAAGGGTTTCAGGAAAAATAATATAATTTTTGCACGTCCTTGAAATCTATTAAAAATTATGTATAATATATAGAAGCATAAATCTTAGACTAATTTAAACTTTATAATACCCGTTTGTAATAGCAGTTATATAATTGCAGCCTTCAAGAGACTTTTTGTTAACTACAAACAAGAGGAAGCTTTAAAAACTGTGTCAAGCACTCAAGTAACCCTTTTTGGTAGCACTCTTTCGACTTGTTTTGTGGTTAATAATATATACACTTGTTTGTTGGTTAGTATTAAACAGTTTACGGTTCATTCAACAGCAGCGGCAACCGAAAGCGTTGCAATGGGAATGGTCCATGGAACGTAATAAAAACAAGGGCCTGGCCAAACTATGCTCGGCTGGATGCACACCTGTGTGTACCTTGAATAAGCAAGCGATAGACTAGGGCGACAAATCATTCAAGCAAGAGCTAATTGTGGGGTGCACATATCCGGTTTGAGGTCAGCTTGTGTGATGCTAGGTTCATTGATTCATTTAATTGGAGTTGCCCTCAGGATGTGACTGAAGGAATTGTTAGACATGGAATATATTCATGACATATCCTTTTTCCAACTAAAAATAAACTCTCATTCTTCTGTTTGCAGAAAACCTATTGCAAAATACATATTATAATGGTGAAGGCCGGGACAGCAGCATGGGCAGCGAATGCGGTGCTGGAGACATCAATCAGACTAACCACGACGATCCGGGCGATGGTCTAGGACCTCTGCCCCCCAAATGGGAGACTGCCTACACGGAACGTGGTGAACTGTACTTCATAGAGTAAGTAAATAACAAAGAAGTTTTATAGTATTATATATATTACCTTATATTACCTTTATAGCCATAATACGGGCACCTCGCATTGGCTAGATCCGCGTTTGTCGAAGTATCAGAAAAAGTCTCTGGAGGATTGCTGCGAGGATGAGCTGCCTTATGGCTGGGAGAAGATTGAGGACTCTATGTACGGCATGTACTTTATCGATCATGTGAATCGTCGAACACAGTATGAGAATCCCGTGCTTGAAGCGAAACGACGAGCGGCTGAGCAACGCCAGCAGCAGGAACAGCTACAGCTGCAACAGCAACAGCAGCAACAGCAACCACCTCCGCCACAGCAACGGTCAAAGACACCCACAGCGGCGCAGGAAGCAGCAGCCAGGCAGACGCCGTTGCCAATTCCGGCGCCAATTCCCATGGCGAACGCTACGAAACTGCCATACAAATTCACACGTAATCCGGCAGAGCTGCAGGGGCAGCGCATTAACACATCGCTGCTGAAGTCCACGCGTGGACTGGGCTTCACAATTGTCGGCAGCGATGGCAGCAACGGCAGCGACGTGGAGGAGTTTCTGCAAATCAAGACCGTGGTGCCCAATGGCCCAGCCTGGCTGGACGGGCAGCTGCAGACGGGCGATGTGCTGGTCTATGTGAACGATACTTGTGTCCTGGGTTACACACACCACGACATGGTTAACATCTTTCAGTCCATATTGCCGGGTGAGACGGCAGCGCTCGAGGTGTGTCGCGGCTATCCGCTGCCATTCGATCCCAATGATCCCAACACCGAGGTAGTGACCACCATGGCCGTAGACGTTATGCCTTGCGAGTCGGAAAAGCAGCGACGCTTGAATGTCGACCTGAACATGGATGGCAATTACAATTTTCTTGATCTGTCTGGCGAAGGCGTCAGCAAAGCCGCTGGAAGTGGTTTTATTCTTATGAAAAAGCCAGAGCTTTACACATTTTCCATCATGAAAGGGGCTATGGGCTTTGGCTTTACCATCGCCGACTCCGCGTGTGGTCAAATAGTGAAGAAGATCCTCGACCGCAACTGTTGCACGCAGCTGCTCGAAGGCGATGTGCTGCTCGAGATAAACGGCATCAATGTGCGCAATAAGCCCCACTTCTATGTGGTGGAGCTGCTCAAGGAGTGCAGTCAAACCACACCCACCGCTCTGAAGATACAGCGCACGCCACCCGAACAGTCTGTGGCTAGCCAAGGCGTGAGTAACGTGGCCAATCTGCGAAAGAACTTTGTGGGCGGCACGGGTGCCGGTCTGTTTCGCAGCAAGACGCCCACCGCCGACCTGTACAGCACTCAGCCCAAAGAGGTGCTGCCCATGCGGCCCAAGACGCCGTTGGTGGACACGAGACGAGCTCGCGTATTGACGCCAAATAACGAGCTACAGCAGGCGGATGTGGCGGCAGTGGGTGATAACAAATCATTGCACCTGCAGGCGCCGGGCAAGTCAAACAATAGTCTGCAGGAGCTGGACGATATACCCTTTATGGATCCCTATCCCAAGATGGTCAGTCGACTGACCGAACGTCTCGCTGAGGCCACTCTGCAGGGTGGCGTCGATGTAGATGTCGGCGATGGAGGCAACTACAATCCCATTTATGGCTTGCCTCCAAGCATGCAGCCGCTGCCCCTGCCACTGGGTCATCACGAATCCTGCTACTGCTACGACTGTCAGGCCCAACGCTACCAACGGCCCCAGCAGCCATCCCAGCTGGGCTACTACGTCCAGCAGCCGCCCGTTTCTGCGGCAACCGGGCAGTATTCGCCTTTGCAAGCGGCTCATATTCAGAATGAGCGCATGCAGCGTCGGGTCAACGAGCTGCTGAGCGATAGGCGGCGAGTAGGGTTTGCCAATTTGGATCCGCCACAGCAGCAGCAGATGCAGCTACAGCATTCGCCGAGCTGGCGCAATGGTGCATTGTTGGACGCCTCGGAGGATGCCGAGCAGTGCGAACTGACGGAGGTAACATTGGAGCGGCAGGCGATGGGCTTCGGGTTTCGCATTGTAGGTGGCACTGAGGAGGGCTCTCAGGTGACCGTTGGCCACATAGTGCCTGGCGGGGCAGCGGACAATGACCACCGGATTGCCACCGGCGATGAGATACTCAGCATCGATGGCATCAATGTGGTAAGTTGCTTTAGCTTCTCTTGATAAAGATCCCCTCATAAAATATATTTTCTTCTTAGCTAAACTCTTCGCATCACAAAGTCGTGTCGCTGGTAGGTGAGTCTGCCGTGCGAGGACAGGTGACAATGATACTGCGCAGGCGACGAGCAGCGCTGCTGCAACAACCGCCGCTGCAGCAAGCGCCGCTACAGCAACTCCGTCGCTATCCCTACGACGTGATTGTCAGTCGGCATGAGAACGAGGGATTTGGCTTTGTCATCATATCCTCGTCTAATCATTATTACGGCTCCACAATTGGTAATGGTTGTCTTTTTATCAAGCACTCTGATTTTACATTTGTCTCTTATCTACAGGCAAACTAATACCTGGCAGTCCGGCCGATCGGTGTGGCGAGCTTAAAGTGGGTGACAGGATTATTGCTGTTAACCGCATCGACATTGCGGGCATGTCACATGGCGACGTCGTTAATCTTATTAAAGAGTCGGGACTGCATGTACGCCTCACCATTGGCTGTCCACTCAAAGAGGGCGGGCCCAGCCCGGGCGGCAGCAGTGCAGGCATGGGCTCTAACACACCACTGCAGGCATCGCCTAGTTTACTTAAAGCTCCCCAACAACAGCATCAGCAACAGCAGCACCAGCAATTGGAAATGCCAGGGCTAGGCCCCATGCCTGGCAGCTATCTAGAGCGAGCTAGCACAAACATCGCGGCTACCCTTGCCCTACATCAGCAGCCACAGTTATGACTCTGAGATCTACGGATTCGGCTCTACAAGAGCTTTCTATAGCTAGTTTAAATGTGCATTTTACAAGTGCAGTGCCGTAGTTTTATTGATAACTGCTAAGTAACCCCAAAGACTGAATTTAGTAAGCATATGAAACATTTCAATTTGCGAATCTCCAAGCGCTTCGTGAAGCTACACAAAATTGTCATTCAAATCGGTTTTATTTTCTATTCCTTTTAGTGATTTGCCTTATAGCTTAGTTAGATATAAGTCATTAATGAAATCATGAGCTTTTTTCTATACATAAAACAAATACATATATCTGATGTCAAATCTAATGACATCATTTTAACAGCTTAACATAGCCCTAAATATTGTGTAAGATGCGTTAGAGTAGGCTTTTCTATAAATACCAATTATTTAGTATAGAAATATTTGTACAAATGTAAAGGAACTAAATATTTTTTATTTATATATTAAAATATGTTGTTTAATAAATGATATTACAACTAGTTTATGATATGGATATCGTTTTTATGCCTTTTATAACGTACTCGGAATAAGAGTAGATTTATATTTTAAATATACAGAACAGCTTTGTATAACTTTCAGTAGATCAGAGTGATAAAATGTTGTTGTAAAGTAAAGTTTTTACATCCACAAAGCTCCCTTTTTATGCTTCATACAGACTCCTAAGTATCTGATCTTTCAGTTTTTTAAATCTTTTTTTATTTATATTCAAAAATTTCGCTTACAGCTCTACATTCTCATTTTATTTACCATACATATACATACAAAATAATACATATATAATTCATTTGTAGTAAATTATTAAAAAATTTAATGAGACTGCTAATTAAGCTTATGTTTAGTATATATAAATGAGTTGAATGCTGTGTGGCAACGATTTTATATGGGCTTAATTTTGAAATGTAGGCCGATGAGGGAGAAGACCAAACACTTCAGATCCTGTACCAAATAATAGAAACAGCGCAAGCCTTCTGGATCCTTGGAACGATTGACGTCCACCAATGAGCCTGTCTTTGAGGTGGTAAAGGAAATGTGTTCGTCGCCAATGACAATTTCCAGTTCCTATGGTAAGAACGAAAGTTGGTTAATACATGTATATATGTATGTGTACATACATTCAAGTACATACGAAATTTATATTGGCGGCAAGTGCAACCGGCCAGCCCTGATATTTACCTGGCGACCAACGCGATCTGGTGGGGGCCATGGCAAATCATCTTCCTGCATTATTTCCGAGTCTATTATGATGCGTTTCAATTCCTCCATCACAGATTGGTGGACAAATGCTTCTTTGCGGATCATGGTGTCATTTTTGTAGTTGGAATTGTTGGCGTACCTTAGTTTTCCATCTGGCCGGAACTCGAACTCGAGGAACTCGTGCCCAAACTTTCCTTTGTGGCCGACATAGTAGCGTAAGTAGAAATCCTCCGTTGACATTATTCTTATTTAAGCTTTCGTAGTTTTTAAGTTTATCAATAAATGAAAAATTGTTTTTCTTTCGGCAAATGCTTTTTTTTACCTACAACGTTGCGGCTATCTTCAGGGTTGTTGCATTATGGTTATTGAAGACCTATTGTCGATAGTTTATGTGTCTATCGATATGCACGCGTGACAAGGTGAATGGCATACTGCGAGCAAGTTGGCCAAAAGCTGTGTTGAGTTTTGTGTTAAAATGTAACTATTTAATTTATATGCAACTACCTCTACCAATCACTCAATAAATGCGGTACGTAAACACCAAAGTAAACATTTCGAAATTTGCCGGCTATACTTTTACAATTACCGACAACATTATAATAATGGAAATTTGCAACAAAGTTGGCGAACGTATGGATATATGTATGTGTGTACATATGGTGTTGTTGTTGTTGGCTGTTGTGTTCACAGCGTTCGGACGCCAATGTAATGGCGTCAAATTATTCGCAATGTGTGAGAGGACGTGCGTACACAGGAGGTGGATGATTGCTTAGCCGCCTTGCTGACGCTGCTGGTACACAACAGCAGTGCAAGGATCTCGGTCAAAGTAATTTTACAAAAACACAGCACTTAAATTTGCTGAGAGCGTTGCTGAGAGTCTGCGTTTACGAGTTGTTGTTGTTCGTCACAAAACGAAAGTGCAAGGATTTCGAGGCGCCTGCGCGTCCATTGGCGGGAAATCAACAAGCATTGCCTGCACGTGCGTCCTTCGTGCCTGCTGCGAAATGTCGGTCGTGCAACAAAGTTGCTCTCACTGCCTCGCTCGCTCTGTCTCTCCAGGACGGTCGTAACGGTTACTTGGTGGTGGTTTGTTTTGACTGGCGTCACAAAATCGATGACATTGAGTGCAACTTTGTTGCTGTCTCTCGGTCAGCGCATGTGAAGCAATAATGTTGCATCCGCATGCCGACAGCCTGGTCTCGGCTAGTAATGCCTTCTTTCATAATATTTACAAAACAAACAAAAACACACCCATTTCCTTTCGCATACATACTCCAGCTTCGACTCTGCTTGCTGTCTGTGCAATATTCTCTTCGTGCAACTTTTGCCGGCTGCTGCTGCTGCTGCCGCTGCCGCTGCCGCTGCTGCTGATATTATGTTAGGGGCGCTTACAACTTTGTTAACTTCGGGACTTTGTGCTATGCAGTCGGTATTGAGGACAGTAACCGGGACGAAGTTACTTTGTTGCGCACTAATTGATTTTTTCATAGTTCAAGTTTTTCCTATAGCAAACATTAGAAACCAACAATTAATTCTAAAAAACCGGTAAAAACACAAGAAAAAGATATAAGAAAATTGCAGGTTGTGTTGTTTTTAAAGGTAAACTATAATAATTGTATATGTACGTATATTTTAAAGACTTGAATATGAAAAATGTATATAAATAATTATAAATATATACTCTAATATATATGAAAAAGTTGGAACAAGTTAAATATATTTAAGTTTTAACTGCTTAACAAACATACATTTGTAATCAATAACTTAAAGTAATTTAATTCTCTTTTTTTGTTACCTTACAGGCAATGTAGAATATCTACAACATTTTTAGAAGATATACCTATATATACATACATACATTCATATACGCTACCTGTATAAAACATTCCATCTGGCTTAGTAAAAGTAAGTATGGATACATGAACTAAAGTTCTGCACTGACTGGAAAGTAACGGGAACGTAGTGCGGGGAGGAATCCAAAATCCACCATGTCAACGAACCCAAACCAACAGCAGCAATATGCAGCAACTGCAGCAGCGACAACAGCAGCTACATGCAACCGAGAGAGGGAGCGAGAGAGGGCCGGAAGCAGCTCACAGCGAAACTTGCTGGAGTTCCTGTGCATTTGCGTGGCCTGCGTGGTTTGCTATTATAATAGCAGCCAGTGCGGTCTGGTCTTTGATGATATCAGCGCGATAAGGGATAACAAGGATTTGCGGCCGAGCACGCCGCTGCGTAATGTCTTCCTCAACGATTTCTGGGGCACTCCGATGCGCAAAGAGCAGTCGCACAAGTCGTATAGGCCCCTAACCGTGCTGACGTTCCGCTTTAACTACTTGCTGCATGCACTGGAGCCATTCGGCTACCATTTCGTCAACCTGCTGCTGCACATTGCAGTTTGCCTGCTGTGGCGTCGTGTCTGCCGCCTTATACTGCGACAGTGTGCGACTGCCAGTAATGAAGCGTCGTCTTCCTCCTCCTCCTCCTCACTCAACACATGCGCTTTTGTCGCCTCGCTCCTATTTGCCACACACCCGGTGCACACCGAGGCCGTTACTGGCGTCGTAGGCCGAGCTGAATTGCTCTCTTCCATATGCTACCTGGGCTCGTTTCTCAGCTATGCGCACGCAACGAACGGTTCGCCGCGACGCACGAACTGGCCGACACTTTGCCTGTGCTTTGGCAGTTGTCTCCTAGCTTCCATGTTGTGCAAGGAGCAGGGCATCACGGTCGCTGGCATTTGTGCCGTGTACGAGCTGTTCGTGGTGCAGCAGCAACGTCCATTGCATCTGTGGCACTTTGTATTGCGTATGTTCGAGGAGCAACCACCTGCTAAAACGGGACAGGCAAGCGCTCGACGCTGGTCGTCGACTCTGTGGAAGCGTTTAGCTTTTCTAGCCCTCATCACTGTTGCACTGCTGGTTTTACGCGTCTACGTGATGGGCTCCCAGCTGCCCATCTTCACGCGTTTTGACAATCCGGCTTCGGCGGCTCCTACGCCTGTGCGTCAGCTAACCTATGGCTACCTCATCTACTTAAACTGCTGGCTACTGCTGTGCCCATCGCTACTCTGCTGCGATTGGACAATGGGTGAGTATCATAAAAATTGAATTCTTGATTATCCTTAAAACAATCTTGCCTTGCAGGAACCGTGCCCTTGCTGGATGGATTCGGAGATGCACGCAACTTGGCTACGTTGTGCACCTTTCTTGGCCTAGGCGCGTTGGCGGCGAAAGCTTGCTTCTCTCGCAATCTAACACAGTCACGGACGCTGCTCATGTGCCTAGGCTGGATGGTGCTGCCGTTTCTGCCCGCTTCGAATCTGTTCTTTCCGGTGGGCTTTGTGGTGGCCGAGCGCATTCTCTATATGCCATCGATGGGATACTGTTTGCTAGTTGCCTACGGCTATCATCAGTTGCAGCGCCGATGGCGCTCACATTGGGGACGTTTAGCGCAGACGGCGCTTGTTCTGCTGCTGCTGTCACACGGACTCAAAACACAGCAACGCAACTGGGACTGGCGCACGGAGTACTCGCTGTTTATGTCCGGGGTGCACGTGAATCAACAAAATGCCAAACTGTATAATAACGTGGGTCACGCACTGGAGAACGAGGGTCGGTACGACGAGGCTTTGCTGTACTTTCAACAAGCTGTGCAAATACAAACAGATGACATTGGCGCCCACATCAACGTCGGTCGCACCTACAACAATCTCAAGCGCTATGCCGAGGCAGAGCAGGCATACATGCGGGCCAAGGCGCTTTTTCCGCAGGCTAAGGCTGGCGTTAGCTACCATGCACGGATTGCTCCAAATCATCTGAATGTTTTCATTAATCTTGCCAATCTGATATCCAAAAACCAAACCAGGCTAGAGGAAGCCGATCATCTTTACCGGCAGGCAATTAGCATGCGCAGTGATTACGTTCAGGTAAGAGTTTATAATTGTGACGACTTTATAGATTATGTATTAACCATGTTTTGTGCCGTTGTTGCAGGCCTATATCAATCGAGGTGACATTCTTATGAAACTCAATCGTACGGCTCAAGCACAGGAGGTGTATGAGCAGGCGCTGCTATATGATAGCGAAAACGCGGATATCTATTACAATTTGGGCGTTGTGTTTCTGGAGCAGGGAAAGAGTCAACAGGCTCACGTATACTTCAACAAGGCCATTGAGCTGTATCCGGAGCACGAGCAAGCATTGCTCAATTCGGCCATTCTTCTCCAGGAGCTGGGCGGAGAGGAGGCGCGTCAGTTGTCACGCGCCCGCCTCTACCAGGTGCTGGCAAGAGACGCAAACAACGAGAAGGTGTACTTCAATCTGGGCATGTTGGCCATGGACGAGTCCAGCTTTGACGAAGCCGAGCAATTTTTCAAGCGCGCGATACATCTCAAATCGGACTTTCGGAGCGCTCTTTTCAATCTCGCACTGTTGCTGGCCGACTCGAAGCGGCCGCTAGATGCAGTTCCTTTCCTCAATCAATTGATACGTCACCACCCAACGCATGTTAAGGGTCTGATATTGCTGGGCGACATCTACATCAATCATATGAAGGATCTGGATGCCGCAGAGAAGTGCTATCACAGCATTCTGCGGCACGATCCACACAACACGCAGGGTCTCCACAATCTCTGTGTGGTTTTCGTCGAGCGCAAGTGGATGGCTAAGGCGGCTGCCTGCCTGCAGTATGCCCAGCGATTAGCGCCTGGCGAGGACTACATTGGCCGCCATCTGCAGATTGTGATTGCACGCTTGCAAAAAATTAACAAGTTACCTGATACGTCGCCTGAGCGACAGTTAGCTTACCAGGACTACGACCCACACGAGTTCAGGCTAGCCGATGATCGAGAGATGCACAAAGCTCGCACTCGTTCATAGCGGCACTTGCTCTAAACTCCGCTCTCCAAGTCGTCCGTTCATTCCATATTTGCAAAGCATTTTGTCTAGTTTATATAAAATGAACTCTACAAAGAAACATTCCGCAAGGATATTAATTGAATCTCGTTTGGATTGTCGTCCAGCTGATATAAGCGTGGACAGTTTTTAACAAAGTACGTAATCACAACCTGATCTTGTTTTGTACATAGAACCAATTGTTTGTAATCAAAAGACGTACTACCGAAACATTGCATTTATTATATACAAATGAAATTGTACTTAATGGGCACTAAATAAAATAAATTGTACTTGAATTCGCATTGCGTTGCTTTATTTCCATTTAATATCCTTTTTCGGCCTGAAACGGAATATCACAAGTCCTGGATTCTTAGATGACCCCAGGCAGCAATGAGGCTGGTTCCCACGATCCAAACGACATATTTCATTTCGTCCTGTGAAGGTACATGGCCGAGTTACGGCAATTTTTCTATAAAGGACATTCTTTCTTTAGTCATATATCGTCCTAATCCTTAAGGATCTTGGAAAGACATACAATTTTGAGTTTGTGGAGAGCATCACTATCGATTGGCATTCAAGGATTTCCAGGATTCCACCAAAAAATCGATCTCAATTTTTTGCAAGGGAAATGGTCGAAAAAGGAGCAAAATTCGAAAATTCGCCTGTAACTAAGCCATTTGAAGGACTATCACGATGTGCTTTACACCAAATCATGTCCTTATGATCATGATTAGTAATTTACAATAACAAGGACGAAAGTCCTTTAAACAGCCGAGATAATACGCAAATTTTTGCAAGAGAAAATTGCTTCTAAATCGCCTGTATCCTGGCGTATCCTGTCGATTAATGCGTCAAACTGTTGGGGATATTAAACACTATCAATGCACCAAAGGACACCTAAATAGTCCTTGTGGTTTCCGAAATATGAACGATTTTGTGTATTTAAGGCAATTTCCGTGGCTGTTGCAGCTGGTCTGAAACTAAAATAATACAAGTCCTGGATCCTTAGATGACCCCATAATATTTTGATGGGAATCGTTAGGACTGGTCCTCACGAACCAAATGCACTGTGTCCTTTCGTCCTGCGCAAGGATACAGCTGAGTTAATGCCATTTATGTTTACTTGCAGCGCTTAAATTTGCCCGCTTAAAAGTATGCAACAAAAAATTGAATTGTGAAAATGGTTCGTGAAAAAATAAATTGAATTGTTTGATAATCTTTGCATAGCCCCAAGGAGCTGGCAGTCGGCGCGACTAATCATTCTAGTTTTTTAAATGTCATTTTATTGTTACATTTTGTTTTGCAATTTTCTTTTTCTTGAATATTCTTTAATTCGATATACATAAATAGATGTTGAAAAATAATTGTTTCTTAACAATAATAAGAGCTCGGCACAAATAGTAATGCTCTCTTATGGACTAATAGTAATTCCTTTTGATATAGATACATCGATATAAATAGTTGTTTAATATATGTATGTATACATGTACTTAAAATATTCGTTTCGAGCTGTATTCAAATTATAAAATCGATTTTTGTATTTTTGAAAATGTTTGATTTTTGATCTTTTGATTTGTTTATGCATTTTGAATTTTTTTTGTCCAAACCATAGAAAGATATTGTGTTTTTTGTAAAATTCTTTACAAAATCGGTGAGTACACATTATATATATAATATAATTTACACTAAGTACTTTTATATATGTATCTATATATATATAATATGATGTTTGTTTGCCTAATGTGCCGTATCCATAAAATAGATAAATCCTATTTGATGAGCACTTAGACTGACTAGAATTATAGACTATATATGTTCATTCATAAAATAATATGTAAAGAACTAAGAATTTGTACAGAAAACTCTTCAGTACTCAAGATGAAATTGAATCTGTGTGTTTTGACAGTTCTATTTTGACAAAAACTTTATGCAAATTAGAAAAATGTAGAATTAAATATTTTTGTTTGTGGTGTTGGTCTTTGCAGGGTATAATGCATTTGGAAAATACTATGTTCAACTAGATTGCCTGTATTAACACCATAAACTTGGGTATTACTATATATAGCCTGATATTGGCTTTTCCTTTCTTGATATTTCTTACATTCTAGACGACCGCATTTAATTAGAGTTAGGGTATGCGTAGTCGAGCATAATAAGGCATCCGTAACTGCTTATATATCAAGGTCATGCTGGTTCACTCGCAGGCGATCTTGCCATCGAAACTGCTGAGAGCTATGGCAAAGGCCTGCATGGCGCAAAGCGGATAGCGATAGTCCATGGTGAATACATCCTCGGACGTGCGTCCAAACTGCATGACTATATACTCAGGATCGGAGTCGTGCACCAACTGAAAGTTCTTCACCGAGGCTTGCGTGACACGCCCGTGAAAATTAAGCACATAGGATTGGGTCTCATCGTTCCAGACTGGCGTCTTATTGTGCAGCTCCACAATGTTGTCCATGTTCTGTCGGAAAAGCAAAAAGATAAATTGTGAAACTGCGGCAAATGGCAATCGACTTACCTTCATCTTCCACAAATCGAGAATGCCTTGTTGCTTGGGATCCGCTGAGCTGATCTTGACACGCTGATCGTCCTCAGTCATGCCCGGCAGTATCACAGTCATATTGCGGGGACCCTTGAATCCCAAAATGTTGGTGTCCTAATTGGGAATGAATTCTGATTACCCAGGACTCTAAAGGCTGGACTATACTTACATATATAATAACTGCCAGATCGAGTCGTGGACTCTCGGTGCTCTCCTTGTTGCCATTGTCGAACACCGTAAAGGATGTGCCGAACACATTGGAGCGCAGCTTGCCGCAGAAGCCATCGGCGTTGCGCGACAGATCGGTGGGATCACAGCTAACGATATAGTTGGATGTTTTGCTCTTCTTCCGCTTGCGCCCTTTTTAAAAAGAGATCAAAATCTTTTAGAGCCATTCCTATCGATTTCTTGATTTCTCAACTTACCTCCCAGCAGAAAGATCTTCTTGCCATAGTCTCGCTCCAAGTGCAAATAGTAGATGGGAAATAGCCCGCGGTCCATGCCCTTGCGATCTCTCGTGATGCGGCACTTGTAGAGCACACCTTGAGGCGCCGGCTGCATAACAAACTGATCGATGTTGCCAATGACATCGCCCTCGGACTCGCCGCTGACGCTACCGTTGGCCGCACCATTGGTGCCCTCCATGGCAGCGACCTCTTTGTAGGGCGAGGCGATTGCGGCAGGACGCACTGCAGCCACGCCCGATATGTTGCGATTGGCATAGTCCTCGTCATCCAGGTTATCGTTAAAGGATTGCTGGCCCACACGAATCCGCTGCGATTGTGCCGAGTTGGCACTTTGTGGCGGCAGCGGTTGAATCGGTTGCTCAACGACCGTCACCGGACTGCTCTCTTCATCCTCCAACTCATGCGACGAGATCTCCTCGATTAAGTCTGCAATTTGACAAAAGATTTTTAGATTTTTCAGATGATTTCAGGTGATATCAGTTGTGCTTGGTACTCACCTTCTTGATTGATGGTGCTAAGGCTGCGCAAGTTATTTGAGTTGTTGCGACTCGAGTTCAGGGTGCTATTATTGCTCAAGATCTGGTCTGGATTGTGTGGCGATCCTATGAACTGCATCGGACCATCGTAGGCGTGCAACTCACGGCTGTTGCTACGCATTCCGGACATCGGACGGCTCATCTGTAGGTCGCTGGCCTGCACCATTCCAGGTGAGGCTCGCTTTTGTCGGATATAAGCGTCCATCAGCTGGCGCTGCAAATTATAAATAATATTTATTAATTAAACAAAGTTCAAATGTAACCCCATCTTATTTTTTGTTAAAACCGCAAAAACTTCAGAACTGTGTGAGCTCATGTTAGAGATAAGTTTAAGCTTGAAGCATTTTTTCGGAATCGATTTCATATTTTGAAAACTATCGAAATCATATAAAACCGATCAATTTAAATGCCAATCGTAAGTTATTGTTATTATGAGTAAAAATTCATATATAATTCAGAAATTGGTCGAAAAATATGCGTGTTAGATTCACCAATACTCGACCAAAAATTCAAAAACTTCAGAATTTAAGTTTTTGAAAGCCAAACGAAAGCTCTGATGTCGAAAATTATATATAAATTAAAAAATTAGTCGATAAATATCCTTGTTAAAGGCATACAAAGTTCAATTGGCAGTTTTTCGGAATCGAGTTTATATTTTCTAAACTTGGAAAATCATGGTAAATCGATAAATGTAACTTGATTCTCCGAATCAATACGCGTCAAATGAGATAAATGGTTTATAAATAAAAATGATATATCATTCAGAAATTGGTCAATAAATATAAATGTTGAAGGCATGCAAAGCTTAAGAGTCATTTTTACAGATTTCATATTTTGAAACCTTTTAAAATCATGGAATATAGATAAATGCAACTCGATTCTACTAACCAATAACCGTCAAATGAGATATCCTTGAAAATCGGAATGGAATCGACTCGAAATGGAGTCCTGCGCTCAACAACTTAATGTTTTTGAGCTTGCTGGGATCTAATCTATCAATTGCGAAAATGTGTGATTGATTCCGAGAAAAGACTTTTCGAACTTTTATTGGTTGTACCTCGTAAATAAAGTTAAGCTATGGATTGAAATTAAAGAGTTGAAAACTTAAATGTATATTCAGCAGACATATGAAATATACTATATTTTTCATAATTTTAAAGCTAAAATCTGTTTGGTTGGCAGGTGAATCCCTTTTTACCTTCTCTACAGATATATCTTTTAGCAATAAGCATTCTAAGCTACATGTTTGTGATTGTAACGAAAAAACTTAAACACCATTCAAATGTATTTTCTTCATAAGTTTTTCGCTGAATCGGCTATAGCTCGTACTTAGATTACTCTTGTCATACGTTTAACACCTGATGAGATAAGAACAAAAATATTTCGATATCTTTATGGCTGCAAGAATGCATATTTCTGATAATTTGTGTTTATAATAATTGTTCAGCTACTTAAATAAAATGTGGCTTATCGTTTCCTTGCTTTGTTTTGAAAACTAAGCGAAAAACATGTTTAAAGGTCGAGAAGTACAAGTACAGGGTATGTAGATATGTATGTACAGGGTATGCGCGAATCATGCATATTTTGTAAAGAGTTGTTTTTGTTTTCATGACAGTCTTTTCCCAGTGTAATCAAGCCATAAATATTTATATGCGAATAATAATGCAATGGAACTTGTTTAGAAAATAAATAGATTGCAAGTCGTAATTGTACTTAATATATTTCAAATTATATTTGCACGAATATAATTATAGCCACAATTTTCTTATTTTTAGCTAGCAGTTAATTTGCATAAAATATTCGCTTGGCTGCAAATCTAATTAGATTCGAGTTGGATTCCACTTCTAAGTGGATAAGTATGGAAACACTCATTAGATTTCTGTGTGTGCCTACCAATTGAGATCTGGTGTAATCTGAGCTTCGGGCCTTGGCACATTAATCCAAATGCTCCGACACTCACCTACATGGTTACGCAACTACGGATGCTGCTGCATCACAGCGGGTTGATGGACGCCTGCACAGTGGACAATGCAGTTGCATCACATCAAATCAGAGAACCGTTTGACCACTTCCCTGCCCTGCAGCCCCGCCCGCATGACACAATTTGACATGAGATGACAGCGGCAAGTGCTGCAACTGGGGCTGCTTCATGGCAATGATTTCATTAAAACATTTAAATTTCAAGTTCAAAATGCAAAAAACAAAGCGAGAAAAGCAAAATAAACTGCGTTGTTTATATGATGAGTATCATATATTATATATATATATATGTTAAAAGTATCTAATATAGATGAGGCCATAACTGACAGATTCATTTAAAAAGTTAATCTTATAACATCTTTTAGTTTTAATATTTGACTTTTTATAAGCTATTTTTCAACTTCTGACAACGTTTTAATATCTGCATGCTTTGAACTGAAAATATAATCTATTCAAGGATTTATCTCTGCGCTGACGAACAATGCATAAAGTTTTCTTTACTTTTTGTTTCCAAAGCAGGAAAAGGCAATTGGCAATGTGAAAATTTGAAATCCTTTTTATGCTCATTCAGAAGCAATGTAAAAGAGTATATTGGTTAGAGACTTGAAACTTGGTATATATTCTAGCCTCCTACTAAGAATTTGGCAAATCGGTTAGGTCTGGCGATCGAGTTAGATATTATATTCGTATGTCTTACTTACTATATAGTAAGACATACGTAAAGTAAAAGTAAAGTAATGTGTATTCGTTAAAGATTGACTCATGTTATATAACAAAATCATAATATATATAACTCATGATAACAAGTATTCAGTTGGTTATGCTCGACTGCAAAGTTCTTGCTTTCTATATAGTACTGAAATATAAAGTATATTCTTTAAAGTCTAAGTCATGATAAATGAAAAAATTCTATTTTGAACAATTTAGTTTTTTTTAAATAAGTATTAAGCAGTCGGTTATGCTTGACTGCAATGCTCTTACTTACTATATAGTAGCAAAATTTGAATGATATTCTTTAGAGCTTGACTCATATATAAATAATTATATTTAAATCAATTTAGTTTTTTTTTAACAAGTATTAAGCAGTCGGTTATGCTTGACTGCAATGCTCTTACTTACTATATAGTAGTAAAATGAAAATGATATTCTTTAAAGTTTGACTCATATATAAATAATTATATTTAAATCAATATTTTTTAACAAGTATTAAGCAGTCGGTTATGCTCGACTGCAACGTTCTTGCTTTTTATATAGTACTGAAATATAAAGTATATTCTTTAAAGTTTAAGTCATGATAAATAAAAAAAAAATTAAATTTTGAGGAATTTAGTTTTTTTTTAACAAGTATTACGCAGTCGGTTATGCTCGACTGCAACGTTTTTGCTTGCTATTTTATTGAAGCGAGAATAGCATAGAGCGAACAGCTGCACGCGGACACGTTCCACAATCAGGAAGCTGTCGGAGGAAATGGGCACGTTTTGCAGTAAAAAGAGAAAGCAGCTTGATTTTTTTTTGGTTCCTTTTAAAGAGATATTACGTTTATTGCTTGGCGTTAAAGTACAAAGTAATAAATAGAAACTACAGAACATTTACATTGCTTAGAATACTTTCGATGCTGGCATTATAGGCGTGGTGCTTGCTAGCGGGTGCACACTGTAGTTGGAAGAACTCGGGCAAATCTTGCTCGGCCTCGAAGGCCCCAATCTTGAG
This sequence comes from Drosophila gaucha, assembly GCA_035045545.1. Lineage (NCBI taxonomy): Eukaryota > Metazoa > Arthropoda > Insecta > Diptera > Drosophilidae > Drosophila > Drosophila gaucha. The sequence goes on from JAWNOY010000375.1 coordinate 7,134,834, forward strand.
TGGTGGCAGCCAGAGATCCATGCGATCGTAGACGACGCCGTCGGGTCCCAGCTGAATAAACCAATCGATCGACTCGCGATCCTTAAGATCTGCGCCCCAGAGCAACAGCAGCGGCAACTGTGACTTGGCTCGCTGCACCAGGGCGGGATATGCCTTAAAGAACACGGCATTGGGCACAATGCCAGCCAGATCCATGGCCTGGGCAAAGTTGATGCTCTGCTCCACGTTGCTGGTGCGCGGATCGGCGAAGGCGTTCTCTTTGCTGCTGGTAAGAAACAGAACCGGATACATGTTCTGCTTGAAGCGCAGCAGTGTGCACAAGTCCGCATCGAAGCTCTTGAGGATGTTGAGGCGGCCACAGCCATAACGCTGCACCACCTCCAGAATTCGGTCCACAAACAGGTTCTTGTCTATGGTCTGTTCGCTCTCGTAGAGCCCATTTGATTTTAGTTGAGGCCATTTGATTTCGATGTCGAAGCCAACGCTGAGGTTCACCTGGTCGAAGAACTCCTGGAGCGTGGGAAAGAGTCGATGCTCCGCTTGCTCCACGTTGCTGTGAGCCGGATACTCAATGATCTTGTTGTTCACGATCTGGTAGGTCTTCAGCTGCTTCAGCTGCTCATAGGTGATGTCCTTGATCAGCACCTCCGTCAGGTCGTTCTTAGTCGTCGGCGTCTTGGAGTCTATGCATACGCGTATGGAGTAATCATGATGAATGATGGGCACCAGGTCGCTGGTCAACTGAACATCGAACTCCACAAGATCTGCGCCGAGTTCCCCGGCTGCCAGCATGGTACCCAATGTATTCTCAACGAGCGGCGCAGCCGTGGCCGAAGTCAAACTCAAACTCTTTCCCAATCCACGATGTCCGATCTCCAGCGCTGTCCAGTTGGCCCGCCAGTAGTTGACGAAGCTCGTGCGGAAATCTGTGCTGCCATTGGTCATGGGACGCACCACAAGATACTGTAGCTGCAATTCGCCCACCACGCGCTGCCAAACTGGGGATATTAGTTGTAGGGTCAAGTTGCCATCAGTGCCTGCCAGAGAGCCTGGCTGCAGGTGGGCGTAGCCTAGCAAGCGGACCAAGTCCTGTTGCTCGCCATAGACCTCCACCTGGTAGGCCACCTGCTGCAGCTGGTCCAGCGTTACGTGGAACATGAGCAAGTCCTTGTCCGGACTATAGGGCACGCCGTACTCCGGCTGAGCTCGCAGCCTACTGTCGGCGTAAACCATGCGAACATATTCCACATTTGCCGATGCTGAGCTCAGAACGGGCGACAGATTGCCCGGATGCACGGGCTGCAGGCGCAGCCGCAAGCTCGCGCCATTTGGCACCGTTTGCTCCTCGAGACTTAAGGCTTGACGGAACACCTTCAACTGCAAAATTGAGCCAGAGCTCTGCAGCCAGCCGCGGGTCAACTGCCGTTGGCCAGCTATGCTGCCCAGCTCATCGGTGCGATTTCCTGGAACTTTCGTCGTATTGAATGAACGGGACTTCACATGCGATTCCCAGCGACGCACTTGTACGCCACCGGCACGTCCCACGGCTGCTACAAAATAGCGGTACTCCACGCTGCTATTCTGTGGCAACAGCACCGAGCCCATCCAGACATTGTGCACAGCGGTGCGATTCAGGAGCACAGCACGATCTGCCTGCCAGCTGCCCAGCGCTGGAAGATTGCCGATCAGAGCGGGGCGTTCGTGCGATGCCAGCTGATTATGCTCCTTGGAGAGCGTTAAGGTAAAGTTAAAGGTCAGCGGAGAATTGCGCTTCGGCGGCACAAAGCGTCGCGCGGCATAATATTTCTCGTAATACGAATCGCTATCACAGTGGGCCGTCACGCTCAGCCAGGCGATGGCCAGCGCCACGAATGTCTTGCACATGGACATCGAACGTTCGCGTTCGGTCTGACCTCTGCGGCGAACGCGTCGCGACTATGGCTCGAGCTGCCGCTGAAGTGTCCAAGTACTTAGGTGTTCTATAAAAATGCCACCCAACCCGACCCAACCTCCCCCGCCCCACCCGCACCCCGCACGCTCTTATCACAAATGGCGCTCGCGAGAGATTTACGACATCTTCAATGGGCGACGATAGCTATTACACCGGCGAACGCTATCAGCACGAGTGCGAATTGTCAACTGAATGTTTGAGTTCGAGTGCTGCACGTGCCGCCACATGCAGCTCACTTACACATACATAGCTAAGTGTTTCATTAAAAGCTCTGCTATGCTCCTACGTCATCAATTTAGCTGCCGGCGGCAAAGCCAAGCGAAAACGTAAAACCCAAATCCAAATCCAAATCCAAATCCAAACGCCGTATTAGCGCAATTTTAATGAATTTGTTTTTGAGTGTTGCGCAAAAACGTCGCCTTGATGGGGTTCGGGTCCGTCGCCCTATACAAGCATATATACACAGGTATATGTGCATGTGTGTGTATGTGTGCGTGTGTGTGCTACTAGTCTCAATTGCCGCCTCGCTGGCTCGTTTTTTATTTATTTTTTATTGGGGGCTAGACCTCCCCTTGTTTTATTCAAATGGCGAAAGTTTTTGTCAACGGCCGTGTAATTTATCTGTAATTACATATATTTCGTAACATTCGTTCGCTCTCTGTGTGGGAACTAAATTGCAAGTGGGCTTGAAATTGCAAATACCAGGAAAACAGCAATCAAAAAAGCGAGAGTTCCTTTAGATTTAATCAAATTTATCTAGCAAAAGCTCTCTTGAGTTTTTAGCTTGACAAAAAACATTTAATTGACTTTAAAATAAATTTGTATTAAAGCACACAATTTTTAACTAAAATTGAAATTTCAGGTTAGGTTCCCATGTGTACCTGCATATTTAATAGCGGGTTATTAAATTCAGTGTAACGCATACAAATTTTCCGCAAGAATAACCAAAATTTATGTTCGCACATGGAAAATGCAGCGAAATGTATTTTTCGTTTTTGCTTTGGCTTCTTTGACTAAGCGCGTTTATTTTAATTTAGGCGTACAAATTTTGCGTAAAATGAAAGGGCGTTACTACAGTGGGCCATAAAAAGCACGTGCACTCACACACACACACATACACAGCATATGCCTCAATGAGCCGACTTCTAACTGTGCGTGGTTTAGCCAGCATTTGGGGTTTGCGCAATAAAATGATTACTCATACGCAGCGTGGCCCAAAGAAATTGATAATGTCAGCAGCACTAAAACACAGAAACAAAATAAGGCTGCAACGCATGTAGTACTGTATGCTATACCCTGTACAAATAGAATACAAACATTTGGTTTTTAGATTTTTCAAATAACGCTTCGGATATATAAAATCTTTCAGGAATTTAAAATCTAAATAGAGTGCTAAAAGAAAGTAGGGGTTTCTAGATTTCCATAACAAGCATAAAGAATATAAAACCTATTTGGAATATAAAATGATATTAATAAAATGGTATACATTTTTTTGTTTTTTTTTAAGTTTTTTTTCCCTTGCAATTGTCGTTTATGACATCAAGCAATTTTGTTGATAGAATTGATCGTATTATATAGGAATTGAATCTTAGGTCTACGAAGTCTACAATATAAACATTGATAGTAAAATTGAAAATGTGAAAATTGTTGTTTGAATTTTTATTTATTTGGTCTCTTTATGAGCTTTATTATTATACGATTAACAAGTTTATCAGTAAGTGAATCCCTCTTGATCAATGGTCAATTTAATTCAAATAAATATACTCTGAACCCATTGGAAATGAGAACTAGTTAGGCAGCAGAAGGAGGCATGGCAGACCCAATCAAGAATATATGTTCTGTTGACCAGCAAGCCGAGTGCCCGTTCGTTTCCATGAAATTCATCAAAATAGATAACAAGCCTCAGTTATTAAAGCATATCTCGCATGCTTTAAGAGCTCTAATCAACAATTGTTATATCTAAACTGCTTTCAAGTCTCCAATATCTAATATATTTTGCTAAATCTCACTTAATTTTATGATTGATTGAGTATATTTAACTTTTGTTAGTGTTAGTTTCCTAGATATATATATCCCATATAGCATACAAGCATACAGGGTATCTAAGCTTCTCCAACTCTTATTTGTTAGTAGTAATTTTCTAGATATATTTGACATAAAATATAAAATATTTTGAAATTCTTTGCCTACAGGGTATCTATGCGTCAACTACCCGTCAATTTTGACTCGCTGTTATTGTGAATAAATGTGCGAACCACATTACAATATAACAACAACATGGCAGCAGCCTGTGCAAAGGACCTTTTTGCTTGCTTGTTGCCCTGTTGCTGTTTAGCCATTCAGGATTAAACATTATTTTCATGTATTACGCCGGATTAGATTAGGGTGGCCCAAATGCAGAGAGACAGCCAGGCAAAAGAGCCGCAGCAAGTAGCGTGAATGTATTTAGTACATTTTCAATTTAAATTGATTTTGCCAAATGAGGTTGCGAACTATTAAATAATGGTTCGACTGATGAGCAGGATTTAGGATAAAATCAGTTGCTCAATGGCTTGGAAAAGTACTCATCGATTTAGCTGGTCAATGGACGACGACAAAACATGGCCCGACGATTAACCTCAACAAAAACAGAATGAAAAACAAGTAAGAACGCTCTAGTCGGGTCTGCCCGACTACGAGATCCCCTGAACCAAGTCCGAGGCGGTGTTTTAAACAATCTAGCTTACATCTTTTACCGGTACAAATTACCCTCTGTGCGCACACACACACGCACACATATACATACACAAGCACGCGCGCCGCTTACTGCATACATGATTTAGCGGCTGCGCTTGGGCAGCATTATGAGAAATTCATTGTTAAATAACTTTGGTTCTAGATCTACTTTCTTAATGAAATTTTCAGGACATAATATTGACATCTAGAGGTGTATATATACGAAATCCCAACTCCCTAGTATTTGAAATACGTTTTTTTCACTTATGGGGCTAATGGGGGGAGGTATCCAAAATTTAAAAATTTTATTATCTGTATTTACATCACAGTAACCTACATAGTCAATTTGGTGTCTCTAGGTATTATGGTCTAAGAGTTATAGCTTAAAAACAAAGTCAAAATATCGATTGTTATCGATAATAAGGAAATGGGATGAGTTATCGAAAAAAAAAATAAACTTGTACTGCGTATGGTATACAAGAATATATATCTAAAATCTCAAGTCTCTAGCTTTTGTGGTTTACGAGATCCCTGCGTTCATACGGACGGACAGACGGACAGACGGACATGGCTAGATCGACTCAGCTCGTCGTCCTGATCAAGAATATGTATACTTTATGGGGTCTGCCACGCCTCCTTCTGCCTGTTACATACATTGTCACAAAACCATTATACCCTGAATTCCCATTTTCAATGGGTTCAGGGTATAAAAAAGTTGAACACAAAATAGATTTGTGTTGACAAAAACAGGCTAAAAGGCTGGATGGCTGCAAACTATTTGGAGTTTTTTCAGAGCCACCTCGACCCATGCGTGTGCCCCTTTTGCGGGCCATCTATTTTTTGCTAGCTGCCAGATAGTTGTCGCTTCATTAAGCCAACACCTTAAACACGGTGTCCTGTCATGTCCTTTAGTGACAGCCACATAAGCGTGAAGGGAAGAGTTTTATGAAAATGTCATTCTAAATCTTTGCGGATTATTAATTTATTTTTACAGATTTATTTGGGGATAGTCAAAGTATTTTATTTTTATAAAAATTTAAATGAAAAGTGATTTGATTTCGACTAAAAACTTAAATAAACTTAATAGAATAGCGAATATATATCAATGATAAATCGGACTAATCATAAAGAGTCTTATGCAAAATGATATAACAAAAGAACTTGGATTCTTCTTTTTTCTGTAAGTATCCATAAAATGAATTATATATTATTCTGTTTACTTATCTAGAACATATAATGAAATGAAAACCCCCGTGTGGACTTACAAGCTATATTAACAACTAAGTGGTTAGGCCAGATCATTTATCTGAGAGTATACTGATACTGGACTTAGTCTCTACCATTTCAACTTTGGCCCGACAATTTAGGTCAATCGTACCTTAATGACAGGGGGGATTTAGAATAAGCATCAGGATCTGATTTGTATCTGATTAATATAACATTTGGCTATAACTGACCATTTTGGTGCAACTTGAAATGCCACTGCTTGAATCTAGAACATATATACAAAATTCCATGTCTCTAATTTTTAAAGTCTTCGAGTTAGGCATAAAAATACATATGTAAATATGGAAGATAAATATATGTATATGGACACTTTAAATTCAACACTCAGTCCAGAAGGTCTTGAGAGTGATAGAAGATATACTATAAATATTGAATATAAATATAAATATTGAATATAATATAAGATATATATTTAAATATAAATTCCAGTCAATTACACACATGTCTAGATCATTATAGCTGTTCAATATATTCAAGCATCCATCTTTATATGCGAGTTCAGAAAATTAAGCGAAAATTTAAACTCCAATTCGCAGAATTCACAGATCTCGTGACTGATGAGCAAGTAGATGTAAATCAACGAAATTTGATTGCCAAGAAAATATGTTTAATATCCGGCTTTATATTTAAGCGGAGATGAGGACAGCTGCTCATCAAGAAATCCAAATTCATATGTGAAAATATAGTTAAAGAGAATATTTTGCTGTCATCTTCATTTTTTTATGCATCCTTTGCACAAAGTTGGGGCAGGACTCGGCTGCGGCTTTGCGTCTTGTGGGTTTGCCATTAGGTTTTTTTCTTTTCTTTCGCTTTTCATAAAAAGAAAAGTTTGACGAAGCTGCCTTGAGCTGTTGACAGGCCTTAAGCCACTGAAAATCTACCTGGCATACCTGGGATTAGAAAATAACTGTGAAAGAATGCCACTTTATGTTCGAGCTCTCGAAATTTGCGAGGCGCATTGGCCCTTGGGGGGAAATTAGCAGCGTTTTGTAGTGGCCTAAGTGGCACAATTGCCTTTACACTTTGCATGCAAATTTCGAATAACAACGGCAACGACATTGGCTGCTGCAAAATCCCTCAAAGTATGCTGCAGTATGCGGTGAGTGGCAAGTGGCAAGAGGAAAGTGACGTGGGGCATGTGACAAAACACACGCGCCACAAACGACACAAATGACGACGAAGTAACTGAGCCCGGGGCCAAAGGCAGCCTTTGTTATGTTTACACATATGTACGTTCATGGCTCTGTGTGTGTGTGTGTGTGTGTGTGTGTGTGTGTGTTTGTGTGTGCTGAATAACAAAGGGTCCATGAATTTCACTCTTTCGCACTCGCCGAAGCCTTCACAATATGTTTATTAAAGAGAGGTCAAATTTGACTTGACTGCTTCATCAGCCTGTCGGGCAGTTCAATAAAGCCAAAGTCAAACAGCAACAGGACCTTTATTTTCGCGTTCGTCCCTTGTGCAAATAGCAGAAGCCCAAAGGCTCTAGCAGAGCGAAAAGCCAGTAAACACGGTTAAGGTCCTGGCAGCTTCACGTTTATGTACTGAGTCAAAGCTTGACGTCAAATATTTAATATGATTTGTGGAGCATGTTGAACTCAAGCTGAAGGCAGCCAATTTACTGAAATGAGAGCTTAAGGTTGAGCAGCGACAATAACAGAAAATTAGGAACGGGTATTAATTAAACAAGGTAAGGCTAAAGGAAATAAGATAGCTTGTCGAAGAACTCATTCATTTGATTCCAGTACTCTTTAGCTAAGGTAAAGAATGTTATCTATATATATAAGAGAACTTTCTCTGACTGCGTAAATGATTGAATAACCCATCGATAATCAATGCATAGCATAAACTACCGGTAAATGTGATTATATAAGATTACCATTGATTGATTAATGGATTATTATAAACTTGATGTGCATTGTAAATTGCAGAAAATGGAAGGTAACTTAGTTTGAGTAGCATTTAAATGGATTGCTGCCATATACATATAACAAAAGCCACCCAGATTAAGAAACGTTCATTCAGACTATAGTTTTGCGTAGATTTTGTCGAGCTGAATTCGAAACTGAAACCAGAAGAGCCTTAAGGTATTCCAAAACATTCTCTGTTAAAGCAAACTGGCGTAACAGAAAGAGACAGCAACAGAGAGGGCGAGGGAGTGTAGGGCAGAAGCTCAGTAAACTCAATAGACGATATTTGCGTGACAAAAACAGATTTTATAAAATTAAAAAAAAGACGCATTTCAAAGAGGGAGAACAAGTTTTATATACCCTAAGTCTTTAAAGACAAAACAAAATTTGTGTTGATGTTAAAGGAGCTGAAATGTAACGTGGTGTTATTTTGGTGTCATATTCGAATTAAACACCTTAAAAACCTTCTTTTAAACCAAATTTTATCAAATTTGTTATCTAGGAACTATGATAAATATTGTATAATTAGCTTATATAGAAATTACCAAATTAATATTTTATTTTTCATGCTCCTCTTATCCATAAGTGACAAATTAATAGATGTAGGTTTAAATATTTTTTCGGCCCAGTTTAAGTATTTCCTGTATTATTATAAATACTTAAGATTTTGATTTTACATAAAAAAATATATTTATATATTTATATTTATATATATATTTTTTTAAAAAAATATTTTTTCCTATATGCGGCTGTTATTTTTGACATTAAACAAATTTTTTGGTTAAAAGATTGATAGTATTATTACGAACTGAACTCAGTAGGGTTCGATCCCTAAATGTTAACAAATATACATAAAAAATGTATATATATATATATGTATATATATTTAAGTTATTTGCATCCCTTATATATATAATTATTATTAAAGATTCCACATTTTATTCCCAACAATTTAATAAAGATATTATCAGGAGTTACTTCAAATTTTCTTATAATATGCTAAAAGATTGCCCCATCAAATCCATTTTCTTTACCAATAAATACCGGATATTCAAACTTTTATATTCCCAAAATTAATAATATAATTTTTTATCATTATCAAACAATAATAATGCGGAACTAATCCGCTTTTGGTTTAATATAAAGACGTCCATTACAATTACAATTAAAATTCTTGGAAAGGGTATGAGCACAACTTTTGGTGCATTGTGTGTGCTGCATGGCAGCTTCAATAGTTTTTGGATAAACTTTGAGGTGCAAAAGAACAAGAAAAAGAGAAAGAAACTGCAGAAAGTTGCGAAAACTTTAAAGTTTTGCGGTCGTACGAAAAGAGCAAAATATTTTAATTAATGGTTCAACATTTGCCGAGACGCTGCAGAAATTTTTTTTTTTATTCGGCAACTGCAACGTTGCGATATAAGAGAAAACACATCTTAAGTTGTTGTTTAACCTGAATTTTATTTGAAGGCTAATGGTATTTCTTTGGTTTCTTCTTCTTCTGCTTCACTAGAGGAAATGGCTGAAAGGACTGCAGTTCTTTCAATTGCAGCAATTTCCTTTTCAATATTGTTGCAAAAGCTTTAAAGTTTCGTTAAAGTGCGCATGATATGCCAAAAGGAAGGCTTATGTGTGGGTGTGCCATGTATATGTGTTTGTGTGTGTATTCCTTTATATTTTCTATCGTCATATTGAAAGGATTACTCGCATGTATTTGCTTTTATTTTTTACATTTTGTTTTTTGGCTTTGCACGCTTCACTATTTGTTGCAGACTTAGCTGACTTTTAGATTTTACATATTTGTTAAGCCTAGCTGCTGGATGCCTTACCCAATTTTGGTTTATACTCGTGCATGAATTGAAAAGAGTATATTGGTTTTGTGCAATGTGCGTATTGCTGTCCATCTGGATGTCTGTAGGAATGCAAAGCATTCAAGCTAGACTCTTGAAATTTGGATATCAACTCATTTATACGTTTTATAAAGCTTTACGATTTTTCAGAAATGGATCTGTCTGTCTGCAAATAACTAGGGATTTGCATTATATAGTCGTGTTCAGCAACCCGACATAAAAGCATATGGTATATATATCAACACCTATTGAGGCCGTGGCGAATCGGGTAAAACTGTATCTCCTACAGTTTATCTCCTCCTTAGATTGACCAAAAACCATTAGCTTATGCTTCTTGGCTATAACTTCCACAGCTTTAACTTTGTTATAAAACATATTTTGTAGTTAGATTACTATTGATACCATCTACCATCTACTGATAGTCTAATAGTCTTTTGCTCATATACATTTTTTGTTGCTATACAGAGTATCTCCTAGTCGTGCTTTGCCGTACATTTTTCCTTGTTTAAATGGAGTTTAAATTGTCAGGTGGACATTGTTTAACCTTTGCATTTAAGCCGCTTAGTCAGAGTCTCTTAATACTAACTAGTTGTTGTATTTCTGATACAAATATCTCCCTTGGCTGTCCTTTTACGTACTGCTGCAGCTTTGGCTAAAGACTGCAATTGGAAACTTTTTTATCCTGGATTGTTTTTTCCTTTGTCAACGCAACGATAAATGCCTGTGCGGATAGCACGAATTGAAGAGTTTGTCAACGGCTATATCCTTTCCTCGGATTGAATGCTGAAATACTCTGTCATGGTTAAGCCGATGCGATTTAATATTTACGCACTCCGGCCTGAGGTCCTCGGGGAGGACGTATGCGTAATACAATTGCATGTCATCAGACCTCCGGCTATCAAAGTCAAATAAGAGCCCGGATACAGTAGCCGACCCAGGGGTATTTCCATAATTTACGTGCAACATTGTGTAAGTGGAATGGGAATGGGAATGGGGGCGCTGGGACAAAGGATGCTGCATTCATTTGATTGTCCAAATTAGCATTTAATTACGCTAATTGAGACACGATACAGCAAAAGTCTTACTTGAACACAATTTAAAATATGTATATATATGTAGATATTTTGTACATTTCTCTCTGGTCACTGTTCTGTAAATATTTTAAAGCCAACTGGTCCGTTGAGTGTTTTCTTGGCAACATAATCCAGCTTATGTCCTTGTCCTTGTCAACGTCTTAGTTGTGATTTCTACACGGCATCCTGCGAGGGTGTTTCCCTGTTTCCGAACGCCAGAGCCAAGTGACAACTGCAGACAATTTGGAATTTCTTCTACTTTTCTTTAATTATGTCAATTGGCCTTATGAAGAGCTTTAAGAACAGTTAATTAGGAAAATAACGAAGGCTGCCAGCAAGCCATATCAAGTGTCTAATTAGTGCTGTTTGTTTTGGAATATATATATATATCTTCGACTTGCATTTAAATACCCTGTATGGGTGCCAAATGAGTATATTGTAGTGGGTATATATAAGAAAGCTTATGAATAAGTTGAATTGACGTAGATATTTCATCCTATCTCGAGAACTATTGAAGCTTTAGTCTTGAAATTTGGAATACATTTTGTTGTATATCAAACATTAGAGAACCTTAACTTTCTTTTTTGATATCTCATATGCCATATTCCTAATATTGCGAAAAGTGTAAGAACTATAAGAGCTAAAGGATTCAAATTTAATATGTAGTATGTATGTGTTTGTATATGTGTATGTATGTGTTTGTATGTGTATGTATATGTATATATGTGTATATATGTTTATGTATGTGTATGTGTTTGAATATATATATGTGTATGTTATGAGTATGTATTTATATGTATTTATGAGTATTATATATTTAGCTCAGGGTACTTCCTAGTCGATCATTACTAGTCTCTAGCACTCTGAGTTGATTTATTTATTATCTGAACTGTTTGCGTGAATAAAAAAGTTGTCTAAACACACACTTTATCACGCATCCACACACTCGTGTGTATGCAAATGCTGACGTCGCCGTCGCCTTGGCCCCGCAGCCGTCATAATAAAAGTTTTATCAATAAAAATTGCTTAAAGTGTGTGCGGTTGCAGCAACATTAACTAGTTGTTGTTGTTTTTGTTGCTGCTGCTGTTAGCCTTGTTGCTATTGTTGCAGTTGCTGTCAGCGAAGGGTGATATGTCCTTTCTCGAGAAGGCTCGTGTCCTTACTGCCAAGTACAGGCAAAGGAGATGGCTCCATGCCGTGTCGTCATGGCATTTCTTTGATGTTGAGCAATTTTTTATTGTTTCTCTTTCTGATTTGCAAAGCAACATTTAAATTGCACTCAATATCATTTGCAGTTCTCAGCCATTTTTTTGGCTAACAACTTAACGACAAAAGAACCCCAGCGCGTATATCCTAAGAGAGACTGCACTTGCATTTTTTTGGATTCCCTGTTCACGGATGTGTATGTGTGTGTGTGAGTGTGTGTGTGTGTGAATGGCACGCCAATATCACATTTCGAATTGTTTCCAATCGACATTTGTGTCCTTGAAACATGAACAGGTACCCAGAGTATGTTTTTTTTATTTCTACACTCAAAAAGGAGGCGAGTGTATATGTATGTGTGTGTGTGTGTGTGTGTGTGTGTGTGTGTGTGTGTGTGTGTGTGTGTGTGTGTGTTTTAAAAGCAAATATTGCAATTTGATTAAGTCATGCAAATTCTATCAGTAAAAGCGCACTGCAATACGACTTACAACGATGTCCGATTGTTGTCGGGATCAATATCAATGCAATTAACAAACTGAATTTTCTCTGCTTCTATTTATTTTTTCGTAGTCAGGAAAAAAACTCATTTTCTGATAGTGTTTGCAGTCGATTTGAATAGCTGTACCAATGTTATCGGAATTAATATTCAAACTGCATTGCTGTCTGTTTGCTTTTATTACTCATTGGCATGCAAATTCTTTTCTGATTGACCCAATAACCTTAATAGTATTACAGCAAAAGGATTTCTACTACTTGCGAATGTTTTTGAATAATATTTGAATAGTATTGTATATCTTCTTCATACATAATTCATTGTTATGCAAGCATTAATATTGTTGACACAAACACATAAGAACTATTTCTTATGATATACAGTCGTATCTGGCTATAGTGAACTAATTTCTGCAAGGCCTGTTTAGAGTATTATTTATTTAACTATTTGCTCAAAATAAGATTTGTGTAAATAAATTCAAGAGATCATTAAAATAAATTAGTAGAAGAACATAAATGTATGCTTCATAAAAGAATTGGAGTTTGCTTCTTGCATTCAACAAGTTTGCACTTTTGCACATATTTAAAGAGCTATGTAATATCGAGGTGTATTCACTATACCCTGTAATCATAAATGATGTTCGATTTGATTAACATGTTGCAGCTGTAGCTATACTTATTAGTCGATTACTGTGAAGCCCTGTCTCAATAGTAAACTTTCATAACAATCGTAAAAAATATATCAAATGTTATCGAAATCGATAAGCAATTTCATTCTTCATAGCCGTAGCTATATTTATTCAACTCAACAAATCGATTTATAATTTCATATCTCATTATTGTCGCTATATTTATTCTACGCTCAGTCTCTTATTGGCCCAATTGTTAATAAGCAATCAAAACCACCTCCAAACAGTTATCGAAATCGATAATTGCATAACTGTACCCTTATAAATGATTTCTATATAATTACATTCTCGCTTAATTTGAAATCCCTCCCCTGTTCGATACAAAAAGCTTTATCAGAAACCATTTCGTAAATGAAAAAAAAAAACATTAATATTGTTTGTAATGTCAGAAGTCAAGGAAGACAACTATAATTAATAGTCCCACAACACTCACATGTCGTTAATTGCGCTGGCAGGTGGGGATTTAGTGGTTTACCTGCGCGCGCAAAAAAAAGAAGAAGGACAATGGCCGTGCATATTAAATATGTGTTTGTGTCACATTGCATATAAAAGCAGTTATGAGGGCAAAGCAATTTAATTGCCATCAAGTATACGCCATGTATGTGGCTCTAGATTAACGAACGATTCCAGCTACAAACAGAAACATATATATGTATTATATCGGCTTGTGGTTAGATGTGGTTACTATTATTGTTTCATAGTCAAAACAAAGAAGTAGCACAAACGCGACACATAATCGATAAAACACAACAATGGCAACTGATGAAAGCCGCCGACAGAGGAATGCAACGCAGGTGCAAGGACATAGACCCCGTGGGTTGTTTATTAACAATACTAATCCATAACACAACCGTGTTGGGTCAGCACCAGGTCATGATTAGAAGCTCGTCCATGCGAGCGGCACGCATATTGATGACCATTGCCACAGTGAATCAATGACGCCGACAATGACAAACGAATATGTCGATGCCAATGGCAATCATCATACCACGTAAACTCTGAAAAGCTTAGAGGGGTTTAATAATGTATTTCCGCTCTAACGCGCATTTAAGTGTGAAGCGTACAGAGGGAGTGGGGCCTTAACTACTACAGCTGGAGAAATATCAATGCCATTTAACTTAAACCCAACTCCTTCTGCAGCCTTTACACTTAACCCATTAACCCCTTTATCATCGACAATATATATTGAACATGATACATATATCATATGTATATTTATACATTTATATTATATATATTAGTATTTTGTCTGAAGGCTTTTGCTGCTCTGGCTTATAATAAATTGTTATTTAGAATTAATTCTCTGTAACAATTAAATAACTAAGTAATAATATATGTATTTATATATTCTTCAGTTTGATTTATTGATTATTGAGTTCAAATTTTTTTTTTATCATATTGCTGACTACTAAAGCCATTTTAGTTACTTAAACGTTGGTTTGACAGCCCAAGTTTAATATATTATAAACACCTGTTTCAAGAAATATTGGTATTGATACCACACGGAAAAAATAAAAATGTAAAGAGCATTACTGTATCTCATCTTGGAAACAGCTGACAATTTTTCAAGCAGCCTTAGCTGTACCTTGTTCCAATTGATTAATAAAGAAATTAACTTAAAAATTTAATTTGTATACAGTATTCTAAATAGCTTCTCTCAGCGACCCAATTTTACAGACAACTCAGCAATGCGAATTTACGTTCCACGCATAATCAAATATATGGATATAAGAGTTTTCAACACAGCCGAGCAGAGGATAAGTAAATAATATTTGAGCTACATTTCAAGCTGCTAATAAATACGCTCAAGGATGTTAGATATATAAGAAATTGATGTGACTTGAAGTTGCTACATAGTTATTATTGATAAAAATATTATTAAATAAAAAATGTTAAAATAATAATTTTTTAACAACATTCTAAATATGTATAAAGTACTCGTATACATACATTTTTTAATATTATGAATATGGCATATTCAAAAAAATATATGTATATACATATGTATGAACGTAATTAAAATATATATTATATTTTATAGATATATACTATAAAGTATTTATTATATTTTATACCCTTATGTATATCCTATATTAATAAGTTAGGCTCTTACAATTGAAAAAGACATGCAAAAAATGTCTATGTACTTCTAATTCCCGTATATGGTATTTTAACGTGAATCGCACTCGACCGCTCTCATTTTTCTGCCTCTTAGTATATTATAGTATTAGTTTATAGAGGTAGGCGGAGCCTTCAACGCCCACACGTCATACACCATTAATAATTCCCACAACAATTTTTCCAAGGATCGTTGAGGCTTCGATTTTCGTAGTTTGATAGACGACAATGCACCTGAACACCTGAGCAAGGCCCTGCTCGGGCTTGGTTAGTGAATGAAAAGTTTTCGGTAGGAGAATACGATAGTAGATTGGTCCGTAATTAAGGTGAAAGTTCGTAAGTCGCCTGCCGAGGTGCACAAGTGTTTGTTTGTTCTAGGTATTTATTGATTATATTTACATGTTGGGTGAATTCACGTTTGGGTTTGTCCAAGGGCTAGTCGATTACTCATGCCTCGTTGCCCTCAATTTGGTAGGGCTGGCTTGTGGGTGGTATTCCCAACGGTATCTTATCATAATTCAGTCTTGTAGAAGTCGAAACAAATGCATTTAAAATGAAGTGAACGCCAAGGGCAGGCAAGCGTTAACATTACGGATTATTTAATATCGCTCATACGTCACGTTGGCCTCTTCAACTGAGACGGCAATGGCAAAGGCAAAGGCAAAGTCTGCGCTTATTCTGTCACTACGTGCACGCCTCTATCCACCGACTGTCTCTGTCCTGCTCTTATCTCACTTTGCTTTATTACAAAATCACTTTCCATCGCTCCGGCAAACAGTCTTTTTTTCTGCCTGCCGCCTGCTGCCAGGTGCCAGGTGCTGAAGTGGCAGACGGATAAGCGGACGACTAAGTCTGCCTCTAAAAACAGTCCAGAATTGGGCGTGTGCGCCTTGTGTAGTGCTTGCCACGGCTAATGTCGCATTTCGCAGTCTCTTTTCATGTCGCCTGTTACCTCAGCCTCAACCATAATCTTCTGCATTCGTCACAAATGAATAAAATGGGAATGTGAAAGTTGTGCAAATGCATGGGACAGTCAGCTAAAGGCTTCTTCTCTATTCCCTCTCATCAAGGAGTATATCTTGTGTGTTTACCAGTTCTCAGAAACAATTTGAAATTATTATTATGGCCGAAGTAGCCAATGAAAATGTTTATATATCTAGAGCTGCCTTAAGAAGATTTCGTCTCAGCATATGTTTTATATATACTTTAGTAAAATATATTTTCGTATTATAAGCTGTCTGGTTTTTCAACATATCTTTATAAAAGCTATAACAATTCGAATCTTTATTTATTTGGAACTGTCGTTTATGACATCAAGCAAGTTTTATGTTAATAGAATGGGATCGTATAATTACAAACTGAACTCAGTAGGGTTCAAACCCTATATCTGTTCACTTGTGTGCTCACCCCACTGGTAAATAAGGTATTTATATAACTACTTTTAAGCTATCTTCTACTCCAGCATACCTTAGATTGCAACTCTTTTACATATTTGTTGATTCTTTCATTAAATTTCGAAGATTCTAAATAATATCTAAAAAGCGATTCACTTCACTAACTGACGGATTTGTTACAATCTTCTTTTTGCCAAACTCAATCAACACTTAGTATTCCAGCATCAATCATTAAATGACAAGTTGGATTTCTTTTAAGTGTTGTTGGTCTGTATAATTTGAGGCAACAGGCTCTATTTATTATTATTTTTAGAATTTTTCTTTTCTTTTTTTTAATGCTATTACTTATAATAAAAGTTGTGACCGCAATTTGAGTTATTTTAATATCGTGTGACCCACAAAAATTAACACGAACGACAATAAAAAAATTACTGCTGCCGACTTTCCGGCGCTGTTGCCAGACATTCAAATGAAACAAGTTTTGCTTGTTTATATGAAAATAATTATGTCAAATAACATTCCTTAGCTTGTTAATCTAGCATTAAATATAATTCATTTTATAGGTGTAATCTTTTATAGTTAAAATATCTGCTGGCATTTTAGAAGGGAGGTGATAATTTTTCATTTTAAATTATATACAAGCTGTCTGTAACTGGAGAAATAGAATATATATATTTTAGTTATTCATAAAGGTAGCAGAAAACTTGTTTAAGCAAAATACACAAATTTAAAAAATAAGTATAATAATATAATATGTATAAGAATTAGAAAATATATATAGATTCCATGTGAATATCGACTATTGATTATAATATCTATATTATCTATATGGTCATGCTCATTTATCTTGCTATTTGCATCTGCTTTAAAGGAGAGTTCGACGACTCGAACCACCATATATTGTGGTTTTAAGAACATTAACTCTGAATATACGTTAAATAAAGCACATGTTTTGGCATATTAAGGTTTATATTTTCTAATATACTTCTTAAACTCAGCTTCTACAAACTTCATTCATATTAAGATATTTGCCAAATATCACTTTACTATCGATTCGCTATATTATACATCTTTCTATTTGACACAAATGTTATAAGAGCAGGGGTATTTTCGAAAATACCTATACAAAGTGAGAAAAAGTGTCGAGCCCAGCATCTACTGTACAAATTCTATAGATAATGTTCTTCTACTGCGAAAGGTGGCTAGATGAAAGGAACGATTTTACAGTCTGCTACTTTGCCGAAAAAATATTAAAGCGGAAAAAGTGGGACCTGGATGCAAGAACACAGAGTAAAGTGCAAAGTTAGAGCACAAAAAAAAAATTATTTGGCTTCTATACAATCTTTCGGAAATAAAGTTTAAATAAAATAATTTTTTAAGACAAAGTCTGCAATGATAGCAGTTCATATGCTCGTATACGAAATGAAGAAGGAGCATATTAGATTTGTGTTTGTTTTGCTGTCCGTCCGACTGTATGAAGCTAGAGACTGGAAATTCGAAATATCTGTACCCATTGTCTTATAAACTTCACTGTTTTTATGTATTTACGTTTGGGGGCAAAGATATTGGGCAATTATTGCAACACAATTGTGGTAAAAGTATTTTTTCCATAGTTTCACAGTTAAAAAAGCAACAAAATGGTTACTGTTGACCACCTTTTTAGATCAACTTAAACCTCTTTAGATTTAGAGCTAGGGTCTAATTTGGCAGTTAGATAATCTCCTGTACAGATAGACCTATAAATTATATAGTCCATGCAGTCATTTCTACTTGATTTACCATTCCTTTCAATTACTATTAAATTGAAGATAAGCTCGAACGAAGTAAAAAAAATACTCTTTTACATACAGAAACCCAGAACAGTATTAAGAGTGAAAGTCCATTGCGGGTTTACCAACTGTTTCCGCTATTTACGCCGTTAAAGCTGCTCGTAAATATCCATTAGCTGCCCCCAAGTAGAAAGTTTCACGTTTTTAATTTGTTGTGAATTTAAGGAAACTGCAAGTATTATAATAAGCATAAGGTAAATATATATTTTACAACTTTACTTTTGTTCAGTTTCGGTTAATTTCGCCTGCTGCGCTTGTTTTGATTGCCAGGCAGAGTATGAAACAATTAATTCGCGTGAAATGGCACGAAATTCCGGAAGGTTTTTACTCTGTAGCTCGAGCAAGTTTCGCTTTGTTATCCTTGCACCCCCCACTTTGGCCACCAATTGCCAGCTTTTCCTAATTTGCGGGCTGGGCTGATTGTTGCTTTTCAGCCAGCTAATTGTGGTGAAACCTTAAGCAGACACGTTGAGGGTTCCCCAGCTGGTGTTTAGCCACGTTTCGTTGATTTAACGCATTTCCCGTTTTCTTTTTGTTGTTGTGGAAACACGCCTCTAATCCCTGACCCAATTAGTAGCCAGTCACAATGCACTTAAGTTGGATCGGGCTAGGATTGCTTTTTGGCATTTCTCACTTGTTTAGTGCCTGAATTCGAATTATTTTAGTTATTATTCCCACACATTCATAATTTGCAATTAGTATTCATGCATTTGCCACTAATTGTCAGACTCGTGTATTTTAATCGCTTTCAATATCAATTTAGTCTAATTATTTTGCAATCAGAATGCTATAGCGGACTATTGAAGCACTCATGTATAATTTAGGACCATTCATTACTCTCTACACACACATATAGACTGTTATATACACACAGATTATATATAGAATCAACACGCACAGCTTTCCATTCGAAAATCATTAGAAAGAGATTTTCTTGGCCATTAAAATGTCACATGATCTACTTTTTGCCTCTTCATGATAAAATTGGTACGATTTGTGCACATGACAATCCGTTTTCAATTAATCAAATTCAGGGTTCGAACTACACTTTTTAATTACATATGGGGAAACTCAGCCAAATGACGAATAGACCACAAACTTTTTAAACAAAATAATTTGAAAAATTACATAAAGTTAGTTTTCAATAAATAGTTAGGACAACTGAACCAAAAACAATTTTATATAACCAGCTTTATATATTATATTTACATATACCTTCAAAGGTTGGTGAATCTCCTTTCCGAACCGCTTTCAAAAGGTCATAGATACCAAGGAGGATATATTTTAAGTTTAAATTGAATTTGAAAAATATAATATTATATTTAGTGGTTAAACATAAAGTTGTCAAAATACTAATGCCACCCATTAAACTTCTCTAATTTAAGTTTTATTTAAAAAAATGCTAATCAATCTTTCTAATGAAAACATGTTATATTTATAGTTTTATACATTATAACTAGCTATAAAAAATAAAATTAATAGTTATTTTCACTTAAATTAAGAAAGAATTGAAAAAGAAACTGACAAAATATATGTATATGCCAAATTTTATATGTAAAATTTTCGGCTTAAAATATGTCTATGACTAAAATCACTCCATATACTTACGTTTTTAGTATTTGATAAATATATACTAAAGAGCTATGTAATTTATGGTAAATACATACAAAAATATAAACAAATTCTAAATTTGCATAAAATTTATAATAAAATTTGAAAATATGGCATTTGTTTTGGCAAGTTTTGTTGTAGTAAGTCAACTGTGATTCGATTCATAATAATACCTTATATATAGATGTTGACTAAGATATATGATACTGAAGCAACTGAAAACTAAGCCATTTTGTTGAGTTAGTTAAATTACTTATTATCTTGTATTTAGAAAATCTCATTCTAAAGTTAATCCATGAATTGATATAGTTTTGAAAGTACTTTAGTACATAAAATTTATAATAAAATTTGAAAATATGGCATTTGTTTTTGCAAGTTTTGTTGTAGTAAGTCAACTGTGATTCGATTCATAATAATACCTTATAAATAGATGTTGATTAAGATATATGATACTGAAGCAACTGAAAACTAAGCCATTTTGTTGAGTTAGTTAAATTACTTATTATCTTGTATTTAGAAAATCTCATTCTAAAGTTAATCCATGATATGGTTTTGATTAAATATATATATATAAGCTATATATATGAAAGTACTTTAGTTTTCTCACTTAACTTTGGCAGCTAGTGAAAGTTTTTGCGTCTGCTTTTCACATTTTCACAGAACAGCCGCCGGCACTTGGCTTTCACTGGCAAATTGCAATTCAAGACTATCAAATCAGCAATTGAAATGAGAACAGACCACAGGACATCGGGTTCGCATTGCATAAATTGCATATTATGTCGAATGCTCTCGTATTACAGACAGACAGATAGACAGACAGACAGACAGACTGCTATTATGTTGCTGTCTATTTTTTTGTTGCTGAAAGTATCCTGCTGGTAAGCAGCTAGCTTGTGAGGATTTGGTTGATGTTGGTTGTGTTTTGTGTGCATGTCACGGCTTTTTGCCGCAAATTGTTGGCCAAAGTTTGCTGAAGCAGCATCAGCCACGAGGGTTGATCGATAACTTCCGTTAGCAGTCAATTCGATGAAAGCTTAGCTAATGGAAGATAGGCAAATTGCAAAAGTTGTGGAGAATCTTTTTATGTTGATTCAAAAAATTTGCATATTCAAAAGAAATTTTCAAGCACGTAGAGTTTTTAGCAAGTTATTTCATTAAAAGGATAGAATCTAGTTCAATTTAATATGCAATGATGTCCCAGATAACAGTTCCTTATGTCTAAATAGGAATAATCGTTAAAGTAAGAATAAATGAGCTTTTGAGTATAGAACGAATTTCGCTGTTTTAAGAAAATTAAATAAACTTAAAGACTGCTTAAGTCCCAACACTGTTCAATATTGATTGACCCAAATACGAGGAGCTCTTGAACAAATATTTAGAATATCAATTTCTAAATGGAATTCTATTAAGTTTTTTGTTTGTTGTGCTTTAAATGTTAAGGCTCAAAGTAATTTCCAAGATGGGCGAATAAAGATAAATATAGGATCATATTTGAAAAACAATTCGCATGCTATTTTCGCAGCAACGGGTCAAGAACCCCAACACGCCTTCAATTAGAAATTCTGGCGTAAAAAGAAACTCCGAAAAAGGCCATGGAAAAGAAAAGTCAGTGCGATGCGTCACTTCCGGTCGAAGGGAACTTGGGGTCGATGTGGCCGAACGTGTTGAATGCTTAGATGTGGCCTATGATGAGTGGTGAGTAGGTGGCAGCAGACGGTGTTTCGACTTGTGGGAGTATATTAAGTAACCACAGACTTTGTCGCACACCTAATAATACAGATTCAGTCCTTTACACCCTACACTCCATGCCCTACTGCTGCTGGGCATATGTGCTTGATAAGTCGTTAGCTGTTTGCGCTTGCTAACTTATTGCTTGGCTTTTTGGCTTGAATTACAAATGGAATCGATATTACTTATTTGTCTGCGACAAAAACTTTCTCTCTACTTAAACATTGCAGCTAGCTAGACAAGCAAAAACCTTTCAAATATTTGTCCATACTTGTCCACTATATACAGACATATCCTATATATATATATATACATATATTTATATGTATATGTGTTGCTTAGTACAGGATAGTTGCCCCTGGTTACGTAGGGCAAAACAACAACTATTAAGCTTTTCGTTCTGCATTTGGGCGCTTGTCCTGGAAATTTTATTTTTGTCTTTTTTATTTTTATTAATCCTTTGTGTATTTTAACAATGAATTATATGACTCGACTGTCCCAGAAAATATTCTGCTGATTTATGCTAAGTGCCAGAAATTCTTTTCATTTAACTTGTTTTGTTTGTTGATTGTGGCTGTGTTTATTTTAATTTAAGAAACATTCAAAGTTAAATCATATTACGTTTGTTAGCTGCTTTAGGTAAAATTATTATATAGCTACTTATTTTTCCTCACAAACATTTTTGATTTCATATTCAACTCTTTAATAGCACAAGGAACCGTAAATTGCTAAATGACTTTTTGATTCAGTTCATTCAGGTGCACTAATTGCCCAATCAATGGCAGTTGCTGCACCTGGGACATCTATCAATTGGCAATTGGCAGCTGCAAAGCAAACATTTGAGCACTGAGAATTAATAGAAGGTGTTGAAGGCAAATTGTCAGCATGAATTTGATTCAACTTGTGGTTTGATTTAATTCGTTATCTTTTCATAGGCGACAAGACACTAGCTGCGGCAGCTTGCCGAACTAAAGGCTCATAAGGGGACTTTGGGAGTTCAAGGAGTTCACTTTGGGGTTCGACACCTTCGTCTATGGTAGGCATGGCTTAAGCTAAGTCAAATAATATATACATATGTATGTAGATATATAAATTGCCAGCGCTAGTTTATTGCCTTTAATTTTTAGACATCATTATATTAGAAACGAACCGTATTTGTTATGTAGTCTTATTACCCATTAGCATAATGCTAAAATTTCAATGGGATTTCACAGTATGTTGTATTCAATAGGGGGTTTTAATCGAAAAAATTTCATGCAACCATTTAGTGCATTTTTTTACACAATTTTCCAATTGGCAATAATATTTTATTAAAGAAAAAAAAATTTGAAATGTGAGTTTAGAAATATTATATATGAAGTTTAAGACAGGGTAGTATAGATGGGCTCTTGCCCGATTACAAATGAACTTGCAAATTGAAAAATAAGCTTATTGCAGCTCAGATAGTCATTTAATATGTACACAAATAAGATTTTCAAGAGTTTCCCACTATTATATTACATAAAGTATAAAAATATATTCAGTTGCTTAACTTGGAATTACTCATCCAGAATAAACAGTTTTAAATTTACAGGTGTATTCGCAGTTATATGTAAAATCAATAGACTTTAAAACACAAACATGTGTATTTTGACACCTACCTGTTGTTCCATTTTTTGATTGCGGCTGCTAATTGCAGACATTTTGTGTTGAGCTTTCTTGCACTTCGACCGAATGAATTGTTATTGCAGACACTTTCCTGTTTTTTGTTATTTGCGAATATTTATGTTGTTGTCCCTGTCAAACACATAGAATATTGTTAGCGATTATTTAACTTGTTGTCCTTGTCAAACACACAGCTGTAGGCGATCGCACAAAAAGAATCCGTTCGTTTCTATTCACTCAACTATGCAAATCAGGGAACAAAATAAGATGAAATGCATTTAGTACGCATGTATGCATGTGTGTGCATATACATATGTGTATTACGTTATGGGTTTGACACACATGCTCATATGTGTGTCAGTATATTTGTTGTTAATGTGTATGTGTGCTATGCCTGTATTTGATGCTGACAGCTGCCGTGCAATGTTAGTTGAAAAGGAAATTTATATGAAAGCAAATGAATGCAACAAAACAACAAGCCGAAAACGAAAACGAAGGCGCTGAACGCGTCTGACAGAAGGCATGCCGCAAAGTAGCTCAAGCTGTAGACCAACTACACTAACAACAACAACAACAATAGCAAGTAAAAGTGCTCAAATACCCTTTACTTAATGCCGGTACATGTATAATAGAATGATTGAATAATATTTTTTTTAAATTTTAGGACGGAAACACGGATATCTCGAGCTACTTGACTGTTTTTTTTTTATATTTTTTAATCATATACACACATATGCTATGCTTGTCACACACATTTGCTGAACACATTATACCCTTGTCTACCTATTTTTCAAAGGGAACACAATCACAAGCACACCCGGTTGTCTGGCGCTGTTGTTGTTGTTTTGTTTACAGTTGCAGTTTTAGTAGTTGTAGTTGTCGTTTTTATTCTACGTATAAAGCATACGCGACAACGGCATATATACATATATATGTACATATATTTAGAAAATACTAATTAATAGTAACCGGCAGTTTGCTGTTCGGCATGCGATCAAATTATGTTCGGTTTGTTGTGGCCGCCGATTCGATGAGTTGTAATTTGACTTTGGCACTAGTCGCATAATTCTCAAACATTTCTATGGCAACTGTTCAATTGGTATTTACATATTTGCACTATTTCGCAAGACGTTGCAAAATTACATACATACAAAATGCTTGTGTAGGTTTGTTTGCGTTGACGTAAATATGTATGTTTGTATTTATGTGCAACCACACATTCGAAGCGATAATTTTTGGCGCGTCTTTTGCTTTGGCAAACGCGACGGTTCCTCCGACAGCAAAAGCAAACGCGAACGTTTCAAAACAACTACTGACGAACCAGTTGTAGAGGGCCAGACCAGCTGCACCAAAGCGTGTGTGTGGAACGTTCCGGCAATGAAACGAAAGCCAGAGCCGAACGGCGCGACAGGACTTCGCCACGCAACCACTGCCGTGCCGCGAAAGGGAGAAAGAGAAAGAGAGTAGTGAGTAGTGAGTGAGTAGCACTCTCCTCTCTTAGTCAGCACTCCAGTCCATGGACTTACTTTACTCTTGCCCGCACTCAACGCACAGGCAGGGAGACGCTACTCACATCAGATTGGCTCCGGCCTGGCAGATGTGCATTGCTTCCTATTCACATATTCGGGGGAAGTGTGGAATTTCTGTTTGTCAATGTGTGTGAGTGCGTGTGTATGCGTATGTATGTTTGGCATTTAACACAAGTATCTGATGGAAATCGTCTTGGCTTGTCAACTATAAAAGCTGGTTACTTCAGTTGAGATACATTTAAGCATGTGCATATCATAAATGCCTTGTTTAAAAGTTGGATGGGCTTATCTATTGTATGTAGTGCTCAGCTGGCATTTACATACATACAGGGTATCAAACACTGAAATTGAATTATAAATAGAGTTATTTTGAATCCTATATATGTACATACATATGTAGGTAACTGTAAATATAATTAAAATAGAAAATAAATAATTTAGAATTTCATTTATAGACTTCATTTTCTTGGATATATCTAAAGCTTGCTTTTTTCTAAGGAAATACTTTGATCTAGTAAAGTCTGTTTAAGCTTTACTTAGGAAAAATAGATATAATGAAGCAGCTATTCCAAAAACAACATATTTCAGTCAAAAGCTCAACTCATATTTTGTTTTATTATAAATAGTTTTATACTAAATTATTAAATAGATAAACAAATAAATAGATCCATATCATAAAGTATTCGTATGCAGTTTTTGTTTGTTTGTCATTTTCAGGTTTCAAGACTCTCGTGATGATGATTATAAGATAAGTGATCTTCATCTTTAGAAAAATCTATACTTCTTCTTTGCTTCTCCTTCGGACGGTGGAGGCTGCTGTTGCCTAGGCAGCAATGGAGGCGGACTGTCCTTTGGAAGTGATGCTGGAGATAAGGGGCGTGGTGCTCGCAATATAGATGTCAGAGGTGGGCTGGCATTGGGATTCAGATAAGCTGCTCCATTTGTTGGCAATTCGTGACCATCTTCTTCAATGGGACCCAAACGTGAGCCATGCACCGAAGCAAACTCCGAGGGCGTCTTCACCTGTGAACCGTCTCCAAATTCACTCGCCATATTCATGCCGATTGTGGCTCCAACCTTGGCACTAGCCCGCTTGAAGTGATCGCTGAGTTTGATCTGGACCACATTGATGAACATGGAGGTCAGGGCCAGACCGAAGATTAGATATATCATGCTGACCATCACGTAAAATGGATTTGCCGGCACCAAGTCGCCAAAGCCAATGGTGGACATCGAGATGAAAACAAAGTAGAAGGAACCAAAGAATGACCATTCACTCTCAATGAAGGTGTAGCCGGCGCTGCCCATCAAGATGTAGGCAATCAGTAACATGGTAGCCACCGAAATCGGCAAATTGAACTCGTCGTCCACCTCATAGGTTTCCGGATATGGAGACGTGGGCGTCTCCGGATGTGAAGTGCCCATAGACTTGCCTGCCTCCGCATCGCCATCGCCCTGGGATTCAGCATCTGCTGCCGTCGCCTCAGTCATGCCAAAGAACAAGCTGGGCCGCCGTATAGCCATATCGTAGACAGTATTAAAACCGGTCATGGCATCGCGCACCTGCTGCTGCCTTCGTATCCGGCGACAGGAGCGAGTGTAATACACCCGCCTCACATACGCCCAAAGGAACTTGACGCTGCGCGTAAAGAGTTTACCCAAATCTGCGAGCACAATCAAGAACATCGGAATCCCAATGATCGCATAGATGATCGTCAGCCAGCGTCCAACTTGTGTCTTGGGTGTTATGTGACCGTAACCTAAAAGATGAAATAGAAAAAACATATTATAGATATTATAGCTTCTAAATATATATTATCTTATGTTAAGATCATTACATTGAGAAATAAACGTTATAAGACTGTTTGATCTTTAACTAAAATGAAAAGAATAATATATACTTTGAATAAAAATATTAATAAAAATAAAATATACATACATATATATAAATTTCAAAATTATTAAATAATATATATTATATATATATATAAATATGTACATATATTATATGATAAACATATAAATATAAAATATATGGTGGTTATATTAAAAATTATAAAGCTTACAATATGAACTTTTTTTTCTAGAAATTCGTTTCGAGTTTTTCTTGTTTTGGTAATAATACGTTTTGCCAACATATTTATTTCTTTACTATAACAGATTAGTATATTTTATTGAAATCGTGTAAAACTAATTTTTTTCTATATTTATCATACACTAAAGCTATTGACAATGGGAAATCAGGGTATGTTGGTTTTGCTTAAATTATTTTTAATAAGAATTGGATATGGTTTAATACTATCAAGGAATTCCACTTTCCAAATAGATTCACAAGGTGGGGTTTGAAACTGTACCTATATAACTATATGCAGGGATTACAAGGAAATAGAAAAGTACATAATGTCTGCATATATGTTAGCAAAACCTTTCAGCCAACAGGAAATATACTTAGTTAAGTTGAGTTCTTCGGAATATAGCTATATACAACCCTTTTCATATACGCCTCCTTTAGTTAACCCCACCGATTTTTACCTATGGTTGTGATGACGGTCCAGCAATATATAAAGCAGTTGACAAAGTTAAAAGACTTTTGTCCAGGAAAACGTCGCAAACCCAGCTCGGCCAGCGTATTGAGCTCATCCTCAAACTTGCGCAGCTTATGGCGAGCCAAGGACTTCCAGTCATCCTCTCTAGCAACGGATAATATATAATAGTATTAATTGTACTAGCTGCAAATGGAGCTAGACATATACCTCATATTATGACTGACTGCCCAGAGATTGTCAATGAAGTCGCGCTTCACCTTGCGCACTTCGCACTTGTAAATGTCCTCCGACATGCCCTCCGTATACCGGAACATCAGTCCCCCAAAGCCCAGCAGCAGGATTAGTAATATCGTATGGGCCACGCATTGATTCCTCAACAGCCTCATCTCCGCCATGCGCACGGGATAATCCAGCTTAAGGCGTCGCCATTCGTGCCTAGCCTCCAGGCGCAGCTGCATCAGAAGTGAGCTCGACTTGGCTTGCTCCACATTATCCGAGGGGATCACAGTTTTTGTTTTCACTACACGCTCTTTCCCTTTGAATAGATTACCTAAGCGGCTTAGCAGAGAAGGTTTCAGTGGGGTTTCCTTAGCTATGGGAAGCACTTCTGTTGTGGCTTCCACTACTGGAGGCTCTTCATCAACTTTTGGGGCCGTCTCCAACTTCTTTGGCCTCTCTAGGCTGGGAGTGCGTTTTGCTCTCAATGGTCGCTCCAGGCTGGAGCTACGCTTGGACTCGGACTTGGGTGTAGAGGCTTCTGACTCCGGCGCTCTTAGGCTATTGCTGCGCTTCACTTTGTCCAGCGAGCCGTTGCCCAAGCTTCTGACCAGCGCTGCCTCTGCAGCTGCTGCCTTTTCAGCTGCCTCCACATAAGCTCGACGTAGCTCTGTGCGCTGCTCCTCCTCACTGAGCTTCACTTTGACGCCAGAATCCACAACAGATTCACCCACTTCCACGTAATCCGTTTTGCGATTCAAATGCTCCGCTTCGTTGCGTTGCTCAGGTGTCTTGGAGCGTTGCTCAGGTGTCTTGGAGCGTCGCTGCGGACGCACAGGTGATAATGAGCTGTTACGACTGACCGAGTGACGCTCTGGTGGCTTTGGCGGTGCCTGAGTGATCGGTGGCGGGGGTGGTGCTCCACGTATGGGCGCTGCTACAAACCCTGGCAATAGCACTGTTGCCTTGCGTCTCGTCTGCTGCTCCTCCGCGGTGTCCGCATCGGAGGAGCTGAACTGAGTGGAGGACTCTTCGTAGCCGCTGCTGCGATTGCGTAAGCGCACTGAAGGCGCCTCGTGGCGCTGCAGGCGCAGACTCTGCACCAGGCGGCGACGCTCTTCCTCATCCTGCGGCAGCTGAAAGCCATCGCTGATCTTCCGATAATTCTGGAGCAGTCTCTTCCGCTCCTCGTGGTCCAGCTGCTGGCGATGACGCACCTTATGCTCGCGTCGCTCGCGTTCGAACAATCGCTTCTCCGTCTCGAAGCGCCGTCGCTCCTCCTCGAAGCGCAGCATATTCTGCTCCAGGCGACTGAGCGAGTCGTCTCCGCGTCGCTGCTGAGCTGTGTAGGACTGCGAGCTGCCCGTCAGCTCGCTCTCACTGGACTCTTCCTTGTGCCGCGGCGATGACAGGCTGCGATGCTGCTTGATCAGCTGATGGGCATCCGGACTACTCAGCTTCTCAGCCTCACGGGGCTGCGATTGGCTACGCGCGGCGACACCGGCAAAACTTTTATCTCGTCTACGCAAGATTTTGCTCTCATGCGCGGACATCGCACCGGGCGCACGTATCTGCATGCTCACATGCTGTGGCTGCTCCTGATCCTTGCTTTGACTCTCCAACTGGACTGGAGGTGGTCTGCTGTTAGCATCTGGCGTCTGTTCCCGCTGATTGCGTGGCATGCGACGGCGATGTCGCACCTTTGCTCCGTGATCCATAACATTTTCCATTTTCCGTGGTCCAGTTTCTTAATTTGTGCCAATTCTTTGCTCTCTCTCTCTCTCTCGCTCTCTGTCTCTTTGTCTCTATATCATGGCTCTATTTTTAACTTGGAGACTAGGCGTTCATATTTTCCAAATGGAAAATTGTTTGAAAATGTAATTATATCACTTTTGCGTGCAATTTCTCTATACAGCTCAATTCATATGCATATTGACATTCAATATCTAAATTATGCATAATTCTTAAGAATTTTTTTTTACAATTTTATTTCACATTTATATATCAGTATATCTCTGTATATGTATTCTAAAATCTATTCTAGAGCACGTTTATTATTTTCACTGCTCGCGCACTCGGCTTCGACGTCGTCTGCTTTTCAACTGCCTCCGCATGAAGAAATATTCAACAAAATCTCTTGTATACATTTTTCAAAGATACTTTTAAAAGCCATCAGCTGTTTTTCCGACACCCACCGGTGTTATTAACTCTTCGATTTTCACACCAATTACTATTGATATATATATATATATATATATACATTTTAAGTATATATATTTGATGGCAAAATAATTTTCACTAACAACAATTTCTGGTGTTAACAAATTTATATTAGGTACTCAGCACAACTTTTACGCCACGACTGTAGAAAAGCTATAAAAGCTCTTAAAGCTCTTGACATATGTGTTCGCTTCTGAATGATTTACAGACAGCGCCAGAATTAAGTATATGCATACACTCCGGGCAATTTCAGTAGGATATCCAGCATAAGCTCTATGCAAATATATTATATAGAGATGTATAAACATTTAAGCAATTTTGCTTTAAAAAATTATATTAAGCAAATAAATATAATCTTGTAATTTATGAATATATAATATATGACAGCCAATAGAAAATCAGTTGGTTAATATTTTGTTTAAGATGAACTTTAAATCAAGTACTGACTGTTTGATACTCTGTTTTAATAAGAGTTTATCCATAACTAGTTCTGACTGCTTGATACTCTCTTGTAAATAAAAGTTTATCCATAATTAACCTAAAATCCCTTTTTTTGGGGTACAGTTGAGGTACTTACATGACAGAGGTATTTCGGTTTCAGATTCTGATTGAGCACCTCAAAATATGTTGGGTATGTATAGTCTAACTTTAGGTTTCAAAATGTCAACAACTTTTGTTGGACTGTGTAATTTGACAATTAAAATTTGATTATATTTTTGTTAATCATCAAGTTTTAACAGTCTGTCTGAGGTCGATAAACACAAGTGAATAATACATCAGAATTTTAAGTATATTCTCAGCTAATATAAGGATGTGGGCAAAATTTGAGCAATTACTAGCAAAATTTCTATAGATCTTATTAATGAGAAATTATATATCATTTGTTCTATAAAAATTGTCTGAAATATATCTTCTATATAAGATACAGCTATTATACCGATAATCAGAAGGATTATATAGGATGGCTAGAGTCCTTTTTTTATTTTTTGGATATTTGAATATTTATATATTTGTTAATTCAATGAAATTAGAAAAAACGTAAAAAGTTAGCAAATAGTTTAATACTCTTGGAGGTGATTGCGTTGAACCAGACAGACGGAAAGACGGACAGTACTATTCCAACTCAGCTCGTCATGCTTATAAAGAATATATAAAGTTTGTGTGTTCGGAGATGCTGCCCTCTGTGAGTTGTAAACTCCCGATATACCTCTCTTTAAAAGAGTATAAAAACAATGCTCTACTTAAAAATATTGCTCAACTAAGCAAAGTTTATGCAAATTAAACAACTGATACTTAAATTGAGAAGTACTAAGAATTTTGCTTTAAGAATTGTAAGGTCGTTCAAGACGATCCTCAAATTGATATGAAATTTCGAATCACAGGAAGTTCTACATACACATAAAGTAAATACTATGTAGAGTATATATAAAACTGATTAATATTATTATGAGCCATTTCCAATTAGTTAAAAAAAAGTAGAATTTGCCGTTTATTTTATTCAATGTCTAGACTGATGTTTCCTTCCGCCAGGCGAACTTGCCGTTCGTGACTTGCTGGTCATAAATATTTTGTTTAAATTCAATAAAATCGTATTCAAATTGTAAAGTATAGCGAATGACTGTGTATAAAAAATCCGAATGAAAATTCAATTTTTATAATTCTCTCAATGTTTGCAATCAACATTTGTGACGCCTTCTCGAATGGGCGAAGCGTTCGTAAATCTTTTGGCAACCGTAAGCATATTCCAAATGGATTTTTTTATAAGAATTTCATATTCGAGCAATTTGGCCACATACTTTGAAATTAGCAAACTCTTGATAGACGTGCTCCACTCTGACCACACGTGGCGTATACGTAATACGTTTCAAAGATGATGACGCTTCGAATTCACAATAAACACTTGTTGTGTTTATTTTCTTTGACTGCTTCAACTTTTTGAATTCGAAATATAAATTTTGAGCTGTGCCACAAGAAATGTTAAGTGAACCACAGGCATAAAAATATATATTTTGATTAAGTGAAAGCAATGATTCGTAGGAATTTCGTACTGTCTGTGTCTAAATTTGTTTTCTGAAATGTTTATTAAGAACGATGACACTTTTCCAAAAATTTAAAGAAATCTTAAGTCTGCGCACACATATGCATATATATATATATAAAACTGGGTACGTAAGAGTATAGTATATATCTATATATACATCTCTTCTATATATATATATATATATATGAGAGGTACTTTCGCTAGCTCAAGAAATACAACAGAAACTATTTCCATATTCTTCTTGTGCCACATATTTCTGCAGAAAATCTTGACAAAGTTTTTTAAAATATAAATATATATAATATTTGCTGTAAATACTTGAAATTGTTGACAGCTTTTTTAAAATAGGTTCTAATATATTGACACACACAAAAATGAACAGTAAAATAAATAAATGTTTATATATAATATATTATAATTGTGACAAATTTATTTAATGGTAATTTCTTATGACTAAGCTTCTTTTTATATAACCTGAACCCATTGCAAATATATCAACAGAGGACTAAAGCTTATCAGACTCGGAAAATATAAGAGCTAGAGACATGAAATTTGTCACGTAGATCCTACTGTGAAATGATCGAAGAAATTTTAATTACTCGATAACTTTTTGCACATTTATAAAATCAAAAAAAAAATGTTAACTTCAGAGCCATCAAACTAGAGTTATCAAATTTCGTATAAAGATATACATATTCTTAAAATTTATGTATAAAACATGTAACAAATTTCTTTCAAAGTAATTTCTTATGACTTAGCTTCTTTTTTATAACCTGGACCCATAGAAAAAGTATTAACCGAGGTTTAAAGAGTATCAGTCTAGAAATATATAAGAGCTGTAGACTTGAAATTTGTCACGAAGATCATCCAAAAGAGTGATCAAGTTAAATATAAATAATCGATCCGTTTTCCATGAAATGGATAACAAATACAATTCCAACTTTAGACTCATCAAATTTTGTATATATAGAATCTATTGTATATGATTCTCCACTTTATAGTTATAAGGGTATCTTCCTAACTCTTACTTATTTTACCATCTCCACTCACCTATTGTCGTATAGACTGTCGCACTGTAGACCATCGCATTCCAAAAGGACCAAGGATTGTTCTTTATCGCTTCTTCGTCTGTTGTTAAATTGGAGCGCAACAGCGACTCCACAGCTGCTTTGTTTGTATTCAAAATATTATTTACATAGCCATGCCAGTTAGCTGTATTCTAGATAAGAGTTTAAGTAATTAATATGTATTTTCGAAAACATTTTCTTATTTTGCCTACATTTAGCGTTATTGTTGTGTTTGCCAAGTCCAATAGTTGTTGGAAGAAAACTCGCTTTTGATATTGCACAGTTCTTATTTCCTGCTCAGCTGGGCCACCTATTAAAGAGATTTGATTCGATTATTAAGTATATTTAGCTTAACATATAATGGATAATAATCAAAAAAGTTGGAAATCGAGAGTTATATACAATTTGCCAATATTTCTTTATGATAAATGCTGGAAAGTCAGGTCTGAAATCGATTATAATACATATTAGGTAAATGGAATAAAATATAGAATATATATATAGTACATAAAATATATATAATAAACTTCAAGTTTATGGCTATCATAGTTTTCGAGAACTATATGATAATTGCTAACGTTACAGCAAAAATATATATGTCTTTATATTTCATATGGTTGGATAAATGTAATTGTGCATAACAGGTTTCTTTCTAAAAAATTAATAGATCGTTTCGGCTGTTAATGCTCTTTGAGAATATATTTATATATATATCGAAAATGTTTTCGTTATGGTGTATTAATTTACGAAATAAAAGTTTTATGTACAAATGCTCATAAATACATAGAACTTACGTTAGTACTGCAAAAAAAAAAAAAAAAAAAAAAAAAAAAAAAAAAAAAAAAAAAAAAAAAAAAAAAAAAAAAAAAAAAAAAAAAAGTACTGCAATTGCATATCGAGACCTATGAAGCTAGACAAAACTTAGGCGGGCCTTGACGTTCAAATCCAAAAATACTTAAGAATATTCCACAAATGGAGTAAGAGAAGTATTCTGCCTAACAGTAATTTACAAAAGTTTGCTAGTCATTTTAGTTTATTTAGAATTTTATCACTCGCATTAAAATCTCTTTATTTTTACAAAAAAACCTAATTAAATTGCTTAGTTGATCGACCCAATCAGTCAGTCTATTTGGGAGGAACATTCATAGAGTTAGAATATTTACAGAAGTGCTACAAGTTGATATTCCATTTTCTTAATGTCGGTTAACATAGATTTTAAGACTTAGACCTCTGGCATAACTGGAAGCCTATAAGAGCTAGAGATGTTGAGTGGTTTTGTATAGTTTTAGTATACAAAATAAATTCCCTTAACCGCTTAACTTTCGAAACTTGATTTTCCAGCTCAGCTCGAAGGCTCAACACACTTGGGTACATGTAGGATCTTCATACTCACCGTTAAAGATATGTATAAACATTCAATTCCTGATAATTCGTTCCCCACCAAATAGAAAACCTCAATATTCGCAAAAAAAGCCCTGCCCTTGAAAAAATTCGTTATAATTCCTGTTCGATAAATCGAATTCCTGTGTGATTCGTATAAAATGTGGGCCCTTGCAATTTCAAATTAGCGGGTTATATATTGTATCATATGTAGGTTCTTTATACCCGGGGTTAAAATATATCACTTTTTTGACATTCCGTTAGATTCTAGAGGTTTTTGAATTGCACACAGATTCAGTTAGAATATGTATTAACTGAAAATATATATTTACTAACTCAGTCTCAAATTTAACTGAAATGTTATCTTAAATCTTAAAACATTTCCCAATATCAAGCTCTGCTTCTTCTGCTGCTGTTGTATTAATAAATCACCGTCTTGACTAATTGTTTATGGCAAACGAACTTTGTTGGCCCTAGGCGGCAATTGGCTGTGATTCATATATATATATACGTAGATATATTTCATTGTTTTATAATTTTCCATCATTTGCTCGTTGACCAAATTGTAGCTGAATCCGGCAAGAACTTTACGATTCAGCATGTTGCTGTTCACAGATGAATTTGTATATTTTCTTTAGTCTCAGGTTTGGTTAGACTATTTCCAAAACAATTGCTGAAGTGCTTGATAAGCAAACAAATCATCTTCAAGTTTGTTTATGCAAACGGAACACATTTCAGCTATAGCTATTGAATATTGTCGGATCTATTTAAGTATTATGGATTATGAAGTACGTACGTTCGACAGTTTGAAATAGTTTCGCTCCACCAAAGTTGTAGAGTCCGAGTATTAGCAATAGGAACATGTGAGTAAACCAGCGTCTCGACCACTTGCTGAACTTGTTGTACAGGCCGTAGGTGAACTTCTCGCCGAAACTCATGCCGGACTTTGTGAGATCTAGGAAACCCTCGTAGCCCTTGGTCATAAAGTTGCCAGGACCAAAGGGATTCGCCACAGGCGGCCAATAGGGACCCGTGTAGTTAGTCTGTGAGGTGTGCGGAGGCTGTGCACTGGGCGGCATAGAGGAGCCTCCATAGTTGTTGTTGTGTATATTGTGAATGTTAATCCGCGGCGGTCTATTGGAGCGACGCGACGGCGGCGGAGTGCTCGGAGTTGGAGTTTGTGGCTGCATCTTTAAGGTATCTCTTTGCGATTATAACTTTTACACATGACACTCTTTGTTTTCGTATATATCAGCTAGTCCATATGCATGGCCAGCAAATTTGTATTATTTTGAGTTCTATAAGCACAAGTTTTCCGTCACTTCGCTGCGGATCGCTGCCGTCCGTTTCGTTCTTGATTTAGACTCAAACTAAAGGCAAGATTTCTGTCGAATCGCGCCAATGCGAGCGAGCGAGCGCTGTGACGACACCGGCATAGAAATCGGCATCCATGAGGTCACCATTTGCCCATGCTGCGAACGATCTCTTCATGACTGCTGGCCAACGTCATATCTTGTCAACAACAAACACGAATAAGACGGATTAACATAGCTGAGAAAGCAACTTTGGGGCAATAGCTAAACACGATTTCAGCTGGAATTGTGAAGCCAGCTTCTGGCCAAATATATAATTAGCTGAAATTAAGTCTCGCTGAATCACTATCAAATTATTTAAATTATTCGCCAAAAAGCTAATGCGTATATGCTGCCTATACATATATATATATATGTATATGTATATAACCAATATATGTATAAGCCAACTAACTGCAAATTGTTATTTATACAAATGTTTTTCTCATTTATTCGACGCTTGACACTAATGAATTCCAATTTTTCTCATATATTTTGCGTTTTTTTCAAAATGTTTATCTATATATATATATTTGTTCTTACCATAGATTCAACCGAGTGGAAAACAAAAATAATTAAAAGCATTGCACTAGGCGTCTTTTTTTCCATGCCAAACTTTCTGAAATACGAGCAGACATCAAGGATTTTCGCACTACATTTGCAATATGCACAAAATGAAAATATTAGAAAAATGAAAAATTTATAGGAATAATATTGTGCATTACTTTTAAATACAGTTTTCTCTTTTTTAAGTTTTGTAGTCTTGCGGACATGGATACTTAAACCTTTATTTATAAATATAGCAGTCACATTGTATTCTAATTTTATAAAAATTTTCCTAAATTTAGGGAGAATAGAGAATTTCATATTTGTGCGAAATATATTAGAAATAGAAATAAATATCAGAAAAATATGACTTCCGACTAGAGCACTTGTGTTTCTTTTACCATAAACTTAATTTAAATGGGAAGTCAGGGTATATAGCTTTTGTTATAATTTACGTAACAGGGCAGTAAGGTAAGTGACCGACTTCATATAGTATATAGATTGTAAATCAGGATCTTCAGACAAATCGATGGAGCACAGTCTGACTGCCTGTTTATCCTTCCGTCCGTACATTTTTGCTGTTTGAGACATCAAATAATTTGTTATATTATAGAAAACAAACAGATTTTTCAAATGAGAATGAGATTTTTAACCAATTGTCCCAACGGCAGCAATATAAATTAGTTGAAGCGCATAAATCTAAATCAAAATTTCTGATATACCTATATATAGTGAACGAAACAGAAAGATGGAATCATATAAAAATTCAGAATGGCAAATAAATCAACTGATCAAGAATATATATACCAAATGATGTCAAACACAACTTTTCAATTTGTAATTCATCTCTATACATCTTTATATCTGTGTTTTATTAAAGCATTCAATTGATCAAGAATTAAATTGTTAATATCGTGTATACCCTGATTGAACATAACATATAATAAGATATATTTAAGACATCCATATTCATAGATCATACATTCACATACTTACCTACAATTGCATATAATAAACAAATTTCTATCGTTTAACATTCAAGTATTTTCATTTTATTTGTATATATATTGAAATAGTGCTCCGCGAGCGTACAGATTAATTAAATATGATTGTATATATATAGATGTATATCTCATATTTGAAGGTATATTATATCGTAAACAGTTATTCATTAATATATGCGATCAATAGTTGGTAAATATATTTATATATAATTTTCACAAACTTGAACAGTTTCCATAAATGATTAGACTCTTCGTCATTTACAAAGCCCAAAAAAACATTTCACAATTTCATTAACATATATATTGCTATGAAAATAATAGATTAAATGCTATTACAGATATTAGAGTGTTCCTGTTAAAAAGCTCGCATTTATCTAGAATACGTTACGTCTACATTAAGTTGCTTACATTAAGACAGAATATCAGCTTTACAACAAATCAGATGTTCATAGAATATCATACGAGAATTATATATTATTTGTAAATTTTACTCACAGTCCTTAAATTTGTGTTGTAGTTTTCTTTAATTATTATTATTTTTATAAGATTTCGACGTGCACAAACATAAATTAAACGCAAAATATTATATTAATGAAAAGCCACAAACTAATCATTTTGAAGATCGATCGAAGACGCAACTCGTTTCTTTGGATGGGCTCAAACAGCCAACTCGTATATATTTACTATTATTATTAATATTATTATTCTTTTTTTGAATTTCTTCTTTTTAATTATTTTGTGTATGCATTTACACTAGAGAGCATCAGCAGGCCCCAGTACAAGTGAATAGGCACAGCACTCTGTTAATTCTGTTAGTTAACAGCGTACGCTGTCAATTCTGTTAGTTAACAGTGCGCAATAACAGTGCCTACTTGAGCGCCTCTTTCACACGCTGCTCCCACTCTGCTCGCCTTTGATGAATGCCCTTAAACTCGCCCACTGTTGCCGAGCGTTCAATTGGTATTGTGGGCGTGGGTGCTGTCTCTGCTGTTGCTGCTGCAGCGGCAACTGTTGCTGCTGCAGTCGGTGTTGTTGGTGCAATTGCAGTTGGTTTCAGCTGCAACGAGTAGAGCTCGTTAGCCGGCTTGACGCTGGGGGTGTTGCTCTTGTTGCTGTTGTTTTTGTTATTGTTGCTATTGTTGCTGCTATTGTTGTTACTGTTGTTGTTGTTGGCTGTAGAATTACGCGCATTGCTGACCTTAATTGGTGGCAGATTGGACAACTTCTGCGTGACGACAGGCTGAACATTATTGTTGAGATTGCGAAAATCCGCCACTGAGCTTCGATTGTTGCTGGTTGGCTGCCCGTGAGAGTGGGCGTGGGCGTAGGGATGGGCGTGGCCATGATTGTTCGACTGCACTAGCTTCTGTGGCTCGCTGTTGGGCGTCAGCTTATCCAGCTTCTCTTCACTATTCGACTGATTCTCCTTGTCGCTGTCAACGCTCTGGCTCTGGCTCTGGCTCTGGCCATTTGATATCTTTTTGTGGTTCGCTACAGCGACCTGGGCCATGGCAACAACATCGTCATCCTTCACCTTGAGTGAACGACGTGCAAATACTTTCATCAACTCTGGCGTTGCGTCCTGTTCTGGTCCCGTTGAGCTGACGTTTCCATTGCCATTGGCACTGGCAAAGGATTTCTTGCGCAGCACCACTCCATTTCCATTTCCATTGCTGGCATCCGGCCCACTGGGCGAGAGTGGTGTGGTGGGTGTGGTTGCCGCCGATGGTGCTGGTGCGACGTCTGCCTTGCGCTGCAGCTCATCGCTAATGGACTTTTTGCGATCGTAGCGCAACTCGGTTAGACGACGTTCCGCCAGAGATTTCTCCTCGCTGAGGAACAGACGCTTGCGCTCCTCAAGCGACAAGCGATTGGCATTCGCCTTGTCCTGGCTGCTGGTCAGATCCATCGCCTCCACTGGCCTCGCGCTGCCACTCTTTGGCGTCGTTGCAGGCGAGACAGCGATGAGCACCTCGCTGCTGCCGCCACTGCAACTGCTGCTGCTGCTCACATAGCTGGACCGCAAGCTGTTGGCACTGACGGCACGCTGCTGCTTGGCCAACACCTCGGCCGGCTGGCTAATACTGTGCGGCTGTGACGGACTGTTGGCACTACTACTACTCGGTGGCTTCGACGAGCGCTCAATTATCTGAATGCTACTCGGACTCTCGGCACTGAGACGACGCATGGTCAGATCGTCGCTGCTCTGACTGCGCTCCGTCGGCGTGGAGGCGGTTTTCACATTTTTGGTCAGCACCAGGTGATTGGCTTTGCTGTGGAGTCGCGCCTGGTCGACACGGTTCAGCTGTATTTTCATAAACTCTGGCTGATTCGAGGCACTGGCGGACGACGGCTGTTGTTGCTCCCGTTCCACATTGTTCGAGTTGCGACGCGAACTCTTGCTGGGAGTGCTTGGAGGGCTGCTGGGAGAACCAATGGCAATAGTTGTTGTCTGCTTCAAATCAAGCACCTTGGGTCGCTGTGGCTGTGGCTGTGGCTGTTGCTGTGCCTGTGGCTGTTGCTCTCCAACTGTGCCGGATTTCCGCAACAGACTGACCATCGGCGACTTGACAATCAGATCGATGTTCTGCTCGATCTGCGAAATGTTGGCAGGTCCCGGGCTGGGCACCAGCAACGTTGAATTTCGCTGCGGCGATAGCTTCGACTGACTTGGCAGCTTTCCCGTGGATTCGGCTCGGGCCTGCAGCAGCTTGTTGTCGTTGATCTCGAAGCCCAGCGAGACACACTTGGCATTTGGTGATATCGGCGACATGGGCGAGCGGGGAGACTGCGGCGACTGCTGCTGCTGCTGCTGCTTGTAATAGGAGGGCGGCACACGGAAGCTGATGGACAGATCCGGCAGACTGGGCATATTGCTGTGCATGGACGCTGATTCGATGACCACGTCGCGTTCCTCCTGATAGTTGCGGAAGCTGCGCGATTTCTCAACAGTCTTGCGCTGCTTCTCCTCGTAGTACAGCGGCGAGGGCTCATCCGTGCTGGTCTCTAGCGAATTCGAGGAGCTCGAGTGCTGGCCCATCGAGTCGCTGGAACGTGACAACTTTTGCTGGAAAGCACTGAGGCCGACAATCCGAGGCTTGCGCTCAAAGTGATTCGACGTCGTCGTGGCTGTCTCCGTCCTTATGAGTGCTTGCTCACGCACCAGGGCTGTGGACTGGAAAGTGTCGTTGCCGCGCGAGCTCTTCGACAGCAAGCTGGTGATATCGCTGTCGCAAGCTTGCGCAATCGTTGGCTTTTCCAGCGAGGCACCTAGCTCCTTGGGCAAGTAGCGCTGGCGAGCGGCTGGCCCCGACTTCGGCTTCACGGCGGTGGGTGGCTGCGGATGGACACCATAGTTGCTGACCATTGCGTTCAGTCCGTGCTTGCCCTCGTTGTGAATCTCCCGCTTGATGATCTGACGCGTCTCCTGTATGTTCTGTTCGTGTGAAGTTGCGCTGCGCGATTTGTTGGGCATTGGCACGGGATCACGTGCTGCTGCTTCCAGACAGGAAGTCGAGATCTGCAGCTTTTTCGCCAAGTTTTGGCTCGTGTCCAAGTCCTCCAAGCCATCGTTGGCGCGGGCGATGCTGCGCTTTGAATTGCGTTGAATTAGTCGAC
This sequence comes from Drosophila gaucha, assembly GCA_035045545.1. Taxonomy (NCBI): domain Eukaryota; kingdom Metazoa; phylum Arthropoda; class Insecta; order Diptera; family Drosophilidae; genus Drosophila; species Drosophila gaucha. The sequence continues at coordinate 7,175,845 of JAWNOY010000375.1, forward strand.
GCAAGAATCCGTGCTCGCTTGCATCGGTTGTGCCAGCACCGGAGGCATCATCGCCGTCCGTCGAGGACTCGCCACGACTATCGAAGAGTGCATTGGCCGCCTTAAAGGTGAGTGCTCGCAATCCGAACGTCTGAGACGAGGACGTGGATGAATGTGTTGTGGATGTCGTTCTCTCGCTGCTTATGTTTGTAATCGTTGAGGTTTTCTGCTCAATTGTCTTGGTGGCGGTGGCGGTGGTGTTGGCAGTGCCGGTGGTTGTGGCAGTCAGACTGCTGCCCGGAGGTAGAGAGCGCGTCTTAGTCTTAAGATCAATTTCTGTGAAGAACAAATATTAGAGCTGGAGTCAAGTTTAGATATTGAAATTGCTTACCTTTAACAGCCCTCAAGCTGGGATTTTGAGCCTGAGTCAGGTTCATCTTAGTCAGCTCCTCATTGGCCTCGGGTATTGAAGTCTATTATAAAATAAAATCGATTATTATATCGTTCACAGTGAATGACTATTGTGACTCACCTCGAGAGTTCTTCTATGCTGCCGAGTCGGCCCCTTCTTCTTGACCGGCCTGATAGCCATTTTGTGTTTGGCCGCTGCATGCGAGAGCCGCTGTCGGTCCAAGCCCACCGCATCCACATCATCCTCAAGATGCGCCCGCAAGACAACCGAACTAATGTTGTCCGAGGAGCTGATCGACTTACTCGAGTGCTGTCTATGGCTTTGGCTGTCCTCACCATCCGTGCTGTTAACGCTCAACAGGCTAAGGGAGGACACCTCTCGTGGCTGATAACCGGCTGCCTTTCGGCTTTGCCCAGCGCCCGCATGTCGTTGCGGCGAAACGGGACTGCGAGGCAAACCCAGATCCTCATCCGAGGCATCTGGTCGGTTTCGACGTTTCCGAAGGACATCCGTCAGCTCAGCCTGCAAATGAATTTCGAATTTAATAAAAAAAAGTCAGCAACAGTTGGCCAGGAATTCGGTTTTAGGGCTAAATCTTGGGTTTACCCAGCTCTTCCAGCGGAATACCAAGCGAGCGCGTAGGCAACTGCGACTGAGTCGACTTTCGCCGCTCGTTGATCTCGGCAAACGCATTTTAAATGGATTCTGCTTAAAGTCTATCATTTCGACTGCCTCGACTCAAGGACGAGGCGTCAAATGACTGAACTATACGTTTATATGTTATTTACGATAATATGATTTTGGGTTTACAGCCTCTACTTGAATATTAACACTCTGTTAGTTGGCCTCAAAGTCTTACCGAAAACGAAAGCTGAAATGGATTGCTTTGGATGTTGCGGCTACCCGCACTTCCGGCTACCATTTTGGACTGTTGATGCGAGGGGGCAGCCAGAGGGAACAGCAAAAGATATATAAAGTGCCAACGAAGCTTTTTCTCCGACACTCTCGGCAATTAACTAATAAGGGCTATTGTTATTGCTTGGAGGCACAACGAGGCAGGCGCACGCGATCTATGAGATTTCACTTTCTTTCCACAGCGAGACGATGTGAGCGCGACCAAGTGCAATGTGCAACTGAAACATTGTGCCGTGGCAGGGCACGGCAGGCAGGCAGGCAGCTAGACCTACAGAGGGACAGAGGGACGAGCGGACAGCTGGAGGGGGCACCCTCGAACAGCAGATGTGGCAATAACAATGCAATGCTTGTGAAATGGTATCTCCGACTTTTTACCTAGTCAAACATAATTGGGCGCTAGGCAGGCACTGGGAATCTGTTTATTGTCATCGCTCGACATTAGCATGGAGAGCATTTCAAGGGTAAGACACAAGCCGAAGGAACAGCAATAGAAAAAGTAAACAAATTCAACAACTTTCCTCCCCCTCTCGCTCTCTTTTTCACACCCAACTCTATTTATATAGATCTGGTAGACACTTCCTTATATTTCCAGCTTCTTGCTGCTTGTTGAATTAATCAGCATCTCTGGAGCATGACGTGGGGAGCGCTGCACTTAAGTCTGCATATTCCTGCTTACTGCATCTATTTTTGGAGCCGTTTCTACGGATTTAGTGCCAAAATGCTGTAGGTTAAAGACCTTGTCCATTAATTATACTTTACGCATATACAGAAAATATAATTGAAACGCATTTAGATTTAGATTAAAGCGAGTTCAATGGCCCAATTGCGACTGGCTATTATTGAATATTTGGAAATACCTGCAAGAGCAGGTAAGCACACAGATTATCTAGAAAATCCAAAACACTTGAACCCATTCTTAGGCTGGGAAAAAGAGTACAGGGTAGCTTCGGCTACCTGAGTGCAGCTACAGCTGCAGTTGGCAGTCTGAGGCGAATCGTTGGCTCGTCACATTTCATGATTTATTGGCACAGTTGGTGAGTGGGCCACGAGCTGTGGCCATTGGCTTAGCATGCAACTTGCCACTGGCAACTTGCAACTTGCGGCTAGCTAACCGCCTGCCACAGATTACAACAGCTCGCGCGTAGCCATCTGTGCCACAGTGGGACGGGCAGCAGGTGCAAAACAAAGCAAAATAATGACATGAAATTATTTTGGGACTGTTTGTCAAACATATGCGAAGCAATTTTCTGCTCAGTTATGCAAATCGTCTTACGAAAGCAGAAAACTTTACTTAAACAGACTATCTTTTCTAATTTTACGCATTATAAAAACAAGTTAGCATGTTGCAGTCAGGCGTAAGCAACTGCATATGCTCGTTCGAGGTGAAAAGAGAGTTAAATTTTATCATTTATTGATTTTTTGATTTACCAAGCACCTATGGGCAGAGCATCTAACTTTTTTGACTGCCGGTAGAGGGGGATCAATAGTAATCCAACTGCAAAAATTGTGTTTCCCATCGTTAAAGTTGTGGAAGATATAGCTTAAACGATTTACCACGCTCCTAGTAGGCGTAGCATTGATACATTTTTGATCGATCTTTGGAGTACGTCAACAGTAAGCTTCCTAACAAATTTGGGTGTTCTAACTCTAAAACTGAAGAAGATATAGTTTTACCTGATTTGCCACACACGACTGTATATTCCAAATCCCAATTCTTAAACAGCAATAGTTAGATATAAAGCTGTGTTCACAAAAATAGCAGCGCAGTAGATGCAAACAGATATTTCTATATTTTTTGCACATTCCTTCTTGGACAAAAGTATGAAAAACGGGACAAAACAAAACAAAAGTAACGAGACTTTTTCGTTTTTCTTATGTCTATATTCCATTTAACAAAAGCAAAGTCAAAGAATTGAATATATAAGAAGGAATATGCAAAAAGTATTGAAATCTCTGTTAGCATCTACTGCGCTGCTATTTTTGTGAACACAGCTGTAGGTAGTAGGCGTGTCTATATGATATATTTTTGTTCGATCTTTACAGGTAACAGTAAGTTTGTTGGCAAATTAGGGTTTTATAGCTCTAAAGCTGTGGAAGACAGAGTATTTCACGATTTACCACGCCTCCAGTGGGTGTATCGGAAAAACTTGATCTGAGTATACTTTCCCAATTTCAAGTCTCTAGCTTCTAAGGAGTCCAAACGGGTTCATACGGACGGACAGAAAGGCGGGCATTGAAACCAATATACTCTTTTCACTTCATAACTATATATTATGGAGCATCATAGCATACATCAAATACTGGGCAAATCCATCCTTATATAACAATTTGTTATCCTAAACAGATAAAATCATTTCCCAAATTTCTTCGCATTACGAATAACATTAGCTTATGAAATTATATCAAATCGGGAAAACTCAAAACACACTTTGCATAATGAATACGGAAAATGCAAGAAAGGTATGTAAATCAAAAATATTTATGCAATATGCGACGAGACCACCAAACAGGAAGTCTGAATACCCCATTTACCGAATACATACGCAACTTTGTGAAGTTTCGAATGTGGGTCGCGAATGGATTGCCCGATTTCAACGTTTGATTTGGACATTTGCTTTTTGGCTAAAGTCCTACGGGCTAAGCGAGACTAGGAAACAGGTTTCCAGAGACGCCGAGTTTCGCGTCTCGTTCTCTCTCCTCCAGGCAATTAAAGTAAAGCGTGTGAAGCGACGTCGCATGCCGTCCCCAAGCTGCAAGTCTCCAAGTCTGCTCTCCATGCCGCTTCCTTCTAGCCTCGTTCGCTTTAGCAATGCGTGTTACCGTGTTACCATATTGCTGTCATCAAATGGACATATCTTCAGCGGCACAGTGAAAATTGAATGACTGCGTCGCTGTCGCTCAGTTTCCCCATTATGGACGTCAACTAGATTTTTTTCTCTTTCTATTTTTAATACTATTTATATACAAGCTATAGAGAGCCGCTGTCAAACCGGTTGAAGTCAGACATGGCCTGGGCTAAGGCTCGATTTGATTAGGGCTTAAGTCACATGCCTTTAGTCCCAACCCTAATCAACTATAGAGTTGTTTCACTAAACAAAGGTTTAAATAACTATTCCTAATGGTGACCCCTCGCTGAAGAAGTCTTACTCTCTTGGAAATCCCTAAAAAAAAGATTTCCCATAAAAGTATTCCTGGAATAGGAATATTATATTTGCTGTCAAATGTCTAGATGTTAATATTCAAGTAGTCGAGCTTTATACCAAAACAATTTAAGTTGAATTACACAAAAATAAAGCACTTTTCAATTAAATTGAACTTTTTCACTTTTGTAATTTTCTATATTCTATTTATTTTTTATCCATTGATGGACTGCGAGCAGCGATGTCGACGTCCGAGTGACTCGAAGCAAACTGATTTAGCGGAAAACTTTGCAGGAGTTCAATAGCATAGAAACAGAAAGAAATGCAATGTATTTGCTAACCAGGTTGGCAAATAAGCCGCCAACTGGACTGCTCCATAGAGGGGGGTGGAGTGGCCGCAGGCAGGGAAGCGGCTAACTGACAGTCAAGTGGAAAAAGTGGAATAACAAGAAGCAGTAACCGGCGCTCGAATGCAACGCACCCAGGCAGTAACTTGTTTGGCCAGAAACTGAAGAAGCATTAGAAACAGAGGCGGGCACAAGTCGACGAGGCAGAAGCCACATATTGCCACGCGCTGCACCGCCTTGCCGCCGCAGCTGCCCCGAAACTTGTCTAAAGTAACAGTCCGATAGCTGGCGGTTGCAGCGGTTGCAGTGGTGCGCTTGCCGCATTTGACTATTGCAACGGGCCTCGGCTGCGGCAGCTGCTGGCAGTTGTGCTGCGACGCGTGCGGCAGCCTCTGCATTTCTTCTTTCACACCGCAGCCAACGATTATGCAGTCAAAACTGGCGCGGACGTCGACACCAGCGTTAGGTAATGCAATTGTAAGCAAAAACAGCTTTGGCAACGTAAGATCAGATCAATAGAAAACTGCTGATGAGCTACTAGAAAGTATACCCTGTAAATGGAACTAAAGACATTAGCTTAAACTAATTAAGCTCGACTTCAGATATCACGTTTGGCTGAAAATTTCTACCAAAGTTTACATTAGATCAATAGTGAAAGCCTGATAATCTATTAAAAATACCCTGTAGTTTTAACTAAAGAGCTCTTTCCGAGATATAAAGAAAGACGATGAGAAAAACCAGCTACGAAAACTGAAAACTTCAACAAAGATCACATCACTAGAGAAGTATCTATGACGTACTAGCTATACCCTGTAATTTGAATTGTAGCCAAATTGAGTTCCCTTGCTGTTATGAAGAGAGATGTCGATGAAAACCAACACTACAGACTAAAAAACTTAGTAATTTAAGATCAGCTCAATGGAAATCAAATGATAACATACTTCAGCTATACCCTGTAATTTCAACTAAATCTAAATCAAGCTTCCCAGGAAATATGAAGACCTGGCAATCAAAGATAACAATTAAGACTAAAAACTTTTGCCAAACATCAATAGAGGTTTACTAATGACGCACTCGCTATACCCTGTAGCTTAAAATAAACTCAAATTGAACTCTCTCCCAGATATAAAGAAAAACGACACTGAGAACTAGCAGGTATACTTTAAAACATTAACTTAAAATCAAATCAATAGAGAAATACTATGAAGTAACTGTATTGTACCCTGTAATTTGAATAGAGCTCTCTTTAAGATATGAAGAGAGCCCACAATGGTCTGAAAAACTTAACCAAAGTTTACATCTTGCAGTAGAGAACTATATAAGGCTATACCCTGTAGTTTTAACTAAGGTCTAATTGAACTCTTTCCCACATAAGAAGAGGAATGATCAGTTCAATCGACAATAATTGAAGTCCTACTCCATCTATATACCCTGTAGTTTGAACTAAAGTGATTTGCTTAAATAAAGCCTAATTTAGCTCCCTGACAAATTTGAAAAGCTGACAACAATGCAGACTGGGTCGATGACCAATTGCATGGATGCCACATGAAAATCCATGTAAATTGAATTTGATTAAAATCAATTGAAACGATTCCAAGTCAATGTGAATCAACAATAAAGTAAGTACTCGATGTGGGGCATATATCATCGACAATTTACTTGCCATCAGACACAAACAAACAACCCTTCGCAACCGAGTTGTTAATCGTTATTAAATACCCCTTGCACTGGGCTTGTGCTTGATGTGGGGTTGCCGCTGAGTCATATTCATTTTTGGTACGGATTTGGGAGTTTGGATCGATATAAGTAGCCCAAAAATAACTTGGCGTGCTAAGCAGTAGGAGTATGTGTTAATTGAAGAGTTATTTGTGAAGGAAGCGTTTATCCTTGTTAAGCAATTTCTGGAACTTTCTTTGGTGTTGTCAAATACCAAAACTTGTTTAGGAATAGTTAAGATGATGTTAAGAAACTTATGAAATTATTGAAAATTCAATTAATATAAATAACAGTAGTTGCGATCTATTATACAAAGGTTTGGCAGGTTATGTGATAAAAATATGCAAAGGTAATCAAGATAGATTTTGGATTTAGAGGCTTGCTTAAAGAATTTCGAGAACTGTACCGAAGAATAGATGTATAAACAAAATTAACATATCTGCGTTTTAGCACATATGATTCTTTCTGCTGCCGGCAGTGTATATCTCGGAATCCGCCGAATCGGATGACTATTTCCTATAGCTCCCATAGGATAGATCGGTTTTCAGAAACTTCGGCGCTATTGAAGTCTAAGACTTACAATTTGGAATATATACATACTCGTGTATACATACTATGCATATATATATGTGAATAGATACAGTATACAAATAAAGTAAATCGGGTAAGGCTGCACCTTCTACAGTTTTAGAGCTACATCATTAGCAAGTAGGCTGCTATTGACCTACTCTTAAGACCATTTCTAGAGAAAAGATATAGCATATATAGCTACGCCTATTAGGGGCGTGGCAAATCCCAAAAATTCACAAATACGTTAATATTGACCTCTTCTACAAAATGATGATAAAGTGTATACATACGCCCACTTATGTGAGGTAATAAGATCAGCTGTTGTCATGAACCGAAATTACTTAGTTAGCGCCCCAATATATTGTATATGATTTACAATTATAAGGGTGTAACTAAATTTCGGCATTAAAGTCTTAGTCTTCGCATAATCAAGGCGAAAGTTTCAATTGATCTTATAAGAACCAACCTCACCTTCGTTTTGCAAGCATTTTATAGTTAAAAGATATCGACATTTTTCCATTGTTAATCTCTGATGGACTAAATATAACTAATTGTTGTCTAGCTCACATAAACGAAGCTAAACTTTGCTTACAATGAATTCAACTCACCTTGAGTACAATGGAAAGGCTGCTGGCTGTTGCGGATTCAGAAAAAACGCTGTCATGCGACTGGGAGAGGGTTTCACGTGTGTAACCACTGCTGGAGAAGAAGAAGATTTTAGAGATAATGTACTGGATGACCATATGGCTCCACTTACCCGTCCACGTCTACGTCCAGCAAACGTCCTTCGCTGAGACTACGCTGGCTGTCGGACATGTCGGCTGCACCGCCTGCGGCGCCCATGTCTTCCGCCAGATCCAGATCCTGTGAGGAGTCGCCGACGCTGCGTAGGTGGCGCTGATGATGGTGACTTCTCTGCTTCTCGGCAAAGTACGAGCTGCGGCTCATGCTCATGGCATCTGGAAAGACGGCGACGCCCATCTGCTGTCGCTGCGTTTGGTACATGGCGTCAGAGTGGGAGTGTGACTGGGTCGGGGACTGGGAATGGGAGTGGGTGTGAAGTGTTTGCTCCAAGCAGTTGGTCTGCTTGCTAGCTGCTCTCTTCTTGCCCAGCAGCACGCTCAGTAGCTCATCGCGGTGAGCTCCGTAGGACTTGGACTTGGGCAACGATTGCGTCTGGTAGCTCTCGTGCAGCTGCTGATGGGTGAGCGGCGATGCCGGCGACGAGGCCGACACAGGCTCCGCTGAGGTGGAGCCAGAGAGCGCAACGCTGCGCAGATTCTTCTCACTGGAACTGCTCGCCGGTGGCGGCAAAGTGTTGCACGATCCCGATCCGGATCCTGCTCCTGCCCCCTGTCCGCCGCCAGCTGCGGCGGTGTCCGCGCTGTTGATAGTGCGACGACGAAAGATTCGACGCAAATTGCGTAGCGGATGAAAGCGACGGCGTTTCTGTTGCTGCTGCTGCTGCTGCTGATGTTGTTCTACAAGATGGCGAACAAAAAAAAAAGCAACTTGTTTAATTTGGTAAAGCGAAAGGGAACGATTTACAACTGCCGAAACATGGAGGAAGGAAATAGACACTGAAAATTAAGCTTGCTTCGACAATTCACATCAGTTGCCCATTTTGCACGATGCGCACCCTAATTACAGACCTAAACCTTCCCTAACCTAATGTGCTCCATTGTAACATTATAACAGCCAGAAATTTAAAACGACAAATACGGAATGTTTCAATGTTTGTGTTGAGAGCACAAAGTTTGAGCACAAATTTTGTAGTAAGTATATACACATATACAAAAATATATATAGAGTATATTCTATATATCAATATACCCAATTCCCAAATATATTTAAATAAACTCTACCAAAAGCTGAATAGAGTATATTTTATATGTCAATATTCTCTATTCACAAAGATTCTGAATATACTCTATACCAGAAGATTGATAAAGTACATTCAAGATTCCCAAAGATATTCAAATATAGTCTATACAAAAATATAGTAGAGTATGCTCTATATATCAATATACGGTATTCCCAAATATATTCAAACATTCTCCATATCCAAAGATGAACAGAGTATATTCTACATATCTATATACTTTATTCACAAAAATACTTAAGTATACTCTACCAAACAATGAATGGAGTATATTCTGTATATCTTTATATCTGTATACCCTATTCGCAAAGATTTTTATACTCTATACCAAAAAGATTAAAGCAGTTTATTCTATATATGTTTTTCAATACATATACATATTCTGGAATGGAGTATAACTATACTATCCCTTTTGCTTCCGAATCCCTTTTTAAATAAAACTATATAGTCTTTAATATAATTTAATATATAATATATATTGTTAAAATAAATATATATAGTCAGTAATATCTGCGTCAGATAAATTTTTTTATTTTTGACGAAAATATAACTATATCTATAACTATCTCTAACTATCTATATCTATATCTATATCTATATCTATATCTTATATCTATATCTATATCTATATCTATATCTATATCTATATCTATATCTATATCTATATCTATATCTATATCTATATCTATATCTATATCTAACTATCTATATCTATCTCTAACGATCTATATCTATATCTATATCTATATCTATATCTATATCTATATCTATATATATATATATGTTTATATCTCTATATCTTCCAATTTCTCCCACAATTTATATAGATATATGATATACCCTTACTAGACTGGAACCAAAGAATCGTAAATTAATTTTACAATTCTTATCGCAGATAACAAAATCTGAGTTATATATAGTGCATATCCTATATAAGTTTAATTTATATACATCATCACTGAATATCGTTCACAATTGATTAAGGCTGAGCTATTATCAATTGGGTGCCACAAATCATCGTCATGACTGATAAGAATAACAAATACAATTGAATTGGCAAACCAACCAAAAAACATGCCCATAAATAGGCATAAACAAAGTCGAAATGCGTGCTTCAACACCCAAGCGAGACAAAGACAAAGAGAGTAATAGAGAGAGAGAGAGAGAGAGAGAGAGAGAGAGAGAGAGAGAGAGAGAGAGAGAGGTGAGAGGTCTGACAAGTCTAGTCGCATTGGCAAGGTCGTAACTTATCTATAGTCGAATACAATTGAACAGAAGGTGGGAAATGGTAATTTTAGAATATTCAATTAATCAATCGCCAGACAGAATACCCTTAAAGCGTTTTTCTTCTGCGCATCAGTTGAATTCAATTCTTTTATAGAATTTGTTGGGTCTGTAGTCAATAACCCCGCATTTTATTTTTACGATGCTGATAACGCTTTTCACACCTATTCCGAAAGAAATCACGCAGATAACGCTCTCATTGCACCTGCCCGTTCCACTTATAAATTGAGAGCGAATTGTATCTGCGACTAATTGAAGTGCTCAATAGCATTTACATTTCTATATTAACTAGAAATTTAGTCGCAGTTTTGTTCGTGCTGTTCTCAGACAAAAAAAAAGGGTTACAAATATTATGATGTCACTGCCTCAGACATGACTCAATCCAAGTCGTGTGTCATTTAGCCAGATGATTGCTTAGGACCAGCACCCCTGAATAATATATATCATACCTAATATTCCCGGCAAAAAACCAATTAATTGAATTGGAAATTTGCTAGAAATATGGTTTGTGAAATTGAAATTTTCATATCTACATATATATCTTTATAAGGCCAGGTTTTTCAGCCAAACTTATTTCCTTGGACCTTTCGCTCAATTTATAAATATAGAATATTATTACTTATATAGAGTTATTTCTTTTAACGAAATTAATTGAAGTCATATTTAGAGTATATTGCAAAAAAAATTTAAAAAAATATATATATATTTAGAGTACTACAAATTATAGTTAGAGAACTGCTAAGAAGTAAAAAGTTATATTTTTAAATTTGATTTCGAGAATAAGACTTGTCTCAATTCAATTTTAGGTTCCAGCTAAAGCAGCTACTCTATAAATTTTAATTTTTAAATTATTCCCCTTAATAATATGGACTTTAGACTGAACAGCATATAATTTCCGATTTGGCACGCTTTAATGAGCGTAGCTATATAGCTTTGACGTTTATATTTCTGGGTGATATTACGAGCATATATCTCAAATTTGAAGTCTAAAGCTTCAAGGTTTAATAATAGCGCTTATGTCGTAAAATATATAATAATTCCTGATTTGTCACAGAGGGCGTATACAAAAAATTACCTTATAAATTTATAACGAATATATATTAAATCTCTAGCTTCTATAGGGAAAAATTCATTTCATGCAGACAAAAAGACGGACAGCAAGATGTAAATATCAAAAACTTATATACTCTTTTTACCTCGTGAACGAGTATGAAAAATATTTAAATTTCTGTATTAAACAGATTTGGGTTAGCCTTCATAAAATAGTCGCATAGAAACATATTAGTTAACAACGTTATATTCTTTAACATTTGCTATTTTTGTTACTGTTACTTTACGATTGCGGAATCTTTTAACAGTAGTGTCACTGCTGCTGTCACTGTTACTGTTACTGCTGCTGTTACTGCTCTGTTAGTCAGACCTTCACACTTTCTATTGCCAATGCAAGAACTAAAAGTGTGAAATGGCACCGGAAGTAAAAGAATCGCCAATTGCAAACATAATGCCGCATTTTTACCGTTAGCTGGCGGGCGTAAATATGAAATATCGATAATATGCTAGTCACGTTTTGGGGCCAATCCATATAACTCACATCGAGCAGAGCTGACGACACGCGAGCAAAGCAGTTGGAATATACCTATATCCATATTGCTTAGAGAGTCTTAGCAAAGCAGTCAAACAATTAATATTCTAATGAAAATGCAATAAAAAGGACCTAAAAGCTCAAATAATTGAGTCTAGTTAATAGATAACTAGCTATAATTTGATATCAGTTTGAGAAACGATTTCTTTTAAATGATAGCAAAATAGTTGAATATTCTAAGTCAGTTTAGTATTTAACTATAAATACTCTACATTTTTTAGAACAGCCACATTTTATAAGTAATTTTATGAGTCATGATAATTAATTCCCGGATGACTCTATCTTTCTCTCAATACCCAATATATGTACATATGTATGCTGTCATATAATACTTTGTCAAATTTAATTCGAAATCTCTTTCGACAATTGAGTTTTTTGTTTTAATACTCTGCTTTTTAGAGTAAAAAGAGTATATTTGTTGGACAAAAATCTATATGAACTCAAGCAAATTTTGAATAAAGACTTTTGATAAGCTTAACTGAAAATTGATAAAAAAAAATGTTAACCATGTTGTTAATCTTATCTCATTATGTTAACTTTCACTGCGAACGCGTATTGCGCAGTCTGATGGACCCGTCTTCTGACTTGTTTATATTAACCTTCTGACTTGTATATTTCGCTTAGGCAGTTTTGGGACTTAGGTAATTTATCAAAATATTGTAAGTCTTAGCATGAGGCAATTGTTGATGCTGCTCTTTGCCAGTTATGTATTTATGTACATACGCGTACATATGTACATACATGTCTCTGATTCGTATGACACATGTAGGTGTTGTTATTATTATTATTGTTATTGTTAGTAGGGTATTTGGCGATGACACGAATTCTATATTAAATTTATGAACGTCAACATGAATAGGCGTCGAAGCAGTTGAAAAGCGACCGAGTGTCTGACAAGTCTGTTTGCGCAAGTAGGCGCATTGATTAATTAATCATTTTTGCAAAATGCAAAATTGCCAACTGAATAGGGGCAATCGGCTATCGGCCAACTGGCAAATGGCTGAGACATGGCTAAAACTAAATGACTGCCACTTTTTAAGCCAGCAGCGAGTTGCAGTAATTGGAGACTCTTGTTGTTGCTATTTTTGCAGTAACTGTATGTGAGCGGATACTAGACACATGTCGGCATGTGTGTGTGTGCGTGTGTGAGTGTGTGCTTTACTTGTTATTCAGTTACCTATGCTTTTGGCTTGGCTTGTGTGGCAGTAAGGTCAACAACGTCGCAACGGGCCTAGCCCCCGCTGCCACGCCCCTCCATTGGCGTCATCACCCGTTCCCAATTGGCATTGGCGTGTGGGCAGCTTATCCGCTTTACAAGTGCCTAATTCACTTACACTATATGTATATATATATATATATAAATAGCTAAGAATATAAAGAATTGCGCAAGCCATTCTACATATTGTAGACAGCCTTCAAAATGCAAATGTTGAAGTTTGAAACCTTGATAGAAGAGGTAAAGCCAGAGCTAGAGGCAAATAGTTCTTCAGTCTATTCCATAGACTGAAATGATAAAGAATTTTACGATGCACTCCATTTACTGAAGCAGAAATGCACGTTAGTTCAATCTTTGGCAATAGTCGAAGCAGCCGAGACGGCACTATCAGGCAAGATAACAGCCCAGCCAATCTATACATATAGTAAATATATAATAGCGACCTGTACGTAATCGCCGGGAAGTTGGCTTCAATCAACTGGCAACACGGCGTTGACAAAGAGCTTATCAACTACACAGAAATCAAGCGCAAGACGAAGTTTTTCACAATCATGAAGCTTGAAGCTGATTGGAATTACATAATAATGGGCTGGAAAGCAATTGGAAATCCAATTGGCAGGAGAGAAGACAAAATCTGAACGAAACTGGCAATTGAACTGTGTTTGATTTCCCAATTTCTAGCTAAAAGTTTTGATTAGCGGTAGAAAAAATATGGAATAAAGCCTTTAAAAAATTGGAATGTAGTTAAACTTCTAAATTGTGACTGAAGTTCCTAAAAACGTTGCTTTTATCGGTAAAAATCAAAGAATTATTTTTAGGCATTTGCATCAATTGGAATCCAATTGGATTATTGTTGAAGTTCCTAATTTATAGCTTCAGTTTCAGCAAAGTTGCGATTATCGATAAAACGTATTCTATTTCCACATAATATACATATATATATATACATTTAATCTATAAATGCAGTGCTCATTGATCGAGTTAATTGTTTGATGATAACTGACCCAAATAATTTCGGCTCGGGTTAGGTCTGAAAGTCGTGACTGTCGTAAGTCTATCAATGTTCTGCTTGCCTGTGTATTTTTTTTCATAAACATTCCTAAACGATCATATTTTTATTTTTATTGTGCTCGTAATCGAACTAATCGCAATTTATTTATGTCTTTGCGAGTGAAATACCAAAATTTGAAGATATGTTAAGCATTTTGTTGTTGAATAAATAAAACAAAAGAAATGAAATATTCGTTACCTGTTCAAATAAAATTTCACCGAAAATAGATGCAGATGTTTTTTGTTTTATTTTCTTTTTTTTCGGACTAAATATGTTTACAGCGGGTCGTTAACAGGCGAAGCAAGTTAGAAATAGATATTTGTATACAATACATACATATGTATATTTAAGTATATATTGGGGTTTCACTCGACGATAGTATCACAGAAATCAATAACAACACAATTATGCACTTTATCTAATAGGCGAGAGACTTGTTATTGCCTCAACTTTAGTCACACTGTAAATGTAAATGTTTGTACATGTATTTGCATTACAGGAATTGGGAAATTTATTGATTTCAGCAAATTTAATTACACTTCAAAAATTGCGGCGATGTTTTATTTCAGCTAGTTATGAGTGGAGCAATTAGTGCGACACGCGCCAGGTACTACGAATTGTTCACCTGCCCAGGTGGAGCGGAGAGCAGCGAATGAATTAATGAATAAAGTGAATACGAATACGACGACACAGTCGAAATCGAAATAAACAGAAGCAACGCAGACAACAACAACAACAACAAATGGAAACTGAAAACGAAACGAAGCGAAAAGCCGAACAGCCCTCAGCTCCGAATCCAAATCGACATCGACAAATGGATCGGCAAATACTGCTTTTGGCTTATTAGCGGCTAACTGATTAGCGATTGCCTTTGCTAGATACGAATACATACATACATGCATACATAACAATACATAAACGTGCCTTGCTAGCGGCAACTGTTATTGTACATGAGCAACAATTTGTGTACTGTTACCCAACCCGCTGCATAAGAATAAAGCTAAACGTGCACTGTTAACGGCTAACAGTGACTGTTATTGTGCAGAGTCAACAACATGTTAACAAGCGTTGCTTTTCGCGTAAGCTAGCAACAACATAAGCTCCTTTGTCCAACACTGCACTACTGTTAAATGCTAACAGCAACTGTTATTGTACAGAGGCAATAGCGTATAATATTAGCCATTCGCATGGCAGAGCCAACGCCAACAACAACACCTACACCTACACTACAATAACGCGCGCTGTTAACGGCTACAAGCGACTGCTAGACTACAGAGACTACATGTAATTTTACTCTTTCGAATGGGAGAGTGGGCTTGCTTTGTTATTGTTATTGTTTTGGCGTAGGCTAGCAACAACAAAGGCTCTAATTTGTATATTGTTACCCATGCCCGCGTACTAAAGCTAATGTCTAGAACGCGCTGTAGAAAGTTTGTTGTATGCCAGCCGCAATTACATAAACATTATTCGTTGCCAGAGTGATGATGTGGATACTAGAACCAAATATCCATTGTTTGATGCCTTACAAAGAGCAAACATCAACTTATGCTAAACTAGTTCAGCATTGGATATAGCTAATTCTAGTCTAATAACTTTTAAGGGAAATTTCATACTAGTTTCTTGGTATATAAATTATTATAAATATTATTTTCCCTGCTTTACAGCTAAATTTGGTTAACAGAAATACAACTTATGTGCATAAATACATATTGCATTCATATTCAAATACATGACCTGCTGTGTCTTTTATGACGCATCGTCTGACTTTAGCGGTTGCAACAAAACGAATTTCACAGCTCTAACTAATTATGCAAATACTAACACACATGCGTATGTATGTATGTACATCATTTATTGACTAGCCTATGCTCTTTTATGTTAGGTTTAGCAAAATCTGTTTCAATTTGCAGCTACCCTTTATGCGTATAGGGTATTAACAATTGCATCGCATTGTATCAATTGTTGTCGTTCGGGAAAGTCGCGAACTATTTTTTGCAAACATAGTTTTGCCTATGGGCTCATAAAGCGGACTATGCATATATGTATGTATGCATGTATATGCATACATAGATAATCTTACATAATGGAATACGCACAGTGATGCTCTAGTAAATATCTGACTGCGACTTACCCACATTTGCTGAACAGTTGCCATCAACTGTTGCGCCGTCTGCACCCATCGGACAAGCAATTGGTGTTGATGTGGTTGGTCCCTGATATCCATGTGTTCGACTATTACCTTCCGGCAAGGATAAAGGACCCGCGGCACTTAAATCCAGTTCCAACGGTGGCGAGTTTTCTCGCACGCACGACATCAGGCCGGAAGACATGCTAAAAATAAATAATAAAATGAAATTTTACCATTAATAATAATATAGCAATTAGAATATAATATTGTAATATATTTTATTTGAGATATAACCGATATTAAATATATATTTACAAGACACAAAACTAAATTTCTTCAAATAGCTTTTTTCTTTACAAAATCTAATTGTTCGACCACTTTTTCCTTTGGAGATATATATTTTAGTTTTAAGACATTTGGTTAAACTCGAATATGTATAGTCTAACTACTTTTTTCAGCCTTCTTTTCTTTGGCAGCTTTATTAGTCCAATTTAACTAACTTTAACTCTGTCTCTCTCTCAAGTTAGAGTGCTCTAGCCGAAGGTTGCCGACTAGGAGAGTATCTAAGCTCCGGTTCGAGTTTCTTTTTTAAAACTTCTAGCTTACATCTATACATAAATGAAAGATTTCTAACAGTGGAAGTTTCTGCGTACACTTAAGGAGAATATGTATAATAAATTTATATACTAAAATTATGTATAATATATAGTTCAATAACTGAAGTTTGATATCAATTTTCATCAATTTCATAAAAGTGGAAAAGAAACCAATTTGAGCGTGCCTTGAGCCCAGTCTCTAGCTAGTTCCAGCCCCAAAATCAACGCTTTTTTACACAGGACAGATAAACGCAGGAAAAGACGAACAGATCAACTCAACTGTTGATCTTTATGAAGAATAAATGTATATACTTAAATAGACACGCCTTCATATACCTGCTACATACATTTTACCAAAACTCTTATACTAATTTTATACTGAGATACTAATATATATAGAAATACATAGTTAGATAGTAAATCGACCTGGCTGATACTGAATATACAAATGAACAATATAAAAGTATCAATTTTTTAATAATCGTAGAGCATTTTCCTTTCTAACTCTGTTTCTCTAAGCAATTCACAAGGCAATTTTACAAACAGCCCCAAAGTATGCAACACTTTCTGAACGTCTCTATTTACACGCGTGGATTGTTTGGCAAGGGCAAGCACGAGTTGTACTCCTAATTGAAAATGAGACTTGAATGTGTTGAAAGTGGAAAGCATAAAATGAAGTAAGTATTTATAGAAACAGCGTACACTTTGCTTCTTGACCATTAAAGAGCAGCATTCGAGGGTTGCGTAGTTGGTGCATAAGCAGTAAAGCAATTAGCAGTGGGTTTTATTGCAATTACGATTATCATCTTAATTATTGCGGAGCGTTACGATAACTAACCACAAAAGTAACTCAGTCTTGGCTGCTCAACGTGTTGCACTCTCATGTACTTGCGGTCGTAATCGCATTCGCAACGTGGAAAATCTTACAAATTAACTTTGGCTTTCACACACACACACACGCACAGACGCACACGGAGATATTGAAAAGTTAAGAGCCCGTGAAACGCAACGCAAATGAGCAACAGCAACAAACTTAATTATATTACTTATGAGCATGTGTGGGATTTGCATATGCACAACAAAGTTTTTTCTTTTTTGGCTATAAACATGGCTTATATATATATGTATATATCTGCATCTGTACCTTTTGCCTTAACGCGTTAATTGCAGTCGCTCATTACACAAATTTGCCAACATAATTATGATGTGCCGGCGGGGCCAAAACAATAAAACAAGCCGCTACTGGCAACTAGTAACTGTTTGGCGTCATGGGTCATGGGGCCAGGAAGTTACCCACAGCGAATATACCCTACCAAAAGCCTTTATGCCCGCTCGCCTTGGGCATAAAATGCAGCGAAACAAATGGCAAAATGTTCTCAAGGCAGTGTAAATAAACACTTGTTGTGGCTTTTTGGCTGAAAACAAGCAATCTCAATGACACCACCGCAGCACCGCATCACCACAAAACAGCAGCTAACATCATTGCCAAATGGCATAATGTGCAGAAAAGCTCAACGCGCTGAAAAGGAAAGTGCCCCTGACCGCTGAGCAGTTGGAAAAGCGAAATAGCGAAAAGTGAGCAGCGAACAGCGAACAGCGAAAAAGCGAACTTAAACAAATTGCATGCTCATTGCAAGTTTACACAATGATTCAGTTGAAGACCTCACAAATCTCTTGCTCGGTGCTGCCCTAGCTAAATCGTTCATTCATATGGAACCATTAATTTAAATGACTTACAGCTTCGAAGATTTGTTTCTGTTTTTTGTTATTCGTCGTTTTTCTACAAGGCTTTTTTGCAAAATGCAAAATATTTGAAAGACATCGAGAAATTGTGTCAAGGTGTAAGTCAAAAATTGATCTGCAATTCAATAAAATTAACTGTGACGATTGGTATTTGTATAAATATATATACATGTGACACATATTGGTTAGGATTCTAACTGAGGTAATGAAATGAATGAAATATACTTTAAGTATTGTTCCTAATTGTTATTAACATCATTCAACAACATTTATATATTTTATGAGATTCGTGCAAAGGAAATTTTAATCACTTTTAGCTGTTGCGACTTGACTTGAATTTAATATTTTATATATTTACTATACATTTTTAAATATTTTATATATTAGTTATAGATTTTTTAATATTTTATATATATAATATATATGCTTTAGCATTTTATAAATTTATTATATACATATTTATTTTTTACATATTTCTCAAATTTCTCATAGCTGAGAAGGGATTGAACAAAAATCATTAAGCATATAAAATGATTTATCTATGAATCAAGAAAGATTTGTAATTTTCTATAAGTATTTCAACCATGCTGAAAGATATTGAATAATAATTTTCTTTATATATATATATAATTAATATATTTATGTAGATCAAAAACGATATTCAGATTCGAAATCTACATACAAAAGTACGTGCTGAATCAGATCACTTTACTGAAGTGGCAAAATCTTAAGTTGGTCAGCGTAATTGCTCAAATTCGATTCATTATTAAATATGTTCTTAAAAAAAAGTTCTTTTAGTTCCTAATGCAACATAGCTATATATTTCTTTTTTAAAACAGAGTCAACTAACTTCGTAAAAATTCTTCTTTTTTTGTTTTTAATATTTACTTATTAGCAGACTAGGGTGCTTTTACTTCTTAATTAAGTTAATCAATCAGGAATTCTTTTTTATCTTTCTTTAAGGCTATAGAAAAACTTAGAATACATAGTTTAGGGGAAGTGAGACTATTAGGGTGTAAGATAAGGTTAGATAGTTAGAAATATTTATATTATCACTGTCTTATTTTAAGTTAAGACCTGGTGCAATAGGTCTTAAAAATCTTGACTTGGGCAAAGTTTTTTATTATTATTTACTTTAAGGCAAGTGTTTAATGTTTTAAGTCAAAAACATATTGTCTTTAAGCAAATTCATTTACTGCTATAATCCAACTGATGTATGCTTAACTGAACTGTCAGTAAATTAAAGCATTTTCATACTTTTGCCACCACAAAGCCAAATCGAAAGCACTTGGATGTATATATTATGCGGGACATAATCAAAGCACTCGTCCATAATTTATCTAAGCACGTTTCTGTAATGCAAATTATTAAGCACATTGTATGAGGCAATGGCAAAAATCAATAAACAAACAACAATTTGCAAAGGGTAGCGAAAAAGGGAAAACATGCTCTCAAAATGTGGCGCCGATGACGCGGCGGCTGCTGATTCAGAGATTCTGAAATTGAAAGATGCTTGGCCCCTAAACTGGTGCTCATGTTGATGCCGATGCTGATGCTGATTTGGTTGTTTATTTTCGAATGACTGCGTCACTTTGACCGCGCCATTAACAGTTCAGTTCAGATGGTACTCACCCAACAGAATGCGCCCAGACGGCAGCCAATTTTGTGGATCTGGTGGATCGTGGTCGCGTGTGCGCCGTTTCATTAATATTTACTTATATCTATATGTATACATATGTGTATATATGTATATAAAAGAATAATAAACACGCGTATAAATTCAAGTTTTGCGATTTCAATTTGACACAAAACACAACTTGTGGCTGCCAGCGAAATGTGCGACTAAAATGCGTTTTTTTCTCTCGTTCTCGTGGATTCGCAGCCTCAGCCGCTGTCGTGGGGCAGCAACACACACACAAACACACACACACTCACATCGGATGACACAAGCGAAGCGCAAAAAAAGTTGAGGCAACATTTTATGTGTGCCCAAGGTCAAGGAGCGCAGCCAACCCAGCCGCTCTCGCGTGGGCGTCAGAGCCAGCTGCAGCATCAGCGCAGTTCGAGAGCAACATGTTGCGAGACACATGTTGCTATACAAAGCATGCCAAATGGCAGTGCACAAATAAAATGCACATAATAAATTGAAAAAACATTTAAAATTTTGGCACTAGTAAAGCTTTTGTGAGGGCGTTTGAGACAGCTGCTAATGCATCGCAGTTGGTAAACAGCTGTCACCAACATGTTGCCAATAACATGTTGCTGACTGTTGCATACAAAATATTCACAATTGAAATGCAAATATGAAATGCAGATAGTAAATTGAAAAAAAATTTATGTTTAAATGTTTACAAATTTATTGCTATTGCGAGGGCGTTAAAGACAGCTGCTGCTTCAGCGTAGTTGTTAAGCAGCTGTCAGCAACATGTTGCTAGACTCATGTTGCTATACAAAACATGCGCACTTGCAGCTCAATTTGAAAGCATATTTTCTATACGCATATGAATTGAGCAATATTTGAAAATATTGTAATATTTAATATAGTTTTTGAGATTTTATTAGGTAAGCTACAGACTTTAACTTTAATGTTGTCTCAATTTTTTTTGTTGCTATGCTCTTACATGTTACTACCTCTCTCTCGCTGTCTCTTTCATTTGCTCTCGCTTAACACTGCGCAGACGTCAACTAGAGTCCTCGCCGTTAGGAGAGACATACACATATGTATGTATATACACTGACCTAGTCAATGCATAATCCAAAAACTCTGACCCAACGTCTTCATTAACATCACCATATAAGGCAAAGGAGCTTATACATGTATATATATGTATATATATTACAAAAAAGGAAAATTTATTCTCTCTAGCCCATTTGAGAGAAAAGTAAAGACATTTTTTTATAAGAATGGAAAAATATTATACGAGTCAATGAACCAAGCGTTGATAACAACAATTGTTTAACACAATCCGAAACAGCAGCAGAGGAAATACAAACGCACAATGGGAAAACGGGTATATGGGTTTCACAAAAAACCATTTTGCTGTCTATCCGATTATATACATATATACAGAAGAGAGTTAACATTACAGAGCTAAACTTTATCTGCTTCAGTTAAAAAGCTAGAATAGTTACAATTTGATTGAAGTTTCGTAAAACTCATTGAAATCTCAATATATCTTTCTACTTTTATATATATATATCTTTTTTATTATTAAACTGTGAACGAGTATTACTCAGCTAGTGGCAGCTGACTTCTTGCTTGTTTTCTGCTCCCTTTATCAACTTTGAGAACAAAAGTCTTATTGTTACAAAAAAAAAATATATATATATACATATCTTCTCAAAGGTCGCATTAGTCTAGCAAGAACAGAAGCAATTTGTGAATGTGTTTTATAATTCTTGTACACATAAGTTAGGTCTGCTTTAATTTAATTTTTTGAGAAGCGTTGATAAGAAAAAAAGAATTTATGGAAGATTTTTTAAGACTTTTAAAACTATGCTTTATTCATTAATATAATTTAAATTTATATGACTCACCTGATATGATTTTCGTTTCTTTCTCCCCACAAAATGAAGTTGACTCGAAAATCTGTTGATTTAGTTGAGGCGCCGCGAACTTGCAGTTACATTTTTAAAATGAATTTAGAGCTGAAATATAGCAAAAATAAACAATTAACATTTAAAAATATTAAATTAAATAATTAAAATTAAATGAAAATACTGAAATAATAATTTCTTAGAATAAAATCAAAGAGTTTTGTGAGCAACTATGCTTATGCATGAAAAAATAAACTCTGTGAATATTCACAAAAATAAAACCATATGCATTACTTAGAAGTTTTTTATCGTTTTTATATCTTGAATTTGAACATTTTTGAAAGTAATTTACAAGCCAATTGTATTACGTAAGACCGTTAAGTAGATGTCCCTCTGTTCAGTCATGTCCTGCCTTGAACCATCAAGCCAAGCCCGCAGTCAAACATTTTTAGCTTGGGCTAGGCGAAATCGGAATCCGAATCCTCGCAAACAGGCTTCACATTTGCATAACTACATCCACATCCACATCCACATCCACATCCACATCCATATCGCATATCACGAGCCCTATTGAAAGCCAGCCCCATTATTTGGCGTGCGTGTCACTGACTGATTTGCATAAGAATGTCCCGGCAAAAATGTCAATAGCTCTGCTCGTGTTAGGTCACAGCCTAATCCTTTGGCACATTATGCAAAACTCGCTCTAGGGTTGGCAAAAATTAACAGCTAGTATTTAGAGCTCTACTTTTTCTCATAAAAGAAATCATCAATATTTAGAGGAATGAGAGCATTTGCACTGCATGAGTGGTTGATTGAATCATTGACTTACTGACTGACTGAAAGACTGACTAATTGACTGAATATCTGAAGGATTGACACTGATTGGGGCCAGCTGACGGTCTAACTCGTTGACTCACTGATTGATTGACTGACAGACTGATTAATATTTAAAGCATTGCCTCAACGGACTTAGAAAAATAGAAATAAAATTTGATCAAATTTAGTAACTACAAATTAGACTAAAACATTTCCAAGATTTAGCTAAACTTTGTACAGAAACTATTAGGATAACACAGACCAATAAAATTTCATCAAATTCAGTAACCAAGAATGAAACTAAAACTTTTTCGAAATTCTAATTTTTTCAGAATATTTGAAAAAATACATTTATGTAACTAAAAGTGAAAAAAAATCTATTCTTTCCGAGAAATACTTTAGTCTAATTCTTGGTTAGCAAATTTTGTTGGTCTGTGTAACAGGCAGAAGGATGTAATCAGGTCGATGCGCTGAGTCGATTAGCTCATGTCCGTCTGTCCGTCTATCCATCCAATAGTTTGAATAGTTAAAAACGAAAAAAAAAAGAAATTGTATGAAATATTTAGAAAAAAAATTTTGATTTTATATATTATCTTGATTGAGACGACGAGCTGAGTTAATGAAGCCCTGTTTGTCAGTCTATCTCTCCGTCTGTCCATGAAACATCAGCTTGGCCTTAGTTCAGGGAATCTCCAAGTCGGGCAGTCCCCACTAGATGGTTAACTTCTAGCTACATATATCATCTATGTTTATTTATACATATATACAATCTTGCGTAAGCTAAACTAAAATTTGCACTCTCATTTTTATTTCAAGTACATATTTTAACATTTCAGTTTAATTAATTTATATTTATTTACATAATTCAAATATAGAAATAATTTCCAATTACAACGAAAGCCTTCAGACTTAAATAAATTTATGTTTTATAGCGACATACATAAGGTCTGCTTGAGTTTGTTAAAAGCAAAGCCCAAAACCCAAGTTGACCCGATTTCTAGACATGTTGAAGACCACTCGAGAGTGCAACTGAATGCAGCTGGAAATGGTTTTTTTTTGTGGCCGTAAGATATGCAAATGGCGATCTTTGGACCAAGTGGCCAAAGCTGTTGACCCATTGGAATAGAACCAGATAAAAAACTTTCTCTGCCCACACACAAACCCAAGTCGAGAGGTCTAGGGTATGTGTATATGTATATATATATGTATATAGTTACCTAATTGGTTTGGACGACTCGACGAGACTGAAGATTAATTGCAATACGAACGATTTCTTTCACAAAAAAAAAACATAAATAAATACAAAAAATAAGTAGATATGGCAAACAATGATGAAAAGTAAAAGTTTGTTTTAGACAAACGAAACAATGCGCTCTAAATGAATTCATGAATAAATTGTCTTTATTGACGCTCAGTTCTAAACAAGTTTTGTTACTTTTTTATCTATTTTTATTTTCATTGTGTCGTTTTGTTATTAATTTTATGTATTAATATATGGATGAGCTTGTTTTTACAAATTTTAAATAGAAAAAGGTAGGTATTTAGATATAGTAAATATTTCGTTTCGCTTGATGCTAATGTGTTCTAACAACGAGTCTTACTTGGAGTTTTCGTCATCTGATACTTCAATGCCATAATCCACAATGCGAGGCAGCACTGTAGCAAAAGTAAAACTGAGAAACCACGAGACCACAACGAGCCACAAACGTGTCGTCGTTTAAGCAAAACTAGAGCCAAAAAAAAACAACTTTATAATCTTCCATCAAAAGCTTATGGCTAACTAGACCAAAGTACTTCAACTGTGTGTTATTTAATACATGACTTAATCTAACCTTGTCTACAGAGTTTCTGTAATATGCAAATTACATTTTGAGTGTCTACACACAAATACTTGTGGGTGTGCGAGTATTCTATTTTAAATTATTTAGACGAAGAGTTAAAAATGTGATTCACATCAAAAATCAACAGAGTATAGCTAGTTTTGTATGAATCATTATAATTTATTGATCTAGCTAACCGTTTCAACTCCCACAATTTGATCAAGGCTTGATCTTGAATATGTATATGTATAGAATATATGATTATATATGTGTAAAAAGATTGTTGTTCTGATTTGATTTAATTTTTCAAGTTAATTTATTTTCTAATAACACATTATATTTTAAATAAATTTTATTAATTTCATTTAATTAGTTTTTAAAGTTTTGATTTTTTTGCAATATTTCTCGAATCAGAAACATTTCAATCAAACAATTAGTAAATCAATTAGTATTTGTGTAACCGACTAGACAATACTCTATACCCTTTTTTGACTAAAAAAAAACAGTTTGTTAACTAACTTTTTCTGACACAATCAAATAGTTTTTATCCTAAAGTTTTTTTATACACTTCTTACATAGCCAAAACTTTGACAAATTTTAGCCGATTTTGACTAAGTATATATTTGAAAACAGTTAATTAAAGAACCGACAATTGAGAGAAGGAATCAAACTAATTGAGCTGCACCAACTTTTAATACCTTTAAAAAGTAGTTAAGGATCTTCAAAGTATAGTTGGATATAACGGAAGATTATTTATTAAACAAATTAAATTTAGTATTTAATACTAAACTTAATGATAGTTTAAGTTTTAGTGATAAAAATTTGTTAAATAGGTGTCAATGAGATATATGAGAAAGAAATTACAAGTAGAATGGGATATTTTCCTAGTATAGCTCTAAAACGTTAGCATATATAGTATTTGAGTTATTTCGATTTATATAAAACAAATCTAAGCTCAAAATATCTGACTTCAATTTAAAAAACGCTTGCTTTCAATTGACTTAACATGAAAAGAGTAAAAAAAAGTAAAACGTTTACAAATTATTTCAAGAATGAGCCCTTAGTATGTAAGAAGTGTAACACTTTGTTCTATGTTCTTCGAATTTCAACCAAGTCACTTTTTACGATGCCGACTTCTACGTGAGCGCTGCCAGAGGCATGAAAAAAAATACATTTTCCTGTGTCTCTTTCTATAGCTGTGTGTCTCTCTCTCTCTCTCTCTTGCTGTCTCGATCTCCGATCGTTGAGCTGAGCAGCCGCTTGCTTTTGCTTTCCCTTGCACCACTTGCAGCACTCAACCACAACCACAAGCGAACCACCGCACAGTCTTGTTGCTTCAGCGGGGGTCCTCGGTTTCGGCATAAATAGAAACTGTTTCGAGTTCGAATGCGATGCAATTACAATGCCAGAGACCAGAGATCAGCAGATGATCCTAAACTAAACATATTTTATGCATTTCATTCTGTATCTGCGTTTCACAATCTCTGAGGCGTGAATTTGTCATTCTTGAAACTTGTTTAAATTCTTTTGATCTGAAAGTCTTTTTGGGTTTATGATTTTCTCACATTTACGTAATATAATCGAGATCTTAAGAAATGTTATAGCAACTTTATTCAAACTTGTTTTGGCTGAGTAACTGGAAAGTTAAAGTTGTGGAATTCAATTTCAATTTCAATTTGTGATTCACTGCAAATTTGTTATCTATCTATTGTTAACTCGACTACGAAATACTCTATCTCTGTCATAGTAATAGTATTTTCATGTTTCATGTTATTCAATACGTTTTTTGCTTTGTAAACTCCACTCTATTGATATAATCTATTATATATTTTGTTAAAAGGGAGATATGGTATATATATATGTACATATGTATGTATATAGGGCATTGGCATTTGTGTAGCTAGTGAGTTCACAATAAGCGCGTCTCGCAATCGTCAGGGCCACAAATTGTAAAAACTCTGTTTCAATATTGTATTTAAACAAGTGCTTTCCTAGCGAGTGACTGACTAGCAGATACCCTGTAGGCATATATGCTAACTGCTATCTTTTAAATTTAAAATAACTTGAGGAATTTTGATGCTTGAATGATTTCATTTTTATTTAGGGCGTTAAACATTTCAAGGTATATATATTACTGAAATTTGAGTAAAATCTGAAATGGAACTATATATAAATATATTTTAAGTAATTTCTAATTTCAATTTGATCTCCTTCTTCTAGACTCTATCTATAATTCTTAACAAATCAATTCAAACTATTACTAAATAATAAAATTCCTTCTACTCTCTGTTAACAACAGTTACACCCGTTTTTTTCTATAATTACAGAGTATACAAATTTATTTTAGTACAACTCGAGTTCATTTGATTAGTGCGTCAGTCCAAGGACAGTCGTCGACTTGAGCTGTTTACATTGCAAGAGCAACGAGGCGACATGCAACAAGGCAACACACGTAGCACAGAGAGCCCTTTCACACCGCAAAGACCGAAGAGATCACAAACAAAAGCATGCGCAAGCACCTGCTCAAGCAATGGAACGCAAAACAGAAATCGAATAGGCGAAACACAGTGCACAAATAGCTAAACGCTTGGCTAACCCCTGAGCATGCGACTTCCAATTAAATGCTGATAATCAAATACGAATCTCTAAGCATGTACTAGGCAAATATTTATTTATTCATTCGTCGATCAATCAATCGGCAAAAAATAGAAACAGGGGCTAATTGTGAAGCTTAATCAGTGATCGCAATTAAATCGCAAATCCAGCGAAGCCAAGCGAAGCGTGAAAACCTCAAACGACCTTTGACATTTCTATTGAATTCGCTCACAGAAATCAATTTCCACGTAGGTGTGGTCGGATGCTGTAAGCAATAATTCCTCTTTGACTTTATTCCAGGTTAAATTTCTTTGTATTCGCATACCCTGTAACTTAATGAACTGAATCGATATTTAACTTATAACGCGTCGATCAGGTACACTTCAAGCACTTTCATTGATAATACTGTTAAGAATCAATGAAAAATAAATAGTATGTAAATAAATACGGAAATGGAAGTACCTAAAGCCTCCCTGATAAACACGTTTATACAGCTAAAAATTGATCCATTTATACTCTATAAATAATATGCAAAGTTGAATTATCTGTAGAAATTTAAAGAAAAAATATCTTCAAGAAAAGATCAATTAGCTCAAAAAAGTTATCCATTGAATAGAGACCTATTCCATTCCATATTATATATTTTATATATTTCATTTTAAATCAAATTCTACCAACTAAGAAAGATCTATTGTATGTAAGCCAAAAGAAAAACTTTGCAGCTAATACTAAATTTTTTTATATAAACTAAAAATTAAAAATTTATTATGGTATATATTATTTTATCATAGTTGGGAAAGATTCTAAAAAATTCCAGGCCGATCGGATAAGTGCTTGATCTCTACTTCAAGGTTTCATGGTAAGAGATTCTAGAGATATGCTTATGAGCATATCTCTAAAATTTCTTACCATGATCTCATGACCAAACACTTATGCGATCGTTCCGGACTTTTTTAAAATATTTCCCAGCCCGCCAGATACCGAATACCGTTTCAGGATAATTTCTGGTCCCAAAAATCTCGATCCCAACGCCCATCTCTAATAGAAATAATATACACATATTTGGAATATATGAGATTTTCAAAAAATGTTGGCTGAATTTTAGTATAAAGTTGGTGTATTTAGAAAAGAAAAAAAAATAACTTTCAGCTAATACAAAAACTATTTATTTTAACTAAAATATACAACACCTTGTTACATATATTATTTTAAAAATGTTTTTTCAGAAAATTAATAATCAATATTAAACGAGATTGAGACAAATCTTCCTAGATATATAGAAATTCTATTTGCACATTAGATATCTATGACATTTTGTATCATTTTTTGCATGAAGGATTAAGAGAAAGTTCAAATAACAGTCTAAAAACTGCAAGTCGGTTCAGAGTTTTAAAGAGCTTTGAACTCTACATCTACAAGGGGCGTTGACCATAGATAGCCGTTCTTTCTTATTCTTATAATATTATTATGGTACTTGAAAGACTAATCCCAAGCCTTAGCAAAAAAAAAACAAACTGATCATAATTGCAATGTCCCAAAAAGTGAAGCTAATAAAGCAAAAATGCTAAAAGAAAGCCACAAAGACGAGCGCAAAACATGGGCAACATTAGCGCTAAATCGTTTCAACGTCTCACAAACTATAAAAGGTGAAATTATCCGCAATGAAAATGAGCGTAAAGTAAACAAAGAGCCGGACACAGACGTCGGACATTGATGGGCCTGGGCCCGAGCCCGAGCCCGAGCCCGAGTCTGGGGTCTGCCCTCTAGTGCAAAGATTATCGGACTAATGGTTGCTAGAGAAACATGACGAAGTTTGACCCAATTATTCAGCGTCACTTCACAAGAAGCCAGCAAATTTTTGTATATTAACCTAAAGTGAATTGAATCGAAACAAAATATAAAAACAACAACGAAAAGTCAAAGACGAAAGCTAAAGACGAATTTGGGTCAGATTTTGGGTCGAATCGAAAGCAAATGCCCGAAACAATTGTTGTTTATATTTTGATAGTTGAAAATCACTTAATTATACAGAGAGAAAAGCACAGTTACGAGTACAGCTGGCAATATAACCATACGCCCACGCCCACGCCCACGTCCACGCCCTCGAGCCTCCCTCACCTGCACAGAGCATGCATAATTCAGGATGCCAGCGAAAGAGAAGCTATTTGGTATGCATCGAACGCAAGAGTAGCCAACCTGTTGTTGACTACACAGAACAGCAGAACAGCTTACCTGTCAATTGAGCAGATAAGAGAGTATGCCTGACTAGCAGCTACTCTAGTGAGCTGTCTCTTTGCTGTTTTGAAACTTTTCAAATATAATGATAAAGAAATTAGTTTTAAAATCGATATTTATCGATTTGTTTTGTATAGTAAGGAGCAATCGATAAGAGTAAATATGTTATATTCCATACGAATCTATTATTTAATTTAATGATTTGCTTTAGTCAAGCAATAAATCAAGCAATCTACAATAATCAATGGTTTAATTTAGTTTGAGTACCTTTATAGTTACATCTAACTTGGTATATATGTATATATAATGGTAGCTGGTATGCTAAAACATATGTTTCAAATTTCAAGTATGTATGCGGATATACTATATAGATAGCGGATATACTACATAAATAGATTGAGGATGCATCCCGGCCATACTTTATAAATAGATCAACATACTATATGTCATATTTTTTGATCTACAAGTCTTTAAAAAGTAGATTTCGAAATCTACTAAGTTCGTTAATATAACCATCAATTCAATATCATAAACGACAGTTGCGAATCTAGAGAAAAATAACATAAAACAAAATTAGGAAACAAATTTCAAGTCTACAAATGAAAAAGTTTTCTTAATTAATATATTGTCTACGTCGGTTTAGCTTCTTGTTCTGATAAAGACTATATACATATACAGTCGAATCCCGATAATTTGAAATGGAAAAGGGATCAAATTTATTACGAACGATTTTTTTTTACCAAATACTGAGGTTTTCGATTTACCGGGGGTTGAGTTATGGAAAAACGACTGCATATAAATAACTTTTATAGATTGACAGATATATTTTATTGCCTTCAACTTTATATTTGACCAAACGCAAACAATATACCTTTTTTCTTTATCCCATATTTTTGCTGGGTATAATTACAACGTACGTATTTAGCTTGATATTGTGATTGTTCTCGTTATTTTATTACTTAACATTCACAGCACGACCAATTGATACCTCTTCCCTCTTTCCTATTAGTTGCCCTTAACTACATCCCACCCTGCCCCTCTCAAGCAAGAGCTTTTATTGCCATTGTCGTCTCGTCATCAGCCTCGTCTGACGTTTGTCTTCTGGCTTAGTGTTTGTTTTCTAACCGTGAAGGTCTTTTATAGCTCGTCATCGTACAAGCTCTGAAACTTACAATTGCTCTACAAGCATGTTTACACACAACACCAACACACGCACACACACACACACACTTAGAGTTTGTGTGTCAATGTGGCAATTGATTCGAATTGCGTGTGCATGCAACTCCATCAAAATTGTGAATGGTGTGAATATGAATCAATTTACTATATAGTAAATCGACACAGCTATAAATATATCATATGCAAGCAAAGCTAACTAAGTGTAGAGGGCAAATATGATTCATTTGCAATATACCTGGTCTAGCGGATATACTATATAAATAGATTGAGGATGCATCCAGGCCATACTTTATAAATAGATCAACATACTATTTCTCATGCTTTTCTCAGTAAATATGTAACACATTACAAATAATGACTGACTGACTGAATGCCTATCAATATGATTCTAAAAACTTAACTGTAAAAGAGCTAAAAACTAATTTTTCTAAATAAGTCTATGAATGTGATGCGCTCTTAGTTGAAGCTAGGCAAAACTGTTACCGGAAATATGGAAATTATTGAAAAATGTATGCATTTTTATGAAAATGAGCCACTTTACGTCTCTCGATGTGATTCATTGCCCTAACTGCAATATATGAATCACAGATTTGAATACCTCAATTTTTAACTACAGACCTTTATCCAAAATATTATTAAATAATTATGTATTTCAGTCCTATTTGATGGTAAAATATTAATTTGGATTTTATATTTATCATTCCACTTATGTTTAAATATCAATTTCAAAATTTGAGACGGATTAAGCCAGGTAACCTATTTAGCAAATTTTATCATAGAAACAGATCAGTTAGAACCGAAGAGAATGAGAAGAAAGAGAAAAAGCTTTTCAGCAAAAATTAACAAAATTTGTTTTTCTATTAATCCTTAATTTAGGCTGAAATCACATAAGAACAGGCTTGCCAGTCTTCTCA
The DNA here is from genome assembly GCA_035045545.1 of Drosophila gaucha. NCBI lineage: Eukaryota > Metazoa > Arthropoda > Insecta > Diptera > Drosophilidae > Drosophila > Drosophila gaucha. The sequence goes on from JAWNOY010000375.1 coordinate 7,207,562, forward strand.
CATCAGACCGCCCCGTTTAAGGAGAGTGCAATACCTTAACCTTTTAAATTAAAACCACGGCAAAATATTAATTAACCACTTGACTGTAAATATATATTATGTAAATAGCTTATTTCTATAAGATTAAGCGCGGTTACCCCTTAAGTTAATGAAACCTATCCTGTTTCAGTAAAATCGCACACTGATTTAGGGCAAATACACGAAGAAAAAAGAAAAAAATTCCTAATATGAAGTTTTTTTTATAAAAAGTGATGAGCACAGCTTGATATATATACATATACCAATTACATGGAGTACATGTCATATCGATTTGGTATAATATCCCTTGATATCATATTCACAAATTTGCTTGATAATAATATATAAAAATATATTTTAACAAAGAAATTATGGACATTCGTATAAACAACTTTTGATATTTAATGCCAGCTGAATCAGTGAACAAAATACTAGATCTGACCGGGAAAACGCCGAACTTGCAGCAGTAATATATGCATATATCAATTCAACTAACAACTTAAAAGTTTTTATATAAAGTTGTGATAAAAAATGTAAAAAAAAATTTAAATATATGAAAATTTTATTGAATTTTTACTGTAACATCTTTTGCAATATCATCTAATATTACCATTTATTTATATATATGTTTCTTAGGCTCTTCTCAAACTTCCCTTGTGTAGTTCTTAAATAATTGTCTACACTTTTCACAACTTTTCCCATACTTTAAATTAATAGATGAACGTCTTACAAGTATGAAATATGCGGGCTACACCTAATATTTTCATTATTTCTCTCTTTGATGTGATTAACGTTTGCGTTACAATTGGTATTTAGTGCGCGACTGAGTCGAGCTGATCGGGCTAGCATTTGGGGCTACTGCAGCTATTACCACCCTGAAGCTGCAGTAGCAGAAGCTGCAGCAACAGCAGCTACTAGCATCAACAACCAACAGCAGCCAGCAGCAGCAGCAGCAGCAGAAGAAGCAACAGCAGCAGCTAGTAGCAGCATCAACCAGCAACAGCAACAAGCAACAGCAACAGCTCCATCGAGCATTTAGGCATCTTGAATGCCTTTCCAATTATTTGCAGTGTTTGAATTTTGCGCCAGTTTTCTTGGGAGTCTGCTGTTTGGACTTGGTTGACTTGCTCGAAGCCAAAGTTATTTGGCAGTAAAACAACTGGCAGAAAGAAAACTGAAATTTGTATCAAATTTGAAAACTCACTTCAGCATGGCGAATGCCTCAGTCACGCTAACTGCGGCAACATCAGCCAAAACACATATACATATACATATGTACATACATATATACACATATATATATATATATTCACTTATATATATATTTAGGTTTGTAAGTAGTTTGCCAAGGCAAAGCCGAAGAATTTTTAAAAATATCTACACCAAACTTGGCATATTGAGTGTGTGCACACACACTCTCACACACACGCATAGTTTTTATGGTATTTTTCTTGCCATAAGCAATCTGGAAAATATATTTTACACGGTCATCCTATTGAGAAATTTTGCAAATTATGGCACACTTAATAATAACGATTTTTTATATAAAAGTTTACAAATTTCTTTACAAAAATGGATGTGGATCGGGTCACTATTGAAATCGATTCGAAACATTGCCACACCAGAAGAATTTCAAGCCAGTGCAAACTAAATGTAATATCCTGTAATATGAGACATTGTAAAGTGTATTCTCTGTCTCTAGTGTTTATTCTCTTTTTGTTTGCGTCAAGCAGGATGCCCTTATGTACAAAACAATCCCCTTATCGGACCCTATGCCTGTATGCCCCGATCAGTTCAAGATCATTGGAATGCGGGACATCTGTGCAAATAAAACAAGTAGAGAGCTGCACCTTCAGTGCTCGCTATGCCAGATCTGAATATATAATTATATATATTATATAAAGATATATATATGAATATAGATATAAATATATTTATATTCATAAAAATGTGAGATGTGAAATGATCTTCTATTCATTTAACTATTAGTAGCCCACGTAGACCAGTGGGGGATGCGTATGCATATAAGTTATCAGAAATCGGGTTCGAACCGTACTGACTTCGTATATAATACGATCAATAATTAACTAATTCGCTTGATGTCCTCATATGACAGTTGCAAATCTAGAGCGAAATAATAATAAATAATAAAATTTAACTATTAAATGAAAATTTGAGATAAAACCACTAACAAATAAATATTTATATTTTTTAAAGTGTTTGCTATAATTCAAATTATCAGAGTTTATACTATATTGCAAAATTAAACTCTTCCACAATTTATTTAACAAAGATTTACGAACTTCATCCAAGAACTGTGCAATTACATTAGTTGGGATCAGTAAAATATATAGCAAAGCAACACACTTATAGCACTCTCTCCGTGTCGAAATATATTAATCTCGATAATTTGTACCCCGCTAAATCAAAAACCACCTTAATTCGTAAAAAATGATGAATTGAAAAAAAATTGTTACGAATTCCTGTTCGATATATCGAATTTCTGCGTAATTCGTAAAAAATGATATTCCCTTGTCATTTCGATTTATCTGGATTCGACTATATATAGTCAATGAAATTCATTCCATGATTTCATACAGAAAAGCTTCGGTTAAATGTATGATAGATGGATTTATGATAATATGAATATATATCAATATTATTAGGATTACAGTTTAAATGATTCACTGTCATAGGAATGCTTGGTATGAATTCTCGAAGGTTTGAGTGTTAGGGGTATCCCTATATATTTGGCCAGCATTAATTTTAAAAAAGAAGATAGTTTAGTTAATATAACCAAATATATGCTCTACATGTAATAATTATAAAAACAACAATTTAAATTAGACAAAAAAGATAAAAGATTAAAGATTTACTCTATATGCAATTCAACTTCACTTTTTATTGATTTTGTCTGTTTTAATAAAAATTTTCGGCACCCGGGTTGTGAAAGATTTTCAAAAAAGTCCGGGACGATCGGACACGTGCTTGGTCATGAGATCATGGTAAAAAAATTCCAGAGATATGCTGTGAGATGGCGGCATTTCAGAGATACCCATTCGGGACCCGCGGGACACCTCTGCTCATAAGCATATCTCTAGAATCTCTTACTATGCCACCTTGATGTAGGGATGAAGCACTATCCGACAGTCCTGGAATTTTTTAGAATCTTTCCCAACCAGCCCGAAAATTGTTTCGGGAGAATAATTTGTCAATTATTAAAAAAATATACTTAATTTCGCTGTTTTACTTTGCAAGATCGTAATGACAGAGAGACAAACGATGCTACATCAACTCAGCTGTTGATCCTAATCAAGAATATATAAACAGTTATATATGTGCTGTCAGCCGCAGCCACACCTGCTTTTGCCTGTAAACAAAACCGATATACCCTGATTTCCCATTTTCAATGAGTATAACAAAAAAAAAAAAGAGAGAAACCAAAAGTGTTGCATAGCTCATGTATACACCTGAGTAGAGTATACAAAAAAAAGCGCATTTAAATGACAAGAAGTGCTCGCTGCATTGACCAAGCGAACGAAAGGTACTTAAAAACTCAACTCGATTCGTCTGGGGCTCATTTCCTGTTTTTGTTTCTGTTTCTGTTTCGGTTTCTGGCTTCGACAGTGCAGCGTGGAATTCAGCGTTTTTTCTTTAGTTTGCTCGCTGCCCCAGCTGAAATTGCTGTCGGCGACGTCCAAGTCTTTTTTTTTCTTTGCTATCCCTGTCAATAAGTGGCGGCTAGTTTCTAATTTGCCAGCAGTCTTTAATGATCGTCGCGAGAGTGTTGCCAATAATAATAGTTACTACATACATATGTACATATATAGCCACATGCAAATGAATGCCAAGATTGGAGTTTCCAAAATTAATGTACAGTTAATGTATCGCTGACTTTTGTCGCCGCGGGGCAACATTCAATGTTGTTTGTTCATCGATCGATTCATATCAATCAATTAAACAGATCTGCCGATCGACCGTTAGCACTTTCTGATTGCATTTTTTATCATTGATTAACAAAAGTTGTGCAAAAATTTGTTACGTTAGCGAGGAAATCGACAATGTCATATCGAATTAAGCACAGTTACAAACATAAAGCATATATATAGTTGAAAAAAACACACTCTCTCTCTCTCTCTCTCTCTCTCTCTATTGGCCCTTTTTATTACACGAAATAAATCTTGTTTCATTGGCTAGCGGAGAGCTTTATAATTAATTGCGGTTAGGGTGGGCAGCTTTGAATCAATTATATATGTACATATATTATAAACTTGGAGATGTGGACTTAGAGATTTCATCTGCAACGAATATAACGGCTTTTCTTTAAATTTGTAATAGCCTAAAACATGTTTTAAATGAAAATAAAAGTTGAAGTTACCAAAAGAAATATTTGATTTCAAGTTAATGATTATAAATTCATAATACAATATCATTTCTGTGCTTAAAAATTTAGTTAAGTAATTTTAAAACTATGTTTTTATTTATAAAAAATAGTATTTTTGATTACTAATGTATCTTTAAACTAGCAGACAAAACTAATTTTATCAATATTTATTATAATAATAAAAGCTCTCACATTATATATGACTAGAAATATCGATAGTAATTTAAATAAATGAATAAATTTAAATTGTGCTTAAAATACTTGTCTCTTACCTCACATATAATTGTTATTCCAATTTAAATGGTTTCAATTAGCGAATAGTTCCAATTGGAATCTAAGCTATGGAAGCTTGTTTTTCTGTTGTAGTTGAATCTGGTTGGAAACTGAACTTGTTATTGTTTGTCTTAAGCTGCCTGGTTCGCGTAGGAGGCAGGAGACAAAGCGGCCAAGACGTGCCGTACTTGTTGGAGTTATTCATTGAATTACAACAACAACAACAACAACAACAAGAAAAGCAATAGCAACAAAAAATCATCACGCGATTAGTTTAAGCTGAGGTAAAGAGTAACAGCCAAAGGGTATCCGACTTATGCTCACACACACATACACATACACATATTCAAGTTGCAGAGGCAGCAAAAGCTGCAAACACAAACGAAAAGAAGAAAGAACAAACTAAATTTAACAAGCCGAAGATGAAATGCTCTTGCGAAAGAATTACAAAAATTATATCAAGGCGAGTTTTCTTATAAGAAAAAATGAGTTAAATTTAATACTAATCAGAATGTTTTTACAAATATTATTTTCATTTTCTTCTGCCTCTTTCTAAGCGCGGCACTTTTAACAGCAAAACTATAATAACCTTGCCAGGGTATATATATAATGCGAAATACAAAAAAAAAACATACACACACGCAGACAAACAACAAGAATATGTATCTTAAAACTGGTTTAAGATTTGTTGGGATTGAAGTTGGTTACTTCGATGCTTCTGCTCAGGTTCAGTTCAGGCTCGCGCTTGTGTATCACCTGTATGTGTATGTGTGTGTACAAACACACACACACACACACACACACTATGCATACAGTTGTATGTACAAACAATCGAGTTTTACATACAAACAGGGAAGTTTGTACTTTCCAATAGTAAAAGATCGAATTCTATTCTCTGTTACTGTTCGCCTCGAAGTGCGAATATCATTTGCATTTGCATTTTCTTATTAATACGCTTCATTTTCACACTGTATTAAGACGAACAACTGTTGCTTCTGGGTGCACTGGAAACGTGGGCAAATCGAATCACAACAAGACAATTGAGGTATTGTTTTGATGCACAACAATTCTGTGTACTATTACTTAATATACTATACATATAGAACACGATTATATTTATTTATATGTATTACCGGCGCAGTGACGGAAGCCGCTTAGAATTCGCACAACGGATTACCCACTATATATATATATATTTACATTTACAAATACGATTTACAATATTATATGCTTTATTGTTGCAATTGACAAAGTAACGCTTCAACTTCGGCCTTGTTTATACTTTGAAATACATTTAATCAAAGTCGCGATACGCTTACACTCCGACGCAACGCAGCCGACCCGACCGCTTCGAAAACAAATCTTACAATAACAAAATTAAACTGTTAACGCGGCTGCAGTTGGCAATTTGGGGTCTGTTAATTGTCAGAAATGTTATTTGTCGATATACGATAAGCGATTATTTGATTGTTTTGGGTTTTATGTTAGTTAACATAATTTGGTTAGTTTTTATCCGGAGTCGCTGAAAATCGGTTATATTTTATTATAAAAAAATTAAAAATTAATTTTTGAAAGCGTTTAACCTGCAAAATAAAGTGTGTTAGATTTGGAGAATAAAATTTCGAGGATGCGATCAGTACTAAACATATACAAATTTTGCAATATGCGAGTCTAACTAAACAAAACAATTATTTAAATCCACCCAACTTAAACTTAAGATATTAATTACAATTAAGTATTTCTTGCTACTCATTTAGGATGTACTCGTTCATTTCACCTATCTATTTCTACCTTATCTGTTTTCTTATTATTAAGATATCATATAATATATCAACATTTGCGTTTGTAGCTAACATTTTTAAAGATTAGCAACATTCCCAGTTATCTTTAGTCTTTCGCTCTTCGTCCCAATGGCCACACGGAAACTTTCAACGCATGTGCTAAACACATCCACTGGAAAGGCAGCTTCTAATATTAAAGTGACAGTCTATCGCCTAAACGAATCTCAAGAATGGATTGCTATCAAGCCGGCAAAAACGAATGCGGACGGTCGCTGTCAATTATTGGATCAACCTGATTTTATTAGCGGCATCTATAAGTTGACCTTTCAAGTGGGAGCATATTTTTCTGAGCTAAATACAAAAACATTTTATCCAGCCATCGACATAATTGTAGATTGCAGTGAACCCCAAAGCTATCATATTCCCCTTTTAATCAGTCCGTTTGGCTATAGCACTTATCGAGGAACATAGATTGTATAATACTTTTTTAAAAAGTTCTCAATAAATATATATGAATTTGCATAAAGTTGGTTTTTAATTTATTTTAAAGATCGTTACATACTTCATTTTAAAATCGATAGCTTACGATAGATTTCGCTACCGGTTACTCATTTTGGCCACTCTTTTAGTTACAGTGTGACCAACTTTGTGTAGCTGGAGCATAATTTAGTGTAATGTTTGTACTTGACTTGTGCACGTGCTTGTCATAGTGTTTAAACCAACTCCCGTTTATTTTATTATTTATAATAATATAACAATGACGGAACCGGAAGATGGTCCTGCAGAGCCAAGCATAGACTTTGTGCCTGCCTTATGCTTTGTTCCACGCGGCGTCACCAAAGAGAGACCCGAGAAAATTGTGCTAACACAAACAGAGCTTGCGCGCATTATTGGCGAGACTCGAGACCAGTTGCATGGGGAGGATGATGACGATGACGATGACGATGATGAAGATGCGGACGAGGAGAACATGGATGTGGATCGTGACGATGTCGCTGCCAGCGCTAACAATGCAAATTCCCAAGATGACGAATTCAATTTCGATAACTACGAAAACGAACAAAACTCGACTGTGACAAATATTGCCAACGTCGTTGACGCCGACGAGCAGGTGCCCGATGAGGACGAAGATTCAGAGGCCGAGGACGAGGTGATCAAGCCCACGGACAACCTGGTACTCGTCGGACACGTTCAGGACGATGCAGCTAGCATGGAGGTCTGGGTGTTCAACCAGGAGGAGCAGGCTCTTTACACACATCATGACTTCTTGCTGCCCAGCTTTCCGCTTTGCATCGAGTGGATGAACCACGATGCTGGCAGCGACAAACCAGGCAATATGTGCGCCATTGGCTGCATGGACCCCATTATCACCATCTGGGACCTGGATATACAGGATTCCATCGAGCCAACATTTAAGCTCGGCTCCAAGGGCAATCGCAAGAAACAAAAGGAACAGTACGGCCACAAAGATGCTGTACTGGACTTGTCATGGAATCCCCAATTCGAGCACATTCTAGCGAGTGGTTCTGTGGACCGAACACTTATACTTTGGGACATGGACGAGGGCCAGCCGCACACAACAATCACCGCCTTCGACGAGAAGGTGCAATCCATAGAGTTCCATCCGGAGGAAGCACAGAGCATACTCACAGGCTGTGCCGACGGCTTAGTGCGTTTGTTTGACTGCCGCGATGCCGAGAATGTGAACTCGGCATTTGTCAAGTGGCAAATCAGCGGCGAGGTGGAAAAAGTCCTTTGGCATCCAACAGAAACGAACTACTTCATCATTGGCACCAACGACGGCAGCCTACACTACGCCGACAAGCGCCGGCCCGACCATTTGCTGTGGTCCGTCAAGGCGCACAACGAGGAGATCTCCGGCGTGTGCTTCAACAGCCAAATGCCTAATCTCCTGACCTCCACCTCGACCGAGGGCACGCTCAAGATATGGAACTTCAACAGCACAGAGCCCAAGCATGTCTACGAGCACGATTTCAAAATGGGTCGTCTCCAGTGCATGCGCCAGTGTCCCGAAGATCCCTACACGCTCGCCTTCGGCGGTGAGAAGCCTCCGCGTTGTTCAGTTTTCAACATCAAGAACTTGGAGGCAGTGCGTCGCACCTTTGGCATAGCCGATGCTGAATAAATCAATTCACTCTGTATGATAAACCAAACTATAATAAACCGTTATGTTCATTTAACATATATACAAAAGGAATCAGACTCTTTTTTCAATATATAGAACATTTAAATACAATTACATTTAAGGTTTCTTTTTTTAATTAATAGAAATATATTTTTAAAGTAGTCACGACGCATACAGACCTAAATATAAAGTTGAAAATCAACTACTTTAAACTATGTATATCTTAAAAAGAAATGAAAAAAGTTAGAAATATTTGAAGATCCCAGATTGTGGAAACTAGCTCTTAAACAGACCGACGCACATTAAGAGATTGCGTCGCGTGAAGTGGAGCGCCACGAAGGGCGAGTTCTTGCTGGGAAATGTGCGCAGCAGATAAACATCCTCGTCATTCTCGTCCTGATGATGTGACACCGTTATCTGATTGCTCAGATAGTCATCTGTGAGCTTGTGGAAGTCCCATAGGGTCAGATTGTTGTCCAGCCCGGCGGCAGCTAACAAGGTGCCATCCCGACTGAATGAAATCGAGGATACCGTGCTTGTGTGCCTCAATAGCGTGGTGACCAGCGAACCGTTCGACAGATCCCAAATGATGATGTTGTGGTCGACAGCGCCGGAAGCCAAGTAGCGGCCGCAAATGGAGAAGGCGAGGGAGCTCACGGTGCCCTTGTGTCCGGTCATCAGGCGCACGGATTGGCCAGTTAGTGCGTCCCACAGACGAACAGTGCGATCGCTGGAGCCAGTGGCCACGTAGTTGGAATTGGGATGAAACTGTACGCAATCCACATCCGATAGATGGCCAACAAATACGCGCAGCGCCTGATTCGAGTCTGTGGACCAGAGGCGTGCGGTCTTGTCATACGAGCACGAAACAAAATAATAGCCATGTGGTGCGAAACGCACATCCCAGACGGGATAGACATGGCCACGATAGGTGACCACACAGGACCAGGTGAGCAGAGACCAAAGCCGAATTGTGCTATCCTCCGAGCAAGAGAGCAGCAAGTTCATCTCGGGCGCAAAAGCACAACGGTACACAGGACCCGTGTGTCCCATGAAGGAGCGCGTCATCTCGCCGCTTCGCTCATCCAACATGCGCGCATTAATGTCTGATGATTCCTTATCCAGTTCACGCAGCGCATCGGCTTCTTTGAGGGCACGCAGCTTGGCTGGCGTCAGCGACCAGATGCGCACCGTGGAATCACCAAAGCCGCAGGCGAGCATTGTGGAATCATCCGATATTTCAGCACAAGTTACGCCCTGCATGGAATTAAGTATTGTATAGAATACGGCAGAGGGCAGCTGATCCTTGCTGAGCGGCAAACGTTTGCTGGCCTCCCGTAGCGCCTTGAGCTTGAGTAATTTATCTGCATCCTTCAGCTCCGGCAGGGGTATGCGATCTATGGCGGGTGCATTTGGATCCGATTTGGATTTTTTCGATAGCAGCGGATCTTTTTTGGGCTTCTTCTTTTTGGGTCGATCTGGCGCATCTGGATCATCATCCTCCTCCTCCGGCGCTGGCGCCGGCGTGGTAAGCGTCTGGAAATCAACTTCCTTGAGCAGTCCATAGTAAACACGTATTTTGTTGTCCTGACGTTTCGCGTCGCCAATATGCGAGCCAGCTGTTGCCACGCACTGCAGCTTGTTCCGTGCCATGCCCTCGTATGTATCGAAATGCAGATATTTGGACACGATGTCCGCGACTACCTCTTGCCTGCGATCTTGAATGTGGCGCTTGAACAGCGAATGCGCATCCCGCGACATGCGTATCACAAACTTGTCGGTCTCCATTGCGGTCACAAGATCGTTATCCAGCAGCTCCTCCGGCTTCGATATCAGCAACAAGTTGAACAGACCCTCGATATAGTAGCCATCGAGATCTGATTTGTATTTCTCTATGAAGCCGCGCGCCTTCTCAATCTGCCCGCTGGCAAGTATTTTAAAGTAGATCTGCACCAGTATCGGGTAAAGCACCATGGATAATTCGTGCTTATAAATGTCCAAAGATTCCTCGACAAAGGTGCGCAACTCCTCGTACGCCTGCTCATATTGTTGGGCATCAAAGGCATCGTCGCCTATGAACTTTGCCAACGCCTCGGCTGCGTTCGCCTCAGTTACAGCCTTCGGTTCGCTAGACGTTGTTGCTTGTGCCTGTGCAGTCCGACGATTGTGATCATCGTCAGCCAACGCGGCGCTAAGCACTGCCTTAGCTTCTACATCACAGATACCTGCTAAATCTGCACTGCTGACATTTGCTTCTTGACAGAGCAACTCCTCTGTTCCTTTTAATTGGTATTTTTTGAGCAGCTTGAGCAAGCAGAGCAGTTCCCGCTTGTCCTGTGAATGTGTTGGATTCTCATTGCCATTGCCACCGTTTAAGTTTGGTAATTCTAAACTCATTATTAAACAAGATAAAAACTATATTTCACTGTTTGTGTTTGTTTTGGCAATATCGATTTTAATATCGATATAACTATGCAATGCGCACAGGGTCGATACTGGGCTTATCGACTCTGATAACATACTGTGCCATTCTGAGTAAAAGGCAGTATTTTTCTTCATTATACAACACTGTAAAAACTCAACCATACCATTAGCGAGACATTTATATCTCGCGCATAATATTCATATTTTACAAGGAACTAAAAGCCTTGCAGATATTAAGGGCTTATAAGAGCTGCAGAACTGTAACGGGCTCTCTTAAGCGATAGAAACCATTTAAAACCGACAACCATAAGTCATGAAGAAAAGAGTTATTGTAAAGAAGGTACGTAATCAGAATATACATATTTTCTTTTATTTATATATATTAATTGCTAAAGGTTGCGGCATTATTAACTTCATTTAGTATTAACAACAGCTACTTTCAGAATAACTTTGTGCGTATATGTTGTACCTGTGATCCCAATCCCTAGCATTTAGACTTTGCCTGCCCAAAAGTAACCTTTGTATTTTTTGTCTCCGCGCAATGAGTGAAGTTGATTTTGTTGTGGTAGGTCACATATTTATCTCTATTTGTTTTTGTTGCAAATTAATTGCTGTTACCATTGACTTCCATAGAAAAAAGTTGCCCTTAAGGCAACCAAATCAATTGATGGTGATGCAGCCAAGGATGAAGAAACACGATACAGTTTCACAGGACGCATGCAGGAGCTGGTCGAGGCGTATAATTCGACTGTCCAATTACTTGTGCCAAAGTGGCCCTGGTTCTTCTACCCTGGCTATTTGATATATGCGGTATATTGGCGCTACGCCAAATACTACAGGGGCAAGTTTCTGCTGACGCCCATGCCCAATCAGCTCTATGAATTGCTGATCAAGAACGAGCTAATCAAATCGGAGCATGTCATTTTTGCCAGCAAAGATATTTACAATGACTACGGCGAATCGGATGATGTGAACTTTGTTAATTTGATTGTGCGTGGAGCGGGCAAGAGCAATGCAAAAACTGCCAAGACGAACTGGGATACTTCGGAAGTCGTCATAAAACAAATCTTGCAGGATACTCCATATACCATAGTTGCTCAAATGTTGCCGGTAGAAAACTCGCAGTGCCAGAGGAATTGTCTATATGTGAAGGTAAGCATTAAACATATACACAAATACTGTCTTTAGACTTTCACTAATTATTATTACTATTAGGAAAACTTTTATGGCAACTTAATGGATCGTTGCGGCAACAGCAGCAACATTAACAAACGCAACAACTTCTGGGTTCAGCTCGATTGTTTTAACGACGAACAGACGATACCCACAATTGCCACCAAAGCTCATGTCTATTTGCTGAACAATCCGCATGAGCTGCCAGTCGAAGTGTCTGAATTGATCCTCAGCAACTATTTCAACACGCCCCGGATGCTGCATCGTGGTTACATCTATCGCATCGAAGTTAATGCCCAGCTAGTGGGCACAGCTGCCTATGCCCATTACTATCTGATATTCGCTTATCTGCGCGAGGTCTACTTCCGTTGTGTGCACCTGGAGGCGAAAGGCAGCGAGTTCGAGCTGCAGGCAGTCGTAGCTAAGAGCTTCAGCAATTTGGTCCAGGTGCCACATGTGCAGAACTTTCTGCCACGCCAAACTATGGACAACTGCGCCATTGCTAACAACTATCCAAGTGGCTTGCGTAGGCCTTATCAAATGCTGCGCTCTTCGGTGGATGCATTCCTGCCAAAACGCTCTGCGTGCTTGTCATCGAAACACATCTTTCCAGTCTTCTTGCTGCAGGGCGATCGAGGCTCCGGCAAGACAAAGCTCATCAATGCCGTTGCCCAGGAGTTGGGCATTCATCTATACGGAGCAGACTGTGCTGAAATTGTGTCGCAAGTTCCATCCCACACGGAGATGAAACTCAAGGCAGTGTTTGCCAAGAGTCAGGTTAGCGAACCGCTCCTCATCTGCTTCCATAACTTTGAGGTAAAGTCAAATTTCTATATTATATATAATTAGGCTGATTAATTTGCACTCTCCCGTAGATATTTGGTATTGACAACGAAGGAAACGAGGATCTTCGTTTGCTGTCCGCTTTTCATGTACAGATCCAAGAATTATTTACCCGCGATCGCAAGTATCCTGTCGTTGTTGTCGCCTTGACCAGTGACAAACACCTGAAGCCGATGATACAGAGTCTTTTCTTGGAGATAATTAATATAGAAGGTCCGAATCAATCCGAGCGCTTCGAGCTGCTCAAGTGGATGCACGTGCGCGAATCATTTAATGATGCAATTTACAATCAAAAGGCTTTAGCTAAGCTACCCCTCTTTCCGCTCCACATGCAGTCCCAGTATATGAGCAGGCTCTGCCCCCAATGGCATGCTACGAAGAATGTGCTGCAGCAAGTTGCGTCCAAGTCGCAGGGATTTATGTTGGGCGATCTGCAGCTGCTTTACGATAATGCCGTTCGACTGAAGCGTCGCCAGACGTCATACGGAATGAACCATCTGACGCTAGATCACTTTTCTAAAAATCTGAATGATATGCAGAGCTCGTTCGCCGACAGCTTGGGCGCCCCAAAGGTGCCCAAGGTATACTGGTCCGATATTGGGGGTCTTTATAAGCTGAAGGATGAGATTCAAAGCAGCATCGGACTGCCGCTGAAGCACGTTCATCTGATGGGCAAAAACTTACGCCGTTCTGGCATACTGCTCTATGGACCGCCAGGCACGGGCAAAACTCTGGTCGCCAAGGCGGTAGCCACCGAATGCAATCTAAGCTTTCTCTCTGTTCAGGGCCCCGAGCTGCTCAACATGTATGTGGGCCAGAGCGAGCAAAATGTGCGTGAAATATTTACGCGCGCACGCTCTGCCGCTCCATGTGTCTTGTTTTTGGATGAGCTGGACTCGTTGGCACCTAATCGCGGCGTGGCGGGTGATTCGGGTGGTGTCATGGATCGTGTGGTATCTCAGCTATTGGCCGAGATGGACGGCATGTCCAGTGGCGATGCGACGAAACCCATTTTCATACTCGCTGCCACAAATCGTCCGGATCTAATCGATCCAGCGCTACTCCGACCCGGACGCTTCGACAAACTGTTTTATGTCGGTCCGTGCTCTACGGCAGATGACAAGGCGGCGGTGCTGCGTGCACAAACCCAGCGATTTAAGCTATCCAGCAACGTGGACCTGGCCCAGATTGCAGAGAGTCTGAAGAGTGAAATGAGCGGCGCGGATCTGTACTCCATTTGCTCCAATGCTTGGCTATCTGCAGTTAGGCGAATCATAAGCAAGCATTTGAGTTGCGGCTATTCGGCCAAGGAGCTAAATGCTGATCACATTATCGTAGAGGCCGAGGACTTTTCGACGTCCTTCAACAAATTTGTGCCTTCAATTAGCCCAAGTGATTTAGAATATTTCAGGAACCTGAAGGAAACTTATAGTGTTTAATTGTTAACTTATTTTTAAATTGACTGAGTTTTATGTTGAGTTTTGTTGAAATTTTGTAAAGAACTTTTAAAAAAATTAAAGTTTGTTGATAAAAACTGCCAGAACATAACTACTATAATTTTACTACTATCCTATTAGTATAATATATTTTAGAAATGAACGACAATTCACGCTTTTTCAAGTAAGCTTAACATAATTTTTCCAAATGACAAAAAATTTGAATACGTATGAACGTAAGTGTTATCAGTGGACCTTATTGACTTAGAACTGCCTAACATATGCCCATTCCTTTAGTTAAATGCTCTATAGGGTATATTAATTTTGTAGCGAATAATATATGTAGACATTTTCGATCTCTTTAAAGCTATCCATATGATGACGCCTGGATGTTTGTTCACTTTAAACTACTCTCAGATATATTGTATCACGAGTATTATATTATATAGCATTATAGAAAAATTGGTTAGGAAATCAGTTTAAGGTGATTTTTATACCCTGAATCCATTGAAAATGGTTTTATCTTTTATTTATGGCTGCCATAGCAGTAATTAAGCATTGCGTTCCACATCTGTTTATTTCCAAAAGGGTATTTAATCTTTATATTGTCTGCTTCTACATACTTTTTATATTTTTCCATCTTTGTGCATCTGAGTGATCCGTGCACGGCGTAAATTGTGTGTTTATTTTAAGTTTCACTTATCAGCTGCTGCTGCTGCTGCTGCCAGTCGATTATCACGCCGTTGATTCGACCATCTATTCTTCATAGAAGTGAGCTTCAGTTCAGCAAGAGCTGCTATTCTGATTCCATATTCCGTTATAGTCTTATTGGAAGTGAGACTCAGCTAAGCGGTAATTCTGATTTGATTTTGATTTTAGTCTTCTTAGTAGAACTGAAATTCAGTCGAGCAAGATTAGCCATTCTGATCCTATTATTATAATTGGGCGATTCTGATTATCATCTTCATTTCTTACATAAGTTCGGCCGCCGACATGGAGCTAGTTTGTGTGGAGGACTTTGAGCAAAAGGCGATTAGCCAGCTGGAAAAGAGTGCCTTGGACTACTATCGAAGCGGGGCAGGAGAACAGTTTACGCTTGGACTAAATCGCGAGGCGTTTAAAAGGTTTGCAATACCTTTAAGCAGAATTCAGCTAATTTCTAAATGTTCAATGTCCCATGGTAGATTGCGACTGCGTCCGCGTTTCCTGCGAGATGTTTCTCAGCTAGATATTAGCTGTCAGATTCTTGGTCATCAGCAAAAGTGGCCTTTGGGCATTGCTCCTACGGCAATGCAGAAGATGGCGCATCCAGATGGTGAAATTGGCAATGCTAGAGCCGCTGGCAAAGCCGGATCCATATTTATTCTGAGCACACTTTCCACCACATCGCTGGAGGATTTGGCGGCTGGAGCACCCGACACTTGCAAATGGTTTCAGCTCTATATCTATAAAGATCGGTAAGTCAAATCTATTCTTTCCTTATCAGTTTGTGCCCGACAAGACAAAATAATGTGAATTGGCAGATCACTTACTGAGAAACTTGTGCGTCGTGCTGAAAAGGCAAACTTCAAGGCACTCGTTTTAACCGTGGATGCTCCCATCTTTGGCCACCGGCGCTCGGATGTGCGTAACAAATTCAGTTTGCCATCGCACCTTAGATTGGCGAACTTCCAAGGGGAGCAGGCGAATGGCGTGGTCACCATGGGAGGTTCTGGCATAAACGAGTACGTTGCCAGCCAATTCGATGCCAGCATCACCTGGAAGGACATTGCTTGGCTTAAAAAGCTAACATACCTGCCCATCATTGTCAAGGGCGTGCTAACCGCAGAGGATGCCGTCTTGGCGCGCGAATTTGGTTGCGCAGGCGTAATTGTCTCCAATCATGGCGCCCGCCAAATTGATACTGTGCCAGCCTCTATAGAGGCTTTGCCCGAGGTGGTAAAAGCTGTGGGCAACGATTTAGTTGTCATGTTAGATGGTGGCATCATGCAAGGAAATGATATTTTCAAGGCATTGGCGCTGGGGGCCAAAACCGTTTTTATAGGCCGTCCGGCAGTCTATGGTCTGGCCTATAATGGACAAAGCGGCGTCGAGGAATTGCTGAGTGTATTGAGAAAAGATTTTGAGATCACGATGGCGTTGACCGGTTGCCAATCATTGAAGGACATCCAATCAGGAATGGTGGTGCATGAGTCCTTCTATTCGAAATTGTAATCAAAATCAAATCTGAACACAAATCTATCTATGTATATTTGGTAAAAAAAAATAAATTTGTCACCTAATTTCTGGTGGATGAGAAAACTTGCCGGCAAAACAATAAGTCAACTACGCCTTAAATTATCGATAACTATAGTATCGCCAATATTAGCAATAATCTTATGTGCAGTATTTTAATACCAACTTATCGATAGACTATCTATCACAGCTGTTCAACATTTCATAGAAAGTTGCTATTTTAAGAAGAAATACATTTTAGCGTTAAATATTGTAACAAACATAATATATATAAGATGCAGCGTGAAGAGAAGCACTTTGAAATGACGCTGGACGCGGTGGTGCAGCGTCTTCACGACCTAAAGTTGGCGGTGCTGTCCATGATACAGAAACTTGAAATAGAGTACATGGACATCAATTGGCCGACTTTTCTGGATAACTTTGCCATCATTTCAAGTCACCTGACGGGTCTGACTAAGATCCTGGCCAAGGAGCAGTGTCCGCCGCTTCGAAATCGCACCGTGCTACCACTGCTCGTCTCAATGGATCGCGATGAAACGTTGGTTAATATCACAGAAGGCCGTGTGCCGGTCTTTTCGCACGATATAGTGCCGGATTATCTTCGCACAAGACCCGATCCCGTTACAGAGCAGAAAATGCAGCTGAACGAACAAAAGGCGGCAAATCTAACTAACGACGCGGCCATGAAGCAGGTAACACAGTACAACAAGGTGGTATCTCACGTATTGGACATGGTGAGCAAGGCGCGCGAGGAGTGGGAGATCGAGTCCAGCTCTCGTACGGGCATACAGCAGACAAGCAGCATGACGGACACACAGCTGCTTGTGGCGACAGTTGGAATGGGCAAAGGGCTGCAATACAAAGCGAACTATGGACCAGGACCTGGCCCCGGCATGATGGTGCCGCCATCAATACGCGGACCGACGCCACCCATGGGCGGCCCATCGATGAGTCCAGGCAATGTGCAGCAGCTGGGCAAAGCGCCATCAGCGGTGAAGACCAACATCAAGTCGGCCAACCAAGTCCATCCATTTTCTCGGTAGCAAAAAACATACTTTATTGTTGCGCTTGCTTGGCTTGAATACAACACAGTAACATAGTAATAGATATATATTATGCTTAGGTACTAGAATTTCGGAATGTTGGCTCTCATAAATATTTGTATATGTTTGTAATAGCTGTAGGCCACACCTTATTTAAACAAATAAACGTAAAAACAAAACAAATGAGTCGTTAATTGAGGAAGATCGTTTAGATTATTATGGTGCGGGCAGCGCATGTTTCTCGCTTATCAGAGTCTCGTGCACTTTAATATCCTGCGGCGTTGAGGTATCAATCAGCTCCAAGCTAAGCGCTCGTCGTTCATCCTTCAGTTTATCCAGCCGTCTCACGATACCAATAAATTTCTGGCCCAATGTTAACTTACGGAATCGCACGCAGTTCTCCTGCGTCCAATCGATGCCCGTCAGTTGAATACCTGAAACAAGAATAAAAATAAATTTTAAATTTAAAATTAAATTAATGTTACTACTCACCATGGAGCTGTGCCGGTAGAGCCATCATGGGTAGCTCCCGAAACTCGGGTGTCAGCTGCAATAGCTGATTACAGCGCACAACGCCATCGTCGCCTGCGTCCACATACCGCACATGAATCATTTCATCGTAAATCTTTCGAATATTTACGCTGCAAAACAAGAGGAAGAATTATTCTATTTTCCAACTTGGCTCTTGATTTCTGAGCAGCCTCACCGATGATAGACGCCATCGCTGTCTGCCGCAGCATAGGGCTGACCAATGCTCAGCTGTGACGGCTCCACGCTCTGTGCTGACGGGCTTTTGCAATGCGCCTGCAGTTCCTTCATCAGACGCTGGAGCTGATTGTAACATTTGTATGGCTGCACCTGTGGGAGGAAAAGATGTGATTAGGTATGGAAGGCATATGATATATGTATGTTTGGAATACTTACTGCAAAGTGACCGGGATTTACTGAGAGCGCTACACGCACCTCAAAGTAGGCACCGAGAGCGGGAATGGCTTCGTACTCTTTAAGCATGGGCAGAAGAACGTTCTTCGCCTTGCTGGGCGTTGTGGGTGGCGAGGCAAGGCCAACTGCTACCGTCGGCTGATCGCTGCAGCTGCTCTGGCTGGACACCGTGGAGCTGAAGCTGCTGCGACGGATCAGCTGACCGCTAGGACTAAAGTGCAGGCCGCCGTCATCGAACGGTTCCAGCCGCGTCGTACTAAGAGACATGGGCAAAGGTAGTGGCAGGTGTGGCAATTGGATGGAAGTGGGATGTGTGGATGTGTGGGATAGGAATAAGTGTAATTGGGCAAGGCACATTGTATCGTATGAAAAGTCTATTTTGGCTTTTGGCAGTACAGTTATTATTACACATATTTAAATGTATGCATCCCCCTTTTTTTTTTTTTTTTTTTTTTTTTGTTTTTGTAATTTATGTACATTGATGGATAATGATTCTTAAAGCTAAGCACTTGGTGAGCGAACAAACGAACGGAGGTTAGCTTACGGGATGCTGTGAGTTGAAGGAGTCGTTAATGTTGAGATAATTTTGTAGCGATAGAGTTTCATGTCAGTTCCAGTTTATTGAAAGCACTAATTAGAAACTATCATTAAACCACAGAAGAGCAAAAGAAGTTTGTACACATTGTGCGTGTGTGTGTGTGTGTGCAGATGTCGTGTGATATGAGTGATTTGTATGCGTAAAAGCTGTGAACATTCTCAACTTACCTCTGCACTTCATATTCGACGCGAATTGCGCTGTTCAAGCACAAATACAAACTGTCTTGACCGCGTGCATGTATTGTGACCATTGGCAGCTTATCGTTGGCGCCCTCCATTACCTTTAGCTATAGATAATTAATAGAGTTTTACATTATTATCAATGGGTAGTTTTGCACACTCGACTTCACTTACCAGCACTGGTGTCTGCGGCGACAGCAGTCCGCGTAGTCGCCCCACCATCTGGTTGTCAATGGGCGGCACATCGTGCAGACGGACGCGCAAAGCTTGAGCTGGATACGAGGCGAGTGCCAGATTGTTTGCCTCCAGGCGATAAATATTGGAGATGTGGGTTTTGCGCAGTCGTCCGTCATCCACATAATACACATCGAAGACTTCTTCCTCGGGACTCTTGGGCTTGGCAGTGAGCATGCCACGGTACCATTGCTTGACTCCATCTCCAGCCTCGTCGCATACGCACACCAGTTGATCATGCAGCAGATCCGTATAGCGTACGCGATGCTGTTCACTGCTGTCGTCCATAATCCGTGCAATGCTGCGCTGCACAAATTTGAGATCTTCATTGGGCAGCTGGACCATCAGGTCGCCAACATCGTTAACGTGCGACACGAGTACATGATTGGGCTTCTGTTCAAGCTTCAGCATCGGTGCGGGAGTATTGCGTATTATCTGATTGGCCACCAAATCGTTCAGATTAATATCCTCCGCCGTCGATGTATCGTAGAAGGTGCCAACGATGCAGGCACGTCGCACGACCGACGGAGCACAGCCATTTTCCTCTGCCGGCATTTCTTGCTGCGGCAGCAACACACCCTGAGCGAGTCCACCCAGTTTGAGAAACTGCGCCTCGCTGGTGTTAATATGAGTGACAACAGTATGCCCGGCCAGCTCCTTGGCGAGCACAGGCAATGCATGTGGATGCTCCTCGAATTTGTCCAGAGCATACATGCTAAGGCACACGGCTTGAGCAGGCAGTGAGAGGAATTTTGAGGGACAATTATAGAGCATGTCATAGCTGAAGATCACCTCGTCGCCAAAGTCCACAAAGTGGCAGCTGCATTGACGCTGCTCCACATCCAATGACATGACACGCACACGATTCCAATTCTCGCTGACCTCGACCAAGTAGATCTGTTGCTCGCAGAGTTGATGTTGCTGCACTGGCTGACGATTTTGTGGACGCGACATGTGCGCATTTAGCTGTTCGGTTAGCTTCTCGAACTGTGCGCTCTGATCGATCAGGCGCGCCCACACATGGGTCGTATTGTCGCAGTGTGTGATATACATGCTCCAATCAAGCTGGCCATCCGCCCATGGCAGCTGCAGCTCGGGCATTGCCAATGGGCCCACACTCTGCTGCAAAACTGAGGGACTGCCCATGGCTAAGGCTTCGTTGGCAAAGACTATGTGCGTATTGACGCTGCTCTCGATGCGCATTTTGGGCGAGTGATTAATCAGGGTCCACCAGTTATTAGGCACCTGACGCTTTACATTTGCCTCATACCATTCCGGCAACTTGTGGCTAAGAATGCCATTCGGATGCTTGACCAACTCCTGGTAGAGACCATCTAGGAATTCGTTATCGCTTAGAATCGACAATTGTTTGCGCGATTCGAGCAACTGCAGACGCTCAACGGCTACCTCGGAGGTGCGTTGCATTGCCGTCGCCTCGTCGAAATGCGCCTCCGGATAGCTGGTGAAGATGGTCTCCCCAATCCGCACCTTACAGTGCAACAATTTGCTTTTGTTCTCATTGTAAAACTCGTACGCCGGCGGCGGATAGCCCAACACGACACAATATTGCTTAAGCGAGGAGATCGCATCATAAGCCGGATCAAATTTGAAGTTGGCATCCAGACGCAATGACTGAATCTGTATTGGATGAAGTACATTAAATTCACTTGTATATAGAGTCAGATTTCGAATAACAATCACTAACCTGCATCAGGGGCACATTGAAATCCACTTGATTAGCAGCTGGCGCTGCTGCTGGGGTTGGGCTCTTGTTGCTGGCCGCATTCTGTGGGGAGTCAGGGGGAGTTATTATCTCTACGGCTTCTGCTGCAGCAGTTGCTGCTGGCGCAGCTGCTGTCTGCTGTTGTTTCAGTCTATAGTTGACGGAGAGGCCGCCGGTGGGACGTGTACTAGGATACTGTACACGCGGATACGATGGCTTCCTATTGGCAGCGCCAGCGGCAGCGGCAGCGGCAGCTGGTGTTGTCTCTGTCGATGGCTGTCTCACTGTAGCCGGGCGCTGAGACGCGCTGTTGCCCAAAATGGGGCGCAGATGAGGCTTGCGAGCACCAGCAGCAGTTACGTTGCCGTTCATCTCAGCTGTCGCAGGTGAGTCTGGAGGCGTCAGTTGACCAGACTTGATTGCTTCCACTTTGAAATTGCCCCCGCGCAGTTCTGTAACTTTTCGTGGAGTGTGAGCTTCTGTTTTGGACTGTTGCTGACGCTGTTGTTCCGCTCGTATGGATGTTGCCACAGCAGCTTCGTGCTCGCGCTGCTGGTGATCCTTAGCCTCTTTCGCTTTCAAAAGACGCTGCAACTCCAGGCGATCCTCCAGCAACTTCTCAATAGTGCGCGCCTGTGCCTGCAGACCACGTTCGTGCTGCTCCTGCAGCTCTTGGATCTGCTTTTCAATCTTTGCTTGCTGATCCTGCAGTAGCACTTTTTGCTGTTGCTGCTCCTCGCGCAACTCCGCCTGACGACGCTGTATTTCGCGCTCGTGACTCAGCTGCTCTTCCTGTTGCAGACGCAGACGTTCAAGCTCCTCCACCAGCTCTGTACGTAGACACAACAGATCCTGTTGCTGTGCTCTTTGCTGCGGCGGCGGCTTTGGCCACTGTTGAGGCGACCTCTGTGAGTAACTGAAGTGGGGGCTGCTCAGAGCTGATTTGGCATTGTTAGTGTAACTGGATGGTGATCGTATGTTTGGACGCACAGATGCTGCTAATTCTCGTGGGAAATTGGTCTTGGGCTTGTTGCTCGTCCTTTGATAACGCACCATAGAAGCAATGTGCGCTGATTTGGGGTTAGGCTTGGCGGTAACAAAGATCTGTAAGAAAAGAAAAAAAAACGTTAGTACAACTCCAAAGTTCATCAATTGATAAAGTCAGAGTCAATCCAAGAGCTCCTACTACTTTTCGGTGATTCACATTGGACAAGCTCTGTACGTGATAAGGCACCAAACACAAATGCAATTGCTTAATGTGAAATTTGCGTTTTGCGATCAGCGGTGAAAGCTGTCATTAAATAAATAATTAGTCAATTAGTCACTCGGTTCACATTATTTTTATTCTGCGTAACATAAATGGAAACAGTTGCTGGCTTTATAACGAAAAACCTTTATATAGCTGCGATATGACAAGACAGAAAACTTGTGAGGCAAGTGCATAATGTATTCGAATCTCTCGTCTGTATTGCATTATTGATTTGACTTTTTTTTTTATAGAATCAGCCCACAGACGGAAACAACACGAGTCGACCAAACCCATCCACCACCCACTGCCTGCCAATCGTTTGACTGCAAATCAGGCCAGCTAAGCGTGGGAGCGGTAAGGCATAAAAATGAGAGAGTGAGTGAGTGGCACATTGAACTGGAAACAGAGATGATGCATAAAGGCGGCATCCTGATAAGCTCAGTAACAAGAGCAACAGCAAAAACAACAATATTAATCACAGAACGAACGAGTGTCGATTGACATTTATACAATGAGAAGGCACAGTGCATAAATGCCAGCATTTAAAAGTAAATTTAAAATAAGAATGGCCACCAACAACAAGCACATGAAAAATTAAAATGCAATGCGATGCGCCTTCCCGCTTCCTCTTTCTGCCAGTTTGTTCGGCCAGCAAGAACAGCAACAACATTTGATTACTTTCACCAAGCATGCAAAACGAAACACACACACATGCACACAATAATCACACATATACACTGCGAGAGAAAGAGAGCAAGCAGACGGACAGCCAAAAAGTTTAAATTGGCTGTCATTTTTTCGCTTTGCACATAAAGTATGTATAATTGTTGGCATTTTGCTTTTCTTCATTTGTGTGAGTGTGCTGCATTTATAAAAATGCTTAATCGGCACAACAGCAGCAAGTCGCAAGCATATAAAGCTTACAGAAAGGCTGAAATAATAAACAAGTAAGATTGTTTACACTTTTGATGAGAGACGCTACATTGACACGTTGCCTCTTTGTGGCAAGCCAAGCCCCGTACAGCACACGAACACACACACACACACAGACGCTAGCAAACAGCACCGCTCGCTTTGACGCAACGAAACTGACTGAGTAAGCGCTAATTCGAGCAGGCGCTGCCAAAAGCTCAAAAGCTGCGCAATCAAAATAAAGAGAGCGTGAGAGAGAAAGATACCAAGTGAGAGTTACGCGCGTTGTGGGAGATCGCCACCTCTTTCTCAGTGTAATTCACTCACTTGATTTCCGAATTTTTCAAAATTGAATGCATTTGTTTTCTCTAGCAATTCCATGGTATTTGCATAACCAAGGTTGCGATAAGGGATTGGCACATGTTCCACTATCATATAGTCACGCTCTATGGTTTGCAAGCTGACCGGCGGCTTGATTGAAGTTATTAATGAGCGCACCACAATGGTGACATCCTTAAGAATTTCTTCGTGTTCCGGAGACATGGTGACTGCAAAGAGATTAAACCAAAAGTAGAGTCAATATACATATATACTAATACATACTACATGCCAATCAGGCGATCAAATATGATAAAGCACTGTGAAATGCCAACCAACCCCACCCACAACAACAACTATACGTGCAAAACGATATTCGCGAAAACGAATTTGGGCACAATGAACGCAACACAGATAATGAAAGCAACAGCTAAGAGAGAGTGAGTGAGTGCGGTAGAGCTCAAAGAGCAAAACAAAAGCAAACGCAAAAGAGCTCGTCGCGACGGCGCAACGGGATCGTTTTGATTCTAATCCAAAGCTGTTGCTGCTGCCCACAAGGATTTTATTTTATGTTATTGAAATTTTTTTGCTCAGCAATTATTTCTCCATGTATGTACGTATTTTACGTGTAGCACAGAAAATCTACGCAAAAATAAAAAATCGTCTGCTCGATATCTGTTTCGCTGGATTAACTGGAAACCACTGTTGTTTATATTGTGAGATATTAAGAAGCATAAGATACAGATACAAGCTTTGTTTATTTACGCGAGGGTCCACGCTTATGTGTGTCAACGTATACATATGTATTATATTTCAACTTCGTTTATTTGGCAGCCATTTTTATTTTTCTCTAGCAAAAGTGCTGCATTAGGCAAACTTATTGCCCACCTTAATAAATATACAACATTTATAATTTAGACACTTACAGACTTATTAATATATTTTAAATGTATTTTAAATGCACTTTTGCATAAATTGAGCTGCGTTCACTATTTTTGAAGAATACTATGAACACGTTTATATAGGCAGATACAACATTAAAATGCCTTTCAAAGCTTTCGCTCCTATTTACAGCTGTCAAACTAACCGTAATTTTCGACAGGTCGATAGATTTTCGATTACTCTTAATGGCAAACCTGCATAGTTCTTCTGAATCGATATCAATTTATTCTCAATATATATATAAGCAAAATTTGATTTGAAATTAATTTATTTCAACGATATCAAAAGTGTGTGCTTATAAATTTAATGTATACTTAGACGCTTTGGGTTTGCTTGTGTCTTCGTAGTTCAAAATTTAAGAGTTTAACCATTGTTTTCATTTAATTTTGTGTCATTGCCAGAAGAAATTATTTAAGTAATAAAAATAAATCTAATTTTATTGTTTTTTTTTTATATGTGTCCCCTAGCCAATTAATAAACATTTTTAATATTTATTTGAATAGCCATTATTAAAATCTTTGAGTTGTTATCTTTATAATTTGAGAAACTAGAACTCCTAAAAATATTAGAAATGTTTTTTAATTTGTAAAATTACCTATTTGTTGTTTGTTTGTTAATTCATTTTTTAAATTTACCACAACTACCATATCGATATTGTTGTTTACATCGATTGTTCTGTCTATTATCGTGACTATCGCAACGACGAACTGCTGAACGATATAAATTAGGGTGGCCCCATTGAAAAATTAATGTCAATAATCGTTACACATTTGCAACTTAAATTTAAATTCTACAACTTAACGGTTTTCAATTTTTAAAAAATATATTATAAAATATAAATTACATTTGTAGGCAAAAATAAGACTATTGAAATGTAGCACGATGTCTGCCTCTTTTATATTGTGGATGGTGTCGTTGCCCTGCAACAGACATTTTTTCCTGTTTATCTGAAGCTAAAATAATGTTGCTCCCCTTTCTTTTATTTGGCCATTTATTGCGCAGAAATATTTGATTTCGTTTACCGCCCATTTGATTGGATGAAGGAGTTGTAATCAGATATTCAACTCTTGCAGCTGCAGGCGGAGCTGTTTCGAATCTCGCTCGCTTTCTCTTATTCTCTCTCTCCCGCTGCATTTGCTGCTCCTCGCGCACCTTTTGCTCCAACTTTTGCTCCTCTTTCAAGGCTGTCGCCATGCTCTCCTCCGTGTTATGCTCGCCAGGTGGACTCAAGCCAAAGTAGAAGCCCCGATTGTGCTTGAATGGCGATTGCGCTGCAGGAATAGCCGTTGGTCTATCCAATCGCTCCTGCTGATTGCCGCCTTCCATAGTTTTGCTATTGGATGAAGGTGTCTCCTTGCCGCAGGCAGCTTTTCTCTTATGTATCTCCAATTCCAACAGATTGAGATTCTTGATGATGAGACGCGCTCGTCTTTTCATAACTCTCGAGATTTGTAGCAGTCGATCGATGGGATTCATTGGCTGCTTCCCTTTCGTCTTACATGGCAAAGGACTTTTGATGGTGGGCACAGGACAAGTGGGCAATTCTGCACAAGGACGCGCTCTGCCACTAGGTTTCTTGTATTTACTTTTCGTTTTGCAAAAATTGAATAACTGAGAACTTAAGTTCTTAGCTTTAACTTTCTTGGCTAACACCTTGTCCGTTTGCTCCTGCTGCAGATTCGTTTTCATCATGCGCTCGAATTCCCGGTCTGCGGATTCATTTTCAATGCGCTCGATCCGACGCTGCTGCTCCTTCAGCTCTCGATCGTATTTCCGTCTTGCATCCAGTGCCGATAACACCAGCAAATCCCCCTCCGATTTCTCCTCCTGCTGTGGCTCTTCCTCCTGCTTCTGGCCATTGTTATTGTTGAACCAACGTAGTAGTTTTTCATTTTCCATGAAGCCCTGCAATCGCTTGACTGCTTCAGTTCCACCCTTTTGCCCATAGCCGATTCTATCGTTAATCCCGAATTGATTTCGGTCCAACT
This sequence comes from Drosophila gaucha, assembly GCA_035045545.1. Lineage (NCBI taxonomy): Eukaryota > Metazoa > Arthropoda > Insecta > Diptera > Drosophilidae > Drosophila > Drosophila gaucha. Next base: position 7,234,403 of record JAWNOY010000375.1, read on the forward strand.
GATCAAACAAAAGGCTGGGATCATTAGCCTCCGTATAGTCTATATGCGATGATGGCTTTGGCTGCATTCGTATTTCATTGCCTTGAGGGTATCCATTATAGTGGGCATTCACTGTACTGCCAGGCAGTGAGCAGTGAGCCACAATTGCCACAATTACCATTAGTATAATTTCCACTCTGTTGTGTATCACATTTGACATTGTTTTCCAGACCAAAACATTTTGTCGAGACTCAAAAGTTCTGAAGTGTCTTTTAATCAGTGCTGCCAATTTAGCCTTTTTGCGGAAAGATCTAGCCTTTTTATAAAAGAGACTCACCTATACATAAATCTATTATTTTATTTGTGAATTTAAGCTTAGGGAGTCTGTTGATTATCAATCAATCAGTTAGCCAATCAATCAATCACTCAATCAGTACAGATATGTTGAAGTTAATTAGTTCACAAAAACAAGTTACAAAATCCGCATTTTCATATTATCTAAGAGAGTCCTTTGGTCAGCAATCAATCAATCAATTAGTCAATCAATCAATCAGTACGTAGACTTCTTTTATGTGAACCATAGTACACATAGTTGTAAAGCTTTCGTGAATGCAATTGACAAATTCCTGATCTATCAATCAATCAATCAGACAATTTATTTAAACAGCTTTATACATTTGTGTTTATAAAACCTCAGCATTCTTAAATTCTATGTATACCCCGCGTTACTATGTACATATGTATAAACTTTCACTATTTAAGATATTGATTACCAATCAATCAATCATCCAGTCATTATATAAATTATAATTTCCAAAATTCCGACTAACCTAATTCAAATGAGTATACGGTAAGCATTTCATTTAGCCTGTCAATCATTCAGTCAGTCAATCACTCACAGTTATTTAACACACTTTTTCTGATGATAAAACATTTCCTGAAAACAGTTTGCAAACAGTTGAGTAAGCATTTAACTTTTAAGACTCATCAATCAGTCAGTCAGTCAATCAGTCAATCAATATGCCAATTGGCAACAGACTGTGTGGCACGCATGTTGGGGCCTTGTGTTGGTGACGCAAACATTTGACACTGCATTGCTGCAAGCCAAGCGAAGCCAACTCATCGTTAGTCCATTGGAAGGGCACTGGAAGTGGCCTGGAAGTGCCAGAAACTCGATTGGGTGACTCAGTGGCTGTCGCAGCTAGTTTCAGGCAGTCGAATTTTCCACATCAAACGCTGCAGTTGGGCACCGATACCTTTTCGACCAGACAAAATAAATACATAATTTAATAAAAAATTCACTTTGAGTGCCTGCTTAAGAGACTCTGAAGGAAAAAGTCAAAAGATTCACTCTACGCTTACGTTTTGTGTCCAAGTGTCGCAAAGATTTTTGTAATTTTTTAAATGCCACACAAACGCAAAAGACACAAAAAGTAAAAGGGATAACTATTAAATAAACACAACCCTCTATATATATCGATAAAGCAGTGCTATTGTGCCTTACAAAGGATCCATTGTGCCATGACTGTCCCGAATATGCACATCAAAATAATTATATTGATTTTATTTTTCTACAACGGTTCCTACAATTGGAGTAAAAAGTTCTAAATCAACTCAGCTCAAACACTTGAACAGCCCTCTCCCCCCACCACAGGCGGCGTCCGTGTGCGTGTGCAACTGTGTGTGTTTACTAAGTGCCGTTAGTGCATGTGGCTGCGTGTGCGTGTGAAATAACGGGTAAGTTTTTCCATTTAAATCACCTATTATTATACACAGGCCCCAATACCCCGCGGGCTTCCCTTCATTTTTGTTTTTGCTGTTCATATTGATTTTATAATTTCGCCACGAAAAGCGCATTGGCAACAACAACCATAACTGTAAGCCCTCCAAATGCCAGCAGGACTAGCAACAACAACAACTAGCAGCAAAGCAGACAACAAAGAAATGCCCTATCCTTTTCTCTCCCCCTTCCTGCAGACATAACAAATGTGCAAAACATCTGTGCTGTTTAGGTTTGCCTACAGTGTCGTACCAGAATAGTGTATACAGCTAATCGTGAGCAAGTGGGACGGAACGAAGTAGTTTCTTGTTAGCATATTTGCAATGAAGCATGCATATAGAGAAAAAATACAAATTTAGTGCTTAAATAGAGCAGCACATTATTATTTATTTATAAGCTTTCAGTATACATTTATAAAATATTAAGCGAACGTAATTTCATTGAAGACTTACAATAATTAACACAAAATTTGATGTATTATTGATTTACCTTCTTTAACATCTTTGTCTTGGAAAAAATGCACATTCGCTAATTACATACATATGTATGTATGCACATAAGTATTTAAAAATAGCTTAAACGCAAAGGAAGCACATGTGTACATATATTCAGGATGACACTGTAACGAATCAATGCACTCTCAGTCATCGTTCCATTTTCCTTGCCTTTGTTACAGACGAAATTCACACATACATTCATACATTTGTTCCATTACTGGAAATTCCATAGAGTTCACGAGCCTGCGCACTGTTTATCCTTCAGTACGCAATGTTTTGATAGTAAAAACGACGGAGACGGGAATAAATGCAACACCAATATAAGCAGCACGCGGTTAAAACTGTTTACAAATAAGCGGAACGCCACGTGGCACATGGCACAAATCGACGGTCATTGGAAGAATGTGGACAATGAACATGCATATGCATGTGTGTATGGGCATATGTATGTATGTATGTATGTTTGCATGAGTGGGAACTGTTGGGAATAGAGTTTTGCTCTCCTTACGCACCGGCCGGCTTCAATCTTTAATTTCGTTGGGCCTACGCGCTTTGATGACGTCAGTGGTGTGTCGACATTGAACTACTTACATCAGAAGTTGACGTATGCACATGTGTGTGTGTGTGTGTGTGTGTGGGTGTGTGTGAGTGCCTGTCAAAGGCTAAGCTAGGTGTCCACTTACGGGTAGCATACTTTGTGATGACGTCAGCGCTATTTTATTTATGGCCTGAACAGTTAATCCAATTGCCAGCCTTAGCTCGAAGACATGACTTTGGCTTCCGGATCAGGCGGCGTATGCTTAATGTGTTGATTTTTAACTCATAAACCTTAATTAGCTATGTATTTAATTAATAAATGAATTTGGTTTGTTTATGCAGACTTATGCTAAATATGCCCTCAAATGTTGATTTCACTAGCTTTGGCAAATATATCTAGTACAGATGTATTTTAAGCTTGTTTATATATCATTATATTGACCGCGTTTGTTTGTTTGTGTGCCATTAAAAATTAAACAGGCGGCATAAACATAAATGAATGTTTGCAACAATTGTGGCAACAACAATTGCAAATTGCATCGGCCAAGGCCACAATTGCAAAAATGTCTGGGGCCTAGGTTTTTACAACTTTTCTACGACGCAAAAGCACCTCAACTATATGGCAGCTATATAATATACATTCACATATTGCAGATGAACGAAAGATCGTAAAGTAGGGGTAGGATGTTGAGGAGTGCGAATTATAAAGGCCAGTGTATTAAGCAATGCTTTTTGTTTTTGCCTTGCCATCATTGATTAGATAATCAAGTACGCTACAATTTTTCCGCTCAAGTTCTAGGGGAGTACAAACAATAATAGCACCGATAAAGTATGCAAATTCATATATCAAATATGTTGACTCATTTAACTGCGGCACTACGCATTGTACATATTTGTTTATTTACATTGCGATAAGAGCTTCAACAACAAGATAAATATTAATAGAAACATAAAGTAATAAACAATTTTAGTACGAATTTAAGCAAGCGCTCGTTGTCTCATGGAATTTTTCAACACTTAAATACAAGCATACACACATGCACACATACATAGAAAGCAAGTACACTACAAAGTGTTGCATTTACATACATATGTACATGTATGTACATACCTAAAAAAAAGTTTTTTTGTACATACATATTACTGCTTTTAATGTTATTTTGTTTTTCTATTTCACTTCGATAAGCTAATCTCTTGTTTTCCACTCTTTACAGTTACCGGATTTTCTAAATTGCGTAAAATCGACTGTTATCCCAATTATCAAATCCCTTCTTTGTTTATACAACAAAACTGATAAAAAAAAATAAAAACATATTGACACGATTGTGCGTAGCAAAACAAACGTCGCGTTAACCACTCGTGCCATTTCCCCCCGTTCCGCAACTGGCTTGAGGCCCTGTGGAATTTTTCAAGCTTTTTTGCGTCATATATTGAAATATTTATACCGTGTACCGCGCGTCTGTGTGCGAATAAAGCGAAGCACCAGAAAAGAAACCAAAGCAAAAAGCAAAAGCAGCGAAACTGTGCCAGCCCCGTCGCTGTGCCCTCGCCGATATCAAAGACAATAACAATAACAATCGCGATCCCGTCACCCACCCCAATCTAGCTAGCCAGCTAGCGGCGTGTATATAAACGCGCTCGTATCAGCGAACTGTGTGCATTCAGCATTCGACATCGAAACAATCGTTGCCAGAGGAGCTCAATTTTCAGTCGTATTTCGCCGCTCGTTGGAAACGGATCAGACGCGGACCTAAACGTACGAAACGCCATCTGTGCGAGAAAAAAAATAGCTAAGTGCTAGTGCAAGTGCATAACGGTATATGTAGAACCGAATTATAATTATAAACATTCATCAAGCGGACAAAGTGCTATAGAAAATCCACTTCGATGTCGATTAATTCGCCAATATTGTTAAAAAACTCTGACCTGCATTGAACAGGCAAAAGCGATAGAAAAATAAAAAACAAAGCGTTATAGAAAAGTTTCTAAATTCTAAAGCAAATAGCAAGACAAAAATAATAATAAAAGGAAAAAAAAATCAAGACTCGTAGACAGTTTGGTGATCAACAATAAGTTGTTTGCTTTTTAGTTCACGTTCAGTTATTTTATAATTTCCTTGTGTTTTGCGAAAACCAACAACAACGAAACCAAAGTGTTAAACAGTTTGACAGCAACTGCAAATCAAAGAACCTTCAATTTTTCAATTTTTGTTATTCGATACTTTCAAGCGAACACAAATAAAAAACTCGCGAGTGCAGTGTAGAACATATAAAAGAAAAACAACAAAGCAATTACACTACACTACACCACAACAATTTTGTTTATTGGGCTTAGGCCATTGTATGGGTAAGTTAAATGAATTATAGTAAATATATATAAAACTATTCTAGCTACGTAAACATACGATTAGGCAGCTCTATATGAGTATATATGTATATATATATTAGATTGAAATGGGTTTTCCATTAAAAGTTTAATTTTATTCAACAGTTGCAGAATCATTGATAGGCATTGTTTGCCTAACAAAAGGTGGCGCTGAGCACTTTTATTTTTAGACCTTTATTTTAGATCTGCATTTTAGTGCACAGCACAGTTTTTTAGATCCACACAGCAGCTACAATGATTCATTTGCCCTAACAAAAGGGCGTTAATTCGTAAGGCTTCACTTCAAAATAATAATATATGTATGAGTCACACATATACAAATATGCTTTTTTGCAAACAAAGTAAATTTATGACGCAGTTTCACTGCTAATCAAAATTTAAACAGAATTCTGAAACCTTGCAATGAATTAGTTAACTCGAGAATGAATTCCCGTTGCCAGACTACAGTGAGAGCATGGCATGGACACGTGCCTGCTGCTCTGCTGCACTTGCCCCTTGCCCCAAGCTGGCTCCCACTTTCCACACGATTGAGCAACATCCGGTGCTTAGTTTCCAAGTGTTCTGTTTTTCTGCTCGTTCACAAATTAAAAAGAGTTGATTGGTTTTAGATAGTTGAAATTTGAATTTAGATAAAATTGTCTAGTTTATATAGCTGTGCGCATTGGGAGCGTGGTAAATTGGAAAATAACTGAATGTTTTACAATTAGAATTTGCTGTAAATTTTCTCTACAAATCTAGCTCAATTTATATTTCATTATATCAGAAAATGTTTTATCTTTCACAGTCTTATCTTCAGATAAATGTAACTATTATATGCTAAACATTTACTGCCTTATCAATTTGAACGAGTATTTCGCAGTCGTTAACGCCCGTCTGCATAGTTGTTTTTTACGAACCAGACACCTAATCAGCAATAGGGGCCAGACTTTATCAGCACTTGAGGCAATTTTCATAGAACTACGTACAAAGTAATATATTTACTTAAGCAAAATAACCTTTTATTTGGATGCCCCGTCGTGGTCTTTCCTGATTAAGCGCTAGTTGTTTATAGAGTCCTAGATCTTTTTGATTGACGACGCTACAGCTGGTTGCTCGTTGTGTAAGCAGCTGGAATCATTGTTGAGATTAAAGGTCTAGACTCTGTTGTACCTGTGCTACCTGAAACTTTCATAGGAAACAGATTAATTTCCCACGTAGACATATGTTTTGCCCCAAGTCTAGCTTAGCCCCGATGTGGCATATAATAATTGTGTATATTTTTTAGGACAATGGAAAAGAGTATTAGAATTTATATAAGAAAAAAAATTATTGCTATTTGTTGTAATTCCGATTTCCCTTTACAGATCAGTCTAAACTAACAACGAAATTTGGAGACGAGCCGGACCTCCTGTTCAACCGAGCGCAGGGCCGGAATAGTCTGCTGAATAGTCTTGGAGCCAGCTCTGCCATTGCCGCAGCCGCCCAAGCATCAATCAACATTCAACTAGAAGCAACATTCAATGACTGTGAAAGTGGCTACGTGCCCACCGTGGGCCGTTGGGGAGCCGAGTGGCCGAGCTGACTCGCCGCTGGACGCGGCCATGGCCACGGCCAGGACGGAGCAGCGGCGCCGCCCAGCTATGCCATCGACGACACTGACGACGATGACAGCTTTGGAGGAGCTGCTGCTCGAGGAGCTGCCGGCAGTGGCATTGGCGCCACGGAGCAGCAGCTGGCGGATGCGATGCGTGGCATGGGATTGACTACCAATCTCAACTATGTCCATGAGCAAGCCGATAAGCCAAGCAGTTGCGCTTCCACGCGTGCCACGCCCATGCGCACGCCCTCCACCTCGAGTGAGGAGGACGACGAAGATGTTGAGGAGCTGCAGCAGCACAAGCAGCACCACCAGTGGCCGCCCACCGACCTGACATCGGTGGTTGCCGCATCGGAGCGCTACTCCGACATCATCCAGGTGCTGGCCAGGCAGAAGTCACCGACGGAGCAGCATCCAGGCGGCGCCAACTGGGCCATGGCCGATGGCTACGATCTGTCCGCCTACAATCAGATCAACGGCGTCTGGCCCCTGGGTCATCCTCTGCCGCTGCCCGACTGGGGCAGCGCCGATGAGCCAGCCAAGGACATTTTAGTTTTCGACAACGTCTGGCAGTACGAGGAGCTGAACGGGATTGTGGAGACGGCCCTGCAGCGCATGCTGGAGGAGACCCACTACAACACAGTGAATCTCTTCGTGGACTTCTATCGCAGCTTCAAGCGCACCCGTCGCTCCGATCTGCGCAGCTTCTTTCAGTTCTACGATGTGCCCATCAATCGTCGCCATCACATGTGCGTCTCGCTGGCCTTTGAGATCATCGCGCGACTCGTGCAGATGTTTCCCCAGCTCGGCCAATATCTCTATGTGGTGTCCTGCGAGGAGCAGGTGGTCGACTGCAATGACTATGTCCAGATGGATGAGGAATATGGCATGAACTCGGCCGATGCGGGCGTCGAGAAGGAGCATGTGATGGTCGCCATGCGCTTTGCCATAGGCGAGCGTCGCGGCGTCATGATCCTCGATCCGGGCTACCATGTCGGACGCGCCGTTACCATCATGTGCGACCAGAGCTATCCGCACACAGGTAAATTTATACTCTATGGCATATAGGACAGATCAATATAAATTTATATATATTTTCAGGCTGGTTTAATCAGTCGAAGGAGCCGCATCTGCAGCGGGATTACTGCTATAGCTTCAGCCAGCACAGCGAGAAGTTTGTCGAGTGGAAGGAGCGTGAGATACGCGGCGACGAGGCCAGCTTTAAGACATCCCTGATCTACATCGCCCAGGAGTATATAACCGCCGTCGATGTGACTGTGCGCCGTAATCTGGTTTACAATTTCCGTTCGCTGTTGTCGCGCGACGCCAAGGGTCGGGTCTATGCGGGACTCTACTTCCCGCTCGTCTCCAATGTGCAGGAGGCGCATCTGACGCTCTTCTACGATGGACCCAGCGAGCAGCGCGTCAAAGCCAAACTCATGTTTAGCGCCTTCAAAGTGGGCAAGGGCAAGGTAAGTCCAAGTCGATCCCTTTTCCATATCTGTTAATATCACTAATCTTTAATCTCTTTCAGCAATTGCCGGATTATGTGACGCAGCATCTGATGAAGTTGTCGCCGCAGCTGAATATGACACAGCAGGAGCTGACGGAGCTGTGCAAGTCCCTCTGCGAGGTAGTTTCCGATCAGAACTTTATCGGCCAGGTGTTGGCCATTAACGATGATATTGGCGTCATGTCCATGGAGAATTGACAGTTAAAGCAGCCTAAGAATGCCGCTGCCAAGGAGCATCAGGACGAAGCAGCAGCTGCAACTTAGACTTCAATTTCAAAATCTTTCAAATACGTTTTTTCCATTTTCAAAATAAACATTTTTTTCTTTATAGAAATTAGGTGCACCAACCAAAAAAGATATATTTCAATTTAGTAATATTATATATATATATATATACCTACGCATATACAAATATATATACAATTATATAAACACAAAAGAAAAAAAAACACAAACAACTACATACACACTTTTGAAACCCTTGTATTGTTTAACCAATTTATTACAAATTGTAAGTACGAGTAATATATTTAGAATTTGTTTTTGTGCTTAGCTTCTTTTTTCAATTTTCAATTTGTTCTATTTACATATAATAAACAATTTAAGCTATACAAATAACATTAGTTGACATAACAATTTTGTTAAATGCACTGTAACATTTTTGTTTAATAAATAAATGCAAATCAGCTAGCTAAACTAAAATGGAGTTTTTATTTATTTCATTTCAAATATGAAGCTGTTATTTTGTAACGTTAGCTAAAAAAATTTATTTTTAGTATTTAAAATTTCAGCATTTTTAAAGGTATTCGCGTACGGCCACACTGAAAGCCGGCTTCAATCAGCTGTGCAGCTAAAGTTTTCAATTACAAATTAGATATTTAGTCAGCTTAACGGATTATTAAAAGAGTTTTCATTTATTATTACACAAATATTTCGTGAGTCAACTTTGTGCTTTTATAATTAGCTTATAATTTAACAGCTATCTATTACAAGAGCTTATTTGTACATGTAATTGGCCGGCATTAACACCTGTTGTTCGTCGTTTTTTGGATAGCGACAACAAATGAAAAAAAAAACAATTGAAAATTAAATTCAGGTTCTAAACTGAAAACGAGCGCGCGAAACTTTAAACGTTTCAGTTGTCGTTTGAATTTCCAGCGGTGCGGTTGTGTTTTTTTGTGAAACCGGTTTTGTCATATACTAATTATTGGAAACGTGACGTGCTGCGTCGCTCGATCGCAAGCACAAATTGAAACTATTTACCTTTTTAAGTGAATAGAGGTTTGTCAAATATTAGCATTAGGTTCGAGTTTCGAAACGCGAGTGCATAGAAAACGCATCAATTTACATATTTAACTGCAAGTAAGTATGTATACGTACTTAGTATATCCAAGGTCTTGGGCAACTAAGCGCAGCAACAAAAGAAATAGAAAGTTAACTAAATGCAATCAGATACTTTTTTTGTTGACGGAAGTCGAAGAAGAGGCCGCGCACTGTTGACAGCGCAAAAAGTCACACACACACACATGCACACATGCACACATGCACACTCTCACACATTCATAGACACACACACACATTACACTATTTTGTGGGCTATGTTGGTAGCTCTCTTCGCACCTCTGTAGCTACCCATTAGTAACGTTTTTTTTCTTCTTCTTCATATGTTTGCCTTTTCTACTACGAGTATTTTATTTTTTTGAAGCTATTGGCCCATTCTTTGGCTCTTCAACTTTCATTCCTTTGCTTGGCTCTCTTTCTTTAATTTGCATTTTATGTGTCGTTGGTCGTTGGTCGTTGTCGTTGTTGTTTTTTAGAAACCAACTGGTAACTGGGCCATAATTCCATAGCGCTAGCTGATATTTATAAAATACGATAATTATTTTAAATAGCTGCGAAGCGCTCTAAAGTCAAAGCCAAAGCCAAGCAATTAAATAAAGCACTTACTGGCAGTACATCGAAAAACCAGATTCAAAGTGCAATACATATAAAAATATTATATGTAGATGTAGGCATAATTTAATAGCCGAGACGTTGCACTATTGTTGTAAAAACAATGGGAAAACAAAATTAAATAAAAAATTGTTGCTGACTCGAGTCAAGTGTCACAAAAAGTGCACTCGCTGCCCAGTTGAAAGCAAATAACTGCTGCCCAACTGTATATATATGATATCTATAAGCTATATATAGTCAGTGCCTTGGTCAACTTGAACGCTCCCTAATCTGAGTCTGACGATCTTTGCACCCACATCGTCGTAGTTCTGTTTACTAACACTAGTGTTCCTTATCTCCCACAGACACATAATCGTGTTGCTCAACATGTTGCTCTGGCTGATTGTAATTGGGCTGTTGCTGTGTGGCTTTATGTTCACGAAGACGACGAAGTGCATGCCCAAGTCCTGGTTTGAATGGAAGACAGAGTTTCGTTATCAGTATTTGGGCATTGTGGGACTTATACACGATGCCCAATACGCCTCGAGGGATCGTGTGGGTATGTATATATATATTTGCTAGCTACTTATGCAATTACTAGCGACTTAGCAACATGATTATCTGACTGTTTCAGCACTCTACAAGCAACCGGATCGCATTGCTGTTATTACGGGCGGCAATCGCGGCATTGGCCTGCGCATTGTGGAGAAATTGTTGGCATGCGATATGACAGTTGTAATGGGTAAGTGAATATTCGTACTTGACCAATTGAACTCCGTTTGATGGCTCTGCCTTGCATCAGCTATATAAATCAGCGCATTCAATTTGTTATTCAGTCAACACACGACAAGATGGTAACAAAAAAAAAGTTGACACAATGCGTGCATTGCCTAAACAATGTGATCACAGAAAAAACATTATTTGATTTTCTACACTCTTCACACACACACTGACAGACCCACACACTTAGAGTCCACACTGGCAGCATGTGGCCAGAATAACAAAAATGTTGCAGCAAATGTGCGTTGGGAAATATTGCATATGTTTGGGCTTATATGTGAAAAAAATGAACTACCCGTACTTTGTGTTAGGTTATTTTTCCGTCACGTATTTGTAGTTCGGTATTAGGTATATCACTTATTAATCTGTTGAAAAACCTTCTCAAACATCAACAAAAAGTTTTTTCAACGCTGCCTAACAGACGCACTTAGTCCATGTTGCCAGGGTAGCAAAAAATGTTGCATCAACAAAAAAAATCCTCAGCTCTGCTGAGGGAAATATTCATTTGCTTTGTGTATGCTTAAAAAATGTACCTTTTTGTGGATTAAGCTGGGTTGTATACATTAGAAATTAATTTATTCTAAATTTTCTTTCCATATTTTGTACAGTCCCCAGAACTCCCTCAAAGGCTTTAGTGTATATAATCAAAAGAAAATTATAAAAACAAAAAAGTTAAAGCTAGCGCGTGCATTGCATGTGCAATGTTCAAGGCACACCTACACACACCTACATATACAACTTCAGCATGTTGCTAGATCTGCAAAATGTTGCTAGCAACAAATTTAGACACATTTGCTGTGAAAAATGTTGCATATCCTTAGGCATGGAAACATTTAATGTTTTATAAGCCAATTTTGTTATTTTACTGAATATGCCATAAGAATATTATTATTTAAATATATACATTTTAAAAAACATTTCCAATAAACGGATATAAATTAGATATCATATCTTCTGCTAGTTATACTTTAACTAATATAATATGGATCATTATTATTCTCCTTTGCAGGCGTTCGAGATCCGCGCAGTGCCGAATCCGCTGTTGGTGCCATAGTCGATCTCAGCCAGACGAAAGGCAAACTAATTTGCGAACAGCTCGATGTTGGCGATCTGAAGTCGGTGCGTGCCTTTGCTCAGCGCATCTCGCAGAACTATGCGAAAGTTGATTTGCTACTGAACAATGCGGGCATTATGTTTGCGCCGTTCAAGCTGACAGCCGATGGCTACGAGTCGCACTTTGCCATCAATTACCTGGGCCACTTCATGCTCACCCACCTGCTGCTGCCCAAGCTGCGTGCAGCTGGACGGGCAGGCCAAAACTCGCGCATTGTGAACGTCAGCTCCTGCGTGAATCTCATTGGCCGCATCAACTACAAGGACATCAATGGACTGTGAGTAAATAGTTTAGTTAATTTATTTCTCCTTCCTTTCATGCTTTTACTCTCCTTGGCAGCACGAACTATTATCCCGGCACAGCCTACAGCCAGTCGAAGCTGGCGCAGATCCTGTTCACACGTCACCTGCAAACGGTTTTGGATGGGGAGAAGGCTCATGTGCAGGTGAATGTGGTGCATCCGGGCATTGTGGACACGGATCTGTTTGAGCACTCGGCCACAACGGCGGTGCCGTTCTTCAAGAAGATGTTCTTCAAGACTCCCGAGCGAGGCGCTCGCACTGTTGTCTTTGCCGCCATAGATCCATCGATCGAGGGCCAGGGCGGCACCTATCTGAGCAACTGCGGAAAGGGACCCTTCCACGCTGACGCCAAGCAGCCGGCCAAGTGCGAGAAGCTCTTCCAGCACTCCTGCGAACTGCTCAAGATCAAGCAGTATGGCAATGGCGAATTCACTCTCTAATACTCAACTAATCATGACATTTTCTAACATTCCTCAAGTGGTGCAACGTGAACTTTTCTTTATATTAAAATATAACACAATTTGATTAACTGAAACTCAAATAAAGGGGATTATTTCGTTTTGGAAATATTTTGCATGCCTTCGACTAAAGCCGGATAATGTCGGATAACAGTGGATAAACAAGTAATACATCAAAATGTATTTTAATTCAATTACAAAATAAACCACAAAAATGTTACGCTACTCAGAATATTCGTTCCGCTTAAAATGTAAACAGAAGAAGATGCGCATCTAACAACATATTTGCGTGGATTATATTTTAATTAACTTGTCGGCGTTGATTGCCATCAGCAGCCCAAAAAGTGCAATTAAAAAAGTGCAGCAATAACAGCAGCTCGCTGAAAACCACTTCGATATTTCTTGGCGGCAGCTTAAAAGACGTCGTTACTGCAACAGCAACAACAACAGCAACAACTGCAACAGCAACAACATCGTCAACAACTCTAATATGTCAAATTTACAACAACAACAAACAAGCAAACAATTTAATTTGTGCTCCTCCTCAAACAATGAGCGATTAACATTCAACATTTATGCGGAATTTTAATCGACTTGAGTGCAGACTGGAGAGTGAAGAGGCGGGCACCCAGCTAGGTGGCCAGATGGGTGGATCAATCCAGCAAAAAAAAAATATAGCAACGACAATTCCAGCCATAAATAAAAACTAGATAGATAGCCTACCTATAGTGGGCCGACGATTAAACACTCTTCAGGACAATTTTCTATAAGAAAGCCTAGATTCCGATTGATAATGCTTATTGTATATGATATAAAATGATATGATCTGATAGGATATGAGATGATATGATATAATATGGTGTGAAAACCAATAGTATCATATATAATATGATAATAGGATATGGTATCAAATATGATATAATATATGATATGAACAAATATATCTTCATATATATATGATGATAACACGATGTGATATATGTTACCATACATTATGTGTTTTGTTGTCATATATGATATGAAATTGTATCATATATGATAGGATATGGTATCAAATATGATATAATATATGATATGAACAAATATATGTTCATATATAATATGATATGATACACGATGTATATATATGATAGGAAATGGTATCAAATATGATATAATATTGTATATATGATTCTATATGAAATGATTTGATTTGATATGCATATATGATATTGTTTGATATGATTTTTATGATATTATATATATTTGATGTGATATGATTTAATATAATATAATATGATATTAATCATATGGCTCAAATGATATGATATAATATGATGTGATATGGTTTGAATTGATATGAAAAAAAATAATTGATATCATTTCATATGTTTAGATATGATATGATACGATTTGGTAGTACTATTTGACAATGTTCTGCATAAAAAGAGATTAAATTTGAAATTTATATACTCAATTTTTCTAAGTCTTGTCTACTGAACTATAGAACTATAACACAAAAGTCAGATGCTGTTAAGATATGGCTAATATTTGAGAAAAGTAAAACTCGTAAAAAAAAATCTAGCAAAATTCTGTATAGAAACATTCAAATTCGAATGAAAATAGCCCGATTGGTGCGGATCAAGAATATATTATATACGCTCCATAAGAATAGAGATGTCGCATTCTATGTGACATTATTATGATACCCTCTGCTAGGGTGTAAAACTTCAGTTGGCTGTCACTTGAGCTCGCTTTGAACTTCATAGCTAAATGCGCTGTCTCGACATATCGAAGCCCCTTCTATCCCTACAGTCAGAGATCCGAGACAGAAACATATCAATGTCGAATGTTGAATGTGTGAAGCTGGCGTTGAATAAATTTTTTTTATCATTTTCGTGGGCGCAGTCATCAATCAAAGCACAGAGATGAATCCCAGGCCCAAATGAAGTCATCTCAGCCAATGTGGGATCTGTGTGCGTGCGTGTTTAGCGGACATTAAGAGTGTTGATTGGATTTGGGTTTGGGGCTTAGAGCTGCTGATGGATGTCCGCAATGGATCTGACGATAAAATAAGTTCAAAAAAAGATAGCAAGCTACATAGATATCATTTGCAAGGCATATCGTTGCGTGAAACAGGTTTATTACGGCTATTAAATCATCAGCTAAATACTAATCCATTTACGAAAAATCAAGTCAGAGTGACTTAGTCGAGCATGCTTGACTACCTGATGACCTGCAAGCATGCAAATCTATATATCACAGCCAAATACTGCGTTCTTTGAAGTAGGTCTTTTTTTTAATTTTGGGTAGTATAGGAGAGGACTACAAAAAAAGAAAATGTATAAAATCTGTCTTTACTTTACAAAAGCTTATTAAATAAATTTGCTGTCGGTAGACCAAAAGGTCTTCAGGATATGCTAAAAAAAAACTAATTCTAAATATCGATAATTAGAAATTGGACTGAGATATCAAATATAGATTTCAAGAATAAATATTTTAAATTTTTCTAATCCTTAGCCTCTGTAGTTGCTTAGTTATAGATGGACAGCTAGAGAAACTGAAAGACGGCTGTAGTCCTGATCAGGCATATATATATCTACTTTTTAGAGTCAGTCTGCTTCTGCCTGTTACATACACTTTGGCAAACATATTAAACTCTGTTTGACACACTTTTTATAGGAACAGGGTATACAAATATAGGTTAAATAACAGATAGCTGAATCATAAACAACAGGAAGAGGAAGGCACCTTGAATTCTATTTAACTAGTGTTAGGTCTTTTATTTAAGTACATTACATCTTAATTTACTTTACTTCTTTGTGACTGAAACTAGAGACTTGAGGTTTGAAATATATAACTATATACTCGTATACGAATATCGACTAGAGCTAGAAATATTAAGAATTATTGAAAATAAATGTATTCTCTTTATAGTTTTTATACCCTTGTAAAAATGGTATATTCATTTTATTTATTTCTTTGAAAATTTTACCCTAGGAGCGTCAACAAAATATAAAAATATTTGTTTCAGAAAGTAAGAAATAAGATCTAAACTGATTGTAATTAGATAGCCTAAATAGAATTACAGCAAATATTACCCTAATAATATCACGTGATCGTTGGGAGAATTTTATTTGCCCGACGGACTAAATATGTCCCTGAAAACAGCTAAATGTAGTCAGTGATATTATCGGGATAAATAAATTAAAAGTTTTTGTCAATAGAAAACTTAAACAAAATTGGGACTTTAGTCAAGGAAAGTAATGTTAGACAGCTGCTTCGTCAAAGATCGTTTAAAAAGTTTTGTTTTGGAAAATTGCCAAATTTCTTAATTTAATGTTTAATTTTTTAAAATATAATATATAATATAAATAATATAATATAATAAAAATATATGACAATTATAATATGCAATATATAATATCATTATTATATATAATATATGATATAAATATTATATATACTATATGATATAATAATTATTATAATATAAATACTTGACTATGATATAGTTGATCCAAAGTCTTCAACTAAAAGAATACTTTATATATCCATATCTACCTGTGACTAGATTTCAAATGCTATTTATTCAGTTGCCTAGCCGCGCAACGACGGGTAATACGTGCTGCAATTCTATATAAACTAACCTAAAGCTTTCCTTATACTCTATCAATAGATATATCACTATACTAATAAAGTATGGATTATAGTCAAGAAAGTGAATATCGTATCGTATCGTAACTGTATCGTATCTTCTTTCAAATCGCTGAAAAGTGGTTTAATCTCCATTTAAAGACCTCCTCTAAAGCTTAGTTCGTATAAATTCTGTGATGCATAAATCCGTTTTGGTAATTGTTAATTCATGTGGCAATAGCGCTAAAGCGATAAAGCCGAGTCCATTCCTGGTCGTCGGCGTGCCATTAATTCTCCTGGGTTTCTACATAGCTCGCATTGCCCATCTGCTTGACCATCTGCTTGGCTGCAGCAGCATTTAGATGTTCGGGTAATGTGCTTTTTATTTAAATTTCGGCTCTTTGGCATGCTTGAAACACAGTTTTGTTGCATTTACCTGGCGGCAAATTCTTTGCAACAATTTGCTGCTCCAATTAAAGCCTTCAACAGCTGCCGCTGCCGCTGCCGCTGCCGCTGCCGCTGCTGCAGCTCTAGTACAACATCTTCTAGCCAAGCGCGTCCACATTAATCATGTGCCAAGATTTATGGCGACGCTGCGCCCACGCCGCGGCCCACGCACGTGTTCATTCCATTCCATTCCATTCCATTTGCATTTGCATTTGAGCAGCTCATGTGGGCGAATCCGCGTCCCCTAATCTTGCAGCGCTGCGCAACGCCCACCCCTCATTGCCCATTGTTGCAGGTTGCAGGCCAACTCGTTAACAGTTAGCAGTTAGCTGACGATTAGAAGCGTGTAGAAATTAAATTTATTGTGCAACACGCTTGCTGCACACACCTGTAATTGAAAAGAAATTGCGGCTATCGTGGGTGGGATTAGTGGGACTGCCAACACATAAGCAAAGGGCTGAGTTTAAGGTATATATTAGACCAGTTACTTGAGATTAAGACAACTCAATTCATAATACATGTCATATATTATAATAAATACTAGACTAGACTACTAGGTATATTATTATTAGCAATACCTTCTTAGACTTTAGAAAATGAGTTGATAATTCAAGAAATTCCACTCAAGCACTTGCTATTGCTCTGATTGATGATTATATATTCTATGTAATATTTAAAAAATATTGGTTATATTCTTTCTCCTTTTCCAAGTAAAGAATATTTTATTTTAAATATATATGGATTTAAGTTCACGCAATTATGATGATAATTTTTAATTTTTAGCCTTCCAACGTCACATTGCATTCCATATAAAAGTGATCTTTTTGGGAGTACTCGACTAGCAGATACCCTTAACCGCATGCAAAGCAGATATTGCTTAAATTCCATTTATCTTATATTTCGATTTTGAAGGAAATGGAGGAGAGACCCACACTTTAGGAGAATCTATGTATACAACTTAGTTACTCAAGTTCCTAAATACCTTAAGATCGATATGGTTTTAGGTCGGTTTTATAGAAACGAGTTCATGGAGTAAAGGAAGGGGTATGAACGGGCGGAGGACGGACAGACAAATGTACTGTATAGACGGACGGATAGAGAGCTGGACGGACGCTTGGAGGGATGGACGTATGGACGGACGGACGGATGGAGAGATGGGCACACTGAAGAAGAAATGGACGGACTGATGGAGGGACTAACGAGCGGATAGATAGAGAGATGGACGGACAGACAGAGATATTTTATGACTAACGGATAGTCTAAGGTTTTATAGAGTCGGTTGTTTTTTTTTTTCCAGTAAATATATACTTTATGACTGAATTCCTAGTTTCAATGGATACAAACGCTACAAAAGTATTTAGATTAACCAGCTATGGTGTTTATAGGGATAATAACTTACTATAACAAAATAATCTGGATCACTGATTATGATGATATTTTTTTATTAATATATTTTATACATTTTCCTACAGTTAAAGGAAACTGAGTATACTAGTATATATACAATTTAATATTTATTTAAAGCTTTCGACGTTTCTAAGTTTTAGGCATATTTAACTTTACATAAGCTTGAATATTCTTTTAAATATTATTGCTAGAGTGAAATATATATTTATAATAAATTTTTGAAATATTGTTCCATCAATTCTTAGCCAATGCTTAGCCCATCAACTTTCTCAGCTGTGCTTAGTTCCGTTTTGGAGACGAGATGTCAAAAGGCACATGGTCAACAAGATGCACACAAGATATCCAAAAGCTCATTGGCGTTAACAAGCCACAAGACACTTGTTGTACATTGTGCTTACTGCAGTTGCTTGTGCTTCTGTTTTTGTTTTTGTTTTTTATGTTTATGGTTTTTTGCTGCTGATGAGTTTATTAAACTGGGAGCGAGCAGTTGCGGCGCGTTGAGTGTTTTAATTACAGCCGCATCCGCTTGAGCGACGAGACATCCGCCAGGGAACCGAAGTGTGCATTACAAGTGACCACGACTACTGCGAGCAGTAGACGTATCTGCCAGATACTTTTGTATCTTAGTTGTTTGATTTACGCGCAGCCATTAGCCAAAAAGTGGTCGCAGCATCTGCTGCCTGTCGCAAATGTCAAAAGGTTAATTGGATTGTGGCAGCAAGCGCAGTTGGCAGCCGTTACAGCCGATAAGAATTTGCTCAGCGATGGGAAGACACTTAAAAAGAAAAAAACAACAAAACAGAAACAAACATAAAAGGAATGTGAATGTGCTTGGCTTATACAGCAGGTGATTTCAACTAATTAAATGATATTGAACTCGAATTAAGTTCTATCTTGAGTCAAGTATGTGAGGTAATTTCATATAAATACAAGCTTACAGGTCAAGTGGAGGTAAGGCAACAGTGAAGCTGTTCATATAGGATAGAGAGGCCAGCAAAACTTGTTGATATTAGACTATGAACTAGAATTAGACGATGCTTCTCTAATACTTTTCGATTTGATGAATTCGAATCTGCAGCTAGATTTATGCTTTTCTTTACTTAACATTGATATATCTGAAAGCTGCCTTAAGTCAGAGTAGGAGAAGTGAGGTGAAGTCAACTGAAAATAATCTCCTTGTCAAAAAGATATTTTTCAAACATTTTAGAGATAGTTTTTAGAGTGAAGGAAAAGTACTTTCAGATACTAAAACTTTTATTACAGCAGCTCAAATGTAAGCTAAAAATTCCTGTTGGCACTAGCTGAGTACATGTCGAAGATAATATATATATATATATATATATGTATATATTTAACGAATACTTTAGTTAATTTTTGCTGGCTAAAGGACATTTTTTGATAGTTGATCATTTCTAATCAACAAAAACAGTTTATACACACACACACACAAAGTGAGCAAATTGTCTGTATAGCTATTTCAAGATCCTTCCAGTTCTATCAACTAGTTCGTCTTCGGCTGACCACTTTTGCTAAGCTATAGCCATATAAGTTGTGTCTGGATATAGTGAACTAATTGTGAGGTCTGTTCACAGTATTGAGATTGTTCAAAATACACTTTGTGTATATAAATTCAAGAGACCATTAAAATAAATTAGGTACACTTAAATGTAGGCCTATTATAATGAAATGTTTGATTCTTGCGTTTACAAAGTGACTTAAGTGAACCTACTTAGAGTACTCCATTTAAAAATTTGGGAGGGTATACAACAGTGTTGCCATTTCAGTTTTTTTCCGAACAGATCTGTCCTTTTTTTAGGATAGCCGGAAAAATATATCGATGAATGTAGTTGAATCGGTCTAATAATCATCGTACCAAGACTTCAAGTGTACAAGAATTGATCGTAGGTTATCGACTTATGATATATCGAGCTTTAGCGACATCGCGCGGCACAGATCTAGTTTATATGGAATCAAGTGTCACAGACGACGAAACTGTTGATAACGCGGTGAAATCAACTTTATATATATTAAAAGTTTAGTTTTTAAACTTAAAAATTGTTGTCCTATTTTCTGTCCTTTTTTAAAAAATGTTTCTCCCGTTTTTGCCTTTTTTCTCAGTCGTTTGTCTATTTTTGCGTCTCGTATCTGGCAACACTGGTTGATATCCTGACATGATAGCGCTGTCCTGACATCAGTTTGGAGAATAAAGTATAGTCAGGTTTTTGTTGACTAAATATTGTTGACCTAATTAAATTTTAGCTATGAGCTTTTGTAGTAAAAAAGCAATGTAAATTAACTCTTAAGCTCAGTACAGATTCAAATACATTTATTGCGTTTTTTCTTTTCCAGCAAATTGAGAGCTCAAATAATTATTAATATTTTCTATTTACTAATATTATATTAATATTATAATATATATTAAATGTGTTCTATTGATATTCTGCTCTAATAATTTTGGTAATTTTCAACCTATCCTAATCCATATCACCTCATTGCTCGATATTTTCTTTTTGATATTTTTTTTTGTTGATATTTTCCATAAAATACAAGCTTAAACAAAAATCTTTCACAGTCACCTGTTATAATAACTGTCATACTTCAATGTTGCTAGCCAGTCGCAGAGTTGCCTCCACAGATATTTTCTTTATTTATTTATTTATTCATCTTTTTACTAGATCTCTTATTATTATTATTATTATTATTTTATTTTATATATATTATTTTATTCAAAGTATTAGCAATTTACTGTTAACTGTTTTTTCATCTGTAAATTCCATTTGTTGCACAGTTGCACGCTTTAATTCATTGGCTAAATGGCCAACAAGTCGTCTGCTTGTTAAGCAGTTTCCTCGTTACGCATACGCCACGTTGTCCCATTAGCAAATGCGTGTGTGTGTGTATGTGTGAGTCTCACATTAAATTTGCATAAATTATCATAATTAATTTTGGCGTCAATTAATCAAACACTTGGTCGTCTTTAGCTATTGTTTTTGCCTATTTTGTTGTTTTTTTTTGTCTTTTTTTAGCTATAACAATTTGCATATTGACGCCTCAGCGTTTGGCATCATCCCTTCGAAGTGACTCTTCGGTTTATTTTTGGAGGCCCAGCGGCGACTTGTAAAAGAAATCCAAACACGGCCAACAAATTCGCACAAATTGTTGTGCTTTGATGTGGTCTGTGGCCCATTTTACGCTCGATTATCGCGCACAAAGGCCGAACGGGGCCCAAGCTGACTGTGAAGCCAAGTCGTCGACCATAATGACCATAGAAATTTCTCATCCAAGCCATTGAGCTTGTCAAAAGGTGCTCCGATGTAATTAATCGTAAGTATTTACACACACACACACACACACGCACACATTATAATATTGCCGCTTGAAAACTTGAGGCGCCTCCCGTAGTCCAATTCAAGTGGTTTCTGCTCTGTTGCGTGAAATTTGGCAACGGCAACAAATAAAAGTAAAAGTGTCGAGTCGAAGGTGAGACATATATTGATAACTTGGCCAGCAGCAGTTGACAGCTGTCGAGGGCTAGGCCCAGATCGCATTGACTGCACAGCAGCTGCAGTGGCAATTGCTTTGCCATCTTCAATAATCGGAGCAGCATAATTGTTATTTGTTTATTGCATAAATCAACAGGCAAACAAACCAAAAACCAAAAATATCAGACATCATCAACAACTGACAAGCACTGACGACCTTGCGGCGGCTCTGACACACATACACTACAAAAAAAAAAAAAACTGTATCAAGTAGCAGGAAATTGGTTGACGACTGCATCAGCAGCAGCATCAACTACACACACACACACACTCATAGTTAAAAGTGAATGTTTATGATACTTCAGTTACGAGTCATTGTGGCAACAAATTCCCAAAAATAAAAAATATATATACATACATACATATATAAAGCTCCTCCGTCTGGCAGATGGCCCCGATTACGCAGCCCAAGTACTCGACTCAACTGGGAGAGCATCGAATGGAACACACAGCCAAAAATCGAAGACACAAAACTCGAATCGAAACTGTGTTAGAAAGTCAAACGGCTGACGGATGTCATAAATAGTCGACGAAGTAGTCAACTGGAAGACTTTTGGGAGACTTGAGCACATGCACCCTTTGCAACTCCCACTGGCAACATTTATAAGGGGAAGGGGGCGGGGGGCAGGGGGGCCTCAACTGTTTTATATACTTTAATTATGTGTAATTAAGTAACTGAGTCTTATGTAACACACACACGCTTTTTTATGTATCCCCTAATTGTGATTGAAATGTCAACAGTTAACTAAAGTTAACAAACTTTGCATAATTCGAACTCGGTTCAATTAAAGTGCAAACAAATTGATCTTACGAAAGGAAAGCAAGATTGTTAATTAAATGTTATCTGTGTATCAATAATACATTAGCTAACATATAATGATCGTGCCAATAGCCTGCTTATTTTAGGTGTTATAAGAAATCTCTTGAAAACGAGCGAATGGCATATGATATTTTTTATGAAAAGCATTTCTTGCTACATCATTAAAATACCTGAGTAGGGTGTAATGGGCTTATGAACAAGGTCCCAGGTAGTAAAAGCCATCTGCGTATACATTTTAAAGTAAAATATAAAGTATTTATTACACGCAACTCTTCTTTAATATTAAAATAAATAAGTAAAAACGCTTTAGCCGGGACTGTCTGACTAAGAGATCCCCTGATCCTTTGTTCGAGTTTGCATTTTTACATATAAACAGTCATACAAACAGAAAATAACATAAATGCAACAATATATATACTTTATGGGCTCTGCCATGCCTGATTTCCCATTTTCAATGGTTCTATATTATTTTAAAAATAGTAGAACATATCCCCAAATTTACCATATGCCTTTTCTAAGAAACGTAGCTACCGTGCAAAAACGGAGTTGGGTGTATATGTATTCCTGATCAGCAGCAATATTGATATAGCTTGCCCGTGTGTCTCTGAATTTATGAACTTGGCAAATAATAGAGGTATACTTCGATTCACTTGAATTAATTTACCTTTATATAGAAATTAAAACCTATATGGATCTTAGTTATAAAGGTAGAGTCTTCTAGAGAATGTCATATATATTATATTGAAATTTTAAATTAAAATTGTATATAAGACGATTTACAAACTCCTTAGTTGTTCAATAATAATAACATATAAATATTGTTTTATAGACGAAGAATCAAATCACTAAATTTGGGATGCTCTTCTCTAGAGCAGTTTTGCTTCCATATTTTTAAAGCGGGTAATTGCTAAGAACTGTTTTGAGAACAAGCTCAATTTTCAGAGGGAAATTTTCTACACTCATTTCTACCATATTAAAATTTCCAAAAATGTTTAACTGAGTAATTCTAAATTTACAAAATGATAAGATCTAAAAACTAGTTGAGTAAAGCATACTATAATTAATAATAATTATTTTATTTAAAAAAAATGGTTTTCTTTGATTGATGATAGATGCCTTTTTAATAATCTTATGGAATGTCTTAAACTTCTAGTTCTCAGCATATTTTAACACTAAATATGCTCTCTATAAAGATACTTAGCATATTGAATGATCTAACATTAAGTTATGCAGAATTTTTGAGTAATTTATGGTGTTTACAACTAAAAAGATAAAAAGTCGTCATCTAAGCATGATAAGCATATTATATAGAATAGATACATATTTGTAGCTAGGAGCACATCGCATCGAGATACCGTTAGACAGACAGCACACACCCAGCACTTAGTCGGGGCTCTAATGCAGATGCAGTTGCTCAATTTTTTGCCGCATCATGGTCACAATTATGCGATGTGCCAATGGCATAAGATCGTCGTTGTCTTCAGGTGGGATCTTCAGATGCTGATGCAGCTCCTCCTGCAATCAGGTGTGAACTGGGGGTGGCAGGAGGTTTACTGACTGCTTAAGAGCTCTGCCATTGTTGCAATCTTTGGTGCCTGGGGTGCCAATTAAACTGCTATTTAGTGCCGAATATTAACGGAGATCGAAAACGCTCTAATCTTATTTATGCTCATTGAGTCTGTGGCTTTTATTGTCAGTCAGCGATTGCAGATGGGCTTCAAACCTCAAGCTGCCACTTGCCACACTTGGCGGCAGCGGCGCAGTTGTGAAAGAATGCGCAAAGCTTTTTCGCAATCACGAGCATAGCCGAAATGAAAAAACATATTTTAATGCGCTCATCATTACGAAAATTCTGCAAAACTGGAAACTCGCAAAACTATTTTAAGCCAAAATCATATGTCAAACACTTCAACAAGAAACAAGTAAGAAGGCTCTAGTCGGGACAGTGCGACTAGCAGATACCCTAAACTAAGTCGGAGGTGATGTTTTAAGCAATCTAGCAATATGCAAAACCTAAAGTCTCTACTGTTTGATGTGGGGGAGGCATCCAAAATCTGAAATGTTTATAATCTGTATTTTTCTCATAGAAACCTGCATAGTAAATTTGTTTTAAGTTAATGCAAGTCAAAATATTGATTGTTATCGATAATGAGAAAATGGATAAGTTATCGAAAAAAAAGTAAATTGACTCGTACTCCGTACGGTATACAAGAATATATACTTAAGCTTTCAAATCTCTAACGTTTGGAGTTTACGAGTTCGCAGCGTTCATATGGACAGACGAACGGACGGACGGATGAACTGACGGATAGACGGACAGTCAGAGGGACGGACGGACGGACAGAGAGACGGACGGACAGAGAGACGGATGAACGAACGGAAAGACGGGCGGAACGGCGAACGGACGGACAGAAGGACGGACGGACGGACGGACGG
This sequence comes from Drosophila gaucha, assembly GCA_035045545.1. Lineage (NCBI taxonomy): Eukaryota > Metazoa > Arthropoda > Insecta > Diptera > Drosophilidae > Drosophila > Drosophila gaucha. Next base: position 7,259,523 of record JAWNOY010000375.1, read on the forward strand.
ATGAACAGACGGACAGGCAGACGGACAAACGAGCAGCCGGATGTGGCTAGATCGACTCAGCTTGTTGTCCTAATCAAGAATATGTATATAGCTTATGCTGTCTGGCACGCCTATTTCTGACAGTTGCATACATTGGCACAAAATCATTATACCCTGCAATCCCATTTTCAATGGGTTCAGGGTATAAAAACTATGCAACTGTTGCACCAACCTCCCCCCAAATAAAACAAAAACAAACTGCAGTCCGACTCAGCCATCAACACATTCACTCAGCTCAGCTTCCTCCTCCTCAACTGCTCGGCTTCTCAGCTTCTCGAGTCATAATTAATCTGCTTTGGCGTTGCTGCGTGTTGCAGCAATTTAAAGTGGAGTCCCCGACTTTTGATTGCTAGTCGAACTTCGTAGCTACGAAGTCGATGTTTCGCTTTGATAGATACTTTCAAATGGCTGAGTCGCCACTCGAAGCGGCGCCCCAAAGACAGCCACAAATTTGGGTTACATTTGGCAACTTATAGATGCATAGTTTTGGCTTTCAAGTGGCAAAAGAACAAGAATGATGCAGCTATCGCTCGTAATTCAATAGTCGAAACACTGACTGACAACCAACAATGTTAAATATTGTTTAACATTCGCATACAGTAGCTAACAAGTTTAGGGTTTCAAGTCAAGTCGAGTCAAGACGAATCGAGTCAAGTCGAGTTGCGTTGAGTTCTACAGGGTCGTCAGAGTCGTCAGAGTCGTTGATGGGCATTCCAAAACAAAACGTGTTGATTAAATGTCCCGCTCCGCGCTGCAGTTTCACACCAGACACAAAGACCTTCAAGCTGCAGTCGAACCTGAACCTTACTCAGCCTCAGCTTCAATGCACTACGAGCTTTTGTAACTAACAATTGAAAAGAACTTGCAATAATGAAGTCTTTTTGTTCATATTCTTATAATATAATTTGTAATAAACTGTATTAAATTCTTCAATTTCTAAGGGTTTACCACTTTTTTTTTTTTGCAGCTAAGACAGCTGGAACAAGGAACAGGTTCGAAGCTAGACGAAAATTATCATTGATCCAAGGTATAATCAAAAATTAATGACAATTCAACTAGAAGTCTTTGGGCTTATCTAAAACTGCTTAATTGATTTGAAATTTTGGGTTAGATATAAAATGTAGATAATATGTATGTTATTAAAAGATTTTTTTAATTTTCTTAAACTTTTATATTATATTTTTTTACTATATGGCAAATCAAGAACCTTTTGGAAAAACTACTTGGGTACATGCAAATGTAAGCCTTACTCTTCAACAAAATATATAATATTTTCAGCTGATAATATTTGGTGTACATTTTAGGTTAAGAAAAATGTAACACTAGTCAATCAATTATCATAACTTAATTACTTTTTTTAATTTTTTATAAATTTTTTTATTGTTTTTTATTTTTTTATTTTTTTAAATTTGATTATTTGATTTAAAAAAGCTTCCTGTTATTTCAACAACTTAATATAGTTTTCATAATTTCTTTACTTAATCTTAATGTATTTATTATGAATTTAAATAAGAACGATATTTTATATAAAGAACGAAATTCAATTTAATATTGAAGACAACTTTATTTCCAAATTAATTTCCAACTCTTTTTCCGACTTTATTTTTATATTTCTCAGGTCTAAATAAAAATGATGAAGTCTTGTGTTTAGTTACTCCATCTACAAAAAAAATTAGTTACAAGAATCTAATTTTCGTCTAAGAAGTATAGCTGAGAACACATTATTTTTTATATATAATAATAATTAATAAATTTATATAATAATTTAATGAGATTACCACTCAGTACTTCTTATTGCTCTATAATCAGCCTCTTTGATTAATTAAGTAAGTTTAATTACTTCATTATTCAACATAAACGTTAACATATGTTAGCCTAGAAATGGTAAGGTCAGATAACATAGATGGAAAAATATAAGTTAGAGATATTGTAACTATAACAACTATATGATATACTGATATGATCTAGCCAATTACGATATATGTTCTGCCTGCAAAAGTAAAGACAGACAAACAAATCGACTTGGCAATTGCTATCAATCAAAAATATGTGTACATCGTACGCACTACAAACTGATTACAAAGCATTTAAGATAGAGAAACTCAACCAGCATTGTAATATAACAAAAAGTTAACATAAAGAGAACCGTGAAGAGCCCAACCCTCTAATGAAGTACCTGCTAAAAGTAAAGGCCGGCTAATAGATCGTTACAGAGTTATTTGTTTGTAATAAAATTGTTGCACGAGTTGGAGCTGGAGAGCGTAGATGCTGAGAGGCTTTGCTGCAACTCATTTAATTGAAATTCTTGAACTAGATTTACAGCTATATAATCTCCAGAGCTCCCTGGGGCAAGCAAACAGCAACACGATCGTAAATCATGCTAGCCGGCTAATACGTGCATATATAATTATTCGGAAAAACAAAAAACGAGAAAAAAAATTACATTCTAAAAGCAGTAAAACAACAATAAAACACAATTTAGTGTCACATAAAAATGAAAACAGCAAAAAGCGCATCCCACAGTGCTTTTGGTGCGCAAGCCTCACAGCTTGCCTCACGTTGCAACAACCATCAAATTGTAACAATTTTTCACCTGTCGTCTGAGCTAAGCCTGAGCTGCACATGATTATTATTACATCAGAAGGCAAAAGCATAAATTTCGGCTTGCTGAATCGTGATGCGACCGAAGCCCACAAGAGCAAAGCCAACAACAACAACTGTGCGTTACAACATATACATACCCAGCATCCAACTCCTACTGGCTCCTAGCTCCTAGCGCCCATCTGCAGCATCTTCAAGGAAGCAGCAAGCGATGCGTTTGATTTATGCCTTAAAATCAATTTAAAATTTTGTATAAAAGTTAACTGTTATGAAATATTCATAAATAAAATATTTGACTCCAATTACAGGGTATCTATCATAATAAGCGTTCTCTCTCTCTCTCTATCTATCTCTGTTTCTGCTTTGGAGTGACTTGTGTAGCGAATCGTTCCAGAGAGCCAAAGGAATTCACATTAACACACATTACATCAAATAGTTATATATATTTGGCAATGTATCCGATTTCAAGGTTAATAGCTATAGTGGCAACAACTGTTGCTGAGCTGTTATCGCGCATTGCTGGCGAATTTTGCAATATTGAAAATCAAATGAAATTGGAGCCACAACTAATCGGTTTAAAGTATCTGACAGATACATTCGGCCGTGCCTCGCTCAATGAGTTGGCGCTTGACTCTTAAGGCCAAACAACAATTAATTTTGTGCAACAATTGCCATACACCATATGCCAATGGATGAGGGCGAACGACGACGATCTCCGACGGTGCACACAATTCAATTTAAATTGATTTCCAATTTGTTTTCTCGTCTCCCCACAGAAAGAAAAGCAAGTGGCAACAAGCTTGCCTAAAGTTTATGCGCAACAAGAATTCATGGAGAGGCAAGAAATGTGTAAAGGAAAAGTGTTTGCAGAAGTTTAGTTGTTTTCCTAGAGATAGGGAAAGTATGTCCAAAAGTTTATATAAATAAATATATATGTGTATATAACTTTATTTCCCTGGCAAAATGAGCAGAGTCGATCAGATATTTTGTTGTTTAATCTATTTCATTTGAAATTAATTTTATGATAATTATTGTCATTATTATTATTATTATTAATTTTATTTTTAAATATATTTTGAATTTTTAATATATTTATCAAGCAAACATTTTAGTTATCAGCGTCAACAGGCCTTTGGCTAGGGAAATTTCCCATATACACTCAAGAAGTCAAGGATTGGAGCATGCAGTTTTGCTGTAATTACCAAAATGCCTAGCTGACTTAGCCAACTCATAAAGTATGGAATAATTATATATTTAAGACACTATACACTAAATATTTTTATTAATTTTCTTTGATATAATAATTAAATATCTATAAACATTAATTTTCAAAAAAAAAACTTTACTGAGACATTGCCAGGAAATGTGATTTAAATATATAAAATTTATGTAAAAAAAAAAAATTTTAATTCCGTCTTAAATAAATAAATAAAAATGAATTATCATAAGTTAAATATTAGAAATTATAGTTTAAAAATATAATTTCTTACAAAAAAATATATTTAATATATTTCCAATATATTTAATCACAATTGGATGCCATATTCTTAGCGTTTCAAGTTTGATGAGTATCAAAAGGCATGTATATATAGAAATGTATTTTTCATACTATGGAAGTGAAAAAGATCTTGAAAAGAAAGCATAAGTCTTTATCATTGCATACATGTACATATATTTGTATGAAATTTGATTTAATATTCCATTAATTGTTTCTATTATTTCCTTTTTATCTCTAACGTTCTCTCATTCACAGATATAAAACATTATCACAAACACAAACCAATTCATAATAAATAGAGATCGTGTAAACCTATTTGTACCTTATAACAATGCCCGGCAGCACTATTTAGCATGTCTAAAGCGACAACACTTGGGACTTTCAATATTTGCCAGCTCATTATGAGAGATATGGCGGATCGTACGTCATTCTATATATGAGTATGCAGGGGTTAAAAAGCAACTGCATGGAAGAAGGATGTGCCTTGACATTTGCCAAAGCCCCAGCTCTGATAATGATTGATCGAAAATCGGCAAATGGCGATCGACACTCGGTTAGCAAATTGTTTTCGTGCTGGCAGCAGCCGTTAAGACCTCTGTCGGGTGAGTGGACTGATTATTGTCTTCATATGCAAATGACACGAATCTCCACACCAAAAGTTTTGCAGGCACTGTAAAGCTTAATGCGCATAACGCGACGTGTTCTATTAGGTATATTATTTAAAAGTTGGATTCCAGTCAGCTTCGACCAGCCAAGTGCCTCCAGTCTGCAGTGGAGACTGCCCCGGCTCTTGCACAATCATCGCATTTGCTGGAAAAATCGAAAGTGTTTTTCACAACAACAAAAACAACAACAACAATAGCGAAACAATGCGGGGCAGACGCAGCAAGTGAGCTGCTTCAACCTTAAACACACAAAAATTCCATTACAGACATCCACAAAATGAATTTGAAAACATTCTTTGTTTGTTTAATTAATGCTGTTAATTATGATTTGTTAATTGTTTTATCAACAATTGCATACGAAATCGAGCCCGCATCTCCAGCTGCTTGGGCGCACAGTGAGGCAAAGCGAAGTATTGAAATGTGTTGTAACTAATTAATGATCTAAGATCTTCTATTATCGATTACTATGAATAAGAAAGGAACAAATGAAGTATCTTGCCGATCGAAGTAATATTAGATAAGCTAATGCATATTATTCCAGACATCTTAACTTAAACAGAAAATTGCTAATAGATAATGAAAATATAGATTATTTTGCAGAAGGTTAAAAAACAATAGGAAGTTGTCAACAACAAATATATTTTTTTACTTCAGATCCATGTATTCTATTTCTTTTAAGTTGTTATGCTCCTTCACAAAGTAAAAAGAGTATATTGGTCTTGTGCATTATTTTGTTTGCTGTCCGTTTGTCTGTCCGCCTTCTTTTAAAGCTATATACTTTAAATATTGAACATATTCATACTACTAAAATACAAGTTTATAGCAACTACTATACTTTCACTATATATGTTCCTTAGTTTGAGAAAAAAAATCAGAAACTGAATCACTCTTAGCTTTCACTAGAGCGATATTAATTATATGGAATTTCCATTAAAGTCCATTAATTTTTAAATTTAATTTTATTAAATACTTGAATTCAGTTAATAATGATTTAAAAAATATATATGATGAAGATAAATATTGAATCTCTTGTTAGGAAATTGAAATTATATCCCTGTTATTCTTATATATGTGTAACTTATACCTTTGATGTAGATCTAATATATGCAGATCAAGTCTTTTTATTGTCACATAATATATACTGCTTTTTGAATATATTTTAGAATATTTTGGAATTAAAAGACTATATCTTTCTTCTTCTCAACATTGATTGTAAATCCTATGTAAAAGATCAGCTTTATTCATTTTCATATTTCGTATACACTTTCGAATATTTTGTACCACTGTGCTTGGGTATAAAGTTCAATTTAATTGAAGTAGATAACGAAATGCTGTGTGGCCTAAGCCTATGTCGAGGTGTTCGCTGTCGTTTTTCAATGTCAATTCGGTAGGGATGGGGCCGTCTGTGGTTACGGTTAGCATCGTAACCTCTCTGAGTGTAACTACAACTCGAAATGATGCGAGTGCGAGCACTCGAACTTGTACGCGGATTGGCTGATCGTCGTCGTCGTCATCAAGGCGGAAGTAGTTGGAGCAAAGTGTTTATCAATATATATATTAATGACTGACGCAAGTATCGTAATAATTATTTATACATCTCTGTGCTCCGAGCATGAGCATGTATGTTGATTTATTTTGGAGCATCTCGTGTGTGTGTGTGTGTGTGTGTGAGAATGTGGGTAGGCCGTAAAATGCCAATCAAAAAGTCGAGCTACGTATTGTCTGATTGTGTATGACCCCCACGCAGCGAGCCAAGTAGGATGTACATAGCACAGCTCCAACTTGGAGTTCAAGTTATTCTAACAAGTGGCGTCAAGTTGCGGGCACAAGCACATGAGCATCCGAGTGTGTATGTGTGTGTGTGTGTGTTTGGCAAGCGGATTAGCTGAATGAAGCCTACTCTATGCAGCTAGCGGCTGCTCCAATAGAACTGGGCATCATCATGGCCAAGACAATGGACCATTCATTGAACTGCAGCCTAACAAATTGCCGACCAAAAGGCGAAATTCAATTAGGCAGCAGCAACAGCAGCAACAGCAGCAGCAGCAGCAGCACCTTCTAATGTTGCTCAAACTATTGCGGCTTTAGCATATGTTTTAGCGTCTGCCGCTGCCTCAAACCCAGCTTTAGCCTCAGCCTGTCTCCGCCTCAGTCTGCACCTCAGCTTTGCCGTCCAAACCTCAGCGTCTGCCTCAGTCTCCGCCTGAGCTCCTGCCCCAGCTTCAGCCTCAACCTCAGTCTCCTCCTCAGTCTCCGTCTCAGCCACTGCCTCAGCTTTACCCACCAGTTTCTGCCTCAGTCTCCGTTTTAGGCTCAGCTTCTGCTTCACTCTCCACCTCAGCTTCTGAATCAGCTTCTGCCTCAGCCTCAGTCTCCAGCTCAGTCTTCGTCTCAGCCACTGCCTCAGCTTTGCCCCCTAACTTCTGTTTCAGCCTCTACATGAGCCTCTGTTTCAGCCTCCTCCTCAGCTTCTGGCTCTGCCTCCGCTTTAGACTCAGTCTCCTTCTCACCCTCAGTCTCAGTGTCCAACTTAGTCTCCGCATCAGCTTATGCCACAGCTTGGCCCTCAAGCTTCTGCCTCAGTCTCCGCTTTAGCGTCAGTTTCTGTCTTCGAATCCGTCTTAGCATCAGTCTCTGGCTCAGCTTCACCTTCCCTCTCCGCCTCAGCCGCAGCTACTGCCACAGCACCCGCCCCAGTCTCCGCCTCTATTAGCCTCATGTTGTGCAACATCAGACATCAACATTAGAGCACCAGTGCATCAGTGCATCAGTGCAACAGTGTGTGCAACAAAAGGTAGCCCAAAAACATAATCATTTCAATTTAGCCAGGCTGACTACCTATTTGCCATTGCCTTGGTTTCAGCTTTTCGCCACAGTCCGCTCTCGCAAATAACGTTGCATGGCGCCGCTCATTGACATTTTTTGTTGAGTGGGAACTATTTTTATGAGTAGCTCAGCCATAAACATATACATACATGTGTGAGAGACAAATTGCAAATGCTACCCATTGTCATAGCAATTGCTTTCAAACTGTTTTGTGGGCCACATCAATCATTGCCGACAACTGTCAAAGAATTTGTGTTGCGCTCCCCCAAAAATTGTTCTGGCTCTATTCAATTTTAATTGATGCACATTTTAATTATTGATGCCGAGCACTTTGGCACAACTAATTTTGTTGCTATTGCTGCACTTGCCACTCCACACACACACACACACACGCACACATGCAGCGAAGAACATGTAATTACTTTATGGAGTGCAGTGCGCAGCATTTTTTATGATTTGATGGCTGCCATCAGCCAAACAACAACCAGCTCCAAATGCCATAGGTCCTAGCTCTCAAGTCGAGCAGCTTTTACTCTAAATCTGCCAAAAGGCAGCAGCGACCTTCAAACAGCCGAAGAATGTTGTCAGAATGTGCACATCAAACCGAAACTCCTCTCCAAAAAAAACAAAAACCAGCATCATCTCTAGCATAGAGATTTAAGAGATCACGTTTATGCTCATGTTTAAGATGGGCTTCTAACCATATTGTGTACTTGCAAGGCACATTAAGTAAACTATAAGTTAAGCAACAAAAGATTTTCATATTAACTTAAGCTAATCAGAAAAAAAAGTGAAGAAGTATTTATTTTTGAGAAATATTTAAATAGCTTATTTTAATTTATATAATTTTATTGACAAGCAAAGTGAGAACTATCATCATCTAAGACAATTTGTTTAAGCCAAAAAAAAAGTTTTAAAAAAAATTTATAAAAATTTTTATAAACATTTATATTTTTATAAAACTTTAAGCTTTTCTAAAAATTTATTTTACTATAACTAATTTATTAAGCACTTTTAAAATTTTATTATAAATAAAAATTTTATATAACTTTAAATTTATATTTAATTACCTTTGTTTTGTTTGGCCTTAGCTTTGTTTTTATTTAAATTTTATAGATCTTAGGTAAATGTAATTTTAACATCATTTCCATCATATACCTGCTTTATGTATGTATATATAAATACAACGAAAATCATAAAAATGTTATACAAATTAGAATTTAAAATCTTGTCTCAGCTGAAGCCGTGTAAATGCGCTTGTTGCTTAATAAAGTTGTATTGAATAGATTTTTCTATTGATCCACATCAAGAGCCACAGCAATTTGGCCAAGTCATGCCAAGTCCGTCCACTTTAGACTTAGCACGTGGATCTAAATATGGTTTATGAATCTTTCAAGACGCATAACTACTTCTATTTGCTTAAGCTTCCACCCACAAGGCAAACATATGTGTGAAAAACTATTGTACGAACTACTTTAATTTATTTTTTTTTTATGTAAAGAATGAATGCATATGCATGTATAAAAGAAACTGCTTCAGCAACTTAATTCAACAATTAATATATGATTATTCTGCATATAAATATTTGATTTATGTACGTTTACATAGTGTACAATATTATAGAAATTTAAGAGTCTTGTTCATAATTCTTGAAAGTGAAAGTATTATAGATATTTTTTCGTAAAATCGTATAATAGTTGGAATTCAGAACCTAAATACAATTTCCGTCTAATCAAACTTGATAATAAACATTATTCACTACGTACATATATATTAAATGTATATGAAATATCCAACTTCTAGCTCTCTTAAGCTTTAAGAGATAGTAAAAATCTAATCTAATAATTCCTACTATAAAACTTGACAGAAGGAAGCTGCCTTCTTCCAGCCTTCATCCACCTTTAAGGATTTCTTAAAAAATTCTTAAATAATGTTTACACATTCGCTTCGATTGCATTCTAAGCCCATCTACAGGGTATCTGCAAGTCGAATGTAAGAACGCTGCTAACTCAATCTGTTAAACGCTGTTCAATTGTTAAAATGCCCTTGACTAATGCTAGAGGCATATAAAATATGCCGCATTTATGTGCACCTCCCCCACTCCGCCCTACACTCGCAGCATAACTGCCTCCCCGCGTTGCCTACAAATGCTCATCATTATCATTACAATCATCATTTGATTTTGAAGTGCGCCGCAATTTACATCGAAATATGCCTTAATTGATTTACGACTCGTCTTTCGAGTCGAACTTGGTGTGCGGGCAGTGCATCCAAAAATTATGGTAGTTTCATTTAAATTATACGTTCCACTCGTCTGCGTTCTAGGTTACAAAACAAACACTCACACACACACATATACAAATGTATATCTCTTCAAGGTAGCCTCTCTAAAGACAAACAGAAATTACAATTTGAACTGCTCTCGTCTCCGATTTGGGAAGGGGGTTGCTGCGAGTGCCAACAGCTTTTCGAGCATGTTCAATGTAAATTAGCCGGTAAAATGCGCTATTCAAAAAAAAAAACAAAAATATATGCAGGAAATTAAATGATTTTTTGATGATGTGCTCAAAAATGATTACACAGAAATGTTTGCATTGGGCTGGTGCGAAGAGCTATTGAATTAGACTTCGTTTTGCAGCTTAATTGTTGTGTGTGTTTTTTAATACGAATTTTATTGCTGTTTATGTCTGTTTTTTATGTTATAGTTTTGGCATGCTTGCAATTTATAATTATAAAATTTGTTTATAGCCTGTTTTAGGCAGAATTTGTAGATAAACAAGGCCAGGGTATTACTTGCAATTTCTGTAGATAAATATATATGCCTGGCATTTACTGGATAAGCCTTGAGCTATTCAACAATTATCTATTGAAATTGCTTCCTTTAAACGAATTCGTCATGTTTGTGTTCTTCATTGTTTCTATTTTTGTGGGTCAAAATTCAGCTTCCTTCATATCAATCAACTTTGAAAACAGGGCGCGTTTCTTTTTGCACCACAATAATTATTAACTCGTTAAAATGTGGACCTTAACATTAAATTGTGAAAGTCAGACAAGCGGCTCGTGCCGACATCAACAATATATATATATGTATATATATAATATGCAATAATGAAAAAATTTGATGGTAAAATGTCAATAATGATTTTTACACGCATTCACAAAAGTTTAAATGGCGAAAAATTCGAAAAAAAAATAACGAGCACAATTTGCAACTTAACGGCATTTAAAATATTTGCAGATCGTGATAAATGCTACGCCCACCATTCGCATAAATATGGCAATAAAAATAACAATATATAATGGTCTTTATTTGAATTTGTTACAATTTCTGAAGTGCTCGTTAAGTTTCTTTGTTTTATTATTTTTCCCCTTTTTTATGTGTGATGCAATACAAAAATATTGCCAGAAATTGGCTAATAAATAATACAAATTGACCTTCAGCAGCCATTTCCACACCTTTCAGATTTTTATGCAGTCTTTCAGCAATTATACTTTTACTTCCCACCTCTAAATTCTCAGTTATCTGTTCCTAACAATAATTCATGTTCCTATGAAATCATTAACAAAATGCATATATATGGTTATTCTATTAAATCATAAACATAATTTATATATTTATCTAATTGCTTATCATATATGTATTTGATTATTAAATAATTAATTAAATAATTACAATTATCAAATATCTATCAAGATTTTAATTACCAATTTTATCAATTTGAAAACAAGATAAATTCGTGTCCATCTATATATTTATATATATATCTACCTACCTATGTATCTATCTCTCCAACCCCTTATTGCGTTATATATCAATCTAATTATATATTTGCTTTTATCTATTCACCTACTATTTATTTATCTATATATTTATCTATCTTTGTATATACGTTTCTATCTATCTATGAATCTATTAAACTATCTTACTATCTATCCATCTATATATCTATCTGTCTATCTATCTATCCATCTATCTATCTTTCTGTCTATCCCTCTATCTATCTTTCTGTCTATCTATCTATCCATCTATCTATCTATCTATCCGTTAATCTATTTTGCTACATATCTATATACTTCCTACTTATCGATCTATCTATAGTATATTTCTAGCTGTCTATCTCTCAATCTACCTGTATATCAATGAATATATTTTAATTTGCTTACCTATCTATCCGCCAATTTACCTATCTATCTATTTATCCATAAATTTTTTAACTTATATATATCTACATATATTTATATTTATATCTATATATTTTTGATATATATATATATGTCTGTTACCGTACCTATGCATATATTTATATATATATATATATATATCATATTTCGTATTATCTATCCACCAATCTATCTCTTTACCTACTTATACATATACATATGTATAATCTTTTCCTCTATTTACCTACATGTCATCTATATATTATCTATTTATCTATCTATCCATCTACCTATCTTTCACATTTCAATTTTCACATTACAAACCTAATTCATATCATATCTAACATCTCTCATTAAAATTTTTAGCACATTAAAATTTAACAAAATGCAATCAAAATGTAAATTCCCAGGCCCACACCCACACACACACACAGTCAACTAAAAGTAGTTAATTTTTTTGTCAAATTGCAGAACGGAAAAAATTACATTTTTTAATAAGTTTTGTTTTTCGTTTTGTTTGTTTTTGTCTTTAGAAACAGATTCGCATGCTCAAGTTTGCGCCTTAAGTCTTTCGTTTCAGCTGCGCTACTGCGACTGCGAGTGCGGCTGCTGCTGCCACACGACTGACTCGACCCAAAGCCGAAGCAAAGAAGATGCGTGGCGCTGGCAACGTACAGTGGCAGCTCCAGTTCCGCTCACCTGCGGCCCTCGCTGCGATGCTGCCACTGCCAGCTGCATGACTAATCCCATTACAAATAAGTGTTTTTGCTATTACATGACAACAACAACAATAGTAGCAAACATCAGCAAATGTTTATGGCATACGGGCCTGGACCTAGCCTGGGACTGGGTCTGGGCCTGGGCAGGGGTTCGGGTTTGGGTAAATGAATGTTGTGGAGCGTATTACTCCCGCGCTGCTCGTTTGCTTCAATGTGCGACGCTCATCTTCGCTCTTCACGTCGTCAAATGTTTGGCGCTTTAATTTAAAAGTAACTAGTTTACTATAACACTAAAGCGTCTGCTTCGTTTCTGCTCACGAGCTGAGCGGAGAGCACTCGATGCTGTAGTTATTGTTATTGTTGCTTTGCATTATTTTGTAATGTCTTATGAGTGTATGTGTGTACGTGTGTGTGTGTGTGTTGCTTTGCATTGCTACTTACTTTGAAGCTCGCGCTCTTCGAAACTTCCAGCCAACAGAAAAAATTTTAAATGAGAAGAAAACCAAAAAAAAATAGATACGAAAATTTGGCGCGCTATTTTTTTTTTTTTGTTACCCGCGACGTCGCCGTCGCTGTTGACGCCGACTGCGACAGCAAATGCAGCACATTTCAAATATAAATACTGGCCTACGAAATTGTTTCAGTATCACAATCAAGTCAACCATCTTCGCAAGAAGAACCACCAACCAAAACCAATTCCCAGTTAAACCTCAGCTACCAGTGCCGAGTTTTTAGCAGTACTCAAAAAAAAGTAAACAGTTTCGTGTGTGTTTTGTACGAAATCCAAGCAAGTGACCGAACAAAATGAAGGTATAGAACCCAAATACATCATCCAATATGCCCAAGCATATGGACTGTCAGTGCAAAGTGCTGTGTGAACTCGAGTCCTGCCTGAAAGGATTGCAACGAGCAAAAATATGTGTGAACAGCAGTCAGAACTAAGCTAAGGATATACAGATTTTGAATTTGAGTTCTTGCTGCAAGATATTTGTAATAATATTTCTGGTTCCATTTTTCCTAAAAGTTATTATCATAAAAACAAATATATATTTCATTATGCAAAGAAAAAGAGTCAAGTTCACAAAAAAACCATCAATCAATGAGATTCACAGTTAATACGCATAAATTTGGCACATTTGACTAATGCGTTTCATAATATTAACGAATTTCAACAAACGATTCGGCTTCTGTTTAAATCGCATTCGCAAGAAAACAAAAAAAAACAGTTTAAAGTATGTAGAATAGCTGCTGTGAAGGCTGACCAAACACCAAACGCAGTTGCTGGGCATAAATTAAGAGACTTGTACTTTCGACTACAACTGATGCCCATGTTAGGAGTGCAGCTGAGATATGCAAGGGACGATTAAGCGCAGCGTAAAATGTTTTTTGTTTCTGTTTTTTTTTTCTATTTCCATATTGAAGCCAATGAAGCATGAAAGTCGCTGAAGGTCTTGCACTCGCAATAAAAGTAATTGGGAAAATAAGAGAAAAAACAATTGCATAATTTTTGCATATATACAGAAGAAGAAGAGAAGCGCGAAGCAATCGGAAGAGCCATCTTTAAGCTCCTTTCAGCAAGTTTGTTGCCTAAGTCATTCGCTTCGTGGCGCACATTAAGCTGGCTGCTACAACACTTGTTAACTAGGCGTATGCATAACAAATTCTGCTTCGCGAAATCAACTGAGAGAAGGCCCTTCACTTTAGCTGCCAGAAGACGACCCAATTTCCACAAATTTGCATATTACACGCCTAAACGTTAAAACAAAGCATAATTATTATTATATAAACAATGTGCATAAACAATTGCAGAAAAAAGACAGTAAATGGGGTACTGCACAGCTAATTACGATAACAATTTTTAATGAGATTCTTTCAAAAGGGCAACAAAAACAAACACACTCAAAGCAAACAAAAGACAATCAACTGTTGCTGTTGTTGTTGTTGTTGAGGTACATATAATTTGGTTATGGGATCAAAAATTTGGCAAGCAACGGAACGGAAGACACAGTTAGTTACTATCCACCTCACCTTGTGGAGGCTCCTTGTAGACGGGAATGTTGTCGGCATTCGGTCGATACGCCATTTGATGAATCTTGAATCCATATAACCTGAAACGCAGACAAAGTTGAAATGAGAAATTCAATTTAAGAAAATTGTTTACCTGGGCACAAACTTTTGCTTGGTCCGCTTGGGTCGCACCTCGGGCTTGACCATGAAGAGCATGTGTGGGAAGCCGGTGCCGAAGAAGGCGCCATCGATGGCCGCATGCCGTGCCGACTTCGGTGAATAGACATCATTGCACTTGGGACAGAATATGCGCACCATATCCTCACCCAGGTTGTCACTCAGGCCGATGGGCAGCACTGGCTGATGCTGGCAGAAGACACGCGGGCAGATGCCGAAGGCGCCCTTCTGGTACTTCTCCAGCATTAGATCGATGCCACGATTCGTCAATATGAATCGTGCGTGTATCAAGCCATATAGCTTCTCGGCGCACTGCTCCAGCTCCGTTTCGGGTGGCGCATCCGAGCCGGAGCCCGTGTCCAGATCGAGTATGACTTCCAGCGAGCGCCGATAGTTGCTCACGTTCGAGTCGAGAAAGTTTAAGTTGAACTTATCGTGAATGTACTCCTCGTCCACCTCGCAGAAGAACTCGTGTCCGCGCTGCTTGCAGAACCAGGGTATCCAGGCGCCCTCCTCGGAGTCCGTCATAGTTACCAAATAAATCGGCTGCCAGGCACAAATACAACTAATAATAAACATTTAACAAATTATTTGGCTGGCTGCAAATCCACAGCATGCTCTGCTTTTCCAACTCAAATGGGAATCCCGTTTAAAAACTCTTTTTTCTTGCAGTGCTTCACAACGATCGCAATGCTCGTCTGCCTGGCCGCCTGGACACAGGCAGAGCCGCCGGTACAGAACCAGTATCTGCCGCCCAATCAGTCGCCGCAGGCGCCCTCCAACAACTATCTGCCGCCCACGCAAAGCTACCAGTCGCCGTCCAGCAACTACTTGCCTCCACAGCGTGGAGGCGGCGGCGGCGGTGGCGGCTCGGCGCCCAGCAACAGCTATGGCGCACCTCTGCCCCAAAGCCAGTATGGCGCACCTGGTCTGACCGGAGCGATCTTCAAGGGACAGAACGGCGGCGGCAACGGCGGCTATGGCCAGCGCGACGAGGAGCAGTACGGTCCGGCGAAATACGAGTTCAAATACGACGTCCAGGATTATGAGTCCGGCAACGATTTCGGCCACATGGAGTCGCGCGATGGTGACTTGGCCGTCGGCCGCTACTACGTGCTGCTGCCCGATGGCCGCAAACAGATCGTCGAGTATGAGGCCGATCAGAATGGATATCGTCCAACCATTCGCTATGAACAGGTGGGCAACGGCAATGGCAATGGCAACAACAATGGACGCAACGGCGCCGGCGGCGGCTATGACAGCAATGCGCAACAGGGCAAATTCAATGGGTATCAGTAAGGCGAGTTTCTTCTAGTGTTTCCAGTTTAGGTCGACCCTGTAACTATACTTGTCTATATCATTGTTTTTATTATCGCTAACCGAGCTAAGTATTAAATGCATCGGCTGTCGGCGCAGCTGTCACAGTTTGGCATGCACTGGCCTGTCATGCGTCTCGCTCTACTCTCTCTCTCTCATTCTTCTTCTACTGCTGTCCCATTTTTAGTCGAACGACGCCATATTGCCATAGCCAGGCGCGTTCCAATTTCCACTGTTCCACGTTTGCCTATGCCTGTTCCATGTATTTTGCCGTTTGTTTTGTTAAGCGCCTTCATTTTGTGTCGTTCCACACAGTTACGAACACACACACACACGGACACACACACACACACACACGCAATCAACACCAATACCAATACACCACATTCCATACATATTGTGACCATCACACGCATTCATACATACATATACATAAGCATTGTATTTAGTTTTTAATGAATTCTGATGAAAAATGCATTGGAGCACACTCTTTAATGGAAAAATGTGTACGAAGACAAATGAGATTTTTTGTGTATAAATAATGATAACGAATAAAGAAGCATTTTTGTATAAAACAAAGTAAAAAAACGACAAATGTCTCGTATTTTAATACCAAAAGCGAAAGCTTTACAATTTATTACAGCAATATTTAGCCTAAGAGGCTATAACTTTTAATGCTTCAGGAGGACAACGAAAATTAAAATATTTTTATATAAAACAACATAATAAAGACATTTATTTTACAAGCCTAAGTGCAAATATTCATTTATTTATGCACTTTTATGTTGGATAGTTTAAGGAATCATATTTCATATGCAATTGACTTCTACTTCAGCACCCGATCCAAATGTCCCTGACTATTATATTTATAAACTGGATCCTTCAGCTCACCTACAGATGAGTATTTGAGCTGTGCCGTAAAGCCAGTATCTTCTGGGTTTTGAACAGTGCGATAAAGCACTCTTTGTAGTTTTTTATCGGAGGAAACTATATAGTAGCGACCCTCCATAACATTTGCCTGCAAGTCAGTGGCTGGTGCAGAAGCTTCCTCATCGGGGTAGTCTATGCGAAAAGTGCCCTCTGCTGGAGTTCCATATTGTGCCGCTGGAGTTGATTGCTCGCTATTTAATATATCCCCTTGATTGGGCACTGACTGTTGCCTCTGATCGAATAACTCGCTTCTTGGTGGCAAATAATTCGCATTTATCTGAGGTGAATCAAATGTTCCCGCATGCTCGACGCGTTGCCTGCTGATCTCGAAGCTGGCTTCCTGGTTGCTGGGCAAATTGAATGGCACACGTGGACGCCAACCAGACGGCGCATATGGAGCTCTCACAGGTAGCTCAGCTTGAGCACCAGCAACAACGGAGATTAGCAGAATTACCTATTGTAGCAAATAAATGTGTGAGGAATCTATTTCGACATTTATCTATTGTAACGTACCTTCAGCAGCATTTTTATTAAAGTTGCATTTGTGACTGCAATGCAACACTTTAAATGCACGCACTTTTATATCAATTTATTTAACAAATTCAGCAAAAATATTTGGCATGGCATGCACGTAACTCCCTGCCTCGCCTGACACACATAGAGCACATCTGTAAACACGTAATCCATCAAAAATAAATCACAACGATTCGTTGACCTTGGCAAACGGATGAGCTCACAATTGGCAAGGGTTCAATCAAATTTTGTACGCACTTACAGGTACATCAGTTGTCTACCTGTAAACGTCTCTAACTGTAAAGTGTATGAATTTTAGACGGTTCGAAATTTTCAATAGTCAAGTTCAAAATGGAACATCAAGGCAGGAAGAATCAATGTAATTAATTGAATTTATCTTTAAAGCAGAATTTAAAACTTCCAAAAACCAAATTAAATTTGACGGAAGCAGAATTTTCTGAAATAATGATTGGTAAGTACTTCATATCTCGGCTCAGCAGGTGGGAATCAACAAATTGCGTTTGTTCCGCATTAAATTTACTTAAATTAACAAAACCATTAATAAATTTAATTAGACTTTGATTAATGTTTATTAAGAAGTGCGATGTATACTTATTAATGCTATATATTTATATATATGTATATTAAAATAAATACACATATAAAGCAGTTTTTAGATTTTTTTAAACTACTTAGTAAAAGTTCGTTTATTAATTAAACAAAATTTAGCTGACAATTCTAGCAATCATTCAGACCATTCAAAACGCGCGCCAAAGCAGCTGGCTGCCAGGGTGACCAGACTCATTAATTCATTGCAGCCCTGGTAAAGTATTTATAAAGAATCAAAGCGCGCGCATTGAAACGAATTAGTTTGGTATTTTGGAAAAGCATTAAATTTAAAGGAAACATAGTCATATTTTGAATGGGGTCTGTAAATATTAAATACTTCATACGAAATTTTTAAATATCTTGATTAGTTAAGCACTTTATTTAGCTTACATTCAGCTGTAATACTCGAAGCTTCCCACGTTCAACAACTTTTTAGGTTTTTGGTATGTTTTTATTTATCTTGTTTCTATACAATTTGCATTAAATCGTTCAATATGTGTTTGCACTATTTATGTATGAATTGAAAGCCGGTTAACTTCTATTTCTGCCTTCTTACTGCGCCCCAGTCACGCCCAGCTTCTTCTTCAGCGATTCGGGCATCTCTGGTGGTGGTGGGCGTGGCATGCGGAGGAAGACCTTGACAGCATCATAAATGAACCATTGAGCGGCAGTGAGTGTGCCGATCATGACAATCCTAGGCATTAGACCGCCCCACAGTCCTTAAAAAAAGTAATGTCAAGATAGTTAAAGCGAATCTTCAAGAAGATCATCGAGGGACTACTCACCAGCCCAGCCCAGTTGCTTGGCAATATCAAGAGCGCTGGCGCCCTTGGCCTGGTTCAGCTTGGAGACGACCGTGTCGGCGGGATGGGAGACAATGGCACAGAAGACGCCAGCAATGTAACCAGCAGCAAAGGTGACAATCAGTTGCTCGCCCTTGGTGCAGTCGACGCGTGGCTTGGGCACCACATACTTGTAGAGCAGCTCCAGGGTGCGCTCGAAGCAGGCAAACTTCATCATGGTATATGGAATCTGTCGCATCCAGAGTGGCACCAGGCCCTTGTAGAAGGCCGAAATGCCCTCCTGTGCTGTCATCTTGGGCAGCGCCTCACGCAGCGTCTTAGCGAATCCGGGCGTTGTCTGTATTTTGACCTTGGCGGCTTCCATGGGCGCCAGCGCAATATCCGCAAAGAATTCAGCCGAGGCCGAAGCGGCCAAATAGAGGCCGGTTCTGTACAGGAAGGCGTTCTCCTCGCCAATGGCATCGGCGTACATGACTTTGAAGACCTCATATAGACCGAACTTGCACAGACCCTGCATCGAGTAGCCAATGAAGGTGGGCGCCCAGCCCTTGGCCAGACCCCGGACGCCTTCCTCTGCCAAACTGACACGGAAACCGTTCACCACACTCTTATACTTGGCCGGATCCACCTGCAGGCGGCACTTGACCAAATCCAGAGGCACCACCATTGTGTGCGTGGTGCCGCAGGAGATGATACCGCCCAAGCCACACAGAATGAAATAGTGATTGGAGCCAAACTCGCAAGAATCTAAATAAATTAAAAAAAAAAAATTACTTTATAGATCATCTTACTATCATCCTAGATCCTTGGACTTACCACCCTGAGCGGCAGCGGCGGCGGCAGCGAAATTGTGATTTGGGCTCAGCTGACGGGCGGCGCCATCGCTGGCAGAGCTGGCGGAGGGCAGGAGAACGGACTTAGGTCCCTCAGGCGTCGATGCTGCCTGGCAGTTAACACTGGTGAATGGCGACTTGAACGTGGAGTTCTGAGCGGCCTCGAACAAGGATTTGAACATGTTGGCTAGGCAAGGATGCTGTGGAACAGTAGCAAAAGGTTGAGGTTAATATTGTAGATCATGATGTAATCAAAATTAAATTTTTAATAAGAAATAAAAAATTATAAATAAAAAAAAATAAAATAAAGCTAAAAGAAACTTAAGAAAGTTTTCTAAAATTTCCCTTAACCTTTTTTTTTTAATATATTATCGATCAGCTATTGCCATTGGCATTGATCTTGCAGCAGATTTAGCACATGCCACAAAATATTTTATTTTTTACATAACTTTCGTTTGATATCTTTCGTACATTACGGATTACGTAACAGATTTGTGATCAGAAACAATTAGAGGAAATTTGGAATGGATTATGTAGGGTATATAGTATATAGCTCACCTCAAAGTGCGAGGAAGTAAGTGCGGGGTGCAGAAGAGAAGCTAAACTCTAGCTGATGAAGTAGCAAGTTTTGCGTTGTTGGGTTTCAGAAAATAGAAACCTAAGAACAACGTTCGTCGTGCGCCAAGCCAGAAAACCAAATGCAACATTAGCAAGCAAAAGACAAATTATTGAGCACAAGATTTTGGCCATAGTGTTGTCGAGCCTAAAGAAACTGAATCGGTTAGAAACGGTTATGAAATGATAAACTTAAAAAGAAAACTTTTCATACTTAATAATAAGAAGAAATAAATAACTGAAATTAATAACTTTAGAAAACTTCATTTAAGCATAATATTCCATTAGAATATCTGAAAAATAAATGTAATAAGCAAATACACAAAATTTTCGAAAATTCTCTTTGCATTTCCCTGGCAACTCTTGAAACATTTTGTTATTTATAAATATAAGCAACATTTTGGGCATTGCCTACAAAAAAGTTCTATTGAGAAGATTCTAAAATAAATTCATTAACGCGCCGACAGCTGAGCAATTGGCTCTAAATCAAGGCTAAGAGTGTTTGTATTTTGTAAAATTTAAACATTTTATTTAAAGTTTTTATGTACTAAAATCGATAGTTAGTAACTTTATGGACTTACAACTACTACAAAAATGTATACTCTTGTTTCGAGTCGTTTCGTTACTTGATAATAAGTACAGTTAGTTGCTTTAGTGCTTAACATATATATATATAAATGCTTACAATATTGGAAGTAGCTGCATAATAATACTTTTTGCAATAAATTACAGAACATATATATATACTATATATGTAAATCGTGTACATGGACAATAATGGCAAAGTAATTAACAATATAAACGACTTAAACATATTAAATTGGCTGGCATTTTGTAAAGTGTGAATTAGTTTTCGGAACCTATCACAAAATAACCAAGTTGGCAAACAAGCGGACGTCTTAGGCTAACTTCGACTACGATTCGGCAGTTTCCATATGCCGATGCACAGTCACAGGCGCCAGTATATAGTGGGAACGTGGCTCCTCTGCGTCCAGAGGCAGCGTGGTCTGTCCATAAACAGAGACGGCACCGCGACATGGCGACGGAGTCGCTTGCTGCTGCTGCTTATAGCGCTCCGTCTTGGAGGCGGGCTGATTGCTTAGGTATGGATGCGTATTCGATTGCTGGCGGTTTGTGGGACTCGATATGGATGTGGATATGGACATTGTGTCCGACTTGCTGTGCCGCTTATCGTGCAGCAGCAGTGGCTCCGCCAGCGTAAAGCACTGCTGATCGGAGCTATCCTCATGCGGAGTCATCGTGCTGTAGCCATGATCCGACTCGCCGTTCGGCGGGCGGCGATAGTAGCTGCTGCCACTCGACATATGATAGGGTGATATATCGGCAGCATGCATTAGCTGACGCTGGGCAGCAGCATGATCATAGCCACCCATGGGCGGCTCATCGTGCGCCTGGCAATCATCGAAATTGAAGCGAGACAACGGCAGACCGTAATTCTCCTCCTGCACGGAGTCCACATAAAACTGCTCCTGCGCCTGGCTGTCCAGATTGTGTCGATAGCAGTAAATGGCAAAGCCTATAACTATGGCAAGCACGACAATTGCGCCACCAAGTGGTCCAAAGGCAGAGTACGCATGTTGCTCCCGCTGTGGATTATGCGCGGCCAGCATTTCCAGCTCATCCAATTCCCCATACGGTGTCAGCGAGGCCAGCACACCATTAAAGCAGCCCGCTTGGGACGAGCAGAAGGGCGCTCCGAAGCTATTCCCCTCGACATCCTGTTGGCACCATTCGCAGCCCATCATGCCGAAGCATTCCCGCTGAGTGGCATACGCTTCGCAACCTCCTCCTCCTCCTCCTCCACCAACAGCGGCACAGCTGGGCAACATGCTCAGCAACTGCGTAGTCGGCGGCAGGGCAAGAAAATGTTCGCTTGGCGGTGCACAATACGGAAATTGTCGCGTATAATTCGCATAGTCGTCCAGGTCGCTGGCACCAGAGCTCGACAGCATGGGACACTCGCAGGGACACTCGCAGTCCGTTTGATCCATGCGCTTGCAGTTGAGGCAAACGCGATCAATCGTGCTGCAGGGACAAAAGGCGCCGCCATCACAAGAGGAGTTGAGCACCGCTGCGAACAGATTGCTGCCACGTATCAAGGCGATGGCGTACTTGGTGCGCTCTCCATGCACCACATTGCTCAGAATCGTGGCTAGAGATGTGTTGAAGGCGTAGTACCGTTGCAGCGTTCGATTCTGATAGCTGGCACAGCCCAGTTTGCGCACCAGCTGGCCATGGTTAAGCATATCGTTGGCCAGATACGATTCCTTGTGCGTCAGATGCTCATGAGGTCGCCGTTGGTTCCGTGTGGGCGTGGATACCTGCAGCATGCTGGGATGTGCCAATAGAAAGCCTTCGTGCTCGAACAGCAGGCACTTCATGTGTGGCAGCTGGCACAGCGGGGTGCTGTCCAAGACAAGCCGATAATAGAAGGCGTAGGGCACATCCAATGCGACCACTGCCACGGGCCGATCCTGCTGTGCCGAGTGTAATGCATCCGCCTTGCCCTCAAATATGGTATGCGCAATAGTCACAATATAACCCGCGCCACCTGCGTCCAGATACGGTGCGGTGCTCACAATGCGTCCCGGCTGTGCCATCGCCTGCCGAAACCAAGGACGTCTTGTAGCATCATAACTGCTGCTCAACAAACAGCCCGGGTACAGCTGCAGCACGCCACTAACACTGGCTATATAGCGTCTGATAATATGACCACGCAACGATCCACTTGAATCCTGATGCCGTCGCCGCAACTGTTGCATGGCCTGATACAAAACGACAACTTCGTGCCGAATGCGAGGACGCAAACCGGGATTAGCAAACAGTCCACGCGAATCACGCAGATAAGCCATTATGGACTCCACTTGGCGCAGCTGCGTGCGAGGTCGATTGTTGTGCAGAAAGGCAAAGGGCGAATTGAACGCGGCAGCACTTAGGAAAAGAGTGGGTGCATCTGCCGGAAAAAAGAATTAATCAAGACATAAACTAGAGATGTAAGCCCAGCATGTAAACTCACCCATTGTGGCAAGCTGCCTGAAGTAGCGGCAGGTTGCGGGCGCACCACTTCCAGCGTTCTGCAGCAAATCTAGACGATGATATAATATATCCATGCTGTCGCCATAGTAGCCAGACTCATAGCTAGACACAGCATCCATTCGATTGTAACGCTGCTGCGAAGCAGACGTATTATATGAGGCAATGCTGCTGATGCTGGCTGTGCTCACTAGACAGAGTACATAAATGCCCAGCACGGATTGCCAGTGATAGGTGCGGAGCAGCTGTTGGCGTCCCATGTAGATGACAGTGCTAGCATTTCCCCGCTCCTCATGCAGCAGACGTTTCAGTATGCTGGAAAAGTCGGTTGCATTCTCAAGGTAAGCTATATTCACTGGATATGCTGTTTCGCGCTGAATGAGAGGACGCGGGAATGCCGGATGGGCCAACGTATTGCCATTGTCGCGATCCAGCAGAAAGGCATAGCTAAAGCCCTGTTTGGCAGCGGGCGAAGCACTCGGATAGTTTAGCAAATCCTCCAACAAATCAGCCAAATACAAATTTACGCCCACCACACCATAAGGCGGCACAGCATGTGTGATGGCAACCAGAACGTCTATCAAATTAAATATGATAATTAAAGTCAGTAAAAGAGTAATTACAATAGACTCACCTCCACTCTCGGCATCCACGACGGGCTGATGCACTTCCAGGGTGTCCGTGAGAAAGCGCTCCGTGAAAAGCTGGCCAAAGACACGACTGCTGGCCCGCGGTATTGTTTCCGCATGCATCTTGTTGAGCACAAAGAAGCGTCCTGCCAATTGCGAATCCTGACCAGCAGGCAGCCAAGCGCTCACATCAATATCGAACTTGGTATAGTTCTGGGTGGCTACATCGCTTAGAAACTGCTTCTCATACATGATACGCTTCTCGTCCAGCACCACGGCGCAGGTGTTGATGATGACAGGTGACAGCAGACGACTCTGACCCTGTGCCAAAACTCGCAACACATGCATGGCATCCGAAAGATTTGTGAGCAGTCCCCGGGTCAAATAGATAAACTCAATCGGTTGCTCTGTAACATTTACAAGTCGCGCTTGCTGCAGTCGATGTAGCAACTGGAATGCATATTCAAAGCCCAATGTATGATTGGTCATGCCATGGCCCAAGCTCAAATTATTGACATAGCTAAGAATCTCATCCTTGTGCGCACGGGTAGCGCTATAAATGCAGTGCACGGAGTCAATAGGAAATACATCCAATAACATAATTTCCGCCTCGCTGGATATTGTCACTAACGATATATAGTCAGAGTCCTCCAACAGCAGCAGCAACTCTTGAACTGTGGCAAAGTTTATAAAAATAGATTAGGCATATGAAATTTTTAAATGATATAGACAATTCCATAAAAAATCAAATGAGATTATACAAATAATAAGCAATAATTTATAGAAACTTCAAAACTTACCAAAACTTTTGGTGATCTCAAAGAGCTCCGCATTCAATGCAGATCCCACATCTATGAGCAGCATCACAAACTTCCGCTTGATGGCCGAAACATATAGCCGACGAAAATGTGAACTGCCCAAAGCTCCATCGCTGCTGGAGAGGAAATAGATGTGCTTAAAGTGGCTGACGCTGCTGCTGCTGCTGGCTTTGTTTTTGTGTTGGTTCTTGCTGCTGCTTGCCTCGTTGTCGCTTGGATTAGTGCTCAACAGCTGCCGTAATATAGCTAGCTGATCGGCTATATAGCTATTGGCGGCTAGCGACCGTGCATTGTTTTCGTTCAGAAAAGTCGCGCGTGACACCTCATCCGATTTGAGATAATTCAAGATTTGTATTTGCTGTTTATTGTAGTGGGCAGAGGCCAAGGAGACCGCATCTACGTTCGTCTCATAGTAGGGCTGACATTTCTCAATTTGTGTGTTTAGATAGAGATGCAGATGGTCGTTGTTAGCAGCCGTATTTTTCATCTCTCCTTCCTCCACTTCAAAGTCGAACTCGCTATCTGGCTCATCGTCTGTCTCGTCGTCGTAGCTATGCTGCTGTAGCAGCACTTTGCTTAGATTGAAACGTAAAAGGTCGCGCAGCTCGAGTACAACATGCGTCGCCCTTTGCAGCTTGCGTCCCAGCCGCTGGCTAAATGCTTGCAGATCCTGCTGCACGGTCTCGTTGTCGTTACTAGATGACATACGTGTTGTCACCGAACTGGCAAAATGAATCGAGTCGAAGATTTCCTGCAAGAATTTGTGGTGCGTTACAGCTAATTCAGCAGTCAATAAAATAAACTATAGAACTTACTTGTATTTTGGTTACGAGCATCTCAACATTACGTATACTGTGTAACTTGTTCTCCACATTGTGCCTTAACTGCACAACGTTCTGCTGATTGTAGTTGACGAAGAAAACACTCTGCTGGAGCGGCATATAGCCGACGGCAGCACTGGACGTAGGCACTTTGTAATTATTGCTAATTAAGGTTTCATTTGTTATGGTTGTGTTTTTGCTTATGATTAGAGGTAGAGGAGGAACATGTTCATTGCTTGGCGATGTGTGTACAGCTGCCGCCAGGAGCAGGAGCAGCGCGATGCCGCTCCACATCTTGCTGCTTTCCTGGTTGGCTCTAAGAGCTACGATTACCGCGTCATTTAGGTAAAAACTTTTTTTGTAATATTTTTATGCTGCTGCTAATGGTGCCCGATAAACTATAAAGTCGGTCGATAAATTATATCGAAAACGTTGCATAAATGTGCATTAAAAAAAAATATTTTGGTATTTGGTATTTTTCAAGGTATTATGAATAATCGACTGAAACTTATAAAAATAATACTAATATTAAGCTCCCTTGCCGAAAAGGAAGCCCTTACATGTCCTGCATGAAAATACAGATAATGAATATATCAGACTTTGGATACCACCCCCAATGGCCCCAAAACTGAAAAAAAAAGTGTTTCAAGTACTAGGGAGTTGGGATTTCGATTATATACACATTTGGATGTCGGTGATTTGTCTCGCAAATTTTATAGGGAAGTACATCTAGAACCGTTATTTAACGCAGAGGGTAATATGTATAGATAAAAGGTGTAAGCTAGATTATTTGAAACACCACTTAGGACTTCGTTCCTAGTCGGGCAGACCCAACTAGACCGTTCTTACTTGCTTTAAATGAAACGATGAATGTCCCATAACAACGATATTTTGTTCAATTATCGAAACTAAATTGTGAATCGATAGTAAGAGAAAAACATAATATTGCCGTGTGAATCATAATAGGCATTATTAATTATAACAAACAATGGCTGCCACTTTAAAACCATATTTGACCGCTGTTCGGCATTCATTAACTGCTGCAATGTGTTTACAGGATTTTCCATCGCAAGTTGTGGAACGGCACAACAAGCCGGAGGTGGAAATTTGCTCCAGCAAAGAATTGGTGCTCACGCCTATCGTCGTGTCTCGCAATGAGAGGGAGAAGGTGCTCATTGAACCATCCATCAATTCGGTCCGTGTGAGCATTGCTGTGAAGCAGGCCGATGAAATCGAACGCATTCTTTGTCACAAGTTTACACGCTTCATGATGCGTCGAGCCGAATCCTTTATCATACTGCGTCGCAAGCCAATCGAGGGATACGATATTAGCTTTCTGATAACGAATTTCCATACGGAGCAAATGTACAAACACAAGCTGGTGGACTTCGTCATCAGTTTCATGGAGGAAATCGACAAAGAAATCAGCGAAATGAAACTTGCTGTGAATGCTCGGGCCCGCACCTGTGCTGAGGAATTTCTGAAGCGCTTTTAATTAAAAAGTGAGCAATATATTACAAGAGTATTCCATAATTGATTCAATAAATAAATGTGTTTTTCTAAAGCTGTTAGTTTTCTTAACTGCGTGTTCTACTGTCTAAATAACAGTCCTGAATACATCTACGAGACTTAGAGGACTCTACCAATGACCATACCATGTTGTATGGTTAGTGGACTTATGTACTCTTTGCTGTTTACATTAGCGACACTCCACTCGATATTTTCCCATCCTTGCGATATACAGTATATCGGTAATAAATTACACCTAACAGGGGAAGGGTTTCTAGTAACTGATCTTGTTTCTAAATTTTATACTCTCGATTCTTTGTATGCTTGAGTCTAAAAAACATTTTCTTTTTCAGCGGGTAGCCACATAAAGAGATAAGTGGATATGAGATAAGAAGAAATTTTGTATTTTTATTGCCGACAATTATAATATGGACTAGATAACTGATATTTGTATATAGCTATGAATAGGAGTAATTTTGATAGTTAATTTAAGTTAGTTAAGGAACAATTAAAAAAATAGGTCAATAAAAAATAATACAATTTAGAAAACAATATAGCCCACCACAATTTTAAATTTTTCTCCGTTGTTTAGTATCGTCTGCTTTCACGTTTTACAACACTAAAGCGTAACAGCCCTGTCCAATTCAATATCAACAAACGAAACACGCGGACGGCAGATCGGGCTTAAATTGATTTGATGTAAAAATGGTTGCGACAAAAGTAAAGAATATTAAGCAAAAGAAAACCAAAAGCAATGACGAAAGCCCGGTGCTCAAGTCAAACGGTTGGCAGAAGGTCAAAATTAAAGGCCACGTGATATCTAACGACTTTACCGGTTACGAGGGTATGATTGGATTGGAAGTCCTAAAGGATTACGATGCAGCGCTGGTGAAGTCAACCCAGAAACAGAGCACCACAAGTAGCTATGAAAAGACCAAGCGACGTAAACGATCAAATTCAAAAAATGATTCAGACGAATCGTCTAGCGAGGAGGAAGAAAGCGACAGTGATTCCGATGAGGAGGGAGCAGCCAAGTCCAGCAAGAAAGCTCGTCTGGCCGAGAGGCGCACACAGCGTATTCAAAAGCAGCGGGAGAAACGAGAAAAGCGGAAGGAACAGCGAAAAAATAAGAAATCAGCACCTAAAACGGGGGATGCCAAGCCAAGCAAGACAAAATACACACCAAACGAAGGCTATGCACCAGATCGTTTTGCTTTGCTTCGACCTCCGCCGCCGTCGGACGACGAGGATTTGGAAGAGGCAGAGATTTCGGAGGATGACGAAGTCCCACAGCTTGTGCCCTGCGACCCGTTGCCGAGCAAGCTAGATATGTCGAAATGGAATGGTATGGGTGTGCCAGAGCCAATTTTGCGCGCTTTAGCGGAGCAGGGCTACGAGGCGCCCACCCAAATACAGGCCATGACCCTGCCTGCGGCAATTCATGGCAAAAAGGATATACTGGGTGCTGCGGAAACGGGTAGTGGTAAAACCCTAGCCTTCGGCATACCCATACTCTCGGGTATTATGGAGTTGAAGCAGCGTAACGACGGCTCCAGTATACGCAAGGCGCCAAAGGTCAAAGGTGATAAGCCAGTTGAAGAGGCGCCGTCATCTAAAGATAATCATGAACTGGCACCGCCGCCAGAAGAACTGGATTACGTGTCCGGCGCCAGTGACGAAGACAGCGACAATGAGCAGCACAATCAAAGCAAGAATCGTCCGCTCTACGCCTTGGTGCTAACGCCCACCCGTGAATTGGCTGTGCAGGTGAAGAATCATCTGGTCACAGCGGCCAAATACACTGGCATTAATGTCGCAGCCATCTTTGGTGGCCTGTCGGTGGCCAAGCAAGAGCGTGTGTTGCGTCAGTGCCCTGAAATTGTAGTTGCCACACCGGGACGCCTCTGGGAACTGTATGCACAGGGCAATCAGCACCTGAACAAGATTGAAAGTGTTAGCTTTCTGTGCATTGATGAAACCGATCGCATGGTGGAGAAGGGACACTTCGAGGAGCTGCGCAGCCTGCTGAAGGTGCTCAATGCTGACGAGGATCGCAAACAGCTCCGCCAAAACTTTGTCTTCTCCGCCACATTAACCCTCGTTCACGATCTGCCGGACCATATGCAGAGTAAGCTAACATATATGCAATAACAACATATGCATAACTTTCAATTTCTGTTCTTACAGAACGCAATCTGGCCAAGCGTCCCAAGTTCATCAAGCAAACTGTCGATCAAAAGATTGAGAGCCTAATTGAAGAGTTGGGCATATCGCAGCCGAAGATTGTGGACATCACCAGTAGTCAACGTAAGTGCGCGGAAATCTCTAATAGGAAATCTTAATAATTAAAATGTATATTTTAGAAACTGCGCATACGCTCACCGAGAGTCGCTTGCTGTGTGCTATTGATGAGAAGGATTACTATCTGTACTATTTTGTGCAAAGACATCCTGGTCGCACGATTGTCTTCTCCAACTCCATTGACTGTGTGAAGCGTCTGGCGACGCTCTTCGGTTTGCTGGAATGCAATCCCTTGCCGCTACACGCTAACATGATACAGAAGCAGCGTCTGAAGAATTTGGAACGCTTTCGTGACAATCCGGTTGGCCTGCTGATTGCCACCGATGTGGCTGCCCGTGGCTTGGACATACCCAATGTGGAGCATGTCATACACTACCAAGTGCCCCGCACCAGCGAGAATTATGTACATCGTTCGGGACGCACAGCGCGCGCCAACAAACACGGCATCACAGTGATGTTTATGGAACCTGGCGAGGTTAAGACCTATGTCAAGTTGCACAAAACACTGGAAAGAAGTGGGCTACAAATAATTTAAATTATATTTTGAATGCTTTAATAATATAAACGCTTTTACTTGCAGCTGAGGATCTGCCACTGTTTCCAATCTCTGAGCGTTTTCTTGGCGCTGTCAAGCAGCGTGTTAATCTGGCCCGTGAACTGGACAAGGAGGAATTAAAGCTGAGACGCACCCAGAGCGAAGAGGGTTGGATGAAGAAGCATGCTGAGCAAATGGACATGATTATCGATGGCTTTAATGATGAGTCGTAGGTAGATGTCTGCTTTATGCTAGTCAAAGTTTTAATCTGGTTTCTTGTTACAGCGGCAGCGATCAAGATGAGGATCCCTTTGTCATTGAGAGGAGACGCAATCGCATACATGTGGACACGGTGCGGTCACAGCTTAGCGCCCTGCTAGCACAGCCCATTTTCCCCAAGGGATTCAGCTTTAAATACCCTACGAGCACGGGACAATTACTCTTGGGCACTGACATTGCCACCAGCAATAGCCAAAGCGCTGTGGAAACAATGAAAGCGGCCATCGAGGACATGAAGCTGGCCAAGCAGCAGCGCAACAAACGCAAACGCAATGTGTAAATAAATATATTCTAGTTAACTGTACAAATATATATAATTATTGACATGGAGGCAATCAATGTTTGGAAACAAAATATCTTGTGCCACCCTCGGTTAGGGATCGCGCATGTTTGGCTAGCAATGTGGACACAGATAGCGCGGGCGTGGTAAAGCATCTGCAAAGGAATATATTAATAGCTGAATCAATGTTTTAGGAATATGTTAAGCTTACTCTATGTATGGCTCCATCTCGTCCAGTGTCCATTTGCGTTTTGTTTTAAACAGGGCGCGCATGCGATCATTAATATTGGATGGCAGTTGCTCCTCAGCTAGGGAACGCACACATGGTTGTGCACCCTCTTTGTCCAAGATGCCCAATCCTCGCAGATACTCAATCTTACAGCTCATGCCTTCGGGCAAAGCGTCCTGCCAGGTGCTCATAAACTCATCGTTGCGAAAACGTAGACCTGGCTGCAAAATGTTCTGTGCCACAATTCGTGCCACAAGCGACTCTTGATATCTGAACCTGTCCGGGCAGCGGTCACTTGGCTTCGTATAGACATCGAATAGTCCAGCCACGATTGGCTCTGGGGCAATGCCTTGCAGTGCATAAATTGTCTCACCCCGCTCCACCTCATCCAGTGCCCAAGAGTTTTCACTAATCACGCCGAGCATCAAGTTGATAATACGATATTCGTACTCGTAATCCAGGATGCGTATGTGGCCATCGAATTCCAAAGCCCTGTACTGGTTCAGCCCTTCGACAAACTGCGCCCGACTACACTGAACTGTGTTCAAGAGCTGCTGGAAACTAAACAACAACTTGCGGTCAATGCAATATTCGTTCTCCGGACCGGAATATCGAGTCAACTGGAGCAGCTCACCGAGCTTACGATAACGTGGTCGTATTTCACGACATTCAAAGTATTCATGGAAAATAGTGAGCACCTGTCTCTGTTCCAAGGCTCGCGGCACCTCCAAATCATCGTCGGCGCTGTCGTTGAGGCTTCGCTCGAGCGACGTATTCGCATTCCCCGTACGCGGACTCTTCAGTGGAGAGGTGCTGGTGGCTGCTGCAAACTTCAGCTCTGGCACCAATAACAAACTATTTGAGATCTCGGCGCCCTTAACATCGTAGGTGCGTTCATCCGTGCAGAGCACGACTTTCTCATGCAGACCGCCCTTAAAGTGCAAGGTCTGTCCGGTGCGAATCTGTTGCAACATGTGCTCATCCAGCTCCAGCAGTCGCAAATTATCGCTGACAACCTGAGCGCCAGGATAATACAAGGCCTGTGTTAGTTGTGTGAGCTGGCGTTCATCCAATTTTGCATGCTTAACGATAGTCTTCACATCTTCCGGTGTCCGCACATAGCTAGCAATGTAAATGATATTAGCATAATAGAAGATTCATTTATGTTTTTAAAAACTTACAGCTGCGGAGCATTTTCATCCACTTCCATGTCCATGTCTTCCAAGTCCATCTCCTGTGCTGCCCGCCAAAAACTTACTTATTCACAAACAGCAAAACAGTGAATTTGGCGTTGCCAGACTGTCGCTATTCTTTTGCTGTCAATGCAATTTAAATATTAATAAAGTATTTATGTGTTAACAAATTTCATTATATTCATTATACTCTTAGCTATGCAAATTTAAATATATAAAAACACTTAGATTTGTACACATTTTCACGAATTATTGTTATTATAAGTTCTTTATAACTTGCCGCCTTGCCACGTTTTATTTTAATTCGCCCGTGTCACGGTTACTTTACATGCGCACCTCCATACCAGCCTCAAATAACAGGTATCAAGCACAAGCATGTGCAATTCGCATACAAAGAGAAACAAATGGAGAACCTGGCGACGAAAAAGAACTGGACAGATGAGGAACGGCTAGAACTGGCGGCACAGCTAGACGCTGAGCTTGATAGTTTCATAGATGGCTTGGAAAAGAAACGCTATGAGGAGGGATGGCCGGAAGATCGCTGGCAAGAGGAAATGGACAAGCATCCGTTTTTTATGAAACAAGCTCCACAGCCAGGCGACGAGGTGCATCCGATGTTCGAGGGCCTGCAAAAGCTTAAATACGATCCGGCGGAGAATACGCAAGAAGAGCTGGCACTCAACTACAAAGAGGATGGCAATTTCTACATGAAGCACAAGAAATTCCGCATGGCCATATACTCGTTCACTGAGGGCATCAAAGCAAATTGCATCAATCCCGATGTCTTGGCCGTGCTCTATAACAATCGTTCCGCTGCCAATTTCTTCATCAAGAATCATCGTTCGGCATTGAGCGATGCACAGCGTGCGCTATTCCACAAGCCAGACTATACGAAAGCACGCTGGCGAGCAGCCCAATGTGCTTACGAGCTGGAGAAATTCGATGTGTGCTCGCAGCTATGCGAGGAGCTGCTCGAAGTGGACATTGATCACAAGGATGCCAAGGCGCTGCTGCACAAGAACAAAATGAAAAAGGTGAGAAGCAGCCAACCAGTCAGGCAGCATAACTATAATATGTATATAATTTCATCCATCAGCTTGATGTGGAGCGCAATCAGCGCAAGGAAGCTGCCGAAACGAAGCGTAGCTTGGCGCGTTTCCACAAGCTGCGTGCTGCCTTGGAGCAGCGTGCCGTTAAGTTCGATGATCAGCCAATTAATAAACGTGCGAACATTAGCGAGCAATTGTTGCGTCCAAAGTTTCTGCCACTTGAGGATTATCCCGTGCATTTGGATGATGATGATGACAGCTGCCTGGTTTGGCCCGCCGCCTTCTCTTATCCAGAATTTCTGCTCAGTGACTTTCAACAGCAGCTGCCAGAGACGGCCACCATGCAGGATTGCCTAAGCACACTCTTCGCCGAGCCGCTGCCCTGTGATAAGACCTTGAGCTATCGTACCGACAACGTCAATGTCTACTATGAGAATCGCAAAGCTGGCTGTGTCCACAAGGTGAACCTCACTAAGACATTGCGGGAGATTATCAATGAGAAGGGTTTCTTTATCTCGGGCGGCGCTCTGCTCTTCTATGTAGTGACAAAGGACACGCGTGTAGAACAGGAGTTCATCCATCAACAACGACGACCCATGGTCTACAATTGAGCTGACCGGAGTCTACCTTAAGAATAAACATTATAGTTTTTAGTAGTTAACAAGCATTGATTAATTTTTATTGTTTTTTAAATATCATTTGCTGCGAAATATGTATAAAGTATATATATTAGTCACGGTACAATTGAGCCTTGTTTGCGCTATAAAGAAGCTTTTTCAATATCCATAGTTACTTGCAGAAGAAGCTAAAATGCCTTAAAATATTTTTATATGCTATTTAATAAATATATTTTGGACATTGAGTTTTCGAGCGTTTCAATTTGTTTGATATGTTTTGAAGCGTTTTACAATATAATTTCTTTATAATTTAACTAAACTACTTCAATTATAATCGAAGTTCTTTAAGCATTATGTTTTGCAATCTCACGTTAAGCTGAAAAATTGTTGAAAGCGCATTAAGCTTATCTAAAACTAAATAAGCTAATTGTTTTTGTTTGTAAAATAAGTCAACAATAGTTTTTTTTTTGTATAATTTGTGTGTGTATATGTATAAAAGCGTTTTCTGATATTACTCTATAATTGAGCGTACTTAAGTGTAAAACTATAATATATATGGTACAATGTATGTAGGAAAATACATTGCATAGACACGCATTCTCAATATAGATATATGTATATGTGTGGGGGAGGAGTAAACAACAACCAGGTGACACAACATCAGATATCAGATATGGCATATGCTAGTTTTCTCTCAATTGATATGGACTTATTTATAATATGCTTGTGGCAAAACAGGATTTACATAGAAGGCTTGCGAGAAGCGACAATTATAGAATAAGAAATGTATATAAAATAAGTTAAATCACATGCGAACTAATCATTAACTATAGCGAACACGCATCACTCTTACTGATACTTACAATACAAAACAACAATAATAATAACAACATTTATTGGGGCGATGCTGGAGCTGCTGTTGCGTTCCTTTGAAGCACATTGTTGAGTCGCATCTTCAGTGGCGAGAAGTCAATTTTTTTGAAACGCGGCAACGAGGCAAACTTCCTGATGCTGTTGGTCGCCGGCTGTGCCACCTGCTGCTGCTGCTGCTGCAGTTGCTCTTTGGGCGTATTGGAAGCTGACTGTGATTGCGTCATTGCTGCCTTTAGCTGGAGTTGTTGCTGCAGCTGCTGCTTCTGCTTGGTGGGCGAGTTGCCAAACTTGGCGAGTGTTGCATACTTCTGTAGCATACGTGTTGCACGCTCGGCCGCCTGGTAGCAATGCTCGTACTCATCCTCCAGTTGACTTGATTTCGATTTGGATTTGGTTTTTGTTTTGGTGTTGTTGGAGCTGCTGCTGCTGGGGTCGGGTGCTTGGCCGTCGTCAAACTTGAAATCAATATTTTGCAGCATGACCAGCTGCAACAGCTCCTCCTCGCCCTGCAAGTCATTATTATTGTTATTATTAATATTACTAATACTTTGTCGCTTTGTCGCATGGGTGACGGCATAGACACCCTCGGAGATTTTGTGGGCGGCAGTCTTTTTGTTTAACGTTTTAGTCTTGCTCGACGATGACGATGTAGTTGATGATGATGAAGTTCTGGTGGCCTGGATGGTTGATGATTTATGTCGCTGCTCGATAATCTGCTGGGGCGATGATATATATAGATTCTCCTTGCGCTCCCGACGCACCTTGGCGCTAACCAAATGACGCACACCTGGCGCTGCTTCGGCGCTGCTCGGACTGCGGCGCTTCGACTTGAGCGTGTCGCAGCTGTTGGGATAATAGGAGGGTATCTTATCATCCACGCTTATTATGGACTTGCGTGGCGTCTGATAGTAGTCCTCCTCCTCTTGGCCCGCCTGCTCCGACTTGGGTGTCTGCTGCTGCTGCTGCTTCGGCGGCAGCGTTGGCAACAACGGCGATTCGGTGGGTGTGCTGGTGCTCAAGCCGAAACCAAGATTGAGCGGCGGCGGCGGCTGCAACTCCAGCTCCTGTGATGCCTTCACGGCCAAGAGATTCTCATACAGGTGTTCGGCCAAGACGCTGTTGCTATTCAGCGACGTCACATGCATCGATTCATAAATGTCGCTGTCGTTGTGTGCTGCCGCAGCTGCAACATTTATTATTTTAGCTGCTTGATCGTCCGTGGATGAGCTGGTGGATGAGCAATAGGAACCTGTCGAATAGCCAGATGTTGTGGATGCTGTGCTGCCGCTAGGTTTCTTCTCCAGCGGCGCTGCTGCATTGCTGCTGCTGCCGGCCAGCTTTTGTATAATAGGCGCCATCACGCAATAGCCATTGAGTTCCTCGACTAACATATTTTTGTTGCGCTTGCCATGCGTTACGGCTCCGTTTGCGCCAACAAGATTAATGGTGGACGTGTTGCAGGCAGAGAAGTTAAAGTTGTGTGGCAGCTGCCCCGACACATTCAAGCTGGCTAGCGAATCTGCCTTGCTTAGCTGGCCAGCTACAATTTGGGCGAGCAGCACATGACGCGTATCGTGCTCAATGGCCGAGTCCTCGAGGCTAAGGTTTAGCTCGTCGCTGGACAATGCCTCGCCAAAGGTGTCCAGAAAGTTGAGCTTGGACAGATCTGGACTGGAGAAGCTGTTGCGATGAGCATTCCTCATATTGGATGATATGCGTTTCGCGGGCAACGCTGCTTCCGGAGTGGGTGCATTTTCATAGAGGGCCAACTCTTGTTTCTGCTGCTGCTGCTGCTGCTCTTCCTGCTCTCTACCTGCCTGTAGCTCACCGATGCTAGCACTGCCCGAGCGACGCTTCTGTCCAAAGAAGTTATCCAGCATATTTTTGTATTTCTTCTTCTTGGCCAGCTCAGATTCTGGATTGGTGCTGGAGCGTGGTATCTCACCCGGTTGCAACTCGAATGTGTTGATGCGTTTGCGGTGCGCCGGCAATGGAGGTAACAGAGGTGGCATCTCCACAATTCCACTAGACGCTAAGTTCATTTCCTCGTAAATGCCCGATGCAATGGACGCACGTGAGATGCGACTGCCATCAAAGATTTCCTCATAGATTTGTGAGACGCGTGCGTTAAATGAAAAACTATTTGCATCCAGATCAAAGCAAAATGATTCCGGCACATTTGGCAATGGACCAAGTGCTCTTTGAGCGCTAAAATGTAAAGGTATAAGAATATTAAAGACTATATACAATCGAAATAATATAGAAAAATAATAGAATAGATTAATAACGAACTAACCTGGTGTCGCGACTGAGTCTGCGCTGCTCCAAGAAGACCTGCCTATATAATTCCAGATTTTTGATCGACTTCTTAATCCATTTCATGTGCCTGCGGCAGGCCGTCTCGGTCTCCAATGCAAAATAAATGAAGCAATCCCTACGATTCTGCGTCCAGAAGAGCCCGTACGAATGCTGCTTGGTGCGCGAGGTGGCCATGCTGATGCTCACACCTGGCACATTTACCGACACGATGAGCAGCTTTTGTTGCTGTTGTGGTTCCTCGTCGGTGACGCTCTGGAAGCTGAGGCGCAAGAAGCACGGCACACATTTGATGGCCTCGATCTTAACCAGACATCTGGTCCATGTTTTGTAGCGCAGTGCAATGGCGCGCTTGTCATGTGTATCCAATTTGACGTCCATGCACATCGATATTTCATTGTGGTCCATGTTTACGGCGTCTCGGTGGTTCGTATGTTGTGATTGGGTGAGTGTATGTGATAAATGGGTAATGAATTTACTGATTTCCGTTGATTTTATATCAATTTACATGTTTTCTTTCATTTTTTTTCATTTCACTGCTAATAACGGTGAGGGTGGAGCTCAGTCTTGAATGCGTGAGTACACATTGGCCTTAGAGATGAACGATATATGCACATCGCCGATAAGCGGAGGAATTTTTTATGCAATAGTTGGTATTTTTAGCAAATCGATGTATGGTAACACTATCAGCAGTTTATGTGAATTTTCCGTGGAACGTTGACGTTTCTGTCGTTTATATCGAATCAATCATTGCTCTCGTGCCTAGAATTCGTGTTCGCATTTCTTGACAAAGAATTGTAAAAATAAATTAAAAACGTGTGTGTTGCGTATATCACTAAGTCAAAGGCCCGTAAACATTTTTTTGTAAAGGCATTTTAAGTTACGCACAATTTTTACGCAACGAAAGCAGCTGCCAGAAATTGCAGTTGAAGGCGGGGTGGGGTAGTCCAAGAAGAAGAAGAAGAAGTAGCGGAAAGCAAAGAAATCAAAGTCTGCGCATCGAAATAAAATAAATAGAAAAAAAAATAGCCAAGTGTGTAATTGTTGGCAGTTGATACAAAGTTTCAAAATCGTTTACTAAAAATAGATCACCATGGCCCGCTTGAAACATTTCTAATTTTTTAAAAAACAAAAATAGGTGTGCGGGAACTAGCGAATATTTGGCATTTGGTCGGGTAAGTAACAAGACTGCTAAATTCATTTTAAGTATATATATTATTTTTTGTCAGCGGCGCCTACGTCATACGCAGAATGCGTGGGCGTGAATCATGCATAAATACATATGTATGCACATACATACATATGTATGACTGCATATACATATGTAGATAGATATTTTCACACACTTGTTTCCACATTGATTTTCCCCTAGTACGCGCACGTGCGGCTTTCCAACTGGTCACAATTTTGCTATCCAATTGGACCAATTCGTATTAAAGTGCATGAAGTCAACCCTCAAATGCAGTTCTTTCTATCTAGTAGTTATTGTTGTTGCTGTCAGCTGTTGGAAGTAAAAATTTTCCATGGCTCTTATTTTGATTTGTTTTGATTGTGGAAAATTTTCATCCCTTTTCATAATCGGGCCTTGGTTGGCAGGTAAACAAACTGCTTAAATTTTAACGTGTGTGCCGGCCGTTTTATCATTCCCAACAACAACAATAACAACGGTGTAATGCACGCAGCTTTCGTCCATTCAGCTTTTTGCAGGCCGCAACAAACTTGCAGCAAAGAAAAAGCTTTCTCGAATTATCTACAGACTGGCATGCACCGAAAGTTTACTGGCTTTTTAATGCAATTAAAGGACATTTCTCAAACATATGGAAATATCCAGAATCAACTTAAAGGTCTTTGATCTTTTGTCATTGAAACATATACATATATAAATCTGAACAGATAAATGCATGAAGGCATGACATCATTTAATATAAACAAACGTACTTGTAATATTTCAATTTCATTGTTTTCCCTATACTAAATTCTTACATAATCAATTTTAGTATCATATAATTATTACCAAGCTTTAGCTTTTCTCTTTTATCTGATTTTTATTTATTTTCTTAATTTTTTTGCAGTAAATCCGGACGAACACAGTTTTTAGCTTTTCAATCAAAGTGAATAAGTTGCAATAAATTCAAAAGAATTTTTTTTGTTTTAAGAATTGTGTCGATTAAGCTTTGTTATCAAAATGTCGCGTTCAAGTAATTTAAAGACTAAACAGTTTAACTGTTAACAACTCAAAACAATTAAAAAAAACTAAAAATAATTTTAAAAAATATTCGATTTTATTAAAATTGAAACTGCAAAAGAAATCTGTGTGTACGAGTGTGTGTGTGTGTGTGTGTGTGTGCGTGTAGTTCGGGTAGTGCAATAGAAACCTGGAAACTGGAAGTATTAAGCTGGAAAGCTCTCTGTACACTTTAAATCACATTCCATTAAAACACATATATCGAAAAGTAGCTGGCGCACTCGCTCTCTCTCTCTCTCTATCGCCCTCACACTCACTTTGTCGATTGAATCTGTCAAGTTGTGATAACGGTTAAGCGCCTAATGGCAAGTTCGCTCAACAAGACGAGACACAGGCGCAGATTGGCTGCGATCTCGTTTCTATCGAATATCTCATTAGATGGCACACATCGGGACACAAAATTTGGCGCAACATTTGGCAGCAGCATCTGCACGCAACAGCAGCAGAAGCATTACAACAACAACAACAGCAAAGGCAACGCAACGGCAGCGTTGGGACTCGGCGCCGGCGGCTATCATCAGCATTATCAACGAAATCATCAGCAGCGCAGCAGCCAAGCACAACAACAGCAGCAGCAGCAACAACAACATCAACAACAACAACACCAACAACAGCAGCAGCAGCAGCAAAATGGTAAATGCGGTGGCAGCGCAACAGCAGCGCTGCTCCTTTGCAGCGCCGATGTGCACATGGGCAGCGGCAGCGACGCCAGCGTCGGGCTCTGCGGTCTGGATGACTGCAATGCCACAGGAATGGGCGGTGGCAGCGATGGTGATGGTTTTAGTGAAACTGAAAATATGGGTCAATACCTGATGAATGTGAGCGGCCCGCCCATCCAGGCTGAGAGACGCAACATAAAGCGGCCCACCTCCTGTGGCCGCCAGCATCAGCAGCACCAAACACCGAAAGCTGGCAACAATAAGCAGCAGCAGCTGCCTCAACGTGGCGGCAGCGGAGGTTCTGGTGCCGAAAGCGGCAGCGATTCGGACAGCGTCAAGATACCGTTAAAGGTCTCCAATTTGGGCAGTGGACTAAAGCTATTGCCCCTAAGGGAACGGTAAGTAGCCCAAACAAATTTTTACATCTTTATCCTAGCAAATTTTGTTTATATTCATATCTGAATTTACTTAGAATATGTAGAGTTTCTTTGAGCATATGGTATAATAATGTATACCCATTGCATATAAAGAAGACTTCTCCGATTATAGATAGCATATAGATTAGTCAACATGGTCATTATTCTCTCTCTACCTATAGAAGCTTAGTTTCTCTAGTTCAATGAGTATTCTAGTGTTAAACATGCAGGAGAGTTCTTCCGATTCTATAGAGAATACAGATTATTGGTCATTACTTTGTCTGTCAACATTCTATTAATAATCGATAAATCATCTGTTTTCAAGCAAGCCTTGCAAAAGTA